>CM025791.1:101565495-102860617 GCA_014635995.1 Sarcophaga peregrina
TAATTATTTAAAAGCAGCAGTTTAAAGTAACACACTCTATTAAAAGGTTCAAGTGTACCCGGAATGGTAATTTTTAAACAACTACAAATACTTTACATTACGAAAAAGCTTTTATTTCAATAATAATGAAAAGAATTGCCAAAAAAAAACAAAACAAAACCAAAGAAGAAAAGAGAACAAAATAATTTATTAAAAACAAGAAAAACTTTTTAAATAAAATTTTACTGCAAATGAATGAATGCCAGTGTTGTTTTATATGGCACAGCTTATAAAGAGACAAACGTTGGAAGGCCATAATCCTTAATACTCTTACTCTCACACATTAAATATTGGAATTACTACAGAAGACTTGAGGGAAAATGTATATTGTATATCGTGCACAATACATATATTATTATTTGTACGTATTTGTATGGGGTGTAGTTAAATGGAATCCCTTTTTTTTATAAGTCTTGAAGACCTTTATGATTTTCTTACAGAAACTTACTTAATAAAAATGGAATTTAAAGTACATTTAGGTTCCTCTAAAATTATTCTTAAACTTTATCTACATACATACATAATTGGCAATTACAACCCTTCAGTCAGGATTACGCCCTAGCTTCTCACACCACTTATGTTGTGTGCGTTAATTTTATACATGAGTGGCGGGACCTACAGTTTAAAGTCGACTCCGAACGACAGATTTTTGAGAAGCTTTTCATGGCAATTTTTACTCTCAGAGTCTTTACCAGAAATCTGCTGAGAGGAAGTCGCCGAAGAAATATTTTTCGTTTTGATATCTGACCTGGGATTCGAACCCGGGCCTTTTGTCTAATAAGCCAACACACTACCCACTAGACCACGGCGACTTAAACTTTATCTATCCAATTTAAAAGACCACTCCAATATGATCATTTTTAAGAATCGTTAATGCTAATACTAAAGATATCTATGGGGAAAATTATGGATTTCTTTTCACCACACCCAACAAAATAACATCATAACTATGTTCATATTTAAACAAAAATAAAAATGACATAAAATTTGTTCTGTTTTTAAAATTTTTGGCATTAATATCCTCTTTTTTGGTTTTAACATCCCCTTGAAACAGCAAAACATGGTGACATTTTAAGGCTTTAAAAGGATACGGACAAGGCAACATGTCAGATGTATAGTTTTTATTCTCTCTCTCTCTCTCTCTCTGTCTGCGTTTTCAACAGTTGTTTGAAAGAATTTCAAAAAATATGAAATATTTCAAAAATTTTTGTTACTTCTCTCGTTGTCCTATTACTTTCCAAATATGTTGTTTCATCTTTGGAAGGAAAAGAAAAGTAAAAAATTCTTTTCGTTTTTTTTTTTACTATCGGAACTAATGTCATTTAGATGTCCTTTTTTGTTTGTATTTTGTACGTATTTGTGTAGCTAAAAGGAGTGAAACGAAATTATTGTTTATTGTGCTGTCAGGTATGAAGGATAATGGAAACATGAACTCTGTCTGTTGTTGACTATGATAACAAAACAAAAAAAGTGAAAATTAAATAAAAAAATTCCTTAGAGACTCTCTTAAAGGTGGAGAAATATGAAAGGAAAAGCAAATACAAGCAAAACAAAGTTAAATAATATTAATTTGTAAAGTAAGAAAAATGTTTCTTAAAGTAAATTAAATTAAAGTTTATTCAAATAGTACTTTTTATGGAATATTATTGTTATATTCCTGCATTTAGAAAGATTCTCCAACGATTCTCTCATTCAATAATCCAATTTTTATGAGTCTTATTTAGTAACATGAAAGGGGCCGACAAGTGTCTGTCTGAGATGTTAAATTTTATTTAATTTTTATTTTTTTTATTTATTTATTAGTAGTATTTTTAATACTTTTTCAATACATTTCAATAAATTACAATTCATCATCTTTTCTTATTAAGCTCAAATTTCATTAACATTTTTAATAGAATCAACTACCTTTTTTCTAAAAATATTATTGTTTGTTTCATTTTTTACATAATTTGGCAGCATATTATAGTTTCTAAGTCCTTTGTAAAATAAAGATCTTTGCGTATTTACATTAATTGACTGCTTCAATCTAAAATTATGATTATTTCGTAGATTGTATGGTTGAACATCTCCAACATATCTTAGCTGCTCTCTTAAGTAGTCTGACGCATCTCCCATCTCCATTTTTCTTATAAAAATTAATGTGTTATATTCCATTATTAATGTATCTAGCATGTATTTGATTGATGTAAAACGATTGAATTTTAGGATAGACCGCATTGCTTTATTTTGTAGTTTTTGTAATCTGTTTATTTGACTATCAGTGCAACATGTATACATTATAGTTGATCCGAATTCAAAATGTGGTTTTATCGTAGTATTATAAATGTTTATTGCAGTAATAATAGACATTTTGTTTCTTATACGTTTTAAAAAACCTATCTTTTTCCCAATTTTTTGCACATATATTCTAAATGTTCTTTAAATTCTAAATCTTTGTCTATTAAAAACCCCAGATATCTTACTTTATCTACTCTTTCTATTATTACATTATTAATTTTGAATTCCTTATCACTGCTCATATTCAATTCCATTAGCTTGGTTTTGTTCTTATTTAATTTAAGTTTGTTCATTTTTAGCCATTTATCTATTTTATGCATATCTACTTTTAGTTTTTCATAGCACAAATCTTCGGTTTGGGCTTCCGCGAAAATCAGAGTATCGTCTGTATACAGCACAATTTCACTATTTTCAATGACATTTTCGATATCATTTATGTATATAATAAATAACAGAGCACCCAGAATTGACCCTTGAGGTACACCAAACTCAGTTTCCTTTTCCTCTAACATAACACCATTAACCTTTGTCATTTGCCTTCTATTAGTTAAATAAGATTGGAACCATTTTATTTCATTATCCTTTATTCCATATTTTTCAAGTTTTTCTATCATAATATCTCGGTCAATAGTCTCGAAAGCCCTTTTGAAATCAAGAAAAATTGCCACAATTTTATCATTCTGTTTCACATACTTCCATCTATTTATAACATAATTCACAGCAGTCTCACATGAGTGTTTCTTTCTAAAACCTGACTGAAATCTTGACAATATTTTATGTTTCTCCATATATTCTTCTGGCTGATTTTTTACAATTTTTTCCATAATTTTTTCACATGTTTTAAGACTGTTTTATTATGTCGAATATTTTCAATTGTTTTTAAAACTTCGTTCATCAATTGATCAATTTCTAGAATTTGCTCTCCAAAAACTATATTAATAATCTATTGATGTCCAACGAATATCTCATTAACTCAATATATAGCTGGTTTTTTGTAATCTATCTGAAATGTAAATTTGTCTGTCTGTTTAAATTTTTGCTTTAGTTTTATTAAACAAAACATTATAACAATCAGTTTAAATCAATTGCTGTCAATTACAATTATTTTTAACAATTATGCGAGTATTCAAATGAAAATGTCAATCTATTGAAATTAAAACAACAAATTACCATAAACAGCAGCAGTGTACTATGGATTAAATGGCTAAATATACCATAACAATACAATAACATCAGATCAAAAGAGATAAAAAGAAGAAGAGAGCACATGTAAACAGTAGCAGTATTAGTAGAAGACTTAATAAATATTTGATTGTATGTACATGCATACATACATATTAACACATATCCATTTGCTCAAGCATAGCAATAGAAAATCGTATTAAAAAGAGAACAACATTTTCAATGGTAATGCAGTGTATATAGCCAGTGTAGTAGTGTTTATTATGGGTTTAAGCTTTTGTTGAGTTAAAAAGAAACAAACAAAAAAAAAAACAAAAACTGAAAACGATAAAAAGCAAAGAAGAATACCGTAATGTCATGTGTTGAGCACAGCTTAATGGTAACACTTAAAACCCCGTAAGCATATAAACAAACGAACAAGAAGTGAAAGAACAAAAACAAAACTGGCAAAAAGTAAAACTCGAATATGTACAAAACATTTCCTTTGAAAGCAATTTCAATTGGCTCATAAAGGTTAGAATTCTTCAAGTAGAGGTATTAGACAGTGTTAGTTTCCTTTTTATTGCTTTAGATAGCAATTGCTGTATGGACTTATGGAGAAACTATAAAAAATTTATTCAAATTCTATTATCATTTCGAATAACAAATTTATTTCCATTATTGAACACTGATGGCTATAATCAACAGAATAAACAGAAAACTAATAGAGATAGTAAAAGAAATTCAAATTAGAGTTGTATGATATTGAAGGCTTTATTTTGTATGGTAAGAATGATGAATTTCCTAGACAGCAAATTGTTTTTCACATCCTCCATGGAATATATCAATTGATGATGATCAAACAAAGAGTGACCGTATTTCCCTTGCCCAACTGATTTAGCGGTGTTCAGATATGCAACTTTATTACGTAAATCACAATAAATGGTTTAATGAGCTCAATATTTCATACAAAGTTTCAATTAATAATTGCGCAATAAATACGCAAATTTTTATAATATTGAGTAAAACTTAAACTGCAGCACACTGTCATATGTATGTTTAGTAAGCATATTACACTAATAAACTAACCAACAGCACTAATTTTCACGAACAAAATAAAGACAATGTTGCTGTTTACCAGCCATCAACTGCATATTGAGTAAGATGAATTGCGTATATTATTGTGTCTGAACACTTAAAATATTGTACTCAATAAATCGAATATTGACTCAACAAAAGTTCATATCTGAATATTGTATTACGTACTATTGTCGAGTCAATCTCAAGCAAAGCAAGAGCCCAACTGTCGTACTCCTAGCTCCCCCTATCCAAGTTGAATTAGGTACATCTTTATACAGTGTAGAACTCGGTTTCAAAGAAACATGTAAATTTCTTTGTGGTTTTCCATTAATCATAGAATCATCCGTCCTTAAAAACCATATTAGAATTGTCTGCCAATCGATTCACGCAATAATAATCGTTCATCTTATTGACTGCATCCAGAAACCTGTCGAACATCTTTAAGTACTGGATTTTAAAGCGGAAATTTGTGTCCATGTAGATTTCAACACAATTCCTCTATATAGATCCTTTACAAACCTACCACGTATTAATGCAAATGTTCTCAAGTTGTTTCTTTACTCTACTCTATTTACTCACGATTTTTTTTTCTCAGGATATTTGTTTGTTAGTTTTGCATGCATGTGTGTACTCAATATGTAAATGTAGTTCACAAAACAAACGGTATTCAAATACTTTCACACACACTTACTATCCCATACACACACACATATAAACATTTTTTAGCATACATGAGGTATAACGGTGTACAGTAAGACCCCGCTTTACGCGGGAGATACGTTCTAATAAGTTCCAACGCTAAACGAAACAGTGTTAAACGAAGCAAGTTAACATGAACATGTAAAATACAGGCTAACAACATATTATACACTGTCGCTATATAGTGCAACACTTTTGGTTGATGCATTAACGTTTCATTTGCACACACATACAACAAATATCAATACAGTGTGCGATTTAGGGGAATCCCAACACTATCTCGTAATACTGAAACAGCGTTAAGAGAGGTAGCGTTAAGCGGGGTCTTACTGTATGTACGTATGTAAATGCAAGAGTATTTTTTTTTTCTTTTTGTTAAATAGAAGGATGAACGAAACAAATATAAAAAACTTTTAAAATAAAAATTGAAAACACAAATACGCAATATTTTCTCGTATTCTATTCTAAACATTGAATTCATTCATACGTACTATTTGAATTCCATTATAAAAGTTTTTTTTTTTTTGCAAGCATATACGCATATTTAAATGCTTAGAGGGAAAATGTTCAGGCAATATGCTTCAAATTATATCTTTTAAATGTAAGATATGCATGTACATACGTATGTATGTACGTTTATTTCACTTGAATATTTTCTAAATAATCTATTCATGTCTGCAAGGGGAATATTGTATATACTCGTATTTAAGAAATTTTATTATGAAAGTCTTGTACTTGGGAAGCCTTTTTTTCTTTTTTGTTTTTCTGTTTTCTGTTTTTCTCTCTATTAGAGTTATAATTAGATTGTATTATAACGGAAATGTATCCTTATTAATATTCATATCAGTTAGACATTAAGGATTGTGTTATCATGTATATGAATATTACAAGCCAGTAGCGTATGCAGTCTGAGGTTTCAAAAGGCGAAGTTTGGCGAATGGATTGGAGTTGATTTCTCACTTGGCGGTTAAGTCAACCGCTCAAAAGATTTGAATTGGAAGCCAACAACGATACAATCTGAGTGGCACAATTCTCTAGTCATCGTCCCTAAATCGAACAATAATAAAAAGCGATACTGTTTTATCAGAAATCATGAAAAATGACAAATGCATTGTTCTTGCAAAATGGCAGCATTTAACGGAAATGAAAAAGTTGCCTTATCTAAGTAACGGTATCTACGTATATATCTGTGTCAGGGATGGCAAATTGGTCTTAACAAATTGTACTGACGTTCACAAAAAATTGTACTTTTTTCAGACCGATTGTACTAAATTCACTTTTTTCTTTTTTAAACTTTTTTTATTATAAATTAATAAAAATATAAATGAGAATTCATTTCATTGTGTGTAATATTAATGTAAAAGATGAAAAATAACAGTAAATTTTACAAATTGTTAGCGCAGTTTTGACTTCAGTATAAAAATTAAGGTTTTTAGTCTTTGCAAAATTATAGCATCACCAGCCTCATTTTTCAATAAGAAGCTTTATTTACCAAAAATAGTGATACTTAAAACTTGGTAAACCCCCCTTATTAAAGTAAATATTCTGCCTTTGATATTCTTATAAAGATTATTCAATATTTCTCCGTCTATTTTCACCCACTCTTCGATCATTTTTAATTTCAAATTTTCGGCGCTGGTGAATTGTCTGTTATTTTGAATATAATCTTCGGACAAGAATGGGGAATTCGTTTGGGAAAACGTTTTCAATAATATTCATATCAGGAGAGCAAGTTGGCCACGATAGAACCTCAATAGATTGTTTATGGAACCATTCCATCCTCTATGTGCTGACATGAATTCTGGCATTGTCCTGTTGTAAAATATATTTTTTCATTATTTTCCCGCAAGAAGAGGACCAAACTACAGCTAAGAACAGTAATGTACTCTGTACTATACATTCGCGTAGATGGAAACTGATATTTGAGGCAACCATTTAAAGAAATAACCCCCCAGCAATAGACTATATCCCCAAGATTTGAACTTCTAAGGTCACGGCAGTAGTATCGATAGCCATCTGATCTATCTAAGTTCCACTTTGTTCATCAGAGAATATGACCTGAAGACAATTCATTGTTTGTTATTATTGAAATGCTGGTGGTGCTATAATTATGAAAACCACTTTATAATAGGTAAACTTAACTTACTTTAATACTTAACTATAAAGGAATAAAAAAGTTTATGAGATCTAAATTTTAAATCACTATTTATGATAAATTTTGTACCAGCAACCTATTTGTTCTTTTAAAATTGTAGCAACACTAATTAAATCCCTTGTTTGGATTAAATTGGAGACGGTCAAAGGAAACCGTCCATTTGTCCCTTTGCATTTGCAGATGAATGTGGAACGGATAATATTTCTTTTCTAACTCTTGATATGTCGTGTTAGGAACGATTTGCCATATGCAAATGAAACACTGATGAGACAGAATATTTGATCGATGTAATAAAGTAGAGAACATTTTTCAATAGTGCTAAATAAGTTATTGAGGTGCTATGGTGGTTTTGACTTCCAAATAGTGCTAAAAAAGTACAATTGTACCAACTTTTCCATCCCTGATCTGTGTACTTCTCTCTCTCTCTCTCTCTCTCTCTCTCTCTCTCTTGCTATCTTTCACTGTTCCTCTGTTGTGCTTAAGAACAAAGAGAGTAAATGAGATGAAATACGTATTTAATGCTTAAGCCGATGTTTATTCATTTCGACAAGTACACGCTTTTCATCTGCTGCTTTAATTACTGGTACACACTTGTTGCCTTTAATTTTAATGAAAATTGCTGGCAACATTTGGTTAGACAACGTATAAATGGAAGAAGACATAGAGGAGCGGAGGCATTAATTCATTCATCTAAAAGTTTGTGGTAAGAGTTTATGCAAATAGAATAGCATTCAGTAGCTTTCCTGTTGTCTCCGCTTTACACAATTTTAAAAGGACTTTTGCCGATTCAAAACATTTATATAAATTGAATGCAATTAGAAGATGAGGTTTTAAAGGTAAGACAAAATTTAAGTACGTTATAATAAAATAAAACCTTCCAGCCAACTCATAATGTTAAAATTATTCTTTGTTAAGGTAAACCTAAGCTCATATAAAAAGAAATGAGAATGTTTAAAAATTATTCTACTTTAAATTGTCGCATTTGAAAGAAAACTGAATTTATATGATAATATTTAAATCATTTTTATAAATCTCTGCCATTTCACTTTATTTATGTTAATATTCTGCATTTATTATTATAATTTATGTTCACTGAAAAAAAAAGTAAATTTTTAATAAGGCACGTTAAAAAACACGTTAAAAAAAAAATAAAGACTGCAATGTGTAGGTCATTTTACAAGTAAAATTTTAAAATAAAATGAAAAAGAAACTTCAAAAAAATTATATTTTAATGCTTATTTCGCTACTGTTTCAACGCCTGTTAAGCCGTATGCCAAGAAATTTGTTAAGCAATTTGTTAAGAATACAACAGATAGGATACTTCCTCAAGGCTTATAGGAGTTTTAATGAAGAATCTGAATTACCATAGGTTTTCGAGTTATCTTAAATAATAGAGCAACAAATTTTTCTCCATTTTGTTAACATTCAAAGTGAAATAATTCATACAATTATACAGAACTGTATAATGCACAAGGTAATATTAAATATAATAAAACGTGAACACTAATTATACACAGTAACTAAATTATGCCTGTTCCAATTTTATCATTTTATTTTTTTTAATTAAATTTATCAACAGACTTCATTCGTTATTGTATGAAATTTATGTATATTTGTAATTTTAAAGTTTCCATTAATTCTATCAATTTAATTATTTTATAAATAAAAGGTGATGTCTGTCTATTGCTCTTTAAAACCCTTACAGTTACGAGCAGAAGTGAGTGCATGTTCACAATTCTGAGTTTCGTCATCCACAAAAACAAAACCTTACAAGCAAATACAAAAAAAAAAAATTATTTTAATTCTTCATTTTGTTCTTAACAAATAGCAGTAAAAAACAATAATTAATGAAATGAATTCAATGAGTTTGAATGAAAAAACGAAAACAACCCACATAAACTCAATTTTGCACGTTTCAAGAAAATTCAAGAAACTAGCCCAATTTCAATATTTGGTCCATAGACCGTTATTAGAAATAGCTTGATTTACGCGGTTTGAGATGCTTTCTATCAAATGATCAATAAGATCTTTCGGAATTCGATGCCATTTCGCATTTATACGATCCCAAAGTTTGACAATGTTTGTTGGGGCTGTTTCGTACTGTCGGAGCCTGATTTTGACGAATGGCCAAAAATTTTTAATCGGATTGAGGTCGGGATTTTGTGCGGCCATTCCAGCAATTGAAAATTTTGTTTCCCATCCCATATCTTTACAATTTTTGCTGTGTGCTTCGGATCACCGTCCTGTTGGAAAATAAATTCTTATTCGGGATAAGCACATTTGTCCACAAAATTCGGAAGATGGGCTTGCAAAATCTTTAGATAGTCTCTTTTACTAAATATAGAGGAGAACATGCCACCATATTAAGCATCCCCAAACCAAAATATTTTCATCGCTGTGTTTAACAGTTTGCTTCACATGGTTTCTTTGAACACGTTCCCTGGATCTGCGCTAGCAGAACTGGTTTCCATCTGATTGGAAACGTGTTATCTAGTCTGATGAGTCCAAATGTAACCACTTTCAGTAAGATGGAAATCCGGCTCCGACAGTACGAAACAGCCCCAACAAACATGGTCAAACTTTGGGATCGTATAAATGCGAAATGGCATCGAATTCCGAAAGATCTTATTGATCATTTGATAGAAAGCATCTCAAACCGCGTAAATCAAGCTATTTCTAATAACGGTCTATGGACCAAATATTGAAATTGGGCTAGTTTCTTGAATTTTCTTGAAACGTGCAAAATTGAGTTTATGTGGGTTGTTTTCGTTTTTTCATTCAAACTCATTGAATTCATTTCATTAATTATTGTTTTTTTACTGCTATTTGTTAAGAACAAAATGAAGAATTAAAATAATTTTTTTTTTTGTATTTGCTTGTAAGGTTTTGTTTTTGTGGATGACGAAACTCAGTATTGTGAACATGCACTCACTTCTGCTCGTAACTGTACGTTTACATTCTGTCTTTTAGAACAACTGTAAATATAAATTTTTAATTTTAATTAAATGTCAAGTTCATACACTTTTATGTTAATAAATGCTTATGTATGTATGTATGTATATCTGTGTGATGAGTGCATCCTTACAAAAAAATAATCTCTAACTAAATGAGCAATTCAAATATTTGACCAAGTGAAGTGTATGTCTGTGTGTTATATTGAGAAGCCTTAAAATGTCAACAGTTTTCGCACACAGAATTCTAACACACCCAAATACAACCACACCGACCACTCATGTGCAATAGACTTTGTCCAAACATGTATTAACCATAATACCACAAAACATAAGTTTATTAAGACACAGAGATAGCGAGAGAGAGAGAGTGGGTGTAGGAGAGACTAATGCTTGAGTTTATACCATGGCCAGCCTATATCGTATTTTGAAGATTTATGAGACAGTTTAATAAGTGGAGAGCATGGACAGAGGACACAATTTATGCCGTCATTGCTCTTAAACTGTTAACAGTGATTTATTTAAATTGTGGCTTAAAATAAATCTACATCCCAGCCGGACTATTGCAGGGTATGTTGCGATGAGGAAGAGTTGGAGACTGTCGAACATCTCCTCTGCAACTGCCCAGCCCTTGGTTGCTTGAGAACCCTTGGCAGGGCCTTCTTTGAGAACTCGAGTTCTGTGTCGAGAGCCGACATCAAGGCTCTCCACAGATTCATTAGCAGCTTTGGCTGGTTGAGAGGTGCTAGGGCTTCATAAGTGTAGTCGCACTCTCAACTTCTTTTGTTTTGTGCCTGTTTCTTTACATGTAATTACTCCGTTTTCCATTCTCCCTCCCCTTGCCTACATTCCTATATCCTCCATTTCCTTCCTCCCCTAAGGACAATGTACAATGGGTCAACTTCGACCTCCGGGTACTGTGCTTGTCTTGACCGACAGGTGCACGTCCTCTAACCTAATCTAGCATAAATCTACATTCTATATGCTGTTGTTCAAGTATACTCTTCTCCGAAAGAAATATTACATTTTCATTTGCTGAAAGAAGCATTCAAATGCTTCGTTCTCTGAAAACGGTGAATAAAATTAATATTTTACATCATTGGATCTCCTCTCTCCTCTAACGATACCTTGTGGTACCACGACCGCATACAGTAGAGAGTGGTGGTGCTCTTTTTATTTATAAATCCATCTTGTTATTCTGGCAAAGACAAGCGAAAATTGAAGCGATCAAATGGCTAAGGTGGAGTTGATAGTTACGAACAGTCTGTTGTGGATTTAATGGGACGGACAAGACAAACGTGTAGCTAATCTGAGAAAAGATGCTATCACCCCACATGGTTTTTTTTATAAAACCAGCACTCATGGGATGACCCCTACTCATGCAGTGAATTGTGCAGGTTTTTTAGGAAAGGTGGAAAGGAAGAGGGAAGATGCGCACGGTAAGGAAACGAGTTGCTGCTGGTGACTATAAAATGGCCAGTACTATAGCTTCACCATTAGACACTCTACAGCAATCATCCCCAAGAAGCCCCCAGTTTCTCACACCACTTATGTTGTGTGTGTTAATTTTATCATCGAGTAATTTCCAGTCTTACCCGTTTCAATAAAAGCATGTAAAGTTAAACTGCGTATTAGACGAAGCTACTTATTGGTCGCTGCGAGACTAATCCAAACTAAATTGTTTAGGAAGCGTACTAAACAACTACACTGAGTGCCAAAAGTGAGGAAACACCAATGAAATAATTCATTTGCTTAGGATAGCGAGAAAAGTAAATGAGAATAGTCGAATAAATTTCGAAAAATAAAAACGTTTATTTAATATTTACTTATAAAATTTTAAAACAAAAACAACAATTCAATTATTTTTATACTACAAGTACATTTTTTATAATAGAAAATTAAAAATGAAATTAAAATGGATGTTGACTCACTTATGGCGTTCCGTGTACTTCAATTACATCATATGCATATGCCTGTCGCTATATGTCCTTAATTTTTCTCTGAATTTCTTATTAACTAGCTGTACCTTGCACGTGTTGCTGCGCCCCCAACTAAAATAAATTTGAAGGAAAGGCATTACAGAAATGTCCAATTAATTTTGAATCATTTTATTGATTTTGTTTGGCGTTGTCCTGATGATTCAGATAAATGGGCCTGAGTAGTAAGTATTCGATCAGTTTCTAATCTTATTTCTCGTTGTTCAAGTGGTTCATGCAAACGGGTCTCAGCGGCATATACTCGAAGATTTTCCAGTCATAGTGCTCGTCTGTTTCTGAGGCTCGTAATGCTCTTTTCTTCCGTGCTTGGGGTGTAGGTCGACCATTTTGAATAATTTTCAGCGGCACCACCTATTGGAAATTGGTCATACCAACTTAGAAAGCTTCGTCGGCTCATGCGCAACAACTTTGCTAATGATCATAACATAATCAAATGCACAGTTTAAGATTTAATTCATTTTAAGTAATTTTCAAAAAAAGTGGGCGCAAAAGTGGATGGGGCAAAATTTTCTCTTGATGAAAACTTTAAATGGATAAATAAAAAAATTTGAAAGAAAAATTAGTCAAATCGTCGATGGAGCCGTTTTCTGATTATAGATAAATAGAAAATGTGGGCGTAAAAGTGGGAGAGGAAACTTAACATAAACCATCTACTAAATAGTCCGAACAAAGCCTAAACATTTGGCTTGGATAAGCGGCCCCGTTCTTTAGTTATAAAATGACAACGAAAAGTGGCATTAATTTGTATATATTAGATTGAATATTTTTTATGTTTAATTTTAAGAATTTTATTTTTATTTATTTTTATTTTTTTTTTCTTTAATTTTTTTTATTTAATAATTTTTATTGTGTTTTCTCTCTATTTTCATGACACGTTTATAAACAATACAAATACATTCTTCTTCTTCTTATTCTTCAACTACTTTTATTTCTTATGCCTGTTGTTGGTCTTGAATTATTACCACCACCACCACCACCACCACTACCATACACTGTCAACTATAAATCCTTTAATTAATTGTACACAACAACCACATCAACAACAACAACAACAATAAACAGGAAAACTTGCAGCTACACAATGGCGTACACGTTTTGGTCGTTTATCTAAAGTGCCCGCTTTGGGTGAAGTCGATCCGACTGGTTCATTTTGTGCCTTCCCAGATGACTGGTTAAAAAAGAAAGCCGGTAACGAAAACAAACAAAATCTAAACACCATAAACAAAATTATTTATTTATATTTTTAACAACAACAACAATTAGAGAAAAAATAATACGGCAAAAAAAAAACTTTAATGAAATACAAAAACTATTTTAAATAATATTAAAACTCTATTAAACTAACAGATAGACAGATGTTCTATGAATTTGAGAAAAAACAAATCAAAAAAAATTAAATTTCTCATAATAGCAGAAGAAAAACTTTTTTATTTGAACAAAACTTTTTTTTCCGTTTCTTTTTTCTTTCCAAACTTTTTTTAATTATAGCGGAAAAAGCCGCCAATCCAACGCGTTCCGATTTATGGAAAAGTAAGTTGAATATGTAAAGAAAACACTTTTTTTTTTTGGAATTTATTAATTCATGAAAAATATGTTTTTTGTTAATTTGTTATTTTGTTTCTTTATTTTTTTTTTAGTTTTCTTTGTAAATGCTGTGCCGTTTGTGGGATTTGGTTTCCTCGATAATTTTACCATGATTATTGCTGTAAGTTTAAATATATTTATTCATTCGTTCATCGTTCATCATTTCTCATTTATTTGTTTAATTTAAAAATTATTGCCAATTCAACGAAATTTATTGTGGGAGTGGGAGGCGCCACAATATGAATGTTTACCCAAAATTTTTTTACAATAGAAAATTATTTACAAGACAACAAATCAGACGCTTCTATCGGGTCCGCCATGTAGGTCATGTCTGGTCATGTTACCCTTCCGCTAAATGAATATGGTTGTTTATACGCTTGAACAACGCTGGGAAATATTTCGACATTACGCTGGAATTTTGGAAGAAGATACGCACCGTCAGCTCTGTATGTTCGTTATCTTGTGAAAGAAATTGCCATCCTCATCGATAAACCCAAGCGTGAAAACCCAAAAACAGAGCGTACACCCGAAAATATTGCTGCTGGGCAGAAAGTGTGCGTTAAGCGCCATCAACATCAATTCACCGTCGTTCTCAACAGTTGAACATTTCGCAGACATCATTGAGACGAATTTTGCATAAAGACCTTGGTATGATGCAATGCAAAGTCTAATTGGTTAAGGAGTTGAAGCCAATTGACCTTCCTTTGATTCGTTAAGTGGGCCTGCGATCGACTTACAGAAGATGTCGATTTTGCTAAAAAAAAAAATCATCTTTTTAGATGAAGCTCATTTGAAATTGTCGCTTTTGAGGCACAGAAAACCCGCACGCACCCAAAACGAGTCACTGTTTGATGTGGATTTTGGTCCAGAGGAATAATTGGGCCATTTTTCTTTTCGAAAATGAGTAAGGAGTGGCCGTTGCAGTCCATGTCGTTATCGGGCCATGTTGAACGAATTTTTGTTCACAGAAATTGAAGAAGAGGATAGTGGCAACATTTGGTTTCAACAGGACGGCGCTACGTGCCACAAAGCCGAAGCTACACTCGATGTCTTGCGAACTGTTTTTGAAGATCGCATTATTAGTCACAGAGCTGATGTCGTTTGGTCACCTCGGAGCTGCGATTTCCCACCGTTGGACTATTATTTGTGGGGTTCCGTCAAAGATAAGTATTGCGCCGACAAGCCAGAGACAATTGACGCTTTAAAGGATAATATTCGTGAAGCCATTGGTGAAATACAGCTGCACACAATCGATAATGTGCTTAAAATTTGGACCTGTCGTATAGGCTACTGCATAGCCAACCGAGGCAGCCTTTTTAATGAAATTATTTTCCATTATTAACCGAAATGATTGTACATCCCCCGATGAACCAGTACGTGTCAGGCGTGCACCATAAGTAATCTGTTTACAGATAAGGTGACAGCGGTCGGCATGGCTATAAAGTTTTAAAAAAGCTACAAAATGATTAAATTTTGTCTCACTTCGTGTATAGAAATGGAAAATATATCTTAGGCTCAGTTGGGTGGAAGGAAGTGAGCTGGTCCAACAATTTTTTTTGTTTAATATTTTTGTTTTCTTTTTATTCACAGGGTGATTATATTGAACATATATTCGGTACTTTTATGTGCATATCGACTATGGCTGCTGCCGGCTTGGGAAATACTATTAGTGATGTATTGGGTATTGGTTCGGCCTATTATGTTGAAAGAGGTTGTGAATATTTGGGCCTGAAACCACCCGATTTAACACCCATACAAATGGAAATGAAATCTAGTCGCAGAGCTGCTAATAATGTAAGTCTCTCAAAGGGCTTCTTCATTTTTATATAAACAAAAATTCTAACGTTTTCTTTGGAATTTTTCAGGGTCGTATTATTGGCATAACAGTGGGTTGTTTGATAGGTATGTTCCCCTTATTATTAATGGATCGTAAACCTGTTGAAGATGAACATCAAGCAAAAAAAGAAGACGACGAGAAACAGAAAGTAGAGACTGCTCAATAAATTTACTTACAAAAGCATCACGATCACGATCTGGATCACGATTCTAAAGTAAGGCATCAGAGATTGGTAGCGTGTGTATAACGAACGGAACTTATTAAGTGTTGATTTATTTTTATTACTTTTAAACTATTTAAAAAAATATTTTTAATTTAAATTCTTTAATGTTTAACATGTTACGAGCAAAAACAAAGATTATTTTTCTATTTTATTTTACTTTTTTTTTTGTAATTTTTATTATGCGAACGTAAAAGCAATATAAAACGATTTTAATTTTTTATTAAAGAATTTATTAAAAAAAACGAAAAACCATAATTTTGTATGAGACTACCTCTAATTAAAAATGTATATTTTTTATTTTTTTATTTTTTTTGTTATTTATTAATAACTTGTATAATTAAATACAAATTTTTATTTTTGGTGGAAAACAAACGATTTTTTTATTAAATTTTTTAATTTTTTAAATTAAAAAACAAATAACAAATTGTACCTTTTAATAAACACTGTACTACGGTACTATACCAAACTATAATTTCGCCTAAAATAAATTAAGAATTCATATTCTTAATTTCGACATTTAAAACACTTTCATTAACACCGTCCAGTAATACCACTTAAAAAGAAAACTGCCCTAAAATCATTGTAGATTAAACAATTTATTAGCACTGCTAATCTATTTGAAGTTTTTTTTTCTTTTTTTAATTTTAATTAGAATAAAATTAGTTTTATAGCTTTCAACTATTAGGATTTGCATATATGCGACAGGAATTTTGTAAAAACTTTTAATTATTTGCATTGTTGCTGACATAATGGTTTTGTTAACACTGAGTTTCATTAGATAGCTTTCTTCTTTAATTATTTATTTCAATCGCTTGAATTCTTTTCATGTATAATATTTCATCGATGCCATGAATGCTGCTACTTTTCAAACAAAATTCTTATACAGTAAGACCCTGCTTACGTACCAATAACTTGCAGCACTAAACGAAACAGTACCGCATAATACTGAAACAGCGTTAGGCGGGGTCTTACGGTAAATTTCAATACACATTGAATTCACAGAGCTCAAGTAATTTCTTCGGATCGTATTTAACTTTTAATTTCAAATCATCATCTTTAATTGACTTCTTCGATATGTAACCACCATCTTGTCTCAGATGGATTCTTTAAAATCGTAATACATCCGTTTTAATTATGTGCTTTAGGTTCTTGTTGCGCTCCTGCTGTACAAGAGCAAGAAATTAGAGCCACTGAATCAAATATTAAATAGTTTTGTATCATTTATTGGTAGCAGGTGTATGTCGTAGTCGCTGTATTAGCCACAGATCTAACGCTCACAAATGAAGAGCCTCTCACTTACTGTCTGTCACATACTGTCAGCTGTTGTAGTCGTCTCTCAGGATCTGGGAGTAATGTCTGGCCAGCTATATAGGCGTCCAGAAATCTTTCATATTCGTTCATCACACCTAATACTGGCTGCTTATGTAGTCGTTTATGCGATTTGTGTCCCAGAAGTCGTTGAGATACCGACAAATTTCAAGCTTAAAATATTTGAAATTCATACAGTGGGTGACAAAATAATGGAAACTTTTTCAAAAATTTATTTATGTGTTCTAATTAGACAAAATTAGAAATTGCAGTTCATGCATAAAAATATAAAAAAGCTTTACTATTTAAGTGTTGAAGACTTCTCCAAAATGATGATTGTTTACAGTTCTTGACTAAAAATTTATTTTAATTATTTTTGAAAGTTCTGATTTGTTAAGTCCATATTTATTACATATTGTTTTTATTTTTCCGGGAATTTAACATTGAAATCGTTTTTTATTAATAAACAGTACAAATATTTTGCGAATTTCTTAAGAATATTTTTAATTTTTCGTGCAATTTTGAAAAAGTTTCAATTGTTTTGTCACCCACTGTATATTTATTCGAAAAGAAACTTTTTCCCTTTAATATGATCATATTATGATTAATGACCACAAATTAAAATTGAACATTTTATTTTCTTGTACAAAAGTCTACAAGAATTTCCAGAAAGGTAAACAAATTCGTATACTTTGAGAGAAATTTTCATTGGATTTGAAAAAATTGTTGCATAAACTGTTATGTTTGGCTCTTATACAATATTTTATTTCTATTTATTTGTTTTAAACTTGTTGTAGCTAATAAAAATAAAAAAACGTTAGATGATAAATCATGTTTGGGTATTTAGAAATTAATTCTCTATTGGTTTTCTAAACATCTCTTCCTCTAGCCTCTAATCCTCTTAAGTGCACTTTTACATTTAAATAGAAAACAAAACTAATACTTACGAATTCTAATTTTCTTTTTTATTACATATTATTAAAATTTTACACTTACATACAGGTTCTTCCAATGAAAAATACCTTAAAATAAATATTGAAAATTAAAAAAAATAAAAATTAAAAAAAATTGTGTGTAAAACAAAAGTACCTTTTATGCTATGTATTTATATTATACTATGAAACAAATAAATGATTTATATAAATAAATAAATAAATATTATTAAATAAATGTTAAACAAAATGATTATGTAAACGAATTAGAGAAACAAATATTAGAATTGAGTAGCATCTATATAAGTTAAAAGAAAGCACCAATAATATATTGTATTTACTTTATTAGTTTAGAGCCCCAAAATAAAACATACATACCTTCGTATGTATGTCAAATTAGTTATTTAAGAGCATTAAACAATGCAAAAGAATATAATTGAAAGCATAGGAAATCCAAACTAAAAGAAAATTCTTTAGAGTAGTTTAGAAAAAACAAAAAAGAATTTTTGAAAAACAGAAAAGCTTTATTATCATTCAATTAAATCAGTGTCAATGTTTTCTTTTTAAGCTTATAATCATAATATAATAATAAAACTTACATAATTAGTTGTGTGTCTAATATTAATTTCAGAAGCAAACAAAACATTAAATAAAAAATAATTATTTAAATAAGAAATAAAATGTAGAGAAAATAAATTATTTCAAAAACAAAATACTTACTCAACGGTCGTTATATATTTCGATTCGAAGAAGGCAACGTTTATTAAAAAACTCTCCGAAAACACTACATAAAATTCGAATAATATTCTTTCGAATCGAAATACTTAATAACCTCGCTTATGTTTTTAATTGTTTGAGACTGAATTTATGGCAAAGCAAATTGATTTCATAAAATTTTGAGCGTCGGTATAAACTTTTTTTTTTGTATGGGGACAGGGAATGGGATAACATTGTAGGCGTCAATACAAATTAAAAAATTCTCATTGTATGGATATACACAAAGGCATACACGAGTTGTGGGAAAAGGAACAAACCCATTCGCAATAAGGACAAATAATTTGCGGGTTTCGTTTGTCCTAAGTATTCGTATTATTGTTTCGTAGAGGCGCTAAAGTAATGCGACCAAAAGAGCTGCATATGTACCTCAGTATTTTCTAATATAATGCCGCATATGTTTCAAGAATGTATTCTAATGATTTAATCACATTGGGCTTAAGGCGGTCTCTGCTGCTTAACGTCATTATGTTTCTCGATAGATTTGATTGTCAGCAATATCTTTGGTCTTCGGCTCTGTCCACCCTTACGAGCAACTCTTCACACTCCATAGAAAGAATCGACCCCATTAGCTGCTTGGAGCTGACCTGCTATTCTGGCCCCTATTAAAAGATGCCGTCCTAAGCTGTTTTCAAATTCTTTCCGCCTGGGTAAGCAAGGGCCAAGAGATTACCTTTTATCGAAGTCGAATATTCCTCTATTTAGCAATTTATTACATTCTCATAAATGATACTACTGTGGCCTTGTCAAAGTTTATCCTTTTAACCCCACTAACATTGATTTATGATCTCAAGACCTCTTTAAATGATGTCGCAGAGTTTCCTCAGATCTGCCTATAGCTATCAGAGTATGTCATTCATTTTTGCTGAGCTATTAACAAAACTTTTTAGAGTTATTGTTCAAAATATATAATAAGTTTTATTAAATTTTATAAATATAATTGAGTTTGATTAAAAAAATATTCTTTTTTAGTTATAATAAGTAAGATCTCTTGATTTATTAATTTTCAAATAACTATTTAAGATTTAAATATTTATTTTTGATATAGATTTTTAGTTATTTCATTATGGGTTGTATACATGAAATAATTATTTAAAAATTAATTCTCTTTTTATATGTAGATTTTGTTAATTTTTTATTTATTATAGATTTTTTTTAATTTTTCTTTTTTTTTTTACTTTGATTTCGCAATCGTCTCAAGTTATTTATTAAACTTCATTGTAGTTATTCGTTAATTTTAAAAAAGAAATTCAAATGTTTGATAATAAAAAATAAAATAAAGAATAAAGAAAAAATATATTATGGATTTGCACTCACATACATATTATTAGTATATGTAAATATGTATATGTTTTGAAAGATCCATTCATTTTAAGGCTTTTTTTTGTCATATCTCCCATCTTCCGTCCTTTACATAAACTTTAGCCATACAAAAGGCAAACGCATAAAACTTGTATGCTGTACCGTATCGGCTAGGAAATGCCAAAGCATGGTAACCATTGTGGAATTATCATAAGACTGTTGTGGATTATTTATTGATGGTTGTACATAAATTAAACCATTAGGGCGGGTCTGTAACAATACATTTTGGCATTGTTTAGCAAAATCTAAATCTGATCTGGTCTGGCCTCTAGTTAATTGCTCATAATCACTGTATTCTTCTTTGTGAGCAAACCATTGACCTTGTTGCTGGTATTGTTGGCCATGTTTAGCACACTTTTGTTTCACATTAATCTTGGCCATCAGCATTTGTTGCGGTAAAGTTAAACGAGACTCTGTGGAAATTTCACTTTGCCTTTGTAAAATACTATCACGCAATGCTTCCTCACGATATTGTTGTTCCAATTTGAGCAATTCATCTTCAACATTAAAAGCTAAATTTGTACGATTGTACGATTGACGTGTTATAACCGAAGAAGACGACATTGCCTGAGTGGTTTCATTAATCGTGGCACTATTGTTATCGAGTTCCGTATCATTTAAAATTTCGGTAGTATTCGTTGCTAACTGCGTACGTTGACGATGCAGCGAAGTACCGGGTACATGAGCAGCGAAAAATAATGCACCGGCAATGGTTATAACACTGGCGGCATAACTCACAGCTATAATGGTAATGTTGTTGAGCAAAAATTTGGCCAAAGCAAAGGGCGGCAACATTTGTATCAGTTCACCGTATGTTAACCAACCACGCCGTAGACCTTCCCTTCGTGCCAAAGTCTTTTCAATGTTTGTAAGTTTTTCGAAAAACTGTTCATTCGATATGTATATGTTCCATTCCTACAAAAAGTATACAAAATAATTGTCAATAATTTTCTAGGAAAACATTTCTGTACTTACAATTGCGCATAAGAAGTTTAATTCCAATTGTTTTAAATGATTCTCCGTCATATTACCATACTCAGCCCAATCAGACAAGTAGATTTCTTCATCATGACCCACATAGAATTTTGTTGAAATCATCTGTTCAGCAGTGTTCAATGAATGCAAACACAAAAAAAATAAGAATGGGAATCAACAGGTTATATACCACTCCCCCTCTCTCTCTCTCTCTATGCAAATGGCTTACCATAGACACAATAAACAATTCCTGAGGAGTTATACGTCTTACGTAGCCTGGGTCGGTAACATTTAAACGATCCAAATATATTAATGCCATAATCAAAGTAGCCGGAGTAGCAGTTTGTACACTGGAAGCCTCAACACTGCTTAAGCGATTCAGGGTATAGCCACGGTGGCTATCGCTAAACAGTTCGGAGGCATATTCAGCCAATGGTTTGGATACCTCAACAACATGGGAGCCTTCCTCTGAGAAATCATTGCCAAAATATAAAGATTTATTGATACGTTTCATGAAGGCATCATGAGACATAACCTACACAGCCCCAATCACGGTCGTTACAGCAACAGCAAAAGTTTGTTTGTAGGAAGCAAAAGAAAGAAGAGGGGAGAATTAGTAAAGTAACTCAAATAGCAACAAATTATCTATTTATACAATTTAAGAAAACAAATAACAATAAACAATATAAGAAAGCTTCAAATAGTGTACGAGTATCACACGATTGTTTGTGGTTGATTACCTTTTTTGTTGTTTTTGTAGCAGTTGCTGAGGTTTTAATGACGCATCCCTGCTTCTTGCGCCCCATTGCAAATGGTTTGGTTGCGATTATTAAAACACAATTAATGGAAGCAAAAAAATTAATACCTTTCACTTCAACACAACTAAATTTTCAAAATAAAAATGAAATTATATTATATTTATTAAATAAATAGTCTCCTAGTAAAGTAAACCTTTCTAAAACGGCAAATTTTATGACACAATTTAAGGAAATATTAAATGAACGAACGAACGAACAATAATAGAACACGAGAAAGTTTATTCTTTGAATTCCATGCCATACACAGTAGTATAGTTTATTGTACCATAAAAATGCAACTCTGTTTAAGAAACAAAAAATAAATACAATTATTCGCTACTACATAACACCAGGTGTCATTAAAGTTAGCAGTATGAAAAAAACTGTCACTTTTTGACAGTTTCTATTCTTTAACCCATTTCCGTTTCTTTCTACTGACAACAACCCAAGATGAAGTACGTAAATTTTTCAAGTGTAATTAATCTAAAACCAAAGCAAAAATTATTAGAAACATCTTTAAACAATTAAATTATATAAATTCAAAATAAAATACAGTGTCCTCAAAATATTTTGTGGAAAATAACATTTCTATGGAGTTCTTACAAATAATGGCGAAATACTTTCTTTGTTTTTATTTTCTAGAATCGGTTTGTGTTCATTCAGTGGGTACAAAATTTACCCCGGCCATGGCAAAACCATGGTCAAAGTTGACGGCAAGGTAAGCTGCAATAAATTCTATTTAATTTTTAGCATAATTTTAATGAAACCATTTTTTCAAATTTATCTTTTTTAGACCTTCACTTTCTTGGACAAGAAATGCGAACGTTCTTACTTGATGAAGCGTAATCCCCGTAAGGTTACCTGGACTGTCTTGTACCGTCGCAAGCACCGTAAAGGTATTGAGGAGGAAGCCACCAAGAAGCGTACCCGCAGAACACAAAAGTTCCAACGCGCTATTGTTGGTGCTTCCTTGGCCGAAATCATGGCTAAGCGTAACATGAAACCCGAGGTACGTCGCGCTCAACGCGATCAAGCCATCAAGGCTGCCAAGGAACAAAAGCGTGCCACTAAGGCCGCCAAGAAGGCCGCTCAACCTGCCCAACCCAAGAGCAAGTCTGCTCCTAAGCAAAAGGCTGCCAAGGTTCAACAAAAGGCTGCTCCCCGTGTTGGTGGCAAGAGATAAACAGCTGCTTTAAGTGTTGTTAGTCATTTAAGGTGTCTTTTTAAATAAAATCCTCTACGGAAATTGGAATTCGTATGTAATTTAAAAGACTAGACGAGCATTTTCTTTTTTTTTTTTTTTTGGATAATGAAGAACATAGTGAGTGAAATATTGTAAATAAAAATTGCGGGAAATTGGGATTCTCTCTACTATCTCCAAACAACAACAAAAGCTATTTATGCTTTCAAAATTCAAAACTAGCGGTGCTAAAGTGAATCCAGTTTATGCTTGGCAGAAAATTATCAATAATTCTTAAATGGTAATGGGGTGGCTGTGTATTTCAATTGGAAGAAAACCTATTCTTATTTTATGTATGCTGCCATTCGAAGTGCATGATATGTATAGAAAATCGAAATATTTTTAAAAACTCAGTGAAGTAGTCAAGAAATGCTAATAGGATATGACAAATGAAATCTATTTACATCGCACAAAATCTATAATAGTTGTTAACTAGGCTATTGCAGCTTATGTGGGGAAGAGGAATTACAACGTATAGCATTTCTCTACATCTTAGAAGTACGTTAAACTGTTCTGTTACTATTCTTTCCATCCCGTTTCCTTGTTCCATCTTTTTTCTCAAGGACGAGTACATTGGATCGAATAAAGTCCTTATCGGAAACTTATTCAAACCATAGACATTTACCGATGCCTTAAAATCCAACAAAATGAAAAGCAATTTAATGTGGAATATACCTTTAAAAAATCAATTTTACAAATAGGTTTTAACACAATAGAAAAAATAGTTTTATTATTAATTTGAGTATAACTTTTTAATAGGAATGTAGACATTATAAAGCCGGTTTATTTCTAAGAATAAAATACAATACTTTTGACAATACTTAAGGAAAGAAAACACTTTTGAGATTCACTGTATGTATAGAAAATAGAAAACATAAATTGTATCTAAAATCATAAAGAGATATGAAAATATATCGTGAACAAAAATTCAAAGGTGCATTGCTAACAAAGAATTTGTAATAAAATTGCTAGGCATTTAGATATTTTTCAAACGAAATCTCAATTTAGTGTAGCTGTTTGAATTTTTGTTGACAATATATGATGTAGGTATACTGAGTAAAATTTAAATACCATTTTTGTATAAAAAATATAAATAGAGTCACAGTTATTGTTGTTAATTAATAGAACAAATAAAGTTTCTTAGGTGGGTTAGTAAGGATTCGCGCAAAATTTATGATTTATTTTGCCATCACAATTCCTCACGCTGTTCCATTTTGGAAACTTCACTTGCTTTCTTCATATAGGCTATGAAATCCTCACGTTTACGACCACCAATATAATCCGTTTTGGTTTTAAGATACGAAAAGTATTTAATAGTGGGATAACCGCGCACTTCATTTTGTGTACAAACCGTAGTCTCACGTGTACAATCGACAGCAGCCAATATCATTCGTGGATCATCCTTTAAAGCCTTGGCGGCGGCTTTAAATTCTGGTTTTGTGCTTTTACAATGACCGCACCCTTATCAAAATGAAAAGAACGCAAGTTTTAGAAAGTCAAAAAGAAAACTAAAAAAAAAAATTACTTACAGGGTGCATAAAACATGACTAGAGCATGTTTTTTCCTTTTCAATATGCTGGCAAAGTTTTGATCGTTTAAAAATAATACCTCCGTATCCTCTTCTTCCTCCCAAGGTTTTTCTGGAGGTGGTGGCGGTGGTGGTTCCTTTGGATCTTTCATAAATTCTATGATTTTCACAGCATCTCTAACATTGACGTCAAACTTAAATTGGCCATTGACGAAATACTTAATGGTGGGATAACCACTAACTTTAAATTGCTCTGCTATGGGACTTTCTTTAGTAGCATCCAAGGCCGCCAAGATACCCGGTATATTCTTTTGTTTCATTTCGACTGCTGCCTTTTCGTATTCAGGTTTCATGCGCTTGCAATGACCACACCATGGTGCATAAAACATAACCAGAACAGATTTCTCATCTTTTAAAGCAGGTTCAAAATTTTGTTTCGTTAAGTGTACTATTTCTGAATTAGGATCGGCAGACCAATCGGTCTCTTTGGGTTTCTTTAAGGGCAACGAAGAAGGATCCTTCATAAAGGCCACTATGCCATCTTTATTGTTGTCGCCCTCATAAATTTGCTTCATTTTGCCATTTTCAAAGTATATGATGGTGGGAAAGCCTGTTATATTAAAAGCTCTTCTGGCTAAAGCATTTGCTTGTCGTTCGACATCCATTGCGGCCAAAACGTAGCCCTCACTTTTCAATTCTGTGGCAGCTTTTGAATAGTCAGGTTTTAATCTTTTACAAAAGCCACACCAGGGCACATAGAACATAACCAACATAGGTCTTAAATCTTTCTTCAGGTGTTTAGCAAAATTCACATAGTCTGTAAAGTGCACTACATCTTTACCCACAGGATCCTCTTCCCATGGCAAATCTCCTGCCGGATCACGCATGAAATTTACCATTGAGGCGACTGACATTTGACGGTCATAGTCTTTATGGTAATCGCCATCTTTATAGTGCTTTAAAATAAATGGCTCGGGATTTACTTTCAGCTTTTTACACAATTTTTTCTTATCATTTTGGGAACAGTCCATTACAACCATCGTTCCTGTGCCCTTTACAGCCTCAGCGGTTTCTTTGAAAATACGTATTGGCTCGGCAGATTGTTTAGTATTGCTTGTAAACAACACCAACACATTTGTTTTGGTGCGCAACAGTTTTTTGAAATCTTTATATTCGCTAACATCATCGATGATGGCATTTGTTTTGCTATTCACTTTGCCGGAAGCCGGTTTCAGTAAAGCCACCATAAAAATTAAAAACTAATGGTTTTTGTTATTGTAACGAACGGAGTTTACAGTATTTAACTGTTTTTTTCAATACTTACCACAGTTATAAATTGTTTATATTGCATTTTGCTAATGGACTTCCATTTAGTTTGAGGACTTAATAATAAATATTCAAAATTATATTGCAATTGTTATAAAAATTCCTTCGCAAAGTTTCTTGTTTTTGTGTTTTCTCTTTTTTGATGACGTTTCTCTTATAAATAAGAGTGGGATTTAACAAGATGCCATATTTTGCTGTTAGTGATTCTAATTAGAATGGCCAGATGTATGAAATTAATTAAAGGAGATTTAAGTAGTTCGGACCGAAATTAAATAAATGTATAAATATTAATAACATCAGATTTGTTTAATATTTCATTTGTATTCCACTCTGATTAAAATCATTTTAATTTGTCAGTTAAAACGAATCATTAAAATGTTCCAAGGAGAAGGTATTATTTGGGAATAACAAAGTTTAAGGTTTTTTTTGTGGAATTAACAAACTCAAGTGAAAATTAACTAAGTTTTAGAGTGTGTGTCAAATACAAAAGCACCTGGCGATTATGGGACCCATAAGCCTGTGCTGTACCTCTTGAATCCATCTCCCTATTTGATATGTATTAAATGTATACCTCAATATAAAAATTCAACATTTAAACGTAAGCAAAATTCATTTAAAAAGATACGTCAATTATAATGAAGACGTTTTTTATTTTTGCCGTTTAAATTCACAACGTATATCTTTACTAAAATTACCTATAAATTACTTTTATTTTAATTTTTAATTATTTATTCATTGCCCATAAAATAAAGTGTTTTCAATTTAATTCAATATTATTTATGTAAACGAATTATTTGCTTGCTATATAGTTAATTTTTAACCCTAAAATATTTAATCCCTTTTTAAATTTAAACTCAAACACTTAACAGTGTGGCATTACTACATTGCAACACTGTTTGTTCAAGCATCAAAGGAAAGTCCTACATTTAATTGCAACTCTGGCAAGCAACGGCGTTGGATTTTTTATTTGAAAACAACTGAAATTTCATACAATCCAACAACTACAAGCGCATTTTTTAAGAAAAATAAAACAAAGCAACAAAAAATAACGCAATAGGAGAAAGGTGCAAAAATTAAATAAATAATTGTGGAAAAAACATAAAAAAAGAAAGAACAATTTTCCAGTGAACAACAGTTATTTTTCTCAGTGAAATACAAGAAAAGTTTGCAATTGCTGCTCTACTCAAACCCAATCGAAAGGTGTGTAAACAAAAAGTGTGTCAAATAGTTGTTGAATTACATGAAATAAAAAAGACGCGGGTAGAAGAGGGAAATTTAAAGATGAAATATTTACGGTGCATGTAAACTACCCAAGAGCAGAATAGGACTGAAATTGATTTGTTTATTTAGTAATGTTATATGCTAATATGGGTATATTGCAGGAGAATAATATGACGCCTGCCCATACCGATACTCCTTTGCGGCGTTCGGAAGCATTTCGAGAGGGTCAACAAAATGTGACCATCAACGATGATGAAGAGGAAAGGCGTCAGGCCAGACGTCGTACTTTGCTGGCTGGCAACAGTACGGCAGAGTCGACAACGTTTGAGGATAACGAAACTTTAAAAAAGTGTCTGGAGATCTATAATGGCAATAAGCTAAGTAAGGAGAATGCCTGGTCAATGTCATTGATCGACACACTGTCGACGTTGTTGGAAAGACATCATAAGTCTTTAAATAATTTTAAGGTAAACACAATGACACAAACATAATATGAATCAGAGTTCCTTCTAATAACACAAGTTATTCTATTTTAATAGGTTGCCGGTTCCTCTTTAGAGGCTTCTTCAAAAGTTTACAGTTTAAGAGTAGATTCAATACACTCAGATGTGCTGCGTATGTCGGCAGGATTAAATGCTCAAAAATACAAAGAAAGGGCAATAGACGAGGATGATGATGACGCAGAAGATGAAGTGGCTACTGGTGGTGACGGCAGCAACGATCCGAATGCTAGTGCGGCTGGTGTAGAGGCAGCCGAAAAGCAGGCGCCTAAACCGAAACCCAAAAAACAACGTAGAAATGTTTCCACAGTAACAAAAAATAAGGATACATTAAATGCCCGTTTAGATACAGTGCCTTTGCAAGATCCTGTCTTTGGCAAATTAAATTCCACAGTTGGTTCCATTAATTCCTCAAATCGTTTAATGAATAACATTCTGCTTACAACGGATTCAGAGTTGCGTTTGAAAACCAGTTTCCTTATATGGGATCGAAATCCCTTGCCCAGCTGTGATTATACCGAGGAGGTGGATTTGCAAACGGACAATGAATTGGAATTGGCTGCCTGTGATCGTTTGTTTAAAATAAATCGTCCTGAGGACATACAATTACGTCCAATGCATGGCGGGTATGTTATATCAGATACGCCAGAGCAAAAAGACGATGACAACAGACGTTCTAGAATGAATAGCATGTATACAGACTTTGAAGATGGTCCGCCGGGCTGTGATGATGCAATGGCTGGCGATAATATGGCCGAAGATGTTATAGCCCCCTTTGCTAACAATAATGAAGTGGGCATGGCTTTCGATATGAATGCTGAATGTGAACCTATGCCCAGCTTAACACAGGAAGCTCCCATAATGGATGTCAACTACGAAGAATTAGACGATTTGACCACAGGTAATATATTCGTACTAGGGTAGTAGAGTTAAAATAATTTATAATGAAAAAATTTTCATACTTCAGAGGAACGTACTGCCATTAATAATTGCCGTGGTTTACGCAGAGCTCCTGTGCTCATTGAAGACTTGCGTCCGGTAGATGCCAGCTCAAAACTTGAATATTCATATCGTCCTTTAGACAAAATCTCACAATTTTGGGCTGGTCCCTCACATTGGAAATTCAAACGAACTCGTACAAGACCGTCTACTTTGGCAGCTCAACAGAATGATGGCGATGGTAATTCTGGTAGACTGTTAAATCAAAGAAACAGAAGAGGCCGACGAGCATTGGATAAAAGCAAATCAAAACAATTGAAATTTGGGGAATTTCACGATGAACTCTTTATAAAATATGATGAGAAATATAAAAGTCGCAAAGTCAATGTACAAAAGAAATGGGATCAAAGAAAATTAAAACTGCCTATTGATTTACAATTGGATGCAGACAGATTTAATTACTACACTCTGGCTCCTGGTCTGCCGCTCTACATAAAAGGCAGTGAGCAGCGCTCTAGCATGACCATATGCAATGGCTCTGAGGAGGACACTTTACAAAATAATGTCGATAATGTCGCAACAGATGATCACTTTGGTGGCGATGATGATGATGGCATGCATCATGATATGCCTTTAGGTAATGACAATCCCTGCAATAATAGTCAAGTTGGTGGTATGGATGTTGACGCTAACCAAACGAGTAATTTCCCTCCGAATAGTGACAACGCCAATGATACGATATTGGAAATTGCCAACGATTTTGAAGGAGCCCCCACACAAGTTACTAAGATTATAGTACCGTTTGCCAAGAGGGCGAAAGTCATAGATATGAAGAATCTTAAACGTAGTTGTACGACACTGCTTACAAAGCAGCTTAAGCGATCGTTCAATGATGCTGAAATACCCCAGCATCCTATACCCAAAGAAGAGCAATATATAGACGGTGTAGCGAGTTTCCATGAAATCTATGAACATCTGCCCGAGTTGTTGACACCCAGTATGACTGAGGCTCTTTCCACCTCCATAGCATTTTACTCTGTATTACATTTAGCCAATGAACATAACTTAAGGTTAATACCACAGCAAGATCTAAAAGATTTTAAAATACGCAAACTGGCGGGGTGATAGTGTTTCTTTTTTTTATTTAACAAAAATCGTTCTATATTTGTTTCGAATTTCTAAATTACAAATATAATATGTATTCATTACAATATAAAATACCTAACAATTATAGAATTTGAAGTTGATAGTATTTTAAAAATTTTATTTAGGCTATAAGTTTAAATATTAAGGATGAGTAAAACTATTATTTAGCAAAACATAACCACAGAATGGACTTGAAAATAGAAGAAGAAGAAAAAAAAATATATCAAAAGAACAACGCTTGGAATAATGACATAAAAACGTGGTTTAATTTAAATAAATTTTTGTAAAATTATAGAGTAATAGTTGGTGGAATAATAAGTAATCTCCTCTTAACTCTTTTCTTTTATTTTTTTTATAGCTTTTGAAAAGATCACATTTATTTTTTGTAATTTATTTTATTTGATTTCTTTTTTTTTTTGCGTTTCGTTTCCATATCTATACTTTTATTTTTTTATTTTTATTAATTAATAACCACAACACTACTCTTTTATTTTTTGAGATTAAGTATTGTACAGCATTATGTCTTACATTTTTGTATTTTATATGCACAGACATTTATATTTTATACAATTTAGTTTTTATATTTTAATTTTAGATAAAAATTTTGGCAGTATTTAACATACATTTTTGGTCCTTGTTCGGTCCTTAATTTCTATAATAATGGGCCCATCTTGTAGAAATGCTTTAAAACTTAGTTTTAATTTTTTTTTTATGAAAAAAAATAGTTTTTGTGTAATTTTTCGTAGAATTAAAAAAAAAGAAATGTTCTTTTCGAATAAAAAAATAAAAATAAGATTCTAGAAAATTAAACAAATATGCATATTGACAATTAATTGTTTGTTTCTATTTAAATAATGTTTTTATACCTATTATAATAAAAAAACATTAAGCATTATTAGGTATTTTTAATTAGAAAGAACATTTTATAAATTAAACCAAAATTGCATTAAAAAACAGAATACACACATAATATAACAACACAATAACCCTTTTAATGTATTTTAAATTATTGCAAGACAAAATTTTCATTTGGAACTTAAACTCAATGGTCAAGTCTTCAAACAAAAAAGGGTATGTCCTAAAAAATATTGAGACGGTAGTAATGCCTTCTTAATTCAATCCATTTAATCCATGTGGTATATTAAATGTTTTAGAAAATTAAAAGTCTGTTCAAACATGTTCTCCAAATTTTGTAACATTTTACAAACATTTCTTCTTTATCCTTTAAAAATCAAACAAGAGGTATACTTTGTTAGTTCATTGAAACTGTACCATTTCTAAAACCATCAAGATACTCATTAATCACCCTTTTTATCTGTATCTCTCCCTTTCTCTAACATAAACATTTTTATTTATGCATTGAGTCATTGAGTTGCATTTACCACTACCAACATTAAATTGATTTCACTTTAATTAAAGGATTCAATAAATTGGTTGCTGGCTGCAATTAAAATTGCTTACCAATATCAAAGTAAAAAAAAAACGGGTAATAATATATGGAAAAATCCTACAATAAGGAAAGCAGCTATTAAATCGCTTTGGCTCTAATCACACACACGCTTTTCTCCAAAAACCTAAATTTGGCATTACTTTTTCGCTGGTCCTTGGTAAGTAATGCCTTCCGATAACAGAAGTGAAAATTACTTATTCTAGACATACACCTACACAATATATAGTACATATGTTTATGGTAATACAGTACCGTTTCGAATAACGGTACCTTGGTGACTTTCGATTTTATTCACCATACTGGAAACTCACCACTACAAAGAAATTCACCACACTCTCAATTAAAAAAAGCTATTAATTTTTTCTCTCTGTCAAACGAACTACATATCTATTACATTCATAGATTTTGCTCATTTCTCTTTCTCCCTCTCACACTACTACTCCTATCACCACCATCACCCTACCACCACCATAGCCAAGCAACACACTCAACAACGAACCAACAAACAATCCATTCCACACACACACATATAACCTACCACACAAAAAACAAACGCTGATACGGCAAGTACCTTTCCGAGGGAGAGAAAGAGGCGAAGAATCTTATCAAACCAGATGGATTTGAGACATTTACTACTATTTTGAGGTCGCCGTGGTCTAATAGGTAGTGTGTTGGCCTATTAGACGAAAGACCCGAGTTCGAATTCCCATGTCAGACATCAAAACGATAATTTGAAAATAATTTTCCGGTGACTTCCTCTCAGCAGATTTCTGGCAAAAAGTCTGAGAGTAAAAAATTGCCATGGAATGCTTCTCAAAAAATGTGTCGTTCGGAGTCGATTTTAAACTGTAGGTCCCGCCACTCATGTATAAAATTAACGCACACAACATAAGTGGTGTGAGAAGCTAGGACGTAGTACAATGGGTCAATTCGACCACCGAGTACTGTACTTGTCAGAATTGGAAAGTACACGTCCTCTAACCTAACCTATCCTGGGTAATTACAATAAAAGGACATTTTAGTCATGCATCATCAAACTATCCAGGATTAAATTGTGGGCTGAAAGAAATCTGGCTTAGAAAATTTATCATTATCAGGAAAATACCTTGTTTCTGAAAGATGAACAACTTCAGAGGTACTCAGCTTTGTTTGTGTTTATAAATAATCATCCGGAACACTTGTGTGTTTTTCAAGTACTAGGATTTACTAACACAGCACAACACCTTGAAGTTTGTTAGGGCTTTTAAGGAGTAGTAGAAACCTTAATGGGAGGTCTCTGTATCTCTCTAGCACCTCTATACCACAATAATAATAAGGAAATAATAATGAACTTCTTTTTACTACACCTTACATGCATATGGAGTTATCAATAATACTTTATTTTAAACTCTTCTGTCTTCTGTTTTATAAAAATTTTAAAACTCATGTATTGAATTATTTAAACATTTGCTTTGTGTCTTCTGCAACATTTGTTCAGTCTGCAAATCCTTTTATTATACTATTTACATATGTATGTATGACTTCTTTTGTTGTTTTTGTTACATTTCAATATCAAAAAGTATTAGAAGAAAAAAAAACGGGAGTAAGAACATAAAATCCATTTAAAAATTATTGAGTGAAAATTCATGTAATCAAGTTTATGGCATTTGCATAACATTACGACCCATAATGTACGATTTAAAAAGTGAACATTTTTTTTTGTTCTCACATCTGTATTTTCTCTCTTTCGCTCTCTTGTTCCTTTTTTTTTTGCTTTAATGATAACGGGAATTTCACACACATGTTGGTTGGCATGACTTTATTTGTAGGTGTTAAGCAAAAAGAACAAATCACCGAGATGAATAACAAAACATGCTACACACACGTACACACACACACACTGAAAGAGAAACATCTAATGGTATTTATGACAAAATAAACAAACTCCCATGCACAATACAAAAACAACGACGACGACAACAATAATATCATTGCATCAGTAGCGTTTAAAATAAATAAAAAGAATAAAAAAAAAACAAGAAAGAAAATTAGCACAATAAAAAAAAAAAAACAAAACATAATGACCGAAATAAGCTGGCATGTAACAACAGGTAGAAAAAAGTAGTACATGTACACACATAGGATAACAAAAAAAAAAATCTTAAACTCTTATTTACACAAACACACACCCATACAATTTGTACATGTGGTAGATTTTAACGAGGCCATTATAAAGTTAATTATAAGCGACAACAAAAGCTATGTTGGGTTTATTTTATATTCAACCACATTGCTTTAATACACACACACATACAGTTTAAAACCCTCATAAGTACGCACATTTACACAAATGCTTACAAACATCCGCATGTAATAGTAACACACAGCCAAGCACGTATACATACATACATAGAAAGGAATAACAAAAATCATTATACATACTCTCTCTCCTCTCTCTCTCTCTGTGTTTCTCTACCATTTGCTTTCTAACACTCTATTTGTGTGTGTTATTTTAATAAATAGAATCATGTGCTAGAGATCCAGTGAGAAATGTAAACAAAACTTTTTAAACGGAGCATAGGTATAGAGAGAGAGAGAGCAATGGAATGTTTAGGGGGGCCTTTTTCAAACGGGTTTTCTGTTACTTAAAGGCACTACATAATGCTTTAAATTCAAATATTGGACACAAGGAAAGTTGTTAGCCAGCTTTTCTCGAAGTACGTTTGTATTTCAAAAGTCAAGTTAAATAAGATTCGCGATGAAAACAATTATTTCGCAATGGAAATGGCAAGCATTACTGTTGTGCAGGGAATATGAAGTCCTTTTGTACCACGGTGTTGGATTGACATACACTGAGCGCCAAAAGTGAGTAAACACCACCGAAATAATACATTTTCTAAGATAGTGAAGAAAGTTTATTTATTTCCTACTTCTATGTCAAATGTTAAAACAGAAACAAAAAACAAAATTATTGTAGTGCTACTAGTTCAAGTGTGTATATTTTTTATAATAAAAAAAATTTAAAATTATAGTGGCTGTTGACTGACTTATGGCGCTCAGTGTATGTGTTGGTTTTTCATTACTAGATGACCCGTGCGAATATTTCGCCCGTTAGTTGTCATTTTTGTAACATAAAATGAAAATAATTAATAGAAATTTTATTAAAAGTATTAAAATATTAGAAATCATAATATCATCGTACATATTTACATACATACATATTTACATACATACATATTTACATACATACATATTTACATATGTTTAAATGCTTTTATAATACTTCTGTGAATACAATGTTAGAGGTAATGAGATTATCATCATTAACTTTTTGCCCGTACGAATCCTTAATACAAACAAAAATATCTTTAAACGTACGCACTCGAGAAAAAGCCACGTATAACTGCCCATGTGAAAAGACCGGTTCTGGTAAATACAATCCTACCTTTTGAAGGGTTTGACCTTATGTTTTGTTTATCGTCATAGCAAAAGCAACTTTCACAGGGAATTGTTTTCGTGTCATTCGGTAAGGCACAGTTGGATCAGAAGGTGTAAGGTTAATTCGGGGTATGAGTACAGTTTTATCGGTATGAATAATTTTTGCTGATATTATGTGCTCTCCCAAGTTTGTTACGATTAGCCTGGTACCATTTATTAATCCGTATTACTACACTTCATAAAACAAACAATGCCATGACAATAACGACATTACCAAAAGGGATTTTACAACTACATATATTATTATCGGGAATAGAATTACACTTAAGCGACCCTGTTTATCGCACTTGATCTAACAACTACTGCAAAGTATTGCCAAAATAGCTTTTTACAACTTAATATGCATATTACATATAACTGACTTAGTAATAAACGGCATTATAGTAAATAGCGGTATTGCCAGAATGGATTTTAATTCATACTATATTATACTGCATTACTATTAAGCGACCCTGTATTACCACACTTGAACAAAAACATATAATCATAATGACAACAGTATTATCATGCAGTTCTATATAAAATATAATTTTTATCAATGAAAATATTAATTTTTCAATTTCTAATTATTTTTCGCAACTAGTGTTAGATATAAGCTTTAAAATGAGATATCATTCATTAAATTTGATGCTGTGGTATGGGAGATATTTGCAACCGACAAAAAAAGTTCTTTAGAAATAATATAGATGATTATTGATCTCGTTGGAATATCCAACTCTATCTTTTGATTGTCTTGCTAGTATCTAAATGGATAAAAGGCCCTTTTGCATGTCCTGCATGAACCTGCAAACTGGATTGTGGTAATACAGTATTACCATTTGTGTTGTTTGTTGTTTTTATGCTGTTTGTTTTGTGTGTTCGTTCCATTGAAAGCAAATAAAAAGTTCCATAAAATATAAGTTCTGCTGGTTGAGATTACAATGGTGGTGACACCACAGATTCAGCAGGTGTGTTGATGCATTTAACAACTGCTGTGTTGCAATTATTGCGGTTGTTTTCCTAATAGTTGTTGTTATTTTACACCTACACAATGCTACAATGCTATTGCCATAAAAATTATACTTTAAAAATATTGTCTTTTAATTCTCTTCAATTCAAATATATTTTTATAGAACGAAATGGGGAAAGAAAAAAAAGAAAGAAAAACTTTATCATTTAATTACCTTTGAGAGCGAGAACAAAAAAAAAAACGAAAAACGAAAAAGTTTATTTAAAAACTCATTAACAACAGTTTATTTGTTTTGGGATTTTCTTTATTATGTTTGGAAGCCGGTAAGTAAGTATTTACATGCATAAACTTGTATGTTTTTTTTTTGGTTACAAAGGTTACAAAATTTTATTTTAATTTTTGTTTTTATTTTAATTTTTCTATCGTTTTTAACAAAATCAACAAAAGAAGAAGAACTTTGTCTGTGCTGTTAAGAAATGTGTTTAAAAAGTTTTCCGCTTATTTTTTCCTTAACAGATCATTGCTTATGGAAATTTCAAAATTTCAATATTTACATAACGGTAAAATCCTTTTTATTTATTCAAGTATATACGTATGGATGTACTCTCTCCTGGATTAGTTGTTGGCAAAAAAATTGTCTTCATTATCGATTTATTTTAAATATTTTACTTCTGCCATGTCTGGCACTATCGATAAATATGCGTGTAATCGCTTGTTTACACATGCAGACAAGCAGATCACACACACGTTAAAATATTTAAGCACGCGAACATTTTAAAACACTTCAGAAGTTTTTCTTTTAAGTGGTTTTAATGTCACATTAGTCGACGTGCACCTACATACATAAGCACATGAAAAAGTATTTTTTTTTTAAGTGATTTTGTTTTTAAATACGGATTTTTAAAAATCATAAAATAAGCAATATGAACGAAGAAACACTTTGTGAAGTGAAATAAACCATAAATATTTATAAATCTAAAGATTTTCCTTTTAATATATTCGAGTTTTTTAATATCAAAGCTGCCAAATAATTTTCTTTTGATTGTAATAGGTTATCCACCAATATCCACCTTCCCGACTCCAAAACTAATCTGTCTATTGCAGTAGTCCTTAATTTGGAGAGTTGACGCTTCTTCAGTGTGCCGCGAGTGTGCCAAGCACTTACATATAAGGGGCAAAATTGGTTGTCTCGTTTAAGTTTAGCCATAGGTTAGAGGACGTGCACCTGTCGGTCAAGACAAGCACAGTACCCGAAGGTCGAAATCGACCCATTGTACATAATAAGTACAAGAAGTTTAGCCATGATAGTAACAATATCCAGGGTCATTGGACCCCTTTACGATCATTGCAGAGAAGAAGAAAAGGAAGAAAAAGAGATAGATGAAACTAGCAGATAATAGATAAATTTTATAACCAATCGTAGTCTCCTATATACATACATAATTGGCCATTACAACCCTTCAATCAGGATTACGACGTAGCTTCGCACACCATTTATGTTGTGTGCGTTAATTTTATACACGAGTGGCGTGACCTACAGTTTTAAAGTCGACTCCGAACGGCAGATTTTTGAGAAGCTTTTCATGGCAATTTTTACTCTCAGAGTCTTTGCCAGAAATCTGCTGAGAGGAAGTCGCCGAAGAAATATTTTTCGTTTTGATGTCTGACCTGGGATTCGAACCTGGGCCTTTTGTCTCCTAAGTCAACACAATTCCATTCCTAAAGATAAGAGAACACCAATATTGGCTTTTGGAAAAAAAAGTAAAATGCTCGACGTTATCCCTTACCCATGTGAACAAACCAATGGCTTAGCAGTTACAGAGAAAGTGCTTTTTAGTCTTCAATTTCTCTTTATCCACAGCATACCCTACAATATATCCTTCCGAACGATCTAACCTCACAATGGGCTGTAAAAAAATCCTGTCATCCAATCGATCACTAAACTTATTAGGCCTTAGCGTCAACAGCGTCCACAACCTAGCAATACTATCAGTCATCTCGTTTCCAGGTACACCACAATCACTCGGAACGCAGCAAAGATTGATCAGATATGATATAAAGGGATCTTTCTTATAGGATCATAGTAGTCATGAACTAGTTTTGTCTTGTAGGTAGTGTGTTGGCTTAGGTTAGGTTTGAGGACGTGTACTTGTCATTTCTGACAAGTACAGTACCCGGTGGTCGAATTGGCCCCATTGTACAACGTCCTTTGTGTATTGGCTTATTAATATTTAAATTATAGGTCCCGCCACTTATATACTACATACTATATAAAATTAACACCCACAACTTGAGTAATGTGAGAATGTTGTGAGTGTAAATGCCATTATCATGCGAGAATATTAGTCATCGCCTGCAGAAGATGCAGCGGTGAGGAAGAGAAGGGAACTGAGACTGGTAGTGCTGGGGATTTCTACTAAAGAGATGATGTTTCTAAACATGTTTAGAATAGCCATTGGGGGTTTCATTTTAAGTTAAAATCCTAACCGAACTTTTTTTTTGCTTTCAATTCTATCGGGTCCGCCATCTAACGTTTTTTTTGCAACTAATGCTTATTTCGTGAATGGTAACACTTAGGTCATGTCAGATTTGTCAGATAATTAGTTTATACTTGCGCTGAAGCTAATATGGTTGTGTATACGCGTTTTCGCTTCCCTAAGTGGGCCTGCGATCGACTTACAGAAAGATGCCGATTTTGGCAAAAACATCATCTTTTCAGATGAAGATCATTTGAAATTGTCGCATTTGGCGCACAGAAAACCCGCACGCATATATTGAAAAGCGACAGCAACCAAAACGAGTAACTGTTTGGTGCGGATTTTGGTCCAGAGGCATAATTGGGCCATTTTTCTTCGAAAATTAGCAAGGAGTGGCCGTTACAGTCAATGGCGATCGTTATCGGGCCATGTTGAACGAATTTTTATCCACAAAAATTGAAGAAGAGGATATTGGCAACATTTTGTTTCAACAGGACGGTGGTACGGGCCACACAGTCGAAGCTACACTCGATGTTTTACGCCCTGTTTTTGAAGACAGCATTATCAGACGCAAAACTGATGTCGTTTGACCACCTCGGAAATGCGATTTGACACCGTTGAGGTGCCGACAAGCCAGAGACAATTGACGGTTTAAAGGACAATATTCGTGAAGCCATTGGTTAAATACGGCTGCACGCAGTCGATAATGTGCTTTTTTTTTTTTTGCGCCGAGGAGTGGCAAGTGTACCTAACCGCACCATAGAGGAAGTCGTCACGTCCTCCGTGTGTGGGGCCCTCACCCACTAAATCCCCCCCTCGTACCGTGGACTGTTGTGTCCACTCCGGAACTACGGTGGTATTACTTCGGAGTGGAGTCCTTTTGGCCGCCTTCATGCTCACATCCGCGTCCGGACTGCGTAATGAAGGTTGGGGAGACTTCTAATTGTCTCCACTATTCCTTCCGACCTCGTTTGACACGTGAGCTAGTAGGTAGTGTGCTGGCTTATTAGACTTATAACCAGGGTTCGAATCCCCGGCCAGACATCAAAATAAAAATAAAAAAAGGTATTTTTTCGGCGATTTCTTCTCAGCAGATTTCTGGCAAAAACAATGAGAGTAAAAATAAAATTGCCATGAAAAGTTTCGCAAAAATCTGTCGTTTGGAGTCGACTTTAAACTGTAGGTCCCGCCACTTATGTATAAAATTAACACACACAACATAAGTAGTGTGAGAAACTAGGTTAATAATCCTGACTGAAGGGTTGTAATGACCAATTATGTATGTATGTATTGGTGAAATACGGGTGCACACAATCGATAATTTGCTTAAAAATTGGACTGATCGTGTAGGCTACTACCTCGACTGGCCATGGCAAATGAAATTATTTTCCATTATTAACCGGAAGGATTGTAATTTCAAATAAAAATAGAAATTTGAGAAAATATTCAGTAGTTTTTTTGTAAAGCATTTAAAAAAAAAGAAAGTTATTTGGTGAACCCTTTTGTAGAGGTTATATGTAGGTAGGACACTAAATAAAAATGTTATCGCGACGCATCTCAATGTAAAAACTGACCAGATGTTCTTTATCTGTCCTGGGCCGGAGTGAGGAATCTCTGAAAGACATTTGTTCCAACAAAAGAGTACACGATTCACCATCACTGGTTCCTACGAACTAAACCCACCCCCTATATTCTTCAACCACTCACCACCCACGGATCTGGCGTAAGTTATTACTTCTTTTTGAAATAAAACACTGTCTTTCGAAACCTTTTAAGTTTGAGTTTTTTTTTTGTTGGTTTTTATTTGAAGTTTCCAAAATTAAGTTTTGTTTTAAATTCTCCGTATTTTATTTATAATATAATAATAATAATAATATTTATTTATTTATTTTATAATAATCAATACAATATACTTTCGGTTTTTTGTTTGTTTTGTTTGTTGTTTTCATTCATTGTTTTTGTTTTTGTTTGTTTATACATAGATGAGAGTTAATAATTTATTTTTTTTATATTTAAAATTTTTTTATTTTGTGTTTGTTTTTTTCTTCCTGTGTCTGTGTAACTATTTACATTTAAATATAAATATTAATTAGTATGTATAGTTGTATAGAAATATTTCTCTTTTTCTTTTTTTTGTTTGTTTGTTTTCAATATGATTTTATATTCTCTTTGTTTTTGTTTGCTGTTGTTTGTATGTATAAATAATAAAATAGTCCATTTAATATGCTCATAAATAGTTGTTGTTGTATGTTTTAAATATTTTTTTTGTTTGTTTTTGTTTTACTTTGAGTTACTAAAGAAATTAACATAAATTGTTTGTTTAAAAGCTACTTTTCAAATTGTTTTTTTTAATTTTATTTGTTTTTTTTTTTAAGAATTTTTCTTTCTTTTTTTTATTTAATTTCTTTTACAATAATTTTAACAGACAAATGGAACATACAATCAATTTTCTTTTGCTTTTTAATTTTAATTTTAAATATTTTTTTCTTTTGCTAATTTTTCTAATGATGGTGTAAATTAAAAAAAAAAAAATACAAATACAAATAAAACAATAATAAATTAAAAATTAAAGTATTTAAATAAAATTTGTTATATTTTAATAATTAAATTTCTTAAAATTCTACAAGTTTTTTTGATTATTAATACTTAGACAATGAGAGTTTAAAATTTTCTTGTTTTTCTTGTTTTTTCCACAATGAGCATCTGAAAATTTTTCTATTTGAAAATGTTCTATAAAATATTGAGAGAAATAGACAGATGTTAATACTTTAAAATAAAAGTAATAAGAATAGAGAGGTCGGTTGGTATATTTCCATAATTTCTTTTTAAAAATTTCAATTTTTAATTTAAACAGGGGCCAATTATTTTGTAGTTATTTTATATATAAGACTAAATTATATATTTTTATTTCATATAATTTCCTTTTTTTATATACAATCTTATTTATTTTTTTTTATTCATCATTATTATTCTTCAAAACATTAAATAATTAGATTTTTTAAGATTTTTTCTAACAGAATATTTTAATTACAATAAATAAAATTCGATTTTCTTGTTAAAGTTTATGGACTTTTAGTTTTTATTTTATTTTATATGTATTGTATATATATGTATATGTATATAGTTTTTACTACTTTATTTTTAAATATTTTTTTTCCATTACATAATGTATCAATATCTTCCAGAACATAAATTAGAAAAAAGAATATTGTATGTATACAGTTTTTCTTTTTCTTTATTATATTTATATTTATTTTCTTTTTTTTTTTAATAAACGTATGTATTATTACTGTCTTAAATAGAATGAAGTCCTTTTGTTTTATATTTTCATTTCATATTTCAATTAGCCATGCCTTGAGTTTAGGATTTAGTCTTTATTAGAATTATTAACGGATTTATCAACGTTGTTGGTTATATCAGAGACTTTTTTCTGTAAAGAAATAAAACATTAAGATTAGTTTGTACAACAAAATATATTACTTTTTGAAAACAAAAAAAATTTTTCGATAACAATAATTTCCCATAGAATAATTAACAAAAATTTTTCGATAACATGAATTTTCTATAGAATAATTAACAAAAATTTTTCGATAACTTGAATTTTCTATAGAAAAGATTTCGATAACAAGAATTTTCTAAAGAAAGATTTTCGATAACATATATTTTCTAAAGAATTGTTTTCGATAACATGAATTTTCTACAGAAAATTTTTTGATAACATGAATTTTCTATAGAAAGATTTCGATAACAAGAATTTTCTAAGGAAAGATTTTCGATAACATTAATTTTCTAAAGAATTGTTTTCGATAACATGAATTTTCTAAAGAAAAGTTTTCGATAACATGAATTTTCTAAAGAAAATTTTTCAATAAAATGAATTTTCTAAGGAAAATTTTTCAATAAAATGAATTTTCTAAAGAAAATTTTTCAATAAAATTAATTTTCTATAGAAAAGATTTCGATAACAAGAATTTTCTAAGGAAAGATTTTCGATAACATTAATTTTCTAAAGAATTGTTTTCGATAACATGAATTTTCTACAGAAAATTATTCGATAACATGAATTTTCTATAGAGCCATTAAAAGGCTTCTGACTTTTTGCGAATGCATTAGGGTGTTATAGAAATCATCTTCATTGTTAGCCAAATCGAAATCTTCTTCATTATCCATGATGTCATTGCTCAGTTGGTTTTCGTTGACGGTGTTAATTGCCTGGAATGGTAGACTACGACCAAACCTTAAACGTTGAGGCTTTCTTACTACACGCTCATAGTATCCGTCATAGGCATCATTATAATCATTGTCATTGGTTTCTGCCAATTGCTGTTCATTCATCATGATATCGTAGGCGCTATGTATAGGCATAGATGGGTCACTACGTCTACCAAAACGTAGCCTTAGCGATGGTGAACGTATGGGCTTCTGATTGACATCGCCGAACCAACGTTTCTCAGCCGTTTGTGGCATTTGATCAATTTCGGGATCGGCCCGTCGACCGAAACGCAATCGTAATGATGGTGAGCGTTGAGCCTTACGTACGACTCTTTGATTGGGAAACACCACCGGACCAGCGTATTCACGTTGCAGCAGGGTGTTATACAGGTTGCTAAGGGAAGCTATTAGAGAAATTTAAAGAAAATAATTTTAATTTAAAGAGCAATTAAGACAAACATTTTTTTTGAATTTTTATAAAAATTGTTCAGATGTTGTGCTTACCTTCATCTCTTAGTAATTCACCGGTACTGTGGGCGCATAGCGTAAGGAATATCCCCAAAGTGATTTTATACATTAATTGACTTGGCAACTGCATGTTTGTTTAAATTCCTTTTAAAAAACTGATCTGTAAGGAAAGGAAAATATTTCAAATTACAATTTAAATACACTTTTAATATGTATTTTCGATAACATGAATTTTCTACAGAAAATTATTCGATAACATGAATTTTCTCTAGGAAATTTTTCAATAAAATTAATTTTCTATAGAAAAGTTTTCGTTAACATAAAATTTCTCTAGGAAATTTATCGATAACTAAAGAAAATGTTTTTATAACAAACAAAAAAGCAACTAGGATACCTTTACCTTTTGATCCAACTCATTAATGTTCTTATCTTCGCTATTAACTTGAGTACTTCTGCCACCAGTGCTACGACCCCAACGTAGACGCAATGGACCTGGTTTCCTAATGCCTCGTTCAAATTCTTCGCCTTCCTCATCTACAGGAGCACGAAGTGCATGCATATCATCATCGTTATTTTTCTGTAGAGCCATTAAAAGGCTTCTGACTTTTTGCGAATGCATTAGGGTGTTATAGAAATCATCTTCATTGTTAGCCAAATCGAAATCTTCTTCATTATCCATGATGTCATTGCTCAGTTGGTTTTCGTTGACGGTGTTAATTGCCTGGAATGGTAGACTACGACCAAACCTTAAACGTTGAGGCTTTCTTACTACACGCTCATAGTATCCGTCATAGGCATCATTATAATCATTGTCATTGGTTTCTGCCAATTGCTGTTCATTCATCATGATATCGTAGGCGCTATGTATAGGCATAGATGGGTCACTACGTCTACCAAAACGTAGCCTTAGCGATGGTGAACGTATGGGCTTCTGATTGACATCGCCGAACCAACGTTTCTCAGCCGTTTGTGGCATTTGATCAATTTCGGGATCGGCCCGTCGACCGAAACGCAATCGTAATGATGGTGAGCGTTGAGCCTTACGTACGACTCTTTGATTGGGAAACACCACCGGACCAGCGTATTCACGTTGCAGCAGGGTGTTATACAGGTTGCTAAGGGAAGCTATTAGAGAAATTTAAAGAAAATAATTTTAATTTAAAGAGCAATTAAGACAAACATTTTTTTTGAATTTTTATAAAAATTGTTCAGATGTTGTGCTTACCTTCATCTCTTAGTAATTCACCGGTACTGTGGGCGCATAGCGTAAGGAATATCCCCAAAGTGATTTTATACATTAATTGACTTGGCAACTGCATGTTTGTTTAAATTCCTTTTAAAAAACTGATCTGTAAGGAAAGGAAAATATTTCAAATTACAATTTAAATACACTTTTAATATGTATGAAAGGCAATTCAAAATTTTTTGTAAAAAAATGCAACACAAATCCATTAAAATTCACATTTTCTGAATTTTTTTGTTTTCGCTGTTACGTTTAAACCATTAGTTTTTATATATTTTTTTTAATGCCAAAAGAAGGTAATTTTTATTTATTTTGTGATGTTTGTTCAGTTTGCTTTTCATATTTTTTTGTGATGTGCATTCAAATTTGTTTTTTTTTACAAAGAAAGTAGACTGACTTCCGGTGGCAAGAAACTTACGAACTCTTAAGAACTTTAACATGTTTTATCATGAATTGTTATGTTTTGATCTTTTACATCTGCTGCTGGTGCTGATGCTGTTGCTATTGCTACAACTTCGCCTACAGCACTAAAGGGCTCGTACAACACACTCAAGGAGTCAATTTTTAACACTACAAACCTAAGGACAAACAAAAAATAAAATTATGCTACGCTTGAAATAAAGAGAAGAAGAAGAGGAATAACAAATTCGTTATACAATTTCCATTTTACTACATATGAAACATTCATATGGCAGTCTTTGTAGCGTGGCAATTGTCATGCACTCGTATATTGATGACGCTAACAAATGGGACAACGACAACGATGACGACGATGATGATGATGATACTGGTGATGATTGGTTTCAAAATGTTTTGGGAGAAAATAAAAAATAACAGGCATGAACGCATAATAAAAAAGCGAACAACACCAGCAGCTGTATTTTATGCTAAAGAGAGAAAGAGAGAGAGAGAAAACGACAAAAAAAAAAATTAAAACAGAACAAAGCGTGTTTAAGGGTCCAATATATTCGAAGTGAAATGAAAACTACACTTAAAATCCCAGTTATTTTTTCAAATAATTGCTGAAATTTATTTATAGATTTATTTCTCCATTTTGTTTTATTTTATTTGCCATTTTCATTATTTGTTTAAAGCGCCTTTTTTTTCTTAAATGGCTTTTAACTAGAAATGAAATTTATATCAGCCAACATCTTTCATCCTTAACAACTGCATACATGCTGTGTATGTGTTTTATAGAGCACAAATTACTTATTCATAAATTACAAACAGTGAGAGAGAGGGAGAGAGAGCAAGAGAGTAGGAGAAAGTATATGTAAACAGCTTCATATGATGCCATAGATATCATACATATATAAGTATGCCTTGCGTATTCCATACACATACACATGTGTATGTATTTTATATTGTAATTGTGCAGTTTGTCTTTATGCAACACTTAACTGCTGTACTACAACTATAAACGACTACTTTAGTTATTAAATAAATATTCACACATACTTACGCGTATACTAGCGAACATCTACACACACACATACATAGTTTTCAATAAATAAACGTACATTGTTCGGCCCTTGGCCGTTCGTTTAACGATGGGAACATCATCAGTTCGTGTAGAATAACAAGCATAATACCAGTAGCGTCGTCTAACTGTGCCTGTAGGCCAGAGAGAGTTTTTTTTTCTTTGTAAACAAACCTAACAAGAGAGCATTTTTGATTGAGTTTTCGTTTACATTATGATCTCTAGAGGCTCCGAGAGAATGTAAAATTTAAATTGTAGCCAAACAAGTGTGATAATAGTGAGCAAAACAGGCACTAAAGGTAGTGCAGGTTGTGTAGAAGTTAAGGCACACAAATTATTCAAATATATTTCAAATATTTACAATTTTGAGAGAAATTTTTATTACGAATGCATTGTTGTGATTGGAAACGTTATAGATCTGATTTGGCTTGCGGACTGTCTTCTGTTAAATAATTTCCAGCTAAATGTTATTTATTTAGTAAAACTAGATGACCCATGCGAATATTTCGCACAGTTAGTTAACAGTTTTGTAACATAAAATGAAAATAATTAATAGAAATTTTATTAAAAGTATTAAATATTAGAAATCATAATATAATATACTTTATAATACTTCTTTGAATACAATGTTAGAGGTAATAAGATTATCATCATTAACTTTTTGCCCGTACGAATCCTTAATACAAACAAAAATATCTTTAAACGTACGCACTCGAGAAAAAGCCATGTGTAACTGCCCATGTGAAAAGACCGGTTCTGGTAAATACAATCCTACCTTTTGAAGGGTTTGACCTTGTGGTTTGTTTATCGTCATAGCAAAAGCAATTTTCACAGGGAATTGTTTTCGTGTCATTCGGAAAGGCACAGTTGGATCAGAAGGTGTAAGGTTGGTTCGGGGTACAATTAAGCGACCCTGTTTATCGCACTTGATCTAACAACTACTGCAAAGTATTGCCAAAATAGCTTTTTACAACTTAATATGCATATTATATATAAATGACTTAGTAATAAACGGCATTATAGTAAATAGCGGTATTGCCAGAATGGATTTTAATACATACTATATTATGTAGAACTGCATTATTATTAAGCGACCCTGTATTACCACACTTCAACAAAAACATATAATCATAATGACAATAGTATTATTATGCAGTTCTATATAAAATATAATTTTTATCAATGAAAATATAATTTTTCAATTTCGAATTATTTTTCGCCATTAGCGTTAGATATAAGCTTTAAAATGAGATATCATTCATTAAATTTGATGCGGTGGAATGGGAGATGTTTGCAATCGACAAAAAAAATTGCTTTAGAAATAATATACAGTGGTGGTCATATAATTAAAACATTATTATAATCCATTATTTGCTCTATTTTTTTAATCATCTCTTGATATTTTAACGGGACTTTTCCACTGGAATGATAAGTTTGATTTCTTTTACAATTGATTCCTTCTTCATTTTCCTTTTTTACTCAGATTTCTTACGACATAAGTAATTTTTTAGTGAAAGTGTTGTTTTTAAAGTGGACACGTAATTAAAACATTTTTAGTTTTGCTATTTTAATACAATATTTTTAATATCAAATTTCGTTCGATTTCTGTAAATTTATTGGTAAGTATGTTGTAAGTGATAAAAGCAAAAATGTATACAAAAAATAATCATCACGTATGGGAAAAGGACCAAGTTGTTCGGAAGAAGAAAGAAAAATAATAATTAACCTCAAAGACTCCGGGAAGACGGTAAAGGACATTTCCCAATTACTTGGCTGCTCTAGAGGAAAAATTTATAATGCGTTAAAACATGTTGATACATTTGGAGTCACTAATAATGTACCCAGAGCCCGCAGACCCCGTAAAACTTCAACCAGGGAAGATCAAATTGTCGTAAAAGCCTCTAAAGCCGACCCGTTTAAAAGTTCCAAACAACTAAAAGTTGAATTGGAGTCAATAAGACGGCGACTTAACGAAGCTTCCTTACGTGGATGCATCGCACAAAAAAAACCTTTCGTCTCCAAAAAAAATTTAAAATCCAGATTGAACTTTGCCAAACAAAACGTTAAGAAACCAATGAGTTTTTGGAAAAATATTTTATGGAGTGACGAATCCAAATTTTGCCGATGGGGATCAGACGGAAAACGGTATGTTTGGCGTCCACAAAACCAACAACACAATCCCAAATATACCATTAAAACAATTAAGCATGGTGGCGGCAACATTATGGTGTGGGGTGCATTTTCTTGGCATGGTATTGGGCCTATTGTAAGGATTAGTTCAAAAATGGATCAACATCTATACAAACACATCATTGAAAATACATACGCGGAGGATAATTTACCATTAATGTGGCACTTCATGCACGACAATGACCCTAAGCACACTTCACGGCTTGTGAAGGGCTGCTTAGAGGATCAAAATATAAAAGTTCTAAAATGGCCACCTCAATCCCCTGATCTCAATCCAATTGAGAACTTGTGGAGTGAAGTTGAAAAGAGGATGGAAGGCAAAAATCCCAAAAATGCTGATGAATTGTGGCAAAACATTGAAATGTCTTGGAAGGCTATTCCTCAATCTTTTTGTAGGCATTTAGTTGAGAGTTTGCCAAGCAGATGTATTAATGTCATTAAAAACAAAGGTTACCCCACGAAATATTGATTGTAAGTAAAAAAAAAACAAGCAATTACTGCAACTAAAATGAAAATATTAATTGTTTTAATTATATGACCAATCCAATAAAACATTTATTTAATTTTTTTTCTTTACAGAATTTAAAATAATATATTTAATAAGTGTCCTGGAAACAGTTTAAGCTTTAGATTTAAGAATTGAAACAAAAATTTTGTTATCTTTTTTAATTTCCAAAATAAAACGAATAATTTACTCTGATTACGAATGTTTTAATTATATGACCACCACTGTATATGATGCTTGCCATTTACGAACTTTTATCGCTCAGCAGTCGAAATTTTTACATGTTCTTCGCGTTAAAAATGTACACAAAAGTGGCGGTTTTAACGTGTCCACTCTTCAAGCATTACGAGGTGATTATGGTTAGTAAGGTGATCATAATGGATCGACTATGCAAGGAGATGGCAAGATAATAAAGAAATTTTAAAAAACTGAAAGCGTCATGTATGTAGACATTGCGGTGCATCATCGCAATGCAGGCACCACCAAAAATACCGTTTCTATTAGAAAAACGGTATTTACAGTAAATGGGCCTATCTTACGCCTCATTATAGTATATTTTGCATTAGGATTTGCAGCTCCACCTATATTAAGTTGAAATCACATACATCCATAATTGGTCATTACAACCCTTCAGTCAGGATTATTGACCTAGTTTCTCACACCACTTATGTTGTGTGTTTTAATTTTATACAGAAGTGGCGGGATCTACTGTTTAAAGTCGACTCCGAACGACGAATTTTTTTTAAGAAACTTTTCATGGCAATTTTATTTACTCTCGGAGTTTTTGCCAGAAATCTGTTGAGAGGAAATCATCGAAGAAATACTTTCTGTATTTTGTTTGATCTCTGGCCTGGGGCTTGAACCCTGGCTTTACGTCTAATAATCCAACAGACTACCTACTAGACAACAGCGATTTCATCAAGTCGAAATTACAAAAAATAATTTAAATGAGAAGCTAGGTTGCAATCCTAACTGAAGGGCTATAATGACCAATTACGTATGCATGTATGTTAACTATTCATATTCATAATGCTGATTAGGTGCTAGAGTAACAGGCTTTTAATGCTGAGTTTTTGAGAAAAACTTTCTTCGAATTGAGACTCATTTGTCACTCGTTGATCACGTCACGAAGTAAAGTGACTGCTTAAGGGGCTTGGAGAAACCAGAAATGATGGCGGAGAGGCCTTTGCAACGGGAAAAAAATGTGTCGGGAGTGCATTATACTTTGTTTCTGTTCGACAACTGACTTGTTTTGGCTTGTGGTTGAAATTTATGGACTAGATGGTATATCGTTATTTTAACTACAGCTACGCCTCTGTTTCGTCTACAATATTTGGCATGTGCTGATGTTTGTTTAAGTAAAAGTGTTTTCAAGTGTGGAAACACATTGCAAAACTATTTGTCTGAGAAAAGCAAATTATTTATGCTTCTTTCTATCTACAGCCACCTTTTCCGTTTTAGTAAAAGAAAGAGGTCCTTTAGGATATGTGTACTAATAGAAATAAGTTTTAAACTATTAAATATGAAGACAACATTAAAGCATTACTTATGAACCTTAGAAATGATGCTTAAACGTTGTATTTCCTATTGGGTTTTAATCCTTCCGTTTTTCATTTCCTTTTGGCATTAGTTTTAGTTTAAATGAACGTTAAAATAATATTTACAGATGTTTTTAACAACCTTTTCTTTCCATTTTGCAACGAAAACGAATGTGTTAGGATTGAGTGCTAAACTGTTAAAAAAAAAACAATAAGGTTTCCATTTAATTTTCATGTTTTTTAAGACAAATCTGTTTTAAATAAAGAAATGCTTGCACGTAATTGAATAGATTTAAGGATTCCTAAATGATAGATGGCTATTGTGATGGTATGGATATTATTTGGAAAAAAAAATCTTTCATCAGGAGTTACTCTACGTTTCTTAACAGAAATTCAAAACTAAAAAATCCTTTGAAATCATTTAAATTGCATTTATTTTACGCATTTGTTTTTGTAATTTGTTTCATTAAAACATTTCTAAATGCTTGTAATCCCACATAATAATTCAAATCCTCTAAAGCTTAAAAACAAAAACTTATTTTACCACAATTTTTTATTTTTTTTTAACAAATAATGTGCGGGACAACCATTAATTAATTGCGTTAATTTATGGTATTTTACAAAAAAAAAAAACCCCGAATGTTTAAATGTGTGTAAGCGTAGGTAAGTGTTGCCATTTAAACTTTGTAATTTAATGCCAATTTCTGTTCTCACTCTCTCTCTCTCTCTCTCTCTTTTGTTTGTTGTTTACTAGCATTTTACACTATTACCCACTTTGGATATTCCCTGGTGGTGTTTTGTTTGTAAATGTTTTGTTGTTATTGTCGTATTTGTTTAACTGTTTATTACAGTTTAATCCTTTTGATATTTTCAGCTAAGCCAGTAATAAAAAAACGAAATAACATTTGACTTGTGGTTAAATAATTAAATAAATTAAAATAATTATTGAGTGTATTCAATAAATATTGAAAAGCAAAAAAATAAAATAAAATGAAAACAGGGAAACTAAAACTATAGTGCCTAACATTAGGCGTTAAGGGAATTATCTCTCTATAATCTTTTTTTAAATATTTAATGAAAACTAATTAAATTGTTTAGTTTATCTGTTTATTTATATATTAAATGAATTCAATAAACAATAATTCAATTAAAAAGCCATGTTAAATACGATTTTCTTCTACTTTAATTTACAATAACAATTATTTCAAAAACCTAAAAGTATGCAATTAACAATTATTATTGTCAATTAATAATTGATTTTGGCAAATAAAATATAATAAGGGATTCTAATATTAAATTTTAAATACTAATAGGCCATAAACTACCTGATTACAGTCCCTTAAACGAAAATATGGAATTGAATGAAGAAATTTGACGTAAACATTCTTGTCCGTATCCAATCCTCACTTACAGCGTGCAGTGTGGGTTCTTAATTTAGAGATGCCAAAGGAATCCCAGATCAGACATCCTCTTAGCAGATTTCTGGCAAAGACTCTGAGAGTAAAAATTGCCATGAAAAGCTTCTTAAAAATCTGTCGTTCGGAGTCGACTTTAAACTCTAGGTCCCGCCACTTCTGTATAAAGTTAACGACGTAGCGTGAGAAGCTAGGTCGTAATCCTGACTGAAGGGTTGTAATGGCCAATTATGTATGTATGTAAAGGAATGTTCAGTGGTAGCTTCAGCAGTTTTCTGGAATGCACAGACTGCATTGCTTTGCCATTTTGTTGAGGGGCAACTGTAGACTATTATAGAGTTCGTGGCATCTGAATTAAATTACCTGTTATAGCTGTGTGGCAATTAGATGGTATGATATCTTTCAAGAGATATTATCACCCTAAATAAACACAATTGCTGGCCATGAGGTCCTTTTTTTTATTAAACCTGCACTCAGGGGATGACCCCTACTCATGCAGTGCATTGTGCAGGTTTAGGAAAGGTGGAAAGAGTAAAGATGCGAATGGTAAGGAAACGAGTTGCTGCTGGTGACTATAAAATGGCCAGTGCTATACCTTCACCATTAGACAGTGTACAGCAATCGTCCCCAAGAAGCCCGCAGTTTCTCACACCACTTACACTTATGTTGTGTGTGTTAATTTTATACAGAAGTGGCGGAACACCTACAGTTTAAAGTCGACTCCGAACGACAGATTTTTGAGAAACAAGAAGAGAAAGAGAAAACATTTTTTTTTATTTTTATGTCTGGCCTGGAACTCGAAGCCAGCACACTACCTACTAGACCATGGCGACCATAAGGAAGATCTGTAATCAGTTCTACCTATCCACTTTGAACTACACGGTTGGTTGTCTGCGGAACGGATTAAAGACTTTCTAAGAAGGACAAATTGCATTTGACATACAATTCAATACGTTCAAATCGTAGACAAAATTTATGAAATTTCTTGAAGTATTAAAAGCAGAAAGAGTTTGAAATCATAAGAAATTTAACGCACTATAAAGCGAAAATGTCCTTTAAAATATCTTTTAAATTGCTCGATAACAATAACAAAATGTTTTCATGTTTTAATATCACTTAACAAACCACAATTGAGACGCACTTGAAACAAATTGAAAGAATTGTCAGCCAATAGCCATGAGAACAACAGCAATAAAATAACAATGATACTCTCTTACAAGCATCATAACCATAAAATGAGGCGGATAAGGCGCAACTGACAAACGTTATGACTTGCCTAACACTAATACCAACACTGAAAAAAAAAGAAAGAAAGCAAAACATAACAGGAGGCCACAAATGCTTGTCTTAAGTCAATACAGGGATTTTCAAATGTCTGTCACTGTTAAAGTTCATTTTAAAAATGATTTATCACCACCACCACTACTATCACTATGCAATTCGTATTGTTTTTTATTATTAGGGTTTCAACTAACCATCTCTGAGTGTGTGTGTGTGTGTGTGTGTGTGCCTCTACTGTCTTTATTTCAATTTCCATTGATCTCTCACTCCGCAAATAGGCAAAAAAAAAAAACAACCAAAACAGTGTGAGGTGATGAGTAAGACTGATGAGTTTATTTTTAAACTAAAAACAAATATAATGTGCGTGTGACAGTGTGTATGTGCGTGTGTATAGATTTTGTTGTTTTTGTTTTCTAAGCAATTTCGAAATGACTGGGCGATAATGCGTTTTCTGTGAGAGTGTTGGAATTTTTTAAAAGAAATCTTGAAAAAGAAAGAACTCTTCACACCTAAAGCAATAAAGCAAATTTTAAAAGTAAACACCACCACCGTATGGTATGATTAATATTAATTGTAAATTAAAAATACTCATACGCTCTAGGGAAATAGGAAATAAAAGAAATTTTAAAAAAATAATTTAAATCAAGTATTTTCAAGTAAATTTACGAGCAACTGAAAATATTTGAAATATTTAAAAGCTTTTAATTTCACTTTTTTTTTTGCTAAGGCCCATACAAACATTCTTCTCTAAATGGCCAAAAGCCATTAAGGCATACAACAGGTTGTTTTTGTTCTAATAGATTTAAATGAACTAAAAAAAAATAAGAAAAAATTTTAAAATTTAAGGCTGCAAAAAAATAGTTTAAAAAATTTGTTTTTAAAAAAACCTTTTAACCATAAAAATTCTTTTTCCTTATAAGTATGGAAAACAATTCTTTTTTTTTTTGAGATTAAGTAAGGATATGTTAAATTGGTAGGACCCCTAAAGAGCTGAGTCCTATAAGGTTCCGTTGTAATAAAGATTTTAACTATTCCGACATTTATTTATGATTTACTTACTATGTGATGTCGTTGTAGTCTAGTAGCTAGTAAATCACAGCTTATTAGACACTGCGAACAAAAAGAAGAGGACTTGCTCCCAGAAGATTCTGGCAAAAACAAAGATTTCTTCGACAACTGCCTCCCAGCAGATTTGTGGTAAAAACTCTGAGAGTAAAATAAAATTACCATGAAAAGCTGCTCAAAAACCTGTTGTTCGTCGTCGACTTTAAACTGTAGGTATCACTACTCTTGTATTAAATTAACGCATACTGCACAAGTGGTGTGAGGAGCTAGGTCGTAATACTGACTGAAGGTTTGTAATGTTACGTATGTTGTGATATGCAATGATAATGCCGTACTCTATAGAATATTAACATTTTCTACAACTTTTACCAAAATTTTGTTCGAAAAAACTTAAAAAAAAATATTTATAAATAGTAATAGAGTGCTTTAAAACCGCCTAGTGTTTAAACAAATATTTTCGATTGCCATAAAGTAGCTTAAAAAGAATTTCTATAAAAATGTTTTCCAAAAACACATTTTTTTCGAACTATGGAAAACAAAAACTATTTAAAAAATGTGTAAACGTTTAGTAAAGATTTTTGTTTTGTTTTTTTTTTTTAAATTTTAAACAAAACATAAAAATAATAATAATAAAAGTCAAATTCTAAATAATAACCCTAAAATATTCAATCTCAAACAAAACATTTAATTTTCAACAGATTTTATAATACACAACCACATAGAAACACCTAAAAGTACACTTAAAAATTAAACTATTTTTTAATGTGCCTGTGTATATACATTGTAAAATATATTGTGGTTTTGAGCTACATTTAAAATAAAATTAATTGTTATAATGAATAGGTTCCATACGATTATAGGGAAAGTAATCAAATGAAACAAATAAAAGCAAGCCCACAATATAATTTTATGGCACCTAATTATATTCTCTAAAATGCCAACAAAACTGTTGTGATTACAAACCCCCCATATACACACATTTGTTGACAGACAGCTGCTATACAAATTAGATTTCGATGTTGTAAATAAAATTCATGATAAATTGTGTAAATTTACACAAAAATTGGTGATTAAAATTGTGTTTGTTGGCTTAATGACCACCAGTGCAGCCTCAAAGTATGCACTAGTCATTGTAGGTCATACGAAATATGTTATGTTTTTCACACCTATAGTCGTAAAGCTTTAATAAATATTAATTGGAAATTACAAAATTACTACGAAATTGCTGGCAATTCAATCTAATTTTGTTTTTTTTTGTGTCATTTGCATGATGAAGTAAATTTTCAATTGGATTTTAAATGTACAAACACACTGTCACAGTAAAATATAGTATAAAAAGGTTTTGATCACACCTTGCAAAAAGATTCTAAGATGGTGGTAAGAAGGCTGTCGCTTATCCTTATTACTAGTGGCCTTAGGACAACACCAAACAGTTTACTTTATATACTGCTAAATTACTTTCCTCCTGAGTTCCACCTGGAACAAACTACTGGCGCAAATAGTTTTATGAACATGCTGGAGTACTCTTATTGCCGCTACACTAAAACTTTCTGAACTAGTGCTTAGATTCTTCTATAAATTTTAAAAAAATATGCACCGACGTCTCTAAATAGGATGGAAAAGTGGTGTGAATATCGAGGTATTGGATATCAGAAACTTATAATACTCCCAGATCGTTGCAATGTTACATGATGATTAAATAAGGAGTGCGCACAAAAAAAAAAAAAAATGGGCCTACTTTTAAGCTTATAATTTTTATCATAATTGAAAAAAATAAATACTGTTACATTGTTTTTGTTAGTCATCTGTTTCAAAATCCACGCGCTAAAGGTCATTGCAATAGCAAAAATAGTTTTTTGAAAATGGGCACCCAAAAAGAATGTCGTAAAAAAATAATTGAAATTTTCTATGAAAAATCGCGTCGCTTACAAAAAGCGATTGCTAGGCTCGCAGGTGTTAACCAACAAACAGTTTCTAAGGTAAGAATAAAACAATATACGGAGTCTTTGACTATTGAGAGAAAGCGTTGAAGTGGAAGAAAAAAGGATTTGCGTCCAATGTTATTAATCTTCTCTATTTCTATTTCCAGCTGTCAAAGGCTAGTGTGGCTGAGTCGGAGAAGAATATGACCGCCGCACACCCAATTCTGTTAGGAAAATTTGCTGGATTCATCTTTGATTTTGAGGCTGATAATGCGATCTTTAAAAACAGGCCGCAAAACATGGAGTGTAGCTTCGGCTGTGTAGCACGTAGAGCAGTATTGTTGAAACCAAATGTTGCCAATATGTTCCTCTTCAATTTTTGTCAATAAAAATTCGTTCAACATGGCCCGATAACGATCGCCCCTGACTGTAACGGCCACTCTTTGCTCATTTTCAAAGAAAAATTGCCCAATTATGCCTCTGGACCAAAATCCGCACCAAACAGTGACTCGTTTTGGGTGCGTCGGCTTTTCAATGTATGCGTGCGGGTTTTCTGTGTCCCAAATGGGACAATTTTGCTTGTTTACATACCCCCCAAGATCAAAATGAGCATCTTCTCAAAAGATAATTTTTTTTTTTGCTAAAATGGGCATCTTCTGTAAGTCGATTGCAGCATTGCGATTACTTAGCAAAGTGAAAACGCATATACACAACCATATTCGTTCAGCGGAAGGATAAAACTAATTATTTGTCAAATCAGACATGAACTAAGTGTTACCATTCACAAACTAAGCATTAGTTGAAAGAAAAAAGTGTTAGATGGCGGGCCCGATAGATACTAAGGATGACGTTTTAGTAAACCTTAACGGAGATGTAATTTAGGCCTGATGAAGCCCTTTTAAAGCGTACGCCAATTCGTTACCATACATACATACATAATTGGCCATTACAACCCTTCAGTCAGGATTACGATCTAGTTTCTCACACTACTTATGTGGTGTGAGTTAATTTTATACATGAGTGGCGGGACCTACAGTTTAAAGTCGACTCCGAACGACAGATTTTTGAGAAGCTTTTCATTGCAATTTTTACTCTCAGAGTCTTTGCCAGAAATCTGCTGAGAGGAAGTCGCCGAAGAAATATTTTTCGTTTTGATGTCTGACCTGGGATTCGAACCCGGGCCTTTTGTCTACTAAGCCAACACACTACCCACTAGACCACGGCGACGTTACCATAGAAATTAGAATGTTCAGAAATCCAAACAAGTTATGTGCATGCTAAAGACAAGTAAGGAAAGTCTCACTCACTCCTGCAAGTTAATTGCAATTAAAGTGCTTTCAGGTTTCAGCATTTAATGCAGGGTGGCAGGACGGACTACTTGTAGCAACGAATTTTTTTTTTTTATTTAATAAAAAGTGAAGTAGACCACAATAATTTTATGAATAAATATTTAAATATTATATACGCACACACACATACAATACAATTTTTATTTAAAATTTTTTTTTTTCATTTATTTTTCTCCATGGAAATGTTTTAATTGTTTAAGATTCGTTAAAAAAAAAAGAAAACATAAAATTCAGTGTATTGTAGGGGTAGGGCGGCCCCGGGTATGTGTATTAATATTTGCCATGTAGTATTGGGTGTTGCACAAACGTGCAAATTACAATTACGGAAATGTTGCAAGCCTGTTATGATGCATGTGCATGTGGGACATAAACTCAAATAAAGCAGGCGGACGGACAGCTAGGCAGACCGCCAGACATTAACAACAAACGTTTCATTCACCTTTTAATCAGAGCCCAACAATCTACTACTACCAACAGCCAACAACAACAACCTACAGCCGAGACAATGCAATACACCGAGTGGATTGAAAAGCAAAAGGGGAATTGAATGGTTACTCATGGGCATAACTCGTTGGTGATTTTCCACCATCAGAACAGAACATAATCACTTTACTCGCCTCTTAAAATATATAAATTACAACGTGTATGTATTACGTTTAAAGTATTAAACGAAAAAGGAGAAGAAAAAATATTTTCTTTTTCTTCTTTTATTTTAAAAAACATTTTCCTCCACAAAACAAGTGAGCAAAATTTTTGTTTCCAAAAAAAAAAGCAAAAAACAAAAAAAAAAATTAATTCGAAGGGAGTTTAAACATGAGGCTTTAAACAATAAGGTATCGGGTTACTTGAAAATAAAATCGTTAAAAAATAAAGAAAAATATTTAAAACAAACATTAGCAGTAAAAAAAAAAATAATCGATAACAAAATATCCCAACATCAACAGCAACAGCAAAACAACAACAACAACGTCCGACGTTTAAACAGTTTTTTAAAGTTTTTCTCGAGTTTTTTTTTTCTTCTTTGCCATGAAAAATGAGTTGCAATCGCTTTTAATTTTTTCATCTTTTTTTTGTTTTCATTTTTGTTTTAAATTTTAAACAAATAACCTCTCCTAGCTTATGTTTTTCTTTTTTGATTTAAATATTTAATTTCACAAATTACGAACGAATAAATAAATTCCAAATAATAATAATTAACAACTGCAACAACAATTACATGCCATTACATATTACAATAACAATAAAAGTGTTGTAATACTGAATGAATATGATATTGAATGAGATTGATTGATTGACTGATTGATTAATATGATATGAGAAATTAATTTACAAAAGGGTGCTGTAAGAAGCTAGGTTGTAATTTTGACCAAAGGCAAGAAAATGATCAATTAAGTAAATAACTACGATAATGGTAATGAAGAAAAGTGGTAACGGATCCGCCATCTAACGTTTTTTTCTTCAATTAGCGCTTATTTCGTGAATGGTAACACTTAGCTCTTGCCTTATTTGACAGATAATTCGTTTTATCCTTCCACTGAACGAATATGGTTGTGTATACGCTTGAACAACGACTTACAGAAGAAGCCGATTTTGGTAAAAAAAAAAATCATCTTTTCAGATGAAGCTTATGTTGGTATTGGAAAAAAACCCGCACGCATACATTGAAAAGCTGACGCACCCAAAATGAGTCACTGTTTGGTGCGGATTTTGGTCCAGAGGAATAATTGGGCCATTTTTCTTCGAAAATGAGCAAGGAATGACGGGCCATGTGTAGTCGCCGTGGTCTAGTGGGTAGTGTGTTGGCTTATTAGACAAAAGGCCCAGGTACGAATCCCAGGTCAGACATCAAAACAAAAAAATATTTCTTCGGCGACTTCCTCTCAGCAGATTTCTGGCAAAGACTCTGAGAGTAAAAATTGCCATGAAAAGCTTCTTAAAAAAAATCTGTCGTTCGGAGTCGACTTTAAAACTGTAGGTCCCGCCACTCATGTATAAAATTAACGCACACACAAGGTAAGTGGTGTGAGAAGCTAGGTCGTAATCCTGACTGAAGGGTTGTAATGGCCCATTATGTATGTATGTATATTCGAGTTTTTTAATATCAAAGCCGTCAAATAATTTTCTTTTGATTGTAATAGGTTATCCACCAATATCCACCTTCCCGACACCAAAATGAATCTGTCTATTGCATTAGTCCTTAATTTGGAGAGTCCTTTTAAAGATGACTGAAAATGCTGCTGCGTCATAGCGAGTGCGCAAAGCACTTACATATAAGGGGCAAAATTGGTTGTCTCGTTTAAATTTAGCCATGATAGTAACTACAATCCGGTAACAATATCCAGGGTCATTGGACCCCTTTATAATCATTACAGAGAAGAAGAAAAGGAAGAAAAAGAAATGGATGAAATTAGCAGATAATAGATAAATTTTATAACCAATCGTGGTCTCTTAACTCAACACAATTCCATTCCTAAACAAAAGAGAACACCAATCTCTAAAATGCTCGACGTTATCCCTTACCCATGTGAACAACCCAATGGCTTAGCAGTTACAGAGAAAGTGTTTTTAGTCTTCAACTTCTCTATATCCACAGCATACCCTACAATATATCCTTCCGAACGACCTAACCTCACAATGGGCTGTAAAAAAACTCTTTCATCAATCGATCACTAGACTTATTAGGCCTTAGCGTTAACAGCGTCCACAACCTAGAAATACTATCAGTCATCTCGTTTCCAGGTACACCACAATCACTCGGAACGCAGCAAAGATTGATCCGGAAGATTGATATAAGGGATCTTATAGGATCATAGTAGCCATGAACTAGTTTTGTCTTGTAGTTAGTGTGTTGGCTTAGGTTAGGTTAGGTTTGAGGACGTGTACTTGTCATTTCTGACAAGTACAGTACCCGGTGGTCGAATTGCCCCATTGTACAACGTCCTTTGTGTGTTGGCTTATTAATATTTAAATTGTAGGACCCGCCACTTATATTACTACATACTATATAAAATTAACACCCACAACTTGAGTAATGTGAGAATGTTGTGAGTGTAAATGACATTATCTGTGCAGTAATGCATTTTCATTTCATATTCATGCGAGAATATTAGTCATCGCCTGCAGAAGATGCAGCGGTGAGGAAGAGAAGGGAACTGAGACGGTCGTGCTGGGGATTTCTACTAAAGAGATGTTGTTTCTAAACATGTTTAGAATAGCTATTGGGGGTTTCATTTTAAGTTAAAATTCTAACCGAACTTTTTTTGCTTTCAATTCTGTCGGGTGCGCCATCTAACTTTTTTTTTTCAACTTGCGCTGAACTAATATGGTTGTGTATACGCGTTTTCGCTTCCCTAAGTGGGCCTGCGATCGACTTATAGAAGATGCCGATCAAAACGAGTAACTGTTTGGTGCGGATTTTGGTCCACAGGCATAATTGCTCCATTTTTCTTCGAAAATGCGCAAGGAGTGGCCGTTACAGTCAATGGCGATCGTTATCTGGCCATGTTGAACGAATTTTTGTTCACAAAAATTGAAGAGGAGGATATTGGCAACAGGACGGCGCTACGTGCCACACAGCCGAAGCTACACTCGATGTTTTGCGACCTGTTTTTGAATATCGCATTATCAGCCATAGAGCTGATATCGCTTGGCCACCCCGGAGCTGCGATTTGACACCGTTGGATTATTATTTCTGGGGTGCCAACAAGCTAGAGACAATTGATGCTTTAAAGGACAATATTCGTGAAGCCATTGGTGAAATATAGCTGCACACAATCGATAATTTGTTTAAAAATTTGACCGATAGTGTAGCCTACTGCATGGCTAGCCGAGGCAGCCATTTGAATGAAATTATTTTCCATTATTAACAGGAAGGATTGTATTTTCAAATAAAAAAAGAAATTTGAGAAAATATTCAGTAGTTTTTTTTAAAGCATTTAAAAAAAAAGAAGTTATTTGGCGGACCCTTTACTTTGTAGGTGGAAAGCATCAACTCCTGAAGGATTTCAAAGCAGATATCCAGATTCAGATGTATGAGATAGGAATTATGAATATGATGAAATATGAAGATATATTTCTGTGGTGAATTTCTTTTAGGAATTTTTCTTTTGCCAATAAGCCAACACACTACCAGTTCAACTAAGTCGATTTGAGTATGATACACAATTTAAATAATATGTACTAAAATAAACTATCAACGTAAAACGAAAAATTTTCCAGTAAAAGTTGCAACGATCAATTGAAAAAATTTCAATTTCTTTTTTAATAAAAATAACAAAATATACGCATAGCATGCAGTACTTAAAATAACAAAGAATTTAAAAGATTGTGTTTAAAAAACTAGTTAAATCAGCTCAAACAATGACGCATAATAGAGGCAAATCAAATGACAAATAATTTTTACCAAAAACTTTAGCGACAAGAATCCAAAGCATGAAAATAAATTGGCAAACAAGAAACGCAAAAAAAAAAACAACAGACATCTCACAGGCTTAAAGGCTTTGCAAACTATTTGTGCCACTAGGCGTTGAAATTTCAACACAGCCTGTAAGTATGCTTTACAATATCAACTAAATTGTTAGACACAATGAAACAACATGGGCACAGACCACCATCCATTTACCACACAAAACAATATTCCTGTGGTTATTGAAAAGTTATATCCTTGTGGTAGTTACATAGAATTTGCTTTTAAATTAACTTACAACCTTAAAATAGGCTATAATTAAAGTCATACAATCAACGTTTAACGTTTGGTCTAATTTTAAGGCAATCATTTTCATTTTTTACTAATAAAAGCCTTAAGATATGCAACATTTTATTTAAATATAACTGCTTTTTAATTAATGGTACACTTAATTCGAATGAAATTGTGTAGCCTTAACATACGGTCTTCTCTTGGTATTTTGGGTAATACATATCAGCCAATAGCTTTCATTTAGCCTTTCAGCGTTGTAGTCTAAAGCGAACAACATTCTTACTTACTTATACAGTTAAAATATACTAAAAGTATTGCATATTTTTAGGGTCTTTCAAAAATCTTTTCAAATTGATATATTTTAAGGCGTAAAACTTACATATTTTTTAATTCACTTCCTTTTTTTTTGTAATCTTTGAAAGATTACAATTTCTTTTTCCACAATCTATTTACTAATATAAATAAAGAGCTTAAGTATTAAAGGCAAAGCCCCTAAAAGAAGACTTTAAAATTTTTTCCTCTTCTGTTTAAGAAAAAAAAAAAAACCAAGAAAAAAACACGCAAAACTATTTGAAGCAACTGTCAACATGACATAAATGTTGAAACAAAAAAAGAAACCCCAACATTTTAAATATTTCAGAGAGACAAAAACAAAAAGAAAAAAAAAAATAAGAGAGACAACAAAAAAATTATTTTAAATGTTGTTTTCAATGTCCTTGCCGTTATTGCAGTTGTTGGCATCACATTACAACAGCAGGGAATAAACAATTCTAGACCAGCCGTTACACTTATTTCAACAACACGATACACAGCGACAAAGAGAGAGAAAAAATCTGCTGTTCATTAATGCCATACCTACGTACTCCTATTCTCTCTCTCTCTGTTTATTTTTCAATGTATTGGTATCGGTTGGCAATGGTAGTCAATTAATGCAATAGCTGTTGTTATACTCTTTTTTTTTTTGTTGATTGTTGTTGCTGTTGTTGTCCGTCCCAACAGTGAGCAACAACGAAACAAACGACAAGTTGTAAACTTATTAACGCCTATAAGTGCTCAGTTAAGTGTGTAATTAAAAGAGGATTTTTATGCTACACCACCACTGCTATTGTGTTAGTGAGCAAGCACTGGAAACGCAAAAGAGTAACAAAGGGAACGAACGCTAGAACAAGAGAAAGTGTGTAAAGAATAGCAACAGCAATGTGTGTGTGTGCAAGTGTGCTAGTGTGCGTACTACAAGAGACAATAGAGTGGGTAATTGAATTGATTATTGAAAGTTATTTAAAATGGAATTTAAATAATTTTCTGTCTCTGAATGTGTGTGTGTGTGTATGTCTATGTTGTGTTAATTGTTGAATTTAAAATGTGTTTTCTTGTGGGCAATAGATTTTAAGTTTTTATTTAAGGCATAAGCAAAGGCGTTAACAAATGTAGGTCATTAAAATTTACATTTTATTGGCGAAATTTAAAAAAAAATTTGTTATTTAATATGCTTCTTAAAAGCTTCAATAAAATGTGTTGAAGTAAAGCATACTGTAGGAATAAAAATTCTAATGGACTTTAATAATAAGAATAAAAATTCTAAGAAAAACTCTGTCAAATTGATATCATATTATAGGTTTTTTATTATAACAGCATTGCCGATCACTGTACTATATTTGATATTAGTAGCCTACTTTAAGGGGCAATTTTCAAATAAAAAATATTGCAATTTTTTTTCCATTTCAGTGTTGGCTTACGACTTCAACATTTTATTGCCTACTTTTAGGTGCTAGTTGACACAAAATCCTAAAAACTATTGACTTTTAAATCCAAAGAAAGCGAAATTTTACATCTGTTACCTAAGTTTAATCACATATGCGATGATTTTCCTTTTTTTTACTGTATTTTACTCCCTAGTTTGAAATATTTTTCTCATACGCTTTCGTTTTTATGTTTAAGAGTTTAAATAGGTTTTTGTTATTTTTTTTTAGCCTTTTGGAAAAGGAAAGAGCTGAAGGATGTTTAAGGAAAAATGTTATTTCATAAAGACTTTCTTTTTCCTGTCTCTTAGCCACCACCTACTGTTTACAGTTGCTTTAATATTGACCACTTGTTTCCTTTCGAATTTTCTAACATTTGTTAGAGACCTTTTTCTTTTTATTTAAAGCTCTTAAGGAGACTTAAAGCGTTTTTATAATCCTATTGGTATGTAAGCGAAAAAAAAGGAATGTATGAACAGCAATCTTTATTTTTTTTATTGTGTATCTTTTTAGGAGATTTATTTATTTTATTTATTTTTTTTGGTGTCTTCTTTGGTTGTTTTTGTTTGGTTTTAAGAAGAAAACATTGTTTTTTTTAAATATTTACAATAAAGGCAGACAGAAAATAGTTTTTTTTTTATTTTAAACATGTCTTTATTTGTTTATGGTTTGTTAAACATTTACAAAACCAAGCTTATATTTGAGGTTTCCTTTTTTCTTTTTATAGAAAATTAAATTAGTGTTAAGAAGTAAGCAAATTGAATAGCATAGTTTCAGGGCCAAAAAGTAAAGAGAGAGTAAGAGACAAAAATTGAATTTTCATTTATTTGTCAAAAGTCTGGAACGAGAAATTTTTGCAAATTTTTCAGACTTTTAATGGAAAAGTTAAAAAGAGACCCAAATAAGCAATGGTTATGCTGTATAAGTTGTTTTTATAAAAAAAAAAACATATTAAAAGTAACCCTTTAATTATGCAGCATATAATTTTTATTATAAACCCGCCATAAAATATGCAATAGAAATTTTCTTCAAGACTATTTTAGGCGTTGTTGTGTGATAATGGCATCATAACAAACAAATCAAACATAATAATTCTTCCTATAATGTAGTATATGCAAGAAGGTAGGCAGAAAGAGAGGAGACCAACCAAAGATCTTGGCTTAGAATGAAACAATCAATTGGCATGGTGTACTCCTAGCGTTAAGGTATATCAATTTCCGTTAAACTTAAAAACTCAGCTTAGACATTTCGAAGAAATCAAAATATAAAAACTATTTCTTCGGCTACTCCTCTCCCTAGTCATTTGGGAAATTGCTTTAAAAAGTTTCTCAAAAATCTGGCGTCGACCTTAAACTGTATGTTTAATAATAATGGATATTGTACCCCAAATGTTAGATTATTTTGAGCAACTTTAAATTAAAAATCAACACTAATTCTATTCAAAGATCTGTTAAAAACAATTTTCATAAATCTAAAGCCAACTCTGCATATGATTTCTATTATTTTCAAATGCTTTTGGTTGTCATCATATTGGCATGGCTTGTATGCTTGATTTGACCCGAATACAAAAATGATTGGCTATCAATCATAGTAAATTGAAAGGAAGACATGAAAAACAGAATTTCAAAAATCTTTTTTAAGATTCCTAACTATTTTGGTTTCAAATAAAAACAGTTTGTGAAGGAATTTTATTTGCATAGCTTAGATAGAATATAAAAAAATTTGTGGCCACATAACATCTAACAAAAAAAAAAAGAAAGAAAAACTGCTTTATTATTAAATAATTTCCTATGAAATTCCCTTTGTAGTGCCTATAAATATTCCATAAAATATTTCTATTTAAATCGATACGATTGAGGTCAGTTTAAGGGATAGCCAATGAACATTTTTTTTTGTGGTTCACTAGTATGTAATGCTTTAGAATTTGCATGTTATCTTCGGGTATTTTATCTTTTCAAGGCAAGGCAAGGCATGGCAAGGCAATTAATCTCTCTATAAATTGATTTGTTTTTGTTCGTATTTATCATATTGTAGTTGAAACTTTAACAATTGGTAAGTATTCTGTGTTTTAAGTTATCTAATCTAATCGTTTATGAACATTATTACGATTTGCTAAAATAATAAAATTTGTAAAACAAGAACTACAATATTATAATAATAGCCAAAAGGTAAGGCAATATTTTTATCGATTTTATAAATTAGCCTATAAGTAGGCTATAAAAAATAATATTCGAAGAAAAAATATGAAATTAATTTAAACACAAATGAAAACTATCGTATTAAACAATTTAATTAAGCGTTCATTAAGCATTTTAACGGTTTAAACCAAGGCTAATAAGCCTTTACTTGGCTGCAGTAATTTCTATATTAAAAAAATATTTCAATTTATTGTAATAGTAATTATAAAAATTTATGGCCAAAAATTTCATTTTATTAAATTTAAATTTAATTTCTTTTGGAAAACTCTTGATAATCGAATTAAAATCAATAAAAAACTTTACATATCTAAAAATTAATAAAAAGAATTTACATGCCTGCAAGCAGGCAATAAAAATTTATTTACGTCATACTCCAGACAAAAAGTAAATATTATTGAAAATTATACAACATTAAACGAATAACCATAGTTAAAGTGATAATATTGACCACAATTTCAAATATATCATATTAAATTAAATTTATACAATTTACTATGCCTTAAAGTAGACAATGTTTAATTATTTTTTAAAATTACTTTTAAAGCACGACATATACGCATCTTCAATTAATTTTTTTTTAATAAAACAAATTTAAGTTTTTTTGTTAGTAACAAAATTGCTTCCCTAAAAGTATGCAAGAAATATTTACTTTAAAGCTAACACTTAAAAAATTTAGTTTCCTATCGCATACCTATAGTAATTGAATGAGAATTAATATATTATTAATAATTAATATGCATATGCCTAAAGGTAGGCTATACAAAAATTTTTTACTTCGTTAAAAAATTCACGGAAATGATTAAACAATATTTTGGTAAATAATTACAATAATTCTTAATTATTGCTTTAATAAAATAATAAAAAAAAGTTAATTAAAGATAAATAACTTTTTGGCTGTGCCTTAAAGTAGGCAAGATTCAATTATTACTTGATTATCGATCATAATATTGTCTATTTTATGCATTTTATGAATATAACATTCAGAGTTCTTTAAATATTTTGTTTAGTGTTAAAAAATTGCTGATCTTACGCCTATTTCATTTGAAATTCTATACTTGGGCCTTAGGCAATATATTATAATTAATTAAAATCCTAAAATTATGCAACATTGTATTTATTTTAAGAATGATTCTTAAACGTTTTAGAAAATTCAACTTTTTTGTTTCTCTACAAACAATTTAAAGTTAACAAACTGTTATGGATATATCCTTACAAAACAATCTAACATTTATCATCCTTAAAGTATGCTTTAAATTCCATATGCTTTAATATTTACTACTACTACACTTCAACACAAACTTTTACATCCAATTCTGTTCTTTATGAAAAGATTTAATTACTTAGTATTGAGAGGACTGTTTTAGGGGAGAAGGCCAATAAAATGTTTGCTAAACTCACGGCCTGCAACATTAATATGTTTCGCTACTGAGGTTTATGAATGGCTAATAAACTGTTGAAATGAATAGCCAGATTAATTTCCAAAATAAAGAAAGCCTTCTATGCCATTATAGTCCTACACAGAATACGTTAGTAATTGGTATTTAATAAGCAGCAAATGGCAAATAAAGGGGGACCATATGTATGAACATAAGAGCTCCTTAATGTAGGCAATTGTTTAAATACTGCTATGGCAATTATTGCGAAAGCCTTTATGATAGGCAATGGTTTTTGTTGGTGTTTTGTATATGCAAAGCATATGAGTAAAGATTTCGTAATTCTAAAGAGGTTTTTTCTTTGGGCCTTAGAATATACATTAATTGAGTTTATTTTTTGTTTCTTTTCTTGTTTTTATAACAATTTTGTATATCATTGTTAACTTTAGATAGTTTTTCTATTTACCTTGCATTATTATCTGCCACTATATACTTTTATTTGCTTTGACTTTTTGCACTTTTAAATATTTTCTTAAATTTTTTTGTAAATTCCTGTATTTGACGGTTTAACTGATGGTGACTGTTTTAAATAAATATCATCAACTAGGACAATTGTCAAGCATGGCTAATGTCAATATAGTCTTTACAAATTGGGGATTTTTTAAAGAACAATATGACGTTAAAATTTAAAAATTCCTGAAAGTATGCCATAGTTTTATAATCCCTCACATATGCAGTAATTTGTAAAAAGTTACATTAGAAGCATTCGTTTAAAAAGAAATAATACAAGTGGAAGGAAAATAACTGATTAGGTGACTTGGTGAAAGCAGAAATTGGACAACTTAGCAGCATTATCAAAGACTATGGCTGATGTTACGATTATTTATCAAGATTCATTCTGATATCGCGACGTGAGTCGACACTGATTTAACTACTGTAGTCAGCAGAATTATGTTTCAATCTAATCTAACTTTACCTTGCATATGTTTTCCATTTCTTTAAAAGTTTATTAGACTTCGAGAAATGATTTTATTTAATTGCAACAATGAAAAATATTTAAAAATAATATCACTAGACATAATATGGATATGACTTATGGCATTGGTTATTAAGTATTTGAGTATGCCCGTCTATATATTTTTTTTAAATTTTTTTCTTCTTTGCAAATAAACTTTTTACCCACAATTTAATCAACCAAAAAGGAGTCTCCTTTTTTGCCAGTTCGTTCTTTTTTTTTTATTTTCTTGGGATAACAAATGAAGGCACACTTTAAAAATTCTCACATTGATACACGACACACGCATAATCCCGAAACTAACGACCACAGCTGGCAATTTGGCCAAAATGACCTTTTTCACACTCCCTTCACTTAAGACGAAAAATAATAAAAAAAAAATATTTCCAAAAAAAGGATTCACCAACAAAAACAAGATAAATAACCCCCCCCCCCCCCCAAAAAAAAGGCGAATATGTTGTCACATCAAGCACTAAAAAGAAAGGAAAAAAGCATTTGAATCCATACAAAGTGGTCCAACGTTAGAAAAAAAATGGTTAAACGTGATACAAACAAACCAGAGATGGTAATAATAACCCAGCGAGCATTCTTAATAAGTTTGCATAAATGAAGATATGGCCAGGCCCAATGCTAACTTTTGTATTGCCATCGCTGTTTGTTTGTCAATTACAGAGTGAATACGACAAGGATTCTTATCAGCTTCTTCAAGGGAAGTAAACCTAGCATACATTAGCATAGCACACTGTATTCTCTATCCTATAGTGGTCTGTAGTGCAATCCACTAATGCTTAAGATAATCGTTGCCTGTTTAGTCTTTCTTCACCATTTTACAGGTCTATCTAAAATTGTAGGCCTATCTTTTAGATGCATATGCAGTAGGATATTTTAGTCTTCAGGCTGCAAAACATTCCGAGTTATTTTTGTATAGTGCATTCTGATCGTTCTTAAAAACGTTTTAAAAAGACTTTTGCAAGCATTCAAGTATGATGCGAGTATTAAAATAAAGAATTCTTTAAAATTTGTTCGTTGGATTATTGTTCCAACAAAACAAAGTGTTGCATATATTTAGGCGTTTGCTTGTTTGTCAATTTGATTATAACATTGCCTGTCACTCAGGGTAAATTTCCTTATCCTTAAGCCACTTGTTTAAGTTCTTGTTAGTTCTACAGCTAAGCCGATTTTATGTTGCATGGGGTTTATTTAAACCTATTCACTCTCATATTCAATTTGAAGACCACAAAAAAGTATGTGATTTGAAAAGAAATTGTGCATGATAAAAGCTGTTGAGCTTGGAGAACTTTTTGTTTTAAATTTATGGCATGATTTTATATAAACTGGTCATCGAAATAACAACTTAGAAGGGCCGACTTAATGCCTCATAATTAACTTTAAAAGGTGAATAGTGAGACCGCCTCAAAGTATGCAATTTCTTATAAAAATGGAAAACGTTGATTATAACTTGTTAATGAACAAATTAACACAGTTGGCCTCTTTAATTATTTAATTAATACATTAAAATAATTAATTCATAATTTAGTTTAATTCACCACAAATAAAACCTTAATTACTAATTTTTTTTTTTTTGGAATAGAAAGCAATTAAAACGCCTCTTACAACACCTGTCTAATTAACATTCATCAAAACAATATGAAACAAACAAAAAAAAAAAAAGAATATATTAACACTACTGAAGTTAACAACATCACTTGCTTGTTGAGAAGAAAAAAATCAAAAAACAAAAACACCTAAAATTATGCTTCTTTTATGCTTTGTTTTGTATTGTTTTAGCAGAACAGAACATGTTTTTTCTGTGTGTGTGTGTTGGTATAATTTGTCGTGCTGTTATCACTGCAATTGAGTCATAACAACGTCATTAATAAAACTCTCTCAAGTACGATAACTGTTTAGTTGGCTGTATGAGAGACGGACCAGTCAAACCCAAGTGCTTTAACAGTGTAATAATGTGTGTGGGGGGGGGTGTTTGTCCCAAAACAAGCAAAACATAGCCAATAACAACAACAACAACAATAAAAACAACAATGACAACAAGGACTATAATAATAATGTTGACCTCATACTAGAGTTGTTTTAATTTTTTTTTATCGTTTTATACATGGGACCCCTGTAAGTACATATGTATGTATATATGTGTGTGAATACATGTGAAAAAGTGTTTTTTTTTAATTTTTTCTCAATCGGCAGTAGTATTTTGTTTAATAACGATTCTACAGCAAAAAGAACAGTCCGGGATATAAATATAAATGCAGGGCGCGGTTAAATAGTTTGGAAACATTTTTTTTGTTTTTTCTTTACAAAATGGAGTCTATTTAACGAGTTCTGTGTTTGCTTGTGAATGAAACACTAAAGTTGTATCTCTGGATTCTTACTATTTGAAGTCTGAAGGTTCAATTAGTCGTGACTTAACCATAACCATATAAATTAGCTGTTTTAACCAACTTTATGGACATCACTGTTTTCGATTATTGGTGACTGCCCATAATGCCATAGTCATAACGATAACCATATGTACCAATTAAATTTTGGGTTTTTGCCATAACCATAAACAGCTGTTTGCTGAATTTTCTTACACGTATACACATTTTTTTTTTACTTTTGTACTTTTGAAAAATACATACGAGCAATTAACGTAAACAGCTGTTTATGGCCATGGCAGCACTGATTGCTGCTAATAGTAAATTTATGGCTATGGATTATGTTACGACTACAGCGTTATGGTAAAGTCACGACTAATTGAACCTTTAGAGGGGAAACAATATGATGTCCACGTGGGAACCCTTAGTATTGATTACCTTATAGGAATGTCATGGAACTTTTCTTGACGGTTATTCACCCTTAACACACCCCGAATGGTAGTAAAAGTATCAGGATTAAGGAAGATATTATAGAGATATCCTGTGTAGTATGGTCGCTTTACTCTAACACCTTTAGTCAACAATAATAATATGGCCATGCAGAAATAAAAGATTCTCAAAATTGTGCAATGTTCATCAGCTACATTTTTTTATGATCAATAAAATGTTTTAACAAACAACCCCTGAAGTACTCTTAAATTTCTTCAACTCCCCTGAAAGTATGTTTAACATATTCGTAAAAATATTTGCCTTTATTTAAATTATCTAAACTGTATGTACGTTTACAATGTTCATATATAAGCCTACATATTCACTTTAGATTTGAAATTATTCGCTTAAGTGCTTGTTCATGTCATATCTAACGTTTATAGTGTCAATTGCTAACAATTAATAATTTTTCATCATCATAATATAGGGGAAGTCTCACAGAGGCATTTATGGGGTGGATAACAACTTTTTTTTGTGTTTGTTGTTTTTCCCAAACAATGTACGATAAGTCAGTGCTAATCATTGTGTCGTTATTACTGGTCGGTAGGGGAGCATGTTATGACGAAGTGATATGTTCGAATCATAATGAGAGTCTAACATGCAATTTTCTTTAATGTTTTGTTAAGTTTTTTTTTTTGTTTTGTTTTCAGTTTAAAACCCAGGACTAAGTGGAGTCAATGTTTCTTTGGAGAAAAATTATCATAAATCTCAATCATGTTTCGAGATTTACTTGCTTAGGTTGCCTTTCATAAATGTTTAACACACTTAAGAGAAGCAAAAGTCAATTTTAAGCTTTTAAAAAATGTATGTTTAAACACCCCCAAAAGTAGGCAATACATGATGATGTAAATAATGATAACGATGACAGAGAGCAAACATTAAATAAAGCAAGTTTAAGTAATGAAAAGATTTCATTTAAAAAAATTGAATAGGAATTTATTTTTAATTTAAAATACTTTAAGATTTTTTATACCTTTTTTGGAATTTACTTAAAAGTATGCAATACTTTTTACACAATATATTCAGTTGTTTATTTTTCTGTTAATGCCTCAAAGTAGGCAACAGTTTTTTCCCGAAAATGAAATATAAAATCGTTCAAGTATTTTTCTATTAATTTTATTAAATATTTTCAACAACAAAAAAAACACTAAACAAAGAATTTTTTAATTAAGTTACTTTAATATCTGATGCCTTAAAGTATGCTTTAATACAAAAGCCAATAGAATTTTATCCTTTGATGACATCATAACTCCTTCTCATACAAAATATGATAATTTGATTATAACATGTTTGTAAACGCCATAAAGTAGGCTTAACAAAGTAATAATAAGAGTAAGGACAGGAAGAATAGTTTAAAGAACAATAAAAAAATAATAGTAAATAATAATTTCGATAACAAGGGAGAAAGTACTTTATAATTTGGAATAGCTATGTATAAATAAGGCTAAAGAACTTTGTGACGTCATCCATAGCTCTTATACAAGGTTTGTATCTTTCATATTTTAAATGGAATCATTACGCTGGTTCCCAAGTCAGGTGGAAATTCACAGCAAAGGTCAGATAAGTGAGCTGGAAGAGTAATAAGCCAGGGCACTCTTATGGAGTAGGCATTGACAGTAACTCCTACAACATACATTAAGTTACTAATAATATTATATGAATTGTTCTACTGGACAGCAACAATAACTGTGAGATCCTTTGCAAGGGTATTTTATTACGTACTTTATTATTATCGATAAATATTTTTCTTCTAACAGTTTATAATATTTTTATGAGTTCTTCTTAAATCTATTTAAATAAATATTTTGTATTTATTAAACTGGTAACAATAAAAATTCCTCTCTCTCTCTCTCTCTCTCTGTTATACTATCAATGGCATTCATTTATAGCTTCACTTAACTTTTGTTCTTCAACATGCAATATAACAGTCAGTCAGTCAGTCAGTAAATGTGTTGTAAATTTTATAGTCCCCATAAAAAAAAACACAAGCTTGTGGTTGTTTTCTATTTTCATAACACAAAGTGTTTGTATTTATGTATGTATGTGTGAGAAAGTAATAATTTTAATGTAACATTCTCTTAGTAATACTTATTAGTTGTGCTCTCTCTCTCTCTCTCCCGCTCTCTCCCGCTCTTTAGAGTTTTTCTTTTTTTATGGATATTATTTTGACACGCTATAAAAACAACATTATTGGTGTCAATAATGACTTTACAAAACACAACCAACAATGCACCCACACATACACGTACTTACACTTAATTTTTGTTGTAAGGCTAGTAAAAAGTACTAAATAAAAAACTTTCAAGTACAATATGTGTGTGTGTGTGTGTGCGTGTGTTTGAGACTGAGATCTGTGTTGTGAGAGAGCGTGCAAGTGTTGTTAAGTAATAAAGTGATAAATATTATGATGCAGTGTTTTAAAGCATGTGTTTATTGCAGTTATTTTCATTTAGATTTTACTCTCTTCTCTCTCTCTCTTTCTTTCTCTTCCTTGCTCTCATTTCTGTTTCACTCTTTTACTTTCTTTGTGTGATTATGCAGCAACAATTATAAAATGTTTAAAGAAGCACATAGTAAATCTCTTTATTTTATTGAATGTAGCGTATGTGTGTATGGGTGAGTGAGTCATAGAGTAAAACTGTCAAGTAATTTTAATGGAAGAAAATAAAAGCCTAAAGCCACATAATGGAAATTGAATGCAATTTAATGAGTTTTATTAGCGGAAAACATAATTATCGTGGGTTAAATTGATGTGTGTGATGTATATTGAAAAAATCTTAAGTACGAGAATTAATTTTCATGGTTTTATGAAAAGTAACATTCATTCATTCATTGAAGTTATCCATTTACGAGTCTCAATACCGATAGATCGTCAAGCTCTTAAATATTTTTCATCGAATATGAATCGAATAGGCTGCGTTTAACAACCGAAGAACAAATACAAATAATGAAAGCTGACGGCCGAAGTGATAACTCAAATGTGAATACTTTAAAAGGATTATGAGCTAAATATTAACATCATAATCAGACGTCGGCACAAAGAGAACATGATAAAAATGTGAATGATGATTTGTGGTAATCATGTATATAATCCAGAGGAAAATTGTTAGTAATTTTTCAGGTGTAACCTAATAATAGAAAATGTCCAGCGTCAAATCCCAAAAGATTGCATATTGAACTTGGCAAATATTCTTCCAAAATAGGGATCACTTCTCATTGTTAGTAGTGAATCACATTAGAAAATAGTGAATCTTACTGTAATTTTTCTTTGGGTGTATAATTGATATACAAAAAAATTTCAAAAAGAAGCAACAAGAACTGGCTTCACTGAAAGCTGACAAGCTTACATACATAATTGGTCATTAGAACCCATCAGTCAGGATTATTGACCTAGTTTCTCACACCACTTATGTTGTGTGTGTTAATTTTATACATGAGTATACTGAATGCATTTTTACACTCTTTTTAACGACCATTGTTGATGTTCGTGTCCTTTGTATGTAAAAAGCTGAAGATGATCTTCCCCTGAGGGGTATTGGTGTCGTCATCTAATCGTAATCGACTTGCTAAGCAAGTAATTGGGAAGATTATATAAAAATTTGTAGACACTCCAAGTCTTTTAAAATTGGCCAAGGCTAGTGCACCATCATAATGCACACACTGCCAAAAATAGAGAAATACAGGATCAAGGTTTCAATAATCCTGGTATAGAACAAGATTAGTATTATTGTTTGTACCTAGTCAACGGAAAATGATTGGAAATGAGGTAATGACTATTCTGGCTAATAGGGGAAGATTATGAGCCAATCGTCGAGTATTTGAAAAAAATATTCGATAAGTTAGTAAAAATATAATCTAATTATATACGAGCTGAGTAACTTTGACCATATGCTCGGTGTAGTGTCACAGACTAAAGCCTTTGGTAGGAATCGAACCCACGATCCTCACGCTAGCTAGTCGAGCACACTACCCATAGACTACCAGGACGCTCAGTTAGTAATAAGCTGCCAGCGCTATAATGTAATAAAATTTAGAATTGAATTGATTACTTTCTGTATGTGTATGTTCAAGTAACGTGTGTAACCCTTTATATTCCAAGTCAATAAGTTGTAAAAATAATAATTTTTAATAAAGTTTTACTTTGACTTGCTTTTCTTTCAATTAATTTGAAACAATTTATCATTTTTAACTGCTTAACAGTTGGATGGAAAGACAGACAGATAGACTGACAAACAGACAGTTAACAACTACCTTGAACTTTTAAAAAAGAGGCTCAAAAAAGTTTTTCTGCTGTACTCTGTATAGAAGACTGTTTAATTTTCTCTGTTAAGACAGTCTCAACAATTTCAAAAAAAAAATATTTCAGTTCACCTTGACAGTTAAATACCCAAACTTAGGCAAAAGAACACATATTAAATGTGTTGTCAATTTAGCGTAAAATCATTCCAGCTTACTGAAATGTTTAATTAATTTTTTTTGTTTTCTTCCTGATGCTCCCTTTTTCTTCTGTGACACAGGCCCAAGGAAAACAACAAAAAGGTTACATTTTGACACAAAAAATAAAGGTTAAGGGTAAACAAACAACAAATACTTTTACAATATATACACATAAATAGTACACACACACACACAAACATACACAAACATACATACATATGTATGTATGTAAGTATGTATATGAAGTAATAATAAGAAGAATATTGTTTAACTTGTAAACTTAACCTCTCCCAAATGTCTAATTTTCGTTTACGGACAGGACGACAATGTCAATATGTCCAGTAAATATCTGTACAAACCGAAGAAAAAAAGTATAAGAAGGGAGAAAGGAAAGGAAAGTTTTGAAATATTAAAACAAAAAGCGTCATTCCACATTAGGACTTATGGTTAGACTTTGCCGGCGATCTAAGAAACTAAAGAAGCTGTTGCTACTACGTGTGTTCTAAAGAGATTCCATCGTTCGACAGCTTTACAAGAGAGAAAACTCTCGATTTAATCGGTTCTATATGTAAACGAACAGACCCACAGCATAAACGAAATCGAAATATTGCCAGTATTACTTTATAGTGGAATGTCTCCTATACAATATTTTCTTTAAAAGAGAACAAGAGAGAGAGAGCGAGGGAGAGCATTTGCCATAAGTATTTATGTTTTGTTTGTATAAGAAACCATAGTTAATAATAAAAAAGACACATGTTTTGTTTATCCCTACCCTTTGACATGTGTTTGTGTGTGCGGCTGTGTTTTAATGTGTATCAATATAAAACAAAAACACTACCCTACACACACACATATACACATGTAAACAGATATTGAGTGATTAACTCCCCATACTAAAGCCCTCTACAATAAACTATAAAGAGCGGGAAAGAAATAGACGCCTTTAAAGCACATGTTGGGCTTCGGCCATTGCTGTCGTTTGTCTCTCTTTGTGTTATTTTTGTTTTACTTTCAGCCGCTACTCAACACTAGCACTACACTACACAACACTGTTACCTCTATTGCTTGTTGAATATTTGACCACACAACACGAGTATTGAAGTTGTGGTTTGGTACTGTAACCAAAAAAAACAAACAACAACAATACATTCACATACACACACGGCATAGGCAGAAATGTTAGTAAATAGAGAGAGAGTTAAATAGAAGAGAATGTAGGGGCTGTTCGGCTAGGCTATTAAATCTGTGTGTTTGTGTTTATTTTTGCTTCTTCTCAGTGTTGTGTAACATAGTAGCAGTAGCATTAACACTGTAGTAGAAAATTAAACAGAATTTTGTTGTTTTTGTGTTTAAATCTTGAAGGCAAATGAAACCTTTTTTGTTGTAAATTTTTTTTATCATTTAATTTATTATTTAGACTTTAAGTTGTGTTGCCATTTGTTGACATATTGTATGAAGAGAGCAATAAATTTATGAGCTTAATGATTTACAACTAAAATAACTACAAGAAAAACAAAATAAGCTGTTAGGCATTAAATCTTTTCAAATTATAGAAATAAAGGGAAGCAGCAACGTAAGAGATAAGACATAAAGTAAACGGATTCTCGTATCGTGGATTCATTTTGATCGGTAGTCGGTGATCCTGTCTAGCTTATTCCATTTTCCCGGACATTGTTTATCGAGTAAATGGAGTTACTTTTGTATGCGCCCAGTGTTTGGATGCAATATTCTTTGTACTTCTGGTTCAAGTGAAATTAAGAACATGTAGAGCGAAGACGTAGACTTCTGCTTGGAAGACCTGACTCTTTAAAATTGAGTTCTTCCACTTCCGTTTCACTATTTGCCCTCTTATTTTACTTTTTTTTACTGTGGAGCAAAATTTTTAAATATTTTGACTTGATTTTCCGTGATTCTACCTTACATAGGAGAGCAATACTCTTTCGGGTAGTAAGCTTCCCCCTCTGCAACTGCCCAACCCTTGGTAGGTTGAGGTTGAGGACCCTTGGCAGGGCCTTCTTTGAGAACTTGAGTTCTGTGTCGAGAGCCGACTATCAAGGCTCTCCACAGATTCATTAGCAGCTTGGGCTGGTTGAAAGGTGCTAGGGCTTCATAAGTGTAGTCGCACTCTCAACCTCTATTGTTTTGTGTCTGTTTCTTTTCATTCCTCCGTTTCCCATTCTCCCTCCCCTTCCCTACATTCCTATATCCTCCATTTCCTTCCTCCCCTAAGGACAATGTACAATGGGTCAATTTCGACCCCCGGGTACTGTGCGACAGGTGCACGTCCTCTAACCTAACCTAACCTAAGCTTCCCCTTTCGCAGACATATAATCTCCTTGAATAATAAAACAAAAAGTCTCTCTTCTAAGTTCTTCTACCGTTTAATGTTTTCAGTTTAATTCGATTATTGTTTACTTTACAAAATAGTATCTCTATTACACATCAATAGTTTTGTGTTTAAAATGATTTCGTTTTTAATTTTTCTTTGCTTTTCCTTGTACACTTTTCCCATCCCTGATATTAAATGGCTGCCATACATCGTTGCAATATTTACGAGCAGTTTTTATAGACACCAACCCGTCAACCATTCAACCATCCTTACTTGGTTGTTAATTTATGCACGTTCCAGTAATTGTGTTCACATGTTCACAGCTGCTATTGTGCTATACACACACACACACACACACACTCTCTCTGTCTCTCTATCTCTGTACAAATAATGGACAAAGTGATGCGATATTGAAAGTGTTGCCATCGTATTAAAGAGTAATTGAGTAACACAGCTACACGTACACATACTATTTAAATAAAGGACTTGATAAACGTAATTATTTATTTATTTTAACGGTTTGTGGTTCTAAAAGAATGAAAGAGACAGAAAGAGAGAGAGAGAGAAAACACACATACACATAGTGTAGGAAGTATTACTTCGTTAAACAAATACAGTTTAACTATGTAAATAAACTAAACAAACCATTTGAAAGTCATTATCAAAGCATTACGTTTGTTTGTGTTAGAATATCTCAATAGTATCGCGAAAAGTATTATGAGAGTACGACAGCAATTGAAGTGAAAACCTCAATACATACGTATAAATCGGTTTAAAGGGCTTATGTTGTGATAATATTTTTAACAAAAATTATTTTATTATAGTTTTTAAATTTAAAGTTAATATAATCGGTTTTTCTGTTCAAATTAATACGAAAATACTTGAATTTTTAAAACTAAAATGCAGAATACAGGCAAATATATTGAAATTTAATCCAAAACTCTCTTTCTGACAGCATTTGGATGGTGACGTTATGGGAGAGATTCTGTCCATTATGATACCACAATTCGATAACCAATTCGGGGACAAGCCCGTCCATATAGGAAACTTGCCCAATGTCCAAATTAATCTCACTGTTGGCTGTGATCTTTATTGGAGAATTCAGCTGAAGTTAATAGAAATTAAGGGATCAAGAACCCCGCCTTTTCATAGTAATAAGCGGGAACTAACACAAAATGTGAAAAATACTCACTGCCTTGTCCTCAGAATGTTTCCCTCTCTCTAGCTCTCTTATTTTGTCTTTAATTAAAAAATTTTAAAAATTTTATATCTTTTGCATATTAATAGGCTGTAAATTAACAGCTTAATATTAAAGCATACTTTAAGGGGTTTACTCAACTAAAATTTCAAAACTAAAAGGATTATGCTTGACAACCTTGAATATGCCAATTAATCTTTCCATAACTGTTTCAATAACAGTTAAAACAGGAAGTAACAAGAGATTTACAACAGCCCACCAAAGCCTACGTGTTGTCTGTCAATAAACAATTTGTCAATTTCGATGTTGTTGTTGCTAGTAGCAGGCCTCTTATTGAATTGAAGCCTTATTGCCAATTCATCTTCAATTTTTGTTTGTGAGCGTAAGGGAAGAAATAGAAAATTTTTTGGTTTTTTGGTTTTTCCAGTAAATTTACTGGCCAAAAGGCCAATATCTGTCCGCTTAAGTTTCGTATCTCTCCTTTGGTTTGTAATTAATTTGGCCTTATGGAAGAAGGCTACTATGTTTTGTGGTTCCAATGGTTGTTGCAGGCTGATTATCACAGGTTTGTTGATGTTTTCTTGCTTTTTGTCATGGAAAACATAATTGAGTCTTTCATACGATTTTCATTAGTTTTCTTTTGGTAATTTCCTTCAAGGCCATTGTAATTTGGATTTGATAATCTATGTCTTGTAGATTAAAGGTCAACGGAATGTCAATAATTCTAAAAATTGCATGGAAATGTTTAATTTGTTTTAGCAACACTTTGCTTTAAAAATGTATTCTATTTTTTATTAAAAAATTTATAAAATTTCCTGATGTCACATGAAACAAATTTTATGTACACACACACCCAGGCACAGCCAACCATGGCTATTCATTCCTTGAGTAGCACCCAATGTTATGCTTTAAAAAATCGCCGGAATAACAATGTTTCTCTTTCTCTCTCGCTCTGTCTTCCACTCTGGTTCCCACTTTTTGGTTCCCACTCTATTTCTTTTTAACTGTTTGTTCATTTCAAAACAATGCAAGTCAAAGTTAAGCTGGAAGTGGAAAAAACATTTCCTTTCCTCTTCATCTTCTTCTGCTTGCTTGTTCAGTTATTTTATGCAGCAAGTGAATGCTTCTGTATGTATATGTATGTGTGTGTTTATGTATATGTATGTGTCTGTTGTAATTCAAAAGATACACTTGATGTTGATGTTTTATCAAGTATTAGACAAGACAGCAATCTTTGCGCTTCTTTTTTTGTGTTTTGTTGTCTTTAAGAGTTGAATTTCTTGTTTCGCTTTGTTTGTTGTTGCTTAAGGATGTAAGAAAGAAAACAAAAATTAAAGAAAACTTGCCATAAAAACAAAAAACGAACAAAAGGCCTATAATTTAGGAAACTTTAAACCAAATAAACATTCTGAAAATGGAAATATTTTTGGTTTTAATTTACAAAAGTTTTATAAACTGTAAAGCCTGGATGGTTAGCGGTCCTACTTACACACATACATAGATAATAGGTTGTGGTGATACCACAAATTAACATTTTCTCTAGGAAAATACTTCCTACTCCCTGTGGAAGCACTAGAACTTTGATTCTTCAGGACAACAGCCGTGCGCTAACATATTAGGTGAAAGATAGTTTCTTTTTACTCTTTAGAACCTCTTAATTTTATTGATCATTACAACCCTTTAATTAGGATTACAACCGAGTATTTCACACTACCCATGTGTTATGTGTGTTAATACACTCCACCAGTGGTGGGACCTACAGTTTAAAGTTGACTTTGAGCGACAAGTTTTTAAGAAACTTTTGATTGCAAATTTATTTTTCTTTCAAGAGTTTTTATTCTGCCAAGTACATACATACATAACATAATTGGCCATTACAACCCTTCAGTCAGGATTACGACCTAGCTTCTCACACCACTTATGTTGTGTGCGTTAATTTTATACATGAGTGGCGGGACCTACAGTTTAAAGTCGACTCCGAACGACAGATTTTCGAGAAGCTTTTCATGGCAATTTTTAATCTCAGGGTCTTTGCCAGAAATCTGCTGAGAGGAAGTCGCCGAAGAAATATTTTTCGTTTTGATGTCTGACCTGGGATTCGAACCCGGGCCTTTTGTCTAATAAACCAACACACTACTCACTAGACCACGCCGACTTCTGCCAAGCACAACTCCATAAAATTTTATCTTGAAATCGTTCAATACGCAGTTCTTTTACCAAGAAAACCATATGTTATCACACATACAAGTACAGATCACTGAGGAAATAATTTCATTCAAATGACTGCCTCGGCTGGCCATGCAGTAGCCTACACGATCGGTCCAATTTTTAAGAACATTATCGATTGTGTGCAGCTGTATTTCACTAATGGCACGAATATTGTCCTTTAAAGCGTTAATTGTCTCTGGCCTGTCGGCGTAACACTTATCTTTGACGGCACCCCACAAATAATAGTCCAAAGGTGTCAAATCGTAAAACATCGAGTGTAACTTTGGCTGTGTGGCACGTAGCGTCGTCCTGTTTAAACCAAATGTTGCCAATAACCTCCTCTTCAATTTTTGTGAATAAAAATTCGTTCAACATGCCCCGCTAACGGTCGCCATTAACTATAACGTCCCCTCCTTGCTCTTTTTCGAAGAAAAATTGCCCAATTATGCCTCTGGACCAAAATCCGCACCAAACAGTAACTCGTTTTGGATGCGTCGGCTTATCAATGTATGCGTGCGGGTTTCCTGTGCCCCAAATGCGCACATTTTGCTTGTTTACATAACCGCCAAGATCAAAATGAGCTTCATCTGAAAAGATGAGCTTTTTTTCTTGCCAAAATCGGCATCTTCTGTAAGTCGACCGCAGGCTCACTTAGTGAAGCGAAAACGCGTATACACAACCATATTCGTTCAGCGGAAGGTTAAACTAATTATTTGTAAAATCAGACATGAGCTGTTACCATTCACGAAATAAGCACTAGTTGAAAAAAAACGTTAGATGGCGGACCCGATACATTCTCAGTACACTTTCTTCCTTTTAGACGCTGCTACCTTCTGTGTTTCTTTGAATGCTTAAGCCTTTGCCTAAAAGTCTTAATTTTCTGACATGATTTTAGTCTTTAAAGAAAATCCTCAAGTAGAAGACATTAAAACACATTAAAAAAAAACAGACAAGAATTCAAATTTATTTCATTTAAATTCTGTCATTTTTATTGTTTTAAAAAACAATTTTCTTTTTTTTTTCAAAAACGTTTAAAACATTTCAATTAAAATTTCTCTTAACTGAAAGGATTTTCTTAGCAGATGAATGGATGCAGAATGGATTGGAAAAAAAAAACAAAAATTGAATGGCATCGTCATCAGTTCGTAAATTATATTAAGAAAGACAGCGTGATGTTATTTGAATTGGAAAATTGCATGAAGTGCAACACTCAAGGCTTTCAAATTAAGGACAGCTATTAAAAAAAAATCCTCATCAAATTTTTAAAATAAGTTCCTCTTGCTACTTGAGTTACATTTTCTTCTATACGATTTTTTATTCATTGTTTCTTTTGGTTGATCCCTGTTGATCATCAGTGACAGTGCTATGTTAGGAATCATTAAGATTTAAAAATTAATAGTGAAACAAAAATACATTAAACAATATAAAGAAAAAAATATAATATAAAGAAATTAAAAAATTACAAAGTAAGTAAGTAAGTAAGTAAATAAGTGAGTTGAAAATATTAAAAAAAGAATATTAAAAAAAGTTACAATTTACAAAATTAGTATAAAAAAACTGGGAATAAAAATATATCCTATATAGACCTATGAAATAAATCACAAATAGTAAAATAATTTTACTTATGAAAATAATTTGAATAACTCCTTCTTGAGCGCGTTTGCATTGCCTAGATTCTGGATGTAATTTGGTAGGGAATTCCAAAGACTAGTGGTGTGTATAAGAAACTGTCTCTGAGATAAAAGAGACCTAAATCTTTGCTGAATAATGTTTCTACCCCGGTAGGATCTAGCAAATTTAATTCGACAAAATAAATATTCCGGCCGTCCCGTGTAAATTATCTTATGAAGTAGAATAAGGCATCTAATTTTCAGGAGATTATCAAATTTTACATTAAGAATCTGGCAAGCTAAATGGGAAATGTGATCACGACGCCCCTTCTGAAAGACATATCTAACTATGTTATTAAACGCCAAGTTAAGTCTACGTTTATCATCACAATCGCAGTTTGCGAAAATTTCACACCCATACAAAAGCACCGGAATTAAGTACGTTCTGTCAAGTTGCATACGAATGACAAAAACAGTCCACAAGTTCCTAAGCATATTATAAATTCTACCTACAACTGCACCTATATGGTTAGACCACGATAAACTGCCATTAAAGACAATACCCAGATTTTTCGCAGATTTGACAAAGTCAATCTTATTTCCACTGATGCATAATTCAGGCATGACAAATGATCTGTCGGTTCTCGAAAGTATAATAAATTTAGACTTGAAGGGATTGATGCAAAGACCACTGGCCGAGGCCCAGTTGTCAATCCTTACCAAATCACTATTAATATAGTCCAAACAAGAATCAATATTCTCCCTTGGAGTACTAGTATAAAGTACACACCACGTATGTTGTGTGCGTTAATTTTTACACATAAGTGGCGGGATCTACAGTTTAAAGTCAACTCCGAGCGACAGATTTTTGAGAAGCTTCTCATGGCAATTTTTACTCTTAGAGTCTTTGCCAGAAATCTGCCGAAGAAATATTTTTCGATTTGATGTCTGACCTGGGATTCGAACCCGGGCCTTTTGTCTAATAAGCCAACACACTATCCACTAGACTACGGCGACGTCATAATTTAATTCTATACGTTTTTTATTCATTGTTTCTTTTGGTTGATCCTGTTGATCATCAGGCTATTGGTGTGTTCAATATGAAACCAGCCTTGCTAAGACGAAAACCAGCCTTTTTATCACGAAAGTCTTTTTTGGGAGAGTATTTGCCAAACAATTGTTGCCTACATTTGCAATTATATCTGGCTTACATCATTGCATGCTAAGGATAGCAGTGCCTTTTAAGATCTTACATTGAAATAAGACTCCTTTCGTTATTAAGAGACCCTCCTTCAATTCATTTCTAAAATCACCTGCGTTCCAAAGTTCATCTATAATTGTGCGTACGAGTCTGGCACTGACGATGGCATCTGTCTAAAGAAGTACTGTTTTTGAGGCCCTTGACTTTATAGTGTCCCTATTTATTTTACCATCTGCTGTCTTGTAAATGCATGCTTGTATGTAAACACATCCGTATGTGAGTATGTCTATGCATACGTTGTCTTAAGTTGATTCATTTGTATATAAATTCTAGTTGTTGTTGTTGTTGTTATTTCGTTTTCTTATTAAAAATTAAATTGCATTTTTATCGATTACTTATCGTTTTCCATTTTATGATATTCCTTTTCCTGTAGAATTAGGGACGAAGACGCAAAGGGTGTTGCTTGCATTTTATAGTCGCTCTCTCTCTCTCTATTGTTTTAGTTTTAATGTTTTGTCATATATTTTCAGTTTTTTTTCTTGATTTTTTTTTTTTTAAATTGTTTTTATTGTTATCGATTATATTGATGTGACATTTAGCAAGTAAATGCACACATTTATTGCTGTACGAACGAATAGTTTCAATTTTTTTTTTGCCATTTACTTACTGATGCAGGCAATGAGGGGGGCATTATTTGAATTATTAAAACAAAAACTTTAAATACCGCTAATGGGTTTTGTATTCAAACGTAACAGAAATTCATTAAAAGTTAATTAATTAAAATGGAAATTAAATTGTAATTATAAGGCGGCTATCAAGCCTCTAAGTTCTAACGTAAGACGGTGTACGGTTGCTGCAGATATCTCGACAAGGTAGCGGAACGATATGATATCCTTAATGTATGGGTACCGGGGTACAGTTGTATTCCAGGTAACTGCAGAGCTGATGAACTTGCAAGACGGGGCACGACCATCGAACTCTCCGATGGATTCTCAAATTTGGGCATCCGTATGAGGTTGCAGGCTTATAACTGATAATACGATCGTCGACTACGTCAGCGACTGGTAGGAGGCCTCGGACACGGATAGAATGGCTCGTAAAATCTGGCCAAGGCGGAATGACATGGCAGTGTCATTTCGGGGCATTACATTATGGGTATGCGCCTTGGGCTTGGACACCTTGCTAATGACTTCTCCAGAAGCTGCAGAGACGAGAAAGAAGAGGACACTATCCTTCACCTGCTGGGGACATGCCAGACTCTTTGCCAAAGGAGAAGAAAGTACTTACTACATGGATGATCCGGAGGAACTGTCAAGGATTGACATTGGCAACCTGAATCGCTTCATTAAGAGTTCCAAGTGGTTTCGAGACTAAAGGATTGTGAATAACTTTGGTAGCACAATGGACCCAATGCGGGCTAAGTGAGTCCATTTAAACTTTTTCTTGGATGGGCAGCCACCTCTACTTACCTACCCACCTACCTTAAGGGAAGCAATACTAATATAGTGAATTATGTTTTGATTATTAGAAACAAATTTTAAAAATCAGAAAAAAAAAAATTTTTTAAAAGGGAAACAGTTTGGGAAAGTTTTGGGAAAAGTTTTAAATTAAATTTTGTAAAATTTTTCCACCCACAAAATAGACCAAAAACATGTATCATCAACCATCTTAATCCCATTACAAATCTCAGGCGAGTCAAAATTTCAGCTCTACCTACAGAGAATTTAAAAATTCATCATTTTAGATGAGTTTGCTATATAGTATCTACAGTCACCGTGGTCTAGTAGGTAGGGTGTTGGCCCGAGTTCAAATCCCTGCGTAAAAGGAAGCAACATTAACTTCGGGAAGTTGCCAGAAGTCGCCGTAATCTAGTAGGTAGTGTGTTGGCTTATTAGACGCAAAACCAGGATTCTAGACACAGGCCAGGCATCAAAACGAAAATATTTCTTCGGCGCTTTCCTCTCAGCAGATTTCTGGCAAAAGCGGTGAGAGTAAATAAAATTGCCACGAAAAGCTTCTCAAAAATCTGTCTTTCGGAGTCGACTTTAAACTGTAGGTCCCACCACTTATATATAAAATTAACGCACACAACATAAGTGGTGTAAGAAGCTAGGCCGTAATCCTGGTTGAAAGGTTGTAATGACCAATTATGTATGCTATATAGTATCATTTCTAAATATGATAGTTTGCAATAATTCAGCTGGAATCTATCCTTGATGCTAGAACCTTAACACAATTCTCCTACTTGGAGAGACTCTCTGCTGTCAGCCATAGATGATCAATTAATATCGCTACCCTAGTACTTTTCCTTTACTGCTCTTATTGGGCTTCTCTATTTACCTCCTTTATTAGAAACTCTATTACTTCCCGAGTTTTTCTTATAGCAATCCCACTTATGCCACCTTATTGTTGCCTTAAAACCATTAAACAACAGGCTATTAACACAACCATTAAAACTAAGCTTTAAATAATGTTTTTAAAATCTCTTTTTAAGATCTTTTAAAAATTTCTCAATAATCCATGTATTGTGATCTGACACAACATAATCTTAACCATCAAAAACAGGTGTTTGTTCTTGCTAAAGCCAGAGAAAAAAAAATAATTTTAAATATTTTTTAAACAAAAAAAACAAATTCTATTCTTAGAAAAAATTCTATGAAAAAAGAAAAGAAAAAAAATAAACGATTTTCAAAAAACTAACCTCAAACACAATACGTTTAAATACGATATTAAATATTTATATGCGAGCATGTTTTTTTACGCGCAAAAAAAGGGTTTCATTGTATGTAAGCATATCAGTTATGCATGCATGCACGTGTGTGTGCAGAAAAAGTGAGTGAGTGTCAATTGAGGTTATGTACATGTAGGAAATCCTAAAACTGTTTTATAAACATGTTTTGAGACAGAGAGAGAGAGCGAGAGCACAACACAACACAAGTGAGGTCGTTTTGTTTACGTTTGAATAAACATAAGCATTGTTGTGTTTATTATAGTATAAGCCTTTTATGCCTGTGTGCGTGTGTATGCCATGCTTTGATTGCCATCATTATATATTCTCTCTTTCTCAACCTTACAATGTCAGCTTAACTACTCTCTCAATTTCGCTCGATATTTTTATACAATATTTATACGGCATGTCTATGTATATTAAAAATAGACAAGCGAAAGGAGACTCGTCGTGTGAGTATCATTGATATCTTTCATAACTGTTATTGTTGTTTCCTTTTTTATTCGCATTTGTTTGTTTGTGTGTGCGTGATAATGATAATGATGACAGTAATATCATAACAAATGATTTTTTGTACGTTTTGTATGTACGTATGTATGTATGCTAAACATGCTAAACATGAAACATGCGATGTTTTTGTTTTGTTTTGTTGTCTTGTCCAGGAACAAGAGCTTCTTATACCGGAAAAAATAAACAAGAGTTGAGAAATTTGATAAACACATGTTAACTCATACTCTCACATTTTTTTTTTTTTTTGTTTTCATTACTTGCTCCTGTTGTTTTTTTTATTCTTGTATTCTTTGAAAAACCATTGGGTTGTTAAGGTATTTAATCTTCTTGCTCTTTAATGCCACCAAAATAAATGGTTCAACCTTTTCCCATCTTTTCTATAAAAAAAAAGAAAAGGAAGAGAAGAATCTCTTGCATTTTTAGTAAACTTTTAGGGCTCATGCATCAATTAAATTATGCTACAAAACTTTAATTTTAAGTCGTTAGTTTGCTTTAGTTTTTCAAATACTTCATCATCATCGTTAACCATTATTTTTTGCTAAGTGTGCCGAGTGTTAATGAAAAGCCAGATAAACCTATTCAACCACAAAAATATCGGTCAGTTATTCGTCTTTAACAAGAGATGGCCATGTTGGCGGAATGGCCTGGAAATAACATTCTAATATTAACATGTACTAACACAATATATTGAGAAATGAAATCAAGCTGTTCCCATTTGCTTTAAAAGCCATAAAATTATTTTCTTTATGATACGGTTCTCCATTCTTCGGTAACAAAATAGAACACATATAAGCCTAGGATTACGATTAATTTCGTAACAATATTAACTTTCATTTTGGCAACTTCTAGAATCAAATGTTGATTTGTTATTGTTTTCTTTGAATGAATAAAGCTACGATTACGATGAAACTTCATTCCATTATAATACTTGGACCATGGCATTGCCATTATACATGCTAAACAATGTCATTTAAATGACGTTCTATGGATTGTTTGCAGCATACGTACATAACATAATTGGCCCTTCAGTCAGGATTACGACCTAGCTTCTTACACCACTTATGTTGTGTGCGTTAATTTTATACATGAGTGGCGGGACCTACAGTTTAAAGTCGACTCCGAACGACAGATTTTTGAGAAGCTTTTCGTGGCAATTTTTACTCTCAGAGTCTTTGCCAGAAATCTGCTGAGAGGAAGTAATAGGAAGAGAAGAAATATTTTTCGTTTTGATGTCTAACCTGGGATACGAACCCGGGCCTTTCGTCTAATAAGCCAACACACTACCTACTAGACCACGGCGACCTTGTTTGCAGCATACGATTCTTTTAAGATAATTTTTCACCATTTTATTGCAAATTTCGAACGGTATCTCAAGGATAATTTTTCGAGTGTTTAGAATCTTTTGCTTAACCGCACAATAAAAGATCAAAAAGCCTTTAATTATATGATCTAGGTGGCGTTGTGTAGCTCGCGACTTTCTCTTTTTAAAACCACATATTGTCCAGTTCATAATCTCCAATTGCAACACCACTAAAGGGATAACCCAATATTTAAGGTCAACAAGGGAAGGAATTTATTTCTTTTTCTGTTTCTTTACATCTAATTTGCTTATGTATGTTGTATTTTTATTAATTTCCTTTTGTCATACATGAAATTGTAGTCGAAAAACATTGAAATATGAGTTGTTGGATTCAAAAAATGAAAAAAATGGAAATCGGGAGTGTATTTCCCTACAAGTTATGCTTCTTTGAATGGGGCCGCCTTAGTAAGTTTGTTAGTTTTGCCTGAAAGAGATTTTAGGAGCAATTTAACTCTTGCCCTCACGTAAGAGAGTTTATAAAAGATTCTTTTTTTCTTTAAAAATTTATTTAAAATTTTTGAAAGCATTAAGATGCCAACGCTTTTCCAATATTTAATGAATTTTCTTTAGCACACATGGCTTTTAACGGTTTATTAATAAAGTTAACACTCAAGTTGGCTAAAAGTGTTGGATGGATGATGTGCGAGAAAGTGGTGGAAGGCATTTTATTTGATGATTTTATTGGCGTATTTTTTTGTGGGTTTTTCTCTCTGCGGTTTGCCTTTTATAAGGATAAGATAAGGACCTGCATGAAATCGAAATGAAATGATATGTGAAGCATAACGAGAAAGAAAACCAAAAAAAATCAGTCAAGCAAACTACCAAACACCAGCATTACATTCATGACTATGAACATGAAGCACTCGGTATTGTTATGTGAGTGAAAGGCGACAGAGGCTTTGGCAATTGGCAAAAGGCACATCCCTGGGTATGGTTTGGTTATGGATGCTGGATATATTGATTGATTTATGAGTCTGATGTTCGGTTTTTATTTTTCATTTTCCATTTTTTTATTTTTTTGTCTTTATTGGGCTTCATTTTTATTTGATTTTCTTTTATTTTTTCTCTCTGAAAATATTTTAATTTTTCCAAGAAAAATTTCCAAATGAAATTACAAACAAAATGAACAAAAATTTTTTCACTTACATATGAGAGAGGAAAACCAGAACTAATTACTGGCCCATAGATATTGAGAAATGAGAAGGAATTCTTAAATAATTTTGGTCGTTTAATAACAGCATGTGGGCGGACATTAATTCAGTAAATGAATTGAAGTTTTTTCTTTCTTTTCTCTTCATTTTTATTTTTTAAATGATTTCATCACGTCGCTTTACATTATTAAACGTTAATTACACACGTTTTAAACGTTCATTTTTAATAATGATGATGATGGTCACTCATTCATACAAATTTACTTCGACAAAAATATGCCAGACAAGATAGACCAGCAGACCAGGCCAGGACAGTACACTGTATGTGTCAGCAAAATGATATTTTAAATCCTTTTCGAAACAAAAACAAAAAAAAAAGGGAAAAGGATTTAATTGTTAATTAATATCCTGGTGATTTATTAATCAATAATAAGCGATAAAAAAAACGTTGCTTTTTACCATGGAATTGCATTAAAAAATTTAATTACACTCGCAATGTGTTTAATTTTGTGGTTTTTGTAAAGGGTTTTTAAATGTTATAATGAAAGGGCCATTAATTACAAAAACCGAAACAAATTTAATAGGTTTTTTATTATTATTGAAAGAACAAAATGCTTTTAAGAGACTGCAAACGATTTAATCTTTCCAATATTGTTGAGAAAACAAAAAAACATGGATGTGACACACATCACGATAACAAAACTGTAGCAATACCGTAAAAGATAGAGCAGCAAAATAAAAACAATAACAAATCAATAGTAAGTTCTCGAAGTTACCAAATGAAAAATAAACGAGTGGTAATACTGCACGGCATTTGTAGTAGAACTGATAAACAAATATGTTCCGTATAAATCAAAAACCATTAGTCTAGTAGGTAGTATGTTGGTTGGAGTTTGTAGTTTCAACCCAGTTCAAACATCTCGAATAAAACGAAATATCAAAAAATATTTCTTAAGGCAATCAATTTTCTCTCAGAAGCCTTCTGGCAAAATTTCTGAATATAAAATGAAAATGCCATGAAAAGCTTATCAAAAACTTGTTGTCGTAATGGACTTTTAACTGTAGGTCCCACTACTTACACATTAAATTAACTTATGCAGCATGGATAGTAGTGCAGCTAGATTTTAGTGCTGATTAAATCATCTAAATTATTTCTAAAGCACTTTTTTTGTTGGTTGCAAATATCTCCCATACCACCGCATTAAATCTAATGAATGATATATCATTTTAAAGCTTATATCTAACTCTAATGACGAAATTAGAAATTGAAAAATTAATATTTTCATTGATAAAAATTATATTTTATATAGAACTGCATGATGATACTGTTGTCATTATGATTATATGTTTTTGTTCAAGTGTGGTAATACAGGGTCGCTTAATAGTAATGCAGTTCTACATAATATAGTATGAATTAAAATCCATTCTGGCAATACTGCTATGTATTATAATGCCGTTTATTACTAAGTCAGTTATATGTAATATGCATATTAAGTTGTAAAAAGCTGTTTTGGCAATACTTTGCAGTAGTTGTTAGATCAAGTGCGATAAAGAGGGTCGCTTAATTTTAATGCTATTCCACATAATAATATATGAAGTTGTAAAAGCCATTTTGGTAATGTCGTTGTTGTCATGGCATTGTTTGTTTTATGAAGTGTAGTAATACGGGTTAATAAATGGTACCAAGCTAATCGTAACAAACTTGGGAGAGCACATCATATGAGCAAAAATTATTCATACTGATAAAACTGTACTCATACCCCGAATCAACCTTACACCTTCTGATCCAACTGTGCCTTTCCGAATGACACGAAAACAATTCCCTGTAAAAGTTGCTTTTGCTATGACGATAAACAAAACATAAGGTCAAACCCTTCAAAAGGTAAGATTGTATTTACCAGAACCGGTCTTTTCACATGGGCAGTGAAAGACCGTGGCTTTTTCTCGAGTGCATACGTTTAAAGATATTTTTGTTTGTATTAAGGATTCGTACGGGCAAAAAGTTAACGATGATCATGCAAAGTAACATTGTATTCAAAGAAGTATTATAAAAGCATTTAAACATATGTATGTATGTATGTAAATATGTATGTATGTATGTAAATATGTATGATATTTTATGATTTCTAATATTTTTATACTTTTAATAAAATTTCTATTAATTATTTTCATTTTATATTACAAAAATGACAACTAACGGTGCGAAATATTCGCACGGGTCATCTAGTCATTATAAAAGCTAATTAGCTAAATAAAGCTTTGGTCTTATTACTTTGCTACAAACTAACATCACACTCGCCTGGATAGTGTACATAAATCACATAACGAAAAACAAGCACATTTTCTAGACTTTAAGTAAATCTTGCAATAATTTCACCACTCAGTTTCGCTTTCATAAGGAACCGTCAAAGCACAAATTTTTTTGTGCACAGTCCTTAATATACAAAATCTGTTACATATTAGCAATCAATTTGAAGAATGGTTATCTCGAAAATATGTATTGTTGTCGCTATTGTTGTTGTTTCCTTTCCTAACCACTTAAAGGTAACATAATCCTTAAGCCCCTTTATGAAAAAAACCCATAACAGCTGCTTATAAAAAAAGAAATCTAGCCATAAACCATGGATTCTGTCACAACATTATAAGTAAACATTTCAAACTAAAACTGTTAGGCCATTAACAGATTTATTTGTTCACCATTGAACTTTCGCTATCAACAAAATATTTTTGGAAACAAAAACGTATTTTTTCAAGAATCTTTACCTCAAAGTCTACAGTGAATGATAAAGGAAAGAAAAATATGGAATTGGCATTGATTTTTAGGTCAAAACTATCAAATAACATAACACATAAGAGAAGAAAAACTGAAAATATGGAAGTATTCACAACCGACTTTATGACACCTTACGTTAGAGAGTTTTTTTATTTAATAAATGTTGTAAAGTGTTGTTCATTCTTAAAACCACAATTTCGATGAAAGTTTTATTTCATTACCGTTGACCATTGCCATCCAACAATGTCATGCCAACAACTGACGGTCTATAGATTGTTTGCTGCACACGATCGTTTCAACTATTTTTCATACATTCCTGCTGTTTTAGCGCTCAAAACGGTGTTATGATCAACTTGACACTGCGACTATATCAATACGTTACTAAGCAGCCATTACATCGCCTTAACTTCTAGTCATAGGCACTTTAGGGAACTGTAAGTTTAAAGTGTGTGGTTTAGGGCAATCTGTGGGTTGGGATAATAAACCCAAGGAGATATTTGTTTGTCTTAATCTTTCAATTTATTTTTCTCTTTTTTTTTCTTGTATTCCAGTTTGTCCAAATTTTATTTGAAAACTTTTTTAAAACGTCTAGGGAAAGCAAAGAGAAATTCCACACTATTTTTATTTGCATTATTAAACTGCATATGATATTCAATTTAAATTTTAAATTATTCTTCAATACAAATCCTTAGAGTAAAAACTATCACATACAAATTGTCCCTTCAACTCCATTAAATCCAACAGAACAAACGAAAAACGGAAAAATCAACAAAAAAAAACCACACTAAAAATATACAATGACAACAAGGAAAATTCAATACAATTTCGTCTGTGTTTATAAAAAACAATAAAAAGCAAAAAAAAAACAAAAAGAGTAAAAAAAACTAAGCAACTCAAGGCTAAAAATTAAAACACAACACAGACAATACTTTTTCAAAGATTTTTAGGAAAAAAAATCTTTTTTAAATTTCTCCATGCTACACACTAGACTACTGTGAACAGCATACGAATACGAAAAATTCCTATCCATTCAGTTACAAAAACAAAAATCAAAAAAAAACGAGGATAAAACAAAACAAATGATGCAGACGCTGATGCTGATGCTGATTTTTATCTTAAACGAAATTTTTAGTGCCTGAATTAAGGCGCGTGCATGCTTTGCTACCGCTCACTCTCTCTCTCTCTCACTCTCCCTCTTTCTTGAGAAAAATGTTTTAAAAACTTTTACAATTTCTAATCAAAACATTACCTGATTGCCGGAAGTTAAATTTTAAGTTTCTCACCATACAACTCATCTAAAATATCAAATGTTGAGCGTGATGATGGCGATGATGTGGGTGATGTTGAAAAAACCGCCGATTTTTTTTTTTATTTGAATGAATTAAGAAGAGAGACTAGAGAGAGTGAGAGAGTCTATTTTAAATTACTGGCCTTAAGACTTAAAACCATTTAAAAACAAAAACAGTCTAAACAAATATAAATTTTATCACCGGAAATTAAATGTAATTCTTCCATTTCCATTACACTTCTTTGCCAAGCAGGCATTTAAGGTTAACGAAAGTGAGAGAGCAAAAAAACAAAAAAAGTTTTCAAGCAATTAAAGAAGTTTTAAAACGAAATAAAATTTCAAAGGAAAAACAAAATAAATCAAACAAAATTACTCGCTTAAAACAGTAGTTATCAGCTTTTAAATTTCTTCCATTTAAAGCATCATTTATTTAAAGAAAGATTTTCCCATTTACGAATATGTTTTCCCATTGCATACCAAAAATCCAAATTAATTTAAAAAATTAAAGATTACGGTTCATGACAAAAACTATGCTAAAGTTTCATTAACAACATATGATGGATTAAATCAGGCTTAAAAATACTGTGTGTGTGGTATTTACAAACAGAACAGAAGCAATTTAATTTTGAAAACCATAAAAACCACTGACACAGCATACATATGACGACTCTCTTATAATGCTCTCATTATTAAGAATTATAAATAGACGCACACACACACAAATACTGTAATAGATACAAGTCTCCATGCAAAGAACACACACATACATACTCACGCTCTATACTCTAAAAGAAATATTTAAAACTGAAACCCACTCTTAAATGACGGTTTATTTGTGCAAAACCTCAAATCCAAAAATGATAATGAAAATGATGAACACATGGAGGGCAAAGAGCATGTTTTACGCATACTTGTATCCCTGCCTCTTTATCGCTCTCTCTATCTCTTATTTATATACAAATGCACGAGTATGTCTCAGCATTTTGATAATAATCAGCGACTTTTTGGCCGCGTAAGCGTGTGTGTGTGTGTGTGCAACCGTAATTTAGCGTATGAATAATGTTCATTCATTTAGTTATTCATTCATGCATGACAATGTTAAAAACTAAACCAAAAGAAATAATATAAGCATCGCATACATATGCATAAGCATGCCTAAGAGTGCTTACAAAGTGTGTTATATTCTTAAGAGACAGAGAGAGAGAGAGCACCTGTTATGTGGGTTGAGTAGTTTTTTTCTTCTCACTTTCTACATAATTTTTTTCTTTCTTTTTACAACACTGCAACAGTTGTTGTTTATATTACTTTTTGCTTACCATCACTAAAAAAATAACTGTAAAGTAATGTGTAGAATTATCCCTACTCTTCTTCTTCTTCAAAATATTACATGAAATAGGTTTTTTTCGTTTTTCGTTTTTCATAACATTCGTTGCATTTACTGTTACTTTTCCATCAACATCAACAACATCAGCAGCATCATTCTTCTTGTGTTGAATTACATGAACTTGTTTTTGTCATTGTTGTCTCTTTTTCAGTGCAGTCGTTTTGTTATTATTAAACAATGTTCCATTCATAGTTTTGTTTTGTTTCTTTGCTGCTATTGTTAAAGCTAAAATATCAACATCACTACCACCACCCTCACCACCACCAATACACACTCACTGTTTATGTAAATATGCAGCAAAACAAGGGAAATTATAATGCACCGACAACTGGGTAAAAAACTTTTTTAATACACCCTGTAACTATCTGTTCCCTTGTTAAGGTTGGCAACGAAATTTGTCAACGTTAGTTTTGATGATGAATATCGTCTGCGTTAAGCATTTTATTCGTGTCACTATCATTTTTACAAAAAAAAAGGAAAAAAAACGATAGTTTATTTAAGTTGCCTTAACTTTGGGATTGTTTTTCCTTAGTTTTGTTATTATTCGATTATTTCTGAGAAAAGTTTAAAATTAATTTTCGTAGGTTTTTTAATTTACCAAAAACAAGTCAAAATAATCCGCAAACTCATGGCATTTTTAAAGATTTTGTTCTAAATAAACAAAAACAAGTTGATTGCAGTAATCTTGACCACCGTATTTGTGAATACTTTGTAGGGCCTAAAAAGGAAAGTAGAATATTCGTACAAAAAAAGTCGAATGCAGTCAAATTGCAGAAACATTAAATTATTTAAATTTTAATCGATTTAAAATTATAAAAAATTATGAATTTGTTACAAAAATAAATAAAAAATTTCCATTCTTAAGCAGTTAATCTCCCTTTTGCCCTCTTCCACTTGCTCTTTTTTCTTGTATAGATATTTACAATACATTAACTACCATTATGCCATAACGGTAACATTTCTGAAGTGACAACAGAAAGTAGCGAACAAACCCATTTCCTGACTTTTATTTTAATCATTGAAATTAAAATAATTTTCAATTTCCCTTCAACAACAGAATGCTACACGACAGCGAGTGAACGGGAGAAGAACACACACAGAGAGAAAGAGAGTGTGAAAAAGATTACAACATTATTATGTGCACATAATTTCACTTAAAAAGTTTTTTCACACACTTTACTTTCTCTCTTTCACTCTCCCACTCTCTTTTTGTTTTTTTGTTTTTTTTTTTTTAATTTTTGTATTAAAATTTCACTTTTTTTTTTAATTTGTTTTTAATTAACTAGAAGTCACGAGTTGTCAGTTGTCACACAATATTGTCTCTCACTCACTTGCTATCGTTCGGCAACACAAAAACACAAACACGTACTAATAAAAGAGTAAATGCTGTGAAAAACAAAAACAAGAAATTTTATAACAAATGCATGTACGCACTCACACAGTTATTCAGTGTTCAAGTAGCCATGAAGACAAAATAAATGAAAACAAAACACAGGCAAAATAGAGGCAAAAAAGAAAAAGAAAAACGAGAATGCAAAAGTATGTGTGAAATTGAAGAGTTTATGTGTGTTTAAAAATGAATTTATGAGGACAGCTATTTATGTTGTTGTGTGTGTATGTATGTGTATAGGTAAGTGTTTTTATAAAAATAAAACCGGTGCACAGCACAATACATATTCACAACAATATGACAGCTTTAAAGGTAGTGCATGAATGAATGCCTGCCAGAGCCTGGCTGCCTGACTGCCTGGCCTTACAACTACTTTAATAATGAGAGTGCTGGCTCATCAATAGACATAAGCATATGTGTGTGTGTGTATTGTTTAATAAAGTTTTTTATGAGTCATATACATACTATGATTCATATAAAGATGAGAGATTTAAAGAGAGTGAGTTACTCTACGAGGATATTTTACTGTTTTAAAAACAATATTTTTTTTGTAAAAAATTAAAGAGTAAAGAAAATTACCGTTTAAAAAGCAAAGAGTAAATTAAAGAATATCCTGAGAGTATGATCAATGAAAGAGATTTTTATGCAATAAAAAGAAGAGGGAGAGTAGGTAGTGTGATGTGATTCAAACCACAACTCGGACATTTCGAATAAAACGGCGATTTCCTCTTAACAGTGTTCCGGAGAAAACTCTGAGAGTGAATAAAAGTGCCAAGTGTCGATAATGTGATGAGTTTTTGTTGTAATAATCCTAATATATATTATAAATCTGAGCGCCCTGGTAGTCTAGTGGGTAGTGTGCTAGACTATTAGCGTGAGGGTCGTAGTTCGATTCCCACCAGAGGCTCTGGTCTGTGACACTACACCGGGCATATGGTCGAAGTTACTCAGCTCGTATATGATTATAATATAATTTTTAATTGTATTGTAATTCTTAAATAAATAAATAAATATTACAAATCTCTCTGTAAGTCTGTTTTTTTGTTTGTTTGTTAGCCAATCACGCCTGAACACCTGGCCCGATTTAATTGAAATTTGGGATATAGATCGGACTTTTGTCGGTGCAGGTTATAGGCTATCAATCTTTTCAAAATGTTTACTAAAACGGGAGAAACACTGGGCAAAAATTAATACTTTTATTCATAAATGCTGTGTTTTATGTGTTTTATAGGTATTTTTTTCACGATTTAGCTTGATTAAGTTCCCCAAATAGCTATTGGAGGTGTTCCGTTTCTAAAGTTGAACCAAAAAGGCGCCAAAAAGGGGGCAAGGGGACAAAAACGGGCAAGTTGAGTGCATAGCAAAACGCGCCTGAACCCCTGGACGAGTGTCTTGAAATTTGGGATATTCATCGAGCTTTTGTCGGTGCAAGTTATAGGTAATAAACCTTTTCAAAATTTTGATCCAAAGGGGGAAAAATGGGAGAAAGGGAGAAAAAATGGGCAAAAATTAGTACTTTATGCATAAATGATGTATTTTATCTGTTTTAGAGGCATTTTTCTACGATTTAGCTTGGTTAAGTTCTTCAAATAGCTATTGGAGGTTTTCCTTTTATAAAGTTGAACCAAAAGGGGTCGAAAAAGGAGGAGAGGGGCAAAAAACGAACAAATTGAGTGCATTTATATTTAGGAAGTATTCAAAAAACTGGGTTATTTGTTAAACCGATTTCCGAATAATTTGAAAAATTGCATTTTTTAAGAAACCGATTTGGAAACCTATAAACAGCAAATAAAAATATTTATTGATGTTTTTATAACCCGCGCAATGCCGGGTACAATCTGCTAGTCAATAGAAGAAAATATAAAATACAAAGAATTTCTTTATTAAAAACAAAAAGTATTTTTTTTTTATTAAAAACCAAAAATATGTGTTAATTCTTTTTATCTAGCAGCTGATTAAAGATACTGCGTTATAATTTAATGCTGCCATATTAAATAAAAGTAAAGACTATTGCCACACTTAAAAGTTGTTTTCTGAGGGTTCGTTATAAAAATAGGTAAAATGTATGAAATTTAATTACTGGGATCATTTAAAGTAGTTCGTTTTAACCGAAAATTCGTTATAATCGAGTTCGTAATAAACGAAGTTTTTTGTATGAAAGTTGTTATTAAAACGTTGTGACTTGAACTGACTATAACCGAGTTCGATATAAACGAGTTTGACTGTAAGTAGTTGTGATAAGTGCACAACTGAAATATTTTATAGTTTCCATACCCTGCTGTATGTTATTATTTATTAAGCCACATAATTTTGTGGTTTTTAATGATAGATAGATAGATCAATAGCAAAACAGACAGAACAACTAATAAAACACATTTCATGTTAGAAAATAATTGAAATTTAATATCATCCGACCACCGAGGCAATTAATGATAAGAAAAAAAAACAAATCCTTTTAAATGGATTTTGAAAACAAAAACTTGTTAGCGGATTAATTGCGTGCAATAATCCAACAAAGAAAATCACGTTGCCTGCATTAAATTGTTGTCAATATCCGTTTCACAATTATTTTCTTCTTCTTTTTTTTTTTTTTGCATTGGCAGTTATGTAGATACTGCAAATGCAATACTTTAATGCAATGCCTTAAGCTACAGGGTGTTAATGTTTATGATAAGAATTCTTAAGTAAAATCATAAGAAGCTGTTAAAAAATATTCTGCCACGTATACGTTTTACTTTACTTTTCTTCTTCTAGTGGTCTTGTTTTTCGTACAAATTGTGCAAATGATTATTTCAATTGATTGCCATTTTCATTCTTATTGTTGTTGTTGTTGTTTGTTTTATTGTTGTCGTTATAATAATAACAATAATAAATATTATTATTGTGTTACTTATATTGTTATTTATTTGTTAAGTAAGTTATATCTCCCACTCCTCCACCATGTCTTCCTTTAGCACTCCCACACGTTTTCTTTCGTGTGGCATTATGACCCATTTAGTGTAGAGGTTGTTTAACAATAAAATTTCTTCTTTTTTTTTATTGTTTGTATTTGAGCTGACAAATTGTGTTTTTGCTCTTTTTCCATCTGCCTCTGTCAACCAATTGACACTCACAATTCACGTTAACGCGAAAGGGCATTTCTTTACATAACAATTCACAGCAATTCGTAATGAAAATCAGATTTTATGGCTTAAAGGTTTAAGCGGTTAATATTTATTGGATTTTGTGTTCATTTTCCCTTGAGCAACTCAATTGACTAACTGGAAATGATTTTTTGTTTGTTTTTTCTTTTATTTTCTGCATTGAAGGCGTATGATTTATGTGGAACTATGCCATAAAAATTAATTACATTGTAATCACTTGCTGCAGATATGGAAAGAATATATTTTTATTACGTTATTTACTTGGAATTGAAAAACATTAGCAATTAAAAATACTAAAAACCAATTCGATAATATAATTCTTCAATATACAATTTTTTTGGTTGCAATTAACCACACAAAAATGATTTTTATGATAACAATTTCGATAACAATATGTTTGTATAGCAAATTTTGATTCAATCAATTTGATTTTCTATAGGAAATTTTTGCAACATTAATAATTTTCGATAAGTTAAAATGATTTTTATGAGAATGATAAAATCAATTTCCTAGAACAATCGAAAAGAAATTTCCTAATAACAAGAGTATTTGTCATATATATTATTTCTAAAGCACTTTTTTTGTCGGTTGCAAATATCTCCCATATCACAACATCAAATTGAACGAATGATATCTCAGTTTAAAGCTTATATCTAACACTAATGGCAAAAAATAATTAGAAATTGAAGAATTAATATTTTCATTGATAAAAATTATATTTTATATAGAACTGCATGATAATACTGTTGTCATTGTGATTATATGTTTTTGTTCAAATGTGCTAATACAGGGACGCTAAATAGTAATGCAGTTCTACATACTATAGTATGAATTAAAATCCATTCTGGCATTACTGCTATGTACTATAATGCCGTTTATTACTAAGTCAGTTATATATAATATGCATATTAAGTTGTAAAAAGCTGTTTTGGCAATACTTTGGAGTTGTTAGATAGATCAAGTGCGATAAACAGGGTCGCTTAATTGTATTGCTATTCCACATAATAATATATAAAGTTGTAAAAGACATTTTGGTAATGTCGTTATTGTCATGGCATTGTTTGTTTATGAAGTGTAATAATACGGGTTAATAAATGGTACCAGGCTAATCGTAACAAACTTGAGAGAGCACATCATATCAGCAAAAATTATTCATACCGATAAAACTATACTCATACCCCGAATCAACATTACACCTTCTGATCCAAATGTGCCTTTCCGAATGACACGAAAACAATTCCCTGTGAAAGTTGCTTTTGCTATGACGATAAACAAAGCACAAGGTCAAACCCTTCAAAAGGTAGGATTGTATTTACCACAACAGATCTTTTCACATGGGCAGTTATACGTGGCTTTTTCTCGAGTGCGTACGTTTAAAGATATTTTTGTTTGTAGTAAAGATTCGTATTATGAAAGCATTTAAACATATGTATGTAAATATGTATGATAATATTATGATTTCTAATATTTTAATACTTTTAATAAAATTTCTATTGATTATTTTCATTTTATGTTACAAAAATGACAACTAACGGTGCAAAATATTCGCAAGGGTCATCTAGTAATATATGAATAATATCGATATCAATTATTTCGTAATAAAAAGAATTGCTATAGAAAATTCACTAATGGTAAATAACAATAAAAAATTTCGATAACAAGAGTTTTTTAAAAAAATTTTACGATTCTCCCTATAGATAATCCTTTGACAACGATAATTTTCTACACAGAATGTTTGGATAACAATAATTTTCTATAGAATATATATAGATAATTTTTCGGTGGTAAATATTTCGATAACAATAACAAAATATTTTCGATAACAATAATTTTTTATAAAAAAAAATTACGATAACAATAATTCTCTATCGACAATATTTTGACAATAATTATTTTCTATACAGAATATTTCGATAATAATAATTTTTCGATAACAACAAGTTTTCATACAACAAATTTCGATAACAACAATAAGTGTAAGAATTTTTCTTTAAAATTAATTTTACAAACTTCTAAAGAATTCTTTCCTATCTTTTAGAGAAAATGTTCAACGAAATTCAATCAATAGCAATTTTGTTAAAAGCCAAAAATTATATTTTTGTTATCGATACTTGTGACACTTATTTATACCCTTAAGGATTCAAAGGGGGTTTAAAACAAATAAAAGACAAATGTTTTAGAAATATAAAATTCAAAGAAATGTCAAGTTTATGAAACGAAAGGCAAACGTCATTTAATGCAAACTAAAGTATTCATTTGTTTTCCGGCTTTTCCAAAGCGAATCGATTTCTGTTTTAAACTCGTAAATGGTTTTTTAAATTATTGATCATTTCAATGAATGTACTCTGCATTCCATCATTCTTTTTTAAGATTGTTGTTTATGGAGCCTCAGTTCAAGAGGCCATTTCATTAGCACGCTACATATAACTGTAGTAGTGGTGGCATTGGCAATAATAGTAAAAGTGGTGGCAACAGCAACAAGTTATCAATTTGCGTGAGTGCTTTAATCATAAAATTTTTCTTTTTGAAATTTTTTTTTATATTTTGTTATAAGTTTCAATATAATTTTGTAAAGCCACCTTAGCAAGCAAGTGAAATGTTAAACCAAATATCCTTGAAAATTATCTGGGTTTTATGCAACAGAGTAGTCTCGTGCCACGGGGATTTGGAGGTCTTCTCCTTCTTTACTTTACTTATTTTATTTTATACTTTGTGTGTCTCCTTTTAAAATAATGTGTTGCTTTTTTTTTAAAGACTTACCCTTGTTGTTTATTTGAATTTCTGAAATGACAATAAAACAAAATAGTTTTTATCAGTCAAAATTCTGTATGAAAATTAAATATTTTAAGGGAACGTATGATTGATTATAATAATTTCACTTATAATATCACTCATACGTCCTCATTATCGAATTACTAGGCTATTTTATTTAAATAAAAATATGCAGAAAATTTATCGCTATCGTTAAAATAAAAAATTTGATATTTCTGGCAACAAATTATATTGTTCTTCAAACCTTAGCTATCAACTATTTTTGTATCTACTTTTGGACAAAATCAATAAATAAATTGAGCGTATATTAAAAGCGAAAATAAAAATAGAATTAAATCCAAAAGCAACAGGTGTTAACCAAATATGGTAGGTATAACCCAGTAGTAAATGCCATTTAAATCAATTTTAAATCAATATTTTCAAAATAATTTCTTAAACCAGTTTAAAGACAAGTTATAAACATCCTGTAGATATCTACATATACACACAGGGTACACCATAATATCATTAAACATACACACCGATTTTCCAAAATATTTCTTTTCCTTTTTTTTGTTTCCAATACAAACTTCGTTAAGCATATTTTATACGATTACAATACACAACATGTAGGCGAGCATGCACGAGAGTTAGATGGAGAAGAGTGCGGAAGAGTGTTTGTCACTAAATTTTAGTTTGTTTTTTAAATGTATTTTATTTTTTCTCTCACTAGAATAGGAATTTCCCTCCTAGTAAAGAAATTTGTTAACGGTATCAATAACAGTTGGGCTTCTGACTATGTGTGGGTGTGCAAATCAAACTTAAACCAACACACAAACTCTTGAATATGTACACACGCTCTCTCTCTCTCGCTCTCTTGCTCTCTATTACTCACACTACACACATGCATATGTATTAGAAGGATTATGGAAAACTTTACACTTGATTGCTTTAATTTGTTAGAATTTTTTGCTATCATTGTAGCCGTTTATCGCTGCTTTTGTGAATGCTAAAGCAATGCAATGTTATTCTGGCTATTGCTGCTGCTGCTGCCGCTGCTACTGCTACTGCCATACCTAACATAAACGTTATAAATCTGGTTCAATGAATTTTATTTAGTTTCTCCAATAAATATTGCAAGTATTCGCATGTATGGTGAAGGTAGCAATACTTGCAAATTGGAAATAAAATAAAAAAACACTCAAAATTGTTTATTTTTTTACTTTTTTAATGTCTTAGTTAAAGATTTAAGATTTCGAATATCGAAATGATTTTTTTTTTTAGTTTTTAAATAAAATGTTTATACGGTTACTACTACTACTACACACTACCTCCACACTATCTAGAAGTCTCCAATGAAACTATTCTGCAGCTCTATAATCGTACTATAACCGTATAATTTTCAGTGGATAATCTCCTAATGTTAGCAGGTGTTACAAACATTATAACGAACACAACATACTGCCGTTATTTAATGATGGTATCGAGTATAAATGCTATTTAATTATTTAATAGCTTTGACCTATTGATTATTGTCATTTTTCTTTCCCTCTCTTTCGCTCTCTTTTCCCCTCTTTCACTCTCTGTCTCGTTTACTCTTTCAACATTAACTTCCTTTAATAAAATTGGCAGAAAAGGGAAATTGTTTTCATTGTCATTTCAGTATGAAAAAAGGAAAATGGAAAATTGAAATGCGTGGCTGATAGACAACTTTTTATGGCAATTACTAACACATTAAAATATTATGGACATACACATACACATACATATGCGTATATATGAATGTATATACATATGTATAGTACATATTTACACTGTATTAAGATATGTAAGAAATATTAATACAGCCGGAGGTTAACAAATACTGGCATACAAATTTATGTCAATGCCTCATTATTGTTACAAAAATTTTAAATAGAAATTCATGAAACATTTATTCAGCATTTCATTAAATTATAAACAAATTAATATGGGTTTTTCATTTAAAACTTTTTATTTTCTTTTTTTTTAGTTTTTCATATGCAAAATTGTAAATAGTAAATAGAAAATGTAAATTGTAATAGCTAAAGGGCAAACAATTAAATGATAAACATTTAAACGTTTTCAATAAATGAAATGAAATTATTAAAAGTCAGCAAAGCGTTATTAATTAATATTTATTTGCAGTAATTATTTACTCAATTGGTCATTACAAATCCTTTATTCAGTATTACAACATAGCTTTTCATATCATTATCGTATATGATAAAAACAAAAAAAGATTAACACACCCAACATGGATGTCTCACGCAGGGACGAGGTTGTAATCCTAATTCCGCATGTAATGTTATTGTGTTTTCTTTTAGCATTTTTAATGCTTCTTTTAAAACTAAGAGAATTTGACTGGAAATCTTTGTTGTATTCCTTGAAACTCTTCTGAAAAAAACAATTTTAATGAAAAGTTTTCAAGATTTTTATTTTGGGTCCGCCATCTAACGTTTATTTTTTCAACTAATGCTTATTTCGTGAATGGTAACACTTAGCTTATGTCTAATTTGATATATAATTAGTTTCATTATTCCGCTGAACGAATATCGTTGTGTATACGCGTTTTCGCTTCGCTAAGTGGGCCTACGATCGACTTACAGAAGATGCAGAAAGATTTCTTTTGGCAAAAAAGCAAAATTGTCGCATTTAGGGCATACACTGAAAAGCCTACGCACCCAAAACGAGTTACTGTTTGGACCGGATTTTAGTCTAAAGGCATAATTGGGCCATTTTTCTTCGAAAATAAGCAAGGAGTGGCCTTGTTGAACGAATTTTTGTTCACAGATATTAAAGAAGAGAATATTGGCAACATTTGGTTTCAACAGGACGGCGGTACGTGCCACACAGTCGAAGCTACAGTCGATGTTTTACGCCCTGCTTTTGAAGATCGCATTATGAGCCGCAATGCTGACGTCGTTTGGCCACCTTTTAGCTAGGATTTGACACCGTCGGACTATTATTTATGGGGTGACGTCAAAGATATGTGTTGCGCCGACAAGAGTGGCCATGTTGAACGAATTTTTGTTCACAGATATTAAAGAAGAGAATATTGACAACATTTGGTTTCAACAGGACGGCGGTACGTGCCATACAGCCGAAGCTACAGTCGATGTTTTGCGCCCTGATTTTGAAGATCGCATTATGAGCCGCAGAGCTAATGTCGTTTGGCCACCTTTTAGCTAGGATTTGACACCTTTTGACTATTATTTGTGGGGTGACGTCAAAGATAAGAGTAACGCCGACAAGCCAGAGACAATTGACGCTTTAAAGGACAATATTCGTGAAGCCATTGGTGAAATACAGCTGCACACAATCGATAATGTGCTTAAAAATTGGACCGATCGTATAGGCTACTGCCTTGCCAACCAAGGCAGCCATATGAAAGAAAATATTTTCCTTTATTAACCGGAAGGATTAGACTTTCAAATAAAAAAGAAATTTGAGAAAATATTCAGTGCATTTTCACAAAAAAAAAGTTATTTGGCGTATCCTTTATTTTCCAATCATATTTTTTGTACAAACATTCAGTATTTATAATACATATTGTATCGAATACTTCAATATTTCCTTTTATTGGCTATATAATGAAAAAAAGTCATCAATCAACCTTCCTTCCCTCAGATTTTTTAATTTTATGGTGCAATTTCTTGTTTAATTTTCTCTAAAATGTTGCACTGAGTTACAAGGAGTTGTTTTGCAATAATAAAAAAAATACATTAAAAATATTGTGTTCATAAATAAATACTTTAAGTTTCTAAATTTCCGACAATTTCAAAAGATTAACGCCCTCATCTTTACTTTATTAAAATATGTGCTTTCGTTTTCAATTTATCTTTTATTACAGATTCCAAAACCAAATCTGAAACATATTTTATGTGGCCAATATCAATAATTCTGCAAATGTTTGTTAATATTATTTACTGTAACACAGTCATAAACAGCCATAGTCCATAAAAATGTTGTAAAAAAAAATATTTAATATTGATAGATTCACCCTAAAGCTCTTTTTTTTTACAGCTTAAATAAATATGTAGTTCTTTTTATGATGTTTATTTAATAATAAATTATTTCCATAAACAATATAAAAATATTTCTATAATCCTTCATTTATATGGTAGAGGATTATTTAGGGATTTTGAAATATTTTTTAGTAAAATAATTTAAAAAAAAAACAAACTTAAAGATTGAAATCCTAAACAAAAAACAATATTTAAAACAAAATACAAAATAATTCAAGCATACATTTAGGTTATCCGATAAACAACTGCAAAAACTGAAGTATATTTTTAGGTTCCCATACTAATCTGTTGATGTATGTTAAATGCTTAAAGTATGCTTTCAATTGTAATGTAAACAGTTAAACAAGCAATAACCCAGTAAACAATTTCATAGTTAAATAACAAACATTTCTATCAATTGTTTAACAAACCATAGGCCAGGCTTCTTCAGCAAAAATTCGTTTGCCATGACGATAACGATTCCTTTAAGGTCATCTCCGAAAGAATACAACGGCCAAAGGGACTCTTTCAGACCACTATACCCACCAAAATGGCACGTTTTGCGGTTGCTATCATTTCTACAGTACTTCCGAGTAATCGAACGAGAAACGAGCTTTATCGTTGAAGAAAATTTTGTTCGGAAAATTAGCGTGGAAAGCCTGTTGCTCTAGCACTCAATCACTATCTATATCTACAGTAGGGATGCCAAACGAGATTGATTTTTAAAAATTCCGGAATTCGGGATTACCTAATACCGATTCGAGAAAAATGCCGGGATTTAGCGATTTTCTCTTAATACGCTGCCGTTGAAAAACACCTCTCACAACTATATCTTTGAAAAGTTGAGTATCTAAATCAGTAACCCTATTAATTGATTTTATAGGGCTTTTGCATTGTTCGATGGCATCAAATAACTTTTTAGCAATGGAAGTAGGGTCCTCCTCATCTGAGATGCTATTATCGAAGTCGATTTTTTTTATAAAGTACATATGAATTCACATTACCGAAAAACCCGAAAAATCCCGGGACAAGTTTTAAAAATCCCGGGATTCGAGATTTGTGAATGCCGAAAATCTTGTAATTTCGAGTTTGGAGATTTTCCGATTAGCATCCCTAAGCTACAGCGTAGTGAGTTGTGATTGTATGTATAATTTTAGATGTGAAGCCATAAAACAGGTCGAATTACTGAGAATGCCATGAAATTGACAAATACGTATTGTAACCAACACTTTCTCTATTGCGTTATCCCCGAGCATTACGAAATTCCAATATAATGTTCCCAACTCCTTGCTTAGTAGCTCGATTATCAACCTATAATGTTTGTGGTCTAGTGGGTAGTGTGTGTGACGAACGGCCCGTGTTCGTATCCCAGGTCAGACATCAAAACGAAAAATATTTCTTCGGCGAATTCCTCTCAGCAGATTTCTGGCAAAGACTCCGAGAGTAAAAATTGCCATGAAAAGCTTCTCAAAAATCTGTCGTTCGGAGTCGACTTTAAAATGTAGGTCCTGCCACTCGTGCATAAAAATTAACGCACACAACATAAGTGGTGTGAGAAGCTAGGTCGTAATCCTGACTAAAGGGTTGTAATGGCCAATTATGTATGTTATGTAATGTTTGAACAACACCTTTCCAGTCTGGCAACTTCCAGAAATTAATGTTGTTTCCTCTTACCCAGTTTTCTTCGTTGTTTTGTTATTGTAATGTTGTATTATCGTAATAGGTAAACACTAAACACTAACACCGTATCGCAATATACAAAAAACTCAATAAATCAGTGACTCTTCATATGAAAGACTCTTAACAGCTGGCAATCTTGCTAAATTGACAGATTTGAGACCACTAAATGGATAACTCGATGTATATTATTATAATTTATGTGTGAAAATGTTGTTTTCTTCATTCTTACTCTCTTTTCCAACGCTGTTTTCCACTTACTCTAACGATTTTCATGTCTTTAGAATATAATTCCTCAATTATCATATTATTCAACAATATTAACGGTAAAGTATAGCAAAAACAAACAACAAAATCATAGAAAACACCCCAGCATTTACCGCAATTAATGTCTAACAGGGATTTTTCTTTAAAGGAATTTTTTTTCTCTCAAACACTCTCACACACTCTCTTGTTTTATTATGCTACAGAGAGGCACTTAAATGGCTAATAAAATCACTTAAACGTAGACTCTTAAGCCTGAAACACCTGAAACACTTTTAACGCTTTAAATAGAACGAATGAAATAAATCTATTACGTTTATGTTTAAAGGCAGGGTGTGATACTGGACAAGATCATTAGAGACTTTTATCGGGATTTATCTTTGAGAGTACCACATTTCCCGCACTTAATTATTTTGTATTAAAATTTTTTTATGTAAATCTGTTGGTTTAATTAAAAAAAAAAATTAAATTTCTCTCTTACTCTTCTCTCTATATGCTGTCAAAGGAAATCCCCTGTTGTACGGTGTTGTGTCTTAATAAGCCACAACCAAAACAAAAAACCAAAACATGCCTTTCTAATTACCGACGTTTATCTACTTATTTATCTTGGGTATGTCGTTACTTTTGTTTCTGTAAATGTTGTTGTGTTCGTCAGTAAATTAAAACCTTCATTATGTTTCTTGTTTTCGTTTGTTTAACCACAGGAACATGAAAAATCTCTTTAAATACTCACACTTTACTTTTTTTTTAATCCTTTCTGGAAAAAAAAATCATGTATTGTAATGATATTTAATTTAATTAACAAAAACAAGTACAACGACATGGATAAAAACCTAAACAACAGATTAAAAAACATGCCAAAAGCCCCTACACTAAGCTGAGGAATTTAAAATAGCCCTGGGAGACAATTTGTGAACCTACACTGCTAAACCAAGAGATTTTCATCTATTACTGTCACCCTAGTAGTCGCTAAAAAGCTGGTTAAAAGGAGAGCAATTTTCTATGAGAGAATCCTAATGACATCGTGAATGTCATACGCTAGATCATGTTCCACTATTCTTCATCTCGGAGGCAAACGATTTCAGTAAGTTACGTCCATTAGGTTCTGTTGGAAATGATGTCTTCATAGCAATGCTCGGAACATGAGTTATAGCAGGATATTCTTAGAGTTTGTGAGCACCACATACTTCTAATGGATTCTCCTCCAAACGACTAGAGTGCGATTAACCTCAGCTTTCAATGAGTACAAGATATGATATTCATAACTAGCAGCAACTGCCTTCCATGACGCTCCTCCCTCTCGCTGTCTCCTTAATACGAAGACGATTATCCATTTCTTTAATACAACATCCACTCCAGCTAAATAAAGAGTCACAGTATATTAAACCGTTTAAGTGTGTAACAAACTTTACAACAAAATCATGTACATACTCCGTTACTTAACCTACAGGGGTTTTTACTTATGTTAAACAGTGTTGGTTAACAATATTAGCATAACACTGGGGACTTGTTGTTCTTGTTGTCATGGTTAGGGGAAAAAATCCAGGCGATTAAATTAGCAAATAAAATAACATTTAATACAAGAAAAAGCCTGTTTCGAAAAAATAATTTCCAAGTAAGAATCCTTTAAAGCAATTGCTTGTTCCAGCACATACGTACATACATAATTTAATTAGTCATTACAACCCTTCAGTCAGGATTATGATCAAGTTTCTCACACCACTTAATTTGTGTGTATTAATCTTATACATGGGCGACGGGACCTACAGTTAAAAGTTGACTCCGAACGACAAATTTTTGAGAAGCTTTTCATGGCAATTTTATTTACCCTTAGAGTTTTTGCCAGAAATCTGCTGAAAGGAAATCGCCGATATTTTTATTCTGATTTCTGGCTACTAGATTACTGTCTGTTGAAAAACAGATTTTAGAATACAAACCATGATTAGCATAAAAACTTATGGTCTAAAAGCTATTTCTCAGAGCATTCTTTAACCCAGTTTCACGTTTATATGATTGTTTATGTGGGTGACGAACGTTGCTAGATTTGAAGTATAAGAAAGAATTCTGAACTACTACTAATAATACTTAATATTCCCTTCTTATTGGATTGCCTTTAGAAAAAAGAGCCATAATTTTGTTAGTTTCTCATATTATGTAAATAAAAATGTTCCGTCTGAAAGTATGCCCTATTTACCCTTTATTAAATACAGCGTTAAATAAATTTTATTGGGCACCTAAATGTATGCCACAGAATTTCATTAAAAAACAATTTTTAATTAAAATTTTCACACATTTTTTTTTTTAACTTTTATAATAAATTATCATCACCTTCGGTTAAATAAAACTCATATTCAATAAAATGTTTACGTTTGTATAAGTAAAAGCATATTTGTAGGCGTACAGGAATTATGCGCATGCATGTGTGTGTCTGTGCACGTAATCGTGTTTTATTGTAGATTTAAGTGTGTTTATTTTAGTAAATATTACCGTTAGAATTTCAATTAATTTTATGGTTTAACCAAATAATACACAATTTGTTTCTATATGTGTTCCTATATGTACATGTCTGTGTGCCTGTGAGTTTGAGTGTGTGTCCTACACAATATTGTAATTGTATTTGCCAACAGGCTTTTAAAGTCAATTTATATTTTGGTCCATTCAATTAGTTTTTTGCCAAAAATAATATCAAAATATTTTCGATAAATAGATTGAAACTCAAGTAATAAAGAAATTAATTTTCATTGCATACGTATGTGTGTAGTCATTTGATAGATTAGATAATTTTAAAGCATATTTTAAGGTATTTAAGGTGCGAAAAGTATAAAATGTCAGTCGCATTTGAAGAACATTGCATGTTTAAATGATAATTTCAATCAAGAAAGAACCTTTCTTTAATTGGAAGTAGTGGAGTTGCTAGAGTCTCAAACTGGCTCAAACTCTGAGAGTAAATCAATTTTCCATGAAGGGTTTGTCAAAATTAAGTCATTCGTAGTTGCCGTTAAGCATTAAGCATCACTATGGGTTTTATGAAAAGTGAGATTGTAATCCTGAATGAAGATATAACAAGACAACTTTTTTTAAAGCATAGTTCTGGGCTATATTTAAAAACGTAATCATACTTTTAGGTGTTCAAAAACAAATATCAAATTGAATGTTTAAATTTGAGAAAATAAAAAAAGGAACAAAGGATTTTCCATTACCATTACACCTACACATGTGCGTTAGTTTTCCAATTTTCCATTGTTTCAAAATGTTTTGCTTGTAAAGAGAAACTCATTTTTTCACAATTTTTTCTACATTAAAATGTGTGTTTGTAAAACAAAACAAAAAATTACACTTTTTTTGCCTGTTATAGATGTTGTCGCACTTGTATTATGATAAGAAAACTATTGTTTACCTGGTTAGAAATTTGAAAACAGGAAATTCTTTTGTAATGTATGCACAAACATTTGTGAAAAAAAAGGAAAATTCAGAGAAAAACTTGTTGCAAAAACAGATTTTCTTTTTTCTGCAAAAGACAACACAATAGAAAAAATTTCGTTGATTTTTTTTAAAGTAAGTAAAGTTCAGTTAAGGTTTAAGTGAAGAAAAAGGGCATAAGGGTTGAATGATAATATTCCACTTGAAACTACGTTTATTTTATTTTTGTATTGTTATTGTTTAAAGATTTGAATTGAAGTTCAGAATGTCATTTCCAAAAATTTATGGATTCCCCTGTCTTAGTTTTCTAAAGGAAATTTAAATTGTTTTTCAAAACACATGCCAATGAAAAGGAACAATACACCAGATACGCATAACATCTGTTGGATTTGTAAAATATTGTTTGAAAAATAAATAAAAATGTAAATACATTTTAAGCATTATGCATGGAAAACATTATAAAACTAAATTGTTAAAAGCATAAATATAATTTGTTTTTATTGCAATGCTATTTATTTAACAATTCCTGTATTCAATTCTATATTCACAACCTTCACAACCCAAAAGTATGCATCATTTTATTAAATTATTACATCCTACCCTCCCTCACCCAATTTGTATTATAATTTCCATTTAATTTATTTCATCACTCATCAACCATTTTAAGGTTTTTCAAATCTTTTCATTCCATTTTAATTAGTTACCAACTGAAAATGTCATTTGGCAAATATTTAAGCGCCTAAACATATGCCATAGAATATATAGTTTACTACATGTTGTGACAATCACGTTCAACCATTTTCATATCATTGTAATTACATTTTCATCATTTTCATTACGGTTTTCCTGATTACAATTCACTCGCATTGCTGATTGAATTTCGTTCATAATAATTATTGTGATAAACGCTGACGACTAATGACCATCATTATCATGCAAAACCATACGACATTCTTAAATATTTAGTATGATGGCTTATTTTGTAAAAGGTCATTGGTATTGGCAAACACTTTTGTAAATAACGTTGGCATGGTGTTGAGTAGAGAAAACACAGTCCTTGTGAGGGCGCTATTGACGGAAAAGCAGACTGACTGAGACTAACTAACCAAATGGTGTAGAAGAGCAGACACTGCCCACATGGCCGAATTGAATTCAGAGAATCCACTGGCACACAGAAGTTGTAATGATTTTGCGTTAGGGGTTGTTCCTCCCTGACATTCTTCTTTGTTTTTTTGCTGACATGAATCTTGAAATAAATTTTCTCCAAACATTTTTGTCTTGGACGATTATTTGTCCGATAGATAGCTTAAGTTTTCCTGTAATATCTCCTAGCCAAGTATTTATCAAGTTTTTGTGTGTCCAAATCATTTTGCAATATATTTTTGGTAGGCATATTGCGCTCTACTCATCACAGAAGCACTGAAGGCAATGTACGGAATCTTTAGCCAATACCTCCAGATTTATACCTCATTCTAGCATGAGGAATTGAAAATTGTACGAAGGAAGAAGACAAGAGGCCTACTGCTCGTGAGTACGCCGATAATGTCTGCCTTCTCATCTATAAAACAAAGATATGGGTGCGGTTTGCACATCCATATTAGGAAGCATTTTCAATAAAAAATCAATGACGGGCAACATGAAGTCCATCATAGTAGATTATGAAAGTGATGTTGCTTCAAATTATATCAAAAACGTAATAGGAACCCTTTATTAGGAAGACCACATAAGCGAGAGGGTAATCTGATGTAAATTCTAATAAAGTAGAAAGAAAAGACAACTAGAATACGAAGAAAAATTATTTCTTTGTTCCAACCTAGCACCATGGAAATCATAATAGATAGTAAAGCTAGGGACATTATATTTTCCATGTTTTTTTTTTTAAATTATTGAGGCATTCCAAAAAAAAAGAAAACACAAAACTTAATACAATATGAGCGGTTTTTATTAGCCACACTTTAATTCATTTGATAGCCACTCAATGGCAGTAAATGTTTTTGATAAATTTTGCTTATTTTTATTATTTTTAATCACAATAAAGAAAACGCAACAAAAGAGAGGAAAAAATTACAAATTAACGCCTTTATTCATACCCACCATAATCATTAAATTAAATAAAAATTAAAATAAAAAAAAAATAAAGATAAACATGAGAGAGAGAGAGAAAGAGAGAGAAAGTGCTGTTATTTATAAGCTTGCAAGTGTCAGTGTAAGTGTGAGTTGGGTTGTGCAGTATAAACACTGTTGTGTTGTGTTGTGTTGTGTTCATGCGACTGTGAATATGAATTAAATTATGAATAGGAGAAGAGTATAAAATAATGTGTGTGTGTGTGTGTATGAATTTTTGTTTTTTTTACCAACACAATATAATTAAATTAAGAACTTAACACGGCCATTATGTAAACAACAGTTAACAGGAAAAGGAAATTAGGAAGCGGGAGAATAAAGTCAACCCAACAAGAAAGAGAACAAAAAAAAACATTTGTTCGTTAATAAATATCGCGATGCTTTTTAACAATTTTTTGTTTTTGTTTTTAAATAATTTAATTATTGTATGCTACAGTATTTATAACACCATAACAATAGGACTAAAGTCTAAATAAAACTGAAAACAGTGAAATAAACAAGAAACCTAATATTGTAAATTAAATAAGAAATGAAATACTCTTCAACAATTTTTATTTTAATTACAATTAAAAAATTCTGTGTTTTTTTTTTTTAATTCAATTCCTATCTTCTATAACTGCTGCCAGGCGTATAAGTAATATTTTATTATGTATACATACGTAGGTACATATGTAGGTAATTAATATCAAATGTAAGCCACTTGTTGCTTTTGCATTACATTATACCTTTAGAAATTAATACATCTTTTCAACATTTCGTGTATAACATTTCGTTTTTGATAAGTAAAGGCCGGAAATAATTCAATTAGCATGTCAAATAATCCAGTAATTGTTTTTGGTAGGAAAATCATAATTCTTAGGAAATTTCACGAAAATTCATAATCATTTTATCTTACAATAATTTAATAACAATCTAAGGAATTGAATAACAACACATTAATATAGTTAAGCAATTCAAAGAATATGAATAAATCAAGTGGTTTGATAGTAATTATTACGCCTTAAATTGAAAGTTTTTAAGCTTAAGTGTGCCTTCTACTATGTTCAGACATGCACTTTTATTAAATCAATATTCGGTTTATTGCGAACAATATTTTCAGCGTTCAGACATATCATATAAGAAAATTTATTTGACAGCTAGTAAACAAAACAGCTGGTTACTTTTAATTTAATCGCGAAAATTAGTGCCTAAAATATTTTTTAGAAAAAATGGAAACAATTTAACATTGGAAAAGATATTGCTAATGATTAACCGAAACGCCGAGTTGTTGCGGTTTTGGCTTATGACACTGTCGTTATTTACATTTGAGTTGTCAAATATCAATAGAAAGTGTTCGATAAAATGTAATATGCTCACTGAACGTACTTATGACAGTGTTGTATTTGAAATTTTAATCAATATTATAACAATTTATGAATTTATTGACCAATAATTAATTAAAATTTTATATGAAATATTGAGATCAATAATGCCGCTTATTGCGATTTTCTCAATATAAGTGCATATCTGAACATAGTATTGGACTTGTTTACTTAATTGATCATTACAATCCATTGGCCAAAATTACAACCAAGTTCCTTACGTCGCCAATGTTGTGTGTGCGTTAATTTTATCCAAGAACGGCGGGGCCTAATTGGGCTGGCGAGCACTGGAAGATATGTATCTTCAACAAAACGATGCCATTTCTTAAATTTAACCCTATGTATGTCGTGCATTATGAAATAGGCTTTGGGAGAGAGAAAAGACGGAGTAGTTTTAATGAACTTTAAATTTGAAACTTTTCTTGTGGCAAGTGCCCTGGAAAAAGAGCGCTTTGCAGGAAGAGTACTTTGCCGGAAGAGTATTCTGCAGGAAAAGTGTTCCGCAGGAAGAGTGTTCTGCAGTGTATTTATATATTTGTCTATAATGTGACTATGGCAAAAGGAGGAATTTGAACTGTATACGTTATGTGTTCCACTGAGCTATTGACTGCGAACAAAAATATACTAAAAATATGAGGTTTTCGAGAACAAGCCCCTATACTTCACTAAAGCACATGCTTTAGCTTTAATTGGGATAAACTATAAGCTCCAGTATTACGAAATTCCTTTGAATTGGATTTCCCATCGTAATTAATGATCGCTTTAGTTTTTTCTTGTACGCCATCGAGAAACCTCAAAATTGACTTTAAGGCAAAGGTCCATACAAGAGAATTGTATACGGTTTTCGGTCCACCAAGATCACGGTATTTTCCATTGCAAGGCTACATTAAAGAATTTCACAAATTAATAAAATATGCTTACAAAATAAATTTAAAAATAAGCGACATAATATGCTGGGTAATGAAATGCTGTAGCAAATCAAGAAATCAAGAGAATAGTTTTAGATTTGTTTTCCTCATTTCTAAAGTTAAAAAAAGAAAAGAGTTACGATACACAAACTATTTGTTTTTCTTTGCTTGTGGTCGCCACTGTTTACTTGAATTGAATTGGTTTCATTAACAGCATGTCCACTTATCTGCTCTTTTTCTCTCTTTCGTTTTCTCTTCATTTTATTTTTGTTGTTGTTATTATTCTATAATATATATTTATTTATTTTGTTAACACAATATAAAACAAATTGGCTTATTATGTGGCTGTTTGTCCCTTCACACAATTGTGTGTAACAAAATTAACCAGTTTGTTTTACTTTCTTCTACTTCTTATTCTTCTACTTCTTCTTCTTCTTCTGTTTTCTCTCTGTTCTCATGCTATAGCATACGCCATGCTGGGATAACGGCAATCTTTGTATATCACACAGGCAGAGTCAACTACTACTAATCCTGATACGACCACATAAAGTGCTGCTTTTCGAAGAAAGGAAAAGAAGAAACTTCATGTGGATTTGTTTGTGGTTTTCATAGTGTGTGTGTGTGTGTGTGTGTGATATTTTGATGTCTGCCAGCAGTAGACCTCATAACTGCTTAGTAGTGTTTAACCAGAAACTATGGTTAGTGGTTATGGAGTACACTGTATAGGAAGGAGGGAATGAGTTATAGGCGTATAGAATAGCAAAATAAATAACTTAAGAAGAATTTGTTTTGGCCAAAATAGTCTTATGCTTATAATGACAACAATAATAACTAAATAATCTCTCTTTCTCGCTCTATCTATGATTTTAAGCCTTAATGATCATGTTGTTTATTTAGATTGAATAGCCGAATTACAACCGCATGTTTTTATTCTATAGAAATTTGAAGAATAAAACATTCATACATACTAAAATTACAATTATGCAAACATGTTTATTGCCTTAAAAATTTTATATTTTTTTTTTAACTACTTTCAGAAATATCCAAAAATTGGGCTGCCAAAAATTAATCTATTTACCTCGTATTTTATACTTTTCAACAGCGAAAAAGAATAGATTTATTTTAAGTTTTTGGCCCTAAGTAATTAGACCATACTTCTACTGTTGCTGACAATACTGCTTTACAAAAGAATCCCCACATTGAATCTTGATACAAAGTGTGGTCTGGGGATAAATCCAAATAAGACGGACCTCGTTTTGTTCTCGCGTAGGTACAAGATTGAAACCTTCGGGTTGCCAAGATTAGCTGGTAGGGAGCTTCCGTTGTCTTCTGAGGTCAAGTACTTGGGTGTTATCCTGGACAGCAAGCTGAACTGGAAACGAAACACCGAGGAAAGAATGATGAAGGGGCTAAAAGCTTTCTACCAGTGTAGGAACTCCATAGGTAAGAACTGGGGTCTTCCGCTGAGAGCCATTCGTTGGATATATCTGGCGATTGTTAGACCGGTTATTACTTATGGCTGTGTTAGATAAGAGTTTTCAACGGAAAATCTTGGATAAGGATCAGCGGATTGCCTCTTTGAGTATCACTGAAGTGTCTGACCCCGCTTGACTTATATGTCAAGCGGTGTGCAGCGCGTAGTGCCATACGCCTGAGGGAATCGGGTTGTTGGAAACAGCGCTCGATAGGTCACTCCAGAGTTCTGAATACCTGACGGAAGGTACGAACTTTCCGAAAAAGCCACTGATTATATTGTGCCTGAGGCTATGCTCCTACCAGGTTTGAGTATACTCATACCGGATAGGGCACAATGGAGTGGTGGGGTATTCCAGGGGCAGAGTGGTATACCCATCATCACAGATGGGTCTAACTTTGGTGGATGTACAGGTGCTGGGGTTTTCTGTAAGGAACTCGGTTTTGAACTCCACTTTAGGTTGAGTGATGACTGCAGCGTTTTTCAAGCGGAGATTTTCGCAATACTGAATGCTGTTGAGGCCTTAGCTGGTGGCCCATCTTCGGATTCGGAATCTTACACGATCTTCGTTGACAATCAGGCTGCCCTTAGGGCCATTGCGTCGGTCTGGTGCAAATCGGCTCGTTCGCGAGTGCAAAGAGTCGTTGAGGAGTTTTGGACCAGACCGTATCTGTCTATGCTGGGTTCCGGGTCACAGCGGAATACTGGGCAATGAGACGGCGGATGCCTTCGCTAGGTTAGGTTCGCTTTCAGGTGGCGATTCGACGGTTGGTCCTGACCCAGTCTGTCACCTCTATGGCCTCATCGATAGATGGGTCAGGAGGGAAGAGCAGAGACGTTGGGGGAACGGATCGGGGTGTTCTGTTTCTAGGCGTCTATGGCCTGCTATGGACAGCAAGAGGACAGAGTGGCTGCTGGGCTTGGCTAAGGCCAGCTTAAGGTTGATTGTCGGTTTTATCACGGGGCACTGTGAAATTAGGTCGCTGACGGGGATCTGGAACAGATCCCAGCCGGACTATTGCAGGGTATGTTGCGATGAGGAGGAGTTGGAGACTGTCGAACACCTCCTCTGCAACTGCCCAGCCCTTGGTAGGTTGAGGTTGAGGACCCTTGGCAGAGCCTTCTTTGAGAACTTGAGTTTTGTGTCGAGAGTCGACATCAAGGCTTTCCAGAGATTCATTAGCAGCTTGGCCTGGTTGAAAGGTGCTAGGGTTTCACAAGTGTAGTCGCACTCTCAACCTCTATTGTTTTGTGTCTGTTTCTTTTCATTCCTCCGTTTCCCATTCTCCCTCCCCTTCATTACTTTCCTATATCCTCTATTTCCTTCCTCCCCTAAGGACAATGTACAATGGGTCAATTTCGACGTCCGGGTACTGTGCTTGTCTTGACCGACAGGTGCACGTCCTCTAACCTAACCTAACCTTGAACCTTGATGCCTACAGGATCACACTTTCCAGTTGTTAAGCTTATGGAGAATTGAGGCAAAAGAACAAAATGTGTTCTCCTAACATTCGAGCTGTGTGGGGGAATATGCTCTGCAGTTCGAATTAAGAAACAACTAGACAATGGATGGAATATTGGTTACAAAAGAAAAAACTAACCGGATTGGAAACTTCCAAGAATATAGATTACAATGATTGCCACATTAAGAATGTTTCCATAAAAATTTTACAAATGTTTCTGAATCGAATGGAGCTGTGGGTACAGGCGAAAAGACTGCAATAATTATTACCTTAGCTTATATTTCTAGGAGTTTCTAAGCCTACCACAAGTTTATCAACGAGATGGCAACTAACAATCTCTGACATACATATGTGCTACAGGGCATAGGTGGTAAATAATATAATATTGCCAAGTTAGGTGGCTATGAAGTCGCCGTAGTCTAGTAGATAGTATGTTGGCTTATTAGACGTAAAGCCCGAGTTCAAATCCCAGATTCGACATCAAAACGAAAATATGAAAATATTTCTGCGGATTTTTGGCAAAAATTCTGAAAGCAAATAAAATTGCCATGAAAAGGTTCTCAAAAATCTGTCATTCGAAGTCGACTTTAAACTGTAGGTGCCGCCACCCATGTATAAAATGAATGCACATAACACAAGTGGTGTGAGAAGTTAGGTCGTAATCCTGACTGAAGCGTTGTAATGGTCAATTATGTATGGATTTATGTATGTATGAAGATGATAATGATCTTAAATTTCATAGCCACCCATACTATTACAGTTTTCACAAACCAGTGCCCCACTCAAAAGCATGCAGATAGAGTTGACATTCCGTCAAAATGTGCTGTGGACCTGAGAATAAGAAAGAGACAGTGTATAGCACAATCTATCAGTGTCCAACACTTGCTATGAGAAGCGAACGTTCTTGGGCAATAAGAGAATTTATTTTTGGAGTCCGAATAGTTTCCTATAGGGAATGTTTACTCTACGGGCAATCAATCAATTTGTTCCATGACTTAAGTTGATTATTACCCTTCAAGTAGGTAACCAAATTGTTCAATAATTAAATGATTTTTTATAAATTAAATAATAATCTATTTAAATATTTATTATTTATAACCCCTTTTTTCATTCCCCTCCCTTTTTCTCTTACTACTTGTTGATTTCTAATAACCTAACTGTGCTGCTCTGATAATTTTTATGAAAAATTTCTCAATGGAAAAAAGGTTGCCTGTTTTATAGGTTTTTTTATTGTCCTCCAGAGGCCTTTTGGTTGTGATTTTTTTGCTATCCTTATTTAATTGTTTTCCGTGATACCCAGTTATTGTTGTTTATTTAAATAAATATTTTTTTTTATTTTTTTTTTATAAGAAAATAATCTTTTTTTAAAAACCACCAGGCAATTGGCAGTAAAGAGTTAAAAGTTAAGAAAATCAAATAATCTTTTTTTTTATTGTTTTTAAAACTTTTTTAAAGACTTTCTTAATTGCTTAAGCTTCGAAATTAATTGGCAAACAAATTAAAATATTTATTCCAAGTATTCTCTGATCTTCGTCTTAGTAATTAAAGCAATTAATTTTATTGACTTTCAAATTAAAATAGAAAAAACAACAAAAAAAAAAAAAGAAATAAAAATCTAAGGAAAAGAAGATTTTAATTGTCTTTGAAACTGTATTTTTTGCTTTTTTTTCCTGAAGGTAAATGGCTTAAGTTGGTAATTTTGCCAAGGTAACAATAGCCTTAAAGTATGCCTTTAAATATGCCTGCAAATATGCTTTACTTTCTTTATAATTAAAAGGCTTAATGCCGACAAAAAGGAAAGTAAGCGTGTAGTAGAGGGGGAGTTTTTTTTATTTTTATAGAGATTAACAAAAATTTTCTTTTGTGCTTCCTTAGCTGAATGGAGTTTAGCATCCAGTGGTGGTGATATGAGTGTATCAATATGTGGCCTTGCTAACTTCGAGACGACTAGTCAGAAGAGATTGCTGAATATAATATTGGAGTGCTTCCTCACACTTTGTTGAATATGACTTAATAAAGACGGCAAGGAACTTGGAGTGGGCTCATGGTAGAATAGGGAGTTTAACAAGCTGGGGTTTTGACTTGGACGTAAAGACCCTATGTGAAGGACAAGTTGCCATCGGTGTAGCGTGGTGTGGTTAACCTACTTATCGGTTATGTGGTTTTTACAGAGGAAAACTTGCACTTAAGATGGTGGTTTCCTACTTTGCAGTTGGAATGAAGTTATTCCATAGACTCTCAGATAAGTGAAATGCATTTTAGGCTGTAGTGTTTGCAATTTCCCAGGCAGTGGACCTAATAAACTGAACAAAGGGAAACGGTGTCTATATAGTATGTGAATAGTTAAGCGATTTTAAAGACACTGACTGTTTGACTACCTATTTGCATTCCTATTTTTATCTTTCTTTTTATCGGGTTTATCCTTCTAAGTAGTTCTTCCTACTTCAACGAAAGATTCTGGCCTGGAAGCTAATTAATACACAAACTTATCTATCTCCTGATTGCCGTGTATTCTCACATGTCTGCTCTGTCTGCTAAGTGGTCTGATGCTGACTTATTGCCCATCGAACTCCTGTTCAATTTTAAAGGAGCTCATCTCTCGGCGATGTAAATATTTCTGCTTTGGCGACTCTGTTAAACTCTACAAGGACGGTAAATAATTTATGGTTTGGAATTTTCTACAAAGCGTTTAATATTACGATATCTTTTCACCTTCCTGTGAAACTAATCGGAGAAATATATTGTTTAAACAAGAACCAATGAAAATTTATATGCTATTTAGGCTATTTATTAGAAAATATTTCATGCTATTTTTATTAGAATACAGCACCTGCGTAAAAGTTACGTAATGTAAATTTCACGGTACTCTGTAGCGTAGAAAATATATATTTAAGTTATGAAAACTAATATAAATTTTCATGCTACTCAGTAATAAATGCATGTAAAATATTGTTGTTCTGTAGCAAATGCATGTAAAATGTATTCATTAAGATAACATTTTAATGCTATTTTTTTTATATTCTAAAATGAATGTATTTCGAATGTGTACCGTATGGTAACCGATTAATTTAGGTATTCAATTGATTAATATGAACTGAACGGCATAAGGTTTCAACAGAACACTGACTTTAGCCGTGGAACACGACTAATATTGAAAAAGAGGGTAATTTCCCATCAACGAGCACACCAGAAAAGAAAAGAAGATAATAACAAGTCAACAGTGAGTTCTAGAAGTTGACAAATGGCAACATCCAAGCCTTGTAATGACATAAAAATAGTCTTACGTGTGAGCTTTCCATTTCATTTAATTTTTCAAACCACAAAATAGATAGCCCTTTATTTAAAAAATTCAATAATAATAAATAATGAAAAAATATGAATTAAAATTAAAAATTTTAATTGTTTTAATACTAAAAAATTCATTTTCTTTTTAAATTTAAATTAATTTGTTTGATAAGAAAGAAAACTTACTTTTTTTCAAAATGTTGTCTTTTTATTGGGGTTTAACACTTAATTTCTGTAAATTTTTATTTTTCGCTGAAATATTAATTTTTTTTATTCTTAATTGATTTCTTTTATATTTAAAACTGTAAGTATTTCATTTATTTATTTGTTTAATATTAAGAATTAATATCATAAACAATTATTTTTTTTCCGATTTCCAAAAAAAAAAAACGTTACACTTTCTAACACTTTTTTTTTATTAGTTTTGCTAATTCAAAAATTTTTGTTTTTAAATTTTTTTAATTTGATTTTTAATTTTACGGTTTAAGAGCGTAATTTTTCTCTTTTACTACCAAACGTTAGACGCCACTAACAAGTAACGAATGTTTGAATTGTTAAAATGTTCTGTTATATTTATACAAGAATTCTTTGCAAAAAAAAAAACGAAAAACGAAAACAATTCTATGGGAATTTACGTTCGTAAAGCAATGAAAATGGTAATCGTTAGACTTCGCATGTTTGCGTTTCGTTTAAAAAATCCTGTTGCTTTGGTTTTGTTTGTTTTTGCAAAGACACTTAAACAAAGAAATCAAAAGCTTTCAAAGGTTTGGATATGCAATCAGTTCAACAACATAACATAGAAGGTTTGTGTCTAGGCTTTAGCTAATAATTGTTTTTGTTTTTTCAATGTAAAAAAGTAATGGAATGTGTGTTGTTTCTGTACTAACCAGTTGGTGTTTATATTTACATTTCTAACTCATTAACATTCGTTGTTTACTGTTAATATCATACAAAGTGTTGTTGTTATTTGTTTTTGTTTTGTTTGTTTTCTTCCCTTATGTTAGTGGGTTTTCTCGTCTTATTGTTTACAGTTTGACGTCAATAACATTCGTTGCTTACTGTTACTATCTTGCAAAGTGTTGTTGGATATTTTTTGTTTTTTTTTATCTCCTTATTGTGCTCAGCCTTTAAAGAAACGAAATTTTAGTGTTGTTTTTACACATACACATACGCACACAAACTCGCGCAATACACCTACTTAAAGCTTATAAAGTTAACATAAAACCTGTTGTTTTGTTGTGTTTTCTCGGATGTGATGTTTAGTTGTTTGTGTATAAAACATACCTCAAATAAAAATGTTGTTGTTATATTGGTAGGCGGTGCTTATTCATACATATGTATGTACGTATGTATGTATGTATGTACATATATAGAGTTTAAGTGTTAACTTGTAGGTGTAGGTATAAGTGTATATGTTACATGAAAAAAAAAACCTTATTCTTCTTCTTCTTTAACTTCCTTAAGAATTTATAGGTTATACTTGTCGTCATTTTTGTTTTTAATACCACAGGGTAGTTTCTGTTTTTGTTTTTGCTTTTTTTTTAATTTTTTAAAAAATTTTGAAAATGGTTTAACAACCTTTTAAGTTATTGCCTAAGAAAACCGAAAAGAACTAGAATAATAATAATCACCCTCCTCCTCCTCCTCCTCCACCTCCTCCTTTTCATTTGCTAAGCCCATAATGATTTATTTGTCTATTCATTTCATATTAGCCATTATCATACATTTTATTCCGCTTTTTTTATTTTTGATTTTTGAAAAACCATTAGGAATCACTTAATTTGTTATCTGATCCTTAGCTCAGTGGGATTTTATTTGTATTTCCTTTACCCTCAGAAGCTCTTAATTATCACACGACATCAACACTGCATGTGTGTCAATTGTTGTTGGTGAGAGATGATGATGGTCCATTAAAACAAATATTGGCAATTGAAATGTTATTGATTTTATTTGTTTTAACATCAATTTGAAATCCATAACCCCTTCTCTTATTAGAAGAAGAAAAGAAAAATTAAAAGAAAAATAGAAACGAACATTTTTAAAATATTAAAACATAGGAATCAGCTAATAAAGCTTCCAAGCCTGCAGCAACAAACAACACTTACGACAATCAAACTGTACTCGAGAAACTGCTGCCCAAACAACTCGTTGAGTATGTTAAGGCTTTAGATTCCTAAACCCGGATATTAACCATTTATATGAGCCCATATTTACATGGATTTCAAGTACCTTTGAGAGTACTCCGTTAAAAAGGTTTTGGAAGCACTTGCTGTACTAATGGAGGTAGTGATTAAGGGTCTAGCGGGAAAGGATCTTGAAATTATATGAAGAAGGTCTTGTTAGAACAAGCGAGATGATTAATTATGCCATGATTTCGAAGGTTGTCCATCAAGGCATAAAAATTCTGGGAGTCGCCGTGGTCTAGTGGGTAGTGTGTTGGCTTATTAGACAAAAGGCACGGGTTCGAATCCCAGGTCAGACATCAAAACGAAAAATATTTCTCCGGCGACTCCCTCTCAGCAGAATTCTGGCAAAGACTCTGAGAGTAAAAATTGTCAAGAAAAGCTTTTCAAAAATCTGTCATTCGGAGTCGACTTTAAACTGTAGCTCCCGCCACTCATGTATAAAATTAACGAACACAACCTAAGTGGTGTGAGAAGCTAGGTCGTAATCCTGACTGAAGGATTGTAATGGCCAATTATGTATGTATGTATGTAATTCTTGGTCCTGGTATTACGTAATATATATTCTTTTCGAAGTCGCCGTGGTCTAGTAGGTATTGTGCTGGCTTATTTGGCGAAAGGCCAAAGAAATATGAAAACATTTCTTCGGCGACTTCCTCTCAGCAGATTTCTGGCAAAAACTTTGAGAGTAAATAAAATTGCCATGAAAACCTTCTCAAAAATCTGTCGTTCAGAGTCGACTTTGAACTGTAGGTCCCGACACTCATATATAAAATTAACGCACACGACACGAGTGGTGTGAGAAACTGGGACGTTGTACAATGGGTTAATCCGACTGCCGGGTACTGTACTTGTCACAGTTGACAAGTGCACGTCCTCTAACCTATCCAAAGCATGTAATTTCAATAAAAATAAATTGCTCTTGATGGTATCTTCAAATATGGTGTAATGGAAGTGTGTAAGTAATTTACTGGCTGGTCATGTAAGTAAGGACGCTAAGCTATTCTTCATCATTTTATTCGTATATTTCTCTTTTCTTTTTTTTTTCTTTAAATTTCTAATTCTAATCCCTTAATGGTCCCAAAATGAAGCCTTTTTCGTCTCTGTTTTAAAACAAATGACTAGACGCCGTTACCTCAAGCAGAGAATCAAGAAACCCAACTTCCTAATCTAACGAAACAGATGCTTAGACGTCTAGCTCAAGGAGAGAATGCGGAAACCGAACGAATGGGGAATGTGGGTTATGATGTGTATATTGAGCAATATTAAAGACTCTCTCATTTCTCTGTTAGGAACAGTGTTGCCGAATACAAGGCGATATACCACAACCCAGAGTGATACTATAACTACAGGGGTTCAACAGCTATTATTACTAAATAGGCGAAATATTTGAACAAAAATAGGATTTGAAGAAGGAAATGAAAAGGTAGAACATGGAATCTTTCAACTTTGACGCCAACATACTTGTAGGCAACATACTGGCGGAAGAAGCTGGGAAACAATACGAGAATTTCATTTAAATTCTCTTTACAACTTTATCTAACCGAATAATCCTAATATCCTAATATATGTATATTATAAATCTTTCTGTAAATCTGTTTTTTTGTTTGTTTGTTTTATAGCCAATCATGCCTGAACGCCTGGACCGATTTTCTTCAAATTTGGGATGTAGATCGGACTTTTGTCGGTGCAGGTTATAGGCTATAAATCTTTTTAAAATTTTGACCAAAAGAGGAGAAAAATGAGACAAATAGGAATGAAACGGTAATAGGTAGTTTTTTACAATTTAGCTTGTTTAAGTTTCCCAAATAACTATTGGAGGTATTCCGTTTCTACAGTTGAACCAAAAGGGGTCCAAAAAGGGGGAAAGGGGCCGAAAACGGGCAAATTGAGTGCAGGTTATCCTAATCCTAATTCTTATCGTAATATCCTAATATATGTATATTATAAATCTTTCTGAAGGTCTGTTTTTTTTGTTTGTTTGTTAGCCAATCACGTCTGAATGCCTAGACCGATTTTCTTGAAATTTGGGATATAGATCGAGCTTTTGTCGTTGCAGGTTATAGGCTATAAATCTTTGAAAAATTTTGACCAAAACGGAAGACAAAATAGGACAAAGGGAGAAAAATTAATACTTTAATGCATAAATGCTGTATTTTCTCTGTTTTAAAGGTATTTTTTTACGATTTAGCTTGGTCAAGTTCAAATAGTATTGGAGGTATTCCGTTTATAAAGTTGAACCAAAAGGGATCCAAAAAGGGGTCAAAAACGGGCAAATTGAATGCGTAGCATATAAATCGAGCTTTTGTCGGTGCAGTGGAGAAAAATGGGACAAAGGAAAAAAAAATAGTAATAGGTAATTTTATACGATTTAGCTTGGTTAAGTTTCCCAAATAGCTATTGGAGGTATTAGGTTTCTAAGGTCAACCAAAATGGGTTCAGAAAGGGGGAAAGGGACGAAAAAATAATCCGCGCAATGCCGGGCACAATCTGCTAGTCTTTTAATATTCCTTTGCCTAAGTTGTTCTTTTTTACTTTATTTTTTAAAGTTGTCATTAGGAAAGATGTCATCTTATTACGCCATTTCTTTCTTATGCTTAATATTTTCAAAATATCGATTTATTTTTACTCTCTTCATCGATAAATTCAATTTTATCTTTAATTTGCATATTTTAATTCAAATTGACGATAGGAAGGCGGTCTTACAACGATTAGATCATATTTCACAGCGTCATTTTCACTTACTCCATGTTGTCTATTCAATTACGCAGTGTAACACTGACATTCTTTAATTTTTTTTTTTTAAATTAACATAAATATTGAATATAAATAGAGACAATATTTATTTAATATTAAATCTAAAAATATAAGAATTTTTGTTATTAAATGGAAGCCTATTTACTGAGTTATTAAAAGCAAAAAAAAAAAAGATACACATTTGACCTTAATATTTTATGTATTTGCAAATAATAGAACAGAATCCAGCCGAAGATTCAGGCGAAAACTTATGTAATTTGTAATAATAGCCCTTTAGTCAGGATTACAACCAAACTTCTAACACCACCCATGTTGCGTGTTTCAGTTTTATCCATGTGTGGCATGATCTACAGTTTAACGTCGAAAAATAGTTCTATTGATAGAGTTTTTACCAGAAACCTGCTGAGAGGAAGTTGCCGAATGGAATATTGTACATAAATGCACAATCCACAGCAGTTGATTTTAGAATATACCGTTATCTCTAAGTTAGCAATCCTTGGAGGAAGCTCCTTTGGAATCAACGCTGCCAAACAACATTAAAGATCACTCAAGGTCTCTTGTAGGATTTCAATGTTCTGGTAAACTAAGGGCGTTTTTCCCCCCAACCAGTTCATTTCTCTACTATTTGAAAACGACTCAAATGAAGTGGAGCCCTATACAATGGTTAGCGTGCTGAAGCCTCTGTTGGATTTAAGTCCGCTGCACATGGTAGGGAATACCAAAACTTTAAACTTTATGATTAGGTTAATAAGAGACAAGTTCAACATGAAATAGGCGATTTCAGGTCGGAAGCATAATAGCTCCCATCTTAATAACCAGTAAACTCTATGATTTTGGAAATTGCTTAACAACGAGACTTAGTAACAAGAGTGAATGAAGTAATCTAGAGGCTGCATACTCTTTCAAAAGATGGATTATTTGGTAGTATTAGATAGTCGGAGTAGGAGTTTTTGACCCCATGGAGAAACTCGCGGGAATCCTCTAACCTGAAGCCTATGCCACCGGAAAATGTGCTCAAGTATATATAATTACCGGTATAGGAAGTACAAAAGACGGAACATAGCAATACTCACTGACGGTCAAGCAGTCATTGAAGAACTTCTCTTATGACGTTAAACCAATGGTGGTATGGACACTGTCTGACGAAGCTGATTCCACTACGTACGTAATTGATCATTACAACCCTTCAGTCAGGATTATTGACTTAGTTTCTCACACCACTTATGTTGTGTGTGTTAATTTTATACATAAATGGCGGGACCTACAGTGTAAAACCGACTCTGAACGACAGATTCTTTTGAGAAACTTTTCATGGTAATTTTATTTACCAGTTTTTGCCAAAAATCTGCTGAGCGGAAATCGCCGAAGGAATACTTTTTGTATTGTGTTTTGATGTCTGACCTAGGGCTCGAAGCCTGGCTTTACGTCAAATAGGCCAACACACTACCTACTAGACTACGGCGACTTCATGTATATACCAATCTGATTAGACTGGATAGGATATATATTAGCTTATATATTAGCTTAGCTTCTATTGGGTCCCATGTCGGCAATAAGCAAACAGACGAGCTTGCGAGGTGTTCGGAACGGTAATCTCATGGTAAGGGACAATACCGAAAGCCAAAAACTCTTCTTAAACCAAGCGCTTTTGAGGTAATCGAAACTTTTGTTGGTAAACTATCCAAGAATAAGCTGAGGTTTGTAATAGTCTTAACAGGGCACAGTAGACTCAGGTCACTGAACTCTGGGTTCAAAATAGGGGTTGGACCACATGTAGATCCTGTGACGATAAGAATGAATTCCGCCATTGAGAACCCATTTACGGAACCTACGGACATTAATGCGCCCCTAGAAGAAACAAGGGAAAGAAAATTCGAAAGATTTTGCTCAAAGTAAAAGAAGTAAACTTTCAAAAAGGTTCTTCGTAATCGCAAAACAATTTAAAACACTTTATTGAACTAAATTTAAAATGAACTAAATAAGTCTAACAGTATAGACGGAATAATTGGATAGCAGTTCCATTTAAAAATATAGCAGAAGAATTTTCTAAAAAAAAAAACTGATTTATAAATTATAAAATTTTTTTAAATTTGTAAGTGTATTATTAAGAAAGTCAGTAAACGAAAGTGAAATCTATGGATACGAAGAGTCATTTACAACTAATTGACAATTCACCCACCTACCAATCAACAACATTATATTCTGTATTGCAACTGTTACTGTATAGCAGAGCTTTAACAGCAATGGCGTCCGTTACATATTGGTTTGGTTGCTTGTATGCATTTTGTTTTTGTATAAATAAATACATTTGCTTCTCTTAGATAAAAATAAATTTTAAAAATTAAATTTTTTTTTTTACATTTTTATAACATTTATAGAAAAATACCCTCTAAATTTATTAACACATAAGAACAAGAATGTACATAGAAAGCACTCACTACTACCAACAATTACTATATGGAAGAGCTTTATCTTCCATATCAGCAATGGCGTTCGTTACAAATTGTTTTCTTTACTTCCATTTTTGTGCTCAAATAAACACATTTTAATAATTATTTTTGTATTGTATACCATCACTTTCTTTTGTATTTTTTTTTTTTTGAATAAACTGGATTTTTAAATTTTATTTTACCTAAGAAATATTGCTTTTTAATTTTTACACCAACGGACACAGGCAAAATTGTCGCATAATAAGAACAAGACTGTTTATGACACTCACCACTTGATTGATAACATTTCGCAGCAAAGCAACTTTTGCTGACAACAATGGCGTCCGTTACAGATTGCATTCTTTATCAGCATTTCTTTTCATTTAAATCAACACTCTTTTATAATTTTCAATTTATGTATGTTATAAACCATTAATTTATGTATCTTTGCTTTATTTTCTTTAATAAATTTAATCGTTTAAACTTGTATTATAACAAAAAAAAAAACACTTTTTCTCTTTTGCACTAACGTCAGTGTTTACGCGCTATAACTAACTACTAAACAGAATGTTGATGGACACTCACAAAGAATTGATAACAAATTCAATTAGCAATCAACAATTGTTGATATCATTACTGATTTAACTATTCACCGCATGGTGTCTGTTATGTATTTGGTTTCCTTGCTTGAATTTTTCTTTTTTACATAAATCAACAGAATTTATTGACTTTTACTATGACTTAAAATTTCTCTTTATATTACCACAGTTAATTGCACTTTTAATGTTTATTTTATTATTAAACATCGTTTTTCCAACATTTTCACAGAATAACCTGTTGAAACTGTCTCTATTAATAACAACAAGACTGTTTACTGATAACATTCACTATAAACTAATAACACAACAACAATTACAAGCACTCTCAGTGTTTGACAGTTGGCGCCAAAACAAGCGTTTTGCTGTCATTATTCTTCGTGCGAATTGCCTCACAAAATTAAATTTTGCACACAATAACACACGCCTCAATACATTTAATTGTAAAACGCTGTAAAGAATTGTAGAAGTATTTCAAAAGAAGATAATAAGTTCATAAAATTGTTGCAAAAAAAAAGAGAATAAAAAATGTTTGAAGCACGTTTAATTAATGCCACCATTTTAAAGAAAATCTTGGATGCCATTAAAGATTTACTCAATGAGGGCACATTTGATTGCAGCGATTCCGGCATACAGGTAAAGAAAATTTCTAAAGTTATAAGCAATTCAGATGTATATTGAGTATTGTGTTGTTTATTGTTTAGCTGCAAGCCATGGATAATTCCCATGTTTCTTTGGTTTCCTTGACTTTGCGCTCTGATGGCTTTGATAAATTCCGTTGTGATCGCAACATTTCCATGGGCATGAATTTGGGCAGCATGGCCAAGATTTTAAAGTGCGCCAACAACGATGATACTGTTACCGTTAAAGCCCAAGATAACGCTGATACGGTTACTTTCATGTTTGAATCACCAAATCACGAGAAAGTTTCCGACTATGAAATGAAACTAATGAATCTCGATCAGGAACATTTGGGTATACCCGAAACAGATTATTCCTGTGTGGTGCGTATGCCTTCCATGGAATTTGCCCGTATATGCCGTGATTTGGCTCAATTCAGTGAATCAATGTTGATATGCTGCACCAAGGAGGGTGTTAAATTCTCTGCTTCTGGTGATGTCGGATCAGCCAATGTTAAATTGGCTCAAACCTCAAGTGTAGACAAGGAGGAAGAAGCTGTTATTATTGAAATGCAAGAGCCAGTTACTTTAACTTTTGCTTGCCGTTACCTAAATGCCTTTACCAAAGCCACTCCCTTGTCGGCTCAAGTTCAATTGTCCATGTCAGCCGATGTGCCTTTGGTCGTTGAATATCGCATACAAGAATTGGGCTACATACGCTATTATTTGGCTCCCAAAATTGAAGATGATGAAAGCTAAACTACTGGTAGTTTATTATGGCAGTTTATTCTTTTATAAGTTTTTCTTTTTCTCTCTTTGATGAAGTACCATTTAAGTAACAATGCCTGCACTTATAAATTTGTAATTGTTAATTGTAGCTATTAACTCATACACACCCTAGTATCTAAACATTCTTTATAAATAAGTTTAAACATTTCATTTTTATATTTAACACAAGTATGTTAGCCAGTGGAGGACACTTTTTGATATACAATAAATTCTAAACCAAAATGTTTAAAATCGTGACTGTTTTCTTTAAGACTGATTCAGGATTTCCAAGATATTAAAGACGTTTAAATGTGGTTTTCTAAATTCTCCATTTTGTTTGTTTTCTTAGCATTTGATTAGGATTATGACTCGCATGTTTCTTCACTCACATTATTCGAGTCAATTTTACCAATAAATGGAAACTTCGAAGAACAGATTCTTAAGAAGTCTTGATGATAATTTGCCAAAAGCCCGCTGCATCCCCTTATAGGTACCATTCATCGTATGTTTGATTGCAATTTGAGGAGTTCTCCTTTTGAAAAACATTTTAAATACTCCCTCTTTCACTCAAAAACTTCCAAATGTTTTATTATCCAATAAAATTGTGGTTTATTTTACTTTCATTAAAAATTCTAAAACCAAATCTTGTATTTTAACTCTTAAAATTCTAAGCATACATAAAAAATAGACCATTCAAGGTCTCTTATAAACTAAGGTCAAAATGTAGAAAAAAAAAGTGAATTTTAACGAAATAAACATGTGGTGGCTTCAATTTGAACTTCAAAACTCTTGTTTAACTTAAATCTATTCTATAATATAATTGGGATGAACCACCAATAAGGGATCATCCTGTTCATCTTCGTCCTCTGTGCGTCTAGGACTTTTGCCAGGCTGCCTAAGCTCCGTGGTCTTCAAGGGTATAATAACCTGATCATGATAAATCAAACGATCAATAACCTTTTCAATAAGATTTTTACGCGAAATTAATTCATCTTCGGATTCAATTTGATCGGCTACTTGTTCCAAATACCAGGTAACAACATCGCTACGTTTCATGCCAGAATCCGATCCTTCTGCCTCACAGCGGGCCTCTTCATTGCGCATGTGCAGAACCAACATAGTGGATAGATTTTTATAGTCCTCAAAGGATAAAGTAAGTTTTTTCTTTTGCACTTGATTTTGACCCGAAGTATTAAGTTCTGTTTCACCATTTTCACCGGCATCCACTAGGGCTGCATCATAATTAGCACCATTTTCATCCATATCCACATCACCAGTAAAGGCCTCGTCTATATCATCGTCATCCAAATGAATATCCGGCTGTTCGACTCTTATAATGGATTTGTTAAGTAAACGGAAAGCTTCTTTAACATGGCGTTCCTGTACCTCATTCATGCACTCCAACTTGGCCATGGCTTCGCTTAAACGTATCATTGACTCCAATTGTCTCACAGTAATACGCCATGTACTGCGGCCCGAGGTGCCAGTGTCACGTTGCCTTAAGTGGCCATAGTTCTCCACCAACAGCTTGCAAGCATCTGAACTAATGACCGGCTTAAATTGTCTGGCAAAGGTTATATAACGCAACACCTCCTCACGAGTATAGGCGCGCTCTATGTTATCCTCGATGTTGGAGTGTAAATCGACAATTTTACGGGCTATAGCGTAATCCACCACCTCATTGCACTCATCCACCAATATAAAGAACAAATCAAAACGAGACATAATGGGAGCAGAAAGTTGAATATTTTGCTGTAAGCTTTTCGAACGATCATAGCGGCCGTTAATGGGATTTGCAGCAGCCAATATGGAGGTACGAGCATTAAGCGTAGCTCTTACACCAGCCTTGGCTAAAGAAATAGTCTGCTGTTCCATGGCTTCGTGTATGGCCACTTGATCACGGGGATCCATTTTATCGAATTCATCAATGCAGCAAATACCATTATCGGCCAACATCAAAGCACCAGCTTCAATAACAAAATCAAAACTTTCTTCATCACGTACCACAGCAGCAGTAAGACCAGCTGCTGAAGAGGCTTTACCGGAAGTATAAACAGCACGAGGAGAAAAGTCAGCCACTTGCTTGAGAAACTGGGACTTGGCTGTACTGGGGTCGCCTACTATACAGACATTAATATCGCCACGCAAAGTTGTTTCTAAAAGAATCAGAAAAAGAAATTTAAATTATTGTTTGAAGAGAGTCAAGAGGTTCTAGTACAACATACTTTCGTGAGTGGTCTTGCCTACACCACTAAACAACTGCAAGAGAATACCACGTTTTACCTCATCATTGCCATATATAGAGGGAAATAAACTGGTTATCAGATTATTATATAAATTACGATCCTTGGACATTTCGTACACCTTATTCCATTCGGCATCGGTCATTTGCTTTTTCATATCCTCAGCGGTTACCTCAGACATGGGCAAATCTGTGCCACCAAAACGTACATTGGTGGGCTGGACACTGCATGCCAAAAATGCCATGCGATAATTAAGCTCACGCATGCCTAAAGCCTTTAAACCAGTTAAACCTTCTGGACGCTCGCCAGGTTTATGGCGGGAACCCGCATCTGCTTTAGCTCCAGGCATATTAAGTACGCCCACATCAGGTACAACAATTAAAGTGCCAGTAAAATCATAACGATCACCCGCCTGAACGGTTTCAACCAATTCCGAACGTAAAATTATTTCCACAGAACGTGGAATACAACCGCGAGGTAACTCAGACTGTGTCTCTTGTATGCGTATCTTTTGAAAGTCAACAAATAGAGACTTTTCCACATCCAACATGAAACGACGGCGATTAGCACATACGGGATTACGACAAATGGTGGGATTGGTAAATTTAAATTGCTGCTCTACATTACGTATTTCTGTTTGGCAATCCAAGCACATAAAAACACCCGAAACCAGTTCAGGGTGCACAGGATGAGTACGCACCACTTGCCCGGAAATGCGTATCAGAGTACCTATTTTGGATGTGGTTAAATCACGCACCTTGTGGCGTGTAGGTACTTCCGTGAAGGAAACATAGCATTCCTTCTCGGTCTTTAAGCCTATGCGGTCCTTAACGAAATTGGACACCGATTGACACAGGAAGGGATAGATTCTGTAAATATCATTAAATTACAAACTGTATAATGGGAATTGTGTAAGTTTAACTCGCCTATAGTATTCCTCTATAATAGTGGTAGCCAAATTCTGATTATACTTTTCCACATCATCGAAACTGACCTCCAATGTGCAACGATCAGGTGAATCCAATTCAGCGGCCGGCTTTACATATTTTATTTCACCGTCTTCTTTGAATCTATATAGAGTCAATAAGAAATCATTTCCTGGAGCAACAACTGTGAATGTACACACTTACTCTTCTAAGAAATCTTGAAATAACTTTTGGCATCTGATTGCCCACTTCATCTTTTACACGCAATTGTCCAATATTTGCATCAGCTACATCCATTCTCTAATATTTCTTTTATTATTTCCAACAACAACGACAATTAATTTGTGTTTTTATTTATAACAATTTATATTCTTAGGCAGATATTTTAATAAAAACAAAATCAAGATCTTCAATAATATATTGGAGATACAAAAACACACGCCAAGAATTTTAAATGACAGCTGTTTGTTTACTCCAAATACGCGCCAAAACCTGTAATAAAACAAACGAAATGCTTGAACAGGGTGCTTCATACTTCAATAATTACTGAACATAGTGAATCATAAATGAGAACATTTTTGAAAATTACAAAATACAACCCTAACGTTTTTATTGTTTTTATTGACATCAGCTGTGAGATTTTATTTGAATGGTGAAAATTTTTTGCAAGAATTTTTCGCAATAAAACTATTGAATTGCTTTCTCATGGTGCCAAAAAATTAACAGCTTTAAGGATATAAAACAGAATTTGCAGAAAAGAAATAATGTGACTATAAAAAATGTCTACGGAATATTTTAGCTCGATAGCGGGCTCGACAAATACGGCCTCATCGACCGTCAACAACAATAATAATAATGCCTGTACGTCGACAAGATGGTTAACCGAAGAGGTGTTTGGTTTAATTGATTTGGTCCAGCGTAATGAGGCAATTTATAATCCCCGGCATAAGTACTATTTTTGTCGTCCGTATGTGGAAAATTTTTGGCGTGAAGTTGATTTGAAATTAGAAAAGAATCGTAAGTTGCAACACAATACCGCTAAAACACAATAAAAGCATTAAGCGTAAAGCGTTGAAATGTCATGATATTAAATGTAATAAATAATTTTAGCTGGTGCTAGTTTGGCGAAATGGACTAATTTGCGTATATCATTTCGCCGCGAGTATACGAACTATTTGGAAGAGAAAGTACCGCCTTGTTGGACATATTTTGATCGCATGTTTTTTCTTCATCCTTATTTAAGGAAGTGAGTGTTGCTTTAACTAACGGAACATTTAAACTAAAAATATTTGTTTTTGTCTCTTTCTTTACAATTATTATCCTGCAGAAAACACCAACAGTCTAAGTCCTTAGACTCTCAAGTACAAGATGCTTTGGTGCAAATCAGTTCTTTATCCAATCGCTTGCAAAGAGAACGAGCCGTCGCGGCTGCAGCTTCAGCTGCTGCCAGTTCTTTGCATAACCCCTCAAATACCGCTTCACCTAGCCAGCCACCTTTGGACAATTATTTGGAATATTTTGATGATCCTGAGCCTAACTCCTCCGAATTGGATGATTTGATTGATGATGATCCCCGTAATCCACAAGACTTTGCTCATTCCACTTTGGCCAATGATATCAAGTCCGAATGTGAAGATAATACCGATGAATATGATCACGTAGAACGTAATCATGCTTTGGATGAGGATGAAAGCGGAGGCAGATGATGCTGAAATGAGAAATTTTGTTTTAAATTCTTTGGAAAAGAGACAACAACAGCAACAACAACAACAGCAGCAACAATTACGTTTGCAACATTTGCAACGTTTACAGACAAGGGGATTTCTATGAAGATTTTCGTCACAAAAGAGCCAGATCTCATGATAATATAATCTCTTCGCAAACTACTAGCTCTTCACTGATGGCTTCCTCTTCTACTTCGAATCATACCACCAATGTATCATTTGTTAGACCCACCTTTGCCAAACCTTTAGAAGTGGTTAGTACCACCACTCAAAGCCTCAATAACAGCAACAGCAGCAGCGTTAGTAACACCAGCAATAATTCTAATGGCTCTGCTTCAACTTCTACGGCACTTTCCAACTGACAATGAGCCCGTAATAAATTCTTCAACACGCTTGAATTCCTCTACCAGTCATTACGCCTCCACTTTGAAGTCATGCGCATGGTCATCATCAAGCACCAGCGCTTTGAAATATCCGCATTAAATTCAGTGGCTTCCAATACAACCACTTTAAATCCTTTGGCTACACCGACTGCAGCCTCTACAAACTCCACGACACTAGTAGCTGCTCCTGCACCAGCTACACCAGAATTGTGCGATTGCAAAACTGATCCGGATGCTATGTTTTTAATGAGCCTATTGCCGGATATACAAAAACTAAATGGACGAGATCGTGGTAAAATCAAAATTGCTTTTCAAAATATCTTGCAAGACTATTTGTATCCCGATTAAAGCGGTGCATACATTTACATAAATACTTAAACAGCAAAAATCTGAGATTTCTTTATAAAAAAAAATACAGATACATTATAAATGTATACTCAATGCTAATAGCAATTAGGATTAGTATTTAAAAAATTTTATTAAATAAAAAAAACTTATTTATATAGTTTTCCATTAATGTTTTCCCCAGTAAAAAAAGGAACATAATTATTGCTTTAAATGTGTGCTTATTGAAAAAAAAAAATTATTTTAAATGAAAAAAAAAAAATGAGAAATAAAGTCAAAAAATAAAGAGAAAGTTTTATTTAATATTTTATTGGTACGGGTTCATGTTAAAACTTATTTTTCTTTGAGTGTATTTAGAAGAAATAACTGTTGTTTCCATGAAAATAGTTCAGCTATTTAAACGGTTTTGTAATGTAAAAACAACTTTACATTACTTGTGTGTTATTATTTTACAGTGAGTTTTTTGCAAATTCGGAAAAAGAAGCAGCATTTTGGTTGTAGGAATTTGTTGTTGCATAGCAAGAGAAAGAAAAACGGCGTGTATTCCATCAACTAAAGTTTATTAAAACGCTGGAAAAAAAATTAAAAGAGAAATAATTCTTATTTGAAAAGAAAAATATAATTAAAACCTAACTTTCAGTAGCTCAAATAGAAGAAATTAATAATTTTTAGAAGATTTTAACAAAATGCCAGCGGTAGTAAGAGTGAAAAGACGCATTGACGAAGAGCCTTTATCCTCCTTTGTTTTAAATGGCAAACGTCGCCGTATGGATGAAGAGGAAAACACGGCGTCTGCCCCTCTCAAAGATGAAATATCCACATTATTAAAATTTGCCGGTACTATAAAGGAACAGGTATAAATAAAATTAAAAAATTAACACTTAATGTGCATAATTTCTTTTACTCTTTTACTCTGTTGAAAAGGATGACACGGCCACCACACAATTTGCTCGTTTAACCAAAGATGAGGCCAAAGAATTGGTTTTGCAAAAAGCTCAAAGACCCTTAAATGCCACCGCCAAGGCACGACAGGAAATGCGCGAGCACCAACAAGAGCAACGTTTTCGTGTGGTCAATCGTTTACGCACCACACTTGAAGCGGATGACAATGCCGATGATAGATCAAAAGAAATAACCATCGTTGACATTGAAAAACACACAACAAATGTTAATAAGACTGCAACAGATGAGTTGGAAACTGTTGACGCAAGATCCGCTGCTTTGGCTAGTATGATAAGTAATTTAAATGAAGCCTCCACCTCAGCAGCTGCTGCTGCCGCTGCTGCGGCTGCCATTACAATGCCGACAGATTCTGATACAGGCTATGTCTACGATCTCTACATACCCGAAAATGAACAACAGGCCGACTATGTTGATCTTATGGATGACAATTATCTAAGGTTGGTGTTACATGTCGATATGTTTATGTTAACAAATCGTTTCATTTAAAAAAAAAAAAAAAGAAAAAACAAGTACATATACATACACAAATAGGCACTCAAAAATCCAAAAACACAAATCGTAACGTATGTTAGTGTCAAGTATTTCATAAAATTTTGTAAAAGTCTTCTAATTATTATTAGTTTGTCTTAAGTCCAACTCTGCTGCTGTTCGTTAGTATAAATTCGATAAGGCTTTTTTTGTTTTTGTTCTTTTATTTTCAATTTCTTTTTTTGTTTGTTTATATTTGAATGAATATGTAGAAATTGTTTTACAATCTTAACTTTAAGTGTACGCGTACAAAAGAGTTTCTACCCTCGGAATTCGTTTGTATATCATGGGGGGAAAACTTGTTGGATAAAGCATTTTAAAGAAAACTTAATAGAATAGTATAGGAAATCGTAATTCTAGAGTTAAGGATTTTTGTATATTAGTTGTAAAAAAAACCTTACTTGCCAAAAAAAAGAGAAAAAATTCGGTTGTAGTCTAAATCCTCTAAATATTTAACCCCAAAACCATAATTGTTTATTTTTAAATTAACCATTTTTAATTGTAATTTGTTTTGGCACCAAAGAAGTTCTATTATTGTAACAAAATTAAACAAATTGTTGTCATGTTAAGATGTTTTCAAATTGTAAGGAAACAAATTCAGTTCTAAGAATATTTATTTATAAGTATTGCATTCACATGATGCAATGATTCATAAATTTTTTAGAAAACTTTCAATCTCAACCTTGAGGCTAATTATGCAATCTCATGCATCTTTGTACTACGCATATGGCATTCGATATAATTAGTTATTGTCTTATTTCCGAGAGAAATCGATTTTAAATGTATTTTTTAACTCGTCTAGTAAACAGGATAGGTTGGGTTTAATTCAAAAGATGATGAGGGACTTGCACACGGAAATCAAAATCCTTACATTGTGGTTACTTTAATAAAAGTGGGTCACACCAAACGCGGTTATTATCGTTGAAACTAAAATAAATGGGAAATGAGAGAAGAAATAATAAAATCCGATCTATCTTATTCAAAATATCATACCGATTGAAGCTTATCCAAACGAATCAGAAGTGCAACGATCCGTACCCGTTCAGGAAGCCGGTTACTATTCCCTGCAAAAGTTTGGATTGCTTCTATCCGGGATAGCGGTCTGTTATGTATTGTTATGTTGTGTCTTGTATTTCCGATTGCAAAATAACGTGTGTTCCCTATGGGTGTTGAATATATCACTGTGGAACATCATACCCCTGGTTCTGTGCCACTAGCTCAGTTATCTGTTTATATTTGCTTAATGTATCCGTATTTACACTCTATTTTATTAGATTTTGAATTGTAAAGCAATATCCAACGATTGTTTGCCTTATAGAAGCCAGAGATAAATTTCAATTATCTTCGGTGGGATTTTTCTTAACACATTTTTTTGTTACAATAGGTTATAATTTGTAAATGTTCCAACGTTGACCAGCGAATTAACTCCTAATATTTATATATTTAACAATTCTCGTTGCAATGAACCACCATATGATACACCTTTTGTCTTTATAAAATTTGCGTCCAATACATATTGAAACAAAACACTGAAAAATTGAAAACCCACCCAAATTTACGTTTCTTATATGATATACATACGTACATACATATATCCTGGCGTATGTATTTTATGATTGATTGATTAGAAAGAGAAGGATATTGAAAATGATTTTAAATTAATTATTTTATGACATGATACGATATGATATGTTATGATAAAATTCCATAAAGATTAAAGATAAAGATAATTTTATTAAGGCATTTACTATTATTTATATTTATACAATATAAGATAATTTAATTTGTTTTTCTTTAAATTGATTATCTATTGTTGTCCTGTTATGAAAACTTAATTATGATTTTTGTTTATAATTCTTCATTTTTGTTTTTGTAAAACCCATCATTCCAACCAAAACAAAAATTGAAATAGACTACAATATCCATTTAATTATTACAACGAAGTACATGCTCCATACTATTGGTAGTTGTTCCTTCTCCCACTACTACTACTACTACTACTATTGCTACTACTTCAGGGCAACTGTTTTCTTTATATGCGTAACAACAAAAGCACCTCAAACGAGACCAACAGCAACATACCAATTGAATTGAATATAGTTTTACAATGTAATCCTACTTATAACTCCTCCACTTCTCCTATTTGGGTATCAGAAAGAAGAAGCAAGCAAATAATTACTTTTTCCTATTATAAATTATAAAGAAATGAAAAGAAAAGAAAAAGAATAATCATTATTAATTAATTATTATTGTTATTATTCATTCATTATATGCTAATATTGTAAAATAATTTTTATTACCCTTGCTTTTACATGACAGCCATTTATCTTTTATTTGTTATATGGAATTCATTAATATTTTTTGTTGCCAAGTAGTTTTGAGTTTCAGTTTCTGTAGTTATTGCCAAGTATTACATTTGTTTGCTGTTTTTCGTACGTTTTCTTTGGTCTTTTTTTGTTATTTTGTTCATTTTTATTTGTATATCTCATAAATCTTTCAGAATTCATTATGGAAATTCGAATATCGTAAATATTGTAATATTTGCAAATGATTTTTGTATTAAAAATTTAAAGAAAATTTAATATTTTGCACTGTAGTTTCAAAACTCAGTAGATACAAATTGTTATCGATTATTTAACGTAATTTATTTTATTGAAACCATAGCATGGATATACCAAATAAAGCTGTGGATGACAGACTGCATTTTTGAATCAAAGAATTCGATAATAAATAGGGTTTTCCATTTATTTTTACCATTTCATTGACGGTTGAAACAATTCAAAATAGATAAGTGGAACAGTTTAATCCAGGTGTCCCTCGTATAACGCGATGGTTACTTTCCAGGAAAATTCCGCATTATGTAATTCACGTTATAGAAGACTTAACGTTCATATAAATTTAAGGGTTATGTTCCAATAAACTTTTTCCAAAATAAAATAAGTACTAAATTAAAGATGTATGTACGACGTTTACAACTCAAAATAAATATTCGTAGTTTATTTAAAAAAAATTAAAAAAAAACATAATGAAAAGAAAAAAAAAATCAGAAAACATAAATATTCACTAGTCTGTGTCACTTCGGACATTATATTACGTTGAAATAGCGTATAACTTCATCAGAAGAAATTTCATCGGAAAAGTTTTCATCATTTGATAAAAAAAACATTTTGTTGGACGTTTTTCCAGTGATTGCGCGATTAGTCTTTGTTTGCTTTTTTTTGTAACTATTTTTCAATTTCTTATTAGGGCACTAGTAATAAGGCGCGTTATAAAAGTCGAAATTTGGCGTTGTAATAAAGCGGTTTTTTTTTTAATCATGTTATATCGAAAACGTGTTATAGAGGTACCGCGTTATAGAGGTACCGCGTTATACGAGGGATACCTGTATATGCTTATAATAATATTTCATGGATCCAATATGCAGGGTCGAGCGTTCAAATTTCACATTTTAAAAATGTTTTTACCATTTTCACTTATTTTAATTTCATTTTATCATATTACAATACATGTGTTGCATTTGTTTTTCATTATTATGTAACGCCATTCATCATGTACATAAATTCATAATTCATAAGGGTTTTGTATGCAACGGGAATCGAATTAAAATGAAATTAATAAAAATGAAAAAGCTTTAAAAATCTTGACACATCTTCATCAATTGGTGGTATTTGTTTTACGTTAAGTTTTTCTTTTTCGTTTTGGGGTGCTTTTGTTGCTTCGTATCTAAACTTTGTGTTTTTCTTTTTATGCAGAAATAATATTACAATTTAATAAAAATGTAATGCAATGTAATGAGCCTATCGAACAAGTTCTCCTCTAGTTTAGTTTTATTACAATAATTCACTTAGGTTTTATTACTTTTTTCTTTTCTTTTTAGTTTGTAATTATTTTTTTTAACATATTAATTTCTTGTTTTTAGTTTTTTTTTTTAATATTTTTTTACACTTCTTTTTTCTATATTAAATACACAATACAATATGCGATAATACACGATATGAAAAAAAAATTGTTTTTAAGCAAGAATATACCATTATGAATAGAATAATTTGTGATTAAATAAGTTAGTTTTCTTTTTTCACTTATACTATATATTTTTTTATAAAAAATAGTTTTAAGTTATATTATTAGAATTTATATTCTTTTTATATATATACATATACATACATACATACATATACATATATGTATTGTAATAACTCTTAAAAACCTTTAAAACAAATTGTCTTTATATATTTAAATTTAAATAAATAAATGAATACTTGGTTTAAAAACCAAAACAATATACATACATACATACTATATAGAGTATATAAAATTAAAATTAAAAACAAAAAAGAATAAAAAAAAAAATTAGAAAAGATAAATGAAAATAATAATAATATCCTATTGCAAATATTTATAAATATTATAAATTAAGTTAATCAAATGGAAATTTCTTTAAAAATCGAAATCCAAACCAACACAACTTATGTATAAAAATAATACTTTGATTATTATATAGTATAATTAAATAAATTCATTAAAAAAAAAAATAAAACTTAAAAATAAAAAATAAACAACTTAAAGACCATATTTTGAAATAAACAAATATTGCCGAAAATTATTAAGTAAACTTAATAAAGTAGCGTGTTTTTATTATTATTATTATTAGTCTTGTTATAATTTGTTTTTTAAACCAAGTCTTTATTTTCTTGTTTATTAATTTTAAATTTATATTTAATGATAACATATTGGCTTAATTTTCTTTATGGTTATACATATTTGTTAAGATCTATTAGGTCTGGTTGACATTTGAAATTGAAGCATAAGATTCCACTCATCTAACAGCTAAGAACTTTTGATTGGCACATAAATTTGACGAATAGATTTCGCTAAATTGGCAGATGAGAGTTAAAAAATCTTCGTTGCCACTTTATATTCACGTATTGATTCCAGTCAAATGGTTGTATTGACGCAGATGTGAAAGGCGAGAAATCTTTGGTTGCCGCTTAAACTTCTCACTTAATTGTCGTATAAGAAATATTTACCAGAAATGAATATCATTAGCAATGCTGTTTATGATGGTGTAGACAAGTCATATCATTCCCTTGTGAAAAAGCACATAAGGACGTTCAAACATCATTCCCCCCTTTCATCATTCAATGCAATGTAGACGAAAAAACGTTTCCTCGATTTTAAACACAATAAGATGAATTCCCAAGGGAATCAATTTCAGATGATTCTAATGAAATATTGTACTGAAAAAGCGGGGCTATTTGCCGCAGTCCATACATGCTTTCCATTTTGTTCTATTTGCAGTCAAATGTTTTATTTCATGTCATGTATAGACGGTTTCTCGGGCCTTTGCTTCCAGTCAAGTCCTCTCCAAGCAGTTTGTAATTGTATTAGACCAGAAGGATCCAGATTAGTTTGCTTAAGGAGCATCGATTGATAAATGCTTGAAGAGTCTCCAGTTCCTGGTCTCGCAATGGTAAAATATCATTGACTTTATACTGCCACAATAATTCGAATATTATTTCTTCGGCGCTCCGTGGCAGGGAGGTATTTGTAGAGGGTATAATGACACTCTGTTGCAGATAATTGGCAGCTTTCAGTATTCTCGTTCACAAGTTCAAAGGTGTTAGTTTGGTTAAATAATGCTGTAGGAAGTTATTGCTGAGATGTCGTTAACGGAGTAGGTCTTTCCTTATCCACCAAATCACACTGTTGTCGAAGATTTTTAAAGCTGTAGCGGTAGGTACGACCTTAAACAAGTCAAATTCTCTTATTTTTGCTACAGAGTTGCATAGAATGTTTGCTGCAAACGATAGATCCAAATGAAATATTCGAAAATCCATTACTTTTTTGCTTAGGATTGAAAAGTTTAAGCTTTTTTTAAACTACATTTCAATTGTAATTTATTATTTCGAAAATATTGTCCCTTAGCGTTCGTCCACATGATGATCTGGTCTACGAAGATTGTTATAATGATGATGACGATAATATATTGGATTCCGATGATTCAAATGATGAAAATCATGCTGGTAACGAATATCCCGATGAAGACGATGATGCAGCCTTAAATAGTGATCGAGATAACGATGATGAGGATGCTGTATACGCTAGGAACATAAGCTATCTTTTAGAACGCGTTATGTTGGGTAAGTTTTACAGACCTTTTTGCCTTACAAATTCACAAAATACTCAAAATTTGTTTACATTTTGGCTTAATAGATGACGAAAATGACGAAGACGAGATCGAAAGTGATATTGAAGATGATGATACTGGCGATAGTGATAGCGACTCCAGGACAACGGAGTCGGACGCCGACGTAGAGCTTTATGTCCACGAGGATCCATACTGTCATGTTTTAGATCCTGAAAACGATTCCTTCTTAAATGATGTTGACGCTTATGGCTTGGCTTATGCTCGTTATAAGGCTCGCGTGTTGCGACAATCAAACCGCAATGATGGTGAAGTTGATCACGAACAGAAATCTGATAATTCGGACAGTAGTCAGCAATCGAAATAATTTGTTTTGCTTTAAAGAGTTATGAAACAAAAAGAAAGAAAAATAAGAATCTTCCCACTCACTGATCACTTTGTGTATTCTAAATAAATATTGTCTGTACTAGTTTTAAGAAAAGTTTGTAGTTTTGTTTTTTTTTATAAAATAAATTAGATTGAAATTTGTTTTGTACAAGTAACGCTTGGCTTTCAAAAGGAAATGAGATGTTCTACCTTGACCCTGGCTGGATGTAATAAATATACACGGACTAAAATCATCGAGTCGCTATTAGATTAAAGTCAGACATTTCTTCTGTTTTAGGGCGCTAATCACATGATATTTAATCTTTTAAAGTCGTGGTAGCGGTGTAGTTAGAAGACCACACCAGTTAGTCTATAGTATCTGCTTGCACAGTGAAATGGTGGATTTGCTCCCTTTTTGATTATATAAGAATATTGTTGCATTGAATAGCTCTGTTAAATTCCTTCAACTAGTATGTATAAATCTGTTGAATACGGGATTCTTCAGGAGGTATCGAAATCTGACAAATCGAGTGACTTATAGCTTTTCCTACTTCGTGTATGAAGAAATATTGCATCGTACCTAGTTAACAGGTTAAACAGAGGCAACGTTTAAAATTTACGTATTTTATCATTCCTTATGCCCATTTTTTAAAATTTTTAAAATTAAAACCAAAAAATTTATTTCAGCGGTTTTTCTTTCAAAACTGCGTGTTTAGCTAAAGAGCCGTCGTCATTATTGAACACTTGACGGCGTTACATTTTAAAGGGTGGCCTTGTTTAGAGTTTTTCCCAACAGTGTTGCAAGTGACGTCGGTGTTTAAAGGTGTTTGTTGCGAGTGCGGTTATTGTCTTTACGTGTGTTTGCTTGCAATAAATTTTCGCCCCCAGTGAAAAAAAATGAAGAAAATTGAAAAAATTTTCAATTTTAAATGAAAACTTAAATAAATTTATGAAAACAGAAGAAAATTCATTTATTTGTATGGCTAAATGGATTGGAAATAAATTAAAATGGTAAATGTTTGCTGGGGTTTCTTTTTTTTTTTGTTTTTCCTTGTGCTAAATTTTTTTCTATGCGGTTGTAAAAAGTACACACACATATTTAATTAGAAAAAGAGAGTAGTTTTATTATTTTATTTTTTGTTTTGTTTAATATAAACAAGAAAGAAAAAATTTAGAAGGAAAAGAAGAGAAAAGTAAAGAAGAAAATTTACAAAATAATGTCATATTTTTAAAAGTGAAAAGGAAAAAAAAGTGTGGAAAATTTTTTGGTGGCTTTTAAATTTTTCTTTAAACAAATTATTGTTTTTATTAAACTTCCAAGTGCATTTTTTATTTGGTTTTTGTATTAATTAATGATGCTGTGAAAAGCAAGCATTTGCGTTGTGAGTAAGAAAATTTTCTTGTAAATTCTGCTATGCTTGCTCTTTTTCTTGTACTTGGGAAAGCATAAGAAAAAAAAAACCTACAAGGAAAACTATTCAACGCCCCTTTCTGGGGGAGCTCTAAAACAACAGTTACAACAACAACAACAACAAATTTATTAAAGGCATTTGTTTCGTGAGCAGCAAGCAGATAAAACAAAGTGCGAGTGGTGTATACATTTAGAAAAAAAAAAATAATAAATAAAATTAGTGATAAAAAATCGTTTGTTTACATAAAAAAAATTTAATTTAAATTTGTTAAACAACAACAAATTTCGTATTTGTTAAGAATTAATGGATTACTAACGATAAAACTGCATCAAATTCTACATTTACAAGGTAATTGTTTTATTTTTCTCTGTTCATTACGTTTTTTTTTCTCACATGACATCTGTTTATATCCCTAAAAAGAGTTGCCAAATTTTGCTTTTATAAGGCAACCTCTTATTTACCTCTTACCCCTTACCCAGTGTGCTTTTCGTGATATTAATGTTCCCTGCCATATGTTTGTTAATCTTTTTCTTTTTTTTCATTTGTTGACAAACTTGTAATTTGTATTTTTTGGGTATTTGTTTTAAATATCCTTTCACTTTACCTACACACACACACACACACTCACATATGCCGATATTGGTACGTTAAAAAACACAGAGAGCGAGAGACAGAGAGAGTTATTATAACACTCTCCCTCTTATTGCTATTTTTAATAGAGGCTTTATTTTTGTTGTTGTTATGATGTTTATTTCACTTTTTTGCCTCTGCTTAGTGTATTGGTTTGTTTGTTGGTTATTTTAGTGTTTATTTATTTAGTTGTTGTTATTATTATTACTTCTTGTACTGTGAACTTCTGTTTGAGGTGTGGTATTAAAAGCGTTAAAAACTTCAAATTTTTTACACGGCATTGGGAATACAAATTAATTTGGTCAACTTTTCTTCTAAAACAAAAAAATTAATATTTTAATGCTATTTATCGCCATATTATTTAAACAAATTTAGTACAGTAACATTAAAGTATAAATCCATTACTTTAACTAGCGATGACTTTAGAACATAGGTTTTGTTTCATGCTGCGTTTGTACCAATCTAGGTTGTTTACGGACCTAACTCTAAAAAAATTTTCTTTCACAGTTTCTGGTTTACTTACAGCCGAGAATATTACAAAATGCAGATTATCAAAGAGAAAATACTCAATTCTTCAAACAATTTCTTTCCTTAAAGAAGGACAAATGAATGCAACTGTTGTAAACAAGAATCGTACGCTCGTATTAATCGAACTCGAACTGCATTATACCCACTCAATTGCTTAATCAGCCATAACTGAATGTCATTATGATTGTAGTGCTGGCATGATTGTATACTTCGATCATAAGGTCTATTGCATTACTCTCAATCCCTATAATGTCTCTACCAATTTTGGTACCCTGTCATATTGCGGAAAATTGTTGAATAAGGATAGTACTTGCTAAGTACTCAATAAGTTTTTCTCTCAAAGTAATTATACACACCACAACTATTCTAAAAAGTCAATAAAGTCGATCTTAGTTTCCAAATAAACTTTATCTTATTACTTTGTTAATTAATCATTATAAAATTAAAAAATTAAATTGAAAAAAGAAGAAACACTTCGATCCTGCCAGGAGTCGAACCTGGAATCTTCTGATCCGTAGTCAGACGCGTTATCCATTGCGCCACAGGACCGTATGTAAAATGATCTTCACATATTTGAATCATAAGCTATGACTAATCGTAATAATCCAGTTATTTATAGAAGAAAAAAAACCGATAATTCATATGTAAATATTTGATAATCACAATCGACCGCAATTAATCACCAACATTTTATTAAAAAGAAAAACTATAATAAAATAGGCTAATTGGGTTGTAAGGCCTCTAGACAAATACGGTAGAAGTATGTACCAATGTAATGTAGTAGAATTTTGAAATTTTAGAAGAAAATAAAATATAAGCCTACGATCCTGCCAGGAGTCGAACCTGGAATCTTCTGATCCGTAGTCAGACGCGTTATCCATTGCGCCACAGGACCATATGGAGATCGCGGTTGTTAATATAGTAGTACAAACGCTAGTGTTTGAGGTAGTTTGCATAAAATTGCACTTGAGAAGTTTAATTTTTAATCCTTATATTTATTGTAATTCTATTTTTATTTCTAAATTTGGGAAATATAAGTAATCTAGATATAATGGAGAATCTTTAAATTCCAATTAAATAATTAACCATATTAAAATTTAAAGCTTTAACAAATTTAAACAATAAAGACTCAAAAAAAAACTTTTCGATCCTGCCAGGAGTCGAACCTGGAATCTTCTGATCCGTAGTCAGACGCGTTATCCATTGCGCCACAGGACCATGTGCAACTCCAGCTGTTAATATGTAATGTAGTCCTAAATGTTGAAAATAATTGGCAAAAATTGCACTTGTGAAGTTTGGCTACGAAACTTTGTAAATTCGCATATTCTTGGAGAATGCTCATATTTTGAAATTTAGCAACAGAACTTTCAGTAATGTAAGTGAAATTAATGTTATTTCAACGATTTTAATTTCAATTGAAAGCAAAATTTTCCTAAAACTGTAGCGTTTTAATAAATTTGAGCGAAAAAATTGAGAAAAAAAAAACTTCGATCCTGCCAGGAGTCGAACCTGGAATCTTCTGATCCGTAGTCAGACGCGTTATCCATTGCGCCACAGGACCACATAAAAAACCGTTGTTTTAATTATTATATGCGCGTGGAGAAAAAAAAACTATTATACAAATTCTATAATTTATTCAAAAATTCTTTAAATATTACTACTCGATATGTAAATTAATTGTAATTATAAACAGAATATTCTTTTTCTTCAATATCGATATAACAATACATTTCAAGAACAACTTTTGACCAGATCCAGACACATGGTCCTGTGGCGCAATGGATAACGCGTCTGACTACGGATCAGAAGATTCCAGGTTCGACTCCTGGCAGGATCGAGATCAATAACAATATTTTTTTTCTTTCAAATTGAATAATTTATTCTCATAATGATGATATAGAACAAAAAATACATCATTCCTGAGTTCAGCAATAGATAGATTGTATTAAGCTAAGATAGAAATATGTATAGAGGAGGACGACTATCTGAAGGGCATGTTATAACATATTAGACGATGATTTGTACAGGATGTCGGTTCTTAAAGTTAAGAACTGTATTACACAGATATTATCAATTCTTAGCTTATTATTTTAAAACTCTTTTCGAAGCAAAAGTAAAGTTTACTTTTGCAATGACTTGCAACACGTGGGTCCTGTGGCGCAATGGATAACGCGTCTGACTACGGATCAGAAGATTCCAGGTTCGACTCCTGGCAGGATCGTAGCTCTCCAGCTTTTTTTCTTAATTAAAAGTTTGTGGAAAAATCTACAGTGATGGATACAAGAATAGCAAACTTCGTTAATGTATTGTATACGCAAACTTCATTTACGTATTCATTACGTATTGTAAATACAAAATGTATATACTTTTGGTTGAAAGTAAATGTTATACAGAGTAGTAGTGTTTGTTCTTCAAGAAAATGAACTCTGGATGTACTTTTAATAATAACTTAATATACATTTAATGCTTAGTAGACTTTTAGGAACCCTTCCCAAGTAAACTTAATATTTTAATTTCTTTACATCCGGCCACAACCACATGGTCCTGTGGCGCAATGGATAACGCGTCTGACTACGGATCAGAAGATTCCAGGTTCGACTCCTGGCAGGATCGATCATATTCAATATTTTTTGCTACAAATTAATATTTGCAAAAGACCTAACAAGAAATAGATCTTTCTTGGATCAAGATATTGAAAAGTATCTGGATATAACATCTCAGATATTCTTCGAAAGTCAGATTCTATTTTTAGATATAAAACTGTATAAAGCTCTTTGCGAAGTAGAACAGAGACTACTTTTGCAACATGCTTGCGGGCACTGTGGTCCTGTGGCGCAATGGATAACGCGTCTGACTACGGATCAGAAGATTCCAGGTTCGACTCCTGGCAGGATCGTAGTTCTTCACTTTTTTTTTACTTAAAAGTTTGTGGAAAAATCTACAGTGAATAGCAAACTTTGATTATGTTTTGCATATGTATATTATTCATTAAGTATTGTATGTACGTACATATACATATACAAAATGTATATATTTTCGGTTGAAAGTAAATAGTGCACAGAGTAGTAATGTCTTGTTCTTCCAAAAAATGAACTCTAGGAGGTACTTTATAAAACGTAATCCAACTTTTGGAACACAAAAAACATTTTACAGATGGCGCTTTATACACATTAACAATTCAATATGCACTTAACGCATAGTACAGCTTTTAGGAACCATTCCCCCCATTTAATACTTCAATTTTTTTATATCCAAATGCAATCACATGGTCCTGTGGCGCAATGGATAACGCGTCTGACTACGGATCAGAAGATTCCAGGTTCGACTCCTGGCAGGATCGTAAATAATTCGTTTTTTGCACTCTGCTACATACACTATAATATAGCAGCACTATTGTTGTTGTTATAAACGATTTATCAGTATCTGTATATAGTAAGTAATGTGCGTGGAATAATCTATGAACGAAAGGTTAATATATTTAGAATATTAGGAGTTGTAAATAGATTTCAAAAAAATGCCTTTTGCAATTTTTATAACCCGGCGACAATTCTATTGCGGTAATTTTGATCTGAATGGCTCGAATGAACTTCGAAAGCTGGCTCCAGATGTTCTTTAGCACCCGTTTCTTATCAAAATTATTTCGTAGGACCTTGTTTTTCCATTAAAAACGAAGAAAATAAATCTCGATCCTGCCAGGAGTCGAACCTGGAATCTTCTGATCCGTAGTCAGACGCGTTATCCATTGCGCCACAGGACCATATAGCACATATAGGAGGAGGGTAGTCCCGATTTACTTTATTAGTTATTAAAAATAAAAATAATTAAATGAAGAATAAACAAAAATTGTAAGAAATATAATCAAATTAAAATGAAATATAAAATACATTTTAAAAATAAAATTAAATTAATAATTTAAAATATAAAAACAAATTTTCGATCCTGCCAGGAGTCGAACCTGGAATCTTCTGATCCGTAGTCAGACGCGTTATCCATTGCGCCACAGGACCGTTATCAATATCACCCAAATTCATGTAATTCTCAGCGGCCTATGGTTTTGACAAACGCACACACACACAATTAAATGAAGAAGAGCAACACAGCCCATCACAAACTGTTCTTCTGCTATGTTTATGCTAAATAGACATCACCACCAGTAACATACACACACACTCACCATTGAAAAAGAAAACAATTAAGTTGAGCGGCCTATTAATAAACATGATATTTATTGGTTGCCGTTGTTGTTGTTTTGTTATTGTAATTATAATTTCGTTTTATCAAACGATCAAAAATATCGTAACAACATCGTTGCCAACCTAAAATACGGTAATTATCTTCTAAACCTTGTGTGTTAAATGTTTATAAACATGAAATGAAGAGATTTTTGTTTTGTTTTGATGATTTTTCTTAATATTTGTTTAATTTTTATGCGTTTTAAATATAAAATTTTATTTTCCTAACATTAAATTGATTATTTAGTTTGATTTAGCAACACAAATCAATGTTTTAATCACTCAGTGTGTGCGTAACAATCATCTATTCATTATTTTGACTGAAATTTCTATGCAAATAAATTAAAGGAAATCAAAATCAAATAACTCTGATTGCAACTTTTATTTTATTTTTTTGGAAATTGAAAATCAACCATTTAATGTTATTGCTTTTGTGTTAATGATGTTGAATACCTTAAGAGAATACTAGAAATTAAGTTTCATAAACATTGTAAATGAAAACAAGATGAAAAAACAATACTTTTTTTTTCACAAATACATAATTGATTTTCCATTTCTTGCCATGTTTGTTAGATGTGTTTGTTTTTGTGTTAACAAAAGCCTACATAAAACCGTCAATCATTTGAAGTTTATCTGTAGGTCTGTCTTCACATCACTATCATCAACATCATCATCATCATCTCTTTTACCCTCATCAATTATCGTCATTATCTTTAGCGTAGCCAACCTAGCGTGTTGTAGATTGGTGATGCTTTAGTGACTGCTTAACATAATGACTTATTGAAATACAATAAGAAAAAATTATTGAAAAAAGAAAATGTAAAAAGAAATGATTGCTGAAATATCTGATGTAACCGTTTTCGTTTTTTTTTTTTGTTTGCTTTTTTTGTCTTTCTTATAAATATTTCTGTTTTATACATATTTTTCTATATTTTCTTTTATATTTTCATTGTTATTACTATTGCTTTTATATTGCTTAACCACAACAACATCAGCAGATAAATTATGCTAAAATTGATTATCTTTATAATTCAGTTCGAACAGCATGACAAAAACGCTAATATTGGTTATATTTCGTGGTATTATTGTAGAAGAGTTGCCAACCTTAGCTTGTGTAACATATAAGGCTTTAGAAATCTATTTTTGTATTTTAATCACGCTAGGCGATGCTAAACCGATAAGATAATTGAATTCTGAAAAAAAAAAATCTGAAAATAAGAGAAGCGAGCCAGCTGCTTAAGCGTTTGAAAACTGACACTGTTAGTTACACATCAAATCGTTTCCCGGTGATATTGAATGCAAATTACAAACTGTCTCTGTAAAAGCCGGGAGGAGCTAGCAGTACAGTGTTTTGTTTAAATGGACTCAAAGTAAAAGCAGAATAACTTTTTTTTGTTTCTTTTTTACACCAAGGGCAAGAAAATAAACTTCGATCCTGCCAGGAGTCGAACCTGGAATCTTCTGATCCGTAGTCAGACGCGTTATCCATTGCGCCACAGGACCCCGTGCCCCAACATGTTGCAAAAGTAGTCTCTGTTCTACTTCGCAAAGAGCTTTATACAGTTTTATATCTAAAAATAGAATGTGACTTTCTAAGAACATCTGAGATGTTATATCCCGATACTTTTCAATATCTTGATCTCAGAAAGATCTATTTCTTGTTAGGTCTTTTGCAAATATTAATTTGTAGCAAAAAATATTGAATATGATCGATCCTGCCAGGAGTCGAACCTGGAATCTTCTGATCCGTAGTCAGACGCGTTATCCATTGCGCCACAGGACCGTGTGGTTGCGGCTGGATGTAAAGAAATTAAAATATTAAGTTTACTTGGGGAAGGGTTCCTAAAAGTGTACTAAGCGTTAAATGTATATTAAGTTATTATTAAAAGTACATCCAGTGTTCATTTTCTTAAAGAACAAAGCATACTACTCTGCATAACATTTACGTTTAACCAAAAGTATATACATTTTGTATTTACAATACGTAATGAATACGTTAACGAAGTTTGCTATTCTTGTATCCATCACTGTAGATTTTTTCATAAACTTTTATAGTAAGAAAAAAAGTTGGATAGCTACGATCCTGCCAGGAGTCGAACCTGGAATCTTCTGATCCGTAGTCAGACGCGTTATCCATTGCGCCACAGGACCCATGTGCTGCAAATTATTTCAAAAGTAAACTATATTTTGCATCAAAAATGGCTTTATACAGTTCTTATCTCTAAAAATTAGAATCTGACTTTCTAAGAACATCTGAGATGTTATATCCAGATATTTTCCAATATATGTATCTTAGCTTACATATCATGATCTCAGAAAGATCTATTTGTTTTTAGCTTTTTTGCAAATAGTACATTCAGTATTTATAGCAAAAAATATTGCAGACGACCGATCCTGCCAGGAGTCGAACCTGGAATCTTCTGATCCGTAGTCAGACGCGTTATCCATTGCGCCACAGGACCCGCATATTTTTTTCGATAGGATAAATGGAAACATGTATGTGTTTAAGAGAAATCGAAACTAATTATATCAGACTTTATATTTCCGGATTTATATGCTGGCGATGGTAATCCACATGAGATAATAGAGGACCCAACGCCTCCCGAAAAAGTTACTCTTTGGTGTGGATTTTGGGCTGGCGGTCTCATCGGTCCATATTGCTTTGAGAACGACGTTGGTTAACCAACAATGTCAAAGATAAGGACTATAGGTCTATGATTACTTATTGATTTTATCCAAAATTGGATTATCTGGACATCAACGACATGTGGCTTTATGAATACTGGACTACTTGCCGCACAGTTCAGGCCACGGTGGATATTCTCTACGAACTATTTGAGCAGCATGGCTACCTCACATGGAGGTGATATGTAAATTAGAGAAAGTGTCGCAGGTGTTCCGTTGGTCAAATTCAGTCTTACAGTGGAACTTCTATTACTTGAATTTTCTAAAATTTGAAGCATAACGAGAGCATCTTGGAGAGAAATTCTATCAGGTTTTGCTCTTTAACTTGAAGTTTCTATCAGTTGGATTTTTTTTTCTGGATAATGGTGATTCAATTTATAGAAGTTCGACTGTATTTGTGTACCAGAGTCATGAAAATTAGATTGGACATTTCTGATGCGCTGCAGCCAGCGATAATATATCTTCGGTAATATCTCACACACACCGTATTTTGTTTTATAAAAATATTAAGATAGGAATCGTTTAGTGAAAGACCCTATAGAAAAAGGGCATATTAAAGCTGTTTTTTTTTACAATTTTCATGGAAAATACTTTTTTTTTTGAAGTTTTAAAGAAACCAATAAACACGTTTCTTTTGTCGTGTGTGTGTGTGTTTGTTTTTCGAATTAATTTTAAACTTTTTCTTTATTTATGATTGCCATTCATCGCCGTATTTCTTTCCCCTTGTCAATCATTTATAAACTCATTAAAAACAGTTGTTTTCTAAATTACCCATCCTAACGCGTACTCCCGCACCCGCACCCGCACGCCTTCTACTAACACGTAAATTGATGTAAAAAAAAAACTTTCCAACAGAAACTTCCTGTCATTTAAGAACAAAAACGAAACACACGAAAAAAAAAACAAAAATTCAAATTTATTTTCATCATTATAACGAAATTGACATTGAACTTTTGTTGTTCTTGTTGTTATACGTAAATATTCCTGTTATTGTTGTTGGATGTTGTTGTTTGTCTTTGTTTTGTTGTCTTTGCTTTACTCTCCTTTTTTAAATATTATAATTTATTGCATTTTAATGCTTAACGTCATGTAAAGTGCTGGGATTTATACATGTCAGCCCAGCCAGCCACCATCAATACCATCATCACCGCCAAGACCAACACCACCACGGCCATCACTACCATCACAATCCCTATAACAACAGCAACAATTCTTGTATTAAACAATACACGTTTTTCTTTTTTTTTTTGCTTTTTATCACACGTTCCCTTTGCTGCACAACTCTCTATTGAAACGCCCTCTCTATTGGGTGTTATAAAAATAACTTTAAATTCAATTCTCTTTTTTACATTTTTCCTTATTCTTTTTATGTAAAATCATCTTCTTCATAAATCTTTCATTTGATGTCTTTAGCTATGTACATACATACATAGATACATACATACAAACATTTTTTTACACCGAAGGGCGAAGAGAAAAAGTGTTCCTTTGTTTACCAGGTTCTTTGATTTTCTGTTGTTTTCATCTGGAGTTACCAGCAGCATTTGATTAAAATTGTTGTTATGTTCTCTTTTTCTTTTTTTTTCTCTGTGATTGTTGTTGTTGGCTCTCTATTAAAATATTGTTTTGGTTTTTTTCCAAATTTACTTCAATTCCATACACATTTATAGCAGGTTAACATTTCAGATTGCATGTAAAAATTAAAATTTTAAAAAAAAAATAGTGCAATTTACATTTGATGTCTTATTTGTGATATAATTGTTGCAATAATATTAAAACTAGTAAACTGTTGCATTATTTACTGTGATCTTTGTTTTCTTTATTTTTAACTCTTTTTTTTCTGTATTCCACTACTGTACTCTATAGATGCAATTATTTCATGATTATTTTTTTTTTGTATCCATAAATCCGTACTTAGTATTTGGAGCATGAAACATGCAACTGTCAGAAAGAAATATTTTGTATATCAGATTACATATTACATGAGTATATACTGTGAGCGTCAAAATAAAGTGTACAAAAGCATTTGTTTTAATAAAGTTCTTATTTCAGTCTTTAAATATACGACTATATTAACTATTTTATGTTTTTATGACTCAATGTTATATTCTCTTCTTAGTTCTAAAAAATAAAATAAAGTTTTTTACTTAGACTAAACTTATAAAACAAAAATAAAATATAATCCATTTTTTTGGCGTCAAAAAAAGTGTACAACATTTTGTTTCCATAAAAATAAAGGAGATTCAGAATTTTGTTGCTTTTCCTTTTGATTTAATAACTGCACTCAGTCTTCGAGGCATTGATTCTACAAGTTTTTTTTGTTACATCAGATGAAATTTTCTGCCACTCTTCCATTATAACGGATTTTAGCATATCCTTATTGCTAATTGTCCTTTTTCGAATCTGGCGGTCTAAATAGTCCCACAAAAGCTCAATTCGATTTAAGTCCGGTGATTGGGGAGGATGATCCAGTACTTTAGGAGTGCGGTAGAGTAGCTATTCTTTCACTACAGTTGCGGTATGCTTGGGATCATTGTCTTGCTGGAAAATCCAAGAGCCTTGCAACCCCAATTTCTCTAAACTGGTTGGCAAATTGTTTCTCAAAATATTCATATAATCAGTTTTATTCATAGTACTTTCAATAAAAACCAAACTTCCAACTCCACTTGCCGCCATACATCCCCACACCATCACCGAACCCCCTCCGTGCTTAACCGTGGATATTAAATTTTGTTCGGCATACTCATTATTTTTAGTTCTCCATACTTTTACGGGTTTTTTTCTGGCCGAATACCTCGAACTTACTTTCGTCGCTAAAAAGGACATTATTCCAGAAAGAAACGTCTTTGGTTTCGTATTTTTCTGCATAACCGAAACGTTTTTTCTGATTAACAGTAGATATTAGCGGCTTTTTTCGTGGGAATCGACCATATAACCCATTTGAATGTAATGCTCGTCATATTGTACTGGCACTTACGCTAGTACCTGTTGTTGCTGCAACTTCCTCTGATATTTTAACAGCACTTTTAAATGGATTTTTCTTCACATCACGCACTATAGGCCTTACTTCAGCCTCATTCAAACGTTTTGGTCGGCCTGCTCCTGGGAGGTTTTCTATTTTTCCGAATTTTTTGTATTTGTCAAGTATTCTTTTTCACAGTATTATGACTTCTGTTGATAATAGTGCCAATTTCACGAAAAGTTTTACCTTCATCGCGAAGTTTTAATACAAGTTCTCTAACATAATTGGAAGTTTGTTTACCCATTTTCAAAAATTTACTTTTCACAAAAAGTTTTTAATCTGCCGTAGCAACTAATTAAAATCAACGTTAACAACATTTCAATAGAATACAAAAGACGTAAACAACCAAATATAACGGAACTTTTTACAGTACGACCTCGTTTATAAATTCCGCATGAAGTAAATTTGTACACTTTATTTTGCCAGCCGTAAAATACTGGACTAGATATTATTTTTGATTTAATTACTTAAGCTATTGCCAAATACATTTTTGTGGTTGTTTTAGAATTAAGTTAGAATAACAATGTAATAAGACAAAAAACACAAAAATTTATAAGTTGTAATTATCCAATGCATAACATAGGGGATTTATTATAACAAAATATTTTGTACACTTTATTTTGACGCCCACAGTACATATGTAAGTATGTATAGACCCCCTTTTTCTGTCTCTCTCTCTCCCTCTCTCGTTTTAATGTATTGTTTAAAAGCAGATCTTAATTATTGTATTATGTAAACTTAGATCGGTTTGTCTGTCTGTGTGCCCGTCTTGCATGCTCTTTGGAATATAAAATAAATCTTTTAAATAAAGTTCCACTGTTTAAGAAACTTGTAATACTTTAGAAATCTTATTATTAATCTGGCAAGTTAAGTTTGTAACATTTCGACGCGTCCGTTCTATAACATTCTAAGTCGAAAAAGTATGTTTTGAGTTACGAGCTCTAAAAGTTTTCACGCGCCATAAGTCTATATGTTTATTCTAAGTAGATTTTTTCCTATAACTTGGAACGGATCGGCCCATCTTAACCAAATTTTGTCAGTATTTAAGTTAGAGAAAGTAGAATTTAAAAATACAAGAACATTAAAAACGTTTTAAGTACCCTTAGAACATTATAGAATGGAGGTGTCAATTTCTTAATTGGTTTAAGAATTATTAATTCAAAAGATTTTGGAAATGGCTGCTTATCAAAGGCGCCAATTGCAGAATTGCCTAACATTAAATTACGTTACTGTCAAGAACGTAAGAACATTTTCAAAACATCTGGGACTGACAGCTTCTGCATCCTTATCAGAGATTAGCAGCAATGCATCGTTTTTTCGTTACTCATGAAATTCATTCATGAAATTTTGAATATAAGTGAGTCAACAATATTGAAATTTAACTACAGTCGAACTTCTATAATCTGAACTTCTATAACTTGAATTTTCTATAAGTTGAAGCACAAATACACCAACTTGGAGAGAAATCCTATCAGGTTTAATTTCTTCAACTTGAAGTTTCGATAATCGTGATTCAATTCATACTCACTGCATCGTTGATTTATAAGAACAGGTTGCAATAAGTATGCGTACAACGTTGACATCAAACTCATACCATACGAAATATGTTTGATTCATAAGCCTACTCATGCAGTCTTAGTTGATATGCAACAAGCAGAGCAAACCCACAAACAAACCTTCTTGTAAGAATTTTAGTATTCATTCTCGATTCATACTTATTTTGTGGTTCGGGTATATGTTGAGCTATGTATCGAGAATCGAAATCAACAACATCATACATGTTGTTTTAAATATGAATGAACATGATGACTATTTCAAACTTTGAATAGGAGTTGAGATGCCATGATGTTAGAATAAGTATGAAATTATGAGCACGATTCGATTCTACTCATTTCTTGAAACACTCATCTCTGATTTTTAACCTCAAGTTTCTGGACGCCTACAGAATGCAGATTGTTACGAATAATTTGTAAATTTAGAGAATATTTTTTGCTATGTACACCCAATTACTCCTGTGATTATGAACTTTTTGTGTTAAAAGTTTGTAATTTTATTAAACGTTCATTGATCTCTGTTGTAGCCGGGAATCGGGAAAGAGGGAATCCATTAACCAAATGGAAAGTATTTTAAAAGCTTAAAATAATTCAAAAATAACAAGTGCTGAGTATAATTTTTTTATTTTTAATAAAATTTACTGCAGACACCACATAAGAAAAGGAAAAACAAATTATTGTTAAAAAAAAAAAATGTAACCAGAAAATGCAGAATGAAAAGAAAGAGATGAAATGAATGTAAATCTCAGCTATAATAAACTCTACTCCACTCCACAATAAATATGAACAAAATTATTCAAAGAAAGAAGAAAAAATTTCAACTTTTTAACACTGACGGAAATTGTATTTTTTTTTCAATTGTGCTGGCGACTGCAGTTGGTTTTCCATTCATGACTTTACCAACCCTCTTTAAAAATATACAACAAGCCATAAGAATGTCCGTCTTTCTGCCAGTGGAATTGGCGATGATAATGGCTATACAAACGCAGCGTGAATAATTTTCCTTTTTTATTTTGTTTTGCACTGGAGTGGTGAAGACAAATTCAGTTTAAAACTTGAGTTTAACTAAGGCCCCCCTTAGATGATAATTTATAATTTTTTTTTTCAGTAAAATATTTCTCCTTTACGGAAATGAGTTTCTCCTTTACGTGAAACTTAAGACATTGAGAGTGTTTTTGATTATCTTTGTTCTTTTCTTCTGTTGAAAAGACTACTGCGTCTTCGCTTGCTAGCTAACCGGACCATGCTTTTCCTCTCCAGAAACATACCAATCTCGAGGTAAAATGTGCCTAGTCAGTGTGTTCTAGGCAAAGCAAATAGGTCATCATCATATTTCCCGGTCCAGCTCCGCTACCTTAGTAATCGCAAATAAAAAATCTATATTACTTATCATATTAAAATATCGGGTCCGACATCTAACGTTTTTTTTTTCAACTAGTGCTTATTTTGTAAATGGTAAAACATAGCTCATGTCTGATTTGACAGATAATTAGTTTTATCCTTCCGCTGAACCAATATGGGTGTGTATACGCGTTTTCGCTTCGCTAAGTGGGCCTGCGATCGCCTTACAGAAGATGCCGATATTGCCAAAAAAAAAAATCATATTTTCAGATGAAGCTCATTTTGATCGTGGTGGGTATGTAAAGAAGAAATATTGCCGCATTTGGGGCACAGAAAGCCCGCACGCATACATTGAAAAGCCGACGCCTCCAAAACGGGTCACTGTTTGGCGCGGATTTTGGTTCAGAGGCCATTTTTCTTTGAAAATGAGCAAGGAGTGGCCGTTACAATCCATGGCGATCATTATTGGGCCATGTTGAACGAATTTTTATTCACGAAAATTGAAGAGGAGAATACACTCGAAGCTACACTCGATGTTTTGCGTCCTGTTTTTGAAGATCGCATTATCAACCGGAAGTCGCCGTGGTCTAGTGGGTAGTGTGTTGGCTTATTAGACAAAAGGCCCGGGTTCGAATACCAGGTCAGACATCAAAACGAAAAAATATTTTTTCAGCGACTTCCCCTCAGCAGATTTCTGGCAAAGACTCTGAGAGTAAAAATTGCCATGAAAAGCTTGTCAAAAATCTGTCGCACACTGCATAAGTGGTGTGAGAAGCTAGGTCGTAATCCTGACTGAAGGGTTGTAATGGCCAATTATGTATTATCAACCGCAAAGCTGATGTCGTTTGTGGGGTGTCGTCAAAGATAAGTGTTACGCTATAAGCCAGAGGCAGTTGACACTTTAAAGGACAATATTCGCCATTGGCGAAATACAGCTGCACACAATCGATAATGTGCTTAAAAATTTAATCGATCGTGTAGTCTACTGCATGGCTAGCCGAGGCAGTCATTTGTATGAAATTATTAAACTTGTACTTTCAAATAAAAAAAAAAAAAATTTAAGAAAATATTCTGTAGTTCTGTTTTCAAAAAACAAAAATTATTTGGCGGAGGCTTTAGAAAAAAGTGTAACCCTTTTAACTACAAACCCGTATAGTTTTCAATTGTTAACTTCAGACAATTAACTTTTTAGGTTTTCCACGTTATTTAGTTTACGCGATTAACCAAGTTACGGTACGACTTGTGAATCGCTGAATCGTTTAATGGCGGTAAAGTAAATAATTTAACGGTTATGCTGCTCTTGATAAAGCTCATTCACTCACTCACTCACTCACTCACTCTGTACGTTTTAAATGCTCAATCAATGAAGCGAAAATTAATTGCTCTAGTTTTTCATTAAGCATTTATTTTAGAACTTTTTTCGCTTTTTTTATGTTTTTTGTTTGAAGTCAATTATTTATTTTGTTCTTCTTTTGAAAACCACAAAATATTCTTTATTAAAAAATAAATTTTTTGTACTCAAAGAAAAAAAGAATTTCAGTTTAATTAGCACATTTAACAACATTGTTCTGGCAGTCAGGCAGGCAGGCAGTTAGGCTGCCTTTAAGACTTGTGAAAAAGTTCTTTTTCTAGATACTGTTGGTGACTTTATTTATTTATTTCTGTTTGTTGTTGTTGTTCTTGTTGTTTAACCCATTTAGTAACTAAAAATGAAAAAAAAAAATACACGCTTAAACGCTTACATATGAAGTTTCATTTTTATGGTTAAGTAGGTCATATCCAACCATCCATCCATCCATTTGCTCCAAACGCAACTGTGTGCGCACTCTCTGTTTGAAATGAGGAAAAAGTTGTTTGTAAAATAAATTCAACAACATTTCCTACATTTTTCTAGTCTCTCTTTTCTTTCTGTATTTTTAACAGTCATATGAGTCAAGTTTTAAGAAAAGTTGTCGTTTTTTAAAGCCTGATTCAGACGACTATTAATGCCATCATTTATCTGCCTTTACATGTTCCATGTTCATTGGCGTTTTGTTGGCTTGGTTTTCTAATGATCTGACTTTTGGTTTCATAAAAACAGAAAAAAAAAATCCAACAAAATCTAGGTCATTAACAAAATTTTGTGGGTTTTTCTTTTTGACATTAGGGGCTAAGCAAGCTGGCAAGTTTTAAATGCGATCTTTTCCAGCCAGTCCAAGATAAATGAAGACATAAATACTCGCAAATGAAGACATTTTACGTTAATGATGTTATTTACAATGAATAATGTTTCCATAACCGGAAAGTAATAAAATTAATTGGTTAATCAATGAATTTAGAAGAGTTCACTTATAAACAAATTTTTCTTGTGCTATTTGGAGAAAAAAAAATGGAACTTGTTGCATGTTGCGTCCCACTATATTTCCATTGTATCAAGGATTCCAAAACAGTTTCCCTATTGGTTAGGCGTTACTTGTAACCACAATATTGATCTTCCTACCCAGACACTGTTAACAAAGTGGATTTTTCAAGCCCGATTTCTTAAGTGCCAAAATTATTTGTGTTATACAATTAAGTGGGTTTTATCAGGGACACCTTATACTATGTTCAGACATGCACTTATATTGAGAAAATCGCAATAAACGGCATTATTGATCTCAATATTTCATATAAAATTTCAATCAATTATTGATCAATTAAGTCATAAATTGTAATAATATTGATTAAAACTTTAAATACAACACTGTCATAAGTACGTTCAGTGAACATATTACATTTTTCCGAACACTTTCTATTGATATTTGACAATTAAAATGTAAACAACGACAGTGCCATAAGCAAAAATTTTCTTTTGTGCTAGCTATCCCATATTATCAAATTTTTATTTCTCATCCTTCTCAGGAAAACCACTTTGGAGTCACATGTAGTCCCTATTAACCCCAACAGCTCGGCGTTTCGGTTAATCATTAACAATACCTTTTCCAATATTAAATTGTTTTCCATTTTTTCTAAAAAATATTTTTTGGCACTAATTTTCGCGATTAAATTAAAAGCAATTTTGTTGAAGCAATCAGCTGTTTTGTTTACCAGCTGTCTAATAAATTTTCGTATATTATATGTCTGAACGCTAAAAATATTGTTCTCAATAAACCGAATATTGATTTAATAAAAGTGCACGTCTGAACATAGTATTAGGCTATAATACCTGCAGCATGGTTAATATTTGTTGTTGAATGTTCTAATGGGTGATTTTATAAGAGCTATAGGAAAATTTTTCAAAAAAAAAAGAAAAAAAAATACATAAAATTCAGAAAAATGCATGAAATCTTTATTTGAATCCATAGTACGGTCCGTATAATTTAATGTTTAAAGATTATTTCATGCAAATGTTGACCGTGACTGCGCCTCAAATAGTCCATCCGCTTAGTCCAATTTTGGCATACTCTTTCCAACATTTTGGCCGGTATCTCACGAATAAATGCTTCAATGTTGTCTTCCAAAGTGCTTACGGGTCATTGCATCATGGGTAGGCACGCCGAGAGAATGAGGCTCCCAATTAACGACTTCTGCCATGGATGCAGGTCCACTGAGGAAGAGGAAAACGTTATTCACTTTCTTTGCCAGCGCCCGTCTCTTGCTAGGTGTAGATATAGGTTATTTGGCTCCCCATTTCTTGTTAGCTTAACGGAGCTATCATCTATTGATATCAAGGATATAGCTTCGTTCATCAAATTTTCTGGCTGGTTTTCCAGTACGTGCTTTTGTTGTGCAGCCCTTGCGCTGATCAACTTCTTCCTTTCCCTGATTTGGCGGAACTTGGTTAGTTAAGGGACTGCGTTTCACCTGTGGCATCACAACGGGCCGCCATGCGTGCTCAAGTGAGCTTTGTGATATCAGAGCTACCACTACGACCTAACCTAATCTGTCTTCCAATGCGTCAATTGAAGCGGGCTTGTCTGTATAGACATGAGCATTAACACAGCCCCACAATAAATAGTCTAAACGCGTTAAATCGCACGATCTGGACGGCCAATTGACCGATCCCGAACGTGAAATGAAATGATCACCGAACTCGCCTCTCAATATTGGTTCGAGTTCTGTGTGGCATGTGGCACCGTCTTGTTGAAACCACATGTCATGTAAGTTAAGCTGTTGCATTTTGGACAAAAAAAAGTTGGTTACGTTACGATTCACAGCATCTTTGAAGAAGTTCGGTCCAGTGATGACACCAGCTCATAAACCGGACCAAACTGAGGCTCTTTCTGGATGCATTGATAGCTTTTGCAAAGCTTCTGGCTAATCTTCACTCCAAAATCGGCAATTCTGCCTATTTACGTATCCATTGATCCAAAAATGGAAGAAGTGCGCGATGAACTTTCTTAACAGAGCACCCATTTTGATAATAAAATTCAACTAGATGACCCGTGCGAATATTTCGCACCGTTAGTTGTAATTTTTGTAACATAAAATGAAAATAATTAATTGAAATTTTATTAAAAGTATAAAAATATTAGAAGTCATAATATCATCATACATATTTACATACATATGTTTAAATGCTTTTATAATACTTCTTTGAATAGATCGTTGACTTTTTGCCGTACGAATCCTTAAAACAAACAAAAATTTCTTTAAACGCACGCACTCGAGAAAAAGCCACGTATAACTGCCCATGTGAATAGACCGGTTCTGATAAATACAATCCTACCTTTTGAAGGGTTTGACCTAGTGCTTTGTTTATCGTCATAGCAAAAGCAACTTTCAATATACTAATATAATTTTTATAATTTTCAATATAATTTTTATCAATGAAAATAATAATTTTTCAATTTCTAATTATTTTTCGCTATTAGTGTTAGATATAAGCTTTAAAATGAGATATCGTTCATTAAATTTGATGCGGTGATATGGGAGATATTTGCAACCGACAAAAAAAAGTGCTTTAGAAATAATATAGATGATAATTTGCAAGCGTTGTTCGTTTGTAAGACGATTCATGGTTAAATTATAGACCAAACTGAAGATGTTTGACAGTGAAACAAGACACGAAACGTGCGTGAGCTGTTTAAACCAGTGTTTCCAAAAAGATAATAGCTAAAAAATCACCCTTTATTATTAAAGCGTTCATATAAATGTAAATGGGACTATTAAAGACTCTGTATTTCTACAAAAGTGTTGACGAATTTTGTTAAAAAAAAAATACGAAATAAAAATTGAAATTTCCCCAACAAAAAGAAAAATAAATGTCATGGGAAGTTGGGTTTTTGGTTTTTCAAATTTTTACCATCAATATCAGACAGAAACAATCAATCAATCATGCCATGTCAATGTAACGAGACAATCGAAAATTTATTGAAAAGGTTTCAAGCCATGTAATGGAAAGGCCATCGTTACTTGGACAAAAAGGTCAAAAAGGGCCAGATGAATAACAAAAAGAAGAAAAAGAAACAAAAGTTTGGAAAACTAAAGTTTAAAAAGAAAACTTGTCATGATTAATTACATCGATATCCAGAGAGGGAGAGAGAGAAATTGTTTCATTGAAAAGGAGTTTTCAAAAAAAAAGAAAAAGAAAAGAAATTAAAACTTTATTTTCTTTTCAAAATCTATCGGCAAAAGTATTTGTTGTTGTTGCTTTCTTAAGAATTTGGCGTTTAAGTATGTTTGTAAACGGTTTAGTTTTCACTTGAAATACAAAGAAAAGAAAAGCAAAAGGAAAAACTCATGATAGACATTTTCTTTTATTGTAAATGAAGAAGAAAACTGCTAATGATGAGTCTTGTTGGCTTTGTAATGCCGTTTTCATATTGCCAAGCCAAGCAATTCTTTTATGTTTCACCCAAGTGAGAGTTTAAATTCACTGTAAAATGTTTAGCCAATTAAAAACAAATAAAATAAAAAAAAAACTAGTCAATGAAACTAAAAATTAAAGAAAAAAATCTATAAAGAAATACTACATAGACTAGAGCATAAAATATTTCACTTTTCAAAACATCATTAAAAAATTAATTTCAAATTATGTTTGTATGTTGTATGCTTTTTTATTGGCTTTAAGCTTAACTAGAAAACGTTTTTCCAGTGCTGGCTTTTACCATAACCCTCGTAATTGTTACGTTTTCATTTTTTTTTATTGCTTTTTCTACTCTCGGTATTTATTTCTTTTTCATCTTTCTACCACGTTTTAGTACCTCAATAGACAATTGCTTCCAAGAAAAGAGGTGTGTTTTATCAATAGTACTTGTGGCTTAATGGCCAGCCAATATTAATGCTAACATTTTTTATAGAGCCGTAAAAAAAGAAAAAACAGGGGCGTCCTACTGGCCCAGTTTAAGAGCATTACATTAAGAGCTTTATCTTAATCGAAAAGGCATTCAAACGCCTTCCAAAGATCCTTAACAATTTTAATTAATACAATAAAAATCCTTAATTTAAGAAATAAAATTTAAAATAATAATCAAAATTAACCCAATCATAGTTTTATGAGAAGATAGTTATTCAAAACAACAATTTATATATCGATTCTAAGAACAGGAATCATATATATTATTTCTAAAGTACTTTTTTTTGTCGGTTGCTAATATCTCCCATACTACCGCATCAAATTTAATTAACGATATCTCATTTAAAAGCTTATATCTAACACTAATTGCGAAAAATAATTAGAAATTGAAAAATTAATATTTTCATTGATAAAAATTATATTTTATATAGAACTGCATGATGATACTATTGTCATTATGATTATATGTTTTTGTTCAAGTGTGGTAATACAGGGTCGCGTAATAATAATGTAGTTCTACATGATATAGTATGTATTAAAATCCATTCTGGCAATACCGGTGCGAAATATTCGCACGGGTTATCTAGTTTATTTATTAGTGCTGTTAACAATGACAAAATTAATTGTTACTCACTTTGAAATACAGTAAGATTAGCGCGAAAACAGCGAAATAGCGTTAAACGCAGCAACAGGAAAGATGCGTTCGTGCACTATTGGAATCTTTATTCTTGACAGTCAAACAAAAGAGCGTTGAAAAATATATATAGAAGGTCCGCTAAATAACTTTTTTTTTGAAAATGCTTTACAAAACTTACAGAACTACAGAATATTTTCTCAAATTTCTTTTTTTATTTGAAAGTACAATCCTTCCGGTTAATAATGGAAAATAATTTCATTCAAATGGCTGACTCGGCTGGGCATGCAAGAGCCTACACGATTAGTCCAATTTTTAACCACATTAACCATTGTGTGCAGCTGTATTTTACCAGTGGCTTCACGAATATTGTCCTTTAAAGCGTCAATTGTCTCTGGCTTGACGGCGTAACACTTACCATTGACGGCACCCTACAAATAATAGTCCAAAGGTGACAAATCGCAGTTTCGAGGTGGCCAAACAGCTCTGCGGCTGATAATGCGATCTTCAAAAACAGGGCGCAGAACATCGAGTGTAGCTTCGTCTGTGTGGCATGTAGCGCCGTCCTGTTGAAACCAAATGTTGCCAATATCCTCCTCTTCAATTATTGTGAACAAAAATTCGTTCAACATGACCCGATAACGATCGCCATTGACTATAATGGCCACTCTTTGCTTATTTTCGAAGAAAAATTGCCCAATTATGCCTCTGGACCAAAGTTCGCACCAAACAGTGACTCGTTTTGGGTGCGTGCGAGTTTTCTGTGCCCCAAATGCGGCAATTTTGCTTGTTTACAAACCCGCCACTATCAAAATGAGCTTCATCTGAGAAAATGATTTTTTTTTTTGCTAAAATCGGCATCTTCTGTAAGGCGATCGCAGGCCCACTTAGCGAAGCGAAAACGCGTATACACAACCATATTCGTTCAGGGGAAGGATAAAACTAATTATCTGTCAAATCAGACAGGAGCTAAGTGTTACCATTCACGAAATAAGCACTAGTTGAAAAAAAAAACGTTAGATGGCGGACCCTATACATTAGCGATCTACAGCGACTGCATACACGACCTGATGAGAGAGAGTGTTTTGCAATTACACTATTTCAAACCCAATGAAAATTACGCCGTGTTTGTGTGCGTGTGTTTGGCAGAGTTGCTATAGCACAAGTAGAATGACCTTCTGAAAAGGACAAAATATCAAAAATATTTTGATATTCACCAGGTCGGGCTTGCAAACATGAAATTTGCACTATTACACTGTTATAAACATGTTGCTTAAACATGTTGCTAAAGAGTGTATACCCACTAAAAACAATCACTTGGATTACAGTAATTAATATGAAGAACCATAACAATAACAACTAGTTTCTTATGAATAAAACGGCAACTCTTACGCCTGACCCTTTGTTAAGATTTGTAAAGCAATTATTTGTGGGAGCTGTTCTGTTTTGTATTTAATATGTAAATAATGGAATTTAACTTAATAAATACAACAAAATTGAAGAATATAAAGAAAGTACAAAATTAAAAAGGGAATATTTGTACAAAACACTTTAAAAAAATCATTTAAAAAACTCTATAACATATGAAAGTACGCGTTTTATTTTATTTTATTTTTTTTCATTTCATTTTCTTCTTTTAAACGAATTTAAATGAGGGCTGTTGTTATAGAAAAAGAGAAGAAAAAAAAAAAAACTACAACACAAACTCACAAAATGTCAGACGAATCATTCATTCTCATTCATTCATTCACTCACTCATGCATTTGCCTTGTTTGTCACAATGCCAGTCTTGCCATCCATGCAATCGAGTTTAAATTTTCAACAGGAATGGATGGGAATGAATGCTGGCTGGCTGCTTCATGTGAATGGAATACATACAATCATGATGGAAATGTTGATGATGATGTTCTTCTGTGTGTAATGTGTAAGTCATACTGTTGTGCTATGGTTGTAATCAAATGTTTAAGTTGTAAATATAGTTTTTTGTTGTTGTTGTTGTTGGTGTGCATGGAGAATTTTAAATAAAATGTGGATGACACAATGAGGCTATTTTTATAGCTGTCAAATAATAGTTGATGATGACGATGATATTGCTTTAGGCCGTGAAAAACTATACAAAAAGAGATAGACAGACAGACAAACCAGGCTCTGCCTGCCAGCCAGCCATCCAGTCACTTTGTCATTTAGCTGCTAGTTAAGCCGCAGCAAGCCAAACAGAGCAGCATACTTCTTTTAAAGGCATGATGCATGAATTATTTTATTTTTACGACAACATCATGTATGCACATTGCATTGTTTGACTGGTTGTGGTGTATAATTTAATTCATAGATTCACGTCTCCTCTTCACGTTTCTTTTCTCCTTTTATTTTTGTTACGTTTCAACTTGATATGAGCAACTCTGCAACATTTACACCACCAGCCATAAAAGTCTCGTCACTCGTCGTCATCGTCCGTCGTCCGTCGTCTCTGTCATATCATGTTATCCATGTAGCCTGACATTTATTTTCAGCAGTAGCAGTAGAGTAGCCTTTTCTGTTTTAACATTTTCCACTTAAATTTATTCCATGCCACACATTTATTGTTACTACTACAGGCTATAATGTTGAGTATGAAAGCATAAAAAAGGAAAAATTGTACTTCTTTTTACCAACCATTTAGAAAACTTTTAACACGTTTTTATTATGTTTTCTTTTTCCTTTTTCCTCTTTTAGTTTAGCTTTCTTGGCCCTATAAAAGGATAGTAAATCTAACTACATGTAAAGAATTTTATCATCGAAACTAAATTAAAAAATAAACAAAATATTCTTATAAGGTGTAGTGAAATGCAGACATTATTTCTTTATTTTTAATTGCATATTTTTATAATATGGTAACCCTTAAATATCGGTAATAATTAATACAAAAACAAAAACTAATGCCACTTGAAATATGCTTTTTATATTATAAAACTGTTACAGTTTCTATGGTGAAAGGTAAAAACCTGTTAAACTACTCTTCAACAAAGAAACCGAAACATAAAATTACTTAGAACGTATGACAACCCTGTTTAAAAATATTAACAAAACAAAAAATTGCAATTCTCTATCACACAAGCAATGTTAAATTTTTTTCCAGTGTAAGTGTAGACACATATTTAAATCTACACACACACACACAAGCAAGCATGCATGCATGATTTTTATCATAGCAAGGGTGCTATGACTTTGGTTACTGTTACTATAACAACAATAACAACAACATTGGACGGACTGTTTTTGTTTTCAATATACAGGGGTAGTTTTGTTTTTGTTTTTTAATTTCATTTGCATTGTTTTCCTTTGTGCTATTGTATTATTTACCATTGCTGAGAGTGTGTGTACTTAGTTGCTGTAAGCATTTTTACACCCTCTTCTTAAAAGTCTCTCTCTCTCTCTCTCGTTCGCTCGGCTCTATCTCCCATTGTATGTCTTCAAACTAGAGAGTAATAATGAAAGCAAAATCAAATGAAATAGAAAAAAATGGAAAACAATAACAATTTCATTGTGCCACTGTACCAAAGACACAATTTTTATGGTTCATACAATCATAACAAATGCATACACAACATAAAAGAGAGCATAAAATAAACGATGACAACCAACGCCTTAGTTACTTGAACACTAACGACAGCAACAACAACAAATGAACGACAGCAACGTTTGATTGTTAAAAAAAAAAAAATACTCACACACACACAGTCATTATAATGTTGACCAACATTTTCTCTCTCTCTCTCTTTGCTGTTTAACTGTAATTGCGTGTATTTTTCTATTGTTTCTTGACTCATCTGTAATGCGTCACTGTGTGTTTGTGTCCCCAAAGAAATGTTTTCAACAAAAATAAACAGTAATTAACCCTTAGAGATTATTTAATGAGGTTTTTACAAAATTTTAATTTTTATTTTTTTTTTTATTTTAATTTAGTTTTTAATTTAATAATAATAACTGGCAAAAATTAATTAAATGTAAATTAATATTTTAAATACTAGCTCGTTGAAATTGCTTTGTTGCAAGCAAAATTAAATGAACATTCACATACATTAGCACACTTTACTTCCCTTGCATTCATTTTCAAGTCTCTGAGTCAACAACAAACAAATAAGAAACAACAGAGAGAGAGAGTGAGTGGGGTCCATATTTTGATTTTTATTTACCGTTATATTTTATGATAATGGTTTCTGGTAAAACAATAACTGAATGTTGCCAGCTTTTGTTTTTTTTCCCGTTTAGTCCCGCGATTGTTTTATTATAAATACCCTGGTTTTGTTGATGTAATTAAATTCAATTGAAATCAATTAAAAAAAAATTGTAACAAAATCCACGAACAAAACTGACTGACATGCATCTCTTTATTATTTCATATTACCGTGTCATATTAAATTACGTACGATGAATGAATCATTTTTAGTATTAAAAAGTGTATTGAATTGAAAATTTTTTTTAATGTATTTTTTTTTTAATATTTAAATATGATCATGAAAAGAATAAGTGTTTGGAAATGACTTTAGAATCTGGGATTTTAATCAAGCTGTTTTGATTAGGTAGCGTGAGGATAGTAGCTTGCTTTCCTGCCGCTCACTGCAAACTCATGAAAGAACCTTTATTGCGGATAGGGATCGCCTCAAGCTTAAAATATGGATTCTCCGAAGAAGAAAACGAATCACCAGAACACCTACTTGGAACCTGTATGATGTTAATGCACCTTGGAAGAAAATACCTGAAAACTTATTAAGAACTAGGCAGGGAGTTATCCTCTTTTACGTTCTGAAGTTCGGGAAGATATTCAGGATATACTTTTTAGATTGAGGACAGCATCGTAAATGATATTAATGTAGAGGCGAGAGATTTTCAACAATCGTCTTTTTATAATTCTATGAAATTCTTTAATGAATTACAACTTATAAATCTTAGTGTAGGGTATTCTTAAAGTGTTTATAAAACACGTATTTCGTTCCTGATATAATTAAAGATGTTGTATTTTATTTATTTCTTTATAAAAGTGAACTTTTTTTTATTAATACAAATAACAATAATAAAAAAAAAACATTTAAAATTATCTCATAATTGCTAGTAAAAGTAAAACAAGAAGAAAAGAAAGTAAATAAAAATTATTTAATGGATGCAGGCAGGCAGGCTGGCAGACAGACAATAATTCATTGGACTCTGTGTTTAAGTGACTAATAAATGCAGATTATGTTTGTGTATTTATAAACAATTAAATGATTATTTATAAATACAAATTGTATTAAAATAAAATACAAAATAAATCACATGAAATTTATTGCAAATACAGTTTAAAACAATAATTTGTCTCTTGAGGTGAATGGATTTTCATATAATCGATGAATGAAATACAATTCAAAAATCCTTACAGTATAAAATATGCAGGCGAGATTAAATCTAATGGACTTTGTCATGTAAATCCATTCTGGAGTGTAAATTCTCACATTTTAATTAGTTAACGGTTTTAAAATTGCTCCTCGATGATTAAATATGTCGTCTGCATAAATGAAATTTATAAGGAATTAATAATTAATGAAATTTTCCTTTTTTTACAAGCAATTCTACTTAATAAGGAGATTTTAAATCAACATTCAATCATAATACCTCTAAATGCAGTTTATTTTCTTAAACACAATCATATGGCAACATTTTACGTTTGTTTACGCATAGAAAAAACAACAACTGCATTTCTATTTGGCACCATTTTGATTTTGTTCTCTCACACACGAAACATTTGAAACCACAAAAACAAAACAATTAATGAGTATGCATTCTTGGGGTATGTTAGTTAGTTAGTTGTCGTTGTTGTTGGTTGTGTTTACATTTATTTTTATTTGATTTGTTTTTGTTTTTTTTTTTTGGCAAAATCATATTAACAACCATTATTACAATTAATACTGCTGTTATACGACTGCGTGTGCGTGTGTGTGCGTACGTATAACTTTCACTTTCACTCTTAAATGTTTAGAAGAAAAAACCCAATTACATATTTTGTTGCTGTTATTAGGGCCGAAGTGTTCCTTAATAATAAAATAGACGAAAACAATTTTAATATCATCGTATGACTAATTTCTTTAATAGCTTGAGTATGAGAATCTGATGTTCCATATTCGTACGATCTTTTTATTTGTTTAGTTTACCGTTATGCTTAGGTATGCAGGCATTAAATAATCGTACTGTTGTGTGGGTGTTTTTTTCAATGTTTTTAATTTCAAACATTTGTTATGATTTATTATTACAACAACAATACAAAAATGCCGTTATAAATTTTTCATTGTTAGTTAACACAGTCAGTAGAAACTGTCATGACACATGAAATTCATGTTTGAATAGCAGCAACATGGTTTGCTAAATTTTCTATTTTCAATCAATTATAATGAGGTTTTTTTTGTTTTGTTTTTGTTTGTTTGTAAGCACTCACCTAGAGTAAAATTTGTGAGAAAGAAAGAAAGAGAGAGAGAGACTGACATGTAAAATATCATAAAGGTTAGGGAATCAAGCAAGTAAAAGTAAGCACAGTATGAGGCAAAAATAATAGATACATTTGAAGAAATTAAAAAAGAAAAAACACTTTGAAAATAAGAAAAATATTAATAAAATATTAAAAATTAATAAAAAAAATTATTTTTACAAGTTTAAATATTTTGTATTTTTTTTTCGTGGAATTTCTTGCAACAAAGAAACTTTATAAATGTTTAAATATATAATTTTCAATTTTCTTTTTCGTATTTTGTTGTAATTATTTAAAATAAATGTCATAAACATGCTGTGGAGAGTGGAAATAAAGCAAATAGAAAGAAAATTTTAAGTGTTTTTATTTGCCTTGGCAATGTTTTCTATTATGCCAGAGTTAAATAACCTTTTCTGGTTTTTTTATGCACAATTTTTGACTGCATTTTGTTGCTTATTTGTAGGATTTATTTTTGTGCTTCGTTTTTTTTTTTTACATTTTTATGCACTGCTGTCTGTTGCTGTTGCACATTATTCAACAAAAATTTCGCCTGTAATTTGACAGTGAAAATAATTTCAGTTATTATGGCAAGTATTTGTTTAATTTTTTTCTTCATTTTTTCTATTTACTTGGCAGATAGTTGCTTAAAAAAAATACTGTAAACTTATATACAAAAAAAGTAAATGTAAACTTATAAAAAGGGAAAGTTTTTTTCTTTACTTGTAATTTAATTAAATTACAAAATTACTCAATTTTATAGCCATGGAATTGGAAAAAAATGATAAATCTATTAAAATAATATAAAAATTATAGGAATAATGCATAATTTATATGATTTATCAATAAAAATTTAAAAGAAAATCATGGAATTTAAATTATAGGAGATTATGTACTCCTCATGTACTTACATTATGTAAGTAATGACGTACATGATTAGGTAGAAATGCTTTTCTTGTTTCTTGGATATATTTTTGCAATAGAATGACATGGTCATGGCCTTGTAGCCATCTCGAACTTAATGACCAACATCTATGCTATGAAGGAGCCCATAGAGCGTTCATTGTACATTCTTATGCGAAAATGTTTGAACGAAACTCTTTTCTCGAGAGTGTGTTTTCCCATTACACTTGGCTCTATTTTTGCTCAATTATTTTAGGTTGTGACAACTTCTAGAATCCTACAGTTGATTTGTTATTGTTACTGCTATTTTGATGCTTGTGCGCTCATGGAGAGAATAATCCAATTGTAGTGTTTTAATTATATACGTCGCTCGAGAGAATCTCGAATCCGTTTTCGTATTCGTTTACAATTTTGTGTAATTTTTTCGTATTTATTTTATATTTTTTGTTATAAATTTTGTTTTATTACATCATTAAAATTTTGTTGTTCCGTTTTAATGTCTAACACCTTAAATAATCATTAAAAAAAACAGAAAACTAAAAATAAAAAATAAGTAACGGTCAGTTTATTATTAAAAACAACAAAATAGTAAAAATTAAACGCTTGTCTTACTCTGCTACTCCAAATAATAATGAAAACACAGAAAAAATATTTACCGCAACCATAAAATGTTATTAAAAAAAAAAAAAATATATAATATTTATTATTGTATAATTTAAGCGTTAAATGTTGTTAAAAATTCAAAAAAAAAAAAAATATTTTAAAAGATAAGCACTAAAACACCAGTACCATACAAAATTTATTTATTGTTAAACCAAAAAACACAAAAAATCTGAAATGTATCAGAAATAAATAATTTTTAAGCCTAGCGCACGCATATAATGTTATTGTTTTTATTTTTTTATCTATTATTGCCAAACCACGAATCAAAAAAAAAAAAAATTGCCAACTGAAAATAATTTTCAATAATTTATGAGCCATCGATGCAATGCCATTAAATTATTTTTACTTTTTTTAACTGGTTTTGTAATAGACAAATAATTTATGAGCGTATGCTGTAAAAGTCAATTATTAAATTAAATTCATACAATAAATATGGCCATTTTATTATAAATTTCGGCAAATATTTGTTTAGTGTTCGTTCCGATAGTGAATCCAAAAAGTTCGTTGATTCCTAAAGATTGTTTTGTAGAAAAACGCACGGATTTGAATTCAAGCACTACACAAAGTAAAAGTTTCGACAATATTTAATTTTATCATAATCTCTGAATAGTTTTTGCTACACTTTATTGATTTTGTCAACTTCTAGAACTTACTCTTGATTTGTTATTCTTGTTATTTTCTATTTGTTACAGTCGTTTTAAAAAAGATTATCCACTTGTAGGTTTCATAGTTTAATAAAACAGTAAATAGTTACTTATTCCTGATGCATTAGGTTTTGTAAAATTATTTTTGAGTTCTCCACGGCGTAAGAAACTTCAAGGCATGTGGAAAGTGCTAGCCTAACACTTTCTCGAACAGAAGCGATATTTTCGGCAATAATGCATAATGGAATACTACTTATAAAATGCAACCGCTAATCATTAATGCTATTCTGTTTGAAATGAATTTTCTCTTTTCTTATGCAATTTTGCGTAATTTTTATTTACTTTCGTACTTTCATTGTAAATTTTTGCGTGCTTAAAATAATTTAAATAAAATACAAGTACTTACATTTAAAAAATAAAATACAATATGAATTGAATTGAAAGTTTCGCTAAAAAACAAAAAATTTAAGTTTTAAATGCAATTTAAAGAGAAAATCTATGCAATTTTTTGAATAAATTTAAAAGTTTTTAAACTATTTCTTGCAAATTGCTGTTTGCTGTTTTTTTTTAATTTTTGTAACTAAATTTTCTTTATTGTTTCGTAATTCCCGTGAAATTAATATTGATTACTATAAAAACGGAGAAAAAAAAAAAATGCATTAAAAACCGTATTTAATAGTTAATAAACTTGTTGGAAATATTTTAATGAAAAACAATATTAATTTCGCCTATGGCCCAAGGCCTATCTAACGGCACTTTGGTGTATTAATTTTCAATATTTTTTTTTAACTTGTCTTATTAATTAAAACTTATAACAGCCTACAAAATAAAAAGAGAGAAAAAAAATGTGTTTAAAACTTGACACTAAACAACAAGGCTGGTTTTGTTAAACAAAACACCTGGCAATTAAAAACACAGTTGCTGTAATTGATATGCTATGAGATTGCACGCAAAGGCTTGTTAATAATCGTAATATTAAATATTATATATTTATTAACTTTTTTTTTTTACATAAAATTATAAATATTCAATTAAAAATTATATATTTTAACTTTAAAAGACGGTTTTTTAATGTTGGCAACTGCACATTTTTTTATTATGTTTTGCTAGATTGAATGTGTTTACTTTACGTATGCATGTTTAACGTACACATACATACATAGATAGGCATATAATTCCTTTAAGAAATCAAAATTTGTACTCCTTGTTTATTTGCTATGGCTTAACAGCTTTATACTGTCTTTTTCTCTCCTTTCATTCTCTTCTTTTGAAGAAAACAAAATAAATGGCAAGTTTATGGCACTCACACACATACACGCTTGTAAACACTGTATGTTTACATGGCAATTTAGTTCTTTAGTTAGTTCGTGTTGTGATTCCTTCTCAACCTTTTATTGACTTCTGGCTGCCATATTTTTGCAATTCACTGAGAGTACAAAACAAAAAGAAGAAAACAAAAACAATTTTCCCACCATATTTACACTTAATTAATCTAAAGTATTTTTGTTATTCTTGTTGTTGTTGTTATTATTATTGTTGTATTGTATATCAAACAACATGAACTTCCTTCTTTTTGTAAACAACAAAATACGGTGCTTTAGAAAAAACAAAAAAAGAAAGAAAGAAAGAAAGAATCAAATGCAATAAAAAAAATCACAGGCAATGTAAAACCACAACATTGCAGCAGAAAAGAAACAAAACGGAAGTAATTAAAAAAAAAAAAACAAAACAAAAGCAGAAGCAGAAGGGTGACATGTGTATGGGGATAAGTGTGAGAGCACAACGGCCATAATGTGTTTTAGTAAAATTCTGTAGTAAGTGAAGTAATTTGTTGTTACCATTGAATGTTTGTTGTTGCGCTTTTTATACTGGGAACTGTTTTTTTATTTTTTATTTTAATTTATACCAGAGAGGTACACACAGTGAGAGATAGAATGATAACAAAAGCCGTTATAAAATTATATCAAGAGCATTCTTTCTACGGTTGTTTGTTTGTTTTTTTTTTGATAAAATATTTCTGCATTAAAATTACGTACATTTAAGTGCATCATGCAATTCACAAAAATTCTCTAGCAGTTGTATTCAAAATAATAGAAACGCAACCACTAGTCACAGTTTAAATGTAAGACTCTCAGTTGACAAACTAAGTAATGTTCTAACTGCAATTGCTTATGGTAAAGTAAACTGCAAATAGAAGCTGATAATAACTCGTTATCCCTTAAATAATTTTGGAACTTGAGATACGGGGCTTCAAATATTGCCTATGTTAACAGTGTCTGGGTGGGATGAGGGATGACGGATGATGGATATAGTTGAAAATGGGACTTGCTGTACATATCCCACTATATACAAATTGTTAGGTTACCCACTTAGTGATTTCAAATTCATAAGTCTGGCATAGCTGTCATCTAGTAAATATTTTTCGTGTGAAGTGTTCTGTTTAGTCACTGGATTTAGACGTAAGAATATGGACATCACAATGGAACTAAAACGGATCCAAATGTGACCTCTTTTTCGAGAAGGGTCCGCCAGTCCTAAGGATCGCTTTTCGAGCATTTTAAATATTCTATAGTCGTCACAGCCGATACACTAGCAATTTACAGAGACACTTGAGATACGGGGTTTCAAATATTGCCTATGTTAACAGGGTCTGGGTGGGATGAGGGATGACGGATGATGGATATAGTTGAAAATGGGACTTGCTGTACATATCCCACTATATACAAATTGTTAGGTTACCCACTTAGTGATTTCAAATTCATAAGTCTGGCATAGCTGTCATCTAGTAAATATTTTTCGTGTGAAGTGTTCTGTTTAGTCACTGGATTTAGACGTAAGAATATGGACATCACAATGGAACTAAAACGGATCCAAATGGGACCTCTTTTTCGAGAAGGGTCCGCCAGTCCTAAGGATCGCTTTTCGAGCATTTTAAATATTCTATAGTCGTCACAGCCGATACACTAGCAATTTACAGAGACTGCAAGCATTACAGATGTGGCCCAGCTTGTCCGTCACCGAAATATATGAAATGCCGATATAATAATTGCTTGCTTCCATTATAGAAAATGTGGTGGATAATTCAAATTCCACGTATTTTTCCGCTCATTGTGACGTATTTTGCATTTCTATTCATAAAAATTCCAAGCTAAGTTTGCTTAGAAACCCCTGATGAATACAAAATTTTCCCTTTAATAAACTTAAGGAGGTCAAAACTTAAAAGATGTCAATAGAGACCCTAAAATGTGTGCTTTAAATGTATCCTTTAACCTTTAGTTTTTATTTCAATATAAAAAACCTGTACAGTTGTGTTTATCTGATCAAAAATATATGAAAAATAAAAATTTTTAGCATTAGAACAGTTAAAGAGGTCATGTGGCAATAGTTTTCACTTGAAAGCATACGTTTTTAAAGGTCACCGGTCAGTGTTTCATAAGGTATACAAAATAATGCGAACTGCAAAGTGCTTTTATTATTTTTATATTTTTAAATAATAATGAAAAAATAAAATTGAAATGAATTTTCAAAGCTAAACTGCATGTGCAATATGCAAGGGAATAAGGTCAACACCATCAATGACAACATCGACTTCGGCTTCGGCAGCATTGTCAGTAGGGCACTGCACTGCGCAGCTTTTTGAATGAAACAATTTGCGTTTCAATTTGTTTTTTTTCTTTTTTTTTTGTTTCTTTATTTTATTTTAAGATGTCAAGGAGGGGCGTTAACCAACTGAAAATTGCAAAAAATAAACGAATATTAAAACACAAGAAAATGTTGAAATATTGCAAGTGATGATTATGAAAATAGTTTTGTATGGGGAGAAAAAAATCATTTTTAAAATAAAATTCCCATGAATTAAACATTATTTACAGATTTTCAGCAAACATTTTTTATTTTAGTGTTTAATTTTACTAAAACTTGAATGTTTTTAATGTTTAAAATGCATTCCCGATTAAAAAATACTTTTTTCTTATAAAAAAATGCGTAATTTTATGCATACTTAAAAAATAACTGCAATGGCAACACCTTAATTACAATAACTGTTATGAGAGCCATCATTATCCTTTATAGTCTCTTCAGTGTGTGAGTGAGTGAGTAGCAGAACTAAAATGTAAACAAACCAACATGCATGCATGCATGCTTTCATGCATGTGTTAAACTGTTAAATAGTGAAGCATACTTAGTGCGTGAAACAAACAGCATAAATTAACAACGTTTTCTGTTTTAACATTTTGGTAATTATTAATAAAACGTTATTTTTTGTTATTATTTTAATTGTTTAATGAAAATTTAAATAAAATTTGTTTTTCGAAAGCGTTAACAACAAGGCTTATTTGTCATCATTTAAATTAAAAATCTTTTTTCGTTAAGACTTTCAAGATATCTCGCCAATAACAACAAAATTTTCTCTTCCACAGCAGGTAGCTTGTTGCGGTGACACCGCCGTTTTTAATTTATTTACCCATGGTTGTTACTTTATGGCGTGTTTATTATTTACATTTTAATTATAAAAGCCATGTCGATGGGTTTGTGTTCCAAACAAAAGTCATTTTACTTTTTTATAAAAAAAAATTTTCTTGAAAATATGTAATATGATTATAACGGGATTTTTTTTATATAAATTGCATGCAATTAAATTAACGGTTTTAAAGCAAAACAACAAAGTGTTAGAAATGATCTTAAAGGCATAATTTTTTATCCTATTTTATGAGGAACAGTAAAAGTATTTTATGATAAATAAAGTAGTTACCAGTAGCATTAGCATGCCTCTTTAAAACCGCTTTAAAATGGCAAAAAAAGAGGAAAATAATCACTCACAGCTTTTCATGGTATCATGGTTTATAGTTTTAGGGCTCTGAAAGCCATGAAAATTTAATAAACCGTAATCATGAATTTTATTTTTAGTAAAAAAAAAACTCTTTTTCAAGAAAAACTTTCAAATGAAGTGCTATTAAATTAAAAAATGGCTTTAAGAAATTACACTGTGTTACAAGAATAACTTACCTTAAACGTTATGCAGATGAAAAAGCCTGAGAAAGAAGTAAGTTAACTTAATTTTGGTTATAGAAATTTCAGTAATAAATAGGGCCCCTTTGGAACTTTGTGAATAGCAAATAATGATGAATAATAGTGTACATTTATTACTGCTTTTAAAATTTTTCATTCAAATATTTGCCACTTTAAAAAAGATTCCATTTAAAGAGCTACAAACAATAGAAATCTTTTCATTGTTCCCCCAAAAAAAAAGAAAGAACAGCAGCTGACTTAAAAGCTAATATTTTTTATTTAAGCTGCAGTTATGCAAATATTTATTTGGCCAAACGAGTCATAAACGTAGTCGTCTCTCTCTATTGTCAATTGTTAGATGAAAAAAGGAGAAAAAGAAGCTAAATTGAACACTATGGGACTGATTGACTTGACTAACAAACTGCGTAACAATTTAAATGTAGTGACGGCTGCTATATTTGGCCTGCACTTGAACTTGAGTTGTGAGGTTTTTCTAAGAAAATGCTTTACAAGGGTCTAAAAAAAAGAAGACAGAAAAGCGTACTCAATAAAGACAAACGGAATTTTTTTTTTTCGTTACACAGAACGACTGAAGAAAAGCAAAATAAACAAATTAATTATAAAACAGAAACAGAATTGAATGAAAAGAATCAATAGGTGTTATTGACATTCAACAAAAATTATGGCGTTGGGTTGGGTGCTTAAATAAATATAAATTAAATGCTACGTCGTGCATTGTGTAGCGATGACCACAGCCAACAAATAATGCCAAAGTATTGTTTGATTAATAAAGACTCAAAATGTTCTTCAAATAATTAATTTGTTTACGAGCAATATATTTAAACAAGAATTTTTATTGTTTAACTGAATAACACCAACAAAAAAATAAAAAAAAAGAATTGCAGTTAGGTTGTGGAAGAGAAAACTTAAAATTTCTAAAAATGAATGTACCTTAAGGAGTATTTTTAAGAAAAAGTTTTATAAAGCAAAAAGTACCTCAAAAAAGTACCATAACACAAAAAGTTTTTCTTCCTTTCGTGCATTTCCGATATGGGACGCTAAAAAAGTACCTTTTAAATATGGTACCACAGGCTGGGTTTCGAATAGTTTGTTTAAATAAAAAAGTACTTATTAAAGTAGCTTTTAAGTAAAAAGACAAATTTGATTTCTATCTACCATTTAATTATCATTGTCTGCTTTAAGTTTTTTTTATATTTTATTTTATTGTCCTTTTATTTGGTTTCTCATTTAACCTTTTGAGTCATTTTCTTTTTTCTGGGAAATTCTCCTTAACGTTAAGTCATCTTTTTTATTTTGATTTGTTTTTTTTTTTCGTCATATTTTTCAACTCAAAAGTATGATGATTCATTGGGAAGTTTTCTCTATTGCAGCCTAAAAGTATACCACATCGCTTGATGACAAATAGAATCCTTAAAGTATGCTATATTTATTATACTATTTATTACTCATCACCATTATGTAGAAATGATTTTTATTTTTAATCAAAAAATAATTGTAAATTTTGTTTTTCTTTTTTGTATTTTCAGTTGTTTTTCTCTTTCGATAAAAACGCTAAATTGTCGTTTTTGTGTTTAATGATCCTGCCGTATAGCATGTGAAATGTTAAGCGTTTTATGGGAGATTTAAAAAGAAGTTATTTGCTGGTAAGTATTATCAATTAAATCTTAAAAATTTATTTTATTTTTAATGGGGAATTTACGATCATAATTTTGGCAGCATTTAAAAGCTTCTTATTACACCTTTTAAAGCCGCTCCCTTGTTTTTCTTTTACGGTTTCCAAATTTTGTTTTCATTGTGTTGGCCAATGAATTCTTTTTAATTTAATTTAATCTGTTGCCTGCCAACTACTAAAATTTATTGGCCAAACACAACAGTTGCCAATACCCACAAGTGGAGAAAAAGTAACATCGGCTGAAAACAATATTGTTAGTTAGTTAGTAATGTGTCTTCCTACTTTACTTACTTACTCCCTCCCTCTTGCTCTCTCTCTCTCTCTCTCTCTTAAAAGTAATAAAAGTTTTGTTTACATTGTTCATATTTTCGTATTATTTGCATTGTTGACATGAAAGACTGTTCGTAGATTTTCTTTATTTACATTTTTACATATAAAAATTAACGTGTAAATTTAAAATTTTCATAAATTCGTATTATTTATATTGTTTATATAATGTAAAAATTAATAATGTTCATAGATTAATATTATTAACATTGTTTACATCATGTAAAGCTAGAAAATGTTTATGAGTTCTAATTATTTACATTTTTTACATAATGTAAAAATTAAAAATGTTCATAAATTATTATTATTTACATTGTTTACATCATGCAAAGGTTAAAAGTGTTCGTAGATTCTAATTATTTACATTGTGTACATCATGTAAAAATTAAAATTTTTCATAAATTAGTATCATTTACACAACGGTTAATTTAAATTTTCATAAATTCGTATTATTTACATTGTTGACATTATGTAAAAATTAATAATGTCCCTAAATTAATATTATAAAAATTGTTTACGTCGTGTCAAGGTTGAAAGTGTTCGTAGATACTCATTATTTACATTGTTTACAGCAAGTAAAAATTAAAAAAGTTCATAAATCAGTATCATTTACATAATGGTTAATTTAAATTTTCATAAATGACTGTTATTTACATTGTTTACATTATGTAAAAATTCATAAAGTTCCTTAATTAATATTTTTAAAATGTAAAAGCTTGAAAGTGTTCGTAGATTCTCATTATTTACATTGTTTACATAATGTAAAAATTAAAATTTTTCATAAATTGGTATCTTTTACCATAATGGTTAATTTAAATTTTCATAAATTAGTATTATTTACATTGTTTACATCATGTAAAGGTTAAAAGTGTTTATGAGTTCTAATTATTTACATAATTTAAAAATTAAAAATGTTCATAAATTAGTATTATTTACATCATGTAAGAATTAGAACTGACAAATTTGTATTATTTACATTGTCTACACAATGTAAATATTAAAAATTATAAGCTTTATTAGATTGTTTACATTATGTAAAATTGAAAAATGCTACTAAATTTGTATAAAATCGATTTATTTACATTGTCTACACAACATACAAATTAAAAATGTTGAAATCTACGCATTCTTTGCATTGTTTTCAAGATGGAGAAGTGTAGAATAAAGGTAAAAACCAAAATACACTGTGATAAATAAAAATTTGAAAAAAATTGAATTTTTTTTCTGTATTTTTGTTACATTTTCCATTGGAGTGGATTTGGTGCGGTGCGGTGTGGTTTAGATTGGTTTCATTGTGTCAAAAAGTTTGAAAACATGCATGAGTTTGAAACAATAATAATTATTTGTTATTTTTGTATTTTTTTTTTTTTTATAATTCTTTACGTTGAAAGTGTTTTGCCAGCCTCTTTACAGAAAAAAGATTTACAAAAAAAAAAAAAACAGAAACACCACTTGGAATTTGTTTATTTCAACCACCACCTGGAGAAATAAATTAAAAATAATTATTGTATTTTGAAAAGGAAAATAAAAACCGTAATGTTTCAATAAATAAAACTCAGACATTAAATGGATGGGGTATTAATTTAAGCAATAAATAAAAAAAATTTAAATTTAAATTAACAAAATCCAATACAAATGAATCAATGGATCATCCATCATTGTTAATTATTTATTTAACGATTCTAATGACAATGTGAGCTAAATTTATCGTTTTTCTTTTCTTTTCTTATATTGTATTGGACAGAGAACAGAGAACAAAAGAAAAATGGGTCACTTACTTGACCAAGAAGTAAATCTGGTTTGATTTCTATTAAAAAGAGAGAGAAAAAAAAAAACGAAATGATAACCAGACGACATTATTTTATTTTCATTTTATTTTATTTCAGTTACACAGAAATAAAAAGTTATTTTTCTTTTCTTTTTATTGCATTGTGTATTATATTGTATTGGATTGTGGACCCATTTTTCTATACAAGAAAATAAAATCAAAATAAAACTAAGTATTCTTCTCTCAAAGCAAAGATATTCATTCTATTTAAACCATAAATAGTTTATGGTTTAATTTTCGTTTTTTTTCTTCTTTCTTTATTTTCATTCTTATTATTTTGTTTTTATCTGTTAGATTTGCTTTCTTGTATCTCGTTTATCTCGTAAATATTTACGTGAGTGACACAGTTTATATGGCAAGCGTAACATCTTCCTTTGGATGGCCGGCCGAACAGCAAGCCAGTCTGCCAGCAAATCATATGCCAGTATATACAAATGCATAGGCCTACAGACGCAGCTTGAGATATTGCTACCAGCCAGCAGCTCTATCCTGTAACTGTTGCTGGCAATGCCAGGTATTTGGCATTCAATGGGGACAGAGGAATATCAAAGTGTTCTAATTTTATTTCATTTAATTCATGTTAAATGGATAACAAATATCCAACAACTACAACTACAACAGCAACTATAATATCGATAAGAAGTTTTCATTAAAAAATTATGAGACTGAATGCTGGCCTAGACAACACAAAATACACTGAAAAAAAAAAGTTTTTAATTGCAGTTTTCTTGAGGACAACGAAAACATACTAAAGTGGCGCTTCAATTGTCCAATTTTTTGTATCTCTTGAGGTTGTATTTTTTTATCCTGATTTTGGTTCAGTTCACCCGTGGCACTATGCGTGCTCAAGTGAGCTTTGTAATATCAGAGCTACCACTCCGACCTAACCTAACCTAAGTGCTGGTAAGGCAATTTGTCGCCGTGGTCTAGTGGGTAGTGTGTTGGCTTATTAGACATAAGGCCCGGGTTCGAAGCCCAGGTCAGACATCAAAACGAAAAAATATTTCTTCGGCGACTTCCTCTCAGCAGATTTCTGGCAAAGACTCTGAGAGTAAAAATTGCCATGAAAAGCTTCTCAAAAATCTGTCGTTCGGAGTCGACTTTAAACTGTAGGTCCCGCCACTCATGTATAAAATTAACGCACACAACATAAGTGGTGTGAGAAGAGAATCCTGACTGAAGGGTTGTAATGGCTAATTATGTATGTATGTAAGGCAATTTGTGGTATAGGAAGGCACCCTTTCTACAGGTTTGCAGAAATCTAAAATTCGGAGATATGTGGCGAAGAGCCAAGTTTCTAAGCTGGGATCTCTAGCTTTGGAGCGTTGGCATCTGTTAGGAACTTAGATATTAAAATCTATGCATTTATATTATTTATTCGTTTATTCGTGATCTACAAGTCGCTGTAGTCTAGTAGGCAGTGAGTTGGCTTATTAGACGTAAGGCCACGCTTCAAACTCCAGGACAGACATCAAAACGAAATATAAAAAATATTTCTTCAGCGATTTCCTCTCAGCAGATTTCTGAGTAAAACTCGAAGAGTAAATAAATGTACCATGAAAAGCCTCTCTGAAATCTGTCGTTCGGAGTCGACTTTAAACTGTAGGTCCCGCCATTCATGTATAAAATTAACACACACATACACACATATGAGAAGCTACGTCGTAATCCTGACTGAAGAGTTGTTATGACCAATTAAGTTATGTGTGTTATTTGTGGTCTGGCAACTTCCAGAAATTGTTGCGGTGATTTGTCATTGTTAGATTTCTTAATTCTTTTTATTTTTAGTATTTCTGCACAATTTTGTTGTTGTAATTTGATCTTTGTTTGTCATTTTCTTCTTCAGATGGAATATATTTAATAACTGGCAGCTGATATTTCGAAATCACTAAATGAATAACCCGTTAGTGTTGGTTAAGACTTGATCTACAATATTTGAATACGAAATCCCGATCTGTCTGTCTGTCTAAAACAATTTGTCATTTGCCATCAGGATTGTTCTAATTTCTCTGATAACCTCTATTCAAATGCCATGATAACTGCATGACAACTTTCGAAAATTTTCCAAAAGAAGCCTATTTAATATTGGATTTGTATGAGTGTGTGTGTGTGCATAAGTGTGTTGGAAAAGTAGGAAAACTGATGCTGTCATTAATTTCATCATCAAATCCATGTCATGTAATGCAAAAACGGCAATGATGCCAACCAAGTGTAAAAGAGTCGAGTCGTCTTGTCTTTTAGTTTTAAATTATTGGGTCATAAATTTTTTTCGCTTTTTTTTTGTGTTTATTTTAAAAATCATTGAAGCAAAGCTGTAGTCATGTTACCAATCGAAATAAAGTAAAAAAAAAAGCAAATTTATGGAATTCCAAGTGCCAGACAATTAAAGTTTATACCAAATCAAGCCCGAAAAAAAGCTCTCGAAACATATGGTGTGCTGCACTGGTATTGTTAGTGGAACTAATAATGAAAAATTAAAAAAAGAACCGCACAGACAATATTCGTATTCAAGTTATTGCTTAAAAACGACAAAAAAAAAAAACGAAAATTAATGCCTGACACCTAGTTTTCTTTATTGCTTAAAGCAATGAATCGTGCAACATGTTGCTTAAGACTGGCAATAATCATGACGTTTTTCAATAAGAGATTGTTTGATTAGGTTGTTGCAAGAAAAATGGTCAAATAATACTTTTTTCTTGTTATTATTAAAGAATTTACAATTCAAAACAAGAATTAGAAACAAGAAAGCTAATATAAACAACAAGAACATGCAGGAGAAAAGAAATAGGTAAATGGCAACACTGTCATCACTATTGCTAATAAGCAGTAGAGTGACACTTTGGCGTACTTGGAGAGGTTACATGGTATAGTTTCGGTATAAAATTCCGTTTGGAGGGGTATGAGGATATCCATCCCCTCTTTTTAATGATTTTGAATAAATTTTTAAAGTCTGTAAAGGCTAGGATGTCGCCGTAGTCTAGTATTAGACGTAAAGCCCGGGTTCGAGGACAGTGTTTTCTCAATTAGGTCTTTCCAATGCAGATAATGTCGTCCTCTTCGTCGACTTCTAAATATATCGTATCAAATACCCGTCTCGCCAGAACATGCTCCTCCATTCAACACAGCCGCTGAATGTCAATACGCTACAAGTTTATGCCGTTTAGGAAATATCTGCACAGAAGACCGCCTCCCCTTACTGCCTTTACGAGGAAGGGGAAGTAATTGATAATGCAGAACATACAGTTTTCGAATGTGCACGCTGGCAAAGCTATTGCTCTGTACTGACTTCGATGATTGGAACGATCACAGCCGCTAACATTGTCGGAGAAGAATTGGGCCTCAGTCGCGACTTAAGTGAAGCGTATTCTAAGACTGAAGAAGAGAAATCTTGAGACTGCAGAACATACATGACACTGGCACACGTGTCAAACGAAATTCCATTCGGGAACTAATGAAGAAGAAATAGTGGAGACACTTAGGTGTCTGTCTCCTCAACTTTCGAAACGCAATCCGGTAGCGGATATGAGCAAGCAGAGGCCAAAGGGCCAAAAGGACTCCATTCCGATGTAATACTACCGTAGTTCTGGAGTGGTTACAACAGTCCATGAGGCGAGGGGGGATTTAGTGGGTGAGGGCCCCACACACGGAGGATGTGACGACTTTTTCTATGGTTCGGTTAGATACATTTACCCTCTTCGGATTAAAAAAAAATGTCGTTGAGGAGTTCATAAAGCTCACTGTTGGATCGGACGCGGAATTGAAGATCTTATGTAGAACTTTTCCCTTTTTTCCTGCATCAGTGCTTAATAGTGTCCATACCATTGGTAGGAAGCTTGGCGAGCTAAAATCTGCGGATTGTGCAATTATTATAAGACACGGCATGTTAATTTTGTCCACTCCCCTATTTTCTGATACGTAGAGCGGGATATATACGTGATGAAGTCATTACATACATACATACATAATTGGCCATTACAACCCTTCAGTCGGGATTACGACCTAGCTTCTCACACCACTTATGTTTGTGCGTTAATTTTATACAGAAGTGGTGGGACCTACAGTTTAAAGTCGACTCCGAACGATAGATTTTTGAGGAGCTTTTCATGGCAATTTTTACTCTCAGAGTCTTTGCCAGAAATCTGCTGAGGGAAAGTCGCCGAAGAAATATTTTTCCATTCGATGTCAGACCTGGGATTCGAACCCGGGCCTTTTGTCTAATAACACTACCCACTAGACCACGGCGACCACAAGTCATTACAAGCTTCGAATAATTCAATTGATTTTGTTTTCATCACCATCTGATTAGTTGTCTTGGAGTTCAGAAACTGCTCTTTTACAAATGCACAAAAATCGCTGTAAAAAAAACGCTACATTGTCTATACAAATTTCAATAAAAACAAAATCAAATAAAAATCTCTTCTTTTTAATCGAAAGTTCAATAAATCAACACAATAGATCGATCAATTAAAAACGATACTCATCAGAAATTGTGTAAAATGCTAAATAAGCGATAAAAAAACAACAAAAAAACAAAAACAATAAAAACAAGGGACAAGTGTAATAAAACAAAATCTAAAGTGGCGCACGATAACGATAACAAAGCATCGTAATTGGTATCCAAAGACTCAATCCAAATGAAAGAATGATCGAATGAAAGAATTATTGAATGAATGATAAGTGGCAGAGAAACAAAAAAACATGGAAAATAAAATAAATTGGAAAACATAAAAAGATATGGGACTATGGGGCTATAGGATATACGGATACGGCATGCAAGAAATAAGAGAGCGAGAAAGGAAAAAAGGGAATATATGCCGCCGCCACTTAAATGGCCATAAAAAGCTATGGAAGAGCAACATGCATGTGTTAATTGATTCTCTCTTTTTGTTTTTGTGTTATTCGTTGCTTGTTATTGTTCGAAGACAAACTATTTTAAACGAATGAAAATGGAAATTTCCAAATACATAGACAGGAATTTAGTTTTTCCTAAGGACTGTCTGCCTAATAAATAGATTTTCTGTGATTGCAAAAACAAAAAAAAAAAAAAAGAAGAATACAAGGGAGTGTTAAATAACTTGTGGCAGACTAAAGACTTCTTCTTCTGCTTTATTTTCTAGAAATAGCCCACCATCATCAGTCTTATTGTTAAATGGACGACAGTTTTATAGCTTGTTCGTTCTGCCATCTCAATTTAATATTGGAAGGCAAAGTAAAAAATGTCAAGGTGAACAGTGTTTTTGGTTTTGTTTTAAAGTTCACACTAGACAGACAGACAGACAGATTTCCTTTAATGGAGTTGCTGCTGAAAAGCAAAGCAAAACGAAACGAAACTTTAAACTTGTCAAGCAAAACTAACTAAAGAGAAAAAGAAGAAGACAAACACAAAAACAAAATAATGGAATTATACACACTAACTAAACAAAAGACATTTTTTATTATAAATTCGTAATCATATATATTATTTCTAAAGCACTTATTTTTGTCGGTTGCAAATATCTCCCATACCACCGCATCAAATTTAATGAATGATATCTCATTTTAAAGCTTATATCTAACACTAATTGCGAAAAATAATTAGAAATTGAAAAATTATTATTTTCATTGATAAAAATTATATTTTATATAGAACTGCATGATAATACTGTTGTCATTATGATTAAATGTTTTTGTTGAAGTGTAGTGATACAGGGTCGCTTAATAGTAATGCAGTCTTATACCTTCTGATCCAACTGTGCTTTTCCGAATGACATAAAAACAATTCCCTGTGGAAGTTGCTTTTGCTATGATGATAAACAAAGCACAAGGTCAAACCCTTCAAACGGTAGGATTGTATTTACCAGAACCGGTCTTTTCACATGGGCAGTTATACGTGGCTTTTTCTCGAGTGCGTACGTTTAAAGATATTTTTGTTTGTATTAAGGATTCGTACGGGCAAAAAGTTAACGATGATCATGTCATTATCTCCAACATTGTATGTATGTAAATATGTATGATATATATTATGATTTCTAATATATTTTTATACTTTTAATAAAATTTCTATTAATTATTTTCATTTTATGTTACAAAAATGACAACTAACGGTGCGAAATATTCGCACGGGTAATCTAGTAATAAAGTATTCTGGTACCGCATACTGTAAACATAGACGGATGTATGGGATGCAGTTCATGGTAGAAATTAATGTTTCCTTCGATCGTGACAACTGTTTAGTATTTCTTAAACTAGTGAAGACTTCTGGCATTTTTCCGGCAGAAATCTGTGCGATTTTACAAATTAATGTAGGATCTGCTGACTCCCCTGATCACTCATCACAGCAGTGATGTGAGAGTCTCTGTATGAGTTCCTGATACCCTAGTTATTTATAAACACATCACATTCTTATTTGTCTTTTGGCAAATTCATGACAATGTACTCTGCTTGCCGTAGTCTAGTAGGCAGTGAGTTGGCTTATTAGACGTAAAGCCACGCTTCAAACTCCAGGTCAGACATCAAAACGAAATATAAAAAAATATTTCTTCAGCGACTTCCTTTCAGAAGATTTCGGACGGAAACTCTGAGAGTACATATGTAAAATTGTCATAAAAAGTTTATCAAAAATCTGTATTTCGGAGTCGACTTTAAACTGTAGGTCCCGCCACTTCTGTATAAAATTAACACACACATACACACAAGTGGTATGAGAAGCTAGATCGTAATCCTGACTGAAGAGTTGTTATGACCAATTAAGTTATGTATGTTATTCGTGGTCTGGCAACTTCCAGAACTTGTTGCGGTGATTTGTCATTGTCTTTATTTTCAGCACTGTCTGCACTGCACTGTTTTGTTGTTGTAATTTGATGAGGTAGTGTGCTGGCTTATTAGACGTAAAGCTAGGGTTCGAGCCCCCCAGCCCAGACTTCAAAAACAAAATGTAAAAAGTATTTCTTCGGCCATTTCCTCTCAGCAGATTTCTGGAAAAACTCTGAGAGTACATTTGTAAAATTGTCATAAAAAGTTTCTCAAAACAATCTGTCGTTCGGAATCGACTTTAAACTGTAGGTCCCGCCACTTCTGTATAAAATTAACGGACACAACATAAGTGGGGTGAGAAACAAGGTTAATAATCGTGACTGAAGAGTTGTAATGACCAATTGTGTGCAGAAATTCATCCCAAACTCGTACTGGCCCCAAGATCTTACGTAGAACTTTTCTCCTGAATATCCTGAATACTCCCAAGGTTGGTACATCAGCGCTTCAAGTCTCTTTACTCTTTACTTTATAATCCTTCTTCCTTTCACTTTATTGATGTGGCTATGGTGTAAAGTTAATTTCATATTTTCGATTTTTCGAAATTAAATTCGAATTTTTTCAAACTAACTGTGCTTTCCATTACTGGCTTCGATTCAAGATTAAAATAGCCCCTCTCAATTGATTTGTTTTTTTACTGAAAGGTGCCTTTATTTACTTGAATAATTCATTCATTTTAAAGAATTTTGCTTGAGCGTAAATTTGGTTTATAGACAGACTTAAATGGAATTGAAATCATTGGAAACATTTTGAAAAATATTTTGAAACAAAAAAAAGAAAAAAAGAAACAAATTTTTGTTTTTTTTTTAAATTGTAAACAATTTCTTCAATTACCCTTTTATAGGCTAAACTAGTTGCTAAATATGCGCTTTAAAACGACAAAAGAAAACTAGTTTATATGCGCTGGTAAATGAAAAAAAAATTCATTTCAATTCAAGTAATGTGCCCATAAATCACTGTCAGCTGGTGGTGGCTTTAACTAGAAAAAAAAGAGAGAAGAAGAAGAAAAGCCATGCCTTGAAGAACACATTGCTAAAGCAAAGTGGTGGTGCTCTTGTAAAGTTTGATCACAAAAATAATTCATTATTCATCAGTTTTATAAGACAAAAACCAAAGAAAAATTAGAAAAATAAACTGAAAAACTGATAAAAAAGGGGAAAAATAAAAACAAAAATTTGTCATCGTAAACATTTTTTTTTTGCTTTTGCTTAAAATGCTTGCATTTTCTAGCCTGGTTTTGATGATATGGTTTGCTCTCCTCTTACTGGATGATGGTTGTTGTTGTTACGCTGTTGCTGTTGTTTTAATATGAAAATGAAAAGTCATAAATTTTGCTTTCATGCCAACCATGCCAGAATTAGGACCAATGCATGCAGCAATTCTCCTGCCAATCCAGCTATCCATCCATCTATTCCATAAACTCCTTGGCAATCCACAAAGAAAAAAAAGCACAAAAAAACTGACTTTATTGTATCAGAAAAGCTATGCCAGCCTACGCTTTAACCATAAACAATAAATTGTAAGGTTTATGAATAATTTTTCCTTCTCTTTTTTTTTTTCAAACTAAATGACTTCTGTCCATGGAGAGACAAGCTTGGCATCAAAATCTGAATCTAAGGAAGAGAAGAAAATATTGTCGTTTCTTCTAAAAATTGAAAAAAATCTCTTCATCAACTATGAACATTTCTAGGCAAAAGTCTATACAGAAACAAGGAAAATGTGACCCACCAAGGAAACTAAATTCATTACAATTTAACCCTTTGGGTGGGGACCATCTAATATTATGGGTAGCAAAGTTATTATTTTGCCTAATTACCATGAATCAATAAAAAACCAAATTTAACCAACAGTGGTCCTTAAAGAGTTAATTTGTAATGTTTTCGTGTAGCCAAGCATTGTGTTATGGGGAATAAGTTGGTCACACGTTTTTAAGGCGACCATTGATACCGTTTCATTGATTTTGTATTGAAAATTATCAACTTTTGAAGGCTTTACGTGAAACTGTGCTTGCAAAAGCCAGTAACAGTGTGGTTACGGCTACAAGTTAAGCTTTATTGCCTTAAGCTTTGGTCTGGTCGTTTGTTAAGCTTAGTTCAAGCGCTTAGAAAATTTTAATTTGTATTTAAAAGTAAATCAAAATAGCAATTAGTGATGATCATCATTGTCATCATCATCATCATCATCTGGTGCAATCAAGTAGTGATAAGTTTGTATTTCATAATCAAAATATTTTCGTTCAAAACATTTCTTGTGTTTAACTTTACATGGCGAAATTGTTTTCCCCTGGCATGAATGTGATGGTGTTGTCGTCGTCGTCTGTGTCAGGTAATTAGAGGCACAAACAAATTTTGTTTTTACGTTTTCTGTTTTAATTTAAATTAAACCAACTCTACTAGATTCAGTTGCAAATGAAAAAAAATGAAGAAAAGCAAGGCAGCAGCTAGCTTAAAATAATTTCTCTCTTTAATTGCTTCAAGATTAATTTCCAAAGATAAATAGCCCCAGACAGTTGAAGGCAACAGCATTAAGTGATGGAGTATTAGCTGCCGATTGAAGCTGGTCAAGCCAGATTTAAGTGGGAAGTTTTATAGGCAAAAAAAAAAAGAAAGACGAAAAATATCAAAAGTAATAAAAAATTTAATTTGTTTTCTTAAAAAAAATGATTTTTAAATTGATTGGAGTTTAACAAACAGATTAAAACATAACATAACACACAATAACAACATAATAAATGAGAGTTTAAATAATCAGTAATAAATAAATAAACTGAATTGAATAGCCCCGGTAGTGGTAGTAAGACAACTAGTTCCAGTTTCCCGTTCCACTATAAATGCCTAACGTTGTCTAGTGGTGAAAAATCGTTTTCCTGATTGACTCCTATTACAAGAAATTGTGCTGTCCGAACTTTCTAAGAAGTTCATTGTTGATGTTCTGTACTTTGAGGCACAAGAACTAGGAGATTTCCTAGATGATTTGTGCCGAGGAGATTTAAACCTTTTAATCCTTCTAGATTAGATAATCATGAAGCTACTGCAGTTTAGCTCACACGTCAACGTAACAAAAAATGAAAAGAAATTTCTTTCTGCGCACCAGTCTCGTTAAAAACGTTTCTTTTGTTTCGGTTTAGATTTCTGCCTAGAAAATGTCCGTTGTTGATGATAAGAATTTTTGATTTTTAAATGAAATGGCATTTTATTCTCTTCCTTAGATTCAGATTTTGATGCCAAGCTTGTCTCTCCATGGACAGAGTCATTTAGTTTGAAAAAAAAGAAGGAAAAATTATTCATAAGCCTTACAATTTATTGTTTATGGTTAAATCGTAGACTGGGCTAGCTTTTCTGCTACAATGATGTCAGGTTTTTCCTTTCTGTGACTTCTTGTCAGCAGTCTTGTGGTAAGAAGTCCGAGAATAAATAAAATTTGTTTGAAAATTTTCTCAAATCTATCGTACAGAAACGATATTAAACTGGAGGTTCTTCCACCACCTTGGGTTTTGAATTAATACACATAACAAGGGTGGTATAAGAAACTTGGATTATCTAACTAATTTACTTAATTGTTGGCCATTAAAAGCGTGATTAACGGATTTCGGCCTGCTTTAACACAACCTGGCAGGCGGCTTTGCTTCTTGCGTTCCTAAGCCAGTTGGTCACATCAAAATCGATTACAGCGCTTCCTCGATTTGATCCTTCCAATTGTAGTGTGCTCTTTCATTACACAATGCTGTACTCACAACATACTGCAGACATAAACAAAATCGATCAAGCCGCACTTGAAGGAAATTGTGACGAATATTCAAAGGGATCATATTGGTAATTGAGTGACATTGATAAAGTCACTCAATTCCCCAATTCAGAGACTAGATGATTGATCAATTCTTCAAGTTGCGACTATCGAAATTAAAGTAAGTACATGTATGTAATAGGATTAAGTGAGATAGAATGTAAATTAGAATAATATAGCAAATATGTAAATTTTGGTATAAAAAGAGCCATTTGGCCAGAAATAAAACAGATTTTAATGAAAACTCAAATCGACAACCAACGACAAACTCTGCCTATATATTTATATAAAGCTTTTTTCCACCACACAATGCAGACAAGGTTGTCCTCATCGCCAACATCCGCAGATCGCCGCATTAAATACCCGTCTCGCCGGAGCATACTCCTCCATTTGAACGATAGGGCCGAGCCAGCCCAGCCACTGCAAAAGTTCTATGTCGTTAACCCACTGTTGGATCGGATGCCGAAATCATCGCCAAATAGCACAAGACCGAAGACCTTACGTAGAACTTTTCACTCGAATACTCTCAAGGCTACTGTATCAGTGCCTAATAGCGTCCTTGCCTTTGCGCCATAAAGCAGCACGGGGAGGCCATAAAAGCGCCTTGAAGAGTATTAGTTTTGTCGTACAAGAAAGATCTCTGTTACTCAATTGCCTATTAAGACTATAGTAGCACCTGTTGGCAGAGATCCTGCGTTTGATCTTCACACTGGCATAATTTTTGGTGGTAACGGCGGTGCCAACATAAATAACTTCTTTGACTAAATTGAATTATCTGCGATCCAATACGCCGCAAGTCTCTACTTGTCGATAGCCTATACTTTGTTTCGCTTTCATTTACTGACAGACTCTTCTTAGTAGACTCCCGTTCAATTGTACTTAAGGAAGCAGTAACATCTCGCTTGGTATGTCCTATGATGGCAATGCTGTCAGCTTATGCAAGCAACTGGACGCTTTTTTGAAAAAATAAGGGCCACTACATACATACATACATAATTGGCTATTACAACCCTTCAGTCAGGATTACGACCTAGCTTCTCACACCACTTATGTTGTGTGCGGTAATTTTATACATGAATGGCGGGACCTACAGTTTAAAGTCGACTCCGAACGACAGATTTTTGAGAAGCTTTTCATGGCAATTTTTACTCTCAGAGTCTTTGCCAGAAATCTGCTGAGAGGAAGTCGCCGAAGAAGTATTTTTCGTTTTGATGTCTGACCTGGAATACGAACCCGGGCCTTTCGTCTAATAAGCCAGCACACTACCTACTAGACCACGGCGACACCAAGGACCATTACGATTATCCTAATACTGATTAAAGAGTTGTAATGATCAATTAAGAAAATTTAAATACGATCGATAACAATTATCAGTTTTTTTTAATACAAATTTGTTTTATTAACCAAAATTCGATAACATATATTACATTACGGAAATCGATAACTAATAAATAGTGCATAAATGTCCGTGTAAATCTTATATTTTTTTTTATAATATTTCTTGTACTCTTTTCTTTTGCTGGGCCCTCTTGTTAAATATGTTTTTAATCACCCCAAAAGACTATCAGAGTTTCTTATTGCATTTCGTTTGCCAGAAAAAGTTCATTGCCTTTATATGTTTATGTGAATAACAGCAGCAGCAGCAATAATAATAACAATAAAAACAAAATTAAAAAAATTGTCATGTGCATTTACATTTATTTTCTTTCCACTTGTCATTATGAAATCTGAAATCTTTATGCAGTTTCTTCTGGTGTGAAACCGATTTCTGTCTGTCTGTCTGTCTGTCTGTATGTCGATATTTTATTTCAAATATTTTTTTTCTTCTCTTTTTTTTGGCACATTTTTAGACACAAACTCACTGTGTGGAGTGGAGTGTGTTGCAGAAACAGAAAAAACATAAATTAAGGTGCAGGCTTATAAAAAAAAAATAACACATACTCACATACACACACACACACACTCTTACACAAAAATTGTGTAAGTAAGTTAAATATTTGAATATGAATTTTCAATAAAAAATTTTTGAATTTGAAATTAAAATTACATTTTGATGGTGGCATGACATTGCCAGCCAAACTTGGCTGAGTGGCTGGCTGGGCACCTTCGACAACTCTTTGTCATGTAGGTATGCACATACATACTATGGGCTTCAAAAGAAAGTGTACAATATGGATAAAATTCTTACAATCAACAAACTCAATTTTTACCACTTGTAAGGAGCAAAGATTAGCAACGAGTATTCAAGACAATGAGTAGATTTGAGTCATACTTATAATTTCTGATACTTATACGCATTCATACTTATTTTAATATGATACTCATACTCAAAGTTAGAAGTACACGAATTTACACGAAGCCCAAAATAAGTATGATTCGCATACGAGCACTGCAATACTCACAAGAAGATTGTGTGTATGCTTTGCTTGTTGTCTTTGTCTTTTCTTTCTTCTTTGTTTGTATATGCAACAACAACAAAGGCTGTAAATTTTTATGAATGATTCGAATCACTTGAATCACTTATAAGTATTATAAGTATTTTTCTAAATTTATAAATTAGAATGAGAAGGAGTTGTAAGTTTGATGTCAACATTGTACTCATACTCATTGTAACCTACACTTATAAATCAATGTTGTAGTGAGTACGAATGAATCAGACTAGTTGAATTTTAATTCTGTTGATTCACTCATACTCACAATTGCATGAGTACTTATGAGTAGCGGCGGAAAAACCATTTATTGTTGGTAAGGAGAGTGCCCGAAAAGTTTTGCAATATTTCGAATTTGTAACTTTTTTGTTTTATGTTTCAATTTAAAAAACTGGCAATGTAACAATTTTAAAATATAAATAACGATAATTTAATAATGTATAGTCTTTTTCATGTATACTTTCTTTTGAGCCTCACTGTATGATATGAGTTGTGTGGCAGTAGCACCTGTTACCTTAAATTATGGTTTAATGACAAACAAATATTTTTAATGACAATTTGCGAAGAAAAAAACAAAAAAAGAATTTTTTCTGCTGTTGCTGATGTTGTAATAAATAAATGACACAATAAATTGGTAGATTAAATAAGAATTTAAAAAATTTATTATTTTAATACCGTTTTGCCGTTTTTCTTTTTTTTTATTGCATTATGTGGTGTGTGGGTTATAAATTTAAAGTAAAAAATTTTTAATCTTCATTAAATAGATTACGATCAATGCAATAACACACCACACAGTGTTTAAAATAAATTCTTACAAAATTTTGCAAAATTTTGTTAAAGAATGGAATGAAATGTTGGCTAAAATTGTAAAGCATGGGTGGTGTGAGACACTAGGTTGTAATCCTGACTAAAGGGTTGTAAAGACCAATTAAATACGAACTCGCCGTAGTGTTGACAGTGTTTTGGTAGTAGGTTGTTTTAGGTTAGTAGACAAGAGTCCATGGTTCAGATGCCTCAAACATAATCAAGTAAAGGGTCCACCAATTAACTTTTTTTTTTTTTTGGAAATTGCTTTACAAAAAAAACTACTGAATATTTTCTTAAATTTCTTTTCTTATTTGAAAGTACAATCCTTCCTGTTAATAATAGAAAATAATTTCATTCAAATGGCTGCCTCGGCTGGCCATGCAGTAGACTACACGATCGATTAAATTTTTAACCACATTATCGATTGTGTGCAACTGTATTTCACAAATGGCTTAACGAATATTGTCCTTTAAAGCGTCAATTGTCTCTGGCTTGTCGGCGTAACACTTATCTTTGACGGCACCCCACAAATAATAGTCCAACGGTGTCAAATCGCAGCTCCGAGGTGGCCAAACGACATCAGTTCTGCGGCTGATAATGCGATCTTCAAAAACAGGACGCAAAACATCGAGTGTAGCTTCGGCTGTGTGGCACGTAGCGCCGTCCTGTTGCCAATATCCTCCTCTTAAATTTTTGTAAACAAATATTCGTTCAACTTGGCCCGATAACGATCGCCATTGACTGTAACGGCCACTCCTTGCTCATTTTCACCAAACAGTGACTCGTTTTGAGTGCTTCGGCTTTTCAATCCAAATGCGACAATTTTGCTTGTTTACATACGCGCCAATATCAAAATGAGCTTCATCTGAAAAGGTGATCTTTTTTTTTGCCAAAATCGGCATCTTCTGTAAGTCGATCGCAGGCCCATTTAGCGAAGCGAAAAAGTGTATACACAACCATATTCGTGCAGCGGAGAGATAAAACTAATTATTTGTCAAATCAGACATTACCATTCACGAAATAATCACTAGTTGAAGTCGCCGTGGTCTAGTAGGTAGTGTGTTGGCTTATTAGACGAAAGGCCCGGGTTCGAATCCCAGGTCAGACATCAAAACGAAAAATATTTCTTCGGCGACTTCCTCTCAGCAGATTTCTGGCAAAGACTCTGAGAGTAAAAATTGCCATGAAAAGCTTCTCAAAAATCTGTCGTTCGGAGTCGACTTTAAACTTTAGGTCCCGCCACTCATGTATAAAATTAACGCACACAACATAAGTGGTGTGAGAAGCTAGGTCGTAATCCTGACTAAAGGGTTGTAATGGCCAATTATGTATGTATGTATGGAAAAAAACGTTAGATGGCGGCCCTGGTACTTTCGCCAACTTTGTCTCAGCAGTCATGAAAAGTTTGGAGTTGAGTTTACACTGCAGACCCCGCCACTCATAGCAAAAATTTAACACACACACTATGTGGGTGGTGTGAAAAGCTGGGATGTAATCCTGGCTAAAGGTTTGTAATGACCAATTAAGTATGCAGTGGCCGCAGTAAGAAATCAACATGAATGATGTGAAAAGCTGGATCATAAAACTGACTAAAGGCCAAGAACTAATAACCAATTGAGTTAAGTAAGTATGGAAGCTCTACTTCATAAAGATGAAAACGCAAATTCAAGTGTAAAGTATGGCATAATAAGCTGAAAAATATGCTCAATTACTAGGAACTCTGTAGTTTCGTTAAAATGTATGTTGTGCAAGTGGTGCAACTTTCACTAAAAGAAGAAATATTTCAGATTGTGGTATGTAATGCTTCCAGTCTTTAGGTTAGAGGACGTGTACAGGTACTGTACCCTGAGGTAGAACTGACCCATTATACAAAAGTACCCAGTCTTTTCAAATTAAACAATACCTTGCACAATTGATTGATTATGTCAACCGTAAAGTTCGAAAACAGGTCACGTTAGTATCACCCCTCTGTCCATTGGACGGAGATCTGTATTCGTTCATAAAAGTATTTAACACCTGACAGTCTTGGCAGACAGGTGATTTTGAAACCACTAAATGGATATGTTTTGTTTTTGTTTGTTTGTTTTTTGTTATAAATTAATCACATTTTTAATCCCAATTCATAGTCTAATGCCTTAAAAAAATATTTAAAATTTTCTTCAAAATGAAAACGAATTCATATTTTCGTAACAATTTCAGCAAAAAACATTTAAAAAAAAACAGAAAAAGTGAAAGAAAAACGTTCATATGAAATTGTTGGCGTGTGGCCAGTTTAAAAATAATTTAAAAAAAATATTTTTTTTTTCTTCTTCTTCTTGTTAATTTTACGCATTTTACCAAAAGAAATTAAATTTAAAAGAAAATAAATGAAAAAGAGAAAAAAAATAGGAAAAATTGGAAAACTAAGCATTAAAATTACACACAGTGTAGTGTAAGTAAGTGTAAAAAACTTATTATTTAACGTGTGACTGAGTAGGTTGCAGGCGGGCGGTCTTTCAATTTCTTTTATTTTATTTTCATTTTTAAAGAAAATTTTACAATTTTGTTGTTGCTGTTGTTGTTGCTGTTATTTATCTTCATATATGAGATGGAATTTTAATGCTGATGGACAAAAATTTTAATAGACAAAAACAAATTGTTTTTCAAAACGGAATGTGTTTTCTTTTTTTTGTCGAGGCCTGAAAATGCTTTTATACGAGAGTGGTTGCGAAATTAACATACAGTGGCTTTTTTTATTTTTTCTTTCTTTCTATTTTTCTCTAAGTGTATTCCATTTCGAAAAATCACTTAAAATTTATAACGAAATTCCTTAAATTACTTAAGTTTGGGGCGATATTTGTCACTCACAGAGTCTCTATTGACATTAAATAGTTGCACATAGTAGTACTAGTACGTTCAATTCGTTCGTTCATTCATTCATTCATTCATTTATGCCATCACTTTGACTTCATTATTCCATACAACACAATACAATTTATTTTAATTAATGGATGAGTGAGTAGTCCGTCAATCAGCCAGCAGTAAGTGAGTGAGTGAGTGAGTGAGTGTATTTCTATGGGGTGTTGCTTATGAAAAATTTCTTTCTGTTTTCTTTTTCTGTTTATTTTTTCGTTTCTTTTTTTTTAATAAAAAATTTCTAATAGAAAAAAAAACAAACAAAATTCCACAATACTTTTTGTCTAATCATGTCACATTCTCTAGAGATGTTAGAAATGTTTGTTATGAAAGAATATTTTTTATTCTCTTCACCAGCACAGCACACCACAGTGAAATCCCTACTAAAATCTAAAAACTAAAGCCTTTTTCATGCATTAAGGCCTCTGATCATTCATTAAAAGCTTTCACTGTTTAGGCTATTAAGTGAGAGAAAAATAATAATTTTTAAGCAAATTTTTGTTGTTGTTGTATTTGCCTCAATTGATTCCACCTTCAACTGTAATTTGAATGAAATATTGGAATGAAAAAAAAAAAAAAATAAATTTTGATTCGTTTTTTTTTTAATAATTTTTTTTTAATGTAAAATTTCTAATAAAACCACAACACAACGCAAGACTATTTTTGTTTTAATTAAATAGATTAAAACGCAAAATAATTTTTAATTGGAATTATTTAACAAATATATGCACGTGCACATACATACATACATATACACCATAACACAAGGAAAAATATTTGTTTCATTAATATGCCTACATTTCTCGAAAAAAAAAACTTGAAAAATTAAAGTTGTTAAGTTTTCAATGTTTAAAAATATTGTTGACGAAAATAGTTATCGATCCTTTCGTACGTAAATATTTACAAAAATTATGACATACAAATTGTTATCGAAAACTTTTTATTTATTTTTGTTATCGAATTTTTTTTATAAACTAATTTTTATCGACATTTCTTTTATAAAAAATTGTTACCGACATTTATTTTATAAAAGAATTGTTATCGACATTTTTTGTATAACAAATTTGTTATCGAAATTTTTTATATGACAAATTTGTTATCGAAATTTTTTATATAACAAATTTGTTATCGAAATTTTTTATATAACAAATTTGTTATCGAAATTTTTTATATAACAAATTTGTTATCGAAATTTTTTATATAACAAATTTGTTATCGAAAATTATTATCGAAAAATTTGTTATCGACATTTTTTAAATAACAAATTTGTTATCGAAATTTTTTATATAACAAATATGTTATCGAAATTTTTTATATAACAAATTTGTTATCGTAATTGGCTATGTGCAAAATTTGTTATCAAAATTTAATCCATGTATAAACGATTTGTTAACGAATTTTTTTTATAAACAAATTTTTATCGACATTTCTTTTATAAAAATGTTTTTACTGACTTTTCTTCTATAAAAAATTGATATCGACATTTTTTATATAACAAATAAGTTATCGAAATTTTTTAAATAACAAATTTGTTATCAATATCTTTTAAATAACAAATTTGTTATCGATATCTTTTATATAACAAATTTGTTATCGATATCTTTTATATAACAAATTTATTATCGAAAATTTTTATATAACAAATTTGTTATCGAAAATTTTTATATAACAAATTTGTTATGAAAAATTTTTATATAACAAATTTGTTATCGAAAATTTTTATATAACAAATTTGTTATCGAAAATTTGTATGTAACAAATTTGTTATCGAAAATTTTTATATAACAAATTTGTTATCGAAAATTTTTATATAACAAATTTGTTATCGAAAATTTTTATGTAACATATTTGTTATCGAAAATTTTTATATAACAAATTTGTTATCGAAATTGGCTATCTCAAATTTGTTATCGAAATTGGTTATATACAAAATTTGTTATCGAAATTTTTTATATAACAAATTAGTTATCGAAATTTTTTGTACATATACAAATTTGTTATCGAAAATTTTTTATTCAAAATTTGTTATCGAAATTTGTTTTCGAAATTTTGTTATTAGGCCCAATTGGGCCCATTTTGATACCTCAATCTGATTTCCAACCAAGAATTAAACATTCTCTAGAGGAATCCCACTCGAGTCCAAAATAAATCTTGCTATTGCTGCACTCTTTTATATTAGAGAGCTCAGTCAAGAATGTCAGAAAATGAGAGGCCACAGAGCTCCGTTTTTAATATGAGAAGAGCAGACAACTGACATAGGAGGAGTTTTTCCTTTTCTGCAGGAACCATTTGCCTTAATGCGATGTTTTTCGGCATACCTACTCAAATGGAGACTGGCCCGCGATAATTGCTGTTGTGCGTTGAATGCCCATTTTGTTTTGCAAATAAAACCTTTCCTTTCTGATATAATAAAGGAAAAAGCGATCGTATGAAATAATAACGAATTATTCAATTTTTCTACATACATTTTTAATGGCCTTAATTATTGTTTTTAATTTTTATTTTTTTCAATAACAAATTACTTAAGATTTTATGTAATAATTGTTGTTTAATAACACATTCAAATGGTATTTAAAGCTTTTAAAAATAATTGGTTTTTGTTTTTTTTTTTTTTTTAAGAAATATTTCCATAAAAACATTATTAAGCTTAGCCAAACAAATGGGCAGACCCCCAGACCATGATAAATTATAGAAAAAATTTTTTTTCTAATTTTTTTTTCTGGTTTGAATTTTTCAAACTATTTTTAATGGCAGTGAAACGAAACTAAAGCAAAAACAAAACCAAAACCAAAACAAAGATAAAAGCTTAATAAATTATTTTAATATGTAATATAAACAAATCGCAATAAAAACAACAAAATAATAAAAACAAATAAAAAAAAAATGCATAAGAAATAAGAAACAGTGAGAGGGAGATAGAGACAGAGACAGAGAGGAGGGATACGTAATATGTAAATGACCTAGAAAAAGCTATATGTACATAAACTACAGATGCATGTACATATTTACAACAAATTTATTACAAACAAAAAGACAATTGGAAAGACCAAAGTGTTATAAAATTGAATTAAAATAGTTGGGCAGCGTATTTTAAAGTGCAGCCAATTAAGTTGTTCACGAAGAAAACTTAATTAATCTATTACAATAGTGTTGGAATTCGTTTACAATTCCGTGTAACCGCAATAAGGCTGAATTATGAGTCCAAAAATTGTGACTCACTTAATTATTCATTACAACCTTTTAGTCAGACCTAGAACCTAGTTTCCCACGTCACCCATGTTGTTTGTGTTAATTCTGCCTAAGAGTGGCGGGATGTAAAGATGAAAATCGACTGCGAACAACAGATTTTTAGAAAAATTTTCATTGGCCCTCAGAGTGCAGCCCTTGCGCTGATGAATTTCTTCCTCTTCCCTGATTTTGGTGGAACTTGATCAGTACAGGTGCTGAGTTCACAACGGGCCACTATAAGTGCTCACGTGAGCTCTGTGATATCAGAGTTACCACTCCAACCTAACCTAACCTTAGAGTTTTTCCAAAAGACTGCTGAGGCGAAGGCGTTTCGTTGGAGATGTCTAAGGTTTATACCACGATCGCTTGCGTCAGTAGAAGTGTTGATTCCATAGTATTATCAGCAATTGGCCAATATTGGAAGATAACCAACTTTCTTGGTCTGTATTTGAAAAGAATAAATTGGACGGCATGAGGTTTCAATACTACGATTTTACAAGCAGCAGAATACAACCGATTTTGACTTTATTGTGAGAAGTTTCTAGAACAAATAATTTCTCGTTTTCTGTCAACGATTGACCTTCAAGATCATTCAATTTGACAGAGTTACACATTTTTTGTAATTCCCTAACTGTGCAGAGTTTAATAAACAACACACTCATCCGAAAACTATCAAACTATCTCAAAGAGTGTTATTTTTAAAAGCTTTTCAGCCTAATCGTGCCCTCACAAAACATTCACTTGAAAAATCCACGCAATTCAATGGAATTTGTTTTGGAATTGATTTTTATTTGCGTATTAAATTTACATGTTCTTGTGAATTTTATTGAAATCTTTAAATGAAAAATTTATTATTCATTAATTAACACACCGTGGAAGCATAAATGTTTTTTAAATTGATTTTATACTGACGCATATAAGGAATTAAAGTCAGGTGTTTTGAAATTTCCATAAAAAAAAATTCTGTATTTAAAAAATATTTTTTTATAAAAGCAAGCAAATTTTATTTATAACTACAATTGATGTTAAATTAAACTACAGGTGGTAACAGGAATAATAGAATTAAAGATTACTGCTCAGTTACTGGGAGAAAATGTCTACTTTTAAGCTCATCTGTGGGAAATGACGTCACTTGTCACAATATTTCTTTTGGTTATTAATTTCCAGCAGCCCTAGTTCATAACATACTTCAACTTTTACGGGAATTTATGTGGACACCACAGTCTTTAGTTCTAACATTCTTGGATGGTATAAAACCTTGTCCATTTTTATAAACATAGATCTTGAACTCAAGTTCTAAAGTTATTTTGATAGAAAGTTTATACTGCCCTAAATGCAATAACTGTAACAGTATATAAAAATTATTCAATAATTCAATTTAATAAAAAATATTCAAAAACATAAAACATGTGGAATCTGAAAAAATTTAATTTTTATTATTTTTAATGGTTTTTGTTTTTTGTTGTGAATTGCTAATTTATTTCTTATGAGTTTTTTTTTTTTCTATTATTTATTTATAAAAATTAATTAAACACATTTAAAAACTTTAGTCATGGATGTTTATTTACTCTTTCTGCAATTTAAAGAAAAAGAAAAAATATTGTCTGAATGAATATTTTCGAATAAGAAATTTATAACAAACAATGTGTTTTATTTCATCCTATTTTTTTCCTCTTGTAGATTTTAACAAAAAAAAAAATCAACTTTCGCTGAGCGTGACATGTTATTTTAAATATTTATTTTTATTTTCTACAATATGTTGAAACATTTTTGCGAGACTCGTATTGCTAAATTATTTTGAAAAAAAAGAAGAAAAAAAAAAATTTCAATAAACACAATTCTTTTTATCTTTTTTTACAACGCATATCGTATAATATATACAGAAATGAGTTCATTTCTTTCGTCGTTTTTGTTTTTTGTGTATCGCTTTATTAAAAATTCTGAACAGTATTTTTGTGGCTTTTTTTTTGTTTTTTTTTTTCAAAAGATTAACACACAGAAAAAGTGAAAATAATATTTAGAAACTTTCAATTTCATTAAAATGTGTTTACATACTTTACATACTACATACGAGTATAAATTGAAATACAAAACACAAAATAATTTTGAAATTCATCAAAAAACAACAACAAAAAAAAAAAACGGTTTTTTAAATTCAAAAGCAGCGAGCGCAACGAAACACTTCAAGTACCAAATGCGTTGCCAAACAATAAACTTTCACTTGTTAAAGCGGCGTTTACAAGGCTTTAGAAATTGTTTGTAATCCAATTCTTTAATTTTTTATCGACAAAACAGGAAAACAACGTACATACATATGCATATAGAAGGCGGTTTTAATCAAAAGAATATTTTTGTTTATTTATTAATTTATTTTCCTTAATTATTGTTCTTTAAAATAAAAAATAATTCATATTTGGCTACTGGGCATTACTAAACACTCATACCAACAAAATGTCAACGGTTAAATGCATGTGAAACAATAATATTCTCCTAATCTTTATAAGTATTAGTGTGCAACATTACTACTCTCTTTTTCTCTTTTTTACTTTGTGCTCTTTTATTGAAATCAAAAATGTACAAAAAAAAAACAATATTGCTTAAGTATTGCCAAATATTTACAAAAACAATAACGATATTATTGACATTTACAACAAATAATATCAACAATATTTACAATAGCTTTAACACACAATAAATATTAAGATAAACAACAACAACAACAACATTAACAATAAACATTTATTTTATTTCTTAAGTGTATATGTATGTGTGTGTTTGTGTGAGCAGCATACAAAATCCATAAAATGAGTTTTTACTTCTTACTCATCCAAATAACAATAATAATCACAACGTACGACGTACGTTATTAATGACGACGATGAAGATGCCGATTTATGCCGCTCACGATGATATTTTGTTGTGATTGTTGTTGTTGTTGTTAGTCCCTATGAGCATACGGCGGTGAATAACATGATCTTTTTTACAATTTATTATTATTATTTTTATTGTTTGTATAATTGTTGTTGCTGTTTTTTATTATTATTATTATTATTGTTAATTTTATTCCTACATGTGCTGGCTTTTTGGCTGTTACTCACACTCACAGACACACACACACATATAATCTCATGTAAATACTCTTTTCATTACTTTTCGTTTATTTTTGAAAGCAAGTGTATTATATTCATTGCCGTTGTTGTTCATCACTGGCTGACTGTGTTGCTAATAGGGCTGTAGAGTTTATTCAATGAAATCGCACATTTTAGTCATATTTTAAACACGAAAACGAATAGGCGGGTGAGGAAGTAGTGAAATATTGAAAAAAAAAAAACAAGAAATAAATTTAAAACGAATAAGAAAAAAAATTTAAATAATTTTTTTTTTTTTTAAATATTTTTAATAGAAATAGAAAAAATTGTAAGAAATAGAAAAAGTGCGTAATTAAATAAAAAAGTGTTTTCTTTTTTATATTAAAGGTAATTTTAAAGGAAACTAAATTAAATTTAAAAGAAAATCAAAGATATAAAATATGTGGATTTAAATTATAAAAAATCATTATAAATTATCTTAAATATTAGAAAATTATAAATAAATAATTGTTTTTTGAATAAATAGAAAATATGTGAAATGATTTTTAGGTGAATAAATTAAATATTAAAAAATAAACAAAATAATAATAATATAGCAAAAGAAAATAAAATTATTTAAAAAAGAAACAAAAAATAAAAAACAAAATTAATTAATTAATTAAAAATAATAAATTTTAAATAAATAATGAAAGAATAGATATTAAATAAAATGATAAAGAATAATGAAACTTAATAAATAAAATAAATTAATAAAATATTAAATAAAAAAAAAAATAAAATATTAAATAAAAAAAAAAAAATAAAATATAAAATAAATAAACAAGAAAAAAATAAATAAAAATTACTATTTCGTATACAAATAATGATTTAAAAGAAGAATAATAATTATATAGCAAAAGCATAATAAAATTAAAATTTAATCAAATAATATAATAAAAAAATAATTTTTTACATAATACAATAGAGAAAAAGATTGTCAACAAATAATTAATTTAAAAAAGTAGTTAACAAATAAAAAAATTTAAACTTAAAAATCTACGTTTTAAGTTTGAAAGCGATAAATTAAATTATAAACAAAAATAGAAACAACAAAATCATTTTTAAATAGAAAATAAAATAAATACGGTTTCTTTACAACAATTCTCTTGAATTGAATTTTTTTAAAAAAATAAATAATTTATCTAAATAAATTTTTTAAATGAATGAAGTACTTAAAACCCTTTTTGAAAATAATAATAATTATAAATAAATAAAATGAAAAATCAATAAAAAAAATATGTGATTAGAAGAATAAACAAAAAATTCAAAAGGAATTTTATTTTTCGATAAACATTAATAAATAATAAAGTATAGAAAAAAAAGTAATAGAAAAGCAAATAAATTGACTTAAAAAGTGTATACAGTGTATGGAATTTTTTTTAAATAATTAAAAGGAAAAAAATCTACGAAAAAAAAATTAACTTAAAGAAATTAAAACAAACTAAATATTCAATTCCAAAAGAAAAAAAATCAAAAAAATAAAAGAAATTAATCATAAAACCCACCCATAAATGTATGCTTATTAGTCAACATAAGTATGTTCATAGCTTTAAAACCTCACCTAGAAATGCTATTTAAAACAAAACTCTCCGCAAAATATTTGGATAAACACATTCAAAATAAAAGTTGAAACAATAAAAAAAATTTAATAATAAAAAAAAAAAATTAAATAAAATATTTAAGAAAATTATGGTCTAGTTTGTAAATCCTAACTCTCTAAGTCCATTAAAAGAGCCATGTTTTAATATTCTAAGTTTATGCCTTTGAATATCAAAAAACAAATCATATGATAAGTTCGAATGTCTTAGATTCCCTCTTCATCTTCGCATAATCTGGAGAAAACGGTGGTGGTTGTGTCCCAAAATCTTTACTTCGCATTGAGTTCTAACAATGCAGAATAGGATATCCTTTTCCAATCCAAAAAGGCTTGCTTCCTACTCCAACAACTAGTGCAATCTTACGCAGTGTGTTATCTTATCAGATTCTATCTCAACAGATAATGCTTTCTGGCGAAGTTGCCTAGTGTAATAGGCCCTTAAGAGATCGCAAACTCTTAAACCTGTAATATATCTGACTTATCTTAGGCTAAGCAATTTTTAAAAGATACTTTTGTATAATTGTCGTTGGCATTTTACATCTATGAGCTATTCGTGATGACCGAATGACCATGTGCAACCCAATACCAACCCGTCATGGCTCCACGGACAAGTAGTCGAATTTATATGAATACCCTGACCATATACCCTAATATATACCAAGTCCATGTAGTCTAGTAGGTGATGTCTTGCTAAGGCCGCGATTCAGTTCATGGCTCATACATACATCTCGAACATATCGAATTACAGATTTCTCGCACACTCAGAGTGTAAAATGAGAATTGCCATGGAAAATTTCTCTAAAACCTGTTGTTCGGGATTAACATGTCGCCACTGATGCATTAAACTAACACACAACATGGGTGATGGGAGAAGCTAGGTTGTAATCCTGACTAAAAGATTGCATTGACCAATTAAGCAAGAAGGGCCATGTAGTTTGTTAAACTGGGGACCAGTGCCTAAATCGGAATGCTTTCAAATTCTGACATCATCATAGCAGAATGTAAAAAAAGCGCTTTTAATGTTTCCAATAATGTTTAAGCGGTGCTCTTACAGGTACCTTATAAAGGGTGATTTTTTAACTATTATTTTTTTTGGTAACACTGGTTTAAACAGCTCACGCACGTTTCGTGTTTTGTTTCACTGTCAAACATCTTCAGTTTGGTCTATAATTTAACCATGAATCGTCTTAAAAACGAACAACGCTTGCAAATCATGCGTACATAATTGGCCCTTACAACCCTTCAGTCAGGATTACGACCTAGCTTCTCACACCACTTATGTTGTGTGCGTTAATTTTATACATGAGTGGCGGGACCTACAGTTTTAAAGTCGACTCCGAATGACAGATTTTTGAGAAGCTTTTCATGGCAATTTTTACTCTCAAAGTCTTTGCCAGAAATCTGCTGAGAGGAAGTCGCCAAAGAAATATTTTTTCGTTTGCAAATCATTGAATTTTATTATCAAAATGTGTGCTTTGTTAAGAAAGTTCATCGCGTGCTTCTTCCATTTTATGGTCAGTTTAATCGACCCACAGAGGCGACTATTCGTGAGATGATATTCAACTTTTATTTTTGCCTAAAATGCAAGAGCTTGACTTGCATGACATGTGGTTTCAACAAGACGGTGTCACATGCCACACAGAACGCATAACAATAGACTTATTGAGAGGCGAGTTCGGTGAACAGTTTATTTCTCGTTCGGGACCGGTCAATTGGCCGCCTACATCGTGCGATTTAATGCCTTTAGACTATTTTTTGTGGGGCTATGTTAAAGCTCATGTCTATACGGGCAAGACCGCTTCAATTGACTCATTGGAAGACAACATTGAAGCATTCGTGAGATACCGGCCGAAATGTTGGAAAGAACATGCCAAAATTGGACTAAGTGGATGGACCATTTGGGGCACACTTGCGGTCAAGATTTGCATGAAATAATCTTCAAACATTAAATTATATGGACCGTACTATCGATTCAAATAAAGATTTCATGAATTTTTCTGGATTTTGTGGGTATTTTTTGAAAAATTTTCCTATAGCTCTGAAAAAATTACCCTATATATGGCTATAGCGATGAGATCCTTGCATCTTTTCTAGGAACTAGAACCGCAAATGTTGGCCATTTGCTTTAAAAACTGTCTGGTTTTCCTGTTCGTTTTGCTTGTACTTTCGAAATTGTTTTATTCTTATTCTAGAAAATAATTAAAAATGAATGGAAATAGCCTTTAAAAGAAATTCCTTAAAAAATGATTCATAAAATAAAAGCCACCGCCATACTACATACCATACCGTGGCATTGTTAAACATTTCAATTATTAGAAACAACAACAACAATATTAATTACAAAAGAAATATAGAGACAGACAGACGGATAAACAACTAGACTAAGATAATTAATTATTCTTTTATTTTTTATTTTAATTTTTTTTATTTAAAGGGCCGACATTTCGAAAATAAAATTTATTTCGTTGCTTTAATGGAGGCGGGCGGTGTTTTAAGAAATTTTTTTGTCGTTTTTTTTGTTGTTATTGTTGATAATGAGGTCAGTGTCAATCAAAATATTTATTTCTTTTAATATTTATCCACACTTACAACAAAAAATAAAAAAAAGACAACAAACGACCCCATGAAATTGCCCATTTACATGAGTGGTGACTGGCGGCTGATGGCTGTTGGTATTTCTTTTTTTTACTTTTCTTTTCTTTGGCTCTTTTGCAAGCGTTTTTATTTGGTTTTTTTGAGATTTTATAAGATTTTCTTTAATTTGTTTTTACAAAAATGAAAAAAATAAATAAAAAACAATAAAAAAATGTTTATAAACATGTTGTTGTAAAATATTGTGTGATTTTTTGTTTTGTTAATTAAAAAATTAATTTTGTTTGTAAAGAACCTGTTGGTGTTTGTTATTTTGTAATAAAATTTCGTATACAAAAATTAATAATAAATTAAATAATAATTTCAAAATATTAAGTTTTTTCTTTCACAGAAAAAAATTTTTAAAATAAGAAAAATTAAAGAAAAATATTTCAACAGACCTCTTGCAGAAGAGGTATGTACAGCCTTGTGAATACTGCTGTTTTGCCAAAACAAATATTTCATTTTTCGTTTAAAAATTATAAAGGTAAAGTAAATTTGTTATTTTTATTTTTTAGTTTATCATTAAATTATTTATTTAAATAAATTTGCTACTAAATCTAAGTAAAAATTAATTTTTATTACAATTTTTAAGATTTATTTATGCATGAACTCAATGGGAATTAAAATTTATCATAATGATTGTGAAATATATGCCCTATGCTCTATGTTCGGATAACAACATTATTTATGAATGTTTTTGAAATATTTGCCATTATGACCTATGACCTTTTGCCGTTTTTTATTTTAAGAATATTCTTTCTAATATAATTGCTGCTGAACTTTTGCGGTTAATGCGACAGTAAAGGGAGATTTTAAGAGCCTTTACGATTTACCAACTTCTATCATCCATAGAGTTTTACAGCATCCGAACTGGAAAGACTATATTTTCCTGTTTTTCGGTGATAAGGACTTAAAAACCTCTTTACCAAGTACATACATTTAGAGGGCATATGGTATTGTTAAGATTTCTTTTAGGAAACAGATCGAATATTTGGATATGATTCTGTTTAGGAACACAAATAATTTGGCCATCTCAATGGTCAGCACTTTAATTATATTATTCAATAGGTTTGGCTCTTTACAATTTGTTCTCATACCTAAAACTGTAGTGTAAACTATGAAAGACCACAGATTTGACAGAATTAAGGTGGTGCCTCAATGACGTTAAGTATAGAAGTCCCAGTCTTAATGTGACTGATGTCACCCAACTGATGCCACTTGTACTTATAAATCAACGAAAGAATCAGAGGGCACAGTTAAATTTCAATATTGTTGACTCACTTGCATTCAAAATTTCATGAGTGCTTATGAGTAGCGAAAAAATGATTGAATGAACCGTAAGATTGACCCAATTGCTAAAAATGCGGTGAAATCGTCAAAATTCAGATTATCCCTCATATTTTCTCTAACAGAATCAATATTTTCGGTACTGCTAAGATTGCGATCATGCCTAGGATTATAGATCGTAATTGCATAATCGATTGATTGATTCATGAGTGCTTACGAGTAGCGAAAAAACGATTCATTACTGATCTCTGGTCATAATGAACCGTAAGATAGGCCCAATTGCTAAAAATGCGGTGAAATCGACAAAATTCAGATTATCCCTCATACTTTCTCTAACAGAATTAATATTTTCGGTACTGCTAAGATTGCGATCCTGCATAGGATTATAGATCATAATCTTTATAATCTTGGCCATTCGTTGCATAATAAATTGATTGTGGGGACCATAATCACATCGTAATGCTCGGAAAAGTAGTGATCACAGTTTTGACTACTTTTACGCCTTATTTGATAACTAAACAATCTATATTCGTAATTTGTAAAATATTGAAATGAACATTGAACACCGGAGGTTTTCAAATTACCGATTAATAAATAAATATTTGATGTCTTTTCTAGGTGGGTCCACTATACCAATTAAAATGAAATTTTTTAATTTATATCAACAAATAATATCGTTTAATAATTTTTAAGCAACTGAAATTATAATTGTTTGCAGACTGGTGCAGTCAAAATTGGGTTGGTTGTTGTTTAACGTTAATGTTTCTTTTGAAATTCGTATTTGCGAGTAACAAATTTTATTACGATAAGAAAGAGACCTAAAAATATTGGGTTATAGGCGAACTATATGTTTTTAAATTCTTGTTTAATTTAAAACAGAAAACAACAATTAAAATTGTCATTGTCAATGTATTTGTTTAGTATTTGTTGTTTAATCTACTGCAACACATTGAAGGATCAATTTCTATGAAAGCAATTTAATTGCTTAATAGCCTTATGACTGTAATTAATTCATCATTTTGAAAAACACTGCAGGGAAGGCAGCCTTTATTCGAAAGTCCATCGTCAGAACTCTTAACTTATATACAGTGACGAGCAGAAGTGAGTGCATGTTCACAATACTGAGTTTCGTTATCCACAAAAACAAAACCATGCAAGGAAATACAAAAAAAAAAAATAATTTTAATTCTTTATTTTATTCTTAACAAATAGCAGTAAAAAAACAATAATTAATGAAATGAATTCAATGAGTTTGAATGAAAAAACTAAAAAAATTACCCACATAAACTCAATTTTGCACGTTTCAAGAAAATTCAAGAAACTAACCCAATTTCAATATTTTGTGGCATGTTGGCCCTCTACATTTAGTAGATGGTATCATGTGAAAAAAGACTATCTAAAGATTCTGCAAGCCCATCTTCCGAATTTTATGGACAAATGTGCTTATCCCAAATAAGAAATAATTTTCCAACAGGATGGTGATCCGAAGCACACAGCAAAAATTGTAAAGATATGGGATGGGAAACAAAAATTTTCAATTGCTGGAATGGCCGCACAAAGTCCCGACCTCAATCCAATTAAACATTTTTGGCCATTCGTGAAAATCCGACTCGGACAGTACGAAACAGCCCCAACAAACATGGTCAAACTTTGGGATCGTATAAATGCGAAATGGAATCGAATTCCTAAAGATCTTATTGATCAGATAGAAAGCATCTCAAACCGCGTAAATCAAGTTATTTCTTATAAGGGTCTATGGACCAAATATTGAAATTGCGCTAGTTTCTTGAATTTTCTTGAAACGTACAAAATTGAGTTTATTTGGGTTATTTTCGTTTTTTCATTCAAACTCTTTGAATTCATTTCATTAATTACTAGTTTTTTACTGTTATTTGTTAAGAATAAAATAAAGAATTAAAATTATTTTTTTTTTTGTATTTGCTTGCATGCTTTTGTTTTGGTGGACAACGAAACTCAGTATTGTGAACATGCACTCACTTCTGCTCGTCACTGTATGCCACAGCCTATTGTGTCCAGCATTTTGAAGCCAAGGGCCCCACAAGTAAACTACAAGTTTCAAGGAATTTATTTTCTTAGGTATATTCATTACAATATATTGCTTAACTCCATCAGAAAGTTTTCCACTTTCCCTAGATGGCTTGTCTTAACTGGGATCGTAGTTTTTAAATTTTCCTTTCAACTCTCTTATTTACCATAGGTTTTCAAGATTTCTTTTAATTTCCATTTTATGTTACTGGCTAAGTGGTACATTTTTTTTTTTAAATTTATTTTAAAGAAAACAATTTTTAATTTTTATTTAAAATATAAAAAAATATTTTAAAGCATTTCTTTTTTTTTTTCGTAATTTCAAGTTCTAATTGTTATTCCGCACATGTGATAAGAAATTCAATTGAAGAAGAAGAAAAAAAACCGTACAACTTTCACCTGTTTTCACGTGAATTGTTTATAAAATTTTTCATTTTTTTTTTGTGTTTTTTCGTTTTATTATTTCAATTTTAATTGTTAAATTGAATAATGACAACAATTAAAATCAAATTTCAATTGTTCAAAATAACAAAAAACAAACAAAAAAAAAATGATGCCAAGATAGACAGACAGATAGACAGACAGACTCGAACCACACAATTTCTTTAATTTTCTTTGAACGGTTTTTGTCTTTTTTTTGTTTACTTTAAAAGCCAAGTTAAGCAAGTGTTGTGTTAAATGGTAACTGAATATACTTCTTCTCTTTTTTTATTTTTATTTTTTTATTATTTTTTAATTTGCAAAATTAAAAATATTTTATTATTAACAAAAAAAAAAAAAGAAGAAGAAGATGATGCAGAAGAAAAATTATGAGGGGGAAAGATAATTTCGCAAACAGTTGGCTCCGTTGGTTGGTTGGTTTAGTGAGTCATTGTAAAACATTGAATTGGAATTGAATTTTAAAGCCGCTAAAAACAAACAATATGAGAATCATAATAATTTTTTTTTTAATTTATTTTTTTGATGTTATTTGCAAGTGTTGATTGCTTAATTATTTAAATATTTATTGCACATCAAAAAAACAAAAAAATCAAAAAAATTGGCAATTAAAGACCATCTGTTCATACAGAATTGTATGGCCACAAACCATAAAAAGAGGAAAAATATATTAATTTTTAATAATTTACAGTTTCTTTAAGCAATCGGAATAAACTAATGTTTGGACCAGAAATTAGCAATGAATCGTTTTTTCACTACTCATAAGCACTCATGAAATATTGAATATAAGTGAGCACTCATAAGACAATAATGAAATTTAACTAAGTACTCTGATTCATTCTACTCATTTAGATTCAAACTTTAAGAATACTTTATACAACGCTGAAATTTTATCACGGGAATTTGAAAAAAAAAGTACAAAAATGATTTATCTGATTCAATTTATAATAATATTAAAAGAAAAATGTGATTGATTAATTACGCTTGTACATTATTGTTCATTTAAAAATTTAATTATTGCAGTCTTGAAATGCTTTGCATTGCTTAGTAATTGTATGTTGTTCGGGAGTTCATTCCAGAGACGAATTGCATTAATGTAAAGTGTCTCTCAGATATCCGTTTATGGTATCTAACGCTATTAATTTTCAAGGCTCTATTAGACCTTAAAAAATTAATCTATTAAACAAATAATGGGGTTTCCTAAGATAGATGATTTTATGTATGTATGTATACCAGAGTACGGCACTTCAACAAATTCTCAAACGATGTATTATAAATTTGATATGAGAACTGAGATATCCTACTGTACCTTGAACGACCATAAACATATCTAGCAATACTGTTATAAGTGACCTTTAGCCTGTTCCTACTCATCGAGTCACAACTAGAAAACAGTTCACATTCATACAGTAAAGTGGGGATGAGATATGTTTTCGCTAACGCTTAAACGGAGTAAAATAATAAGAAGTCGCCGTGGTCTAGTGGTAGTGTGTTGGCTTATTAAACAAAAGGCCCGGGTTCGAATCCCAGGTCAGACATCAAAACGCAAAAATATTTCTTCGGCGACTTTCTCTCAGCAGATTTCTGGCAAAGACTCTGAGAGTAATAACTGCCATGAAAAGCTTCTCAAAAATCTGTCGTTCGGAGTCGACTTTAAACTGTAGGTCCCGCCACTCATGTATAAAATTAACGCACACAGCATAAGTCGTGTGAGAAGCTAGGTCCTAATCCTGACTGAAGGGTTGTAATGGCCAATTATGTATGTAAAATATTGCGCTAGATAAAGATTTCGCAACATGGCAACCGTTTTACCACAGATAGCATTTACATGATTGGACCAGTTAAGACTGTTGTCAAAGACAACTCCAAGATTCTTAACACTATGTACAGTCTCAATAGCAGTATTATTAATCCTTAATTGAGTAAGCTGTGCCGTACAGTTTACCTTGCCTATTATCAAAGCCTTTGATTTCCTCGGATTGAGGCAAAGACTATTAATCGACGCCCATTGAAACACATTATGCAAATCACAATTTATCCTTCGTATACAATCTGTAATATCAGACGGCATGCAACTAATGTACAGCTGGACGTCATCTGCGTACATTTGTACATTGCAAAACCTCAACTTTTTTGGCAGGTCATTAGAGTAAATTGAATATAAAAGTGGACTAAGTATCGAGCCCTGTGGGACACCTCTAGATGTTAAAATACTGCCTGATACAGTACCATCATGATACACAAATTGACGCCTATCCCGTAGATACTACGACATTAGCTTGACAGCAGTATCCGAGAAATGACACATGTGTTTTAACTTTTGGCATAGAATAGTATGATTAACGGTGTCAAATGCCTTAGAATGATCGAGTAAAACCAAAAATGATGTCAAATTGTTATCCGCACTTAATCGCAACTCTTCCGAAACATCAATGAGCGCTGAAATGCAGCTGTGATTAGGTCTGAAACCAGACTGCCTTTCATACAAGTATTGGGTTATCTGCTTATAAATTAATTTCTCGAAAATTTTCAATAAGTATGACAAAATTGCAATTGGGCGGTAAGTTCTATCCTGTTTAGGCACAGGTATTATATTGGCACTTTTCCACATTGTAGGAAAAGTAGATGACGTAATTATAGTATTTATTAAATGAGTCATGTACGGTAGAACATATGGCAAAATTAATTTTACAAATTTGGGATTAATTCCATCACTTCCGATGGAGTTAGACCGAACAGCTAGAATGCTCTCAACAACATCATCCTGTGTAACGTTACTAAATTCAAAATTCGGTTGAATCAAGGGTTAGTAGTAGGGAAGGCATCAGAAGCGTTGTAATACTCCAAATCGGCATCAATATACCATTTGAATATGTTTGATTCATAAGCCTACTCATTTAGATTCATAACTTTAGAGAAATACTCACATAATACTTGTAAATGATTCGAGAAGGAAGGCTCGCAATATCTTAGATATTGGATTCGCAACTAGAACAAAATTTTCTCTAGCCATGAAATTTATTTCTTTTATTGACTTAAACTTTGTCGAATAAAATTACGCAAATTCGGCTGTTGAATTATGGATTGGAGAATTTTATTTAATTTTGTTAAAATGTTTCTTTTCTTTTTTTTTTTTTGAGATTTTTGTAGGCAAATTGATTTTTTAATTATTTGTTTTCTTAATTGTATTATTTTAACAATAGAAAATGAAATTATTTTTATAATTTCTTTACAAATTTGCTTTTTGCATTTGTATGGAAATAATTTGTATTAATTTGCTTGCTTGCTTACTAGACAAACCCAAGATAAATATTTTAATAAATCAAAAGAAATATTTTTAATTTTATTTTTGTTTTTATAAAATTATTTAAATATGTGTTCATATAAATATTAACTATTAATAACATTCATTTATACATACATTCATATGTAAATTGTATTGTAAATTACCAGACATAATTTCAAAGATTTTTGTTTAAAATTTGTAAAAGAAAGATTAACAAAGGAAAACTAAAACAAAAAATACGAAAAATTATGAAATTTTGTCTCAGAAACAAAACAAAAAAAGTGAAGGTTTTGTAAACATTTTTTCACGTTTTTTGTTTGCCTTCTTCTCTTTTTCTTTTCTTCTTTCTTTTAATGGATTATCAGGCATTTTTTTTATTTTTATTTTTTGTTTCTTTGGATTTTGGTATGCGAGTTTCGATTGAAAATATTTTCAAAATCAAGGAAGAAAGCTTTACCAAATTGGTAAACTAGTTGTAGGCCTAAAAGCAGTGTTGCCAACTCATATCAGTGTTGTAACCGTTTGTTAATACTTGATCTAGTACTCCTGCCTTGTTGCGGATATTGTTGATGGTTTTTGTCACTGCTAATGCTGTGACAATAATTCTGGTAGAGAGTGTACATACATAATTGACCATTACAACCCTTCAGTCAGGATTACGACCTAGCTTCTCACACCACTTATGTTGTGTGCGTTAATATTATACATGAGTGGCGGGACCTACAGTTTAAAGTCGACTCCGAACGACAGATTTTTGAGAAGCTTTTCTTGGCAATTTTTACTCTCAGAGTCTTTGCCAGAAATCTGCTGAGAGGAAGTCGCCGAAGAAATATTTTTCGTTTTAATGTCTGCCCTGGGATACGAACCCGGGCCTTTCGTCTAATAAGCCAACACACAACCTACTAGACCACGGCGACCTTCAGGCAGAGATTGTACATTGGATTTAAATTGGCCTTGTTTTTATTCTTATTACATGTGTATAGCCTAGGTGAATAATATTATTAATTAGTGCCACTAAAATTTAGTACTATTTTGGTACTCTTTTCAAAAAAAAAGTACTTTTCTGATGTTTTTCTTTTGTTTTTCTTTGTATGGAATTCTTTTAAACGATTTTAAATAATTTATTCATTTCCTTATCATTCATTAAATGCTTTACACCATTTTCAAAATAAATTTGTAGAGAAAACTTTAAAGTTTACCGCCATATTAACCTGGAAAGATTAATTCCCTTTAATAATTAGGGTACTAATTAAGGTATTATTAACGTTTTTATTTTAATAACATAAGAAACTTAGGCTTTGCCTGCTGTTGTCTTCTGTTTTATTAATAAATTTAAATTAATTTCAATTCAAATTTGTTTTTCATAAAATTTTTTTTTTACTTTCTTTGCCCGACCGCTTATATTTTTATTCAAGAAAAGAGGGAACAAGTTTTTAGTGGTGCTTTGCTTGCACATGAAAACGGGAGGAAATTTTGAATTAAAATCGTATAGCGTATGAGGCTTTATTATTTGACTTGAAAGAGGAAGAATAACAAGAAATTGAATCAGTTTTGTAGACTGTAAAACAGAGTATCAAGGCAGTCAGTTAGACTAACATGCGGTGGTGGTGTAACTGCTTGCATATGCATATGTATGTAGCATGGCATGGCATTAAACATGGGTCTCTCTGTCTGTCTACTCCACAAAAGTTATTCAGGCTACAAAAAAAAAACCTAAAAATTTTAACCGGCAAAAGCAAAACAACTTTAAACCTTCGCTTTACTTTGGTTTTTTGTTTTTTCCTTCTTGGTAGTCGGTTGACTGACTGTGTTTTAACCATAAACCAGCTGGTAAATAACAAGTAACAACAACAAAAACTACAATAAAAATCTAAAAAAACAACAATAACAACAGCAACTAGCTTTAGTAATAAACATTAGCAAAAAAAAAAAAGCTTTTCAAATAGCAACAACAAAAAACGCCATCAAACGAACGTACAAACGAATCGAAAGTTATTGACCGGAACTAATAACTTTTCATGATTTTTTTCCTTGCTGTATATAGTCTAGTCTGTAGTCTAGTCTATAGTCTAGTCTGTAGTCTAGTATATAGTCTAGTCTGTAGTCTAGTCTATCGTAGTCTATATATAGTCTAGTCTGTAGCCTAGTATATGTCTAGTCTGTAGTTCTAGTATAAGTCTAGTCTGTATCTAATATATAGTCTATAGTCTAGTATTATCTAGTTAGTCTGTTCTAGTTGTAGTTTCTGTAGTTATCGTAGTATGTCTGTAGCTATTCACGAGTTAGTTTAGTCTATGTGTCTAGTATATAGTCTAGTCTGTGTCTAGTCTATAGTCTAGTGTAGTCATTTTCTTTAGTCTGTCCGTTGTAGTCTAGCTAGTTAGTCTGTAGTCTAGTCTGTAGTTAGTTTAGTTTTAGTTAGTAGTCTAGTCTCTAGTCGTAGTCTATCTGTATCATGATAGTCTAGAAAAAAGTCTCATAGTCTAGTCTCTAGTCTATATCTATGAATCTAGTAGTCTCTAGTCAAGTACTAGTCTATAGTCTAGAAAAAAAGCTTTTTTTAAAAAAAGGGAAAAAAGGGTCAGAAATATTGAAAAGTGTCAGATTTAGTTTATTTTAGTAAGGGGGCACAAAAAGTGGCGAGGTCGCTGAAAAAGAGTCAAATTGCGACTTTAGTCGCTCAACGGCAACGCTGCTTATAATACTTATAAATGATTCGTGAATGCTCGGAATATCGCAGATATTGGATTCGCGACTAGAACAAAATTTTCTTTAGACATGAAATTTATTTCTTTTATTGACTTAAACTTTGTCGAATAAAATTACGCAAATTAGGCTGTTGAATTATGGATTGGGGGAATTTTTATTTAATTTAATTTGAAATGTTTCTTTTCTTTTTTTTGATATTTTTGTGGCAAATTGATTTTTAAATTATTTGTTTTCTTAATTGTATTATTTTAACAATAGAAAATGAAATTATTTTTATAATTTCTTTACAAATTATGCTTTTTGCATTTGTATGGAAATAATTTGTATTAATTTGCTTGCTTGCTTACAGACAAACACTAGATAATATTTTATAAATCAAAAGAAATATTTTGCATTTTATATTTATTTTTATAAAATTATTTAAATATGTGTTCATATAAATATTAACTATCTAATAACATTCATTTAAACATACATTCATATGTAAATTGTATTGTAAATTACCAGACATAATTTCAAATATTTTTGTTTAAAATTTGTAAAAGAAAGATTAACAAAGGAAAACTAAAACAAAAAATACGAGAAATTATGAAATTTTGTCTCAGAAACAAAACAAAAAAAGTGAAGGTTTTGTAAACATTTTTTCACGTTTTTTTTTTGCCTTCTTCTCTTTTTCTTTCCTTCTTTCTTTCTTTTAATGGATTATCAGGCATTTTTTTTTTCATTTTTATTTTTTGTTTCTTTGGATTTTGGTATGCGAGTTTCGATTGAAAAAATTTTCAAAATCGAGGAAGAAAGCTTTACCAAATTGATAAACTAGTTGTAGGCCTAAAAGCAGTGTTGCCAACTCATATCTGTGCTGTAACCGTTTGTTAAAATTTGATCTAGTACTCCTGATTTATTGCAGATATTGTTGGTGGGTTTTGTCACTGCTCAAGGCATATTCATATAAATATACCGTGTCACTGCTAATGCTGTGACAACAATTCTAGTAGAGAGTGTACATTGGATTTAAACTGGCCTTGTTTTTATTCTTATTACATGTGTACCATTAAAATGTAGTACTATTTTGGTACTCTTTTCAAAAAAAGTACTTTTCCTGTTGTTTTTCTTTGTATAGAATTCTTTTAAACGATTTTAAATAATTTATTCATTTCCTTATCATTCATTAAATGCTTTACACCATTTTCAAAATAAATTTGTACAGAAAACTTTAAAGTTTACCGCCATATTAACCTGGAAAGATTAATTCCCTTTAATAATTAGGGTACTGATTAGGGTATTATGAACGTTTTTATTTTAATAACACAAGAAACTTAAGCTTTGCCTGCTGCTGTCTTCTTTTTTATTCATAAATTTAAATTAATTTCAATTCAAATTTGTTTTTCTTAAAATTTTTTTTCTTACTTTCATTTTATTGATCATTTTTATTTGCCCGCCCGCTTTTATTTTTATTCAAGAAAAGAGGGAACAACTTTTTAGTAGTGCTTTGCTTGCACATGAAAACGGGAGGAAATTTTGAATTAAAATCATATAGCGTATGCGGCTTTATTATTTGATTTGAAAGAGGAAGAATAACAAAAAAATTTAATCAGTTTTGTAGAGTGTAAAGCAGAGTATCAAGGCAGTCAGTTAGACTAACATGCGGTGGTGGTGTAACTGCTTGCATATAAACATGGGTCTCTCTGTCTGTCTACTCCACAAAAGTTATTCAGGCTACAAAAAAAAACATAAAAATTTTAACCGGCAAAAGCAAAACAACTTTAAACCTTCGCTTTACTTTGGCTTTTTGTTTTTTCCTTCTTGGTAGTCGGTTGACTGACTGTGTTTTAACCATAAACCAGCTGCTAAATAACAAGTAACAACAACAACAAAAAAACTCCAATAAAAATCTAAAAAACAAAAACAACAATAACAACAGCAACTAGCTTTAGTAATAAACATTAGCAAAAAAAAAAAAAAGCTTTTCAAATAGCAACAACAAAAAACGCCATCAAACGAACGTACAAACGAATCGAAAGTTATTGACCGGAACTAATAACTTTTCATGATTTTTTTTTCTTTGCTGTTGTTGTTGTTTAGATTGATGTTATTGCTGTTGTTTTTGTTGTTGTTATTATTTTTAACCGTTTTTCCTCTTTCTTTAATACAGTTTATTGTTGTTGTTGTTTTTGTTATTATTGCTGTTTGTTTCTGTGTTGTGTTTGCATAAAATCGTTCAATCGATCGTTTGTTCGTTCTCTTCCTCTCTGCTTTAATGTTAAAATTACAAAAAAAAAAGAAATAGGGTTGCCATTTAGGGGGAAAAAAACTCAAATTAAAAATCTTTGAAAAATTAAGAACAAATGACATAAGTTTTCCACATGGTTTGTGTCTTTAATTACTGATATAGGAACGTGGATCGCTAATAACTTTCCGGTAATTCTGGAATTTGCAGTTCTGCAGAGTGTATTATGGCCATTGCCTGGGTCTGAAACACATTACAGAAGCCAGTGAGTTTCGTTGACGAGGATTTGGAGCAGATCCTAGCCTAACTATTGTAGAGCATGTTGCGATGAGAAGGAATTGGAGACTATTGAACACTTCCTTTGTAACTGCTAAGCCCTTGGAAGGTTGGGATTGAGGACCCTTGGCATTGCCTTCTTTAGAAGCTTGAATTCAGTGTCGAGAACCGACTACAAGGCTCTACACAGCTTCATTAGTAGCTTAGGCTGGTTGAGAGGTGCTACGACTTCATCGATGTAGTCGCGCTCTCTCACCCTTTTTGTTGTGTCAGGTCTGTGTGATTCCTCCGCTTCCCCCACTTCTCCCCATTTCCTACATACGCTCCTTTCGTCTTATCCCCTCTATTATCCTTCCCTCATTTTATCTTATCCCCTCTATTATCCTTCTCTCCTTTAGGACGTTGTACAATCGGTCAATTCGACCTCCGAGAACTGTACTTGTCTTGATTGACAGCTACAAGTCCTCTAATCCAATATAACCTAGCCAGTGATTTGGACAGATTTCCTAAGAGAAAATACCACCGCGTTTCTCATTTTCAAAAGTAGTTCTTTCTGGATAGACTTTCACAGTCATTTCTGCTAAGAATTCTGAAGTAAAATTTCCGTTCAAGACTGCTTTCAAGTGTAGTAAATGTAATCCAGAATCTAAGGATCTCCAGATTGTATGGAAATGGGAATTAAGTCGCACTGTGACAAGTGATGCATATTGTCTGGCAAGTAATCTAGGTGGCATGCGGAAAGGATGCGGCTCCCATTTACCGAATTCTGCCGTGGATATAGATCTTCTGAAGAAGAGGAGACTGTTGTCCACTTTCTTTCTTAGAGCCCATCTCCATTTCTTGTTAGCTTTTACGGACTTATGGTATGATCTATTGATGTCGGGGATATAGCTACGTTTATCGAAATTTCTGACTGGTTTTCCAGCGTAGGGTAGTCGCGCTTTTGATGTGCAACCCTTGCGCTGACCAATTTCTTCCTCTTTCCTGGTTTAGGTAGAACTTGGTCAGTACAGAGACTGCGTTCATCTATGGCATCACAACAGGCCATTGTGTGTGCTCAAGTGAGCTTTTTTCTTTTTCTTTCGTCAAGGAACTTCAAATTTTTATTCAAGACATATACCGTTAGCAAACAACTTTAGAAAGAAGATAAGAAACACACTCTAGAACTTAGTTCCCTCGTTGTACGAATTGCTTTGCAACAGCAGTAAGTGGCCGAAGCGGTTTTAAAAATCCTCTCATCTAGGTTGTCCCCGGAAATTTAAAGATGCTTGAAAAACGTTTCTTACGGCAATAGCGCATAATTATTCGTTACCCTCGTGAACTTGTATAACTTGTCAAGCCACTTGAAGTCATTGACTTTAGTTTTTCGAAAAATTTACTCACAATTTTTTTATTGTTTTTGTTGTTTTTTTCTTTTCATATTTTTCGATAAAAAAAAAAGAAAATTAGCATTTCGGTGTCATAAATTAATTTAAAAATATCTTTATAAACTATAAACGATGAACAACAACAAAAAAGAAAAAAAAAATAGAAGAGTGAGAGAGAAAAAAAATAAAGAAAAAAACTTTAATTTGCATTTAATTAAGTAAAGTTTGAGATTTAAATCACCACCACCACCAACCACCTGCATTCATTGCGTGGAACACGTTCTCATAAAACATTAAAAAGAACATTTTTGTTGTTGTTCTTATTGTAACGGTAAATCTGTAATTAATTTTATGAAGATGAAAAAGAAGAAACAGCAGCAGCCGCCGTTAAAAGCCTTTTGTTTAAACAATTTATGTGTGAACCCCACCATTTTTTCTTGCGATGGTAAAATGGGGAGGAGGGAGTTTATACGTTAGTCGGCAGTTACTTAAACTTGGCTTGTAATAGCGGTATGCAGAGATACTAAAAAAAAACCTTTGCCAAGACCCTTTAAAAGATTCTGTTTAATGAGCTATTGTTACGAAAGATTAGAATCGTTTTTTGTTTTTTGTTTTTGTAAGAGAACCAGTAGTTTTTGTGAGACACAATAAAACGTACATAAAAATTATCATTAAGAAGCCACTTGTTTTCCAGGTCGCAATTAACCCATTGGGAGGTAAAGTACCCAAATATTTAAAACAAATTTTTATGGTGAATACTTAATGGAAAATCGAAAACGGAAGTATAAATAATGTTATAAAAAATGAATTCAGCCAGCTGAATTAGGTATTCTGCTGGAATCAGCGGTTTGATTAAGCATTCTGTTTTCAGACTGGGTACGCTACAGCTTGTCGTTTTGGATTTTATACATGCTGAATAGACATTCAGCTTTTCGAAATGGCTAATCGAGCTTGTGAAAATCTCGCTGTTATAAGTATACAGTGGGATAAATGGGTATTCAGCTGAATTGATACTAATACAGTAAATATCAAAAAATAAGTCATGGTATTAGAAATTCATAGGTCATTGTCTATATTCAGCTAACTGTATTAATATTCTATTGGAAATTATAAAATACAACTCAAGATTTTAAAAAATCTATGATATTTAGTCCACATTCAGCTATGCGAATTATTGTTTTTTATAAGGAAATATAAAAATACATCGTTATTTTATCAATTTATAGCTTTTATTTCATATTCAGCTAGCTGAATTTCCACTTTATAGCTTTCGGTTAAAGATAATTAGTTTTTTTTTGAAATATTGGAATATTTAGTTCATATTCAGCTAGCTGAATTCATTGTTATATGAAAAGAAATATTAAATACTAAATCAGTTGATATATAAAATGTAATAAAAAATGAGTCATGCTTTTACCGTCTTTAAAGGATTAATTTCAAGACAATTTAAGCCAATTTAAAGATCATTTTGTGATTTTTCTTTGTTTGTTAAGGCAGCTGGTGATTGAACTTTGTTTACAAACAGAAAGACACCAAAGAAAAAAAGATATTTTTTTTAAATCTTTTAAAAGATCAACACAATAAAAGAAAATTGTTTTTTTTTTTATTTTCTTAATAGTTTAATAAATTATTTAACCCTCATAAACCTGTCAAATACAGTTAATTTGTAATTAATCAGAGCATTAGAATTAGAATAGAATGATAATTAAGAAAAGCATGTGAACGATAATACAAAATACTCACACACACACACACACACACACACAATTTACTCTTATTTACTTACGACTCTCACGCTCTCTCTCTCTCTTTCATAATAATCATGCTTTTGTCTCTTTTTTCTCTCTCTTTCGTTTTAGCTGATTAATGCAAACAATTTTTAATAAACACAATAAAGGCGAAAGAAAAAAGAAAACAAAAATTAAACAAAAACAAAATGAATCATTAATGCTGAATATTTAACAACAACAACAACAGCAACGCTAAAAATAACATCAACATTGCCTGTTTTAACCACTGTAGCATAAGGATCTAACGGACTATTTACGAACTGACCTTCGGCCTACTGCTTGTACTACACGAAGTCAAAATAAAATCACAAAAACCGACGAACGTGGAACGTGGAACGAAGAAGACATTTTTCTAATATTCCTTATGAAACTTTTACTAAAAGACTCTCTTAATTTATGGCTTTTAACTGTTAACCTTCTAATTGCTTCTCTCACTACTCATCTTTATTCTTCATTCTTCTTAATTATTGACTAAAACTTATAATGACTGAGAAGATACGCTCTCTTAATTTAACCACTTCAGTGGGTTCGGCTTCGTCTTCATCTGCTAGCAGTACGACAGCAGCAGCAACAGCAACAGCATTAGCAACCAACTCGTCATCGTCTTCTGTGTCTACCATAATCGGTAATCCTACTCTTATTTCCAGTACTTTAAGTACGAATCACAATTTGACACCCACTGTGGATTTAATAACAGCGGCCGCTGCAGCAGCTGCTGCCGCCAATGTGAACAGCTTGTCTACAACGCCTTCGGCTTTAGGTACAAGTTTCAATGCAACAGCTGACATGGGTGGTGGTGGTGATATGGACTCTTCTGCCACAGATTTTGTTGCAGACTCGACTATAGCGGCTCAATTAAATTTTCATATTTTACCACCCGATTATGCTGCACTTATGAATTCATCACAGATTTCGTGCATCTCTAATGATTCATTGCAACAACAACAGCAGCAGCAACAACATACTCAGCAGCAACAGCAATCGTCTTCGTCATCACACGTCGGTTCTTTGAGTCAAAATAGCATGGCATTGGTTAAGGCAGGAGCCGGTAAACCGGTGGTGGCTCAAAGTGTAGCAGGGGTAAGTAATACAAAAAAAATCACATATTTTAACATAAAAAACTTAACATTTAACAAAAATCAACAATTAATTGCCTACTTTTAGGCTTCATATAAAAGTTATAATCGCATTTTTTAAGGAAATTATTTAAGAAATAATGACTGCAAAAGATTTAAATTAAAAATGGACTTAAAGGCCATTAAATGGACAAGGCTAAGACTAGGCATAGACTAAATAGAAAAAAAAAAAAAATGGACGAAATCGGAAAAGTATATAAAAATAACAATTAATAAATCATTGCTTGCTTTTAGGCTTTAACATAAATGCTCTTGGCTTACCTAATAAATTATTATTAAATACTTTGGCCTTATATGTACTGCCAGCAATCTGTAGCGTTTCTACTAGTGACTGCCGTTGTAGTCTCCATCTTCTCTTCAGTGTACTCCAGAGCATACTTTGCCTATTTTTAGGCTTTAACCTGTTACACGTTTGAGTCTGCCTAATTATGATTTCCAACTGATCTTGGCTTTCAATTACCGATTGCAATACTTCAGTTGTTAAAAGTTGACTCGTGCCACCTTTATTTGTTTAAAATTTCCTCTCATTTTTGTATTTACACACTCCAAAGTAAGGTAACATTGTATTTTAACGGCGCAAAATGAAATTGAGATGAAATTACTTGGTGGGGAATTACAATTGGGTATACAATCAACAGACAGTCCTTTAAGCATAAACAAACCACTTTAAAAACAAAAACAAATAGAAGGACTACACAACACAAGATAACGGTGAAATGAAGAGAGAAGAGAGAGTTAGAGTGGGCAGAATGATGTGCAGAGAGTAATGTAGAGTTGGAGTAAGGGAAAACAATCAGACGCTTTAATAACAATTTTAAGCAAATGTTTGCAACAACAATTTAAGAGGGGACGTAAAACAACATGTTTTCGTTGATTCGCTCTCTCTCTTTCTCTCTCTTCCTCCCTCTCTCTAAAATAACAAACTTTGTTTGTTTGTTGTTGCAGTTGTTGGCAACTCAAAATGACGGAAACGAAAATTTTGTTCTTCTTTTTTCTGTTATGTTTTCAAGTCTGGCAATTCAATATCAAAAAGGGAGCAGGAGGGGAGGGGATATACACGCATACATATGGGGAGTAACAGTAACAGTGTTTATTTATTTTATATTGCATTTCAACAAGGGTTGCTAATGTGGTGTTTTTCGTTTTGTTTTTGTTCTATGATCTCTTATATTGTTGTTGGATTTGTAAGCCTATAAACTCATCATCAATTGAAGATAAAGAGAGAAAGTTTATCTACTTTTTTGTTTTTGTTTTTTGGTTTCTATTTTATGGTGAATAAGGGCTGTTGAGTTTATATAAGTTTGAGAGTGTGTATTATGGTGGGAGAGATATGAGTAGTGGTGTGGTAAAAAGGGAAATTTTTGGTTGAAGCCTTAACACAGCAGCTTTCATTTGTTAGTTAGCAGGGTCACGTATTTTAGTAGTTTTAGTTTGCGTACCTTTTTTTCTAGTTTTTTTTTCTTGATACCAGAAATAAACTTTTACTTCTTGAATTTTATTGGCATCGACAACAACAACATCAACAACAACAACAACAAACAACATTTAATGAGTGCATGAGAATTTTTATTTTCTTCACGTCTGTTATTTGTTGTTGCTGTTATTTGTTGTATGCATGTCTGTCTGTGTATCTTGTCTGTGTACTTGCCTGCCTGCCTGTTTGCCTGGCTGACTGGCTGTTTGCCTGCCATTTAATCCATCCTAATGATCACGTAAATCGTATGTTTTTGAAATAAATCGTGCGTTTAAATTATCGACACTTTTTGCTTAATTAATCTACAAATTTCTTCTTCTATTTGTTGTTGGTGTTTTCATATTTTTCTAATGTTGAACGAAAGTTTTGGATTAGCTGTGTATGCTGGCAGCCATATATCATTAATTAAAAATTGTTAAATTTTAAATTAAATTAGATTAGTGTTGAACGCCAAATTTGGTTTAATATTCTCAATATTATTATGTAAACATAATTTTATTTATTTATTTATTTAAGAATTACAATACAATTACAAATTATATTATAATCATATACGAGCTGAGTAACTTCGACCATATGCCCGGTGTAGTGTCACAGACCAGAGCCTCTACCCACTAGACTACTAGGGCGCTCAGACATAGTTAAATACCGCCTTACAACACAAAGAAGCGAAGCTGTTACTTTAATGGTTGCATCATCATATACTGTTCACCTAAATGGGTTATTTCGAACCATCAGTTGCATCTTTTATGCCTTAGAGACTCCATCGTTTAGGGATCAAATAATCTATAAACTACTCTTCTTCACAAGGAGTTCCAAGGCAGATAGTGTGGCACTTTCCCTCAATAAAATTGTGTACTCCTGTGACTTATGTTTAGAAATAGCTGAGCAACTAAAAATCTCTTTAGTTGCTGTAGTTTTTTACTTTCTCTGTTTCTCTGATTGTGCTGCTGAGTCTGGGTAAAACTCCTCTGGCATTCCATTTCTCACTCGATTGGTATTAGAAGACTTAACGATTCTTTTGCAGTCAAAATCTTTTTCTACCACACAACGTTTTTCTGTAAACCTGCCGTATTTGAAAGTTACGTGTTCTAATGTTGATATGACGTCAGAAAGAGGATTTTTGGTATTCAGAACATCCCATGAAATTTTTTCCTACGGACCAGCTAACGGACTGCTCACTGATTAGAGCTTCTATAATAAAATTTAAAGTCCAAGTCCCTAGAATGTTTTTCCCAGCTAATTTCGAACCATTGTTGTACCTTTGCAGGAGGATTTGTTTTGCTTTTCCAGTTGTCTACGCTTTAACTAAAGGTTTCTACAAATGTATAGAGATACTAATATTAAAAAACTGTCTTTGTGGATGCTCTTCGCAGGGTACTACTATAGTGCCACACAAAGCACTTCGTAAAGCCTTAACCATATAATCACTGTTGTTTAAGTCCCTTTTTTATGAAGTTTTTAAACTCTTCCGCTTTGTCTCTCACTCTCTCTTTTTATTTATTTTACATTGCCTACTTTAAGGCAAATTATTTCAAAAAAATCACCCAAAAAAACACTCTCTTTACCACTTCAAAAAGTAAAGTTCTTCCCCAAAAATAAATACCGCGTTTATGTTAAAAAATTCATGCCAGTTTTTTATGTGTCTGGTGATAGCCGACACTCATACGAGTTTAGCAATAATAAGACTTCAGGCCCTTTTTCCCTTGTTAAATATGGTTGGGAGTTTTTTTTTTGAAGCACAGAAAGAGGGTGTTGCCAAACATTTGTCCTAAGCAATCATTTTAGACACTTTTAAATGGCAATTGGGTTGCATGAAAGAACGAAAGGAAACGAATTTAAATTTAAGGTTTTCAAATTTAGAACTTTAAAACAAAAGTACGCAGAGGAGGAGAGGGTCGTTCTGTGTAATTGAGGGTCTATTTATATGTAAATTTAGTTATCAAAAGAATTTTGTATTTTTTTTTTGTGACATTTTGGTCTTTTTTTTGACAGCTTTAAAGTAGACTTTTTATTTTTGTTTGCCATTTTAACGCCTTGTGTATAGGCAATGATTTTTTTTTTTTTGTTAAAGGAATGTGAGAAAGAGAGAAAGTATGGGGCTGACAAAGGCATCTATTTAATTTATTGTGACAAGTGTTGGGTACGTGTTGGTTTGGCATATCGATGATGACAATTCAAGCTATAGAGGGGGAGAGTGAGAAACAAACCCAGAGAATTAGATCAACTTTTACGAATTCGATTATATGCTCCAGAATATGCTTAGGAAGTGAGCTGTAAAGCTTCTTCTTTAGCTGTAAAATGAATTGTAAAAAAAAAGAAAAAGGAAATGCAATTTTCTTTTAGCAGCAGCAGACAAATTGAGAAATTTGTCATCAAGTTAAGGAAGTAAAAAAAAAAAGGAATAAAAAATTGTCAATAAAATAAACCAAGAAATTCAATTCAAATGCCAGACAGTTAGACACTAAAATAAAAAATGGAGAAAAATTAAAACGACAGACAGAAAACACCAGACCAGAGTTGCAAAGACCAGTTTAAAAAGAACGGAGAAAAATCATTGTCTTATCACTACAAAGAGTGTGTGTCATGAGAAACTAAAGAAGAAGCAGAGGAAAATCTCAAAAATCTAAACATTAATTGTCTGGCTATGGACTGGCCAGAAAGATTAATTGCTTTAAGCCTTTTAAGCTGACTTGCTTTAAACAAATTGGATTGGATTTTCAATGTTTTAAGGCTTTTTGATTAAAGAAACCAATTTGCATTGGATTTATAAGGCTTAACAAGCCGGTTTTGGTTACTAATAAAGCATTAATCTTTTAAACTGTTGTATGTACTTGCTTGTGCTAGTATTTGTTGTAAGGACTGATAGATAAAAGCCGGTTTTCAGATTAATTAAAATTAAGTGTTTGCCTTCTCATGTACTCGGGTTGTCATGTCATTGCGTATAAACACTACACTCCACTCCACTCTACTCTACTCTATTCACTCATCATCAGGCATTACTTTATGTTTTACATTCCTCTGCCTTAACACTACTTGGCTTAAAGCCTTGCCGCCATATCATATCAACACACCACCAATGCAGGAAGTTTACCGTACCCTACTGTAACCAACCATGCCTAAAGCTGCACTCATTCTCTCGCTGTCTGTTCATTTAACATACGTATGGACGTACGTACATATGTTGCTTGTTTTATTATATTTTAAGCATGAAAATTTGAATGATTTTTGTCACCCCTTATCAGCAGTAGAACCGAGAACATTCACAATCATTGCTAGCAATGTAACAAGAGTTCTTTCACTTTCATTTTGTAACACACGTACACAGAGAAAAAAAATCTTCTGGAAAATATTCCATCCCTATTCCATAATCCCAACTCTAAATTTGAAAAAGTACCTCAACTCTATACGTAATGCAATGTTTACAGCGTTTTTTTTTTCTTCTAAGCAACGAGAGTTGTTAACTCTCCAATCATTGCATCTGTGTAGGTGTCGATCAATTGACCCATTAAACTCCAGTTTGACTCATTAAAAAATCTCTTTTTTACTATAATTTCGCAAAAAAAAAAACAATTTTATTCCAATTTAATACTCCTACACAAAAATTTTTAAAAAATCCCCTAATATTCCTTTCAGTGTAGGAGAAGAGAAACTTCAAAATAACACACACACACACATGCACGCACACTGAATTGTTTTGTTCTGACTTGTTTAACATAAATTTTGTCATCCATCCAAATGTAACAGAGAAGAGAATGAAAAACAAAAAACAAAATATTTACAAAAACAAAAGGATTCATTTGTAACAAAAATATAACATAAGAAGAAAACACATCGCATACATACATACATACATGCATATGTATGTATTACTCCCACACTCAGTCTTCCATGCTCCTCTATGTATAATACTGTCTCAAGTATTTCATTTAATTACAATTCTTAGTTTAAGTCATTGCGAGCAATTACAAAAAAGAGAAACTCAAAACAAAAAACAAAAAAAAGAGCATGAGTTACATACACACATACACATCCATGCATATTTATGTACACGTGCATACAATAAAAACAAATAAAGTGAGAATGTTAGGAAACCCCCTTTAAATGATGTTTTCTTATCTTTAGAATTTGCTTTAAGCAGTGCACACTCAAATCTTAATGTATTGAACACAACAACATAAAAATGCATTCGTTTTTTGGCATAAGGAGGCTGTGTGAGTGTGTGTGTGTGACTGAGTGTGCACACATACCAGAGAGAACACCAGAGTGGATGTTTTAAAATGCTGTGTGTTGTGGCATTAAGTTCAAATTCTTTATTGATAATCATACTCGTACGTTAAGAGATTTCTTCTTCTTCATTACCATTTAATGTTATTTGCCTGCTTTTGTTGATTTTGTTGATTGCATGCATAACAGCAGCCAGGGTTATTTGTTTTAAGGTTCAATTAGTCGTGACTTAACCATAATCATATAAATCAGCTATTTTAACCAACTTTATGGACATCACTGTTTTCGATTATTGGTGACTTACCATAATGCCATAGTCATAACGATAACCATATTCATACCAATTGAATTTCGGTTTTTTGCCATAACCATAAACAGCTGTTTGCTGAATTTACTTACATGTATACACATTTTTTTTTGTTTACTTTTGTACTTTTGAAAAATAAATTTGCGCAATTAACGTAAACAGCTGTTTATGGAGATGGCAGCACTGATTGCTGCTAATAGTAAATTTACGGTTATGGATTATGTTACGACTACAGCGTTATGGTAAAGTCACGACTAAATGAACCTTTACTCTGTTACTTTGTGGTTCGTTCTGTTACAATATTTTTAAGAGAGCAAAAGATTAAATGTGAGATTATCGATTAGACTGTGTGATAATGAAAAAAAAATGGTACTTTTGGTCTTTTGGAGATTTTTGGAGGCATTTAAAGTACATTTTGGTATTTGAAAGAGATCTTATGTTGATGTCCATCAAATATTCTGTCGGGTTACCTAATATTTTCTTTAGTTTTCAAAAATTATGTTCAATGAAACACACAGTTTTTCATTATAAATGTTTTTATTTATGCAAGACAATGTCATTTGAACGGGCACTTCCGGGTTTGATATAATAGTCGATCATTTTGAGGTAATTTTCAACCAATTTTTTGGCACATTTCGCCCTTTAAATGAGGAATATTGCTTTTCAAATGCTCCAGCGTTGAAAGATTGTTTTCATGGTTGATTTAAATCCGAATGGCATTAAATCACAGTATTTTTGTGGCCAATTGACATCGGCCAAAACGTGAAATTACTTTTTTAAAGACACTACTCAGGCAATAAAACCAAAATCGGTCGTGTTTGTGTTGCAATTATTATATATATTATTTCTAAAGCACTTTTATTTGTCGGTTGCAAATAACTCCCATACCACCGCATCAAATTTAATGAACGATATCTCATTTTAAAGCTTATATCTAACATTAATGGCAAAAAATAATTAGAAAATGAAAAATTAATATTTTCATTGATAAAAATTAGATTTCATATAGAACTGCATGGTAATACTGTTGTCATTATGATTATATGTTTTTGTTCAAGTGTGGTAATACAGGGTCGCTTGATAGTAATGCAGTTATACATAATATAGTATGTATTAAAATCCATTCTGGCAATAGCGCTATTTACTATAATGCCGTTTATTACTAAGTCAGTTATATGTAATATGCATATTAAGTTGTAAAAAGTTGTTTTAGCAATACTTTGCAGTAGTTGGGTCGCTTAATTGTAATGCCATTCCACATAATAATATATGAAGTTGTAAAATCCATTTTGGTAATGTCGTTATTGTCATGGGATTATTTGTTTTATGAAGTGTAGTAATACGGGTTAATAAATGGTACCAGGCTAATCGTAACAAACTTGAGAGAGCACATCATAGCAAAAATTATTCATACCGATAAAACTGTACTCATTGCTCGAATTAACCTTACACCTTCTGATCCAACTGTGCCTTTCCGAATGACACGAAAACAATTCCCTGTGAAAGTTGCTTTTGCTATGACGATAAACAAAACATAAGGTCAAACCCTTCAAAAGGTTGGATTGTATTTACCAGAACCGGTCTTTTCACATGGGCAGTTATACGTGGCTTTTTCTCGAGTGCGTACGTTTAAAGATATTTTTGTTTGTATTAAGGATTCGTAAGGGCAAAAAGTTAACGATAATCATGTCATTACCTCTAACATTGTATTCAAAGAAGTATTATAAAAGCATTTAAACATATGTATGTATGTATGTATGTATATATGTATGATGATATTATGATTTCTAATATTTTTATAATTTTAATAAAATTTCTATTAATTTTCTAATAATTTTATGTTACAAAAATGACAACTAACGGTGCAATATATTCGCACGGGTCATCTAGTTGCAATTGAAGTAAACAATTCAATTAAAATGAAAATGATATTGTGTTCTATTATGAGAGCGCCATACCAGACATATCTTTCGTGCATAGAAGAGAGCTTGACTGTGAAGTTTTAAAGCATCCAGTCATGGCGCATTTAAACTTTGTGTTTTTACTTTAATATTCCTTTCGATCTCTGAATTCTCTGAATTCCTTTGAATGTGTAGATTTAAATTCTGTACAGATCTGTAAAACGCAATTGATTGACATTTTAAATCAAAAATGGCAACATGGTATTGAAGAAAACGATATTTACAGTTTGTCAAAAAAATCTTTGCACAGACCAAAAAAATTGAAAATTTGATCTTCATTCAAGAATTCCAACAACAAAATCTTTAGATATTTTTCTATTTTTGCACACATTCTATAACTACTACAAAGGCAAATCTGCCAAGGAATCGCCGATATGTTCTCCCTAAACATCAGGACTGCATATAATATTATATTCCCTGCTGAAAAAGAAGGCGGACTAGACTTAAAGGGATCTAAAGACAGGCCAAAAAAGATGACGCAGTGAGTCGAGAGAAAAATTATTAGAACCATGTATGATAGCCCGCAATCCAGTACGAGATGATTAGCTCTTGAAGTGCAAAAAGACTTTGGGTTACGTGTTTTCCAAAAAACTATTGGAAATGTTCTTCAAAAACACAAATATTCTTCAAGAATGACTAGGAAAAAACCTCTGTTGTCAGCACAAAATGTCGAAAAGAAATTAAGATTTGCCACCGAATACATTTCACTTCCTCCGGAGTACTGGGACGATGTTATTTTCTCAAATGAGACGAAAATAATGATTTATTATTATGACAGACCGTAAAAAATTTGGCGTAAGCCTCTGAAAGCACTAGAAAATAAAAATCTTATTCCTACAGTAAAGTTGAGAAAACTGTCTGTAATGGTATTCGACTGTATATCCAGCAAGGGAGTTGGTGTAACCAGTATTTTGGATGAAATAATGACTAAAGAAGCACATCTTGATATTTTAAAAAATGAACTGACCGCCAGCTTTAAGAAATTTGGGTTTATTGACCCGGTTAATCCGAATAAATTTTATTGCAAGTACTATCAAGATAATAATCCTTAAAATAAATCTTATTTATGTAACCCCAGGTTACTTTACAACTGCACCAAAGTTATTGATACACCTTCCCCAAAGTCCTGATATTAAACCTATCGAAAATTTGTGGGTTCATTTAAAGGAAAAGGTCCGAAAAAGATCTCCCACAAATAAAAACGCATTGAAAAAGTTCAAAACATATATTTATAAAATCCTGTTTGAAAAAATTTAAAAATTTGATTATTCATATTAGAAATCAATGAATTTTTCAAAGTTTTCTTAATTTTTCTCTATGTGCAAAGATTTTTTTGACAAACTGTATGTGGTTTCAACAAAGCTTGTTTTAACTTGATTTTTGAACAAATTTGTTTTGAAGAATCAAATATTTTCATAAACAAAGAGAGAAAGTAAAGAAACATTTTTTTTGATTTCAATTCTTTAATGACCATTTAGACATTTTTTATCGTTTTTTTCAAAATTTATTATTACTAAAGCGATTTAATTTTAGATAACAAGAATAGAAGAATCATAAACAATTTTTTCCCCTTTTTTTATGATTGTGTTCTCTTTTCCTTACAAGACAAGACATTTTCTATAAGAATGAATTATTAGCAAAAAAAAAGAATAGCCAGAAATATATAATAGAAGTCTAATGGAAGGAAAGCAAAGCCAAAAAGAAAAGAAAAAAATACCAACTTAACCTCATTTCAAGTATTTTTAGCCCTTTTTTTTTGCTTTGCAATATTATTGTCTACACAGAAATAGTTGCTGGTCGAACGAAATGACAACAATAAAGAAAATCGCGTTAAAAAAAAATGGCAAAACATTGTTTGAGCAACATGTAGTGTGTGTTGGTAATTGATTTGTAAGGAAAACAAATTTTTTTTTTCCTTCTCCTTTCTTTTCTTTTTCTTCTTTCTTTGTAATATTTTCTAAATATAAGTATAATGCGAGACAAAAGCAGAACCTACAGAAAAAAACCAGCAAAAAAAAAATAGAAAAACAACAATAAACTGTCTGTCTGTGTAAAATAAGCAGCGACAACGATTTTATATCAGAAAGAAAAAAAAATACCAAATAACACCCCACGTACGTAGATTTTAAAGAGGGAAAAAAAACTCACACAATGTGTACAGCAACTTGGACGTTTGCCAATGATTTTATTTGTTATTGTGTGTGTGTACACACACCCAAACAAATTGTAATTGTTTGCATGCTTGTGTGTTTGTGTAAATGTGTAAATGCAATATCTATGTATGTATGTATGTAGGTGAGTGAGTGAGTACTCATAAGTATTTAAACTTTTTCCAACAATTGTTTGTATGCCTACGATCGACCCTCTTCTAATACACAAATAATACACACACACACAGTGAAAGCTTTTAATAACGGTTTATGTTAGAAAGGAGACAGCAAATGAATATCCTACATTTGTCCTACACCAAGAGTATCCATTACACATTCTAAAACATTTAAAAGCAGAGTGCATAGGTCCCTTTAGAGAGAGATTTCTGGTGTACGATTGTAATGGTGTTTGTACCGTAGGCAAGACTCGACTCTTATACGATATCTAAGGACCCATTAATATTGATCTACCTTAGAAACTGGATGGTAACCTCCTGCCTAAGGCACTGCAAGCATACAGTAGAGGGAGATCTGTTCAGACCGCCTTACATACCTTAGCAACGTCTACGACTGAATTATACTTAAGATAACTTCCTGAACATTGAGAGGACCTTTAGTAAATTGAGGAATTAAGCGAAATAGCGGTCAAACTGATGATTTTGAATGTACAGGAAATTATGCTGGGTTAGATATCGAAATTAGTTTACGGAAGAATAATCTATCCCCGATGCTCTCTTTTCATTAGGTGAATAGGTAGGAATGTGTCTTATGGGGGGCTTTTCCCCCCTCTTATGGAATTTAGTGATGGACTAAATACTAGTAACGCTGCAACAGGTCTACTGTGGGATAATAACCTATACATACATAATTGGCCATTACAACCCTTCAATCAGGATTACGACCTAGCTTCTCACACCACTTATTTTGTGTGCGTTAATTTTTTATACATGAGTGGCGGGACCTACAGTTTATCGTCGACTCCGAACGACAGATTTTTTTTAAGAAGCTTTTCATGGCAATTTTTACTCTCAGAGTCTTTGCCAGAAATCTGCTGAGAGGAAGTCGCCGAAGAAATATTTTTCGTTTTGATGTCTGACCTGGGATTCGAACCCGGGCCTTTCGTCTAATAAGCCAACACACTACCCACTAGACCACGGCGACTTCGATAATAACCTATGCAAATGACATTTTCGAATCTTCCATTACATGTGTACGGTAAGACCCCGCTTAATGTTGCTCCGCTTAACGCTGTTTCAGTATTACGCGGTTGCAAATGAAACGGCCATGCACCAACCAAATGCGGTGCATACAATGTACCTTTTTCAACCCTCTTTTGTTAGTCCGTCAAGAATAAAGATCCCAAAGACGCAATTTCTGAAGTCGCAATCACAGTACGAACGCATCTTTCCTGCGTCACAACGTTACCAGGTGTATACATATGTCTGTATGCACGTATTAAGTTGTCTCGTTAAACGTTGTTTCGTTTAGCGCTGGAACTTATACCCCACGTTAAGAGGTGTCTTATTATATTTTTCTTGGACTAATAAGACTAAAGATTGAATCCTCTAGGATTTCCTTTATTCGCAGGTTGATAGCAAGTTTGACTTACTATCCGAGGAATGAAGGGCCGTATAACTAGAGATCACGCATTCTAACGATATTCCTTTGAAACTTTATTAGACAGAGAAATAGATAGAGAGAGAGGGAGAAGGGGAGAGATAGATGGAGAGAGGGAGCGAGAGGGTGAGAGCGATAGGGAGCGAGAGGGTGAGAAAGAGAGGGAGCGAGTGGGGGATAGAGAGAGGGAGCGAGAGGGTGAGAGAGAGAGGGAGCGAGAGGGTTTGAGAGAGAGGGAGCGAGAGGGTGAGAGAGAGGGAGCGAGAGGGTTTGAGAGAGAGGGAGCGAGAGGGTGAGAGAGAGGGAGAGAGAGAGAGAGGTGGTTTAATCTTATATCTTAGGATTCCTTTTTTATCACCACAAAGAGTAATTAAAAAAACGAATAACATTCCCCGAGTCTCTCCTCCTATTTTATTACTTCAGAGTCCATTCTATTTATTAGCCACTGTTGCCATGCATATGTGAACACTTTGCAATAATAAATGCCAGCAAAATCCCATCATTTATTCTGGACAAAAATGAATTTTTAATGCAAAAAAACAAAATGTTAAAATCCATACTAAATATGTATGCATACATACATACATACATACATATGTACATACAGACATAGAGGCATAAATACATACAACCACACTTTACGTATTTATAAGTTTAAGAGAAAAATTTTTTCGATATGAAAAATTCAATCTCTTGTTTTTGCATTTCGACTGAACAAATATCACAAAAACATAACAAACAAAAACAAAAAAAAGAAGAAAATTAAACCTAAAATGTAATAGAAAAACTGATAAAAATCCATGCAGTTATTGTGTTCACGAATACGATTTCTTTCGGCAGAAAAGAAAAGACAAAAAAAAACAAAGAATTGTCTTGACCAGTCGAGCATAAAATTTTCTTTGAAAAAAAAAATCAAAGAAAAAAATCGAAAAAAAAGAGTATTTCCTCTGTTACTGGTCTTCTATCGGCCTACACTGTAAACCAGGGTAAAGCACCTGGCATACGAGTGCCTATTAAGGTTATGTAGAGTGAAAGTCTGCCGTTAAAGGTGGCCAGCAATTCAATTTTTTTGCAGTGAAAATCTTAAAGTGTTAGGATAACAATGTAAATGAGTAAAGCTATGCTAAGTTATTATTATTGTTGTTGTTGAGTAAAATGACATCTGAAGTCTCTTGTGTACATATGTGGGGACAAATCGGACATAATTTGTGCCTTGGATACCGGCCGAAATGCAAGTCATGCCACGGCCATTATATGAAAAAAAAATCTTAAAAAAGTAAATGCCAGGCATTCATTTATTGCTGCAAAATAAGAAATTGCATTGAATTTTAGAATTTCTCTGTTTTTGTTTTTGTTTTTTGTTTTCCGTTGTTATTGCTTTTGTTTTTTCTTTTTTACGTAGTTTTTACGTCATGAGAAACGAGCATCAGAGACGAGCAACAATGTAGAAAAAACAAAACTTTTGAGCATAAAAGGGTTTTATTTTGTTTTTCTTTTCTTCCTACTACGCTTTCTACATCCCTCTACCTCTCTCTCTTTCTCTTTCTCTGTAGTTCCTCTGGCTTGGTTATGGCATAGTTAAACGCCTTATATTTCACCACCTCTCTGAAGGCTTCTTGTTTTCTCGCTGGTATTTCTGGTATTTCTTTAAAGGAATTGTTTCTCAGTCATTCACTCACTCACTCACTCACACATGCATGCATAGAATACACAGAAGTCATGCATGCATGTTTATTTCATTTTTTTTAATGCTTGTACACACACGATTCCTAGTAGTAGTATGTCAACGTTATATGCCACCCTTTTTTAAAATGTTTTTTTTGTTTTACGTTGATTTTGTTGTTGTTTTGTTGTTTTTGTTCTCTTTTTCCTTTTCTTTTAAAGCATTCAGGTGAGAGGTATTTTTATGTTGTGTAGAGAGTGTGAACATGTATGAGCTTATGCGTGTGTGCATGTGTGTGTGTGCTGTGTTTAAAATGTCATGCTTTATGCCTTTAAAATTTAAAACATTTTCCATGTTGTGTTGTTATTTTCATTGTTTTTTCTGTTTTTGTTTTTTCTTTTCGGTTGTTGTTTTACTTTTTTGTTCTTCTTTAAATCAAAGGCGAAATGCGAAATGCAATGCGAAAATGTGAAATGGAATTGAAATATTTTTCGAAAACGCTTTAAAACACTGTAAAATTAGACGCTTTGCTTTGAGTATCGTTGTTCTGTTGTATGTGTGTGTGTGTGTGTGTGTATTTTCTTAAAATGCAATTGTTTTTCCATTTTTCAATGCACATTTAATGGTGTTGTAATTTGTTTTTCAATTTGTTGTTGTTCGGTGGTTGGTTGGCTGGTTGGTTGGGTTGTTAGTAACTAAAAACCCAAGTGATTCATACCAATAAAGTGCTTCATTTTCTTAAAAGAATAAAAATAAAAATAAAAAAAAATTTTTTTAAATAAAAATAAAAACGCTAAACCACCATCATTATTATCATCATAATTATCATCGACACCGTATGGTTGGTTTTTAATTATAAGACTGGCAGAGAATTCTATAGAAAAAAATAAAGAAAAAAAAGTTTTTGGTTGGTTGGCTGTATGGATGGAGTCACACAAGTCAAGATAGAATTTCATCTTCTCATTTGATTTCAGTTTAATGTGAGTGGGTTCTTTGTTAACAATTTACGTGGTTTTTAATTACAAGTTTATTTTACATTTTCTTTACAATTGTTTTATTTTATTCGATTTGCTGCTGTTGGTGTTTTTTTTCGTTTTGTTTAATTATCAACGATTTTAAAATGCCTTTAAATCGAAAAGGAAAACTAATTTCATTGACTTTAGATTTGGAGGTAAGAAATAACACAAACACACACACACACACACACACACACACACACACAGCTACTACTCTCTCTGTTTCTCTGTCTCTCTCGATGTCTGTGTATTGGAAATTTTAAATTATTTGTAAACAAACTCCTAACGAGAGAAGTGTAGAGTTTTGTTTACAGCAAACAAAAAAATTTGGAAGTTAGTGGCAGTGAAACGGTTTACAGTGAACGACAAAAAAAGTAGTGAAAATTTATGAAAAACATATTATATTAGTGATTTTCCCGTGTTTTCGTGCTTTTTTTTTATAAAACCCAGTAAAATAATTAAAATTTAATGGTTTTTGGTTTTTTTTTTAATGCTAAAATATTGAAAACTTCATTAAAAAAACAATATACAATAGAGTGCAAAATAATTGCAGTTTTATTATAAAATATTTTCTATAAAATATAAGATTTTCTATTTTAAAGAAGAAAAAAGAACTAAAATAATTTCACACACATTGAAATGTATTTCTGATGAAATTGATTCATTATTACTGTATTTACCCTTGATTTGACTTCATCAGAAAATAGAATTATAAGCGATTATTATTTTAAATAAAGAGTCTATCAAATAACGTTAAAAAAAAAACTACTGAATATTTTCTTAAATTTCTTTTCTTATTTGAAAGTACAATCCTTTCGGTTAATAATGGAAAAAAATTTCATTTAAATGGCTGCCTCGGGTGGCCACGATCGGTCCAATTTTTAAGCACATTATCGATTGTGTGCAGCTGTATTTCACCAATGGCTTGACGAATATTGTCCTTTAAAGCGTCAATTGTCTCTGGCTTGGCGGCGTTACACTTATCTTTGACGTCACCCCACAAATAATAGTCCGAGGTGACCAAACGTCATCAGCTCTGCGGCTAATAATGCGATCTTCAAAAACAGGGCGCAAAACATCGAATGTAGCTTCGGCTGTATGACACGTAGCTCCGTCCTGTTGAAACCAAATGTTGCCGATATCCTCCTCTTCAATTTTTGTGAACAAAAATTCGTTCTCATAGCCCGATAACGATCGCCATTGACTGTAACTGCCACTCCTTGCTCATTATTGAAGGAAAATGTCTCAATTGTGCCTCTGGACCCAAATCCGCACCAAACAGTGACTCGTTTTGGCTGTGTCGGCTTTTCAATATATGCGTGCGGGTTTTCTGTGCCCCAAATGCGACAATTTTGCTTGTTTACATACCCGCCAAGATCAAAATGAGTTTTATCTGAGTTTTATCGCCATCTTCTGTAAGTCGATCGCAGGCCCACTTAGCGAAGCGAAAATGCATTGGATGGTAAATACTAGTTCAGCGGAAGGATAAAGCTAATTATCTGTCAAATCAGACATGAGCTAAGTGTTACCATTCACGAAATAATTACTAGTTGAAAAAAATGTTAGATGGCGGAGCCGATATAAACATCGTATAATTAAAACAAGTAAAATGCAAGTTTCCGAAACAAACGTTGAAACACAATTATGGATTGTATTATTAAAGTGTTGAAAAAAAGTGAATAAAATATTAATATGAAGCTATAAATGAAGGGCTGGCACTCCTACCATTTTCATCAATATTGTTACGTTTTTAAACTTTGCGAAAAGAATTTTATATATTCCAGCAGCGAAGTCGCCGTGGTCTAGTGGGTAGTGTGTTGGCTTATTAGACAAAAGGCCCGGGTTCGAATCCCAGGTCAGACATCAAAACGAAAAATATTTCTTCGGCGACTTCCTCTCAGCAGATTTCTGGCAAAGACTCTGAGAAGTAAAAAATTGCCATGAAAAGCTTCTCAAAAATCTGTCGTTCGGAGTCGACTTTAAACTGTAGGTCCCGCCACTCATGTATAAAATTAACGCAAACAACATAAGTGGTGTGAGAAGCTAGGTCGTAATCCTGACTGAAGGGTTGTAATGGCCAATTATGTATGTATATTCCAGCACTTATATGATATGAAAGTTATACGGCTTTATTATGTCGCTGAAAAATTCATGGCAATTACAGAAAACCGTTGGCGTCGTTGTATCAAGGAAGGTACTCGTATTGTCAAAAGTATTTAAGAGATATTTTTGTTCGTAATAATCATCACTGGAGCCCTTATGGGATATTTCCATTCGAAAGGCGCTGCAATGGTACGACACAGGCTTTTTAAATGCACTGTTCCTGCCAACTCCGAAAAGATGCCTCTATCCACACCACAAGCCAATGGTTTGGCAGTTTGATTCAATAACTTGGTGCCATTTTACGCTGAAAAACGGTGTGGTTATTGAAAATCAAACATTATATTGACAGGATTATTTTAGTTTTTAATATTCTTGATTTAGTCATGCTCTAAATACTTATAATTCAGTTGGTATTATACTTAATGTAATGCTAACGGGTTATCTATATTGAGCTTTTATAATTGCCAGCCTGGCAAGGCTGTCTGCTAAAGTGTCATTTATTTAGACAGAACTTTATCATTTACGAATATGAACCGTTTGACAAAAGAAGAACGCGTTAATAGACAAAACTTTTGCTAGGAAAATTTGCAATTTAAACGTAATCACTTTTCGAACATTACGGGGTGATTGGGTGATTAGATTATAAAGAAATTTGATGAGACTGGATGTGTAGCAGTTGTGGTCAGGTCAGAGCTGCCAGAAAATTTTATTTCTATTAATGAAAGTGTAACGAGTAATCCAAATTAGGGATATTTCACAGCGTTCTCAGTAAGTGGGTATATCTGCTGACGTATTAAGCTGAATTTTGTAATTCAATTTGTACCTCCAACCGTATTAAGTCTTACGTACGCTGCATTAAAGTCAACAGACCTCTTACAACACAGTAGATATGCTAATTGACAGCTAGAGTAACAGGCCTTCAACACCGAGTTATAATACAATAAAATAATACAATAAAATTTAATGCGATATGAAACTGGATAACCCTTTATTTTCACCTGTTTATTGTAATCAAATGGCACTCCTTTGCAGAATTTAAATGAAAATTTGTTTTCTTTTTTGTATTTATTCATCGTCATTTAAATATTAAATTTTAATTTTCTTTTATTACTACAAACCAAATTAAACAAATGAAATGGATGTTCTTTAAAGGAAAATACAACGAAAAAAAATGCTCTCAAACGTCATATTTGTGTTAATATTACAAACACCACACAAGACAACACTTTTTCGTTCTTTCTAGGCTACGTTTTAAAAGAAGAGGAGAGCAAAATAACAACACAGTAGTAGTAGTAGTAGTAGCAATAACATGTAAAACAACAACAACAATAATAATAACAACATTGATAACAATAAGAGACAACGCCCCAAATAATATTTTCCTTTTGGGCAAACAAACAAAAAAAAAGGACACAGATAAAGAGGAGGAAGAAGAAAAAAAGAGAACAAATTCCTCAACTCATCAACACACTAGTATTCTTAGCAGAACATTTTTTCATCCAGTTTTCATTACATTTTCTTTTTTCTCAATCATTAATTCATTCATTCATGCAGTCATTCGTTCATTTGTTATAAACATTCAACATTTCTTAGGGTTTTTATGGCAAAATTGTTGCTTTACGTAGTAATTCCATTGCATTTAAAGGAATTCATTCTTTTGTTGTTTATTTCCTTTGCAAGTTTGATTACAAAATAGGATTTTTTTTTTGAAGTTTGGAGACTTAAAGTGGTAATACATGACAGATATATTGTTAGAATGAAGTTTTTTCAGAAATTTTGTATAATATCTATCAGATGTATGGAAATAGTGAAGTAGCCGTGGTCTAGTGGGTAGTGTGTTGGCTTATTAGACAAAAGGCCCGGGTTCGAATCCCAGGTCAGACATCAAAACGAAAAATATTTCTTCGGCGACTTTCTCTCAGCAGATTTCCGGCAAAGACTCTGAGAGTAAAAATTGCCATGAAAAGCTTCTCAAAGAATCTGTCGTTCGGAGTCGACTTTAAAACTGCAGGTCCCGCCACTCATGTATAAAATTAACGCACACAACATAAGTGGTGTGAGAAGCTAGGTCCTAATCCTGACTGAAGGGTTGTAATGGCCAATTATGTATATGTATGTGTATGCAATTAGTATTACCATTACAACCATTACCATCAATTCAGACTTTTTTTTGCTGTGCAATTGAAGATTATAAACTGGACGGCGTTTAATTTCAACAAGTCATTGTCACGAGCCACAAAACCTTATCAATTTCTAGTAGAAATTTTACGTTTTGCATAGCAAACACATTTAAGCATTTAAAAGTTAAAAATTGAACGAATTAATTCTATTACAGCTCTGCTTCGTTACTACACAAAACACGCACACATATAAACAGTTTTTGTTGATTTTTTTTTCTTACCCACAACCATACAACCTGCTTTACACAGCCTACATAGTCCTGTAAAAGAGAGAACGAGAGCGTAGTAGAGAGAGAGAGAGAGAGTGTAAATGTAGTTTCAGAATAAATTCCTTTTGAGTTATGTTTCATAATGACAACAATTTTACGCAATACTTTTCTCACTCTCTCCCTCACTTTCTCCCCACCGTTTATGTGTCCCTTTTAACCCATCATTTGATTTGAAATCCTACTACCTACCACTGCTTCTTCTTCTTCTACATGTTTGTTGTTGTTTGTTGCAGTGAATTAGGTCAGTTTATGTTGTACGTATGTATGGAAGTGGGTGTGTATGTGTTGTTGTTATTTTTATTTTGTTTTGTTTGTGTTTTAATAACAAAAAAAAAAAGCTGACAGCAGCTAAATGCTCAAAAAAAATGTGTTTGTTTTCACCGAAGGAATTATTATTTCCATGTTTTGTGTTCTCTTTTTAGTTTCTTTTAATGTTTTTTTATGGATGCTTATGCGTGTGTGTTGCGTGCTTGCGTCCATGCATGAGTGTGAGTGTGAGTGCGTGTGCGTGTGTGTTTGTGTTTGATATGTAATGATGCGTAAAAGAGTTTTCATTTAACATTAGGAATTTATGTTAACAATGATGTTGTTGCTGTTGTTGTTGTTGTTAATGTGGGTTATTTTTTTATTTTCTGTTCAATTGAAACTTTCTTAATAAATTTATTTTTGGTTTTTTTTTAATTTCAGAAAACGTGTCGTTTTCCCAAACTCGAAGAATGTGCCCATTTTCACTATGAACGTGTCCAACTAGGGCCCCTATCGGTGCGTTTAGTTGATGACAAATCCGAATTATTGAACAGTAGTATTGCATCACAATCAATTGGTGGCGATATAGCCAGTACGGCCAACTCCTCCCAAGGGCCCTCTTCCTTAAGGCCCTTCTCCCCCTCTTCGTGTTGGTTCATTATAAAAGTATTTCCCCATCGTTCCGATGCATTTCTGGTTAAACGCTCCTTCGATAACATGCAAATGCTTGACGAAATGTTGCATCGTTGTGTCTATGATCGTAAAATAAGCGGCCTCAAGAATCTAACGGAAATGGATTTTAAAAGTGAAGAAGATGTGGAATATGCAGTGGCCAAGTATTTGGAACGTTTCTCAAAAATAGCCTCGGATTCATTGACCTGTGGTACCATATTAACCTGGTTGCAATTGGATAACAAAGGCCGGCGTTTACCTTTGGCCGATGATGACACGATGCGCACTATCAATACACCAGCGGTGGGTGCAGCCTATGGCGTTAGACGTTATCAGGCCCAGGCTTCAGATGAAATCTCCATAGAAGTGGGTGATATGATATCCGTTATAGATATGCCATCGCCAGCCGAATCCATTTGGTGGCGTGGCAAGAAATCGCATTTACAAAAGTCCCACTATGAAGTGGGTTTCTTTCCCCAGTCCTGTGTAGCCACCATAGGCGATAAGATACCCAGACATTTTCCCATGCCAGCACCCTTAGTCGGCCAAGTGGAGGTATCGCCTACAAAGCCGGTTTTGCGTAAGCATGGCAAACTAATAGCCTTTTTCCGTTCGTTTATCTTATCGCGACCCTCACGGCGTCGCCTTAAACAAAGTGGCATTTATCGAGAACGTGTTTTCTCTTGTGATCTCTCCGAGCATTTATTGAATAGCGGCCAAGAAATTCCCATGGTTTTGAAATGTTGTGCTGAATTCATTGAAGAGCATGGCATTGTTGATGGCATTTATCGTTTATCGGGCATTACTTCGAATATACAAAAGCTAAGAAGGGCTTTCGATGAGGAAAGAATACCCGATTTGGGTAATCCCGAAATGAAACAGGATATCCATGCTGTTAGCTCGCTGCTGAAAATGTATTTTCGTGAATTGCCCAATCCCTTATGCACTTATCAGTTGTACGATAATTTTGTTGAGGCAATACAAGCCAAGAGTGAATCCAACGAACGTTTAAGACTAATGAAGGAGACGGTCTTAAAATTGCCGCCACCACATTACAGGTAAGTGTTCTACGCATTTCTGAAAACTGCAAAATTTAAAGCGTTTAATTTGTATTTGAAAACCTTACAGAACTTTAAAATACCTGTCAGAGCATTTAAATAAAATTTCACAATATTCGGATCGCACGGGTATGACTGATAAAAATCTGGCTATTGTTTGGGCACCGAATCTATTGCGTTCGCCAGCTTTGGAATCGGGTGGTGTAGCTGCCTTACGGGGTGTGGGTGTCCAGGCTGTGGTTACCGAATATTTAATACGCAATTGCCATCATATTTTCGATGCCCTGGAAGAAGCTACAGCCCGTCTAAGCTATATTGCCACTCAGGGTGCAACTCCTGTCTCTTTGGCTGACAATCGCATGGACAGTTTGACGGATTGTGAAAGCCTGTTGGTGGAACAGCGTGAACACGATCAGAGTTTAATGTGTGTAGAGAGACCCAAAAGCCTTAGTGCCAGTGGCCCGAAACTAATAAGCCTGGAAGAAGCTCAAGAAAGACAAATGCGCTACGATGGTTTCGATATGAAACATTCTATGCCCATTAATATGATTTCGAGTGTTAACTCGGGTCAAAACATTGGCTCTTACATTGAAGTGGGTGGTGGTCCCTCTAGTTTACCAGATAAATATCACACGGTATTGTCGGCCCCACGAAGCTGGCAAAAAAGGAAGACCCATTCATGGAAGTCATTGTTCTCACGCAATCAACGCCCTGTTAGCAATGGCAATACACACGATCTGAAATCATCTATCGTTGTAACGACACAAAGCCATGGCGATGATTCTTCTTCGCCACCGCCACGCCACAAGGAAGGTACTCAGGTGACCTTTGCCGACAACGATTCAATAATTGGAGTCAATGGCAAACCGTCAAAGAGTGCTTTAATGAAACGTGAAGATAAACACAAATCGATTGAAATGTTTGAAACCACACGCTCCTATTGCGGTGAAATCATTAGCAAACCCATCGAGGTGTGCGTGCGCTCTAATTCAATAGATAGCCTCCGTACGGCGGGACATTCACGCTCTGTATCGCATGATTCATATTTCGATTTGCTACAATCGCCACAAAGAGGCCATATGACCACATGTCCCTCAAGGTAAGTAAACGGGTGGGAGAGGGGAAAGGAACACAAAGTTCCCTTAAAAGTTTAAAATGCAATCGGTTTTTGCTTTTCTTTTCTTGCAGAGAACTTTCAGAATTGGGTTTAAATTTCGATCGCGAGGAACCTGAAATGCGTATATTCTCAGAAAGTGAATCTTTAGTCAGTTCACCGCGAGTGGGCAAGGAAAATATACCGCCTTCATCGAATGCAACCACTAGGCGTATTATGAGGGCACGCCCAGAAGAATTCTCCAGTCAAACGAATAGCGTTAATCCCAGTCCCAAAAAGCAACCACGTCTCAATTTGTTACTCTCACCTAGTACAGCGGCAGCCAGTCCCGGTAATTGGTCTCAAACATCTGCCAATGCTGATTGCAACACAGAAAGTTGCCATGAGCATACCGGCGATGAATCCTGTTGCAAACGCTATAAATTGGAAGATCAACTTTCGGATATACAGTTTATAGACTGTGGCACTCCCGAGCATGCAGTGCCGCCAACCACTACCCAGCCGCTGTATACCAGTGTACAGGTACATAATCCTCCAAAGTCATCACTATCCAAGTCGTCATTGTATGGTGGTGGCTCTACGGAGATAGCATCACAACAAAGGCAACAAAAACCTAATCAAGAAACAACGAAATCAATGGTTTCAAATACAACGAACCCAAAGAACTATTGCAGCACGATTAACTCCCGTTATAGCTATCCTTCCGTGCAGTTGGGTTCGAAACGAAAAGACCAAGATGGCAGCTCGAATACTGCAAACACCACAAACACCAAAGAACGTTTTAGTTATCCGGGCTCAAATATAACAGCGGATAGACGTTTTTCCTCTAAGGAAGCCATGAGCAAAATGTTGGTTGAAGAAGCTTTAGAAAGCAAAAAGGATGAACAAACTTTACAGCAGAATATTAATAAACAAAGGTTAGTATTTGGATTGTCCGTAAAGAGAAATGAAAATAAATTCAAAATTGTTTCGTTTTAAATTGTGACTTACAGAAGCGTTTCTTTTAGTGCCAACAGTCCCTCTTCCAATAATTCCTGCAACTCCTCTCCTAAACCCAATGCAATGCATCATTTAACCGCCAAAACATCCTATGATTTGCTGAAGCTAAAGAATCGCAACAGCTATTGTGCTGCCCCTCATGATAGCAACACTTTACAGGAACAACTGCTGCGCAGTTATTCTGGCGATATAACCAAAGACAACAACATTCTACACAAATTGCAACACAATGAAATGGAACAGTCCAAACTATCGGTAACACCCTCATCCCCAATACAAAGTCCCCGTTATTCCTTATTAATGGGGGATACCAGCTCGGAAAATAGTTCAGCTGTAACAACACCACAACATGATCTGGAACCGTTAATGATGAACTCAGTGATGTCGGGTATTTCACAAGCCTCCTCCAATCAAATGCATCAAATGCTCTTGGGTGTAGAGACTTCCAGTTATTTGGGTACTTCCCATGAATCTTTGGGTTCGAATGTAAGTTTAAAATCAAATCCAATCAAATGGTGGGAATACAAGCTAATATTATTATGTTCTCCTTTTCTGGGCTTCCAGGTAAATGATAAACGTGATATGCAGGCTTTGAAAAGAGAATTGTCTCTCGATTTGAATACAGTGGGAGGAGGCGCCACATCAAAACTGTCTACGGACTGCAGTACTACGCTGCAACAACGCAATCAAAATTTAATTTCTCCAAATTCAAATTTTACCGACAACACCAGCCAGTCGGTTACGCCCAGTGAGTTTGGCTATCAGAATCTACAACGTCAACTCAGTATGCATTCGTTAATAGCCACTGAAGAGAATTCACCAGCCTATGAGGAGTATGAAAATACGCCCAGTAATCTTAGTTCCCCTTTAAAGCACTTAGCTAGTCCTATTAAATCTACCATTAGCATAACTTACAATCTAAAATCGCCTCAAAGAGAACTATTTGAGGATCATAAAGCACGAGAAAGCCACAGCAAACCCTCTTTTCTGCGAACTAAAGACAACAATGAACGGAAACTAAGCAATAGGCCCCTATTGGAAACCTCATTCGATGAGAATACCGTTTACGAGCAGGTGAAATTCTTTAGAAATTCGGTAACCGAAGTAAATCAACTGCTGAATGAGGATCGCAAATATTTGACAACGGAATTGGAAAACTTGGCAGAAATAGAAGAGTTAAGCGAAAGCGAAAGAGAATCGGATAAAGAACAAATCACCCCCATAGACCATCACCATCAGGTGGAGGACATACAAATGTCCGATGAAGAGAAACTTTTGTACGAAAATGTCGAAATGCGTAAACCAAAGAGCGTATATGAAAATCTTATGGGCGAGAGTATGAAACACAGTAAAAATGACAATCACAATAACTATCAAGATCCCGAAGTGGAACTGGATAGTTTGGATAGCATTAAGGAACACGAAACCATAGAAACTATACAAATTACAAGTACAGCACGTAGATCACCATCAAATTTCAGTGTTAAAGAATTGGCCAATAAATTTGAGTCGTCACCCGTTGAACAAATGCCGGCATTTGATTTTAGTACACGTCACTCTGTACGCAAAACAACACCTCCGCAGCTGCAGCCACAGCAACCTCAACCGAATCTAAATACACACCCGGAAAGAGGTCTAAAACATCAGCAGCAGCAGCAGCATCAACAACAGAGTTCAACGGCCTCATTGAAACAGAAATTGAATAAATCACAGCAAATAACACGTTCCTTAGATGAGAATGCCTTCATACGGGAATTTGGCAATAAAAACTTACAAGAATTAAAAATCAAAAGCTCACAACAACTGCCCGAACTCACAGAGCACTGTAGCAGGCGTAAGAGTTTTGATTTTACACGACCGAAAACGTTAAATCCTCCCAAAAGATTACCCGGCATGCCTATAACTGAGGAGCATTTCAATACGAAAACCACAGAGAAAGCCTTGTTACGGATTGATTTGCCCAAAGAAAAGAATTTCAATAATCTAAACGTCGCCATCTCCACCACCCCGACGACCACAACAACTTCATCATCTCTGGAGCATGATTACGAAAGTACAGAATTGAAAATAACACCCACAACGGAAAATCGTATTTCTCTGATACAAAATAATGTACATCCGACGTCTCAGGATAATAGCCAAGATGTTAACAACTCGAATGTCAGTAAAGTGTTGTCGGGTGTTAAAGCTGGATCGCGAACGAATCGATCGCATTAAAGAGGAAAGACGCCAACAGTTGACCCAGAAATATCATACCGACAGTTTTAAATCGAAATCGAAAAGTGATTTAAACAGCTCATCTAAAAACGATGACGAGAAATTCATCAGCGACAATACATCTCTTAGAGTGAAATCAAAATCTCGTGCCGATATGCGTACTTTACAGAAGGACATGGATAATCTAAAAGAATTTGGTAGAAATCCTCCATCCACTGCTTTATCCGAAACTACATTGAATACGCAACATCAACAGCATCGTATCAGAAGTATTTCGGATGAAAAGAATCAAAATAATTACGTCGAAACGAATGCGAATAGTACGGAGGCCAACAATAAGGACAACAATTTTATAAAACGTTCGCCACATTCTCAGCATAACCTGAATAGAGCCATGATGACCAACAATAGCAGTAGCAGCCCTGATCAAGAGGAATTTTCTGCCCGTGCTACGGTACAAAAATTCGAACGTAAAAGTATGGATTTTGCAAATGGTGTCAGTGGTGGTGTGGGCAGTGTGGTGGGTATGGTGAATGCCCCTGTTCATTCTTTAAGCCGGGAACGTTCCAGACAACAGGATTTGAGTGCTAGCAGTACAACAACAACATCAAATTTAACAACAACATCGACTTCAAGAAATAATTTATCATCAAAGTGAGTAAAAAAAAGAAAAGAAATTTGTTTTGCAACCCTCGTATAGATTAGTATTTTCTGATAAGAGCTGAATTAGGAGAGATTAGGACTCCATCATTTCGATAATACCAGCGACTAAAAACCTCTTTTGTGTCCTGTGGAAGTTTGACCAACTCAGCTAAGCTAGGCTTGCAGCTAAGCAAGGCTTCACCCTGTTTTGTATGTATGCGTAAGAAAATCCGCATTTGTTTTGGGTTTCAAACTGCGACTCTGAAGGAATCCGCCTACTAGAAACAGTGCCCGAACGGTTGCTTCATCGTTTTAAACGTCTTTTCCCTAATATTGCCGAGCGGATTCCTACATTAAACTACCGCTTATTATGTGCCCGAGGTTATGTTTTATTCTGGATGAGGATTCTGTTCCGGGATTGGGTTTCGTGGAACGGTGGATATATCGCAACGCGGATAGATCGGACACCTCAAGCCTTCTATAAAGATCTCGCACTGGATCATCACGTTAGATGGGATACAACTGTAGTCTGTATTAACATTATTATTATGTATGGTGGATTAGTGACAATAAACTAAGGCGCTGGGAGGATAGATGGAAATGTTGCGTGTCCTGTGGACTTTGCTAGAACTGTCTTTCAGTTAGAGTTTAATAAATTCAGAGATAGTAACATGGTAACATGGTTTATTACAGTGAATAGACAAGTGACTGACAAGGAACAGGACTGTGTATGTGAAGAGGAAAATCAGTTTTAGTACAGCGAATTTTGATTTTAATTACACCTTAAAGCTATTAAGAGCGTTAGGTTAGGTTAGAGGACGTGTACCTATCAATCAAGACAAGTACAGTACCCGGAGGTCGAACTGACCTATTGTACAATGTTCTAAAGGAGGGAAGGATAATAGAGGGGAAAGGATGAAAGGAGGGTATGTAGGAAAGGGGGGGGGAGTGTGAAGCGGAGGAATCACACAGACCAGACACAACAAAAAAAGGGTTGGAGAGCGCATCTACACCGATGATGTCCTAACACCTCTCAACCAGCCTAAGCCACTAATGAATTTGTGGAGAGCCTTGATGTTGGCTCTCGACACTGAATTCAAGTTCCCATAGAAGGCCCGAATCTAAATCTGCCAAGGGGTGGGCAGTTACAGAGTTACATGTCCTGCAATAGTTAGGCTGGGATCTGGAACAGCGACCTAATCTCGCAGTGCCCTGTGATAAAACCGACAAACAACCTTAAGCTGACCTTATCCATGCCCAGCAGCCAACCTTTTCTCCTATTGTCAACAGCAGGCCAGCGCCTCTGCCCTTTATCCATGACCCATCCATTGATGAGGCCATATAGGTGGTTGGTCAGTACCAACTATCAAATCGCCCCCTGAAAGCCATTCCATTGCCCAGTATTCCGCTATGACCCGGAGCCTAGCATCAACGGATACGTTCTGGTCCAAAAGACGTCAACGACTCCTTAACTCGCGAACAAACCGAGATTTGCACCAGACCGACGCAATGGCCCTAAGGACAGCCTGACTGTCAAAAATTCGGAATCCGAAGCTGGGCCACCGGCTATAGCCTTAATAGCCTACAAAATTGCGAAAATTTCCGCCTGAAAAACGTTGTCCCTTACAGAAAACCCCAGCACCTGCACGTCCACCTAACTTAGACCCATCTGTAAAGATGGGTTTACCACTCTGCCCCTGGAGTACCCCACAATTCCATTATGCCCTAAATTAAGAGCGTAGTAAACAGTGTTTTTAACATACTCTGGAACGTTAATTTCGAACAGAAGGAGTAATTAATCGAAATTGTTTTTTTTTTATTTTAAGGAAATTGCTTTCCTTTGCCATTTTAATTAATTTTTTTCTTTAATTTAATTCTGTTTTTTATCATTTCTTTTTTTTTTAGTCGCGAAAAAATATCGCCACAATTTTCAATACGTGATGTCACAGCCATGTTTGAATCTCGTTCACAAAATCAACAATAATTATTTAATAAATTTATTTAATAAGTTATTATTATTATTATACATGCATATACCTATACATACATACATACATGCATATATATTTATATAAAAATACATACATACATACATACATACATAGAACAAAAATATACAGAAAGTATCACAAAATACTAAAGAAGAAACAGAAGAAATTCAATAATAATTCTAGTTTATAAGAGAGAGTATAACAAAAAAGAAAAAAAAAAAACCCAATATTTTATCAAAAGGAAGAAACATCATTTTCGAAATCATGATCATCATCATTAATCATCATTAGAAACAATACTCAATACTAAGAAATGCAATGATTTGGGCTTAAGTACATACGTACGTATATTAAATAAATGTTTCACTTTCATTGATGATTCAGACACGTTTCAACAGTGGTACATACCCTAGATATGTACATATATTGGAAGTCAAGAAGACCTGTTAACTTAGTTAAGGTAATTTGAAAAAGGAAGTCTTTCATATAAGAATTTCGAAATTGATTAGAGAACTTAACTTGAAGGAGTATGATTAAACTTTTGAACAATTTAGATTTCAAATCGAAATCATTTAAAATTGAAATTCTAATTAAATTCTATACCAAATTGAATTGAAATTTTGTTTCGAACTTTTTTATACTTATGAAGAGAATTGTTTTGCCTTTCTATACCATGTTCAAATTCAAATTATTCATATATTTAAAGTGTTTATTTTATTATATAAAATTAACCACAAGAAAAATACAACGCCTTATATGGTATGTATCGTTTACACTTCATTGTTTATAGCCAATGAATCATATTCAAGAGAATTGCTTTCGGTTTAGAAAACCCCAACCTTCTAACAATGATTGTTGAAATGTAGAAAATAATATTTTCTAAAATGTTTTCAATGTTATTAAAATATTATTAAACAAAAAAAAAAATTATGAATTTGAAAACACTTTTTTCTTTTTGATAAAAAAAAAAGCAGAAAAAAAAATATTTTTTTAAGATTACTAAACCAGAAGAAGTAAGTAATAATAATAAATCCTTAAGTATTAAAAAAAAACAAGAACAAAATTTAAACATCACTTATAAACATTACAATTTAAAAACAAATAAATTATAAGCAAAACAAAAACAAAAAAAAATTAAAAATTTTGAAATCCAAAGATTATCGACAACAAATCTTAAAATATGACAAATTTTTCTTGCTTTAAAAACTTGATGAAAAAGAAAAATTTTATTTTTTATTTAATAATACTCATATTCAAAATGTTTATACATATAAATGGAATTAAAATGAAAAAAGTTAAATTCAAATTGTATATTTTTTTTAGTTTTAATATATATAAAAAAATGAAAAACAAAAACAAAAGATTAAAGAAATAAAAAACAGAAATTATTTTTAAATTTAAAGAGAATTTTTAAATTTCCTTAAGAAAAAAAAACAAGAAGTTGTTAAAGACAACACAGGCAATATTTTTCTTTATTTTTATGTTTGTTAAACATTTTTTTTAATGATTTTTAGGAAAACAAAAAGAAAAAGCAAAATTTTTAAAGCAATTGGTTAAAATTTTTTTTCTAATTTTAAATTTGTTTAGTTGTTTGTTTTATTTTTAATTACTTAATTAATAAGTTGTTTATTTGTATATGTATACTTATTAGGCTTATAATTTATTGTTAAAAATGCTTAATAGAAACCCCTTCTTTAAATAGTTAAGTAAAGTTAATTTTTTTTTTTAATTTATAAGCTTAGCATTTTTATTTTGTTTTATTGTAATTGTTTTTTAAGGAATTTTTAATTCATTTTATAAAATTATTTAATAATTTGTAAAAAAAAACAAAAAACTTAAATTTATATTTTTAATAATATGAGAATTAAGGAAAGTTAAGAAAAAAAAACAATATTTATAGTAAAGAAAATAATAATTTTTATTAAAAAAAAAAATAATTAAAACAAAACGAAATTTTCTTGTTTATTTTCTTAGCAATAGTTTACTTAAAGCTTCGAAAAACAAAAAACAAAAGATTAAAGAAATAAAAAACAGAAATTATTTTTAAATTTAAAGAGAATTTTTAAATTTCCTTAAGAAAAAAAAAACAAGAAGTTGTTAAAGACAACACAGGCAATATTTTTCTTTATTTTTATGTTTGTTAAACATTTTTTTTAATGATTTTTAGGAAAACAAAAAGAAAAAGCAAAATTTTTAAAGCAATTGGTTAAAATTTTTTTTTCTAATTTTAAATTTGTTTAGTTGTTTGTTTTATTTTTAATTACTTAATTAATAAGTTGTTTATTTGTATATGTATACTTATTAGGCTTATAATTTATTGTTAAAAATGCTTAATAGAAACCCCTTCTTTAAATAGTTAAGTAAAGTTAATTTTTTTTTTTAATTTATAAGCTTAGCATTTTTATTTTGTTTTATTGTAATTGTTTTTTAAGGAATTTTTAATTCATTTTATAAAATTATTTAATAATTTGTAAAAAAAAACAAAAAACTTAAATTTATATTTTTAATAATATGAGAATTAAGGAAAGTTAAAAAAAAAACAATATTTATAGTAAAGAAAATAATAATTTTTATTAAAAAAAAAAAATAATTAAAACAAAACGAAATTTTCTTGTTTATTTTCTTAGCAATAGTTTACTTAAAGCTTCGAAAAACAAAACAAAACAAACAAAAAATATTAAACACAACTGGAAACAATCATACGATATTATATAAAACAAGAAATAAAATAAGAAAATCAAATTAAATTTATTTATTATTTATTAAAAACATAACTAAACTTATAAACTACGTTTTTAATACGAAGTAAGAAATGTTTTCAATTTCAATACAAAATTAGAAAAAATTAAAAAATTAAAAAACCAAAAGAACAAAAATCATACATATTTAAATGGCATTTCTTAAGTATTTCCAGTGAAAATAACTAATAAAACATAAAACTAGAGAGTTGTGTCAGTATTTAACTTTTGGTTTTTAGTTTTTCTACCACAATAAAAATATTGAAATATTCTTTTGATATATAAAAAATCAATAATAAATTTCTTAATAGCAATTATAACTAAACTAAATATATACAAACATATAATGAAACTCTATAAAATAACAAGCAGTGACCATCTTTCAATAAGAAACAAAATTCACTTTGTTCCTCTATTTTATTATTTTATTTTTTAATTAAGCTTTTGATATTCCTTTACTTCAAAGGAGACGTAAAGTTTCAAATAGTAAAACAAGGCACTCGAAGCGTTGCGTGCATTTAGTCAATAGTACCGAAAGAGTATTGGTATTGCAGTCTGCACATGCAGTCTAGGCTACTCAGACGGAATAGCTGCTTGAGTTGGCTGTAGTTGTTGCTAAAGTTAAGAGCAGGGGATTTTTTACCGCACTTTTGGCAAGAGATAGATGTGCCATCGCTGAGGAAGACAATAATTTTGGCAAAGAAGCATCAAATTCTCCATTCTTTATGGGAATTCAGATTAGTACAGCTTCTTAGACTGTACAAATTTTAACAAACGTTGCAAAGTAAAGGGTCCGCCATATGACTTTTTTTTTGTTGAAAATGCTTTAAAAAAGAAAATACTAAATATTTTCTCAAATTTCTTTTTTTATTTGAAAAAACAATCCATCCGGTTACATACATAATTGCCCATTACAACCCTTCAATCAGGATTACGACCTAGCTTCTCACACCACTTATGTTGTGTGCGTTAATTTTATACATGAGTGGCGGGACATACCGAACGACAGGTTTTTGAGAAGCTCTTCATGGCAATTTTTACTCTCAGAGTCTTTGCCAGAAATCTGCTGAGAGGAAGTCGCCAAAGAAATATTTTTCGTTTTGATGTCTGACCTGGGTTCCTTCCGGTTAATAATGGAAAATAATTTCATTCTAATGGCTGCCTCGGCTGGCCATGCAGTAGCCTACACCGTCGGTCTAATTTTTAAGCACATTATCGATTGTGTGCAGCTGTATTTCACCAATGGCTTCACGAATATTATCCTTTAAAGCGTCAATTGTCTCTGGCTTGTCGGCGTAATACTTATCTTTGACGGCACTCCACAAATAATAGTCCAACGATGTCAAATCGCAGCTCCGACATCAGCTCTGCGGCTGATAATGCGATCTTCAAAAACAGGGCGGAAAACATCGAGTGTAGCTTCGGCTCTGTGGCACGTAGCGCCGTTCTGTTGAAACCAAATGTTGCCAATATTCTCCTCTCCAATTTTTGTGAACAAAAATTCGTTGAACATGCTCATTTTCGAAGAAAAATGGCCCAACTATGCCTCTGGACCAAAATCCGCACCAAAAAGTGACTCGTTTTGGCTGTGTCGGTTTTAAATGTATGCGTGCGGGTTTTCTGTGCTCTAAATGTGACAATTTTGCTTGTTTACATACCCGCCACGATCGAAAAGGACGATTTTTTTTTTGCCGAAATCGGCATCTTCTGTAAGTCGATCGCAGGCCCACTTAGAGAAGCGAAAACGCATTGAATTATCAATACTCGTTCAGCGGAAGGATAAAACTAATTATCTGTCACATCAGACATGAGCTAGGTGTTAGCATTCAGGAAATAAAGCACTTGTTGAAAAAAAAAACGTTAGATGGCGGACCTAATATTCGTTGGAATTGATAGCCTATATAATAATCATGTTTACACACAGGCACGGACAGATAACACCAACTTTGATAGTCATTGCAATGCACTGAAACAACATTCCTTGGTGCTGGTAGGCTACATAACTTGTATATCTACTAGTAGTAGTAGAACAGTAAGATCTTGAGAGCTATTCAAGTGACAAAACAGACGAAATATTTAAACAAAGGCGGTGTTTGTATTAAATTGAGTGTAGACAATGGATTTTATTCGATTCCGACTTTAATTAATTAGGGTCCAGAACAAAACCATACCGTCTTATTTTGTAGACCAAAGGAAAACCAACTTCAACTGAAATCTATTTTCGCTCCATAATCAATAGTTAAAGTATTATTTTTTTTTGTTATGCTTTTAATTTTCCTTTTAGTTTTGAAATATTTATGATAATAATACTTCAAACTATTACTATTACTATAAAATTAGTTTTTTTCTTTTCGAATTTGAAATGTTTTGCAATTCAAATAAACAATTTAAATAACGCTTGTTAACTTCGAAAAGAAAGATGGGCCACTGTTTAATTATAAAAAAATTAAGGCAAATAAAGCTCTATTAATGAAATTAAATCTATTTAACCCATGGGAACCAAACAAATGTAGCTAAAATTAATTAAAAAAAAAAAGAAAAACCAAAAACTAAAACAAAATATATTAAAATCTTTTGAATACTAAAATAAATAAAAAATAAAAACAAACTTAAGAAATTTTACTCTTAAATTAAATTCGAAAAATTTTTCCGCAAAAACTTAAACAAACAAGAATATAAAGGACTGCAGAATGTTGCCAAATTTTTGTTTAGCGAAACATATACAGTGAAGAGAATCAAAGAAAAAGAAGATGAAGGAAAAACCCCAACATTTTGAAAACTTTAAATTACTAAATAAATTAATAAATAGCATTCATAAATCTATATTTATAATAATGATTACATGCATATTTAATAAAGAAAAATAAATAAAAAATAATTAAAAACCAAATAAAGCTTTAAACAAATTTTATATAACTGACAACGTATACATACATTTACAATATAATAATATAGAAATCAATAAATATTTAACAAAAACAATATAAAATAGCTATGAAAACAAACTAAACAAATTCTCCCACTCTTTAATAAAAATAAAAGAATTGAAATAATAAAATATTTTATACATTTGATAGATGATTGATTCAGTAAACAACATATAAAACAAAACAAAAAAAAATATTCTTCATACAGTTAAAAATAATAAAAATAAAATAAAGAAAAGAGTTTAAATAATTTTTTTTTTTTAATTTAATATGACAAACAAAATAATAAAAACAAAATAATTAAATAAATAAATAATAATTTGTTCATATTCAAATATAATCGTAAAAAAATTAAAGAAACAAGAATTTTTTTATTGATTACACAGAACAGAAAGGTAAGAATTAAGAACCATAGCGTGAAATGGCTTCTCTACAATTGCTTTTAGGTTCTGCAAGTTGCATATACGACAATTTCTCACTGCATGAGAAACGAGGTTCATTACTGAAGTAAATTTTGTTCGGAAAAGAAATTAAGAACCTTTAGCTGTACTATCCAGTCTGCTTACGGTTGGACTTAATATACCGAGAACGCTGTAAAATCGACAAATTTGAAATATCCGCCGAACACCAACAGAAAGAATATTTTTGTAACGTTTTTAAGCTCTTTAAATTTGTATTTAAAAAATTAAAGCATACTTCCAGGAGTTATAAAATATTACATGGTGAATAAATCGCACAGAATGACTCATGAATGATTTTAAATCATTTTAACGTCTCAGTATACAATACCAACGCCATTCATTATATTAAAGATGTTGCCAATTGCGTATTACAGTATGGCACTGGCAAAAACAGGCCGTTTTTACACAATGACTGTTATTATGTATAATTTATTTACATTTGAAGTTTAATAGGTTCTTAAAAATCTAGAATCGTTGAAATATTTCTTTGCAACAATTATCACTTTAAACTTTTATAACCGTAAATACTATAAGGGGTACATTAATACACCCTTTGGGCTTTCCCCTATTTTATCTGGGGATTTGAACCCAGGTTAAAATTCCAAGCACAGGGCTTTGATGTAGACCACTTTGCGGATACTGTGTAGTCTATTAGAGAATTCTAGACTTAAAAATAATAAGATGACTGTTTATTTTTTAAGGACCTAATCCTTTTTCCATATTCCTGCAGAGTGTTGTGTGGGAATTTTCGTCTCTCAATAGTTTACTGTTACTGAATATGTTATCGGACAATAAATTGATTAAACTTTCATGCGTCTTTTCAACTTGGTTTAAGGGAAGTCAGACTTTAAACTAGAAGCTTGGATGCCTATTGTGCAAATCAAGTAAACAGGGTTTGGCAATTAGTCCGTGGAGCATTGCTTCATGTAGTATCAGAGTTTTAGAGAATACCGTTAAGATAATGCATTGGGAGTTTTAGAGAATACCGTTAGGATAATGCTTTGTGACCTGGCAGAACGAGGATCTAACGATCTTCTATTAACTGTTTCTTATACAAATCCAGTAGACTCCATGATTCGACATAGCCTTTTGAGAGATGCACAATTTTGTAGTCTACGGATGAAGAACAAATATTGGGACGCGAGCGAGATGTTTGATCGCAGAGTGAAAGGAAAGCGTACGAAATCGAAAGATGTGTTCAATCGAATAGAGAGTACGAAAGACTGGGCACTACAATTTTATCTGAGAGTCAGACCAGACCATCCAAGTTCTCAGTTCATATGAGTTTAACTCGGAAAAAGAATGTGGGAATAGAATCACCTTCTATTACATTTAAGCTTACATGGGAATTTCCGACAATGGGCAGAAAGATGGTTCTTCTATGTCACTAATTAGAGGGAGTGAAATTGGACGTTGGAAACTGTATGCAGATCAGGTATTGATTGAATTTCTACGGACAATAGAGTTGGGTGTGAATTTATAGGGATTTCCTGTAGACATTGAGGACAGTACTATAGATGCTATGGTCGGGGTGCTATTCCAACTCTACTCGAATATAATAATAAATGTGAGAATCTTTTAAAATACTCTGAATTTTGTAGTTTAGTTTTCGGAGATAAAAAAATTATCATTTTGGAATTTAAGAATAAAAATAAAATATTGTGTTGGTATAACTAATAGATATAATTTTCAGCGTTACCGCTGGAAATTTTTAAGAAGTCGCACAAAAAGGGAATTTTTAAAAAAAAGTCACACAAAAAGTGTATTTTGGCAGTAAAAAGGGGCAACATTTTTAAAAGAAAAGAAAATGTTTATAGTCTAGTCTCCAGTCTAGTCTATAGTCTAGTATATAGTCTAGACTATAGCCTAGTATATAATCTAGTATATAATCTTGTATATAATCTAATTTATAGTCTAATCTATTTTATCTAGCCTACAGTCTAGTATATAATCTAGTCTGTAGTCTAGTATATAGTCTAGCCTATAGTCTAGTCTATAGTCTAGTATATAATCTAGTCCATACTCTAGTCTAGTATATAGTCTAGTCTATAGTATAATTTATAGTCTAGTCTATAGTCTAATCTATTTTATCTAGTCTACAGTCTAGTATATAATCTAGTCTATAGTCTAGTCTATAGTATATAATCTAGTCTATAGTCTAGTCTATAGTATATAATCTAGTCTATAGTCTAGTAAATAGTCTATAGTCTAGAATCTAGTCTATAGTTAAGTATATAGTCAAGTCTATAGTTTAGTCTATAATCTAGTATACAGTCTAGTCTATAGTCTAATTTATAGTCTAGTCTATAGTCTAATCCATTTTATCTAGTCTACAGTCTAGTATATAATCTAGTCTATAGTCTAGTCTATAGTATATAATCTAGTCTATAGTCTAGTATATAGTCAAGCCTTTAGTCTAGTATATAGTCAAGTCTATAGTCTAGTCTATAGTCTAGTATATAATCTAGTCCATACTCTAGTCTAGTATATAGTCTAGTCTATAGTATAATTTATAGTCTAGTCTATAGTCTAATCTATTTTATCTAGTCTACAGTCTAGTATATAATCTAGTCTATAGTCTAGTCTATAGTATATAATCTAGTCTATAGTCTAGCAAATAGTCTATAGTCTAGAATCTAGTCTATAGTCTAGAATCTAGTCTATAGTCTAGTATATAGTCAAGTCTATAGTCTAGTCTATAGTATATAATCTAGTCTATAGTCTAGTATATAGTCAAGTCTATAGTCTAGTATATAGTCAAGCCTATAGTCTAGTCTATAGTCTAGTATATAATCTAGTCCATACTCTAGTCTAGTATATAGTCTAGTCTATAGTCTAATCTATTTTATCTAGTCTACAGTCTAGTATATAATCTAGTCTATAGTCTAGTCTATAGTATATAATCTAGTCTATAGTCTAGTAAATAGTCTATAGTCTAGAATCTAGTCTATAGTCTAGTATATAGTCAAGTCTATAGTCTAGTCTTTAGTATATAATCTAGTCTATAGTCTAGTATATAGTATAGTCTATAGTCTAGTATATAGTCTAGTATATAATCTAGTCTATAGTCTAATCTATTTTATCTAGTCTACAGTCTAGTATATAATCTAGTCTATAGTCTAGTAAATAGTCTATGGTCTAGTATCTAGTCTATAGTCTAGTATATAGTCAAGTCTATAATCTAGTCTATAGTTTAGTCTATAGTATATAATCTAGTCTATAGTCTAGTCTATAGTATAGTCTATAGTTTAGGTTATAGTCTAGTATATAGCCTAGTCTATAGTCTAGAAAAAATACTTTTTAAAAAAAGGGGAAAAAAGGGTAAAAAATCTAGAAAAGTGTCAGATTTAGTTCATTTTAGTAAGGGCGCACAAAAAGTGGCGAGGTCGCTGAAGAAGTGTCAAATTGTGACTTTAGTCGCTCAACGGTAACGCTGATAATTTTTAAATATTTTTCAAAAACTTACCAAATAAATAGAAGTCCCTTTTATCTAGTGGGTAGTGCATTGGCATTTTGACCATGAGTTCGATTGGCAAAAGTCAGCCATAATCTCTATTTCCCATATATTCTTGCTTGTCATGCGAATATAATTTTCAATTTAGGTAGTGGAGTCTAGAACGAGAAGAAAATTAAAAAAATTATAAACGAAATAAAACTGAATTAATTGCCAAGGTGTCATATTCGAAAAATATAAAAATGTGTGTATGTAAAGACGTAATTTTTGCCTTTTTTGCTTGTGATTGTGAAATTTTCCTTAAATACCATAAAATCTCCAACACGTGGCGCGATTTACCACAAATTCCTAAGAATTAATCATTCAAATAAAAACCAATAACAAACAACTTAATAAACAAACGAATGACAACAGCAAAAAATAGTAGAGGAGAAACATATTCAAATTTGTTGCGAAAGAACAAAAAAAAATTAATCGAAGGAGGACTTCCGTTTAACGGTAAGCTTTGATTTCAGTCAGCAGAACTATTACAGGACTCTTAATTACTGCATTTTATGTCAGCTTAATATCACAGAGACCGACTCAGACACCGACACCGCCACCGCCACTGCCACTGTCTGCCCGCTTTTTATTTCGAAAGATTTCATTTCTGCTCAATTCTATTTGGTGTCTCTTATTATTTTTATTTTTTGTTTTTTATCATGTTAAAATTAAATGCAATTCCCAGAAATCAAGAAAACTTGAAACACTTGCATGTTCTGTGTTGTGAAAAATAAAAGAAAAAACGCAAAGTGTGTCTCAGATCAGGTTACACTGAACCTTTAACCGGCAGTCAGGTTAAACCTCAAAGTTCCTTAAAAAAAGAATACAAAAAGGAAAGAAAATCTCTTTGAAAATTAGCGCACAATACACTTGCACACGCTCATCAGGACCCACTTTTTTCTTTTTTTTTTTAGTTGCCCAGGCTCATTTAGTTTGATTCTTTGGAAGAAATTAACTTATGTTATCCTGTTTACAAGGATAATAGAACAAATATGGCACAAAAAATAAAAAACGAAACGGGAAAAAAGCTCATCTTTTGAGGGTGAAATAAAATCTTTTTTCGGTGTTGCAAAAACAGTAGGCGTGTGTGCAACAAAATATTATAAAAAGTGGTGGCAAAAGGTTAAAGAATGTTTTTTTCTTCTGGTTTTATTTTTATTTTGTTTTCTTCAAGTAATTTTTGACATATTGTTGCTTTTGAACGGATCCCTTTTCGTTCTTTTTCCAGTTATTTTATCTTCTTTTCTTAAACTTAGTAGGTCCTTAAATTGTGTTATAAAAAGAGCGTGTGAAGTAGACACTTCCCGTTTACAGGAATGAAAAAAAACCACAATAACAACAAACAACGGTTCATAGGTTTTGGTTCGAAGACTTTACTTTAGTAAAAATAGAAAAATGAAAGAGGAGAGGTCAACTGGTATGTTACAATCAGAAAGTAAACAAAATTAATCAGTATGTTCGTAAAGATATTTATAGAAATTCATTGCGTTTGTCAAGATAACTATATTTTATCGATAACAGGTTATCAAAAATTAATTCGTTAACAATCGATAATTTATATATTTACCGATAATAGCGTATATTCGTAAAGATATTAATAGAAATTCATTTCATTTTCTTATTGACGAACGATAACTATATTTTATCGATAACAGGTTATCAAAAATTAATTCGTTAACAATCGATAATTTATATATTTACCGATAATAGCGTATATTCGTAAAGATATTTATAGAAATTCATTTTATTTTCTTATTGGCGAACGATAAGTATATTTTATCGATAACAGGTTATCAAAAATTAATTCGTTAACAATCGATAATTTATATATTTACCGATAATAGTGTATATTCGTAAAGATATTTATAGAAATTCATTTTATTTTCTTATTAACGAACGATAACTATATTTTATCGATAACATACATACATAATTGGCTATTACAACCCTTCAGTCAGGATTACGGCCTAGCTTCTCCATAACAGGTTAACAAACATTAACTCGTTAACAATCGATAACTTATATGTATACCGATAATGGCGATAACATTAAGTGTTACCGTATTATTATATAATAATCGAAAGACTTTCGATTTCTTTACGCTGTGGTATAGTAACATAACTGACTTACTGATTACAATAATATTAAATGATATCTTTTCGATCTAATTCATTAAACGTCTAGTACAAAAAAAATGTGTTGCAACTCGGTAAATTAACAACCGATAACTTTTTGATTACAATAATATTATAAGTTACCGTTAACTAAAATTAAATGCAGAATAAAGAATTGTATCGATGAAACTACCATCGCCATCGATAACTGGAACTCAAACTGTATGGCTTTCCAATTACAAAATGTTTTTGATTGCAGTGATTTATAATCGATAACAGAAATCAATTTTTTCTATATAGATATAAAACTCTTAGCTCTAAACCGATATTCAGAAAAAATTTAATTTAATTATTGAAAATATTCTATTTTGCTTACGCTCTTTGAGGTCCTCTATATAAGAGATCTTCCAGTCGTTAAATACCGTTTACATGGCAATTCCTTACAATCGCTACTTAAGACTCTACTTTACGTGCTTTTAAAAGAGTTAAAAAAAAAGAAACAATAACAGTAGTTACGAGTAGTAAAATGTGAGGGTGTATCGAATATTTCAAACAAGCTGCTGTGAAATGCCGCCGATAACAGCACTTATAAGTGAACATTAATTATTTTATCGACAAAATAATATACTCATGATGCAGAGAGTGTTTAATAATAATGCCTCGTCCGTTGTATTATTTTATATTCCTTACAATAAATTATTGAAATAATTTGTGCACACCATAATTAAATAAGAGATCAACCAACCCTCTCTCTGTTAACTCTGTTAATTTAGATTTGCGATAAAAATTTTGTTTCTTTATGTATTTTCCTTTGAAAGTTTTTCTAAGCGAAATACAGTTTCAGTTGCATTCCTATTGAAAATCCCTTGACTTTTACCGTTGTTTTGGGTTCGTGTTTGCCTTTTAAAATGTTTCTGATTTAAGATTTCGAAATTAGATTTGCTAGCGCTGACAAGTTCGACTCTTTCGTATTTCGTATTGTAATTTCAGTGTAATTTAATATGCCGCACGCGTCTCTATTTCATTTCATCTCATTCTAACGGTAATTGTTTGTTGGCATTCTACTTCGACTTGTTAGAGTGGCACAACACAGGCTACAAAGCAGTGAGTTGAGGCGAGTGTATGATTTTTGTCTGGAGCCATAATTATATTTAAAAGGTTATAATTGTGGGGTGTTACTTGCAAATTAAGAGCAATAAACTGGTAATAGTTTAACAAAAGGTAACTAATCAGATAAGTTTTCTTTTTTCTTTTTTTTTATAAAAATTCATTTGGAAATTTGTTGTTTTTTTTTCTTTTTAATGCTTACATACAGGGGTAACACAGTGTATTCTGTAAAGAATGAAAAAAAAAGACATACAAGTACAATTGTAAATTACTTGGAAAATATCTAATATCATGGTCTCCATTCAGAGATCTCAACATCGCCATCGTCTCCCAAGGCGAACATTGATCATTAAACAACCGAAGAACACGTTAAAACGTTTGAAAGTGACTACAAAATTGGCGATTCAATTGCTATCACTTTTCGAGTATTATTGGCTGATTATGGCGATCATAATTGTGAAAGGAATTGGCAAATTTGTAAAGAAACTCAAAAAGAATGGAAGTCTGTGCACCTTCGCGATGTATCCACTGCCAAAAATATCGCTTCTGTTAAAAAAAATGCAACGGATAATCAAAATTTGTCGATTCCTTTGTGTTCTCAGCAATTATCCTACGATTCATTATGGAACACTTTGCATTTCAATTTGCTTTTGACGGAGCAATAAAGCTCATAATAAATCTATTACTTGTTGGTGTTTGAAAAACCTGAAGGAGTCATCGGGCTATATTTTATTGAAAATAACCCCGGATAGACCGTTAATCCTGAGGGTAATGTTCGCGCGATAACCGATATTTTTTGAATGGTTTTGAGAATTATAAATTAAATGGTCCCATGTATTGCAGATACAAGGAAATTTGAGAAGTTCCAGGAAGAGCAATTTCATATTTTAACAACGTTAGTTGTCATTATCATAACAGGATGTATTAGGTATTTTTATTATAAAAATAAGATCAGACATTGAGTAGTAAACACACAAGATAATGGCATGTATGTATATAGTCTTCGTAATTTCATGCTCTTATGAGGCATGTCTGGTGGTAGAAAGTAAAGCCGCTAAACCGCGGCTCGTTAGAATAAAATTGATTTGATCACAATGTGAATAGTCAAATACTATGTTCAGACAGGCACTTTTATTGTGTAAATCGCAATAAACGCCATTATTGAGATCAATATTTCATATATAATTTCAACTAATTATTGCTCAATAAATACGCAAATTGTTGTAATATTGAGAAAAATTCTAAATACTGCGCTGTCATAAATACGTTTAGTGAGCATATTACATTTTTCCGAACACTTTCAATTGACAATCAAATGTCAACAATGACAAATAAATAAAACAAAAAATGGCGGGCTTTCTGTTCTGCAAACTTTTCTAAATTACTAAATTTTTCTTCCTCATCCTTCTGAGGGAAGCCACTTTTGGAATCAAAAGTTGCTCCTTCTAATCGCAACGTTTCCAACGTTCCAACGTTGAGTTATTTTCCACTTTTTCACAAACTTTTTTGAAACTAATTGTTGCCACCAAAATAAAAACAATGTTGTTGAAACAATTAGCTGTTTTGTTTGCCATCTGTCAAAAAAAGTGCGTATATTATGTGTGTCTGAACAGACAGAATTTGTATACAAATAAACGAATATCAACTCAATAAAAGTACCTGTGCAGCCCTTGCGCTGACCAACTTCTTCCTTTCCCTGATTTGGCGGAACTTGGTTAGTACAGGGACTGCGTTTCACCCGTGGCATCACAACGGGCAGCCATGCGTGCTCAAGCTTTGTGATATCAGAGCTACCACTACAACTGTATAAAAGTACCTGTCTGAACATAGTATAATTCTATTGGTTTAAACCGGCGGCTTTCTTGCAGCAATAAAAAGTAGTTGTCGTTTTGATCATGTATTCTAATTCCAGTTTTTTCTTGTCCAATCTGAATACGAGATATTTGACGTTGATTATTTGTTATTTATAATATTAAAAGGAAAAATATCTGAAAATAGTGGCACAGCATTGACTAATTTGGATTTTATTAAGGTGGTTAATGGAGGACTTGCAAACATTTAATTCCCCTTGTCTTTCTATTGAAAACTTGTACACTGAATTGCATTATTCATAGCAACTGATTTAATGCCTGCTTCTGCAAATCGTATTGTTATCGGTGTGATTTCCCACTGTTTTTAAGAACATATTGCCTATTTTTTTTTAACACAAGAGCATACAATATTAAAAAAGACAACAAAAAAAAAATCAACGACAATCAAGCAGCAGACATCAAAGTCACGTGAGAAGACTAATTTGATTAAAGTTGCCACAGAAACGCAATAAAAAAATCCACATACACACTCTCACACAGCGTGAGATGCTACTGACAAAAAAATAAAGAAAAATTTCTCATACAAAATTTAAATATTTTGTTGTTATTGTTTTGGTGATGACTTCTCAACGACGTGATACTTTTAATAAAGACGAGTTTGTTTTTTTTTTTTATAATATTTTTGAATAACGGTAAAAAAAAGGTCTATAATAATACATATCTCTAATCAATAAATTAACAATAACAACACACACACACACACACACACACACTAACTCTGTTCGTTTACTAACCACTTATACAGCACAATATGAGTTTAACAGAAAAATTTACAAGAAAAACTAACAAATCAACCCCAATTAGGAAGGCGAAGAGGCAGAAAAACATCAAAAAAAACCTAATAAACAAGCGGCAAGCAAAACCACTCGACTTCATGCGGGTTAATGAATTTTCATCAACATAATCATTCCTCTTCTTATTCGCCTCCATTCCCACTCTCATCTCACACTTGTACTAGCACATTCATTCAGTACTGATTGTCATCACTTGTATGTGTATGTGCGTGTGTGTACACAACATTAAATTCACAGCATATTTTACGGTTATTTAAAGGATAAGAGTACATATTTAAGTGTATGAGAACTAAAGAGTGAGAGAGGGAGAGAGAGAGTGCGAATGGCTGGCTGTATGTTGCCAGTGTTTGTGTTTCTTATTGTTGTCAAGAGTGTTATGCCAACAATAATGACACTTTCAGCTTTTTTTTCTCTTCTTCTTCTTCTTTTACTCTTATTGTTAAACAATATTTAATAAAATTTTTTGATTTTATAAATTTCACATGCTGATAGGTCACGTGTTTACAATTAGTTGAGCACAAATATTTACTTATGACATCGATAACAACAACAACAACAAGCATCTTTATACCAGACAACTTGTTCTACTTGCTGTTACCTCTCTATGAGAGTTTAGAGCTCTTAAAACTGTCATTTTGTCAGTCAAATTTATTGTGAAAAACAAATATAAATTAACAGCTCCAAATTGGATTGTAAAATACCCCACAAAAATGAAAATTCTCCGGATCAGGTTTTGATTTTAAAAAATAAAAATTAATTTTAACAATGCAGTCTAATTGCTTAAACAATTTACGTACACTCTATAATAAATTTTATTTTTTACGGTTAAATCACGTACGTGAAAATCAATTTGAATCCTAAACCGCAATGTCAGTGACTTGCATTTTTTACACTAAATTTGTCGATAACTTGGATTTCTTATGATAAATTTATCAATGGCTTGCAGTTTTTATAGTAAATTTATCGATAACTTGCATTTTTGTGTACTAAATTTATTGATGACTTGCATTTTTTTAAAAAATTTATTGATGACTTGCACTTTTTATACTAAAATTATCAATAACTTACATTTTTGTGTACTAAATTTATCGATAACTTTCATTTTTGAATACTAAATTTATCGATGTATTTTTTTATAGTTAATTTATCGATAACTTGAATTTTTGTGTACTAAATTTATTGATGACTTGCATTTTTTTAATAAATTTATTGATGACTTGCACTTTTTATACTAAAATTATCAATAACTTACATTTTTGTGTACTAAATTTATCGATAACTTGCATTTCTGTGTACTAAATTTATCGATGAAGTTTTTTATAGTAAATTTATCGATAACTTGCATTTTTGTGTACTAAATTTATTGATAACTTTCATTTTTGAGTACTAAATTTATCGATGTATTTTTTTATAGTAAATTTATCGATAACTTGCATTTTTGTGTACAAAATTTATCGATGACTTTTATTTGTTAAAAAATTTATTGATGACTTGCATTTTTTATAGAAAATTTATCGATAACTTTTATTTTTATAATAACTTTAACAAATTTAATTACCAAAACTTCTCCACTTTTGCACCTGCAGACTAGAAGAGTGACAATAAAAATAATTCACTGTATCATGTTGCAGCGTTTTACATTCTCAGACTAATGCCTTCTATTATCTATAAGACTATGTCTGATAATCACATACACCAGTAAAGCCATAACGCCCCTGTATATTATAATTAAAAAATATGAACGTTTAATGATATCGCATATCGGGTCATAATTGCGTTTCTATCTAATATTAGCAACTCCTAAATGTAAAACTAAAGTTTAGGTTTACCGTAGAGCACTCGAACACCCATGCCATGTGATGAAAATAGCAGTTATTATGAATTGCCAACAGCTTAAGACATTAACGCAACCTTTACTTTTGCACGTTCTAGACGTCAAGATGAAATACTTGTTCCTCGTTCATTCCCATTCAAATAAATTTTTTAATTAAAAAAAAAAATCGAACGAAAAAAAAACGAAAACATGTAGAAACACAACTCAAAAATGTAAAACAGATTCTATCTTCAAAATATTTGTGTAAGTGCTGTAAGGAGAAGGGAGAAAAGCAAAAGGGAAGTGACTAGTATTCTTGGTTTCCTTTTTTTAATTGTAAAACGAATTGTGAACTCACTTACGTATGACTGTATAAAGAAGAATATTTAAGCATGTGTTATATGTACACGTAGGCGTGTGTGTGTATGTATAAATTGCATATTTTTTAATGTAAATCTAATGATTATTAAATGAAATAACGGTAACCACATAAAATATGTAATACATGTGTATGTGAGTGTACTCTACTTTACAATACAAATATAAACGATAACATATCGTGACGATGCAAGTACAACTAACTCATATGGAAATACAAAAAACTAACATCTTACTCTCAAGACCCTTTCCTCAATCATTTTAAACGTGGCCTGAAAATAGTGCAGTAAATATGAAGAGTAAGACCAACTAATATTTTAAATTAAGTGCTTAATGAGACCACTTTAGTTCCCAATAAATTTTTTTTTAGATTTGTGGAACCTAAACCAACTACGTTCTTTGGCAATAGCATCAGCAGCAGGAGAAATAGTGTCACCCACTGCTGGATCCTAGATTATATGGCAATTCACCTTATAAACAGAAAAAAGTACTTGCGAAAAGACGAGCTACCACGGCGATGATAGGTTCGCGCCTTAAGAGTGAAGAAAAAGGTTTGAAAGGGTATAATCGACAAAAGGAAAGATGAAGAGAATTTTTACTAAATAAGCCATTAATTGGCCATTTCAACCCTTCAGTCTAGTTTCTCACAACACTTACAGTTTAAAGTCGACTTGAAAACACAACAAGATCCTCCGTAAACTTTCCCAGAGTCAATCAGTTACTTAAATAGAATCATTCGGACATTTTGGGCACTATATTCTCAAAGGCCATTGCATAAAGGGTAGACTTTGAAAATACTACGATTAACTGCAAATAATTCTGCAGATGTTCGGATAGAAAGCTTGAGAAAGAGCACAGCATTGTTAGCTCAACGTAGATTTCTCTCATTTGACATAAACTCCTCGATAGTTTAACTGAGCTATCGTTAATAGAAATCGGGATTGATTAGAAAATTCATTACCTGAATTGCTGATTTTTAGCATGATTTAACAGACTGCCATGTCGCCCAAATTAGAGTGAAGTGACAGTAAAGTTTCTGAGTCGGGCTGAGTCACTCGTATTGGGGTGCCGCTTATTTGACTACTTGAGTACAGCGGTGCGAGTGGCTTAAAGGAAATTTTACTATAAACGCGCATGGCAATCAACGTGTTAAAGAATTCATGCTTTAAATGCAAATCCCTGATGCCGATTGCCAAGACCGGTTAAAAGGCTCACGTCAGTTACTCTCTGAGGCATGAGCATATCATAACGGAGCTGCTGCGTGTTCTCAAGTGTATCTTTTAGTTGGTCACTCTACACTATTCATGTACGCTGCTCTGTACCAATTTCAGTGCTCGTAGTTATTTAATTTTCTTCTTTCTGTTTTTTCTTTAGTTTTTCTTTTTTAATTGAGGATATTATGGTGAAACACATGTCAGATTAAAAAAATGTGAAAGAAAAAAGTTTTTGCACAAGAATTCTGACAAAATTATTCAGAATTCTCTTGAAAAAAAAAACAAATACAGACAGAAATAAGGATTTAATTTATGGCGCCTATATAATAAAAGCAGAGAGAAAAGGATAACAGCAGCACTAAGCTCTCTACTATCACCACCAAAGAGAACGAAAACAAAAAAAGTCAAAAAACGTTTGGGGTACAGTTAGAATAACGTTTTGTGATTGGCCGAGAGAGAGATTTAAGAACAGAAAACCGCCCCTGTTTTATCGTTAGAACAGCACAACAACAACAACGAAAAAGGAATTCAAACCATTACCAAGTTTTTTTAAAGCCAGTTTGTACTCGTTTTAACGTTTTCGTCCTTTTTCATTCCATTTTTCAACTTTTCATCATTGCAGCAACATAATCCCCCATCATTAGTTCATGACTATAACGATGAGTGTACGTATATTTTTGTAAGTGAGTGTATGTGTGTGTGTGTCATTTGTGAGTGTATTCGTGTTTGAATGTAAAATTATTTCTGTAGACAATTTTTATTTGCCTTGTTAAGTACCCATTTTAAGTCAGTTAGTTGGGTAAGAAAAAAAAACGAAAATAAGAAGAAAAAAGAGGATGAAGAGGACGCTTTCCACTACTCCTTATGGTCACAGTACCAAAAATATTAAATTGCAAAATAAAGTTTGTTTTTTTAAGGGGGTGGAGTAGGTGGCTAAATGCTTTATTGTTTGTTGCTGCTGTGTTGGCTGTGTTGACCTAAAGTTTAACTAGGCTATGGAGGAGTATCCTACGCTACACTGAACTGAACTGAACATTGTTGAGCTCTTTAAATTAAGATCTCATTATTATTTCTATTCTTTTAGTTTATTTTTTTTGTTTATTTATTATTGTTGTTGTTGTCATATTAATTTTCTTTTTGTAAAAGCATTGCAATGTCACGTTAAGGCTCTTCAAATTGAATTACGCTGTTGATAGTATTTGGCAAATTATTGTGATTATTTTGTTATGGTTTAAATACAAAGGAAAAAAAATTTGTTTTATCAAATTAATTTATCGAAAAAATAATTAAAAAACCACATCAAAGGTTTTTTGGTGAGCAGATAAATTTTTATAAATGCTTGAAGAAGTACTCAAGCAACCTACTGCCAAGAATTTGTGTGCATGGATTGCGGAATAAGGACTGTGCATAAACTGTAATAAGAAGGAAGTATTTGTACTTCTTCATGAACACATAACACAGAGAAGTTGCCGTAGTCTAATAGACTCTACTGTATACCTATTAGAAATGAACCTTGATTCATTCATACTCACTACAACGTTGATTTATAAGCACAGGTTGCAATGGTAAGCATACAACGTTGACATCAAACTCATACCATTCGAAATATGTTTGATTCATAAGCCACCTCATTTAGATTCGAGTCACTCACAGTTTTAGTTGTTGTTGCATTTACAACAAAAGAAAAAAGGACACAAGCAAAAAAGACAGAGCAGCAAGCAGAGCAATCACATAACTTTCCAGTGAGTATTTTATTGTTCGTATGCCAATCATATTTATTTATTGATTCGTGTATATGTTGAGATCCATATATATCGAGAATCGAAATCAACAACATCATACGTGTTGTCAAGTATGAATATGATGAGTACTTCAAATTTTGAATATACATAAGTAAAGGTTCCATGATATTAAAATAAGTATGCAATTACAGAAATTACAAGTATGAATCGATTCAAATCATTGCTGATCTCTGGTTCAAACCCACAAGTAAAGATTATGAAAGATAGAAATGAAGAGAGTAGCAATAACAAATCAATGGTAAGATCCTAGAAGGAGCGGCGAGGAGGCTCTATTTGACAACTAAAGTGTTTTTCAGGCGAAGGTCATTGCTAAGTTGAAATCGATGCAATTCTTGTTGTAAATCTCTTAATTTACTTGGACAAACATGTTGTAATCAAAGCGCTGAGATAGAACGAATGCGAAAGATAAAACGGAAAAGAATCACAATAACAAATCAACAGTAAAATTCTAGAAGTTGACGAAATGAAAATATCGGGGAGTATAAACAAAATAAAAGAAAAGTCCTATACGCTGGCCAGTTTTAAGCTTGCAAATTACAGACAAAAACATTTAGCTTCGTTTTTAAAAAGGGATATAACCTCAGATCGAATTACACAAATTCGTTTTCAAAAAAAATAGAAACTTAGAAACAATATAAACTTTTTTATTATAATTGGTATACAGAAACCAGTCGCCATAGTCTAGAGTCTTGGCTTGTTACACCTAAGGCCCGAGTTCAAATGCCATCATCAGTCAGACATCAAAACGAAAATATGAAAAAATATTTCTTCGGCGGCTTCCTCTCCGCATATTTCTGGGAAAAACTCTGAGAGTAAATAAAAATTGCTATGAAAAGCTTCTCAAAAATCTGTCGTTCGAAGTCAAGTTTGAACTGTTGGCCCCGCCGCTCATGTATAAAATTAACGCACACAACATAGTACATAAGTGGTGTAATCCTGACTGTAGACTTGTAATGAACAATTATGGATGTATACAGAAACAACTACAACAACAACAACAACAAAAAAAAACTAGAATGAAATTTTCAAATGCTATTAAAAAAAGTGAATCCTCAAAACAATATCTGAAATCAATCAAAATATGAAAATGTTTGAGGTTTTGTAGTTCATACTGCATAAAATATAAATTTTTTCAACCCATACAATTAGACGTGCTGCGATTATAACAAAAACAATTTCAAATTGACCAAAAGTTACATTAAAAAATGGTAAAAATAATATGATAATGCGGTTATAACCGATTTCATTTCCAACTGTTTGGAAATTCATACACACATACATACATATGTACATACGATTTCAAATGCACGCATACATACATACATATTATAGAATATGAGTTCATAACGGGTACTCCAATTTTTCAATATCAAAAATAGAATTAGAGAGAGAGATCAGAAACGAGTATTCAAAACGATGAGTAGCTTCATACTTATTTTAATATGCTACTCATACTACTCTTACTCAAAGTTGGAAGTACTTTTCGTACTCATACTTAACAATACGCATGATGTTATTGATTTCGACTCGTCTCTACTTAACATTTACACGAAGCACAAAATGACTATGATTCGCGTTCGAGCACTGCAATACTCACAAGAAGATTGTGTGTATGCTTTGCTTGTTGTCTTTGTCTTTCCTTTCTTCTTTGTTTGTATGTGTAACAACAACAAAGGCTGTAAATTTTGTAGAGTGACTCGAATCACTTATAAGTATTATAAGTATTTGTCTGAACTTATGAATCGGAATGAGTAGGCGTATGAATCAAACACATTTCGAATGCTGTGAGTTTGATGTCAACGTTGTAATCATACTCAATGTAACCTGTACTTATAAATCAATGTTGTAGCAAGTACGAATGAATCAGAGTAGTTTAATTTTAATTCTGTTGATTCCCTCATACTCACAATTGCATGAGTGCTTATGAGTAGCGGAAAAACGATTCATTACTGATCTTTGTTCTGGGTACGAACTGTAGTCGATCTTTTTGAGGTAATTTTCGATCGCTTTTACCCTTGTTTAGGAAGTTAAGTCGATGATAACTTAAGAAATATTGATTGCTAAATGATCCGGTAGATCCACAGTGTACAAGTTCAAACCACATAAACTTTGTGGCCAAATTAAATCGACAACACATGAAATTATTGTTTTTGAAAACTTTACATACATTATATAATAAATCTCATGAGATATACGGGTTCTTTCACCATTTTATTGAAACCACATACCATCCTCACTTATTTAATTCGTCATTACATCTCTTTAGTCAGGATTACGACCTAACTTCTTACATCACCAAAATTGTGTGTTAGTTTTATCAATGAATTGCGCTATCTATAATTTATCGTTCACTCCAAGCGACAGATGTATGAGAAACTTTTCGGGGTAATTCTATTTAGTCTCTAGAGTATTTGCCACAAATCTGGTGAAAGAAAGTAGCCGATGGAATATTTTTTAAAATTTTGCTTCGAGATGTCTTAGCTGGTGTTTGAACCACGATCACACATCTAATAAACCAACACACTACCTATTAGACTCTGGCGACTATCGTACAGTCCAGTTCATAATATTACGACGAAAATATAGTCAATTATGACACTGTCATAGCACTCTAGATTAACAGTAATGGGTCTTTCTGGATCTCTTAAAAGACGTGTGACACTTTTTCCTAATGCAACGACTTTTTCGCAAACACTATTAGATTTTACAAGCCTCCTGTGTGATAATTTACTGTGTTTCTAACACACAAGGCATATATCTACGGCATTGTGAGTGGTCAGTCGGCTGCAATTCCGGCTTGAGTTGAGCTTTTTATGTATGCTGGTATTAATAAGTCGTAAGAAAGGACCATTTGCTGACAATCAGCAAATTGGAATTATCAGTCACATTTCAAGGATACACAGGATTAACCACATCTTTAGTGCTGCCAGTCTGTCAGAAAATGTTTGTATAATCATATATATTATTTCTAAAGCACTTTTTTTGTCGGTTGCAAATATCTCCCATACCACCGCATCAAATTTAATGAACGATATCTCATTTTAAAGCTTATATCTAACACTAATGATGAAAAATAATTAGAAATTGAAAAATTAATATTTTCATTGATAAAAATTATATTTTATATAGAACTGCATAATAATACTGTTGTCATGATGATTATATATGTTTTTGTTCAAGTGTGGTAATATAGGGTCGCGTAATAATAATGCAGTGCTACATAATATAGTATGTATTAAAATCCATTCTGGCAATACCGGTGCGAAATATTCGCATGGGTCATGTAGTCTTACCAAATTTCTTCCATAGTAGGTCCAATAATTAATAATTGCGTAATGCTTAAAAAATGGTCGCGCTTGAATGCCCACATTTTATGGGAATACTTTCAACGATTTTTATTCATTTTAAATGGATAACCCATTACAACAATACAATATTGATGGCTTATCATAAAACATGCGTTCATATTATAAAATTGATATGCAGGTTACACGCATTCATCATTTTGCATACGCATTTATTTATTTCGTTGTTGTTGTTGTATTTCCTGATATTCATAAATACATATGCATCAGACTATGTACTTACGTAGGCACACACACATTTACGCACACATATTCATAAGCAACATCATATTGCGTACATTAAATTCATTAAATGCCACAATTATTGTAATTAATTTATGAACGAGAAATAAAATAAAAAAAAAAAAACAAAAGAAAAAAACATTAATTGATGCGAAAAAGAGAAAAAGAAAATCATCAGTTATTGCATATGTACGTATTTCATTGTATATGTATGAATATGTATCTGAGAATATACATACATATGTATGTATGCATTTATGTATGTATCTACGAATATATGTAAGTATGCTTGGTTTGGTATTTCTATCGATTATCCATGATAGTGTTGTTTGTTGTTATTGGTATAATGCATCATAGCCTTTATGTGTACATGAATTCTATGAAAATATTACGTACTTATGACAGTTAATTTCACAAACGACCTGGGGAGGGAGTCGAATATGTTAATTTGATATTGAACGATATACGAACATTCATTGATTCCTACATACATACATACATAGATAAATTATGAATACAAACTATTTATAAAAGCAATTGATTGATTGACGAAATTCCAAAATACTATACACACATGCATGCGCGCATATGTATGTACATATATGGACATCTATTGTTGCGTTTTTACATTTAAAAAAAACGAATATTTCCTGTGAATTTGAGGATTACAATCTTAAATACAAAAAAGTTTGTGGAATAAAATTCTTATTCATTTAAATTAAATCAGAATATCAATTTTCGGAACGCTAAAATCCTTTTGATAAAGGATAAAATAGCCCGTTGTATAGTACTGCAATAGTTTATAACAACTGACTGGCAACATTAGCTTTTTCTTCCGTCCGGTCTATACGAGCCTACTTTAGACCTCATTAAGCTTAACAAGAACATGCGGATCATTAAGCCATGACTCTGCCAGTCATTAGTGCATGACAGTGGGCCTGGGAAGAATCCCAGACCTGACCACAATAGCACCATACTACAAGAAGAAGAAATGTTCTTATATTTAGGAATAGACATGGAAAGACTACATATGATATAATGGTGTGCAAGGGAAATCGTGGGAAATCAGGAATTATGGATTGCATATGTACGTATACCATGATTGGAAGACAAATTAAGACTAATGTCTGAGTAGACAAAACGACTCTGAACACTTCAATTGCAGTTGGACAAAATACAGAGACTAGCGTTTGTTGTTATAACAGAAACAATATGAACATGTCCTACAGCGGCGCTGGAAGTTTTGTTAGATTTAATTGCGTTGCTCATGGCAGTAAACACCAAAGCTTTTTAGATATTATACATAGGATGATGGGAGAAAAGTCTCGTTAGGGAATTTCAGGACTCGATTGGCTGAAATATACTTCCTTAACCGCACCCTGGATAGAACTACGAGCCTTAGCAACAAAAGTGAATGAAATAATCTGAAAGCTGCCTACCCTCTTAAAAGACGGATTGATTATTTAATCCAGAATGAAATCGTCGTCGTGGTCTAGTAGGTAGTGTGCTGGCTTATTAGACTTAAAGCCAGGGTTCGAGTCCCCGGCCAGACATCAAAATAAAAATACAAAAAGTATTTTTTCGGCGATTTCTTCTCAGTAGATTTTTGGCAAAAACTCTAAAAGTAAAAATAAAATTGCCATGAAAAGTTTCTCAAAAATCAGTCGTTCAGAGTCGACTTTAAACTGTAGGTCCCGCGACTTATGGATAAAATTAACACACACAACATAAGTAGTGTGAGAAACTAGGTTAATAATCCTGACTGAAGGGTTGTAATGACCAATTATGTATGTATGTATGAAATATTCCGAGTCTATAATATAACTCACAGGTATCTTCCAAGCGAAACTTTATGCTATTCCACTTGGATAGAAAGTACAATCAAGCACTTGATTCTTATGAGTTTAAATCGAAGAACAAAGGCCAGAGATGATGCAATCATGTATAGCAAGTAATGCTTTATTTGAAGTGGAAATACATTGTTTGCTTGCCTGACCCTTGCTTTATCTATAAAAGGCCAATAAGCCCATCCATTCTAAGACCCCCATACTCCTCAGAGAGTTAAACGAAAATAAAGTAGAAGTAGAAGTATTTTTTTATTCATTAGCTCATCACGTTCTACCAAAAATTGTTTTCATTTAAAAAAAAACTTCACAAAATAATTACCCGGAGATAATTAAACACAAATTGTAGAATGCAAAAATGATGAAGAATATGTCACAATAATTGAATTGAATTCTCTCATAATTATTTACAATTTTCACAGAATGACAATAACAACTACAACTACAACTACAACTACAAAAACAACAAACCAAAAACTGTAATAATTTTTTTTATTACAATATTGCACAGCAATAGAGTAATTAACAACTACAGCAACAAGAGAGAGAGAGAAAAATCAATACGATGAAGAATACTTAAGTCATTTATGGTTGAAATTCAGAAATATTATATTACAACAACAACAGCAGCACGAACAACATCAGCAGTTAACAAACTTTTACGAGGATACGAATGACGATGATGAACTCTACACAACGAATACTAACAAGCACCCCCCCCCCCCCTAAGGCTCATACCAATACTAATACCAATGCATGTAAAACTTGGTATTTAATGAAATAAAAAAACAAAAAATACTTTGACATGCTGACAAACAAGCAAGCACGAGAGAGAGAGAGAGAGAGAGAGAGAAGGGGAGAGAACAAGAGAGAAACACCATATAACTGTACATATTTAATTCTCATAAATAACACACTAATTGGAAAAACGAATTACACATGTACACATCATGTTTACATGTATGTACGAAAATTATCAAAAAACAACAATAAAAATAAAAACTCCTGATAATAAAACTGAAAATCTGTTTGAAAAATTTTCTTTTTTAAGGCTTATGATGTCCTTATGAAAAATGCCCCCAACGTTTAAAGAGAATTAAAGAACGTACATTTATATACGTTTTCACATAGGTCAGAAAGAGACAACTATATGTGTTTATATTTCAAAGGATTTAACAACAATGGGCGTAAACATTTTATCTGCGATAGTGTACGTGAGTGTGTGTGTGTGTGGATGTATATGTGGTTGTGAAAGGTTGCTCTTTTAGGTTGAGGAAAAGGGATGATTTTTTTTAATGGAGATAATGGCTGATATAAAGCATATAAATTGCAGCATCATATACATTTTTTTTTCCTTTAAACATTTAACCCATTAAGGGAAGCAGACTTTATTTGAATAAAATAGTAAGAACTAAGAAGAATAGAACTAAATAATATCAAAACTGGTAGCATATGGATCTTGGAGAATACAGAATTGGTTGTGGACAAGCCATTGCATTCCGAAAAACTTACAATCTAGTGCGCTTTATAATCCGAAAGCAATATTGGGTTGTATTTTTCCGAAAACGAAATGAAGATTATTAACTGAATGATATGGGTTTTTAATAACATAGCATAGGGAGCCATACAACAATTTAGTTTTTTGTGGTTTCCCAAAAAATTTTGATTTGGGAAACCGTTGTCTAAATAAGTGATAAAACGGTTGAAAACTCCCTTAAAAAGATCAGGTGCTGTTATTTGAATGTCATTACATACATACATAATTGGCCATTACAACCCATCAGTCAGGATTACGACCTAGCTTCTCACACCACTTATGTTGTGTGGGTTAATTTTATACATGAGTGGCGGGACCTACAATTTAAAGTCGACTCCGAACGACAGATTTTTGAGAAGCTTTTCATGGCAATTTTTACTCTCAGAGTCTTTGCCAGAAATCTGCTGAGAGGAAGTCGCCGAAGAAATATTTTTTCGTTTTGATGTCTGACCTGGGATTCGAACCCGGGCCTTTTGTCTAATAAGCCAACACACTACCCACTAGACCACGGCGACTTCTTTGAATGTCATTATATTTCAGAAATAATGGCCTAAGCAAAGTTGAAGTATTATATTGATCACCGTCATAGCTTTTTGAGTGTCATATAACCAACAGATGGATACCGCATGTCTTATGAAGCAGTACTTCTATCTTCACTTTTCAAGGGTTAAGTTTGCGTTTGAACTGCTCGCTATTGCGAAGGGGGTTGCAAACGAACTAAAAGGATAATTGAATTGCATGCTACTCGATGATGCTAAAATTCTCTATTATGGGTGGGTTTACGAGCACATCATACGTAAATCGGCCAAAGTATGTGTAGCAGGGAAGAATGTGAAAAAAAAACTTTGGGAAAAGGGAAGCAAAAGAATGAATGACAGGCAAGACAATTTCAGAACGTTAGCCAACCCAAGTACAGATTTTGTGGTATATTCTGGTTAAATCACTGTTAATGCAACCGTCAACGAGTAAACAACTAACGGTTATAATTTTTTCCTTGTTTTTCTTATTGGAATACTTTGCAACAAAAATAATAATAAAAAAAAAGTAAAAACTGTTAAAAGTTTAATGACGGTGGTTCACGTTTTAAAAGAAATTTTCAATTAATTAAGATAGAAAAAAAAAATTAAAACAAAAAAAAAACAAAAACGGATATTTAGTATGTCTATACAAATAACGGAAAATATAACAACAGCAACAGTAACAACAAATTTAAAAAGAAAATTACCACAAATAATGCATCAACAACAGCAACATTCGCCTCAACAGCAGCAACAAACTAATTCCGTAAATAATACAGCAACAGCAACAACAACAATGGTATCATCAAAGACGCCATTTTCCATAGAACATATTTTATGTCAAAATTTAAACAACAATAATAATCAAAATCATAACAATAACAACAACAACAACAACCACAATAATAACAATATTTCAAATAAATTAAAATCTTTAACAAAAAATTCTTTAAAATCATCAAGTGATAGTGATAAATTAAGAAATACAACAGCATCCACACTGCCCTCTAGTGAATATAATAATAACAATAATAATAATAATACTAATAACAACAATAATAGCAATTTAAATAATAAATTACATTTAAATAATCGCCATGAAACGGAAGACTATCACCGAGTTATGCACCGTGAAAGGTGAGAAAATTTCAAAGAAAAAAAATTTTATTTCAGCAGAAAACTGAAGAAATAATTTATCGCAGAAAAATCGGCAAATGGAAATAAAGGGCAAAAATTGCAAAAAATTACAAACAATAGTGCAATCACTCTCATCTTTTAGGCGATTCTCTTTGAAATGTCGATAACAGTTCATCCAGGATCATTTTTAAAAATTTACGCCCCAATGACACTTCAACATCATAATGCGCACTATAAAGCAACTTTATCCGGCTTTATTGTGGCCTTTCCACAATCACTTCTAGGTTCTCCTGAACTCTTAACATAGATATAGGGCGAGAAATGAGTTTTATCCGCACTGAAAGATTATTGCCCTACGGCGCTATAAATAATCATCCGTGGAATCGAAAAATTCGGATTACTCGCTATACTTTCATTATTAAAAGCAATATATCTTTAAGGCTTTCGGTCTCTTTATATGCTTTTCACAATATGTACGTCAATTATGACGACCATAATGTATGACCCTGTAATGCTTGAAAATTGGTTACGTTTACTCTGTAGTAAAAGGGTTGTACAATGATTTACATTCGTATATTGCAAATCATTCACTAAATAGATGACATCTCAGCCTCGCCAGCCACACCGCCAGTTTTAAAACCTACTCATTCTATCCAAATCATGCTTGTCGAAATATTCTGGTCAGAACATCTTATAAGTGCATTTTAAGCTTCTTCAAGGACATGACTAAATTTTTAGTGTACTAGGAGGCATTCCTCTTCGGATTAATCGCTTCTTTAATAATTACATGGATGCAGATGGAGTGCTTCGACCAGAATTTATTTGCTTACTTATCTCTTATTATCTGGTTATCCGCAGCATACAGAACGGAGGAGTGCATATAGTCTCACTCATCGTAACTTTAAAAACAAAGATCATTCCCAAGCAATATTTTAACTTAAAAGACTGCATTTGTCTAAGCAGAAAGTGTTGTTTCATCAAGGCAATACACCAGTTTACACATCCACTATTACGACGGCCAAATGGGTAGATTATGGTCACTTCCGAACCAAGAGCGTTTCTAAACTTTTGATTTTTTCCGTTGAATTTTTTAGGCACACACTGCTGAATTCACTAAATAAACTAGGTACGAAGCCGCGTATTAAACTTTTGCGTGTTCTCTGGAACTCTACCATATGATACTTGAGGATGGAAAAATATCCTCCTGCTGTATGGAATAGTTTTTTAACAGTTGACCTGCTTTATTTGCTTAATTTTTCATAAGTAGAGATGGTAGAATTATCGCTTTACTAGTACGGCCAGACACAGATCAAGTTCTTTACGAATATCATATTGATGTCCAATAGCTTGCAGGACATAGGAATACCGTCGGAAATTGAATTAATTAAGGACTGGCCAGGGCTGCTGTTACATTTCTACACCTGGCATGTTACATGATATAAGCGTTCCTTTTATTGGGTATTGCCACCCTCGTTTTCGGCTTAACTTCGCCGACAACATGAGATCACTTGCAATATTACTAGGCTCTATTGGGCTGACGGGTATAAGAAGAGGACTTGATTGTTTTCTTTTCTGTAATAGCATGTTCATCCGTTATTCCATATATACGCGGTTATGCCAAATCACTGCCCTAATGGTAGGTTAGGTAAGGTTAGAGGACGTGTATCTGCAATCAAGACAAGTACAGTACCCAAAAATCGAATTGACACATTGTACACCGTCCTAAAAGAAGGCAGGATAATAGAGGGCATAGGATGAAAGGAGGGTATGCACCCTAATGGTAGATATGCCTATAACTTTGTTATTCTCTTGAATGACATCTGCTCTCTACTATTGCTATGCAGAACTGATAAAACTGAACTCTACAAAATCTTACAGTATCAATATTTATTTTAGAGTTGGAATAATTTCCCACGGATTGTCCAAAGTGCTTAAACAAAATTTTTAATCTTCAGAACTTGAAATACCAAAAGGCAGGCTGATTAAGCCCTTAAAATTAAAGAATTTCGATGCAAAAACATGTTATTCAGTTCATTATATTTTCTTTTATTACAGAAATCTAAAATCCTTGGAGCGTCAAAGTTCCTCTGTTAGTAATACAAGTTCACATAACTCTGCCACACCAACTACGGGTAATACGGGGGCAACTACCACATCTGTGGCAACAACACCGCCTTCTGCTGCAGGTCCATTACTTACTACCGGAGTACATCACCAGTATGCTGCACCACATCACGGCCATCCATCACCAACGGCACATTCGCACTTGACCGCTCCACCACCGCCGCCACACGCCGCTAATGTTTTATACCCCAGTGCAGCCTACAGTGATCATGGATTTTTACAAATGACTCTGGGGTATTTATCACCGTCATCGGGTGCATATAAATCAGTGGATCCCTATTTTCTATCACAAGGTATTCTTTCCCATCCAGCCTATTCTGTTTTATTTGTCTTGTAAATCAATTAACACTCTGTGTGTAACAGAACACAGAGTATCCAACAAAACAATTTTGGAAAACTAATTTTGACCCTTTTTTTGAGTTTGATTTTGATTTAATTACGATTGACTTGTTTTATAACTTTTTTTTTTGGTTTTTCTTGTTGTTGTTTTTTTTTGTAATTTTCCTTTACAGCTGGTCTATTTGGTGGTGGCCATTTGTTTGCTGGTGGTTGTATGCCCGAGTTGGCACTGGGTTTAGGCATGGGTGTGAATGCTTTGCGTCATTGTCGTAGACGTAAGGCACGCACTGTCTTCAGTGACCCTCAACTATCGGGTTTAGAGAAACGTTTCGAGGCACAACGTTATTTATCGACACCAGAACGTGTAGAACTGGCCACATCGTTGGGTTTGAGTGAAACACAAGTAAAGACATGGTTTCAGAATCGTCGCATGAAACATAAAAAACAATTAAGGCGACGGGATGTGATGAATGGTGAGTAGAACAATTCATTTGAAAATTAATTGATTGGGGTTTCATAATGTAAACTATTTAATTACACACTCACACACACACACACTATTTTATTTAGTTTATTTATTTTGTTTATGCTTATAAGAAGCGCAAGGGAGGGTTCAATAGGGGGTACATTTTATTTAATATGCTTCGTTTAAGTATAATCAAATATCTGCAAAATAACCTTGCAGTTCGTTGAAAAAGGATTTTTGTTCGGAAAATTAAAATCCAGAAGGAAAGTTTAGCAAGAACCAATGACAAATTGGTTGTGTTGTTGTTGGAATTTAAATTAGACAATAAAATTTATTACAGACAGTAGACCAATTCACTATAGAAAATGCAAGTTATCGACAGATTTATTACAGAAAATGCAAATTATCTAAAAATTTATTGTACAAAATGCAAGTAATTGACGAATTTACTGTAAAAATTGCAAGTTATCGATAAATTTATTATAGAAAATGCAAATTATCTACAAATTTATTGTATAAAATGCAAGTAATTAACAAATTTACTATAGAAAATGCAAGTTATCGACAGATTTATTACAGAAAATGCAAATTATTTAAAAATTTATTATATAAAATGCTAGTAATTAACAAATTTTTAGCCGTGGTGTAGGAGGTAGTGTGCTGGCTTATTAGACGTAAAGCCAAGGTTCGAGGCCAGACATCAAAATAAAAAAAAAATACAAAAAGTATTATTTCGGCGATTTCTTCTCAGCAGATTTCGACTTTAAACTGTAGGTCCGCCACTTATGTATAAAATTAACACACACAACATAAGTAGTGTGAGAAACTGCGGGCTTCTTGGGGACAATTGCTATAGGCTGTCTAATGGCGAAGATATGGCTCTGGCCATTTATTAGTCTCCTAACAGCAACTCGTTTCCTTGCCGTTCGCATCGTCCCTCTTTTCACCTTTCCTAAAAATCCGCACAATGCGCTGCATGATTAGGGGCCATCCCCTGAGTGTTGGTTTCATAAAAAAAAATGTAAGCCATCGATAAAGTTACTATAAAAACCGCAATTCATCAAAAAAAAAAAAATAAATAAATAAACTTTACTAAGCATTCATCAGTAATTCGAGGATGTCGAGAAATTTTCAAGTGTTTACATGAATGCCTAAATACGATATCATTTTCCTATCTCATCATACCATGACGACTGTCATTATGATGACAGTGATTTTATTTATAACTTTCATTTGAATTCATTTCAAATTAAAAAATTTAATTAAACAAACTTTAATTAGGTTGTGTCCTAGCATCTCCTTTAACTTGGTTTTAGTTTTTGTCTTATTTTAAGTCTCTTATTTTGCAAATTTTGGAGTTTTAAAAGTTCAAAACAAATTACAAATTATTAAAATAGTTTCCTTTGTCAAGGCTATTATCACAAAACATTTGTTCTTAGGAAACTTAATAACCCTTTCCCTTAACTCTAAAACTATTTCGTAAGAAAATTCTCTTAAGAAAACTTTTCTCAATTAGAAGGCCAGACTCTTAAGATTTTATTTCAATTGAAACAACGACCATTGACAGACAGACTTTGCCTGCTTCTACACTATAAAATTAAATAAAATATAATTTAATTACGACAACCACTTACATTTGCAAAAAGACTTAAAAAGAAAATTTTGTAAAGTTTTCTTTAACAAGAGTTCTCCCATCCTAGGAAATTTTTAATAAAGAAAACCTTCTTTAATTTATTTTCTTATAGAACCCGTTGATTTCTCACGTACGGAAGGAAATGGAAATAACAGTAATGGCGGCAGTGCTACCAACAACAGCCATAATAATAATAACAAAAATGGCTCCTTAACATCCTCTTTAAACGCATCTACAACTTCATCGCATGGCAACAGCGGTAATACAGGCAATTCAATAGAAAATGAAAACAAATCGTCATCCCATCAACATCCGCACCACCAGCATCATCAACATTCTCATCATCAGTTGCAAATATTGCGGAACATATCATCAAATGGCCATAATTTGGATGGTGGCGGTGGAATGGGTTTCTTGCAACACGACTACTCCACAGACGATTATTCTGATTTGGATGATGATGATATGGCTAGCGATGAGGAGGGTAGTGATGTTGACATTATTGGCGATACAAAACTATACAATTTAACATAATATTTACAACAACAACAACAATACCATCAACAGCATGGACACAACATTTTTCGAAAATTTTTTTAATACACTGTAAATATATGCAAATTTTTTTTGATTTTTTTTTTTTAAAGAAGGAATTCGAAATACAAAAGTAGATTGAGTGTGTAAAACTAGTCATTATTAGTGATAAATTGGGGTTTAAAAAATGTATACACCCCCGGTACAATAAATAATAAACTTCCATGTTTAATAATTACAACAAAAAAAAAAAACAATTTTTTTTTTATTGAAATATTATAGAAATTAAAAGGTTATCTGTGGTGTGCAGAATATTTAGTTTCGGCGGCTAAGATAGGACCCCCCTTAGCTTTGACCAGTCAGAGAGGCAATATTTTTCCCTAACTCTCTACAAATTTAAATCCAGAATTAAGATTTACCAAAAACCGATGGCAAACTGGTTACATTGTTGCCGGAATTCCAATTAGACAAAAAATTCAGTAGAGAAAGTAGATCAATTATACCAATATAGAGAATGCAAGTTATCGATAGATTTATTATAGAAAATGCAAATCATCTCCAAATTTACTGTAAAAAGTGCAATTTATCGATAAAATTAATAGAGAAAATGTAAGTCATGGAGTAATTTTTTTATAGAAAATTCAAATCATCTACAAATTTAATGTACAAAATGCAAGTACATACATAATTGACAAATTTACTGTAAAAATTGCAAGTCATCGATAAACTTACTATAAAAATGTAAGTCATGGCAAAAAAAAAGAAACTTTACTTAGCAATAATCAGTAATTTTATATCGCTGTCAGCCATGCTGTTGTAGACGTAGGCCTATCCTATTTTTCAGCTTCTTGGTAAAAATTCTACGGCCTAATATGCCGTGTAGATTTTCTTGGAATCTCAGAAGCTGTAATCTAATATCAATACCAGGTTCGGACATGGCTCTTTGTAACTGCTCGTTAAAAACTGATTAACAAGGATAGCCTGTTGACCGGAAGATTTCAAAGAAGTGGAGAGAAAACTCAAACTTATAAGAGTACATGTATAACGTCTTTAGCGGGACTCTAGAGAAACTTTAATAGTAAGGAAGAAATATATCTACCGACTGTTGTCAACCTATTAAAGCGTCCAAATCGCTATTAAATATTAAACTTCAAAGTATTATCACACTTTTTCAAATAGACGTCGTATATACAAAACAATTAACAATTTTGTAACGTAATTATTTAGATTCTCTTACAAATAAAATAAAAATAAATCTCAAGGGTTAACTCTAATGGACAACCTTTATTAACAACCCTCTTCTATTGAAAAGTCCAATCAAGCAATTGTTTAAACGCCTACAATTTCAAACATTACCACCCATCCACATCAGCAAATTAAGGGTAGATTTTGTCCCTCTTTACGTATCCTTGACAGATTTTTGTGTAAACAAATGTAACGACAACAACCATAATAACGTTGTTGGCTATTGTTATCCATATGACGGACAAGTCAATTAAATGTCACTTAATACTGTGCTTTGGTAGCAATTCAATTATCCTTTAACACACTGAATTAAAAGGTGGTTAAAAAGAATATCGCCAAGGCCTTAAGGGACAACCAACGGAAATATTGTATTGAAATAAATTAAGAAAACAAGAACGATGTAATAAATTCCAGAAATTGGAAAAATTTTAACGTCACAATAAAGACAACCGAAGAATTAGGCAGTCGTCATAGAATACATCATTGTATGCCATAGAATACTTCATTCTATGACGACCCGTCAAATTGTGACCAATGGGGCCCTTATTTGGGCAAACAAATCTAATAAGAAGGATACAGAATACTGGCATGTGTTTGTATAACCAGGAAGATGAGAACCAGTCCAACAATAGCGCTGGGGACTATTTGAAATCAAGTCCGTTGTGGTGAGGACCGCAGATATGGAGACTTTATTAAGACTATTAGAAGACAAGTATAATATAAGATCTGACCGGAAGCATTATGATCCAACATATTGAGCGACTGACTGTATAGAACCAGTAAACTATTTGGTTTTGTGATATGCTTCTTAACGAGACTGAGTAATGAAGTGAATGAAATAATTTGGAGGCAATGTACTCCTTTAAGGGAGAGATCATTGTGTGGTATACGATTGGAGGCAAGGAAATTCGTGGCAAATTTCGTGGGTATTTCCCAAGCGAAAATTTCATTCACAAACACGGATGGGAAGCGCATAGTATTCACATCACAGACATCCGTCCAATCGCCATTGGCTTATATGCTGTGTGCTAAAGTATAGTATGGGAATTTCTGGGCATATGGGAAATTCCGCCATTGAACAGACTAATAAGTCTAAAAGGGAGCAATTTTCCATGCCGCTGATAGCGCCAGAACCTTTCTCTGGAGTGGAAAAAGGCTTTAGAAAAATGTATTGTAAGTGAAGATGGAAAAAGGAGAAGGCTCTTCTCAAGATTTAAACTTTTATTCGGTAATTAAGGGTAATACATACATACATAATTGGCCATTACAACCCTTCAGTTAGGATTACGACCTAGCTTCTCACACCATTTATGTTGTATGCGTTAATTTTATACATAAGTGGCGGGACCTACAGTTTAAAGTCGACTCCGAACGACAGATATTTGAGAAGCTTTTCATGGCAATTTTTACTCTCAGAGTCTTTGCCAGAAATCTTCTGAGAGGAAGTCGCCGAAGAAATATTTTTCGTTTTGATGTCTGACCTGGGATTCGAAACCGGGCCTTTTGTGTAATAAGCCAACACACTACCCACTAGACCACGGCGACTTCAATTAAGGGTAATAATGTGAAGAAATCAAAGTTATGCATCAGAAGTAGCCTGAGTATAATACTATGAACGAATTTTTAACGAGTCATATGCCATACAAATTTAATTTTAGACCACAAGGAAAATATTATTAATTTCCGTTTTTAAACAATTTATTTAACACCTTAAGACTCATATTTATTTATACTTCAATATCAAAACAAAAGAACGATTACTAATCAGTGTAACTATGTAATCACTTTAACTCTTATTAGAAAGAGAATACACACTCCTAGGTTAAGTGAGGTTATGTTAAAATGGCTGTAGTCGCCTTATAGTCTAGACGTGAGGCCACGGTGCAAATACTAGGTCAAACATCTCTAATAAAAGGAAATATGAAAAATATATTTTCGGTAAAGAGAAGATGAGAAAGATAAATATAGGAAAGCTACTGGATGCAATACAAAATCTTGTAATACCCGTGCATTTAAACCAAACTTTGTGCACCTTATTAATGAATTTATTTGAAATATTTGAAAAGAAAACCTGCCAGATGTTTTAATTGATTTGAAATTGTAAAACTTGTATTATTTTATTGTAAATTATGAATTAAAAAGGAAAAACAGAAACAAAACAAATTTTATTTGAAATTTAGGTGAAGGTTATTTAAAAGTCAATGCATATCACATAATATTTGTTTTTATTTTTTCAAAATTGTGTTTTAAATCTTCTTCTTCTTTTGGTTTTTTAAAAACAATTTTTTTTATTTTCAAAAACACCACAAACTAGACTGATAACGTTGGAAACCAAAATTCAAAATTAAAACATAAATATATTAATAAAACAACAAAAACTGCTTCAAGACTGATAAATGTATATTTTTTTTTAATATTTTAAGGCTATTTATACATCCACACATGTATGTATGTATGTATGTTAGCACATACACATAGTATTGTAGGTTATTCACACGTGTTTCGAACACGAAATTCGATAAAGACAGGCCCCCTTGTTTTTTTCTTTAGTTTTTTTTGTTTTTTTTTTTTTTGTTTTACAATTCCATTGGTTTTCTTTGTTTTTAAATTCTTCCACACCTATTTTTAGGGTAACAAAAGCGAAAAATAATTAAAAACAAAAACATGTTTACCAACAACAAAACTCGTTTTGAATTGGGTCTGGTTTGAATAGACCTCCGCCATACAAAGTAGTTCCTGAAGATGGTTAATTTCCATAAGATTACGTAGATACAATATTTTTCTAAAATAATTTTTGAATAATATCTCTGAGATATGCAGGCTATGCCATTCTCTCTCTCTCTCTCTCTCCCTCTATAGCAATTTCAATCTCTTAGTTTCGTCTACAAAAGTGTGGTATATTTAGTGTTTTTCTAAATCATTGTTTCTAATTGGGGAAATACCATACCGTTAAGGTTAACCCAAAACACTATGACCGTAGGATAATCGACTTTTTTGGACATAATCACAGATTATGAAGTAGAGCACAAGTAATTTCTAGAAGATGTCATTAGCGATTTTTGGCTTTAAAGCATTCGAACTTTCGGAAAAATTTAGTTCACGTTTTGGCGATGTCACTTGCTCTGCAGAGCAGCAAACTCACGCAAACTTTAATCATTTGCAAAAGGCAGATAGAATAATCAACCCACTTGCAAAGAGATGAGACAAATCTGCTCTGATATACATACATAATTGGTCATTACAACCCTTCACTCAGGATTATTGACCTAGTTTCTCACACTACTAATGTTGTGTGTGTTAATTTTATACATAAGTGGCGGGACCTACAGTTTAAAGTCGACTCCGAATGACAGATTTTTGGAGAAACTTTTCATGGCAATTTTATTTACTCTCAGAGTTTTTGCCAGAAATCTGCTGAGAGGAAATCGCCGAAGGAAATACTTTTTGTATTTTGTTTTGATGTCTGGCCTGGGACTCGAACCCAGGCTTTTCGTCTAAGTAGCCAGCACACTACTTACTAGACCACGGCGACCTCTCTGCTCTGATATAATCAAAATACAATTTTGATTAAACCTAATTAGATTCCCCCTAAGGAATCTCATAGTATTTGCAATGGAAAGCTAGTGTCTTGAGCATATTCTCGTAGACTGTAAACATTTCACAACTAGGTTTACAGAAAGCAGCACGACTAGGAATGTGGAAAAAACCACATGATATATCCTGTGTCACTGTCAGGCATTTGGGAGCTTAAGGAGAGAACTCTAGGGAACATATCTTATCTAGTAGTTATAATTTTGTAACCGGAATAGGTAACATCAGTTCAGGAGCTTATAGAAACATAGTAAGCTATATTAATTGACTGGGATACTAATAGCCTAGTAGGTTAGTGTATTGGCTTAGTAGACTGAAGGCTTGAGTTCAAACCCCAGGGTCAGATATCAAAATGAAAATGTGAAAATATTTCTTCAGCGACTTTCTCGCAGCAGATTTCTGGCAAAAACTCTGAGAGTAAATAAAAATTGCCTTGAAAAGCTTCTAACAAATCTGTCATTTTGACTCAACTTTAAACTGTAGGTCCTGGCACTCATGCATAAAATGAACGCACACAGCATAAGTGGTGTGAGAAGCTAGATCGTAATCCTGACTGAAGGGTTGTAATGACCAATTATGTGCATATGTATGTACTCATTTAACCTCACCTAACCTAACCTATATTTAACGGAAATTCTATACATTTCTTTGCTGTATTTCCTAAAAACGCTTCAAAAGCCACATTTATTTTTATTAATTATAGCACTACGTACCAATACATATACGTATGCATAAATGTATATGAAGAATACACATGGGCACACAAATATAATTTATTTTATCAACACCACACACATAGGTGGTAGCAAACAGAGATACAGCAACAATCAACTAGTCGACCGACTGTTGCTCTTTCAGTTCGAATTGTTTTTATTGAAGTTTCTTTCAAAGAAATTTTCAGTCTGGAGTAACAGCTCGTGGGCAACAGACCCAAACAACACACAAATAGTTGACTGAACCAACATAAGGGATTGGAAAAAATTATTACTTTTTTTTTCTATTTTTACTACAAAAATAAACTAACAAATAAAACAACAACATTGTAAGTAAATAATTTGTGTAAAATAAATAATAAAAAGTGGTGATAAGAAATATTTCGTAATTAAGTGAAAATATAATTAAAAAAAAAAGAAAAAAGAAAATCAGATTTGGACTTTAAACTATTACAAGAAGATTTTCCACGAAAGCAACGAAACATTAAAAGAAAATTTCTCTTGCTCTCTATGTGTAATAAGAAGACATTCTTAATGGATAATTAGTAGAATAAAACTGTAGGAAAACACGTGTGTTTAAATAAATAAAAAAAAGCAAAAGCAAAAGAAAAACAGTACCATTCGATCGATCATATGCGTAATGAGTGGGTGTGTAAAACCGACTGGCGTTATCCAAAATAAAAACAACAATTTCCTGATTTTTTCGATCAACGTAGTCAATTTTCGGAATGGGAATATTTGTTAGTATAAAATTAAAAACAAACAAACAACCGAACAGGTTTTGCTGCTAGTATTTCTATGGACACCATAAACACACACACACACATTCGCATTCATACATAAGCATAAGCAATGTAGCATGTATGTATGTGTGCTGTTGTTTTATATTTCTGGTTATCACTGGGGTAGTATTAATTATTCCTGTTCTTATTATTTTTTTTGTTGTTGCCAATACATCAAAATAGTGTCGGAAAGCAACAATAAAATTGATAATAAAATGGAAAGTGTTCTCTTCTTCTTTTTTTTTAGAGACAAAACAAAACCATTAACCAACCAACACATGCCTGCATGGGCCAAGAACAAAAAACTCATCTTCTAACCTTGATTAGAAGACGTTTTGGGTGATAAAAATTAAAAATTTTCATTGCAAAGATTTAATATGTACATACTATACATACATACATACATATGTACATATTTGTCGCCATACTTCTTTGGAAAAACTACAACTACAAATATTGGAAAATTTTCCTTAAAACTAAAAATCTTTCTATTTTTATAAATTGTGGTAAAACCTAAGACATACTACGTAAGCATGACAAAATATGAAAGAAATCCAATTTTTTGTTTTATTTTTGGCTACAGAATATTAAATAAAATGGAAAGAGTGCCAAGTCAGTTAAATTTAAAAAAAATCTCTGAAACTAGTTTAACTTGTATTTAAACATAAATTGAGATTAAAAATTATTCAAAATGGCATCTGGCTATCAAATAAATATTTTAAAAATAAAATAAAAATTTAATAATATAAGCAGTTGGCCTGGCCCCCTTATGAGTACATATTGTTCATCACGAAATACAAACATTGCTCGTTGAGAAAGCTTAGGTTAAATGAATCTATCTCTGGAACTTTCGACAATCTTTCGGAATGTTAGACTCTCCCAAGCATTACTGTAGTACTATACAGTACTGAAATAATTGCTATAAAGACTGCCGCTGTGTGAATCCGGTATAAAAGTATATCGAGTGGAGATGTACGCATAATTATTAATGGATTTAAGCAACCATTAGATACTTAGAAAGCATCTACACCACCTTAAAGATTGCCCAAGAATGCCTGGTATTTCTGAAAGTCATGATGAAATATTCAACGACTACCCTCATAAGGATTCCTGAATACTACATGACGACATTTACGGTAACAACTGACGCAACAAACTGACGCACTTCCAACATAAGAATCTAATGAATTCTCGCGTAGGACAGATATTTCTCTCCAGAGAGGTAAACTGTGAAGTCGCCGTAGTAAAGTAGGTAGTGTGTTGGCTTATTAGACGTAAAGCCAGGGTTCGTGCCCCAGACCAGACATCAAAACAAAATACAAAAAGCATTTCTTCGGCGATTTCCTTTCGGCAGATTTCTGGCAAAAACTCTGAGAGTAAATAAAATTGCCATGAAAACTTTCTCAAAAAAAATCTGTCGTTCAGAGTCGATTTTAAACTGCAGGTCCCGCCACTCATGTATAAAATTAACGCACCAACATAAGTGGCGTGACAAACTAGGTCAATAATCCTGACTGAAGGGTTGTAATGACCAATTATGTGTATGTATGAGGTAAACAAACAATCTCACACCAACATTTCAAAGATAATGAGCCCACTTGCATTTAGACCTAATAAATCCGGTCAGCTATGGATACAGGCAAAACGAAGTCTGCTACAAACCTTATGTCATTTTTGGCGAAACGCTAGCCTGCGCATATACACGTCCGTAATCTGGAAATACCTCACTGCGACTTCTGCAGAAGCTGTAATGAAGATAATGGATATGACATCACTGAACATATTTTTTGTCGTTCCGTATACACTAAAAGGAAAGAATTTATTGGTGAACGTGAGTTGTGTAGAATCCACGCCTTCATAAAACTATCGGAATGGTTGAGAAGTGAAAGCCAGATATTGTAGTTGGATGACATTCATGTAAACGTGTTTGTTGTCCTGGAAAGCACTGTCGGGATATTATACTAGCACACAACGCTTCTGAATATTATCAAATTGTACTGGACTCTGGAGCACTGAAACCAGATCGCGGTTAAACTGGCGAAAGAGGGCGTGACGAAATGTAGGCGTGAGCCTGTAATATCGATGGGATCAGAAAATAGGAGAAATTGTAAAATTTTCAAGCTTTTTAGGACCCTATCCCAATTAATTTAAAACATTTCAAACGTTTTAGAACGAATTGGCTCTTAAGGTAGAAAGCCTCTTTGGTAAAATGTTTAACTTGACAAGCTCTGCTCTAAGGACAAAGACTATTTAGTCAAACACAGTCGTTTTCATTTTCTCCATGATGTGCAGTGAACATTGTTATGATATTCACTGGAGCAATTTTAAAATATTAAGCCGGGATTACTTAAAGGGTGAAAAACGCTGGCACCACAAGGACAATTGATGTACGAATTACTAAAGCAATAAGAGCAAAACAAATAAATGACAACAATACCCACAACAATGACTAGGGAAAATCTTAAGTCTCAATAAAATGTCAATTCTAAAGCAAATCAATAGGAATTTTATTAAAACTTTTTCAATAAATTTAATCAATTATTAAAAATGTTTGTGAATTCTATTATGTTTTTCGCAGGTACTTTATAAAAAGTCAAAATTGAAAATTAAAACTAAAAATGGCTGATGATAGTAAGTGTTTGTTTTTACAGAGTCTAAACACCCCTTTACACCAGTTACAATTGCCTATCAACCAAAAATTTGCAAATAAAAAATCTAATTCCCAACCCTAAAGACATAATTCGAATATTTGCGTATAAATTTCTTACTAATTCCTTTCCGCTAAAGCTATTGGCATTTAACCTTCTATTAGCACAATAATTCCTGTAGCATACTATATTGGCAGCACAATGCATGATTATTTTGTTCCTTCCTTTAGATTTTGTTACTTTTTTTTAATAACTTTTTGGTCGTACTAATTGATTTTTTCTTTATTTTGTTAGAAAATATGACACAACAAGGTCAAGCTTTTGACTCCAACGCCATGACCTTAACACGTTTCGTGTTACAGGAACAGCGTAAATTCAAAAATGCCACCGGTGATTTGTCACAATTGTTGAATTGCATTCAGACATCGATTAAGGCTATTGCCTCGGCTGTACGCAAGGCTGGTATTGCTAAGTTGCATGGTATTGCCGGTGATGTGAATGTCCAGGGTGAAGAAGTTAAAAAATTGGATGTTTTGTCCAATGAATTGTTCATCAACATGTTGAAATCCTCTTATACCACCTGCCTAATGGTCTCCGAAGAGAATGAAAATGTTATTGAGGTCGAAACTGAAAAGCAGGTAAGTTGATGCGTTTAAAAACAACACACATTTGAAACGATTATATGTAATATGTGAATGTATTTTTTATTTTCAGGGCAAATATATTGTATGCTTTGATCCTTTGGATGGTTCTTCAAACATTGATTGTTTGGTTTCCATTGGTTCCATCTTCTCTATTTACCGCAAACAAACTGAAGGTGCACCTACTGTTAAGGATGCTTTACAGCCTGGCAATCAAATTGTAGCTGCTGGTTATGCTTTGTATGGTTCTGCAACTGCTATTGTTTTGGGTTTGGGCTCTGGCTGTGGTGTTAATGGATTCACTTACGATCCTTCCATTGGCGAATTCATCTTAACCGAACCTAATATGCGTGTGCCCGAAAAAGGCAAAATTTACTCCATCAATGAAGGTTATGCCTCCGATTGGGAAGCTGGCGTTTTCAACTACATTGCTGCCAAAAAGGATCCCACCAAGGGTAAACCCTATGGTGCCCGTTATGTTGGCTCCATGGTAGCTGATGTTCATCGTACCATCAAGTACGGTGGCATTTTCATCTATCCCGCTACCAAATCCGCCCCCAATGGTAAATTGCGTTTGTTGTACGAGTGCAATCCCATGGCCTATTTGATGACTGAAGCTGGTGGTTTGGCCAGCAATGGCAAGATTCCAATCTTGGATATTATGCCACAAAAGATCCATGAAAGATCACCAATTTTCTTGGGCTCAAAATTAGATGTTGAAGAAGCTTTAAATTACTATCAAAACTCATAATCATAAGCTGTTATAATATATGACGCATCTCTTGCTTAATGTGATTAGTCTTTAAGAGTCATTTTTCTTTTTCTTTTTATTTTAATTTAATTTCTTTGTTTGTCTTTTCTACTATAATAAAACTAAACAAATTTTATTACAAAAAAGTGAGAAATACTTTATTTAGGGTAGTTATTGTCTGTCTGCATATCTCATTATTTATTAATAGGCATTGGCTTTATGCTTTGGCATAAAAGTGAAACCTTCAGGCACTGGCCCCAATAGCATTTCACTTAATTTTACCCAATCTTGAGAATTGGGTGAACTCATTAAGGTTTCCATTTCATCACGCCCCCTAAATGTTTGAGGTCTTTGATTTATTTTTTGTGGAGGCTGCATCATTAAATCATAGGGTATGTAACGATAAAGGAATGATTGCCATTCCAGTAAGAAACGTCTGGTATTCTCTACACCTTTGGTATCAGAGCCCCAATGCTCTAAACCGTAGTTAACATATTTACGCATGATTTCAAAACGTTCTGTAGAAGTGGGATCCCAATTCTTTTGTTCTTTAATTTCCTTGAATATCCAGGGTTTTATTAAAGCACCACGACCAATCATCACAGATGAAACATGAGGAGCAATTTGCTAAAGAAAACAAGCAAATCATCAAAGGAATGAATATAACCTTTGCATATAATTGATCAGCTTACCCTCTTCTCTAAGTAGTCTTCATAGCTTAGAATATCACCATTGCCTATCACGGGTATGCTTTTAACTTTTTTAGCACACTCCTCTATATATTCCCAATTGGCATTTTTCGTATAACGCTGTTCACGAGATCTGCCATGCAACTGGAAAGTTAAAAATCGAAATTTTATAAAAACTATGCCAATATTTTTAAATATTTTCACTTACTGTGACTGCTGAGGCACCCCATTCTTCCACCAATGGCAGTAAATCATGAGCGACACTTTTATCCGCATAGATACCGGTGCGCATTTTAACCGTAAACGGTATTTGCGCATTCAAAGCCGAACATGTACGCACTGTTAGTTCTAAAATATTAGTTCTTCTCATTAAAGCACTACCACCGCCTTGCTGGTAGATTAAATCAATGGGACAACCAATATTTAAATCAAGAAAATCTACTTTTGCAGTCTCTTGTAATAGTTGGGCTGTTTGTGATATAATATTAGGATTATTGCCACATAATTGTACGCCAAATATGTCTTCAGACTCGTGACGTTTCGTTAAGGCCCACTCCTGTGTTAAACCTTTAACCAAAGGCACACAGCAAGCCATTTCACCACATGTTATATCGGCACCAAATTCCTTACATATACGACGAAATGGTAAATTTCCCACAGTTGTCAAAGGCGATAATACCAATTTCTCAGCAAAATCTATAGGCTTGGCTGGTTTTACATCTCTACCCTTTGTATCATCTTCATCCACACATGAGCCTATAGGTTTTTCACTTTTTTCTTTTTCTTTGTCCTGTTCTTGTTGTTTTTTACGTTCATCACGTAATTTTTCGAATTGTTGCAATAACTTTTTACTTTTCGAAAAATCATAATTACGTTTACGTAAACGTATTTGTAATTCTGAGGTAATGCCGTTAAAAGTTGTAGGCGGTTGGTTTTCATTATACTGTGCACTTTTAATATTACGTCCTTCGCTATCGAGATGGGCTTTGGCAAAACGACAGGTTACACCGCGTGGACAAAAACCTTTAGCATCATAGACAGGACAGTTTTCCGCTAAATCTTCTCCTTTATTGGCCATATACTGTTGTATATCGTGAACATAACGACAATTTTCCAAAGGGCACTTATTATCCGAGGGGCCATTTATTAAGGAATTACAAAGATGAAGTGTACGATCTTCTTTGTAAACGGGACGGTGCTAAATAAAGATGTTAAAACGTGTTTTAAATTCAGAAAAAGGTAGTGACGGGGGAGGGTTAGCAGGCAAATGAACGTATGTATTGTGAATTCCCTAAGATTCTAATTTGAATTATAAAATTTCATAAGAGTGATGCTTCCGAATGATGTTTTAACGTAATGCTTTAAAGGCTAATTCATAAACTTAATAAGGCCAAACGGTACAAAATCATAATCACAAGCATAATAACAACCGATATAATAAAGCGTTTTTAAAAACAAACATTAAAACAATAACAAGCCAAAGCAGATATGTATATAGCAACGAAAGACATAAAAAACGTCCCACCAACCATTATTCCCCTTGCTGTTTAATTGTACTGAAGTTCTAATGCTCTTTGATATGTGATGTGTTACATTTAATGTTACCGATGATTTTATAAACATGGATTGGAGCTTACCTTATTCTGACCTCGTTTGCGATCTTTTTTGCCAGTTTTTTGAAATTTATTTGCTTTTCCATTTTCTTCTTCATTTTGATCCTGATCATTTGTGTTTGCGGCATCGCCTTCTGAATGTTTACGTTTGGCAGGCTCCTGTTCTTTATTTGGAGTGCCAGCATTAACGGCATTTTTCTTGATGTCCTCCACTAAATACCTAAAAACAAAAATATTTTTTGGTTTCTTTTACAATATTGAAACAGAAATAAAACTTACTCAGGCTTAATATAACAAATGCCGGGTTCCATTTTTAGCAATTACTGCCTAATTATTTATATTTAAATTAAAAAATAAACCTAAAGATACAATAAATCCCCCGCAAAAATTCACTACACGTGCTATTGGCTTCAAATCTAAAACAAAAATAATAACAAGAACACAAATTACAGGATGACTCAATAACATTGTTTTTCAAACAAAATTAAATAACTTTATTTAAAAACTATTTTATGTAAATAATTTAATAAATATTATAGAAATATTTTTATATAAATTATTTAATACGCAAAAATGTTTAAATCTTTACATATTATTAGATTTTTAAATATTTTTTAAACTTTGTACTTTAGTAACAACAATCTGGCATCTCTTTCAGTACAAAAAGTTAAACCGGCAATCAGCTGTGCTTTGTTTACATTTTATTTGTGTTTCTTTAATACCGGGTTGAATAACTCGTTTTTCTGTTCTAAATACTTTAAAATAAGAAATATTTATTAAAATAATGAGAATATTTAGTTTTTTACTAAAAGCCACTAAGAAGGTAAATATTCTATTAAAAATGGAATATTAAAAACAATTTTATAACATCATTTATATGTATTACAATTTTAGCCCCCTAGAGCCCACATGCGGGGTGGGAATGTTTTCTTGGACACATTACGTTTAACTGTTAAGGGAGGTCATGGCGGTAATGGTATTCCCAAATATGGCGGTATTGGAGGCCAAGGTGGTTGTGTTTATTTGATAGCCAAAGAGGGTGTAACACTTAGAAATTTAGCCCAGAAATATAGAGAGAAAAAAGCAGCCGCCTCTAGTGGCGAAGACAGTAGTAAAGTTCGTATTTTAGGTAGACGTGGTTTAGATGAAAAAATTGAAGTGCCTGTAGGTGTACAAATCTATGATGAAACGGGTAAATTATTGGCTGATCTAAATGAGGCTGGTTCAACGTGTATAGCTGCTGGTGGCGGCATAGGTGGTTGTACGGGTACCAACTTTTTGGGGAAACCAGGTGAAAATAAAATCATCAATTTAGATTTAAAGCTGATTGCAGATGTTGGTCTAGTGGGTTTTCCAAATGCCGGCAAAAGCACATTTTTGAAATCCATATCAAATGCAAAACCAAAAATTGCCTCTTATCCATGTAAGCTTAAACTTTAACTCTATAAATTTAAATGTTTTTGTTTAATTTTTAAACTACTATGTTTCATTGCAGTTACCACCATAAGGCCACAAATTGGTACTGTCAGCTACAACGATTTGAGAACAATAACAATTGCAGATTTACCCGGTTTAATTGAGGGAGCCCATGCAAATTTTGGCATGGGACACAAATTCTTGAAACATATAGAACGTACCCGTCTACTGCTCTTTATGGTCGACATATTTGGTTTCCAATTAAGTCCCAAACATGATAAACGTGATTGTATACAGAATATATTTGCTCTTAACAAAGAACTGGAATTATACGATTCGACTTTGTTGGATAAACCCTGCGTGTTATTATTAAACAAAATGGACATCAGTGGAGCCAGCGACATACTCAAACAAAATGTCTCTGATATAGAAAATTTGGAGAACAAATTAGAAGAATGTCCACAGGAAATAAGACCCGATAAAGTTATGAAATTTGAACGTATAATAACCATATCAGCTAAAAATTCCAGCAGAATTTCAGAAGTCAAAAAGGAGTTAAGAAAAGTTTTAGATGAACAGGCCGAGAAAGAATTATCAACTACTGATGGAGAGTTGAAACAGTTGCTGAGAAGAAAAGTTGGAGAAAGAGGACCAAAAATAACATAAACTTTACTTTTAAGTTTAATTCAAATTAACATAAACTTAGTTTTTTGTGAAAGTTATTAAATAAATTTGTTTAAGTTTTAAGAATCAAAATACTGTATAACAGCACATCGATTATAAAAAGAGAGTTAAGTTTAAAAACAATTTAGTCCTTTTAAGCATTTAATCTGTTATCTCCTGACATACTCTACTTGATTCTGACATTAACGATAGCCGGCTGATGAATGATGGATACACAACAACTCCTCCTCCTCACGGTGAGCGGTAGTTTCAAGAAAGAAGGCTATTTTGTTGCCAGGTATGACACAGAATCCAACAGAGCCAGATCTGATACAAGGATCCTCTAGAGTTTTTAAAGTTACTAATCAGCCTTGAAGTGTTCCAGACCAGTCCGATCACACACAGAGCAACCTGATCTAATATCGGCCAGGTTAGGCCAAGAAGACCTAAAAATAACATTTAGCTTCCTCCATATAAATGGCGGCCAAATTTAAATTTCTTTTGCACTTTCAATCAAAAACTCCATAAAAACGCCAATCAGAGGCCTCTTAAGCGTTTTTTATATCCCCGTATAATGGCATCTCTCTATACAGGGAGCAATCGTATTGTCGTAATTTAATCAGTTGTCAAAGTGGCACCAAAGTGAGTGGTTGTATATTTTTTCGTACGCTAAATCCACGAATGATTTTACAAGTGCTTTTTCACAAAAAAATTAATCAAAATAAATCATAAAAACAGCTCTTAAAACATAAGAAAATTTATTTACAACGCTTAAATATTTTATATTCCGTAAGAAATTCAATAAAAAGCCTAAAAAATGTGAGATTTTCAATGTAAAAATTCAAAGTGAAAAAATTTTCTAATTGGGAAGTCAGATTACAAAGATTAACACGAAAAAATACCAAAAAAAAAGGCAGAAGAAGAGAAAAAAAATGTGAATACATAAAGGCAACAAAAAAAATCATAATGGTATATAAAGAGCGAAAGAGAGAGACAGAGAAAGAGTGCAAAATAAATAAGGAGAGAGTGAAAATGCAATGTGAATAGCACAAGAAAGCAAAGCAAGAGAGTGAAGTGTTTATATTTTGGTTTGTTAAACAAATAAAAACAAAACAAAACGAAAAAAAAAATCAACAACAAAACAAAAGGCAGTCATAAAAACGAGCAAAATAAAAAAAAGAAGAAGAAGAACCAAAATAAAAGAATAAAAAAACGAGAAAGTGTGGCGGTGTGTTTATATTTTGATTTGTTTTAGCCGGTTTGTTGTTGTTTGTTTTGCTCATTTTTTTTTTCCTTTTGGACATTTTTATTGTTTCGTTTATTGTAAGCCGTTTTATGTAAATGCGTGCGTGCGTGCGTTTGTTGATCGTTCGTGTGCGTGTGTGTATAGGTGTATATGCGTAAGAATTTTCTAAGAAATTTTTTGTTTATATTCTTATTATTGCTGTTGTTTGTGTTGTTGTTGAGCTAAATGTTTACAAAATGTCACAAAATAACCAACGTAAACATTATCACATACATGCTCCCTATCAACATCCTCATCAGCAGCTGCAGCAGCAACAACAATCAAATCATCATCATCATTTGACAACATCACAGCAACAACAACAACAGCAACAACAACAACATCATCATCCACAATGGTACACACATGGTTCTATGACACCACAACATCAGCTAGTACATCAACAGCAGCAACAACAACAGCAGCAGCAGCAACAGCAACATTATCAGCATGGTTTGCATTTAAGAGATTCGCGCCATATACAACATCCACAACATCATCATCCTCATTCCCATGCACATCAGCAACAACAGCAAGCACTTCACAACCACACAATGCCTCATATGTTTACAAGCAGTGGTGGTTATGTTGGTATGTCAGCAGCATCATCAGTAGGCGGAGGAGGCGCAGGCGGCGTTGGTGGTATAAGTTCAGCACACAGTACATCAACAATGGCTACACCACACAATATACCGGCTGCTTCTTCAGCATCTGCACATTATTCTTCAGCATTGGCTGGTGTTTCTGGAGTAAATGTAAATGCAATTGCTGGTGTTGCAAGTAATGCCAACAGTACTGGTAGTAGTAGTAGTAGTGCTACTAGTAGCAGTGCTAGTGGTAGTCGCCATCGTATGTTTGACCTTGAAATGTTACATCAACAACAACAGCAACATCCGCAACATGGTTTAGCGGCAGCCACCCATTCCCATTCAAATGCCATGCTAGCAAGTGCTAGCAGTGCAAGTGCCAGAGCTAGTTATGATGCCTATTCACACAGCTCCTTGTACGCTTCACAACATGGTCAACGGCAGCATCATTCTGCACCAGTCTCACATCATCGGCCCGGTGTTACACATTCAGCAGCTCATGCTTTGCATCATCATCAGTCGCTGCATTCGCAGCAACTTCACCACCAACCTCAACCGCCATCCCTAACATCTCACCATCTTCAACAGCAGCAGCAACAGCAACAACAACAATACCATCAGCAGCAACATTATTATCATCATACGGCATCAACTCCTTTACATCGGTCACATCCGCTTGCATTGCCACAAATGGTGCCACACATTAAATCTGAGCCAGTAGAGCAAATAACAATAACGCCATCAATACAAACCGAAGAAGTTCACATCAAAGGTGAGTTCCTTTTTGTATCTAAATAAATACAACAATAAATAATTAAAATAATTTATAATATTTTTATCATAGTAAGCTTTTCTTATGTTCCCAACAATGAAACACATTCCATTGGCATAAGAATAAATTAAAGCTTTAGAGGTGATAGCTTTGTTACTTAAAGATTTCATTACAATAAGTATTCTTCACATTCAGAACAATAAATATACTACACGAGTATAGAAATGATGTTAAAGTGTGAAAGGGTCATAACAGCAATAATACACAGAAGTCTTATTGCTTAATATGGTCGCATTTTATCGAACACTATTTAAAATAGTTTGTAATATTCGTCTCAACTCACTATTATCTAAGCCACTTTTATTTCATATGGGAGCTGATGTTTGATCCTTCTCGATTGCTTATAAGAATTTCATTAATAAGTAACAGTAGGGTGTCCAAATATATTGTTTATTAGACACCTTTATTCCATCGTTATACTTTTCCTCAAGGCCTTGTGTTTTTGTGTAGAACTCATTTTTTTCGAATAGCTTAGGTTAGGTTAGAGGACGTGTACTTGTCAATTATGACAATTATGTGCAGTACCCGGAGGTCGATTTGAAACATCATACAACGTCCTTAAAGAGGGAAGGATAATGGAGAGGGTAGAATGAAAGGATAGTATGTAGGAAATGGGTATGGGAAGCGGCGGAATCACACAGATCAGACACAACAAAAAGGGGGAGAGCGGGACTACACTGTTGAAGTCCTAGCACCTCTCAACCAGCCCAAGCTACTAATAAATCTGTGGGAAGTCTTGATGTCGGCTTTCGAAACTGAATTCAAGCTTCTAAAGAAGGCCCTGCCAAGGGTCCTCAGCCTACCAAAGGCAAGGGCTGGGCAGTTACAGAGGAGGTATTCAATAGTCTCCAACTCCTCCTTATCGGAACATGTCCTGTAATACTGCGGCTGGGATCTGGAACAGATCAACGGACTTAATAATTCGAATATCTTGCTTATTTTTAATAGACGAGTCAGCGTACATAACAAAGGGATCAGCTACCAGAGGGAGTAAATTTGGCGGCCAGATATATCTTATTATAAACCTCAGGATAACTTAAATATGGGCTCGACCAACAAGCCCTCTCTTAGGGTAATCAGGCTTTCTTGGAAGATATCCAAATTTACAAATTGTTTTAAATATATATAAATTTTCATTTATGATCTCCCATAAAGTTCGAAATAAATCCCATTAAAATATATACAAATCTTTAAAACTTTAAAAGCAATAGTTTGAAATTGTTTGTATTAATATTGTTGAATACATTCATATAAAAGTTCTTGAAAATAATAAGATTAAATAAAACAATTTAAAAAAAAACTTAATTAATGTATAAGATCTCGAACAGTTTTCGTATTATCTATTGGAATATATTTTTAATATTTTATATTATATTTTTTAATTCATTACTTTAGATTATTAATAATAATAATAATTTAAGCTTTAGATTAATATACAAATAATCTTAATATGTATATATATATATATATACTTTTATATACATATGTATATAATTATAACTTTAATATATATGTATAATAGTTTTTTTAATCGTTTAATTTATCAATTTTATATAATTATTTAAGGTTTCTATTAACATAATAAACATAACTTATGAAGTAATAAGCATATAGAAATTTTTAATATATGTATAAATAATAACTAAATTAAATAAATAATAATAATACCTTTTTTAATCTTTATTATTATTATTTTATTTAATAAATGATTATTTCAGTTTAGATTTAATTTACTAATATATAAAATATATTTAATATATTAATAGTTTCTTATACTTAATAATATGGTGAAATATAAATATTTATATATTAAAATATTGCAAATACTATGGATTCATATACATAATATAAAACTATAGGGAAAATATTATAGTATATAAAATAAAACACAAATAAATAATATTCATTTTTTTTTTAATACATTATTATTTTAAATACTAACTATTTTAAATAATTCAATACGTTTTAAAATATATAAGAATATCAATATACTATAACTATAAACATAATAATATAAATATCTACAAAACTTAAATAATTATTTAAGATCATTTTCTTCTTTTTTTATATATTTTATATATTTATTAAATATTAATTGAGATATTAAACAATTTAATTTTTATTTTATATAATTAGAATTATGTTTTAACCGCCTATTACTATATACTAAGCTGGTTAAATCAAACCTTAAGGCAAAAAACACACTATTTTTATTATAGAAAGTAAAAATTGCTATAATTTTGTTTGTTTTTTTTTTAATTATAGAATATGAAATAAAAATAAAAAAACCTTTTTTTTAATATGCAATATTACAATATAATATTTCTCATTATAGACATAGTATTTATTATTTATTTATTTATTTAGTTATTAACAACAACAATAAATTTACATATATAACATAATAAGAAACTAAAAATATTTATTATATTTCTAATGATTTATTACAAATTATTATTTATAAAAAATGCATTTAATAGTTTTTAAGTAAAGTTTATTTGTTTATAATTGCCTATAATTTTCAATACGCTCATATTATTTACATTCCTATTAAAAGTATAAGTTTAATATAAAAAATATTGCATATTATGAAATTAATTTATAGGAAATTTTTTAGTTTTTTCATACGCTTTTTTTATTATTTATATTAAATATTCGTAATATTTACGATTTTTTTTAATATATATCTTTATTACTCGCAGTATTTAGTCCTTAATTATTTATTTTAAAATATTTTTTTTTTAAATAATGTTTTCTTAACAATCCTATGCATAAAGTTTACAGAATATTAAACATAAATATTATTATAATATAAATAATTATTATTATAAAATAAGTATTTTTAAATCTTTAGAAATACAAAAATGAAAAATAAATAAAAAACTTTAAACGTTATATTACTTAATAACTTTATTTATATTTTTTTTTTAATAATTATTGAATTTATTCATTAAATATTTAATAAAATTATTTTCATAATCTAAAAATATAACAACATTTTAATTTCATAGAGCCTTAAGATAAAATTTAATTTAATTTAAATATTAAAATAGCATTATGGAAAATATAGTGTATAGTTTAATAGTTAATATTTTTAATTTAAAATTTATGTATTGAGATTATAATTATATTTTTTTTTTATAATTATAAAATTTAATTGAAAATATAAAAAGTTAAAAGGGAAGTGAAAGTAAAAATATTAAATAATATTTTATCGGAAAATATGGTCTTAACTTTTTAAATATTTCTATAAAAATTATAATTAAAAATCCTTTTTCTTTTTAATATGAATAAATATCATAACTTATTGCTTTTAAAGTTTTATATTTCGTAAATATAATGTGGAAAAAGGCTTATAAAATATAGCAACTTCAAGAGAATGGACTTTGAACGTTGGGTATTCATAAACAAAGAAGAAAATTAAATTAATAATCATATCTGTTTAGGAATATAAAAAAAAAGACTGTTTATCGTAATTAGTTTATATTTTTTAATAATATTTTTAAGAAAAACAAAATTTTTAGAAAATCGACTCGAAAAGTCGGGGAAAAAAAAAACAAAACGATGGAAAGAAAACGAAAGAATAAAAATTGAAAAACTGTGAGCAAAAATTTCGATGATATAATCAGAAAGAAAAATTGTTCTACATTGCAGTTATTTTTTTAGTATTGTTAGGTAGAGAGGAGAAATACATTGAAAATGTTTTTTGTAAATGGAAAGAAAATAATCTATAATTTTTAGTATGTATCCAGCAAGAGCTGAGTAAATATTTACAAAGAGCATCATCATAGTCATCATCATTCATGCGGTTGGGTTTGTTTGGTTTGGTTTGGTGTACTACGGTGAGTGAGGGACGACGACGATGACGACGACAACGACAACGAATATTTTATGGTAAACGACGAAAACGAAATCGACAATAACGACGAAAACGACACAACGACAACATCGACTACAACTACAAGTATAACACTACATAACAATGGCTGTGAGGCTTGCTAGTATTACTTCCACTTATAAAGTGACTGACCTACCTATCCATCCATCCAACCAAACAGCCAGCCAGCCAACAAACCAACGACGTAGCGAATTGAAAATGGAAACATAAAGACACTAAAAAATAACAAGAGCTGTGAACAACAAAAACACAACATGACCAAAAAAAAAAACATTTAATAAAAAAAAGTAATAATAACAAGACAAGTACTGAAGTCGTACTACATGAACAAATGAAATGTGAACATAAAAATCTATCCAACTATAAACCAACAACCAACTCAAATTCATGATGAGAACAAAGTAATCAATTTTGTTTAAATTACACTTTATTTTTTGGCGAGGGAAACAAAGAACACGAAGCATTATTTGCAATATTTTTTTTTTTTTATCAATTTTTTGGTTGATATTTCTTACCAACACCCCCCTCTTGCTCCCTTTTCAATTTATGATTATGCAACATTTGGCCAATTTATAGTATAGAGTAGTTGAGTTGGAGAGGAAACCTTATAAAGTGTGGGCTGCTGAGCTGGGGTATTATATAGTCTGTAGTTTAACTAGCATTATGCTATGCTATGCTATGCTTTATTATAGTATAGTATCGTACAATAAATATAAAAACATTAAGGAACAGAACAACTTTCATAAAAGTGGGAAAAATACATAATAAAAGTTTTTAATGCCAAGAAAAGTTTTCTTCGTTACTACGACTGTACGACGGAATGCATATAATGTATATAACTCTGTAGTTTGCCATGAGCCAAAAAAAAAAAAAAATTAAAGACGAACAAAATTATAAATGAACACAAAAAAGCACGTAGAAACAGTCAGTCAGCCAGCCAGCCAGCCAGCCAGCCAGCAAGCAATGACTGGCTTGCTGGTTGTGGCAACAGCAGCATTTGGAAATCATCCATCTTTACTATATATTAATACCATACCATACCATACTACTCTACAATACTAAATCCAACAAGATGTATGAGTGTTTATATATGTGTATACATATATAGAAACCGAACAAACTCAATATACTATATACAATATATCGTATAGATATATTTGCACATTTCTACATGCACACATACCCACCAAACCAACGAACCAACCAACCATCCTACCTTCCTACCTACATACCACATACCAACCTAACAACCTACCTACCTACCTACCCACATTTAATTGTATGGCTTGCTAGTATACACACCCAAAATTATTGACTCGTTTTAAGTTGTATCCCTATAAATGTAATACTATCCATTTATACATTTGCACACACTATAACTACGTTGTTCTCGTTATATATGCAGCACAACATACTCTACTGTATTCTCTTCTGTCTTGCTTTATTATTTCCCCAAAGGTATAAAACGCTCTAGAAATATTATTATTTGAAAAATTTTTATACACAATTTATTAGTTTTTTATTTTATTTTTTTTTATTTTTTGAACTATGCATAGTTGTTAGGAAAGATAGTCGTCATCATCCTCATCCTCATCTTCATCATCATCATTATTATAATCATCAAAGTTCTTAATGGAATTTAAAAATTAAAATAAAAAAAAAATTTAAGTTTTTCTTCATGTAAAATTAATAAATGATTGAACGTTTTGGGTCGATCCGTCAGTCCGTCGGTCGGTCGTTCGCTCGCTCGTTCGTTCGTTCGTTCTGGCGTTGATTAGTTTTGAGCAATTTTCTCTCCGTACTTCTCTTGTTTAGATTTTGTATTTTAACGCCCCTGCTTGCATGCATGTACCCAACAGAGTCAAAGTACAAAGTCCAGTTTGATTGTTTTCTTCTCTTTCTTTCTTAAAATAGCTTTGCTTTTAAGGTTTTTAATTTCAATAATTTAGTATTTATATAAAGGAGTTGTTTTCTTCTCGTTCTCTATTATTTTTTCATTTTTTGAGGTTCTTCGGGGTCATTTTCAAATTTTCGGTTTTGGTTTTAAATTTTCCCCAAAAAAAAAAGAAAAAAGAAAACTGACTAACTGTAGCTGGTTGGTAAATAATTTCCAAGTGTTTGAGTTTCCTGTTGTAAATGTGGTTAATGGCCTTTTTCTTTTTTGGCAAACACCACCACCTTTGGGGATGGCAATGATTCGATTACATTTTATTTAATTTGTACGAGAGTATGACTACGAACACGAACCACACGAATTGTGTTCATTGTGGCAAATATCCATGTTTTGTTTTTGAAACAGAATATTGTTCTTAAATTTTTTTAACTAAAGTTTTTTTACATTTTCCAAGTATTAATTTCTTTTATTTCTTTCTTAAAGTTATATTATAAATAAGTTTGTATTTATTTTTAATAAGATTTTTATAGAAATATATAGTAAAAGGCGATCCCTTCTGTTTGATCAAGTTTTAGAATTTCTTAACGAAGTTTTTTTTGGTTTTCTTTTGAAATAAAAGTTTTAAACAAATTTCATATTTTCAATATCTTTAAAGTTTAGTTTTAGGAAATTAATTGCTTTTAATGATAAAATAACGTAGACAATTTGGTTAAATTTCTTAACCTTAAATGGTTCGTTAATAGGCCTGATTGTTTTAAATAAATTTTATATTTTATTAACATGTAATGTAATACATATATTTATTCATAATATTATTTTAATAATAATAATGAAATCTATTTATTTTATTTTTAAAAACCTATTTGTTTTAACTACAACAACATTTTTTAAATAAAAAGTGCAAGTAATCTAATAAATTTACTACAGAAAATGCAAGTCATCGATATATTTTCTATAATATATGCATGTTATCGATAACTACACAAACACTAAACTATCGCTAAATTGTTGTTTTCAAAAAAAAAAATATCAATTCTTTTATTGGTTTTTGATTTTAAAAATGAAGTAAAATAACTCTCACACATGAGTGGTTTCTATGTAACCTGTTATTAAACTTGGACCTGGCCATTGCTTCCAATCTCTTCAAATTGCTTTATAATCTTGTCATTTTCCTATATTTATAAATAACAGATCGATTTAGACGACCACAATAACCCCATTATGCCACGTTTTCATAATTCTTTATGCATTCTGTTGCTTTTAAACGTTTCATATTCGTAAACGGTAAATTTTTCGCAGGCTTTGAAGTGAGAATTATGTATAGGAACCTGGACGTATCTTTTGACCCCGGTCTCTCATAGTTAGTAAAGCGTTGCATCATATAATAGCTCAGCTCATGGCATTCGTTTAAGCTGGATTCATTGGAATTTCGGATTTATCAATATTTACCTCAACCGAATTGTTTTAATTGGCTCCTTATCTTAATAATCGTAACGATTTTAATAATGTTTCCCATTTTATGTTCAATTGTACGTTGGCTAACCGGCTCTCTTAAGTAATTCATCTTAAATTTTATTTAAAAATTGTTTCTTTAACAGTATTTCTCGTGATTTGTCCTTCAAAAAAACTTTCCATTTTAAAAATGTATTTTTGTTATGCTTTGTGTTTTTCTTTCTCATTTCTTTTTCTGTTTCATTTTCTTTTCTTTTTGGTTAGCTGAACCCATGGATGATGTCGGTTATCACAAAAGTGCGCCACAAATTGGTAACAATTCGTTTCACATGGAAGACAAACGTAAACAATATGAACAGCAACAGCAACAGCTACAATTACAACAACGCCGGTCAGAACTACTATTGCGACAACAACAGCAGCAACAACAACAATTACAACAAGAGCAACAATTACGTCAACAACAGCTGCAGCAGCAACAGCAGCAACAACAACAACAACGACAGGAAGAAAATCGTCATTATCATCAACAACAACAACAACAACAACAGCAGCAGCAGCAACAAGAAGAGCAACAACTAAAAAGAAATGAAAATTCGCATCATAATGAAGATGTTGTTGTTGGCCAACAAGCACGGGGCACAAATTCCGAGAATTCTACTACATTACTACCAGAAGAACAAGAAGACATAAAGCCAACTGAGCAGCAGCTACAAGAACATCAACACCACCATCAACAGCAGCAGCAGCAGCAAGAGCAGCAGCAAATATCCTTGACTAATATAAAAACAGAAGCAAAGGTAATAAAAAAAAAACCAACCAAAACAAAAATAAAAGAACCGTATAAAAACAAAACAATGTGAATGCAAGACAAAAAAAAAAAGAAATAAAAATAAAAAACATGAAAATAACAACAAAAGTAAACAATAACATAACCTACAATACTACTGTACGTACTTACATACGTACATCCATATACATATTCATACACACATTCATATATACTTGCTCTAACAACACAGCACAACTACTGCATACACACACACACGCACAGACGTTTACTATACAAATATTTTCATTCATTTTTTCCAATTTTTTTTTCTTTGTTTGCTTTTTGTTTTTGTTTTGCTACAATTTTATTGTTGCTGCTTTTCACTTATTCCTTTCGTTTTTTTTTATGTTTTCTTGTACAATTTGTATGTTGTGTTTTGTTTTTTTTTTATTTATTTTTAATGTTTTTCTTTTTATTCACAGCCTCTTAACTTTCCTCGTCGTAAATTACAAACAGAACGTTCCTCCACTCTGCCCATATGCCAGCGATGTAAACAAGTTTTTTTGAAACGTCAAAACTATGCACAACATGTTGCTCTATCCAGTTGCAATATTGTCGAATACGACTTTAAGTGCTCCGTATGTCCCATGTCCTTTATGTCGAATGAGGAGCTATTGGCCCATGAACAATTGCATCGTATGAATCGGTACTTTTGTCAAAAGTATTGCGGCAAATTTTATGACACCATAAACGAATGTGAACAACATGAGTATCGCCAGCATGAGTATGAAATATTTAAATGTAATGTAAGTATGTATGTATGTACGTATGTATGTGTACATTTGTATGTACATATATGTATGTAGTATATGTATTTGTAAATTTTGTTAATTGTAAGCATGGAACAGTTTTAGGACTAACAAAGTAGCCATTAAATATCCACGGTTGTTAATGAATGAATGAATGGCTTCTTCATTTTGTAAAGTTGCCAACTATAAATTAAATCATAAACTCAAGTTACGATGGGTAGGTAGTACGATGGCATATGCATATGCCATCCCATTACACTCCTATTAGAATCCTATTCCTACAATGCAAAGCATATAAACTGCAATTTTATGTGATTTTTGATCCTCAAGAGTCAAAGCCATTCTCAGCGATTGTATGGAAGCATTACTATACGATTAGTATCTTAACTTCGGCCTGTTAGAATAGACAAAAGAAGTCATTTGCTCTACGAGACATTTGGCTATTTGAGTGTTAAAGCCTTGATTGAATCGGTGATCAGTGAAGCAGACGATCTTTGGATCTTCACCTTTCCAAAAGAGCAAACTTTAAAACAAAACTCTAAATATCTTCCTTTATTCTGTAAAGGACTTTACAACTCTATCATGGATGTACAAAGTACTATTGAGCTACTCATTTAACATTGATCGACTGTTTTGACAAGCATTAGATTGAGTTTATGACGCCTTTATGATCTTCCATCTTTAGCTTTTCTCTATACACAGCATATTAACCAATAATTTGTTTAAAAAATCTTAGTAATTTGTAATTCTTTTATTTTAAAATGGTTAACCAAACCGAACTTGTACACTTTTTTTTACCATATGAAACCATAGGGCATTCATTCTTAAGGCATGCATAGTGTTAAAATATGATCCATTTAGATTTGATCAATAATTTCTGTTTCTCTCCAGATATGTTGTATATCGGTTACTGATCGTGACCAATTGTTTGGTCACTTGAATGAGCACAAATATCAACCGCGCTTCGATTGCTGTATTTGTCGTTTATGTTTTCAAACGTCCTTGGAACTACACGATCATTATATGGCGAATGAGAATTTTTGTGGTAAATTTTATGATAAAGAAGGTAAAATTATTTGCATTTCAAACAAAAATAAACAACCAAAACCAATTGATTTTTATTTTCATTTATTTTGAATTCCATTTAAGCCTTTAAAAAACCAATTACCTCGACATCAACCTCACCTTATATGGGAAAAATGGAAATCCCGAAACTGGAAATTGCAAATAGTTTCTCGCTAAAAGGTAATGACAAAAGCTTTAATCTTTTGTTTTATAACATTTTGAAATTACTTACGCCATGCTTTGCAATTTTAGATATGTCTCCAGCGAACAGCCATCATTTGGAGCCTTTGTATACAAAATCAAAAACTTCCATGAAGCCACCTAATGAGCCTACAACACCGCCATCATCATCGTTTAGTAGTGCGGTAAATGATTTTGCTTTAGAACCTCAGGTAGAGGTAAAAACTGAAATAAAAGTGGAACCAGATTTTTATCCACCCATGGATCATGCGGATTACTCACCCTATGACAACAACGATTATGGCACACCAGACTATTCTACTGGGTCTAATCAAAACTTACCATTTTTGCAAGGACTATCAGGATAATGCTTCCAATTCTACAAATTCATCATATTCCTTCAACAACAACGATGCTGCACAAGATGACGAAGCCATTTGTTGTGTGCCTAAATGTGGTGTAAGCAAAATATCATCTCCTACTTTGCAATTCTTTAGCTTTCCCAGAGACGAAAAGTATCTGTCGCAATGGTTGCATAATTTAAAAATGACTTACGATCCAAACACTAACTATTCCGTGTACCGTATTTGTAGTTTACATTTTCCCAAACGTTGCATAGCAAAGTATTCCTTAAGTTATTGGGCAGTGCCTACTTTTAATTTAGGCCACGACGATGTAGGAAATTTATATCAGAATAGGGAAAGTTCGGGCGGTTTTCCTGGTGGCGAAATGGCCAAATGCAGTATGCCCGGCTGCCCTTCTCAGCGCGGTGAAACAAATGTAAAATTTCACGTATTTCCCCGCGATCTAAAGACACTCATTAAATGGTGTCAAAACTCTCGCCTTCCCGTGCACAGTAAAGATAATAGATTCTTCTGTTCCAGACATTTTGAAGAGAAATGTTTTGGCAAATTTCGTTTAAAACCCTGGGCCATACCCACCTTGAATTTAGGCACCGTTTACGGCAAGATTCATGATAATCCGAATATCTACCAGGAGGAAAAGAAATGTTTTCTACCATATTGCCGTCGCAGTCGTTCATATGATTGCAATTTATCTTTGTATAGATTTCCCAGAGATGAGACTTTGTTGCGCCGTTGGTGTTATAATTTAAGATTAGATCCCAACATGTATCGAGGCAAGAATCACAAAATCTGTTCGTCTCATTTTATTAAAGAAGCCTTAGGGTTGCGTAAACTTAATCCCGGAGCAGTGCCCACATTGAATTTAGGCCATAACGATAGATTTAATATTTATGAAAATGAACTGTATACACCACCACCGCCGCCACCACCTCCTCAACCATCAACCTCATCTAAGGCTCATAAATTTGCCGAAATATTTAAACAAGAAATGGGCAGCTCTTCGCGTTCGTCTCGTCTCTACGATGGCGTTTTCATGAGCTCTATGACTCATAAATTCTCCAATTCAAGTTCCTCGAATAGTTCTAACACTTTGGATTTGGGTGATGTATGCTTAGTGCCCTCTTGCAAGAGAACCCGCCATTCGGATGACATTACGCTGCATACCATACCCAAGCGGGAAGAACAATTGAAGAAATGGTGCCATAATTTAAAAATGGATTTGCGTAAAATGCACAAGAGTGTGCGCATTTGTAGTGCACATTTCGAAAAGTATTGTATAGGCGGCTGTATGAGACCGTTTGCAGTGCCCACCTTAGAGTTGGGCCATGAAGACTTAAATATTTACCGTAATCCTGATGTTATAAAGAAATTAAATATAAGAGAGACCTGTTGTGTTGCCTCATGTAAGAGAAATCGTGATCGTGATCATGCCAATCTACATAGATTCCCCACACATCCCGAGTTGCTTCAGAAATGGTGTGACAATCTGCAAAAACCCGTACCAGATGGCACAAAACTTTTCAATGATGCCGTCTGTGAAGTGCATTTTGAGGAACGTTGTTTGAAAAACAAACGTTTAGAGAAATGGGCGATACCCACATTAAATCTAGGCTGGGATGGTGCTCCTCACCATTTACCCTCTGAGGAAGAGATTAACGATTACTGGGTTAAGCCTTTTGCCCCCAATAATGGCGAAGAACAAGGCGAGTGTTGTGTGGCTAGCTGTAAACGTAATCCTCAAATTGACGATGTGAAGTTATATAGACCTCCCGAGGATGCAGAACAATTGGTTAAATGGGCTCACAACTTGCAAGTGGATGCGAATGATTTACCCAATTTGAAAATTTGTAATTTACACTTCGAACAGCATTGCATAGGTAAGCGTTTGTTAAATTGGGCAATGCCTACACTGAATTTGGGAGGTAAGGTAGAACATCTTTTTGAAAATCCACCTCCAATGCCGAATATATACAAGAGGAAAGAAAAACCGGCAAGGATACTATCCAGCCACGAAGGCGGCATCAAATGGTCTCCCAGATGTTGTCTTTCCCACTGTCGCAAAATGCGTTCTGTACATAACGTCCATCTATTCCGTTTTCCCTACAGTAATCGTCAGACTTTGGCAAAATGGTGCCACAATTTGCAGCTACCCCTAGTGGGTAGTTCGCATCGCCGTATATGTTCGACTCATTTTGAAGCCTCTGTCTTAACTAAACGATGTCCCATGACGTTGGCTGTGCCAACATTGGATTTGAACACACCACCCGGCTATAAAATCTACCAAAATCCAGCTCGTCTCAAACAAATTAAACTCGGATCTCAAAGGCAGTGTGTAATAGAGTCTTGTCGCAAGACTAAACTGGATGGCATATCACTTTTCCGTTTCCCCAATAACCGTTCAATGTTATATAAATGGCGACACAATATTAAGAACTGGCCCAAGGGAAAGCTAACTTCTACGTTCAGAATTTGCACCGAACATTTTGAACCTCATTCGGTGGGTGAGAGGAGACTTTCGCCTGGTGCCATACCCACTTTAAAGTTAGGCCATGATTCCACCGATTTGTATCCTAATGAGACACGTTCGTTCTTTGATTTGGAAAAATGTGTAGTCAGTGGTTGTGATTCACGCAAAGAAATGGAGGATGTAAAACTGTTTCGTTTTCCACGCGATGATGACGAAGTGCTAAGGAAATGGTGCAATAATCTCAAGATGAATGCCAACGATTGTGTGGGTATTAAAATATGCAACAAACATTTCGAAGACGAATGCTTAGGTCCACGGTTGCTTTACAAATGGGCTGTACCTACTCTTAAACTGGGCCACAAAGAAGATGAATTAGTGGAAATCATACAGAACCCACCGCCTGAACAGCGAACCGGAGAGTTTCTTTATAAATGTTGTGTGGCTACGTGCGGCAAGTCACGCAAATACGATGATGCCCAAATGAATAGTTTCCCGAAGCATTTGAAAATGTTCCGCAAATGGAAACACAATCTGAAATTGGATTTTTTGAATTTCAAAGAAAGAGAAAAATACAAAATCTGCAACGATCACTTTGAGCCAGTGTGTGTGGGTAAAACGCGACTTAATTTTGGTGCTTTGCCCACTTTAAATTTGGGTCACGATGATGTAGACGATTTATATCAAATCAATCCGGATAGAATACGGCCGAATCTATTCATTAGACAGAAGGATGTGGAAAGGCTAGAGAGAAAAAGACTACGCGAAACAACCAAAGAGCAATATGAGTGTGCCGATCCTGAGCATGGCGATGATGATGATGATGACGAAAATGCTGTAGATCCTTTGAGTTTGGAACCGTCGGACATTAAATGTTGTGTTACGGATTGCACTGCACCCAAGTCCATAATGAGAGAACCTTATGAGCTGCCCGAATCATTAGAATTCAGACAACTTTGGTTTAAGGAATACCAAAAAAGCGATGACGAAGAACAACCAATTGAAACAAAAATCTGCGGCTTGCATTTTCAAATATACTTCCAACAGCTTAAGGCTAAAATGCTTAGTATGTTAGAGGAGGAGGGAAATGAAGCTTTGCAAACCGATTTCAATAATTTGCAATACAATTATCAAAAGTCGACCATATCGCTGGTAGTAAACAGTTACCAGTGTCGTGTGGAAGGCTGTACTTCCAATTTATTAAATCCAAACATAAGACTGTATTTCTTTCCATATGGCAAAAATTTGGTTTCCAAATGGTCTCATAACACCGGCATTATACCCGATGAGCATCGCCGCTATATGAATAAGGTGTGCGCTTTACATTTTGAATCCTATTGTATAACAGAGAACCAAAGATTACGTTCAGTGGGCAATACCAACACTTAATTTGCCTGACAGTGAAAACAAACGGGTCTACAAAAACCCCGATCTAACGAAACTCGATAAACGAATGTTGGGACCACAAATACCAAAATGTGCAGTTGCCAACTGTAATTCGGATAAAACGAGTGACGATGAATCCATAAAATTGTTTAACTTTCCCACTGATGAAAATCTACTCAAGAAGTGGTGCGACAATTTAAAAATGTCTCATCGTTTGACGCCTTTGCAGAAGATCTGCTCTTTACATTTTGAAAAGTCATGCTTGGGCAGCTGTCGTATACGTTCTTGGGCTATACCCACCTTGAATTTGGGCCACGACGAAGCACCAGAACATCCGAATAAAAAAACCACAAGCCGAGAGGTTTATGATGGATCAGAAGATACAACCGAAATACAACTGAAGCAAGTTAAAATTAAACGGCCCCTGGATTCAACCAAATGCTGTATAGCCAGTTGTCGCAAGAGTCGTTTAAAACACGGCGTAAGACTATATTGTTTGCCTAGCAATTCAAAAATGAAACGCAAGTGGATGCACAATTTAAAAATAAATCATTTAAAAAACAATCCCAAATTGCACAGCATCAAGGTTTGTAATCATCATTTTCATAAAAGATGTTGGGATGGCAAAAATTTAAAACCATGGGCCGTCCCCACCTTGCATTTGGGACATTCGGAGGCTATTTTTGATAATCCTCGCCGTATACAAGCAGTGCCTATAGTACGCTGCGCCCTTAGTAGCTGTAAGAACCACAAGGCAATCAAAGATGTGCAAGCATTTGTATTTCCCAAATCCCCTGAATTATTGGAGAAATGGTCAAAGAATTTAAAATTAGATTTGGAGCAGTGCACGGGTAAAATATGTTACGAACACTTTGAAAAAGAGGTTTTAGCGGAGAAAAAATTAAAGGCTTATGCAGTGCCCACACTAAAGTTGGGTCACGACGATATTATTTTCGATAATACGGAATTAATCGATAAATTACAGAGAAAGCAAACAGAACAGTTAAATGCTAAGAAACGACGTTACGAAGACGACGATGATTATATGGATGTGGAGTATGAAGATCCAGTAGAAGAAGGGGAGGATGATGACATGTGGGAATATGAGGAGTATAATGAAGATTTGGAAGATGAGGAGGAAGATGAAGAAGAGGAATATGAAGAGTGTTATTATGACGACGGCGAAGATGATGATGATGATAATGACGAGGTAGAAGACGAGGACGACGAAGATGAAAATGAATATGAAGACAACGATGATGAATACAGCGTATCAAACTCAATAACTGATTGGAGTGGCATTAAATTCAAAGAACTGCGCGTCAGCCTCACTCCTTTAACACCCGAAGATCTTATGGATTTATGTTCACGCTCCTCATATGAAAGAGAATTTGGCTCTATAACATCTGCTAGCAGCTTAAGGGGGGGACGTAGATCGATAACACCAGCGGCAAGTTTAAAAGATTTATGTTCAGAGACCCCAGAACAAAACTCAAGATCCGAAACTCCCAATCAAAAGCAATTCAATTGTTTCAGAGAACCTCTTACCATTGCTGCTGCTGATCAAATTAAATCCGACAACTTCCGTGAACCGAGTGCTCTAACGCCCGAACAAAAAACTGATTCAAGAGATTCCCTAACTGAGTACTCAATAGATGCTATCATGTACAATGAAACTCCGGTTGGAAAACAAAACAATTCAAATGAAATTTCAAAAGCAATTGCAAAGTCAGAGAATTTTGAAGTACATGAAACGTCTAACAATTCAAAAACACCGGTCCTTAGAAACATGCATGGAAAGTGCTAAACGGGAACGTTTTGCTGATGAAAACACCACAAGTTCCGATCATAACGATTTAGGAGCATAACGCCAGCACAAATCTTCGAACCGATAAACCACTTAATCCCATATCCCCACGTTGCTGTTTAAAACATTGCGGCAAAGAAAAAACACCCGAACAGCATTTAACGACGTATGGTTTCCCTAAAGACCCACAGCTTTTAAGGAAATGGTGTGACAATCTAGGTTTACAACCAGAAGAATGTATAGGGCGTGTATGCATAGATCACTTTGAATTACGTGTGGTGGGCGTAAGACGTCTTAAGCTGGGTGCTGTACCAACCTTAAATCTAGGACCAAATTGTACAGCCAAACATACTAACTCAGAGGAAACACCACAAAAGAAAGCCATAATCAAGGAATTTACCGAAACGGGGAACATGCAGGAAACAGACACCAGTTCTAAGCCACTACCGCCGTATAAGACAACGAAACCTGGTAAGCAATCGGTTTTTCGGCTATGTTGCCTCAAACATTGTCGTCGCAAGAAATTTATAAAGCCGAACAAGAAGACGAAACGACCGGATTTGAATCAGACTTCAATGGAATGCCAGAAGAACGCAGCAGTAGCCCCGAATACATTATTTAAGTTCCCCTCGGATACAAAAATTCTAAAAAAATGGTGCAAAAACTTAAGGTTACCGGAAAAACTTTGCCTACCATCCGACTTGGAAATATGTGCGAGACATTTCGAAGCCAAAGCCATACAAGATGGCAAATTACATCCCAAAGCCATACCCACATTGGAGCTAAGTTATGCTAACAGGGCGCCCATTTATAAAAATAACCCCAAAGATTTTGACCAGCAACCGCAAAAAGTTAAACAGGAAACTAAAGAGAAATGTTTTCTTGAACACTGTGGCAAAACAGAAAATGACAACGACTAATGACAACACATTCCTTATATCGTTTCCTTTAAACGAGCCCCGAACCTTACGTAGATGGTGTAAAAATTTAAAAATCGATTGCGATAAAAACAAGCTAAAGACCCTGAAAATATGCAACGAACATTTCGAAACGTATGTGTTTTTCAAAAAGAAACATTTAAGAGTTGGCGGACTACCTACCCTCAACTTGGGCCATAATGGGGCTATCGTTAGAAATTGCCGTAAATTGCGTTTAAAGAAAACGAATGGTGGCGCAATAAAAGAGAAGTGTTGCGTACAACAGTGTCAGGAAACAAATCTTAAATTGTTTTCATTTCCGAGAAGTTCGGATTTGCGTAAGATTTGGTGTAACAATCTGCAATTGGATTTGCGTCAAGTACTGATTAATCATTTGAAAGTATGTGCACGACATTTTAACATTGAATGCTTTACAGTGGGCACCGACAATCTGAAACTGAATGCAGTGCCTATGCTGCACTTGGGTTTACAAAATGAATCGCACATGGTGCTGGAAATCATGCCAAGCGAAAGGAAATGTATGGTTGAAAATTGCCAAAAGACACCCAGTGTGGATCGAGTTAAATTGTTTAATTTTCCACAAAAGAAGGACATACTCAAGAAGTGGCTTTTCAATTTAAACTTATCGCCCGATACATACAATCCGAATGCCTTTATATGCAGTAGACATTTCGATAAGAGCTGCATTAAGAATGGCGTGCTACATGAAAATTCAATACCCACGCACTTTTTACAAATCACACCCAAAGGCTGGTTCTACAAAAACAACGAGGAATTGTATGAAATGCCGAAAAAATGTTGTGTCCTTAACTGTGGTCAAAGCTCGGAAGAAGCCAAACATTTGTATAGATTTCCCAAACATAAGGAGGATTTGGAAAAATGGTTATACAATCTCAAACTGCAGGTGGATGAGAATGATGTTAAGGACTTAAGGGTATGCGACAGACATTTCGAGCAGAATTGCAAGATTTCCAATAAGGATTTGATTACCCAGTCTTTGCCTACATTAAATTTGGGCCATACAGACACCGATATTTATGGCAATAATTTCATCAAATGTTGCCTGAACACATGCAACATAGAGGGTTTCTATTTCCATAAGTTGCCCGAAGATTTGATGCTGCAAAGCTATTGGTTTCAGGAACTCGAAATGGAAAGCACCTATAATAGTTCTCTGTATATATGCTCAGTACATTTTGTTGCGTTTTTCGAACGGATATTGGAAAAGTACAGTGCTTTCCTTAAAGAATCCAAAGAGTATGTAAAACTAGCCTTAACCTATAACGAACTGAAGGCTTTGCCAGCCTTGCAATGCTACAAATGTTTCATACCCAAATGCAATTCAGGTTTTAAGCTTATCTGGAAATTGTTTAAGTTTCCCAAAGACGAAACGTTATTTAATAAATGGCTTCACAACACGGGCTTGCAAATTGAACACAGTCAAAGACCTTGCTATCGCATATGTGCCCAGCATTTTGAAGAGAGATGTTTAAGTGAAAAGAAATTACATCGTTGGTCTTTGCCAACCTTAAAATTGCCTTTCAATAATAGTTTGTATGTCAATCCGCCTGAAGCTTTACCCTCCAATCATGAAAATCTCAAACACTGTTGTGTCTCAAATTGCCTTAACGAGAAAGGACCGTTTTTTAAGTTTCCTGTTAAGCAATTGGAGGTTAAAAAATGGATCCACAATTTGGATTTGGGTCCCCAACAATGTACACTCAATCTAAGGGTGTGTTATAAGCATTTTGAAAATTATTGTTTTTCGAAAATCAACAATAAAATTCGAAGTCTTAAAAGCTGGTCAGTGCCTACATTGAAATTGAAAAGAAAATCCGAACTTTATCTTAATCCCGCGGATAAGATAGCTTTCTATGTGTGCTGCATTAACAGCTGTAGGCAGACATTAAACAAAACCAAGCAAATCTTTTTGTATAAATTTCCACAAAGCAATACCCTTAGGCAGAAATGGTTGCACAATCTAAATTTAACGGCTCAACAGTACAAGGAAACCATGAGAATATGCGGCGTACACTTCGAAATGGATTGTTTCTATAAGGACTTTAAGCTAATGCGCAAACACTCAGTGCCCACTTTGGCTTTGGCAACAAACGTCAAAGAGTTATATCGCAATCCAGTGCGAAGGCCATATCTAAAGTGTTGTGTTAAGCTATGCAAGGGCCCTTGGGAGAATCTCATTAACTTTCCAAAACACAAAACATTATTAAGGAAATGGTGCCATAATTTAAATTTCAATAAGGATATCACTCTGGAATCTCTTCGAGAATACAAAATATGTGAAAATCATTTTGAAAAGCAATGTTTCAATAGAAATGGTGTAATAAGGCCTACAGCTATGCCCACACTGAAGCTGGGCCATAATAGGAAACTCTTTCTAAATCCAGATTTCACTCGTAGTCCGGCAACAATTACAACAACTAAAAAGTTAGTTAAAGAAAATGAGGGGATTTTAGAAAAATCAAAAGAATTACAACAGCCGGTTAAAGAAGAAAAACTGAAAATGAATCTTAAAAAAGAAAAAGAAGAGAAGAAGCAGAAGGTGGAGAAGGAGCTTAAAACAAAATCAACAACCTTAAGTCATCGTAAACTAAACTTAGTGAAGAAAACAATTAAAACGGAAGGCCTACCAAAAAAACTGGGACGACGTAAGAAACTTATTAAAACGAAAATTTTAACAAAGAAAAGTGGAAGAATAAGAAAGCCAAGCAAAACCTTAGACACAGTCTGTAATGAAACTAAAAGCGATGAAATCAAGCCTAATAAAGACCAATTAATTGCTCCCACTTTGCAGATAAATATTAAACAAGAAATTAGTAATGAACAGCCTCAGCAAATGGGAAAAGATTGATGCCAAAAATATTAATGTTCCACAGCCAACCATTGTTAAACACTTGCCAACGACAACAACAACAGGCAATGAAGATGATTATCTAGAAAGTTTGCTGGAGATTTTAACTGAAACTTCAGAATTAGAAGGAAATCAAAATGCTAAAACAGCAACAACAGCAACAACAACAAAACCTGAACCTTTAGAGGAAACAAACTTAAACATAATTCCTTCAAATAGAATGGAAAAAGAAAACTCACCTATAAACAATGATAATAAGACACCAACTGCTCTCGATCATAGCAAGAGTAATGAGGAGAACAATATGTTGAACATAATTACAGAGGGCTCCTATTATTAAAGCGACGCCAAAGGCAATACAAAATTTAAACTGCTGTTGTGTGAAAACCTGTCCAAATTACAATAATCCAAATGCTTCAGTTGCACTATTTAAAATACCAAAAATTAATGGCCTACGCCATCATTGGATCTCTAATTGCCAACTAAAAGTGGCATTTTAAAGCCTGTTAAAGTCTGTATAGAACACTTTGAATCGCATTGTCTTAAGGATAACAATCGTTTGCTGTTTGGTGCAGTACCTACACTAAAGCTGGGCGTTAAACTAGACTCTAAGGAGATTTTAAAAACCTTTAGTTATTCAAGATGCCGAATCGAAAGTTGTCAAAGATCAATTTATTATGATAAAATCAATCGCATACCATTTCCCAAAGGTTTAATGAAAACCAAATGGTGTTGCCTATTGAATTTAAATGATGACGAAATCTCTAACAAAGATTGGATTTGTCATCGGCATTTCGAGAAGGGGGCCTTAATTGATTGTCGTAAATTGAAACCGGGCACACAACCTACTTTACTATTGGATACCAAGGCCAAGGCTAAGAATGCAAATACAAATGATGTCTTACCGACAAAATCAAAGAAATGTTGTGTACGTTCCTGTAACAGCAGCAGCACCAGCAGTCTTGAGCATAAACTTTTCCCTTTACCTATTGCGAATGAGGACATAAGCAAAAAATGGTTGCATAACTTAAATTTATTGGAGAATTGCACGGCCAGTGAACGTAAACAGTATTATGTGTGCGAGCAACATTTTGAAGGTCAATGTTTCCATAGGATAAGCGGCCGTTTGAAATGGGCTGCTTTGCCCACATTGAGGTTAGACCGGAAAAAGAATTTATACCTGCTTAGCGATAAGGAAGTGCGTATTACACCCACCTTAAAAGATACGAAATTTAAATGTTGCTTTTCAAATTGCCACAACAACAATTCATTACAATTATATGACTGGCCTGTTAAAGACATTTGCAAGGATATACTTCTACAACAACAGAAACAAAATGATGACGTTTTCGGTGTTAACATAATGAAGGAAACTGATTGCGTACGTTTATGTGATGAACATTTTTATAAATTGTATAAACCTAACCGCCAAGCAATAGATGATTGCCATTTGGATGTCAAAGTAAAGAATTCCCTCAATTTAATATATGAAGAGTTAAGCAAACAAATGAAATTCTATACGCGTAAATGTATAGTGCCTGAATGCCCGACCGACTATTGCTTAAAAGAAGACTATAAAACTTTAAAGCTTTTTAGTTTTCCTAAAACCGATGTGGCCAAGAAATGGTGCCATAACATAGGCATAGACTTTAACTCTTTGAAAACTAAGCCCAACCAAAAAGTCTGTGAATTACACTTTGAGCCATATTGTTTAGCCCGAAGAATGTTGTTTAATTGGTCAATACCGACATTAAATTTACCTGCCACACAAACAATCGAAACAAATCATAAGATTATACAAAATGATGCCGAGGAGATATTCGCCCATTCGGGACAATGTTGCATAAAAGGCTGCGTTAATGAAATGGGTTTGGATTGTAAAACAAAAACCCGCTTTTATAGATTTCCTACACAAACAGACATTCTAGAGCAGTGGTTACAACTAAGCAAATGTAAAGATTTCAATATAAATGCCACACGCATTTGTGGTTTACACTTCCATGCAACAGATTTCCTAAATAAGAAAACAACTCTTAAAGCAGATGCTATGCCCAGCATAAATTTATCAACAGAATTAAACAATTCACCTGCCAATTCAATCATAGATGAAAATATACAAGTTAAACAAGAACTAGACAATTCAGAGGAATGGTGCAACGAAGAGGAGGACATTAACTTTAGTTATGGAGGAAATATGGCCTTAAAATCGTTTGCTTTGGATAACAGTTTTGAAACTAAATTTAAAGACGATCTTAAAACCCAAGATTATAATGCTTTATTAGATATAAAGGAAGAGATCATTGAAATTGAGGAAGACAACAATATTATGTACGAAATCAATAAATTTGAGGAGGCCAATGAATTTGAATACGAAACAAATTTCAATAATATGGTGTATCCCAATGAGGAAGCAGGCTTTGTGATAAGCGATGTCAAGTCTCAAATTTATTTATGCTGCGTCCAGAAATGCTCTAACAATTCGGAAACACCAAATATTAAAATTTACACTGAATTCCCTACAGATTCGGAGATTTTCATTAAATGGTGTTTCAATTTGAAAATTGATCCGCGCAATTACAAGGAAAATCAATATGCCATTTGCCAAAAGCACTTTGAAAGCATATGTTTTACCGATGCCCAAACGCTTTATCCCTGGGCAGTGCCTACGTTAAATTTGAATTTAAATGAAAACTCTTTTATACACAAAAACGATGTACCCGACTATCTAAAGCCTTGCAATGAACAGTGCATTGTTTATGGTTGCATAAACCCGTTAAAGCCGCTCTATAAATTTCCTCAAGAGGTTGAGGTAACACAGAAATGGTTTACAAACCTGAAACTGGATTATACGGACTTTAGAGCACAAAATTATCGCATATGCAGAAGGCATTTCCCGCAACAATGCTTTGTGGAGGCTACGACGGATAAACTTAAAACTGAAGCTTTACCTACTTTGTATTTGGGTCACTCGGATAAAATCGTATTTTTAAATAATAGAGAAGAACAACAGCAATTGGATCATGATGATATAGGGGCAGCAGCTGGTTTGGCTGCAGGTGGTATAAATCATGGTGTTGGTGGCGGTGTTGCGGGTGGTTTAGTTGTTGCTAACAATCAGGACAATAGTCGCGGTAGTAGTCAGGGCTCTTTAGCTAGAATAATATCACCGCATGATCTAGAGGATCATGACAGCAGTTATTATGAGGATTTTGAAGAGTATTATGGTCAGGATGATTAAACATTTCATTTTTTTTTTTATTATAAAGCATACCCTTAGAATTAGGCAAACAGATATAATAATACATACAATACATGCATATACTATATACATATATACTATATATATATTTATAATAAAAATAAATTAAAATTTAAAAAAAATACTAGTTTTTAGAAACAATATATACATACATACATACATAGTATATACATATAAATATATTTATAAAAAGATAGAAATAACACCACGCACTTTAGTTATACAGACACACAAACACACATACTGTCTCTACAAATTAAACAACAATTAACACATTTAATTGCATTTAGATAAAAAGCACAAAGAAAATTAAAAAAAAAACTATTCATTAAGAAACAAATCAAATTTTAAATGTAAAAAAAAAACAAATAAAAACTAAAAACAAACATACCAACTACACATAATACACACGCGTAGACTTTGTAAATTATTAAAAGTATTTTAATTTAATTTTATTTGAATTTTATAAAAAATTCCCAAAAAAAAAAAGAAGGAAGGAAAAAAGTTTTTAAAAACCAGTATTATTAATTATATAAAAAAAACAATAACAAACTGTTAAATACTGGCTTTTAAAAAAAACCTTTAAATTATTAACGTATTAACGTTTTCCCTTTTTTGTTTAAATAATTATTTTTAAGTAATAAAAAAAATGTATGCAATAAATTCTGTAACACTTTTTTTTTAAATAGTAATGTTGACGTTCCTTAAATTTAAAAAATATGCATCAATATTTAAAAACAAACAATTTTTTTGTTTTAAAATAATTTTTAATATTTTCAATATTTTTTCCTAAACAAAAAATAATTCCTATTTAAATTTAAGCTGTTTTTGTTATATTATTGTCCTTATTTCTGGACGCCAGAGTCGCAAAATAATGCTTAATATTCAAATAAATATTCTTTCGAATCAAAATAACTCCCGAGGGCAGAAACACAGAATCCCTACATTACCTTAAATCCAACAGAAATCCAATACAATGTATTAGACCTTGTACTCAAGGCGCAATGTCCCGTTAAAAAAAAAAATTATCAAAATTCTCATTAATTCCTAACACAATTTTAGGACCCAAGTAATAAGTTTTTTGCTTTTGTACTAAATCTACTAGTGGTGCCTATTGCAGCAACGGCTAACACATAAAGTTTTATCTATCAGGCGTATTTGATGGTGCTGACAGGGAATCTTAGTCTATGACTTGCCTGAAGGTCCATTATAAAGTAAAAAATACTGACAACGGCCTATAGGTTATGAAATATTTGCATGAAACTTTAATATGCCCAATACTCGTTGTATTTTCTTGCTTTTAGTGAAATAATAATCCTTTTCCAACAGTTTTAAAGCCTTTTTTGTTGTCAAATATTTTCTGACTCGTGACTCATTTACAACTTTTATAAGTAAATTATATTGTTTTGTTGTTCCCTTGAAATTTTCTGGACATTCTATTAATTGTCTGTCCATATCCATATCATATAATCAAATCTCTTCTAATTGCAATATCTAGATTTAAAGAAAATAATTAAAAAGCACCAAAAACCTTTTTTTATAAGATTTTAATAATTATTTTTAATTTTATTCCTTTAAATTCATTTTTAATTGTTATATGTACCACTATCATTAGCTCTAAAAGAAATTAATTTACTTTATAAATTTCAACACATTAAGTGCTTTTTCTTAAGCATTAAACTTTTTTTTTATTTTTAAGTTAATTCTTTTGTATGTAAATCTATTCAAAGAAATTATCACAAATAATTTAAAAAAATTAAATGAAATGAAATGAAAAAAAAAGAAATAAAATATTTAACAAAAGTATACTTCCTTTATATTGAATATATTAGATATTTAACTTTGATTATAAGATAAAACAAGGCTTCTTTTTAATATACATACTTACATACATACATATATGCATACAACATAAATAATATCGTATATTAAAAAAGAAATGCAATAAAAACAAAATTCGAAAATCTATTTGTTAGAAAAGGAAAAGGAAAAAAACAAAATAAAACATAAAACATTATCTGACATTGAAAATTATTAATTGAATAATAAAGAAAAAAAAAACAAAATAAATACAAAATTAGTTTATAAATTATATAATAATACAACATATAAATACATAGATATACATAAATAGAGTATATAGTATATAAAATCATATGTATAACACACACACACACACAAAATGAAAACCATAAAAATAAATGAAGAAAAAATATCATTAAAATGTATTTCGAAAACGAATAGTTTTTTAAAAGTTTAATTTGGAAAAAGAAAAGAATGGAATCAACAGACATTAAATCAACAAAACATAACAGAGATATATTTTTTCGGCTGAACTTGCTGCAATCGTTGCAGCAATTAATCATGCTGTAGAAAATAATCAGAAGGCTGTGATTTGTACTGACAGCTTAAGTGCGGTAAGGGCTTTATATAACAACAAGAATGAGTCCTTTAATAACATTCTGAATGATCCTAATATACATCAACCTTTGCTTATTCTGTGGGTGCCTTCACATTTGGGTATAATTGGAAATGAACATGCAGATAAAGCTGCAAAGGAAGCGATTAATATGCCACTGATAACCGAAATGCCATGTTTCAACGTTGCTATTACCAACATCTTTAAACATACCCAATTAGATATATTAGAACGGGAATGGATAAAATGCGGTAGTTTTCTGAGCCGGCATAATCCGTGTCTTTCTAGGCCCATTTACCATCATGAGTACTCCAGGCTGCAGTGTATCCTACTTGCCCGAATTCGAGTAGGAAAGTGTTTATTCAATTCTCGGCATTACTTCGAAAGTTGTAATCCTTTAAGTTGCTATCATTGTGGAGTGTTTATCAATGTCCCTCACATTCTTGTCGATTGTCCAGTATTCAGACTGTCGGAGCCACTTGAACTTATTTTGGATTGTTCTAAACCTCAGCGAATTAATAGAGTTTTAAAATCTTTTGATAAACATAATATCATGGATATATGAAATCTTTTTTTATAATTTTAATTAAAATTGTAATAATATGTGTACATATGTACTTATATAAAATTTTACTTTAAGTATTTCAAAGAATTTTGTTATGTGTTAAATCTTCTACCTATTTCTATTATTTTAATGAATTGTTATCCTTATTTTTATATTATTATTTCCCATTATGTTTAAATGCACATAACTTGATGGAACGCGCAATATGGTCTTGTTACCCTGCGCTTATTTTTTTTATATATTTAATATATTTATATATTAAGTATATTTTTGATAGATAAATAAATAAATAAATAACAGAGATATCAGCTATGCTAAGCAGCTAGAGTAATTCCATAAGTAGGCAGCAAATGGCAACTAAAGTAGTTACATTACATACTAGTCAGCCAGCTGTGGTTAGTAAAATATTTTGCAAACCTTTTCTTATTTAGAAAAAAAAGAAAAAAGTTAAATTAATTTTGATCAAGAGAATGGATTTTTATTCTTCCCAAAAAAAGAAAACGAAAAGCAAAAGCAAAAGAAAAGGATAAAACAATATCCGTTTAAAATACAAAATTATTACAAAAATCGTTTTCCTCCTTGATTTGTTGGGGCCAGTGTTGTGCATGAAAAATTTGTGCAGTAGTCTGCTGTGGTTGTTGTTCATTATTTAGTACTTGTTGCTGCTGCTGCTGCTGTTGTTGTTGCTGTTGCTGTTGAAGCTGCTGCTGATGATGCTGTTGTAGCTGATGCTGTTGTTGGCTAACTTGTTGCATTAGTTCTTCGGTATTAAATATAATCATGTGATCGGTATTTAATATGCCAGCTGTTAAGTCGTTAGCCTGTGTTGTCACCACAGCCGCATTAAGAATTTGTTGATTTGGTTGCTGCTGCTGCTCTATGTTTATATCTGAAGTGGGGCAAAATGTACCATTTCCGGTTTTTCTGAAAGTACGCAAACTTTCATGTTGATCGACTAAAGAAGGTGAAGTCAAACCTGTTGTTGTAGAGGCTGTAGCCGATATAATAGCTGGTGTATGGCTTGTAGTTACAGTTATTATGTTGGCTTGATTATTGCTATTGTTATGAAGGTTTGCCAGAGAGTTTTTATTGGCATAAGTACGTAAAGGTGGCTTATTACACTGTTCGTCTTTGCCATTATTGAACTCAATAAATTCATTGGAAACGTTTTTGTTATTGGTATCGTTAAGAGCAGTAGAGATGGTATTGGTGGTGGTGGTGGTGGGAGTATTATTGCTACTGTTATAATTAGAAGAATTTTGGGTGCTACTAGCGCCACTATAACCTAAGGCAAGAAAAAATGTATGTTGTTGTTGTTGTCTTTTTTTTGCAATTTTAAAACAAATAAAAGAAAATGAAAAATAATTGAATTGTAAAGAAAATTTTCGAAACATTCGTTTATATTTTATTAATAAAATTAAACTTTAATTGGCATAAAACAGACAGAAATTAAGTCACTTTAAATTTAAAACTTATAAAAATAATTGTAAAACAAAACGAAATTTTATGGAAATATGCGACATTTTTTTACATGTTGGTTGTGTTTCTGTATGATCTTGATAAAAGGGTGTTGCTTGTTTGCCAATTGTGATACTTGTAGTAGTGATGCAGTATAAGGGAAGAAATCATTGCATAAAATCATATCCAAATAAATAAATGAAAAACTTAACAATTATTGAAAAAACAAAAGGTACGCTCAACGTTTTGTTTCAGGTCTTACGAATATCACTCGAGGAATCATCTTGTAGCATAGAACCTTCGCTTAATAGATTACGATCACATTTGGTAGCCTAAAAAACAGAACGAAGTAATTGGATTTTTCTCTCTTTAACCAGAATATAAGGAATGATATTACAATGAAGATTTTAAAACTCAACTGAATTAAATTATATTTCCTACTAATAACTGAAATTGAAATGTAATAGACAAAACCATTCCATCCATTTTACACCGCCTTCTTACCTCTCTATATTTATGCAGATACAACGATAATGGCTCCACATAATTATCGAATCCCAAATTCGAGAAAGCATACAATAAATCATCACCGTTCACCGTCTTGCGATTCTCTGACATACTCCGTTCTATGGCTTCGGAGGTGATGAACGATATGAATTCGGAGACACACTCCTGTATACATTCGCGGGCATCTTTCGCAATTTTACCATTCTCAGGCACAGGAATTTTCATTATTTTGATAATATTGCATATAGGCAGAAAACGATCCTGTTCACGTAGCATATAATTGGAACTACTCTGACGATGGTCGGAATCTTCATCTTTATAACGAAAAATATGGGAGGAGACACCATTAAACACCACAGTTTATAGGAAAAATTTCTGTATCTTGCAAATTACTTACCAGCCGACAAGTAGTCATCTTCACGTTTAATATACTCGTTCATGTATTGTTGAGAGTCATTGGTCGAGGACATTTTGTCTGATATTTATTTTATTTTATTTAAAATTATAAATTAAAAGTATTTGATCTTAAAATTAGTTTAGTTTTAGTAGCAAACTGTTTAACTTTATGATTTGTTTTGCTTTGTTGTTATTCGATGTAAGGTTTTAAGACTTGGTTGACTATTTTGGTAGGTTTTATGACATGAACTGTATTACCGAACACTTCCTACGGAGCAAAGTAAATTCTAAACAGTGCTACCGGCTGGTATTCAAACGCACACTATACCGTTGGTAGTGGTGTACATAATGGTAACCAGAAATATTGGTGAATGTCTCCACTAACAGTACGAGCTACCTACTGGACAGACTGACCACATTCATTTAACTTATTAAACCCGGAAATGGAAAACATATCTGCGAATTATTAGGTTAAAGAACGTTTATGTTGCCATTGCGTTAATAGTTGAATGCGCAAGATGATGATTAAAAAAGTACTAAAACTTAGCGGAAGTTTTGTTATGAAATGGTGCCAAAAAAAAAAAATACAAAAATACTAAATTTTTCAACACTGAACTAAAGCCAAAGATTTTTGCTTGCTACAAATTAATGAAAAAGAGTACACATCTGGCATCTTTTGGTCTAAATGCTTGCAAGAAGAAGCTACATGAATTAGAAATACTTTGTCACAATTTTTATTTAAATATAAATCAAGAACAAATTTGAATTTCAATCAAAACAATGAATTTAATTAAATAAATTTATTTAGTTTTTTCTTACTTGGTGATTTCTTTTTAGAAGTTGGTTACGAAATTTTTTTCTATTTCCTGGCAACATTGGTTGTTTCTAAAATAAAATGTAGGGCCATAAACCGTCATTTTGTTTTCAAATAGCCGTTGATGAACAACCCTGTGTTAGGTACGCGTTATTTTTGTCAATTACCTTTTGTGCTAGTATTTCGCATATCGGCGAGTGTAATTATTTGAATAAAAATTCTTTGACATTTTCTTTTAACGATCACTACGATCATTTTTTTCATCGTGTTATTAACGTTTAAGAGTGGTGGTTGCGATTTTTTAACAGTAAATTTTTGTTATTTGGTGCATAAAAATTAAAAACAAATATTGTTGCAGTAATTAACAGTTGCAAATTGCTAAAGACTAAAGATTTAAAAGTTTAAAGTAGAATTAAAGACTAAAGAGAAATGCTAGCAGCGGTAAAAATAAAAGAAGAACCTCTGGACGACGAAGAAATTGAAGATTTACAGGAAGTATTATTAAAGCAACAAGAAACTATAATAAGGCGACAAATTGATCGTAAGTATTGTTATTTTTTTTTATTTTTTTCTACTTATAAAACAAGGGGTTGCTATTTGTTTTGGTTGTTTTAATTATTGCGTTTTAATAACAATAACAAGAATAATAATTTTTAATTTATTTTGACGACTATCACGGTAATCTGTAGAAAATTTTTGGTTTTTGCATAAAGTAAAGATGTAAGGGAACACACACGCATTAGCAAAACAAAAAATAAATAAAAAAAAAGAACCTTTAACAATAATAATGGCTGTTTCGATGGCTTTACTAATGGTTTGACGATCATTGAGCAAAAAAAAAAAATATCGCATTACCATTGTTGTTGTTGTTGTAATCATCATCATTTTTACTTGTTTGTTTTCGTTTTCGCTTCTTTTACTTTTTTTTTTGTTCTTTTGATAACTTGTGCGCACTTTTATTGTTTTGTTTTGTTTCCCCTCATCTGTTTATAATAATCGGCTGTTAAGTAATAATCTGGCATCTTTCTGGCAGGTTTTATGCATAAGTGTGGCCTGTTCCCTCTGATATGGCAACACTTTTTTACCAAGAACTTTATTTTGTTATTGAGCGTGTGTTCGTTTTTTAGGAGTGATTGCTGTCAACAAAGAACCGTTATATCAAGAATCTTTCATTTTATTTGATTAGACCGAACGAAACGCACGTATTTCTTTGCGTTCAACAGTAAATTCCGGTTTTTTATTTTTTTTTTAACTATAAATTTAAACAAACAACAGTAAACAATAATAAAATTATTAATTATTACGTTTAATTAATAAATTTTAGCTGCTTTGTTGGAGAACACCAATAATCATAAAAGCTTAAATAATTTCCAAATAGTTGATGAACAAGACAGCATTATAACCGTTAGTGCCGCCGACATGAGGTCAGAGGATGAATTGAAATTCATAGATTCCATCAATAACACTAATACACAGGTAAGCTTGTTTGTCTTCTTTTTTTTAAATTTTAAATAATTAAAGTATGTTTTAATTTTTATGTATTTTCTAGCCCTCGAAATTTAGAGGCGTCTGTTCCAAGTGCCTAAAACAGTTTACAAACCGTTCCCAATTCTTGAAGCATACCAAACGCAATCATTGCCTTACAAAACAAAAATGTCCTGTTTGCCCTGTGACATTTATAGATGCCGTCTCATTGTTGAATCATTTGAGTTTGCATCGGGAAAATTATTTCTTTTGTAACCATCACTGTGGTGCCAATTTTCAAACTTTACCGTTGTGTGAAGAGCATGAAATGAGGGAACATAAAATGGTAAGTGCTAAAAAAAAAAGATTCTTTAAAATGCAAAAACTTTCAAGAGTTAAAGTTATAAGTGCTCGCTTAGTAAGTCAACTTACTAATGCTACATACACTACACTGAGCATCTAGGCACCTAGGGTCGACGTTGGCAGAGTGTGGTTTTACTCAATCCGGAAACTTGTCATGAAATAAAGTGATAGAGTTGTGTATTGAAACCACATACACCGTATACTCCATAATTTTTAGTACATACAGTGAGTACAATGATGCATAAGTCTCACCGTATCTGCAGTACTGTTAGTCTATTCAAATTTCTTTATAATTTTGATGCCCATAATCTGTCTAATGCTCTAAATCTTCCTTTGTTGCTTAACGATCCATATTTGTAAGTGGCACAGCATTGATACCTCACATGTAAGATATTTAACAGCTGATTCCCCAACTTCTAAATCCCTAAATGGATAATCCGTTAGGACTCTCTTCAATTTTTTCTATTAACTTCATTGATATTTTGATTCTTTTTTTTTAATTTTCAGCATGTCACACCAAAAATTCGTTACAAGCATTTTTGCTCATTCTGTCGAGAGGGTTTTAAAACCGAATTACAATTGCATGTCCATTGGCTCGAACAGGCGCAAGGCTGTGGTAAACTAATGCAAAATGTTGTTCTACATTCCACTACTGTTGCCAGCAACAACAATTTAAATAATAAAAATTACAATTCCATTGGTTTGGATTTGCACAAACACAAACAATTATCAACCACCAATACAATTTCCACTGTGCCCATAACAAAGTTAAGATTGAAATCTTGCTCTACAACAGACTCGACAACTACAACTACAAACAAAAGACAAATTACAGATGAATCGGATGAGAAGGAAACGATTTTGAAACGTATAAAATTATTGGATAAAATTAAGGCTGATACGGAATCAAATCAGTTGCCATTTAACTATGAAAATGATATTAAAATAAAGGAGGAACCTTTAGATGAGTATGAAAGTAATATTACTACAAACTTGATACCGGAAGTTATTATTAAAACCGAGGAGGAGGAAGAGCAAACTAAGGCACAAATTGAACCTAAGCATGAAACTAAAGTTGAAATGAAGTCTATGATAATTAATAATATGATTGGACCCGAATCGAATGGTAAATTTATACCAATTGAGAATTTCTCTTTACCAAAATCAACCAATATAAAGCCATTAGTCATAAATAATGGAACAAAACCAAATATAAATGCTAAATTGCTAACCGCAAATTCACCGATTAATTCACCAGTTTTGAAAATCATTTCGAATAATAACAACAGCATGAATATTAACAATTCCAATATGACAATAAACACTGATACGCACTTGAGACTGGTTAAACTAACACCGGCTTCCATAGCCTCGGTAAATAGAGCATGTATTAATACATCAACAACAACAACTACATTTAACAATGCTAAAAACCCAAATCAAATTAACGTTGGAAAATTTATGACCTTAAAATTTCAAAATACGCAACACAATTTGAATGGCGTTGATGTGAAGCCTTTACTAAAGAATGGCTTACAAATTGTAAAACTTGTGCCCAACACCCAAATCACTACTTTGAGGACAACAAATATAAACAATGATAAAGCTAATGTCAATGCCAATGCCAATGCTAACGTAAATAATAAGTCGCCTTTGGTTCTTAAACTCAAGACTTGTCCAACTACCACTGCAAATTCTGTGTCTCTGTTAACCACACAACAAACGCAAACGCAAACACCAGCAACTGTAACATCGACCAAAACGAGCACATCCTCCACAAACACTTCACCCACAAACTCTTCAGCAGTTTCTATTAAACTCACCTCCATCAATCATAATACAACCATTGATGCTGAAGATTTCAAAAAATTACAAACTGAGGCTCTTATAAAGGCTGAAGAGCATCGTAAAAATTTTTATATACCAAAAACTCGTCTAATGATTATTGAGAATATACCAGAGAAGAAGCAATTAATCGATAACATGAAACAGCAAATAGCTAAAGTTGAAACTAAAACGGAGCAGGTCAGCTGTAAAACTGAAAATTTCATTTTGAACACCAAACAGCCGGATGAACCGTCCACTTTGTATTTGCCTATCCTAACGAAAGTTGATGTTGCACTAATGCAGGCCCGTTGCCAAAATCCCAATTATTATTTTAAATGGATTTGCCCTTATTGCTTGAAGGATTACGAAATGAAAAATGCCTTGAAAAGCCATTTAAGTAAGGCTCACAATTTAAATAATCGCGATATGGAGAAAATTAATGTTCAAGCGAAACCATTTAAAAATGAACCCGAAGCACAACAAATGGTTCTTAAAGAAGAACCTGTTAATGAACAGGACATAAGTGACTCGCAAACGTTAACATCCGAATCAGAATCTATTGTTGCTGATAACATTGCTTTGGCGAAATGTTCGAAATCCGTTCAACAAGTGAAAACTACAAATAGTCGTTATCGTTTCGTTTGCGACAAATGTGGTCGTAGTTGTTCGTCGAAAACTATGCTGAACGATCATATACTGGCCAATTGCAGTCGAGAGCCTCAATATTCTTGTAAGGAATGTAACAAGAAATTTTATTCGCACGGCACTCTGCAATGTCATATGACGATACACACGGGTGAATTGCCGCACAAGTGTAGCTATTGTGATAAACGTTTTCGTACTAGAGGCCAAGTAAAGGTCCATCATCGCACTCATACGGGCGAAAGGCCATTCTTTTGTCAGGTAAGGCTCTTTTTACCTTATGCTTACTTTTTATGTATTAAACCTCTTCCATTTAATCCATTTTAGGTTTGTTCTCAACGCTTTACACATCGCGAAACTTTAATTGCCCATTTGTCACGTCACATCGGCATGAAACGCTACAAATGTTACGGTTGCGATAAGCATTTCTCCTGCATAAGTGCTTTAAAGACACATCGCGAGATACGTGCTGATACTTGTGGCAAAGTTAAGTTTAATCCTCGTGCCATTGGTCCTCGTGTACGCGTTATACGTGGTAATGTTATATTTGAACCTCAGCCGGAAATCAATCCCTATTTAAAATCTGAGGATCCCAAAACTGTTTTATCCGAGCTACAAAATCAAGCTCAAACAAAATCTTAAGACATTTGCTTTTATTTCTTTTCTTTATTTTATTTTATTTTGTTTTTATAGTTATTGTAATGGAATGTTTAAAAGTTAGTTTTTACTTTTAATTTTAGAATATTAAGACATTGATTGTGTTATTTTTTTCTTGCATTCAGACCCCGCCTCCCATGTCCCCATACTTTATTTACTAATTTTAGCTGTCCTTTCATAATTAAACCATTAAATATTATTTCACTGATATTTTGCAAGTTTAAACAAAGAAAATTCGTACATACATATGTATGTAGATATGTATGTTGTATGCAGACATACATATAATAAATATATTGTATTAAAAATTGTATTTAATTCTATTTTATATTTTATCTAACATATTAAAAATGTTGCAAGAAAAACCAAATAAAGAAATTAAGTTTTAATAAAAATGTGTTCCTATTGATTTAGTACATGGTCAGCGAATGGTCTGCATCTCTTGGAAAACATTTTTAAAGGCAATAGGAAGGTGGACTTAGGAATTCTCTATTATAACTTGGGCAATCCATTAGTCAATCGACCACAAGATTTACTGTATTTACTGCGAGAAATTACGTTAGAGGGTTGGGTTTTTGGTGCTGTCAAATTCATCTGTGACCTTTTCTCATATTTGTTCTCTATCGTTCCTTCAATTTTTTTCCCTCTCTTATCCTTCGACTTTTTATTTCCGTTCTATGTTCTATCTCTCTCTTGAGGACCTTTTATAGTCTGGACTGGTCTGGGTGGAGATGTGCTTCTTCATATTTGCTTTCTAACCAAAGTGAGGGTTTCACAATTTGGAGAATTATTCAAACTCACCTCTATTTTTCTTTGTAGATTTTCAGAAAGTTTTGTTTGTTTTGTTGAAGGGTATTGAATTGAATTGTTTTTTTTTTTTTAGAATTCATTTATTTTTATTTTTTTTAATTTTTTTATTTTGAATTGAATCAGTTTTATTATCATATTTTTAAATAATTTTGTTGTTGTTTTTTTTTCTTTCTTTGTAGTTTAAATATGCTTAAGATAATATTAATTGCATTAGTTTTTGTTGTTGTTGGTTATTATTTTTTAATTTCTTTTTTTTAAATTTTTTAAAATTTTTTTGTTGTTTTTATTTCACTAAAATTTAGTATTTGAAATAATAGTAGAAGATTTTTTTTTGCTTGTTTTTGTTTTTATTTTTTTTTTAATTCTTTGGTATTTTAAATAAAGTTTTAATTTAGTTTTAAGTATATAAGATAAATAAATAAAGAATATTCTTTGTTTTGTTTTATAATTAATTTAATTTAATTAGAAAAAAGAGAAAAAGAGAGAAATACAAGTAAAAATATCGTATAAGAAATTTGTTAAATTTAAAGAAAACATTTTCAAATTTGTTGTTGTTTTGTTGTTATTTTATTTTAATTTTATTAATTTATAATCATAATAATAATAATAAACGTTTATAATAATTAACAATTTATTTATTTATTTATTTTTATAGATTTTTTTTTAATTTTTTTTATTTAAATACATATGTATGTATATATTTACGTCTGTTTTTATTGTGTTAATTTTTTTTTTTTTATTAAATAAGAAATTATTTATTTATAGAAAATAATTTCAAAATAGAAAAACCCAAAACAAAAACAAAAAATTAAATACAGTCTAAATTTTAGTATTTATTTTTTAATTATTTTCTTTTTTTCTGTCTTCCTTTTTCAGTTACTTTTTAAATAACAATTCATTTTTAATAATTAATTTTTGTTTTAGTTTTAATAACATATTTTTTCAATTAATTTGTGTTGTTTTCTTTCTTGGATTATATTTTAAAAATGAAGCCCTTTTTTAATATATTTTTTTTTCTCTCATAATTGTTGTTGTTTTTTTGGTGAAAATTTTGAATTTTTTGTTTTTTTCATTTATTTTTTAATTTATGCAAATTATTAAAATAATTTGTATTCGTTTTTTTTTTTTTTGGTTTTCAGTTATTTTAAGTGCCTTTTCTGTTGTCATTGTTATTAATTTTGTTTTTAATTTCTTTAATTAAATATTGCTCTATATTGGTTATTTCATTTAATTTTTTATTTATTTCTTTTTTTTTTTGTGTTTTGCTTTATTTTATAATTTCTGATGATGGTTTTTTATGTAAAAAAGTAACAAATGTTTTTTATTTTTTTTTATTATTTTCTTTTATATATAATTAATTATTTAAATGTCTATATAATTTAATTTAATTATTTTTGTTATTATATGTATGTATGTACATAATGTATGTTTTTTTTCATATATATTTTTTTGTTGTTGTTGTTCTTGTTGTATATAATTATTGCCCTTTTCTCTTGACGCATGGATGTTTGTCATTAAACTTCTTCTAAAAAAATAAAATTAAACATTTTAATTATTTATCCTTTATCCCTTTTTTTTATTTTAACTTGATTTATAAAATTTATTTTATTTATTTATTTTATAAAACATGAAATTTTTTTGATAAACTATATTTAAATCGTTGTTTTTAATTACAATCTACAATTGAAACTAAAAAGAACAAAAAAAAAAAAAATAATTAAAACCAAAGAGAACGTCGAGTTCCTTTATCTCCCTAGCTTCTGAAAATTTTGCAGTATTCAGTAAAGAAAGTACTGCAATAATTATTGTGAATGCGAGTCAACATCATTAAGAATAATTTAAAATGGTAGAAGTGAGCTCATGCAGTCCTATCTAATACCGCATATTTAGAATAACTGCCTTTATCAAGAACTTTGTATTACCGATTACAGACCAGACCCACTGCTACTAGGCTGTCAATTAAACAAAGGTCGTTAACAAACCTTGTTCTGAGGGAGCATTTTGCTTTGTTTCTAGACTCAAAGAGCGTATCAGTGAACTTCTTAAATTCGATGGCAGTGGCTTTCCTTTCATTATATCTATTCCCGTTGGCCATTACGTACTGATTTTGCTTATCTGCAAATGGCTTCTGTCAGAGGCTTCAGATCAGTCGTGAAGGATCCCGGTATTATATATTTTATTTGCCTTCCACATTTGTAGATTTAAAATTAAATTTTGGCCTAACATTAGAATAACAGAATCCATAAAAACGATAGTTCACAAAGGATTGCGATTTACAATCGAATAAATTCCAAAGGCTATACCACTGTTGCCAACTTTTTTCCAAAAAGTATCGCTAAAATGGACTAAAAAACAGCTAGAAAATAGTTAAGTTTTAATAAAATTTAAAAATTTAGCGATAAATAGCCAAAACAATAAATTTAAAAAAAATTTACTTAAAACCTAGCAAATTTTTTTGGGATTATTAATATTATGTAAAGGAGACAACAATTTATCGCTTAATTATGAAAAAATACTTGCAATAACCTATAAATTAAATTTTTTTAAATTATGTTCATATATTTAATGTATGCGGCTCTAAAAAGTTTTTAATTATTGCAGTACATTCGGTTCTATGGACACGGATTTTATTGGTATCATCAAAATTCTTTTAACACATATCACTAAGGTGACCAATAGCATTGTTCGACGTATGTAAAGCGGCTTCTTGCATTTTAACGTTATCAACGGTATTTGCATTTGGTGAAAATTCCAATTTTTTCCAATATGATTCCCTAAGTGATGATGCTGATTTGTGTTTTTTTAGTTTCCTTTAGTTTCGTCTTGAGCCACACACGTTTTAAATTTTTCGTGGTTGAGTCACTCACAGCGAGATTTTTGGTTATATTTAGGCCTCATTCCTTAAGGTTAAATTAGTCGTGACTTTACCATAACGCTGTAGTCGTAACATAATCCATAACCGTAAATTTACTATTAGCAGCAATCAGTGCTGCCATGGCCATAAACAGCTGTTTACTATTACTTATTGCACATATTTATTTTTCAAAAGTACAAAAGTAAACAAAAAAAAAAATGTGTATACATGTAAGTAAATTCAGCAAACAGCTGTTTATGGCTGTGGCAAAAAACCAAAATTCAATTGGTACATATGGTTATCGTTATGACTATGGCATGGTGACTTACCATCACCTATAATCGAAAACAGTGATATCCATAAAGTTGGTTAAAAAAGCTGATTTATTTGGTTATGGTTAAGTCACGACTAATTGAACCTTTAAGTAGTTATAGTTTTTGACAATAGTATTAAAAGCTTACAATTTAATTTTATACTTCAATTTTCATTCACTTAAGCACTTGTCACAAAAATACGGAAAGAATTCGCGTTGTTTGTTTATGTTTTTCTTTTCTTTTAAAACCGTTATAAAAATCGCTAGATTTATAGCCAATAGCTAAATCGTATTTTTTTTACGCAAATTGAATTAAAAAAAAAAAAAATAGGAAAATTGGCAACAATGGATTATTTCTACTCAAATTTTCAGTAATTCTGGCATGTTAGAAAATTCGCAATTAAGTCCGAATACTGAAAATCTGTTTTGTTTTAAGGAAAGATGTAAAATAGTATTCGAAATAAAATTCGAATAATGTGTAGATTATTTATTTATTCCCATATTTAAATTTCGAAATTAACTTGGAATAACAAGGAATTAATCAAGGAAATAAAGAATTACTGACGAATTATGTTTAGAGTTGCTTATTTTGAAATATTGTAAGCTCTATCTAGTACGTCAAATTCAAAATTACGTTCGAATAATGATGTATTAATTTTATTATTTAAATAGTCTGTAGATCGTTTCATAACAATCTTTAATAATAATAATAACTATTAGGAAATTTAAACATTCTCTTTAGTTTTTTGTCTATTTTGTCTGCCTGTCGATCAAAAACCGCTGTAGTGTAAAAGTTTTATGGGGAAAAACGTGTTGACCAATAAAAAATAAATCATACATAATATTTCCTTAAATTTACCTACTGTTTATAAATAAAATAAATATGTATGTATGGTATGTCCTATAATTAATTTTTTGTCTATAAATTTTGTTGCTTAAATTTTTCATTTATAACTAAGTAAAGTATTTACTATTCAGAGTTTTATTTTATTTTTTATGTGGTTTGGTTTTACTCTTCAACAAACAACTCTTATAAGCTAAAAGCGTATTTAATTACCTTAATTTATATAATTTTTCATAAAGTAAAATTTTTCTCAATTTTATTAATTAATTTTCAATATGTGGTTTCAATATTTGTCTTACAACTGTATTTCATTTTTCAATTTAAATTTTTTTTTTTTTGCTTTCAAAAAACTAAAAATGCACTAAAAATGTAATATAAATAAAAAAAAAATTAAAAACAAAATATAAAATACATTTTCTTTTTTTTTACTAAAATTCTGTTTTTCTTCATCTTTTTGTTTAAACTTATTGACTACAATAAAAAATAGGTGGGAACATAAAATCTGATTTCATTTCATTATTTTTTCGTATTTATTTTTGTTGTTGTCCTCTTGTTATGTTTTCTTTAAATTTTTTTTTTTTATTTCTCCATGATTATTTAAGTTAAAAAATAAAATATTTTTTTCCATATTTTAATATTTTTGTTTTAAATAATAAAATAAATAATAAATATTTAAAAAATTAGTCTACATTATTGTTAACTATGTATGCATGGTATATATTGTTTTATTTTTTTATTTAATAATATTTTTTTTAAATATGTTCTAAAAAAAGAAAAAATTGAAAAATAAAACTAAAAATTTTTCTAAAAAAGAATTTTTTTTATTATTATTATTTTTTTTTTTTAATGAATTTTTATGTTTAAAAACGGACGCCATGTTTGAACAAAATTATGTTGTTGTTTTTTTTGTTTTTGTTTTAATAATTTTATAATATAATAATACAACAATACATATAGTAATTTTTGAAAACTTTTTATAATATCTCACCATTTGTTTAAATATTAAAATTTATTTTATATATTTTCTTATACAAATAATTATTAATTAAACTTAAATTTTACATATATTTGTAAGTATGTATGTATGTATTGTAAGTTAATTGTGATTTTTTTTTATTTTTATAATTTTTCTTTTTAACTTACAGTTTAAAAAGCATTTAAAAATTTTTATTTTTAATTTTCTTTAATTATTATTATTTGTTTTATTTTTTTTTTAATTTAATTTAATATTTATTATTCTTTTAAATGTTTAATGTTAAATGTTTTTGTGTTGTTTCTTTATAAACTTTATTTATGTGGCAGTTTAAAAATTTTTTGTGTTTGTTTGTTTAAAAGTAAAAGAAAATTTTATTAAATATGAAACAAATCTTTTTATATAAATTTAAGTTAAGTTGGAATTTTATTACCATATTTTTTGAAAGGGTATATTTGATTTAATGAAATCTGGCAACCAGGTCTTGCAATTAATTTTATAAATTTGGCTTTGGTTTAGTGTGGACCTGAAAAAATAATAGAAAAAAAGAAAACAAGAGGCTTAAAAAATTATTGATAGATTTGGTATTTTTTTTTTTTTTTTAGCAAAACTACTCTACTATTAGTTAGCAAGCGTATATATATGTGGTAAGTAAGTAAGGATTTGAAGTAAAAACATACCTGTTGTGAAATTTGAAATTATCCCAACAAAACAAAACGAAAGTAAAATATGTATGTACCTTAGTTGGAAGGCTGGAAAAGAGGTTTGAAATTGTTAAAAGAAAAAAAATTGAAAGTTGAAAACGCTTAAAAAAAACCCGTACAGCTTTTCCTAATTTCAAAACTAAGCCCCGGGTTGGTGTCCCGGCTTTTTCAGTTTAAGAGTTCTGAAAAAGCGAAACTACAAATGCTGAATTTTAATTTTTAAATAAATTTTGTGTGAAGAAAAATAATTTTTAAAATTTCATTGTACTTAGAAACATATTTTTTCTATTATTTTTGTTTATTAAACTAATATTTTCAAAGCCGAGAAACTAGAAAATTTTTAACCTTAGCAAGCTTTTCTGCGTAATAGCCCGTTTACACTACAGCTAAATCTAGATTAGATTTCAAATCTTGCTCAAAATCTAGATAGCTTACACTAGATTTATTTGACAATAGGTGACTGAAATTTAAAAGAAAATAATAATATTTACAAATTTAGTTGAATGCCAAACAAAAATGAAAAATAGTATCATTTTCATCAAGATCAAATAAGGTCCTATCAGAAATAATGTTGTTTATTATCAATTATTTCCCCTGCTATTTTAGTAAATTTATTTTATAATTTAAAGAAAAAATTTTTCCGCACTTTTTAGTTTTGTTTTTAAATTGAGATGTCATTTTTTCCTGCGCAGCGTTGTATTTTTGAATACTATTTGGTAAAATACATAGTTGCATTTCTATTTTGACTAGATTTTGCTGAAATCTCCCAAATAAGTAGATTTTGTTTTGTACGGGAAATCTAGTTAAAATCAACTAGATTTGTCTGGAAATTTCATAAGTACTAGATTTCGCTGTAGTGTAAATAGGATATAATCTCTCTTAATCCTTAAATAAAGAGTTGCTTGTTTTTTTTTGTACTGTTGACCTTAGGTTAGGCCGGATTTTGGAAATAAATTTCGGTTCTTGGCTAACACATCCTGGATAGACGGCTCACATGATTGCTGCAGAAACTATGACTCGGAGAAAGAGAATAAGATTATCTGTCACTCAAAGCGTTACTGCCCAGCACTTGCGCCAAAGCGTGGAATAATATTGGGACATTCCTAGAATTCAGTGGTTACGTCCCTATTTTCGAATTAATAACTACGGGATATTATATAAGACTCATATTATAAGCAATATAAGGATTGGAAAAACATTCGTGAATTTAACTAAATGAGAATTATTGAAAGTTTTTATAGAAGAAATAAAAATAGCATAAGAAACGAAAAAAATCCCATGTTGCCAAATTTCAGAAATTAAATTAAAAAATTTATTGTTGAAAAAAAAAAAAATCGAAAAAATAATTAATTAAAGTGGAAAGAGTTTTTTTTTTAATTTTAATTTAAACAATTTTTATTTCAAAATTTCTTTATTTTCGTTTGTTTATGTTTTTGTTTTCTTTTTTTTATTAATTTCTTAATTGTTTTTGTTTTGTTTTTGGTTTTTAATATAAATTAAATTAAATTATATATGTTTTTTTGTTGTTGTTGTTGTTCTGGTTGTTTGTTTATAAATATAATTATTAAATTTAATTAATAATATTATTTGTAATTATTTGAATTATTTGTTTTTTTTATTGTTTTTTATTTGTATTTTTTTTTTTTATTTGTTTTTGTGTTTCCTTTATTTAAATAATTTTTTTCTTTTTTGTATGAACTTGGACTAATTTATCAACAATTTCTTATGCAATTTTTTTTTATTTATCAACGGTTTAAAACTCTAAAACTCCATAACAATTTTATTTTATTTTTTATTTAATTTTTCTTATTCTTTCTTTTGTTTCTCATATTAAATTTTATTTATTATTGTGTTGTTATTATTATGAATTAAATAATTTTGTTTTTTTTTTTTAATTATTTAATTTCATTTTATTTGTTGTTGTCTACTTAAAGCATTACCATTTTCATAATTTCCGTTTTTCTTTTACTTTTTTTTTTTATTAAATTGTTTAAGGGAAAAAAGGTATAGTTTTTCTTAAATTAAAAATTATAATTAATAACAATTTATTTTTATTTAATTTATATTTCTTATATAGTTATTAACAGGAAAAAGTATGTAGTGTTTTAGATTTTTGTTTTTTTTCTTTTTGGTTTTAATTTTCGTTTAAAGGTAATAAATTTCCGTAGATTTTTCTTGGTTTTCGTTTTTTTTTTTTAGTTTTTAGTTTTAAGGAGCAAAAGGATATGTTTTTAAAAATGTTTTGTATGTATGGATGTGTGAATCTTTATTTTTTTTTATTATTATTTTGTATGAAATTCTTATTAAATTTAAAGATTTTTTTGTTTTAGATTTATAATATACGTACGTAGTTTAAGTTTAAATATTTAAATTGTAATTTTGTTTTTAAAGTTTTTGTTGTTTTATAATAATTTTTTGGAAGAATATGCTCGTTTTTTTTTTTTTTTTGTTAATGATTGGTTGGTGAAGGTGATGGGTGTTTTCCGAAATAAAATATCAAAAAGATTTTCATTTAGAGGAAACAGTTTAAAATTAATAAGAATATGTAGTTGAAATTAATAATTAACAAATTGCCTGGCATAGAGAAGCTTTCCCCATGTCAAAACTGAACATTTAAGAGGTGATAACAGTGAAGAAATCATTGTGTATGTATCAAAATAGGAGGCATATCGTACTTCAAAAACTAAGGCGGAATAAGACGCTGGCTATAACTTAACAAAAAAAAATATCAAAGGTTAACCCTTAAGGTTAGAAAGAACTTTTAGCTTTCCGGCATTCGGAAATTCATCAATTGGACATAGCGCAGTAAATGCGTAAGGCAAGAACCCAAATTATTGTTGGCAATATTTTTTATGCTCGTCTTTGAACGTGGAATATATTAATAAAATACTTTTTAACAACCAATATTGAGTTTTGTAGAGTTGATCGGAAAGTTAATATTTCCAGAACTTGTAATGCTCAGTCACTAGGATCTGAATTTTTTTTATTGAACATCAGTGTGAGTAACAGAATCGTTCAATGTGTCTTTAATTATCTTCTCAGTTTGCTAAGATACAAAGCGTAGTGCTGGCGAGAATATTGGAACACAACATAATCAGACTATGCAATACAATTCGAACGGCAAAGCATTCCGGAAACTCGATAGTGACAAGTACCTTTGACTCAAGCAATGGTGGAATTCATAACAAAAAGGTCGGCATGTAATTATTGTTGCTGAGCAGCAGGTAGACATCTCGCACTAGAGTCCGATATAAAACGATTGTAATCGCTGGAATTTAGTGTGTAGAATTTCCGTTCGCTAAATGACAGTTCCAAGTTTACATCTTAGCTTAAAGGCTTTAGACAACTTTGTTTGCTTTGGAAGGACCAAATCTTCGACGTCCCGTCATCGATTGGAGTAACTAAATGCCGAAATCTTGCATATAATCGGATATATTTCACTGTAGTTTAGTGCATAGAATTTTGACTCGTTTAATGAGAGTTAGGAGTTTACATCTTAGATTAAAGGCTTCAGACAACCAAATCTTGAATGTTCCGTTATCGATTGATGTAACTATATGCTAAAGTCTCGCATTTAATCGCTGTAGTGTGCTGAATGTCGGCTTGCCAAATGAGAGTTCCACGTTTACATTTTAGCTTAAAGGTTTCAGGTTTTGCTTTGGAAGGGCCAAATCTAGGATGCTCTGCCATCGATTGGTGTGACTAAATGCCGAAATCTTGCATTTAATCGGATATATTTCGTTGCAGTTTAGTGCGCAGAATTTTGACTCGTTTAATGAGAGTTAGGAGTTTACATCTTAGCTTAAAGGCTTCAGACAACCATGTTTGTTTTTGAAGGACCAAATCTTGAATGTTCCGTTATCGATTGATGTAAATAAATGCTGAAGTCTCGCATTTAATCGTATATAATCGCTGTAGTGTGCTGAATGTCGACTTGCCAAATGAGAGTTCCACGTTTACATATTAGCTCAAAGGTTTCAGGTTTTGCTTTGGAAGGACCAAATCTTGGATGTTCCGTCATCGATTGGTGTAACTAAATACCGAAATCTTTCATTTAATCGGATATATTTCGTTGCAGTTTAGTGCGCAGAATTTTGACTCGTTTAATGAGAGTTAGGAGTTTACATCTTAGCTTAAAGGCTTCAGACAACCATGTTTGTTTTTGAAGGACCAAATCTTGAATGTTCCGTTATCGATTGATGTAAATAAATGCTGAAGTCTCGCATTTAATCGTATATAATCGCTGTAGTGTGCTGAATGTCGACTTGCCAAATGAGAGTTCCACGTTTACATATTAGCTCAAAGGTTTCAGGTTTTGCTTTGGAAGGACCAAATCTTGAATGTTGAAGGTTTCAGGTTTTGCTTAATCTTGGATGTTCCGTCATCGATTGGTGTAACTAAATACCGAAATCTTTCATTTAATCGGATATATTTCGTTGCAGTTTAGTGCGCAGAATTTTGACTCGTTTAATGAGAGTTAGGAGTTTACATCTTAGCTTAAAGGCTTCAGACAATCATTTTTGTTTTTGAAGGACTAAATCTTGAATGTTCCGTTATCGATTGATGTAACTAAATGCTGAAGTCTCGCATTTAATCACATATAATCGCCGTAGTGTGCTAAATGCCGGCTCGCCAATTGAGAGTTCCAAGTTTACATTTTAGCTTAAAGGTTTCAGGTTTTGCTTTGAAAGGGCCAAATCTAGGATGTTCTGCTATCGATTGGTGCAACTAAATGCCGAAATCTCACATTTAATCGGATATATTTCGCTGCAGTTTAGTGCACAGAATTTTGACTCGTTTAATGAGAGTTAGGAGTTTACATCTTAGCTTAAAGGCTTCAGACAATCATTTTAGTTTTTGAAGGACTAAATCTTGAATGTTGAAGGTTTCAGGTTTTGCTTTGGAAGGGCTAAATCTAGGATGCTCTGTCATCGATTGGTGCAACTAAATGCCGAAATCTTGCATTTAATCATATATGTATATTTCGCTGTATTTTAGTGCGCAGAATTTTGACTCGCATTCGAGTCTACATCTCAGCTCAAAGGTCTTAGACGACCTAGTCTGCTTTGAAAAGACCAAATCGAGGAAGTTTCATCATCGATTGGTGTAAGTAAATACCGAAGACTTGCGATTAGCACGCCTAAACCGAATAGACGACTTTTTTTAAAAGAATTTAGGAAGTAAGTAATGAATTACATATAAGGTCGTCCATGATGCATGGGGAATGCGTTACTTGTAATAGAACTTTTTAAAGTCAGCCATAGGGTTTTACGAGATTTACTGTTGTAAACTTGGAACGAGTATGGTCTAAAGGTTGGCTGCTTTGGATAGGCAGACAAAGAGGAAAACTATTGTTGGTAGCCAGGTTTTGATGGTGGAGTTTTTTTTAAGGATTTTTTTTTTTAAAAAAGAATTTAATTTTCTTTTTAAATTTAAAAGTTTTTTAAAGATGATTTTCGTTTTGATGATTTAATGTTCAATGTTTAATGTTTTATTTTGTTTTTGTTTTTTTAGTGTTAATTAATTGTTAAATCATTTATTAATTTTAAATTTTTTTAATGTTTTGTTTTTTAATAATAAATATTGTGATTTTGTTGTTGTTATTATTATTATTTTTTCTTAATTAGTAGTAATACGTATTGATGTATGTATGTATACGAGAATGTATGTGTGTATGTAGGAATGAATGCTTAATTTTGGATTTTTTAAATATTATTTTTATTTAATTTTTTTTTTGTTTTTAGCTTACAAGAATTCATTTATTAATTAGTTTTAATGTGTTTTATATTTGTTTTATAAATATTTGTTGTTTTTTTTTTTAATAAGTATTATTAAATATTTTTTTTTCTTAAATTTTTTTTACGAGTATTTGTTGTTTATAAAGTTTATTAAACAATGAAAGGGGGGTGTGAGTGGTGGTGGAGTTGGTTTAATGTTAGTGGTGAAAGTGTTTTGGGAATAGTATAGTAATGAACGATTGATTGGTTGTTATTGTTGTTGATTTCATTTTGAATAGTTAAATAAAGTGTGGTTAGATTATAATGTTTATGCAGTTGTTGTTCTTGTTTTATTTTTTTTCTTTAACAGGTTTTACGAGTATTTGTTGTTTATAAAGTTTATTAAACAATGTTGGGGGTGTATGATGGTGGAGTTGGTTTAATGTTAGTGGTGAAAGTGTTTTGGGAAAAGTAAGTAATGAATGGTTGGTTGTTGTTGTTGATTTCATTTTGAATAATTAAATAAAGTGTGGTTAAGTTTTAATGTTTATGTAGCTGTTGTTGATTTTTTTTTTGTTTTGTTTTTAATTTTTATTTTTATAAATATGTATGTATGTATGTATTTGATGTTTTATTTTTTTTTTAATATTTTATTTCTTTCTTTATGTTTTTATGTAAATTATTGCTTTCATATATAATTTAATTTTTATTATTTTTTTTTTGTTTTGTTTTTATTAATTTTTATTTTATTTTATCTTTTGGTATAATTTTAAATGCCTAGTTTTTGTTTTTTTTTTATTTGCTTTGGTAACTATTTTTATTTCACTTTTTATTTTATTTTGTTTTTTTTTTTGTAAGTTTTAATGATTTTCAATTTATTTTTTTGTGTTCGTAAGGGTTTGTACAAATTTTTTTTGTTTTGTTTTGTTTTAAAATTTTAGATTTATTTTTTCTATGCTATTCGTTAATTTTCTTCTTATTTTCTGCATTTAGATTTAGATTTTCTTTTAGATTTTCTTCTCTAATTTGTTGTCATTATTGCTGTCAGTTAAGTGGGGGCGTTGTATGTTGTTTATTTTTGTCAAATGTGTTTTTTGTTTTTTTTTTTGTTTTTAAGGATTTTCTATAAAGGAAAAGGATAAGGAGATTCTCATAATTTTTAGGTTCTTCCATTTGCTAGTATTTTCTTTTGGGTTTTGTTCTCAAATAGTTTTGTTTGTTTTAGTTTAGAGATTAAATGTATTGTTTGGTATATTGACTAGTTAAAAAGAAAAAGTCTTTAAAGCTTTTAGTTGTTGTTCTTCTTTGTTTTTGTTATTCATCTCAATATAATATTTTGTTTTCATTTTAATTTTTCTAATTTTTAAATTGTTTTTCCTTTTTTGTTTAAATTTCTTCATTTTCAACTTAGAAAGCTAATAGAGAGCGTATATCAGTTTATATAGAATATATATATAAATAGATGAGAGATAGGTAGGTATAGATATAGAAAGAGATAGAGTTTTAGTTAGAGTGTTAGAGAAATAATTAGCTTTTAGTAGTTAATTTTGGTTTTTAGAATTAGAAAGTTTGATAATTTTTGTTTTTTTTTTTATTGTTTTTGAATAACAATGCAACTTAAATAATCAATAGAATTAATTAATAATTAATACAATACAAAGTTAAAAGTTTATTAGATGAAAAGCTTTACATTTTTATCATTTTTAAATTCCTTAGCTTTAGGGTTGTTTTGTTTTAGGTTTGAAAATTAAAATAAAAAGAAAAATATAATTTTAAACAAATTATTTTATGGTTTAAAAAACAGATTATAAATTTTAGTCGAAATTCAATTATTTATATCGTAATTATGAATGCTTTAATTTTTAATGAAAAAAGAAAAAATAAAAAAAAAAATGTTAAAAGCTTTATTAATTTTCCAAAATGTCTAAAAATATTGTTTGGGACTCTTTATCAAATTGTTGACGTTTAGTGCCTAGCAAATCCTCTTGAACATGTACCACTTTATGGTGTCAGTTCTGAATGATTGAGTTTTTCCGAGTTTTTTTCATGGACAAATAAGATATTTCCACTCTTTGAGATGTTAAAAATAGTTAGAGGATAGTGAAACAAACTGCCTCACCTACAGAAGCTGCAGCAAAGGGTAGACACAAGTAGGAAGAATATTTCTGAAATCATAAACATTCCAGTTAGCTACGGAAAAAGCAAGTTATCGGAATTATGAAACAAATTCGATTTCATATGGGACTGAATTCTGTTAAAAATAATTTTTGAGATATTTTAAAGCACACATACTCACGTACTCAGACGAAACGCATTGTGAGTACGAGAAAGAGACTGTTCTTCAGTTATGAGGTACTCGTCTAGTGTTATTTCGTAGAGGATAATATCACCTTCCACTATGCAAATGATCTGCTGAGAAATTAGGTGACTAAGTGACTTCATTAGAAACTTTAGATAGTTTCAGAACTAAGGCAAATGAACGTCCTCCTTAGTAGGCACATATTTTGGGTCTTTGAAGACATAGGAAAGGTTTTTTTTTATAAAAAAATAAACTTTTTGGAATTTAATTTGTTTCTTCTTTCTGCCAGTAAAACTTTTACGAAAGCAGGGAAAACATTTGTTTTATAAGGCGTAAGATCTTTCAAATTTAAATCAAATTCTTTATGGAAAAGGCTAGACTTTTGGAAAATTCTTATTGCTTTTAAATTTTTTCGAAGGGGAGTCATAACAGTGTAGTCAATTTAACATAAAATAATTAAAAATTTTAAATTAATTAAAAATTAACAAAAGTTTTCCTTTCTTTCTGTGTTTTGTTTTATTATTACGTTTTAATTTAAAAATTTCTTTGGTTTTCATTTGCATTTTCGTTTAAATTTTAATTTTTTTGTTTGTTTTTTTTTTGGTTTTTGTTTTTTGTTTAATAGAATTTGTTTGAATATAGTTTTGTTGTAATGTATGAGTATAATAATAATAATAATAAATATGTAGTTTAATAATAGTAGCTTTAATAATTTATATTTAAAGTCTAAAGTATAGTTTTAAGGAGTTTTGCATTTTGTTTTCATTTTATTTTTTTCAATTTTTTTTTTTAATTTTTTTTTGTTTGTTTTTTTCTTTATAACAACAAAAGTTTTTTTATTACTTTTTCTTTAAATATTTTTATAAAATAAAACATTTTTAAAAAATTATACATAATAATCTCAATAATAATAATAATAATCGATAATTAATAATTAATAATAATCAATAATAATCAATAATTAATAATAATTAATAAATAAATAACAATTTCTCGGTTAATGAGCACTTTAGCGTTGTAAAAAACGCTTTTCATTTATAATTTCTTTATTTTTTTCATTTATTTAATTTAATTTAATTTAAATACAATATAATATAATAATAATTATATAATTCTTTATCTAATTTTCTTTAATTTTCCTTTTTTTTAATTATTAATTAATAATTTTTGTTTTTGTTGTTGCTAAAGTACAATACATTCTTCTTGGTTGTTACAGTTTTTCTTATTCTTTTTTGGTTTTTTGTTTGTTTTTTTATTATTTTTGGTTTATAATTAATAAATTTTCTTAATAAACTTACTTAAAAATTATTAACAATTTTTTTTTTCTTTTTGTTTATATAAATGTTTTATTTGTTTTTGTTTTTATTATTATTTATTATTACTTTTTTCTTAATTTTTTTTTTTATTTTTGTTAATTTTTATTATTTTGCTTTGCTTATATATGGGTTTTGTATATAAAGTTTCTTCTTCTTATTTTTTTTTTTTTTTGTTTTTGGTAATATTTTATAATTTATTACGTCTTCTTCTTCTTCTTGCTCTTCTTTTGTTGTGTTGTTGTGGTTGTTCCTTGTCCTTTTGACATTTTACACTGGACATGTGATAACATCGTATTCAAACATTAACGAAACGGCAACAAAAACGAAATACAATAGAAACATGGTAAAACCTAAACCTTTATTCATACGCCAACGGAAGCAGGCAATTGACATAACGACAAATAATAACATCATAAATAATATCGTTATGGAACAGACCATGCCCACTGAATTCACTTCCACTGGTGCATTATAGAAAATGCCATATAACAGCCACGGTATAGGTAAACTAAAAAAAAAGGAAAACATGAAGAATTATTAGAACAATTATTAAAAAATTCAAATTAAACAGAATTTAATAAAAAAAACAAAATTACAGCTACATTGTTTATCAACAAAAATACAACATTAGCAACATTGTTTATAAACATTCGTATTCTCTAATTCTTTGTACTATTGAAACATCAATTGAAGTCGCCGTAATCTAATAGGTAGTACATAAATAATTGGCCATCAGGATTACGACCTAGGTTCTTACATCACTTATGTTGTGTGCTTTAATTTTTATACATGAGTGGTAGGACACCTACAGTTTAAAGTCGACTTCGAATGACAGATTTTTGAGAAACTTTTCATCGCGATTTTTTATTTACTTTAAGGGTTTTTGCCAGAAATCTGCTGAGCGTAAGTCGCCGAGGAAATATTTTGTCATATTTCGTTTACAAGAAGATGCCTGGCCTGGGTTAGTATGTTGGTTAATTCGACTAGAGTCTGTGGTTCAACGCCTGGCCCAGACATCTGGATCAGTCTTCTGGCAGATTTTCTGAAAATAAATAAAATTCCGATGAAATGTTTTCAGAAACTAAACGTTAAGCTGTATATACTCAACAAGGGAGCTGTGAGAAACTAGATTGTTATCGTGACTAAAGGGATCTAATGATCAATCTTATATGTATTCAGTTGTCCTATCTTATCGGCATTTTCCGATAAGATGCTGTAGTGATCGGGAAGTCTTTATGAGTTTTTAATACCTATGAACTCCACATCCCGTTTTCTCATTCAACTTTGAGTGAACGATGCCGATATCTAGAGAATATGCAGCAGGGTCAGATCATATAAAGCTGCTTAGATTATCTGTTCATCGATTTTAAGCCGATTGCAATAAGAATTGCCTACTGCTAGTTTAGAGTTCGTTTTATATTTAATTTTTTTTATTTGACCCAATCTTTTCTGTCAACATGTTGCTCGTGAGATTTTTGTGCAACATTTTTCATTATTGTCGAGATTAGTATATTTTCTACGTCCTCTAGCAACATGTTGTTCGTGAGATTTTTGTACAACATTTTTCATAAAATTTTTACGCATTTATTGCCGAGATTATAATATTTTCAATAAAATATTTTTCCTCTAGCAACATGTTGCTAACGATTTATAAAAATTGCAATTAATTTAGTTAATTTTCAAATTTTTTTTTGTTATCTTTTCAATTTTTCTAGTTAAATAACAACAAGAACACACGATTATAATTCCCATAAATTGTTGATTTCACCTTACCCGCTTTGTATTCTTTCTACATATTATCGGGGGTTTATTTTTTATTTTGTTCTTGGACATTTTGCTTGGTTCGGCTATAGAACAATTGAGGTGAAGGTCATTGTCAGAAGTTTTTTGTTTGTTCGAAAACCTATACCACCAGCAGAGAGTGAAATGCTTAAATTTTAAAAAAAAAATCTATGCAGAAAAACAATAAAAAACAAAAAGAAATACAGGCACTGGTCTATTGTCTGCTGAGGTTTTTTCTTTGCACATTTTTTATTCTAAAAGTCTAGAAATAGTTTTAAAACAAAAGAACCAAAAATAACACCACCCACCCCCCTATATTTATTATGTGTGGCATTGTTTTAAGTACACAAAACTTATGGGTTTTTTTATTTTATTTTATTTTATTTTCTTTTCTTGTTTTTATAAAAATAAAGAATATAAATAATTTCTAGGCTTAACTGAAAACAAAAGATCATAAAAAAATTATTGCATAAATAAATATGTACAGTAAGAAAAAATGAATAGAAAATGAAAATAGAAAACAAAAAATAGAAAACAGAAAACACAAAACCAAAGTAAATGTCAACTTGAACTTACTCACAAGTATGGCATTATTTGTCACAAAATAACTATTATTTGTCATTAGATTTCTTTTATATTTTTTTTTCTCCTTTCTTTCTTTATCTTTTTTTCTTTCTTTCTATAAGTGTTCATGTATTACCATCTCCACCTTCACCTCCATATCTAAACGCCTGTCCATACCTCGTACCCTCATATTCAGTTAAAAAAAAAATTCAAATTGAAAAGCTTTGAAAAAAATCCTGACATTTTTATTCATAAAATATATATGCAAGTATATTGTATGTATGTATGTATGTATGTATATATGCTACAATAAATAAATTGTATGCACAGTAGTTGTGGAATAAAATAAATATTTCAGTTCGAACATAATAATGGAACCAACTAGAAATGAATACAATGAAGCCTAGGAAATGAATATTATTATTGGAAAATATATTTTCATTTAGAAATGTATGTCTTATTTGGCAACATGTTGCTACAACATATCGCTCCTTTATTGCAACATAGTCATATCTCAAAAAAACTTGAACTTGGCAAAATCCGATTTAAGTTTTCAAGACATAAGCCCTATGATATAATCGCCGCAAATACTTTTTGCTATAACTTCGGTTCAGCTTGGGATATGAAACTGATTTTTTTTCAACATGTAGAGAAGGTCTAAAAGAGCAGTTTTGCTTAAGTAACTACAAATTTTTAATTTTTTGAGATATGACTATGTTGCAATAAAGGAGCGATATGATATGTTCACTTGAGATGAAAATTATTATTGAAATTTGCTGAGGTATTGTTTCTTCTTGCTTCACTAACAATTAAAGGAAATTTATAAGTTTTCTTTTAAGCCGGTAGTGCTAGGAAATGGTCCGCCTAATAACTTTTTTTTTTTAAACGTTTTCAAATACAAATTTTCCAGTTAATAATGTAAAATAATTTCATCCAAATGGCTGCCTCGGCTGGCCATGCAGTAGTCTACACGATCGGCCGAATTTTTAAGCACATTATCGATTGTGTGTAGCTGTATTTCGACAATGGCTTCACGAATATTATCCTTTAAAGCGTCAATTGTCTCTGGCTTATCGGCGTAACTCTTTATTTTAGACGGCGCTCCACAAATATTAGTCCAACGGTGTCAAATTGTTGCTTCGAGGTGGCCAAACGACATTAGCTCTGCGGCTAATAATGCGATTTTCAAAAATAGGGCGCAAAACATCGAATGTAGCTTCGGCTGTGTGGCACGTAGCGTCTTCCTGTTGAAACCAAATGTTGCCAATATTGTGAACAAAAATTTGTTCAAATGGCCCGATAACGATCGCCATTGACTGTAACGGCCACTTCTTACTCATTTTCGAAGAATAATGGCCCAATTATGTCTCTGAACCAAAATCCGCACCAAACAGTGATTTGTTTTGGGTGCGTTGGCTTTTCAATGTGTGCGTGCGGATCTTCTATAAGCCGATCGCAGGCCTACTTAGCGAAACGAAAACGCGTATACGCAATCATATTCGTTCTACGGAAGGATAAAACTAATTATCTGTCAAATCAGACATGAGCTAAGTGTTACCATTCACGAAATAAGCACTAGTTGAAAAAAAAAAACGTTAGATGGCGGATATTTCAATGGTGATGTTTTGAATAAATTTTTTACGGTTATGAAGCTCATTACCAACTCCGAAAATGGTGCTTGGAGTACTAAGAAATAATTTTTGAAACCCATTGTATTCGGAAAAAGTTACTCTTTGGTTTGAAAATGATTGTTAAAGAAGTTACCAAGTGTTATAGTCGTATGGTAACCTACCTTTTTTGGTCTGCAATTGAATATTATGAACTGATCGGTATATGGCTTGAACAAAACGGTTAGTTTTGTAAGGCTATAAGTTGGAGCTATAAGTTGGGTTCGAATCCCAGGTCAGACATCAAAACGAAAAATATTTCTTCGGCAACTTCCTCTCAGCAGATTTCTGGCAAAGACTCTGAGAGTAAAAATTGTCATGAAAAGCTTCTCAAAAATCTGTCGTTCGGAGTCGACTTTAAACTGTAGATCCCGCCACTCAAGGATAAAATTAACGCACACAACATAAGTGGTGTGAGAAGCTAGGTCGTAATCCTGACTGAAGGGTTGTAATGGCCAATTATGTATGTATGTATGTATAAGTTGGAGGATTTGAAAACCAACATTTGTTAAGTTACCGCCGAAATATCAATAATTTTTTAATATTTCCATTTGAATATATGCTTTTTTTAATCTCCTTAATGTTGCTGAAACAGTTTTATTTAATAAAAACAAATTCTAAAATGCTGCTGCAACATATAGTGTAAATTTTTTTTTTTAAGAGTTAGAACGTTAGTAGGGTGGGTTTCACTGATTTCTTTTACCTAATTTGATTTTTAATGATCAACAATGTTCAAAAAACATTTGCATCTAAATAAAAAAAAATTCTTAAAATGTTACTGAAATATTATTTCATGTTATAAAAATGTTTCTTTATTTTAATTTATACTTTACAATGTTATTAAATGTTGCAGCAACATATAACTGAAATTAATATAAATTAAATTTGTGATTTTTTAATACGCAACAATGTTTATATACAAATACTAGAACATAGTTGTAAGACGACTTGTAAAGCTAGCTGGTTCCGTTAGTCACCATTCTATTATCGAATCAAAATATTGTTCATATTGTTCATATACAATAACAACAACTTGCGTAATTTAACCTTGCCAAATGCCTTAGACTTTTAATGATGATGAAGGATTATTTTCTAAGTAGGAAACGTAACCAAAGATAAAGGGACAACAACAAGGAGGATACTTGTTAGTAAAATATTAATAAAAAAAGAAAAACTAAAAAGAAATCTATGGAGACACTATAAAAGAGAAAGAGAGAGAGAGAGAGTGAAATGCAAAAATGCTTGAATGGAAGGTTGTTTTGGTTATTTTGTTGGCATTTGTTGAAATTGTTACGCGTTTTTCCTCTCCTCGTTCGTCCGTTCGTTCACTTGTTCGTTGAATACAATTCTACAGCGTTGTGTCGTTGTGTTGTTGTGTTGTTGTGTTGTGTTGTGTTCTTGACGTTGTGCTTTCATGTTGAAAATAATGAATGATGCATAGCACACTATCGCTACAGCAAGTATGCAAGTATTCGTGTAAGTAACACTCACCTACACAGACATGTTGATGAGGTATAAGAGTTTTGTTGTTGTTTTTAAGTGGAAGTAGGCTGAGTGATAATTAGTATCATGATGTGTTTGTAAAGAAAAAGGGGAAAGACAAAAAACCCATGTTTTTTTTATTATTCTCAACCTTTTTTTTCTTCTGTTATTGTTAACTTGTGTTATTACAAAATCAACAATAACAACAACAACAACAGCAACAGCTACTGCCTTAGTTACAATGCATAATAAAACAAAAAAAAAAAAGAAAATATTGTGAATGCGTGCATTTACTCGTTGTTTTCAAGTACAAGATAAATAATGCGTAGTATTGCCTACTTTTAAGGGGGGGAGGAGATGTGAGGTGTGTATGTAAGCTAAAGAGAAACTATGTATAACGTTCGGTTTTCTTTCGTTAGCATCATGTGCAGCATCAGTATTACAAATAACTGAAGGCAAAATATTTCAACTTTGTGTGTTGAGTGTGTGTGTTTTTTTTCTCTTTTTAGAAGTTTCCTCATGAAAAATATGAAAAAAAAATGTCATCTTCACGTGTGATGCTGATTCTTTTTTATTTATTAGACTATCGTACTCATTGCTATGTATGCTACAGTGGTGAAGATTATTTTAGCACACCTCATATACATAAATGCCATTCAACATTGTAATTTAATTTATTGAAATAATTTGTCTTTTTTACGGTTTTATTTTATGATCGATTAATAATATCAACTGGACTTGTAGGGCTACTAAATGTTATAAATATACAGACGTAGAATTGCTTTAGAAGTGTTCATACAGCAAATGTGCTAACTTAATGCCCACCACTCTATGTAAGTATTTATTTAAATTGTAGCTTAAATTTCAAACTAACTTAAAAATGTTGATTACTTAATCAAGGCTATTGTAATCCGACTGTTTTAAACAAAAATCCCAACAAATGATTACAAATTTTAATTTACCTACTTAAAGTGATTGTTTTGACTTAAGAATGAAACTGATTTCTTTTAAAACATTTAATATGCAGACTATGAAAGCGAAAAAAGTAAAACAAACTTGATTTTAATTTAAACAAAATAAAATTAAAATGTCGGGTTCGCCATCTAACGTTTTTTTTAACTAGTGCTTATTTCGTGAATGGTAACACTTAGCTCATGTCTGATTTAACAGAAAATTAGTTTTATCCTTCCGCTGAACGAATATTGACCGTCCAATACGTTTTTGCTTCGCTAAGTGGGCTTGCGATCGACTTACAGAAGATGCCGATTTTGGCATCTTTTCATTTCGATATTGGCAGGTATGTAAACAAGCAAAATTGTCCCATTTGGAAAAGCCGACTCACCCAAAACGAGTCACTGTTTGGTGCGGCCGTGGTCTAGTGGGTAGTGTGTTGGCTTATTAGACAAAAGGCCAGGGTTCGTATCCCAGGTCAGACATCAAAACGAAAAAATATTTCTTCGGCGACTTCCTCTCAGCAGATTTCTGGCAAAGACTCTGAGAGTAAAAATTGCCATGAAAAGCTTCTCAAAAAACTGTCGTTCGGAGTCGACTTTAAACTGTAGGTCCCGCCACTCATGTATAAAATTAACGCACACAACATAAGTGGTGTGAGAAGCTTGGTCGTAATCCTGACTGAAGGGTTGTAATGGCCAATTATGTGTGTACTATGTATGTTTGGTGCGGATTTTGGTCTAGAGGCATAATTGGGCCATTTTTTTTCGAAAATGTGCAAGGAGTGGCTGTTACAGTCAATGGCGATTGTTGTCGGGCCATGTTGAACGAATTTTTGTTCACAAAAATTGAAGAGGAAGCTACATTCGATGTTTTGCGCCCTGTTTTTAAAAATCGCATTATCAGCCGCAGAGTTGATGTCGTTTGGCCAACTCGGAACAACGATTTGACATCGTTGGGCTAATATTTGTGGGGTGCAGAGACAATTGACGCTTTAAAGGGCAATATTCGGTAAGCTATTGGTGAAATACAGCTGTACACAATCAATAACATTCTTAAAATATGGACTGACCGTGTAGCAGTAGCCTACAGCCGAGGCAGTCATTTGAATGAAATTATTTTCTATTATTAACTGGAAGGATTGTGCTTTCAAATAAGAAAAGAAATTTAAGAAAATATTCAGTAGATTTTTTTAAGGCATTTACAAAAAAAAAAACGTTATTTGGCGGACGCCTTATTACATTTAAATTGATAACAGCCAATTTCGTTGCCAAATTGTTTCAGTTATTGCTGCTTTGATTACACCATTTCCCCCTTTTTATTTTTCATAGTAATTTGACGGTGTGCAGTTAGATTTACTTTGTACAGCAGCATTTGGAAAAAAATTTTTGAATTTTAATGACATTTTAATGGATTTTAAATGTTCTTTTGTAAGGAGAGGGAGAAAAATAAAAAAAAAAATGAAATGAAATAAAATATAAAATAGATTTTTCAACATGTTTTCCAGATAGAAATGCACACTTCATAAAACGTGAGTAAAAATCTTAAAATCAGAGTGGATGGCAGATGAGGCCAACACATTATTAAAGAGTTTTTACGTATGTTATTGAAATCAAGAAATAATTGCCTCAAAATGAAAAACTAATTTATGGAAACATACGATATTGATGTTTTAGGTTAGAAATACTTTGAGCAACATTGTTGCTAAACATTTATGTTGATAAGCTCATTAGATTTGATGATAAAAATCAATTTATTGAATTTTAATGTCCTTTTGCAAATGCTATTTAAGGCTTTTGCTTTATAAATCACATACATACATAGTTGTCCAATATTTACGCTACCAAAGGAAAAAGGCGAACCAACTGTATTAAAAACCATTTTATTTAAATTTTTCATGTGTTTTTGTTGTCCAATATATGGATTTTTATATAGCAAAGTAAGTATCCCTATGTGACCATCATATCTTTGAATTTTATTTTATTTTTTTTTGTGTAATAAACCTGCTGTCCTAAAAAAGAAAGACAATCCAACCAGCAGCTGGTGGTTTTCAGCTTTGTAAGTTTCATTTTCCATTGTGGTTTCTAAATAAACTTTTCCTAATACTTTTCATACTTTCCATATCCAGGTTCGTTATTGTTTTTGGCCATGCATTAAGAAAGTTTATCCAACTTAGACTTTGTGTGTGTGTATGTGTGTGTGTGGGGTTGTAGGATTATTAAATGAAATGTTGGAAAAAAACTTCCTGGCTACTGTTAAAACACATGACTTTATAGTTTACTTTAGTAAGCAAAGGTTTTGGTTTTTCTTTGTAATATTACAATTGATGATGGCTTAGGGTATTAGTTTTTGATAATGTTGAAAAGTTTTTCGTTTTTATTAAAGCATTTGAAAAAATTTTTAATGCCTTTGCAAAGAAATTTATAAAGGCAACATGTTTAGGAACATAATATGTTTAGAAACAAACTGAAATAATAAAAATTTAATGAGTTTTAAATTGTAATTCTTCTGAATTTTAGATTTTAAATAGAAACATGATTAGGCAACATGTTTAGCTACACGATATGTTTAAACAGCAACATGTTTAAGCATATTAATGAAAACTTTTATTTTTTAACTAAGAACGCACGTGTATTTTTGTAAAATATATGAAAATAATGCATCATTTAGAATGATTTCGTTATCAGTTTGAAACATACTTTCTTCAATATTATCAAAATTCGCTTATTATTTTTCATATTACCATAAAGCAACATGTTGCTTAAAAAATTTATATTTTAAATTTGAATCAACATGTTGCTTAAACATTTCTTTAAATTTTTCTTTCTATTCGTTTTTAAAAATTTTATGTAAAGATTACTTACCCAACGGTAACATCAAAGATATTACTACCCACAGAACTGGAAACAGCCATATCGCCAAAGCCTTTACGTGCTACAATAACCGATGTTATCAGATCTGGTATGGAAGTGCCAGCCGCCAAGAATGTTAAACCCATAACCTTAGAGAAACAGAAAGAGAGAGCGAGATAGAGCGAGACAAAGAGAGAGAGAGAGAGAAAAAATAAATTAAATTTTACAAAATAAAAGGAAAAAAAAACCTACTGCCCATTGAAGATATTTACCTCAGGCGGTATACGTGCGGTATCGCCGGCAACATTGGCCCACCATACCATGAGATATGAAAAGGCCGCTATCCATACAATCGAACCAATAAACGTAATGGGAAATAGTTTTTTACCTTTAGGAGTTACGCGTATCAGGCAATGTCAACCACATGGGTATCAAGAGCGGGGCTACCAAAATGTAAGTTAAACGTTTACGGGCAGTATCTGGCCAGGCCATGCTTAAGGGTTCGGGTTCATCTTCGATTTCTTGTGTCTGCTAAAAAAGTTGTTCAGTTTTTTTGTTTTTTTTTTTCGATTGGTTTTTGGGCATAAGAATAGAGATATGAAATGTTTTATTAATTTAAAGTATATTAACTGGCGTTTAGAGGGTAAAGTAAAGTTTTTAAGAAAAAAGTTTTTAAAAATTTCTTTACAAAAGGGATTTTAAAATTGATTTATTTTTTGCATATTTTTTGTTGTTTTTCTATACATAACTTTAGATAGCTGTATTTGTATTTTTTTTTTCGTATGTATACATATATAGTTAATTAATTAATCAAATTAATAATGAATTAATAAGTAATTTTTAATAATTTTAATATAATTTAGTATAAAATTTTTTTGTTTTAGATTAAAATATATGGCATATATATGTATATACGGTATATTTATTATTATTATATATTTATAATGGTTAATAGAATGTAAGGTGACTATGAATTTAAAAGAAAAAAAATAAAATTTATTTTTTAAATTTAAAATATTTATATTGAGTTTAAAAAAGTGCATTTAAACAAAGAAAATTAAAGAAAATCGAGAACAAAACAATAATTTTATTTTAAATAAAACAACATGAGAAATATATGTATGTTTATAGCCTATACACAGGCGTTGGGAGAAAATAAATGTAACTAAGCAAAAGTAAAGCCTATTTTAAGGCATTTTAAAAACCAAAAAAATTAATACTCAAAAATTAAGCAAAATTTACTCTTTATAAACAATTTCATTAAACAGAAAATGAAAAAAAAAATTTCAATAATAAATTAATTAAAGCCAAAAAATTTATACCAAAAAAAATTCATAAATTTTATTTAAAGCCTATATAAAGGCTTATTTAATATTACAAAACCAAAGGCTATTTTTGTTTGAAAATAAAAAATTAAAAAAAAAACAATTCATTTACAGGCATATATTCACATAAAAAAGCACATGCTTTAGAAATAGATTTTGTTGTTATACATACGTATTCACTGAATTTGAAACATAATTTTATACAAAATTTCCAGTTTCTCTTTACACTTTATTTTCTATTCGTACAGCGTAAAGCAGCTACTTCTGCTTCATTAGGCAATGGGAGAGAAACATTTTCTTTTTGTTTTTTCTTATTTAGATTAGTATAGTTTTATGGTTTTGTAGTTAAATATTTAAAACATACTTTAAGGGTTAACACAAAATTCTTTTATGTTTATAAACTATTAACAATAATTGCCAACATATATGGCTAAAAGGTTATAAAGCGTTAAATTTTAAAAGAAAAATTATGTAAACAAACTCTTTAAACGGTTAAAAGATAATGTGATTTAAAGACCAAAAATAGAGTATATTTTAAGGAGTATATTTTATATTTAATAGAGTATATTTAAGGTCCCCATCTGGTGGGGATGGCATTTATCTGCATATATTTCTTTTGATGATCCCTTCTCAGCAATCTTTTGGTAAAAGGTTTTGCAAGTAGCTTAATTCTGTCTTTTGGATTCTCAAATCTATCTTTTGGATTTGATGTTAAACTGTAGTGTCTCGCCACTCATAGACAAAATTAACGCGCACGACATGTGTGGTGTGAAATGTCAGATCCAGGTCATAATAATGCATATATGCAGTGATGCGAGAACAAGTAGGTTTATCGCTTCTAGGGTACCGAATTCCGGCGATGAGCAGTTGTAGTCGTTCAATGTTATTGATGTGGCGATTACGCTGGAGCTGCTCTCGGCTTAACGGTTTTCTGCCATCTTAACTAGATGCACTAGAAAGGTTAAAATATTGCTTCCAATATTGGCAAAATTTGGTTTCAACAGGACGACGCTGCGTGTCACACAGCCGTGGTACACTCGATGTTTTGCGTCCTGCCGGAGAGCTTATGTCGTTTGGCCACCTCGGAGCTGCGATTTTGCACCGTTGGACTATTATTTATGGGATGCCATCAAAGATAAGTGTTACACCGACCAGCCAGAGACAATTGACGCTTCAAAGGCCAATATTCGAGAAGCCATTGGTGAAATACAGCTGCACACAATCGATAATGTGCTTAAAAATTCGACCGATCGTGTAGACTACTGCATGGCCAGCCGAGACAGCCATTTAAATGAAATTATTTTTCATTATTAACCGGAAGGATTGTACTTTTAAATAAAAAAACAAATTTGCAAAAAAATTCAGTGGGGTTTTTTTAAAGCATTTAAAAAAAAAAATTATTTAGCGGACCCTTTATTACAGCATTATTACTTTGTTAAGGAATAGAACCGAATTCCCTTTATTGTTATTTAGACGTAGTTGTTGTTGTTTTTATAATAATTGCCTTCAAAACTTTTACCTTGACAAAGACTTTTTCGCATAAATAAATACGTTTTAAAAACTTGTTTCTTTTTTTGTCTCATTGTATGACAATTGAATACCAATTTATAAAAAATTACATTAGTTTTGTTGTAATTTCGAGCGAATTTTTTTTTTTTTTTTAGTAAAATAAATCAATATTTAATTACAATATGACACTAATGCCACAACAACAACAAGACTGTTTAATACATCACATGTGAGAGTGTATATCAGATCAGAAGGTCTCACGGCTGTCTTATAATATTTGTCTGGCATTGTAATGCTTTAATGAGTGCAGATGAGCGTACAAACCGAACCCAAACCAACAAAAAAAAAAAGAAAAGCTTTTTAAGCCTTTTTTCTAATCCGCTTATGGCTTTGGCCAATAGCGTAAGTAGTTGTAGCAGATATTTTTGTTGTTGTTGTTCATGTTCATATTCATGTGGATTTGCAATAAATGCTTGTGGGGGTGCCTGTGTATTGTAAAGCGTTAATAAATGACAAATTTTCCCTCTTAAATTGCCATTTATTTACAAATACATCTACAATGCAATGCAATAAAAACATATTACAGCTACTAATACTTATACATACTACCACCATGTGTATGTATGAATTATTCACACATACACATGCATACTTGCACACTCAGTTAGCAAGCTTGTCATTGCCATTATGATGCACGAGTACTTTGCCGTGTTTAACGTTGTCATTGTCATTGATGATGACGATGATGATGATGATTAAAATGTTCATTATCTGGCTGGGAAATGTGAAAGCAGTTTAACAAATATCATCTACAACAGCAATTATACAATAATTATAACAACAATAATAATAAAAATCATTATTATCATAATTATTATTATTATTCCTCGCCTTATTATTACTATGATCATTACAAACGTCATCATTAAAGGGGTTTTTATCTCAATACAAATTTCAAGTTGATGTGGCAATGAGAAAAGCGCCTACTTGTAATACACAGTCCATCAAGTTTGAAAATTTTCAAAATGCAAATGTAAATGCTGCTGAATCGACCCCAGTCGATTATAAAGGACTTTTACCGAACAAAGTTGATTTCTTTGAAGTGAGAATTGATGCAAAAAGGATAAGAAATTTTCAAATCATTCGTCAAAATCATTTACACGTACATAACTCTTTCTTCGTGCTCATTTAATCATTTAATGACATGAAGTTGCATGAATGGTCCAGTTTGAGAGCATAGAATGGGATTTAGTGATGGCTTTGCAATTCCGCAAACAGTCTACAACCTCTAACGCATTCTTATGCAGATCTTCGCTTATCTCCTTGTGTTTGTTTAATATGCCTAATAGAAAGCTAAATAAAATAGCTGTTCAAAGGCATAAAATGCTATTGAAAATGAAACTCTTACTTGCAAGAGCCTATATAAGCATGTGTTCTCCGTTTGCCACTATTGCAGCAACTGCTGCAATCAATAACTACTGCTTCTGCTTATAAGTTGTGTATGGCAATTGATTTCTTTACTGGCAAGAGTAATAACGGTTATAATTGCAGTTGTGGTTGTAGCAGTAGCAGTAGTAGTGGTAGTAATTGCTGTTGTTTTATTTTATATTCATAATAATAAATGTGACATCTTATATTGTGTGCATAATTTATCAGTAGCGGCAACAAGAACAACAACAACCATATCAAGATTGTGTTAAATATTCTACAACAAAATTAATGTTGCATTTGAAAGAAAGAGAGAAAGAGAAAGATGGAGAAATTTGCTTGTTATTCATCTCAATTCGTTGTCACTTTAATCATGTCTTTGCCATTGTTGTTGCTGTTGTGATGTAATTGAGTGGAAAAAATTATCTTTTATGTAATAAAAGATTTCAATTGAAATGTCTTCTTTTAATTTCCATTTCATTTGGAGTACATAGTTTGAAATAGCTTTTCCCTTTAAATTAAAAAATTTTTTATTCCATACCATAACGTTTCATTTCGGTTTTCTTGCATTTCTTCGTTTCTTTATATATTTTCAAATTATTAAGCTTTGTAGTAACGTTTAAATTTTATTTAAAATTTAACTAGGAAGTGTTTCATTAATTCCATTTTATTCCTATAACCAATTTCATTATATATTATGCTTCATTTATAAGCTTTAAAGGATTGCAATGTTTAATAGTCCTTTCTGTTTAGATTATTAAATGTTTCATCAATGATATTTTGTTCCTTTAACCTAATTTGTATATTTTTTTTTTGTATTAGATAGGCAACAGGTGTTTCATTGAATACATTTTCGTTCCTTATAGTTTATTTGACGTAAAATGTAGTAATTAGATTTTCTCATTACATTTATACAATTTGAAACATTTTTTTTCTTAATTTAACAGATGTTTCATTGATTCCATATCGTTCCTCTATACATTTTGTTGTAAAAAGTAACAAGTAAGTTTTCGTGTTAGCTTAATTAGCTTTGTCTTTGAAAATTTTCCAGTTGTTTCATTGATTCCATATCGTTCCTCTATACATTTTGTTGTAAAAAGTAACAAGTAAGTTTTCGTGTTAGCTTAATTAGCTTTGTCTTTGAAAATTTTCCAGTTGTTTCATTGATTCCATATCGTTCCTCTATACATTTTGTTGTAGGTTTGTCTTTGAAAATTTTCCAGTTGTTTCATTGATTCCATTTCGTTCCTTTATTTAATTTTTTTTTTGTTGATGAAGTAGATATTGAGCTATCTTTTATATTTAAATAATTTTCAATATATTTTCGAATATGAATTTATATTATCCAACGGAAAAAATTAAAACTTCATCAATTATTAAAGTGTTTTGCTAAAAATTTGTATCCTTTTTTAAATTCTTTCGCCGATGGCAGCTGTTCATTTATTTGTATTTCCTGGATTGTTTTAAGAAGTATAATTTTGTCTGTTCTTTCAGCTTCTTTTATAAACTCTCTGGTCTTTTTATTGAATTTTATTAAGTTTTTAATTTTCTTTTCTTGTTATTTTTAGTTCTTTTTTGTTGTTTTTTTTTGCTTTTTTTTTTAATAAATTTTTCTTTTAATTCCTTGTTATTCTTCTGCTCAAATTTCATTATGAAATTAAATTGCTATTTAAACATTTTCCTTCCTCTTTCTCTTTCTCTCTTTCGCTCTCTATCACTCTCACTCTCGGGTTTTCTTTTTCCATGTTTGCTTATGTAGCAGCGTTGTTATTGTTGTCCTTTCTTTCTTTGGAAAAATGTCCTTCACTTTTGTTCATTTTTTTTGTTTTGTTTTTTTCTTTTTAAACAATTTCTCTTGCTTAACTCACATCCATCCAGCGTTCTCTTGGCATCTTTTTTAAATTTTTTTTTTTTTTATCAAATTGCATGAAATGTATGGCAATGCATATGCATATGCATGCTTTTAAATGAAATATTTTATCTTTCGTCTATGTGTGTGCGTGTGTAAATAAATGTTACATTAAATATTTATTCACACACACACACACAGATAGACACAAACATGAATATGTTTTTATTTATTTATTAATTCATTTATGCATGTGTATGTATGCATGTATGTATGTGTTGTTTAAGGAATAAAGACATCAACATGATTTTACTATTTATTGTCACTTTATGTTGATGTTGATGCTGCTGATGTTGATGCATGAAGAAATAAAAGAAAACACACAGAGAGAGAGAGAGAGAGAGAGACTGAGAAACAGTAAAACAAAGCATTCATTGATTACCCAACAAACATGCAGAACCTTAATTCAAATTGAGGATAACTTGCATCCCAATTGATTGCGTGTGTTGACTGACGTCCAGTCAAACTGGTTGTATTTGCAAGTGTATGTATGTGTATGTATGTAACTTAACAAACTCACATATATTCTCACTTATACATATACCCACCTATATCTGTATAACAAGGAAGCTTTTGAAATTTTTAGAGCCAAAGCGAGGGATGAGAGAGTCCTTTAATGTTATTATAAAATTTTATCAGGTTTGTGTAGCAACAACACAATCATTGAGAAAATTCATCAGAGTAAACGACATTTATTGAAAACGAAAAAGAGAAAATTGATTGCATTGATGGCACAGGAAAATATTGAAATACAATTAATAAGACAGGATATGTTTAGGGTGGCGAAATATAAACATTTAACACCGTTTTTTTTTGTTTTTTGGCAGTATTATAACCACATGATGACGTAAAATAGGATCCTGCGATAGAAGAACACTAACCCTTAATTTTGTGTTAAAACGGTGTTTGGTTCTATTGCTCTCATATTTATAATGGACAACTAATTAGGATACCGAATCCACATCGGGTCTCGAGACTTCTAACGTGACATTCATACTTCCTGTGAGCAATGGGAGCTTATTTTCGATCGACCAGTACTAGAAAATACCAAATTCGTGGAAAATATTGAGCGAGAGTGTATTGGGTCCGCCAAATATTTGAAAATACAATCTTTCCGGTAAATAGTGGAAAATAATTTCATTCAAATAACTGCCTCGGCTGGCCATGCAGTAGCCTACACTATCGGTCCAATTTTTAAGCACATTATCGATTGTGTGCAGCTGTATTTTCTTTAAAGCGTGAATTGTCTCTGGCGTGTCGGCGTAACTCTTATCTTTGACGGCACCCTATAAATAATTGTCCAACGGTGTTAAATCGCAACTGACATCAGCAATGGGGCTGATAATGCGATCTTCAAAAACAGGGCGCAAAATATCGAGTGTAGCTTTGTGATACATAGTGCCGTCCTGTTGAAACCATAGGGGCCGTCCACTTATGTTTGGAACACAAATTTGGTTCAACAAATGGCCCGATAACGATCGCTGATGGACTGTAAAACGGCCACTCTTGCTCTGAAATCAAAATCAGCAGCAAACCAGTGACTCGTTTTGGGTGCGGCGGCTTTTCAATTATGCGTGCGGGTTTCTGTGCCCCAAAAGCAACAATTTTTGCTTAGTTTAATGTACCCGACAAGATCAAAATGAAGCTTCAACTGTAAAAGCATGATTTTTTCTAGCCATGATCAACATCTTCTCTTAGTGCGATCGCAGGCCCACTTAGCGAAGCGAAAACCCGTTATATACAACCATATTCAGTTTAGCGGAAGGATAAAACTAATTATCTGTCAAATCACTAAATAAGCACTAGTTGAAAAAAAAAACGTAAGATGGCGGACCCGATAAATTTGTTGCCCTCTACCATTGAATTAAAATAATGCAGAAAGAGAAAAATTATTTAAAAAGAAAAATCATGACAACAAATCGACAATATTTTGTATTCTTTTGTATTAACCAAAACGGTTTAAAAGGAAATCTAATGGATTTTATTGAAATGTTGCCAACATTGGTAGTCCAGTAGGTATGTTCATAAAAAAAAAACAAATCCAATAAATCCATACGTTTAAGTCTGTGCTGGGCACTGATATTCAATTTAACCTCACATTGGTAGTTTTACAAAAAGCATACAAAAATAACCTGAAAATAATCAACCAAAAAACCAAACGACCAAGGACTTTTAGAAATATGAACAGTATTAAGTGGCTATGGTGAAAGGATTAAAAAGAGAGTGAGAGAGCGCGGCAGAAGAGAGAACGGGAGAGAGTGAACAAGTGCACCGCAAAATGTTCGTTGGTGGCTATAAATTGTAGAATTTGGTTTTTTTCCCTTTCTTTCCTTTTGTAAAAGGAAACGATGACAGCAGTTATAGCAGCAACAACAACAACAACAACAAAATCAATGCAAAAAAATCAATTGATTTTAAATTTGCAATGAGAAATAGAAAAAAAAAAACCAAAATAAATGAAAATAATCTCTGCCCTGTGGCCTGCCGCCTCTCATTCTCATTCTCACTCTCTTTTCTCTTGCTTGTTTGCATCAGTAAAAGCCATAAATTTTGTTTATCTTACGTGTTCATATGTATGTACACTTACACTCTTAAACATTTCTGTAACGGAATCATTTCATATCAAGAACAAGAGCATTGACTGTAATTGAGAAACAAATTTTATGTTGAATTAAAATGATACAAAGAGAGAGAAAGAGAGAGAGAGGGCGCGTGCTAGAGGGAGAGAGTGGAAGAGTGAAAGTGTTTCCTTTGTATGGTTGGGTTTTTACTATTGAATTTACAATTTATTTATTTCAATGCCTTACTTTCACTCTCTCTCGCTCTCTCTCTCTCTCTCTCTCTCTGGGTGTGTATGTGTGTGAGAGTGTGTGCAAGAGTAAAGGCTTTTAAGCCTGTATTGCAAGTAAAGAATGCCATGAAATTAGTATTGCTTGTGATTGAAACTAAATGCCTGGCATAGAATTCTACACGAAGAACAACAACAATTTATTTCACGAAAATTAACAAAAAAAAAAGAATAAAAATAATGTCCTTGGCAGCCCTTAAAATGAAAGTGTTGCAAACAACACCTAAGCAAACATGTTTGAACTCTTGTTGAGAACGAAAGAATGTTAGAGAACAAGAAGAAGAAAATGTAGAGAAGACATTATCAATCACGTTGGCCATCAATTTTGTTGAAAAAGTCAAAATTGAAATAGTTTTTCGAAACTATTTTTCTCCATTTTATTTGCATTTTTTTCGTGTTCTTAATACTTTTACTATGACTGACAGTTTAAAACAAAACAAAAAATTCCATTTCATTTCTTTAATATTTTTGTTGTAGTTTTTTTTTTTGTTCTTAACAGATTCCGTATAAAATTATGTTTCATTTTTAGTTTACAGTGTTATTAAGAGTTATGAACATGCATTTTATAAATTCTTACACAAAATGGAAATTCGTTTGTTATTTTTTTGTTCAGATAATTTTAATTTTTAATCTTAGGGTTTCAATATTAATATAACAACATTTAAAGCCACGGCAATTACTTAAAGAATTTTTTTTTTTATAAATTTATTACTTTTTTTTAATGGTTAACAGCAGTGCCAATACATTTATTACAGATTACAGAAATGATTTGAAATGCCTAGAAAATAAGTCCAATGAATTACACACACACAGAAGGAATTTTACTAAAAAAGAAAATTATATTCTACGCTAAGAAACAAATAAAAAAAAAAATTTTGTAAAAAAGAAGAAAAATTAATTAAAATATAATACGAATAAAAGATAAAAACGAATTTTTTTTTAATATTAGATGGTTATCCATTTAAAGGTTTCGACTCCTTCGACCTAGCTAGGCTGATTCACTTAACAATCAAAGAACACTTAAAAACTGTTCAAACTTACGCCAAAAGTAATAATTTAATCATAATGAAGTGATTATACCAACACACTATCGAAGGAATTGTCAGGATTGTAAAGAAATTTGAAGTCGTCGTAGTCTCGTAGGTAATGTGTTGGCTTATTAGACTGAAGGCCCGAATTTAAACCCTAGGTCAGGCATCAAAATGAAAAAATTTCTTCGGCGACTTGCTCTCAGCAGGTTTCTGACATAAACTCTGAGATCCATGAAAACCTTCTCAAAAATCTATTGTTCGGAGTCGACTATAAACTGTAGTTATGTATAAAGTTAACGAACACAACATAAATGGTGTTAGAAGCTAGGTCGTAATCCTGACTGAAGGGTTGTAATGACCAATTATGTAAGTATATATGTATAAAGAAATTTATATTCATAGATAGGTCGACAATGATTGAGAGCATGTGACTTTATGTATAATCTTGGGAGACCGCAGCTCGACGATGGAGGACTCCATTTTCTTCAGTGCATGACTGATGCTAGAGTTTTTTAAGGGTCATTGCAAGATTTTTTTTGCTGCCAGGGATTTATGATGGATCCAAATGGGACTATTATAAAGCGTGAGGACGTTAGAAAGTGGTGTTTAAAGACTTTTCTCTGTGATCATTTGAGCATTTGAACTCTCTGCCCGGCAACACTATTCGAGTTATGCCAAGCTTTGTAATGGAATGAACTTGTCTGAGGGGTGTACGTTCGACCTGCTAGATCTACTTTAGCATAGATTTTTTACAATTCTTCATTCCCATATTTTTTCTTCTTCTTTCACTTCCTTTCTTCATATCTAAGACGATCACTTTAGGTTCAAAGAATTCACTTGAAAGTCACTTAAAATTATGGCGAAACTTGTTCTCACCAAACTCACCCAAAAACCTTAAAGAAAAGCAACAGATGTGATCAAACCTGCACATTCAATTCGATGTATTCGATTCCAAGAAGTTATTAACAATTTCATTGCTCACTATGTCGTATTTTTGTTGGCCTTTGCAACTAACGTGAGAATTAAAGTCGCCTTAACATTTGCAGGCTTCATTCTTTAGCCGTGAAGCTCATCTCTGCTTCATTGTCAAATGTAAAGTCCAGAGAAGCTAGAAGTGGTTGCTGATATATACATCCAGAAAAGTGAGTACAGTAGCCGCTCACAAATTACATCTGCTTTGTTTTTGAGGCAATTCTAATTTCTGAATTATTCTAATTTCTGGACTAGCCATAAAATACAAAAATGCGACGAAAAAAAAGGCATCAGACACGGAAAAAAGTATATAATTTGGTGATTCCACTTTTTAGTTTTACAGAATGAAAAGAATTTGTGGATTTGGGGAAAAAAAAACGTTCAGAAATTAGAATTTTAAATTAATTTTCCTTTTTTCCTTAAATGCTGTTGTAGTACTGATAAAACAATGCAACTCTGTGGTGTAGTGAATCAATAGGGCTATGTACTGTACTGTTCTTAGTAATTATTTTAAACCTCTCCCGTATATGGTTAAATAGCCTTGAATATACTGCTAGTAAAGTAGACTTTAATGTAAGTGGGCGTATGAGTGATATCATGATTATGTATTTAATAAAATGTTAATCATACGCCAGCCTGTTACAAATTCATGATAGTAGTGATAATTGGTAGGTAAAACGTGGCCTCTTCTCTTGGGTGAGTACAATCTTAACCTTTTACAGACGTCTTAGGTTTATATTTTCTTGCAAATGATCCTTAAAGATCTGTTAACGTCAGTTCAAAGTACTATAGAGCGTATGATAACCGAGTTTTTGGCCTACAATTGAACAACACGATCTATTTTAACGAATATCGTGCAATTTGATGGATTCAAAGACAGTGCAAAGTCGGATAATTTTCAAACGTTGGAGTATTTGAAAATCAACATTCGTCAAGATACCACCGAGACAATATTCGAAATTCCATATTGGATACAAGGTATCTGATTTTTCTGTCGAATTAACTTTTGGGATAATTGTTTACGCCGCCCATAATAACCCATCCAAGTATTCATTGTTGAATGAAATTTAAAAATAAAATTAAAAGAAAAAAACAAAATTTATAAAAAAAAAAACAAATAATTAAAAAGTGTTAGAGAGCTAATTATTTAAAGCTGTACTAATTTAAAGAAAATATATAAAATATAAAAGAAAGTTATTATAGACTAAGTTAATTAATTAAAGTAAAGGAATTATAATATCAATCAATTGCAAAAAAGCAGACAAAAAATATATTTTTTTTTTATATTTTTTTAAAAAAGAAATAAAATTTGCTGTTTTAGAATTTAAATAATTTGTAAAACAAAAAAGATCTTAAACAAAGGTAAAGAAATAAAATATTTTTTGGTTGTGAAACTAACTTTGATGCTAAATTTTCGCGTTTGAATTTTGACCCTTTGATCTATCCAGCTGGCACGACGACCACTTAACGATGGCTTTAAATTTGTTAAAAAAAATTCATTTTGTTTAACAAATTTTTGTTTAATTATTTTGTTTTATTTTTTTTTTCATAATAAAAAAAACCAAAGTACAGCAGTAGAGTATAATTGTTTGAAGAAGAAAAAAAAAAATAAACAAAAATTAATATTTAAAAAAATTATTTTTACTTCTTTTATATTCAATAATAATAATATTTTATTTTATTTTTTTGTTTTTGTTATATTATTTGTTATATTTGAATAAAATAATTTTAATTAGAAAAAAATTCTGTTTTTTTTTGTTAAGTTGTAAAAGAGATAAAGAGATCACTTAAATGTTAATAATAAATTACAAAAACCAAGGCGGACTTAGATTATTATTATAAAAGAAAAATCAATAGAAAATCTTAAAATTTAAAGAATATTAAGAGAATTATTAAACGGAATTATTATATTATATTATAAAAGAATGAAGGACAGAGAGACAGAGAGAGAGGGAGAGACAGAATAAGAATAACATAGTTGGGGAGAAGGTTTAATTGCATAACCAAAATGGGGCGTACGGGCAAATTTAGCTTATGGCCAATAAAAAATTTTGTATTTTCTATAATTAAATCGGGTTTAGATCGATGTTTTAGATCGGGTTTAGGCCCAACTCGGAATATTTGTTTTGTTATTTATAAAAAATAAAAACAAAAAAAAAAACTTTAAAATAATTAGTGATGTTATAAACAAAAATTTTAAAAGTTTTAAAAGCTTTGCTTTGTCAATCTATTGAACTAAATACTGTAATAAAAAACTAATTTATTTATTTAATTTTTATAATTAAATGAATTAATATTTAAGCATTAACATTTATTAACTACTTTGTTTAATTTAATTTTATTTTATTTTCAATAAATTAATTGTGAAGCATTAAATTGTGTTTTTAAAAGCTTGAATTTCTAAATAAAAATATAAAGAAAAAAAAATAATTTTTTTAAATTTAATTAAAATGTTTACAAGTAACCAAACTTGATTATGATTTAAGGACTGAACGGAAACAGAGTAAAAAGTAAACCATTTCACAGCTTTCCACGCTTAAGCCGGTGTTACAACCTAGTCTCCCACACTACCCATGTTAAGTATGTTAATTTTATAAATGAGTGGCGATACCTACAGTTCAACGTCGATACCGAATGTCAGATTTCAAAACCTTTATTTACTCTCAAGGGTTTTATCATACATCGTTTTGTTTAAAATGTCTGAGCTAGTGTTTGAATCACAAGTTATCGAAGCTATCTTGTAGTCTACGGCGCTTTCTGTTCTTTTCCTGACTGGAATTTTTCGTAATTGCTGAAGATCAATCGACAGGAAAAACTTCTGCAGGAAGAGAGTTCTACATACGAATAGTTTGGCCGAAGAACGAAGAATTTCTTTTATAGAGCATTGTGTGTTCGACTAAAGTATACACTAAAAATGGATGCTCTCTATGAAAAAGATATGATTTTTATGATTAAAAATAGGGTCGCCGTGGTCTAGTAGGTAGTGTGCTGGCTTATTAGACGTAAAAGCCAGGGTTCGACTCCCAGGCCAGACATCAAAAATAAAAAAAAATACAAAAAGTATTTTTTCGGCGATTTCATGTCTTTCTCTTCTTGTTTCTCAAAAATCTGTCGTTCGGAGTCGACTTTAAACTGTAGGTGCCGCCACTTCTGTATAAAATTAACACACACAACATAAGTGATTGTGAGAAACTGCGGGCTTCTTTGGGCCGTTTGCTGTAGACTGTCTAATGGTGAAGGTTACAGTCACCAGCAGCAACTCGTTTCCTTACCGTTCGCATCTTCCCTCTTTCTACCTTTCCTAAACCAGCACAATGCACTGCATGAGTAGGGGTCATCCCCTGAGTGCTGGTTTAAACAAAAAAAAAAAAAAAAAACAAGAATAGAGGAATAGAGGAATACAATTGACATTGTGAAATAATACAGTAAGACTCCGCTTAACGAGAGGGATACATTCCAATAAGTTCCAGCGCTAAACGAAACAGCGTTAAACGATGCCAAGTAATAAATCAACTATGACGTTGATGCCAAGTAATAAATCAACTGTGCCGCAAGAAAGATGTGTTCGTACTGTAATTGCAACTCCGGAAAATATAGTTGGAATCTTTTACCCGAACATACTAACAAAAGAGCGTTGAAAAAGATACATAGTACACACCATCGCTATATAGTGCACCGCTTTTGATTAGTGCATGGCCATTTCATTTGCAACCGCATAATACTGAAAAAGCGTTAAGCAGGGCAGCGTTAAGCGGGGTCTTACTGTACACTGTTATTTACCCGTGTGATAGCGGGTAACAAAAGAATACTGCCACAGTGGTCACCATGCTTGTCGTAAGAGGCGACTGAAGGTGTTAGTGATGTATTGGGAGTGGGTATTTATATTCTATTCTCATGCATTGCAAAAACATACAATCATAGTTGCTAAAGTAAGTACTTTGCAACATATTTTGTATGTATAAAAATTTCAATCATTGTAAGAGTTAACATAATTTTCCAAATAAGTTTTTGGAGTGTTGGCTTATTGCAGTGATTAGTGATGTATTTGGGAGTGTATTATTACATTTTCATATATTGCAAAACATACAGTTTAGTTGTACTTATTTGATTCGTCATATAAGTTAATTGCACTTTTTCTTTTCTTTGAGAAGAAATTGGGCAACATGAACTTATGTATCAAATAAATTATTGGGTGGGTTGATTCATGCTGGTTTGATTTAGCTGGTATGTTTCGATTCCTCCAATAATCTCTTTTGATATGAAAACTGTCGCCAGTCAGGAACTGTTTGGGCTTCAACTAGTAGCAGTTCTGGTCTTGCTTAGCTGTGAAGCCTGACCAGAGGTCTTTAACGGGTGTCAGGGGCCCCAGAGACATTTCTCTGCCTGGCAATGGTGAGGTCCCTTCGAGGAGCACGTGGTGGCTATGGTTTGGACCTAAATCGCGGGGAGTGCGCAAGTACGGTGTGGCGTTACACTCTTAATGCATTAAAGGAGTTTAGATGGTCTCCGACCCCTAAACAAGAGGGAGGTCATGTCCAAATAACATGGCCTCGAATTGGTACCCACATATGGTGATGTGATGCGTGAACACGGCGCGCGATTGCATCCACCCGCATGTTGGTAACGTGATGCATGATAGACATGTATCGCCCACATGTGATGATGTTGTACGTGGCACGGCACGTTGACGCATCATTGTTTGAGGGGGCGTTGGTGGACGCATTATATTACACCATTGTGTCTTCTGACACACGTGAGATTATGCCATCATGGAGGTGCTCAAGGAAATCAGAACTCACTTTACGCTGTTATTCTGTGTCTGCAGAAATTTGACTTGACTTTGAGCAACAACACATAACGGCAACAAGCCCCTGTTAGATTAAAACGTAACTTGAGAAACGAGGAACAAAGTGTTGATTTTACTCTGTCTTTGGTAGTGCCAGTACAACCAGTTGTGCACACCACTTTTTAAAATTGTTCAAAACACTACCTTAACGTCGTTAGTATGCAATGGATGCCGCTATACACGCAATCGGACGAGAATAATATGAAACTATCTATAACCGGAAGGAAAGAAATTTGAGAAAATATTCAGTACCCTATAGTAGGCTTTTGAATCAAACATATTTGAAATGGCATGGGTTTGATATTAACGTTGCATGCATAGTCATTGCGACCTGTACTTATATCTCAACGTTGTTGTAAGTACGTGAAGTCGCCGTGGTCTAGTAGGTAGTGTGCTGGCTTATTAGATGAAAGGCCCGGGTTCAAATCCCAGGTCAGACATCAAAACGAAAAATATTTCTTCGGCGACTTCCTCTCAGCAGATTTCTGGCAAAGACCCTGAGAGTAAAAATTGCCATGAAAAGTTTCTCAAAAATCGGTCGTTCGGAGTCGACTTTAAACTGTAGGTCCCGCCACTTATGCATAAAATTAACGCACACAACATAAGTGGTGTGAGAAGCTAGGTCGTAATCCTGACTGAAGGGTTGTAATGGCCAATTATGTATGTATGTATGTATCTGGATAAGATGCATTAGTTAGGACTGGAAAATAGTTTCGAATTTACAGCAGCTGAGATTATGGGGAGAGAAGCTTGCATATCGATGTTTATATGGTAAATAGTAGATTTGAATCTAGCCTTAAAGATGATGTTATGCTTTTAGAAGTCCACTTGGAAATTATATGAACTATAATCTGCTAAATTACGCCTAGGAAGGGTAATGCCCCGCCAGTTATAAGGCCTTGTGAAAACTATTTAAGTTTCATTAATTTGGGACTGGTAAGTTCAAGAAGTTACTGCTGATTACATGTGGTTTTGTCATTGCAATTCATTTCTTTTTGCAATTTCTTTGTTGTTTTGTTATTGTTTAGTTTGGCTTTTTACTCTGTTTCCTTTAAGCTTCAAAGCAAAGCAAAATGATTTCGATTTCGAGTTTAGTTTGCTAAAAATTGTTGAAAAATTTCATCTAAAGCTTGTTTTTTTTTGCTATTTCTATTAAAAACTTAAAGACAAAGCAAATTATTTTGTGATCAAATATTGACGAAAATAAAAAGAAATTAAAAATTTAATTAATAATTTGGCAAATTTGACGATATAAATCGAGTGTACTAATTATATTTTGTAAATATTAATGAATACTTCTAAATAAAATTTATATTTCCGAATTAGGTCTAGTGTATGTAGCATAATAGTACGTATAAGAGAAAGAAAATAGTAGCAGAAATTATAGAAGAAATCGTACAGAAAAGAAACTGAAATAGAAATTGAAACTTAGGAGGGAAATTAAAAGTTAAAGTTAAGCAAAGAATACCAGCTAATTTGTAAAGAAGAGATAAGACAGTGAGATAGAGATAATGATTATGCCTAATGAGTATAGAAGAACATTTTTTTTTTTAAAATTTAATTTTTTTTGAAATGTAATGATGACAGTGATTGTTGCTTGATATTTAGATTAAAAGAGAAGTATAAGAGTTATAGACATTTATTTATTTAAGGATATAGAAAGGTGATGTATAAGAGATTTCTGATTTGATTTGGTTAAAAGGCAATTTATCGAGAACAAGAAGTAGTAAAGTACGGAAGTATAAGAGTTTTTGAATTTGTAGCTTAAAAATAGTCACACATAATCGTTGCATTGCCCATTTTTTTTTTGTTTTTAATTAACATTTAATAATTTTTTTTCAACTTTTGTTTCATTGAAAACATAAAAACATAAAAACAGGAACTCATAAACCATATTCAACATCAAATATTTTTTTTTTTTTTTGAAAATTAAAACTCAAAGAAATTCAAGGAATATTGGCAACTTTTTTTCATTCAAACATTAAACACACTCGCACACAGTAATGCTCACATCATAAACAGAATTCATCAGGAAATATTTTTTTTTTATTTTTAATTTCAAATAAACAATATAAAAAAAAAAATTAAAAATTTTAATAATTTAATTAAAAACAAAAGAAATTTAATGCATGTGTAAGCGTTTAAGGTTTTCAAATTGATTCATTATAAATACGTCAGCAATTAAGTGAGGTTAGATTCGGATTCCAGATAAATATCTCCTTCTATTAAGCTAATCATTAATTTTGGGAGTTTATAAGCTGAATGAGAAGTCAAGATTGTTCAACTTTTCTTTGAGGATTTAAGTTTTCTGTAGGAAATAAAAGGCTATCCATTTCGTGGTTTCAAAAGTATAAGACTGGAATTCGACATCTGTCAAACTAAGTTGTGAAACTAATTTTTTTCTTTGCAGTTGAAAGTCTGACACTAACGAAAATGGATCGCTTAACTATCCCACAACGCATAAGAATTATCAAGACCTACTATAAAAATGGTGATTCTACCACAGCCACGCAAGCAATTGGCAAAATTGTGAAGAAATTTGAAGAGACTGGAATGGTTACAAATGTTGAAAGGCCTTTGCATTATCGTTTCGCTCGTTCCGCTGAAAATATCACTATTGTAAGGAAAAGTGTTGGCGAAGACCCTAATGAGTCGATTCCTCGTCGCTCTTAGGAGTTAGGACTGTTTTACGGCGCATTATGGCGTATTTTGTATTTAGATCTACACATACATCCATATAAAGTCCACCTCACGTAACAACTGAAGCCAGCTGATCATTCCAATGTCGTAGATATGTGTGAACAACAGGCGGTAGACGGCAATTTTTTGAACAAAATTTTCTTCAGCGATGAAGCACATTTCACACTCGGTGGGTATGTTAATAAACAAAATTGTCGTACTTGGGGTTCTGAGAATCGTCAAGTAATTGAAGAGAGGCCATTACATCCAGAAAAAGTCACTGTTTGGTGCGCACTTTGGTCCGAAGAAGGGATTGGACCTTACGTCTTCGAAAACGACGATGGAACGACTGTCACCATCAATTCGAAGCGTTATGGTCATAAGATAATCGAATTTTTTCCTTCTATTGAAGAATTCGACTTGAAGAATATGTGGTTTCAACAAGACGGGCGCCACATGCCACACAACTCGAGCGAATATGACTTTATTGCAATAGACATTTCCTGGCCGCGTAATTTCTTGTCGCAGCGATATCAACTGGCCACCAAGATCATGCGAATTGTCACCATTAGACTTTTTTGAGGAGCTACGCGAAAGACCGTGTTTATGGAGATAAACCTTTAACTCTTGAGCACTTAAAAACCAACATTCGTCAAGTTATGGCTGAAATACCGTCAAATACGTGTCCAAAAGTGTTCGAAAATTACCTCAAAAGAGTCAAATCGTGCAACACTTCGTAGTGTTTCACATATAATTTCAAGGTTCAACATACATACATACATAATTGGCTATTACAACCCTTCAGTCAGGATTACGACCTAGCTTCTCACACCACTTATGTTGTGTGCGTTAATTTTATACATGAGTGGCGGGACCTACGGTTTAAAGTCGACTCCGAACGACAGATTTTTGAGAAGCTTTTCATGGCAATTTTTACTCTCAGAGTCTTTGCCAGAAATCTGCTGAGAGGAAGTCGCCGAAGAAATATTTTTCGCCTTTTGATGTCTGACCTGGGATTCGAACCCGGGCCTTTCGTCTAATAAGCCAACACACTACCCACTAAACCACGGCGACTTCAAAAGGTTCTTCTTCTCAAGGTTCAAACTTTACAATAAAAAAGAAATATCATGAAAAACCACTTTTGAAACCACGAAATGGATAACCCAGTATATTTTCAAACTCTTATGATGTTTGTAGTGGCTATCACGCTTTCTAAAAACTGTATTTTTTTATATTTCTATAATGTTTCCGGATAAATCCTTGTGTTCGTCTACATAGTACCTAAACTTTTGGCCTTGTTTGTGTTTTTTGTAGCTTTCAGTTGTTTTTGGTTAACAAATGTTTTTTTTTGTTGTTATTTGTTTAATCTTGAATAATCGTTGAAATATTTACATGTTAAATGTAAGCCTAAAGCCAAAATATACCACCGTACAGTTTAACTTACTGAGTAAACATCAATTAGAGTAATTGATGCTGACTGCTACGGGCTATTCATGGGTAGTGGTTTCGTAAATCTGGCCATCCACATACAAAACCTAAATAACCTCTAACATTTCATTACAGCACTGGCAGCACTGTAAGCACTGGCTGACTACATTCAACAACTGTTACTGTTGCTGAATGGAAGAACCGCTTTATTTTCCTCCATTTTTTTTCAAAAGCAATAAAACAGGGGAAATAAAAACATACACAGATTTACAGTTGTACGTATATACATACATACATACATATGTACGCATGTATATATGTACGTATATAGATTTGAGTGGAAAAGAAAAATATTAAAAAAAAGAAAAGAAGAAAATAATAAAATTTGTGTATAAAAATGTCAATGAAAAATAATGAACCATAAAGCCCGAGCCGAGCAACCCATTGAATAAAAATCTGCCATAAAAAAAAGCATAACAGAATTGTTGTAATTTTAAATGTAACACATGTTAAATGTGTCACGTTCCATTTGCTTTATGATGCATAAGTCCGTCCGTTTGTTGTCATAGATCCAGACAGCAGCAGCACAAGCCATTTTCTACCCATAAATATTCATTGTCATCGTCATTTTCCTGACAAAATTTCCACAAATTGTAGATTCAAATACTTTTCTCCTCTGTTCAATGAAAACCCCATACTAACACAAGCATATACACATTAATTCTTAAATAAAAAAAAATAAAAAAAAGAAAAACAATTTAATTGATGAAAAGTACAAAAAAAAACACAAAAAAAAAAAACAGAAACAACAATTTATCATTCATTCATAAAAAAAAAAATAGAAATAAAAATAAAAATAAAAAAAGACAATAAAAATTGTGAAAAACGGATAATTTAACACACGCTCATACTAGTTTTAAAAATAAAAATAGAAATAAAAAAAACAAAAAATCCTCTGAAATTAAAGGAAAGAAAAAAATTTATCAAGGATAACTGAACTGAATGTACGCACACCGATGACATGTATTCTCAATAAAAAAAATTTTTTGAAAAAAAAAAACATTCAGAAATAAAATCAAAAATAAAATTTATAAATAATTTCATTTCACTTTTGCTTTTGCTTTTTTTTTTTTTTAATAAGAATACAAAAAATAAAAAAATAAATAAAATCCTTGATTAATGATTTCAGCATTGTACTGTTCCATAACGATTTATAATAACAAGTTTAAGAGGAGAAAAAGATACGAAAAACAAAGACGTAAGCTTCCTATAACCCCAATGAGTACCTTTTGTACAATGGCACTGAAAGCTCTGTTAGTTTTGTGTCCATTGCATAGATTGTTATTCAAGATCTTGGCTTTGCAGCTCTTATTAAAGGCATATTATGAAGTTACACAACTCTCAAGAGAGTTATGAGGCCAAAAAGCCAAATTGACTCTTCATTTTTCAGGGATATGCCATCCATCAATTGAAATGTGCAGTTAGATAGTACGAAGAACAAGCACAGCCTTATAAAGAGGCAGTTCGCTGAACTTTATTTAAAATTCAACAACGTAACCTCTTATTTAAGTCGGTCCACCAGACTATATATTCATATTGTTGCGTTTTTATCTTTTAAAAACGTTTAAAATATGAGCTCAAATTCTTTATTGTTCACACAATTCTGTGTGCCACTTTTCACAACTTGATGTAAACAACAACAATTGCTTTTCTTTGTTATTCTTCTATGTAGTCTTTTGCATTAACAGTAACCGTTTTTAGTCATTTGTTTGACAGACCTTTGTAACGGAGATCTTTAAGCTACGATTATTCTCTTCAAACTCATCGCGTCTTCGCACAAGACTGACTGAACCTCAAGGACGACCTGTACAAGTTCCTTAAATATGGAAAGATATTTACCCTCCATCTAAATCATAATCAACAGTTGTGACAACATGAATGTATTTGTACTCCAGGAGCCTTAGGAGCATAATTTCGTATTTCCTTTTCTCCTTCCCCTTTTTTTAAAAATTTTATTTAAAATCATTATGATAAAATGTTGAATTAAATAAATAAAACGAAAAATAAATAGAAACAAAGAATTATGCAGCGAATAGTGTGTGACCTAAAGTTTTAAAAAAGTTATAAACAATTATTAACAATTCAAATCGAATTTGGATTTGGTAAACAGCATTCAAAAATTAAAGTTACAAAACTATACTTAAATTGGAAGCATAATTTAAGGCGTCGAGTTCAACCATTTTGTGAAATTATTAAAAAAGCTTTGAGTTTATGATTCGTTAAAGCCTTAAAGCCTGGTTCGGAGAATTTAACATGATTAGAAAGCTTAAAGATTCTTTAAAGCATAAATGTTTTTCGTTTAAGCTTGAGTTAACTTCGTAAAACGTTTTTTAATATGTATTTCTAAAATTTTGCGGATAACTTATGATGCTTCTTCGGAAATAGGGGATTCGTGGGACGAAATGATAAGGTTAGGTATATGCAGAGGTTGTCCACAATGTAAAGTTCGGTTGTGAATAACTTTTGATGGAAATCTGAAATATATACTTGGAATCTATAAGATGTTACTGCACCTCAGACGTAAACACCAAGGAGCTTAACAAGTACTAGGTAGAGAGTTATTCTTTCTGATACCAGCAGACATTTTGAATTTTGTCAGGCAATGGAATTAAGAGAGACTTTATAGAAAGACTCTTTAAAGTGATTAAGGGCATTACAAAGGTATCATCTGTATATGTTGTAGATGAAGTATGACAATATTTTAAAGCAGACAAAAGCTTTCATTGGTTTTAAATATTATTTTTATTTAGAAAGCTTAAAGCTTTCTATTGTTTTTATAATTTTTTTATGCCCTAAATTATGCTTTGTATTATGTTGAATAAATGTGGACTTAAACTTATACTAGAGAATAAAATTAATTAAAAAAATTTGTATTTTATTTTGAATTAGAAAAAGGAACTTTGGAGTACTTACCGAATCGAGTGTGGTATCGATATTGCCATTTGGACGATCCGCTAATGTGGTCTCTTTCAGATTTATCTTCACATGATTGGCAGCCGAGGTGGTGGCACCACCTCTTTGGGGTTTTGTGGCATCCAATAGAACCTTCAGCGAGGCGATGGCATGCAATTGTGTTGCCTTTTCGTCCACCTTGCCTGGAACATCATCTTTGTCATTGTCATTGTTGTGTTGAATGAATTTTTTTTATATTTTTTTTTTTGATTTTTATTTTTAGTTTCAGTGTTTTTTTTTCGTTTTTAATAAATTTTTGTTTTTAAAATTAAATTTAATTTTTTAATTTTAAGAAAAATTGGCAAAATTTGGAAAATTTTTTAAGGATTTGAATTAAAAATTATTTTTTGTTAGTAAATAAAGAAAAAGAGAAAAACATTTGGGAAAATACAAAATTGCACAGTGGTTTGAATTAAATATTCAAAAATTGATTTTGAAAAGGTTTTTTAAAACACACAACGTTTTAATTTTTATTAAAAAAAATTTTTTTTTGTTTTATTTTGAGTTGATTTTGTTTTTGATTTTGGAAAACCGAAAAAAATCCGTGTGTAGTTTTTTTTTGTGATTTTTTTTGACATTTTTGTTAATTTTATTTTTTTTAAATTTATTTTTGAAAAATTATAAAAAATAGAAGAAGAAAAAAAGAAAACAAGAATTTTAATCGATTAAAAACAATCGAATTATATTTTTTTTTTAAATTTATTTAATTTTAGATTTTAATTTTAAAATAATTTTTGGTTTTTAAAAAAATTTTACGTTTAAAATTTGTTCATTTTTAACAATAAGAAAAAAACTAAAGAAAGAAACAACGATTTTTAAAAATATTAAAATTTTTTTCTTTGTTATGTTTTTATTTTTAAGATAAAAATAAAATAATTTTTGTGTTTAATTTTTTCTATAAAAGTAAGTAAGAGAGTAATACAGAGCTGCTAATCAGCTATGAATAGAGTTTTTTTTTTTTAATATTTTATAAATTAAATTTAAAATTAGTAAGAAACAGTAAGAAAGATTAAAAAACACTACTAAAGAGTAAAGAGTTTAAAAGAGTTTTTAATTTTTTGCTTTTTTAAATAAATAAACACTCAAAATTGAGTTTAACAGTTTTTCTTTTGTAAGAGTTTTAAAGAGCTTAAAGGAGTTTTAGAAATATGCGATCCCAGATGAGAGATTTTGAAAGATTTTTTAGATTTTGTATAGAGAGCTTTAAGGAGTTTAAAGGAGTTTCATGTCCAATTAGAACTGATCTTTAAGATCAGAAAGTTTTAATTATTTTTTTTTTTTTAATTTTAAAGAACAAGTAACCAAAGTTGGGAGTTGAATTAAGAAAGGGGTTTGATGAAGAGTTTAAAAGAGTTTTATTGATCATAAAGAAGTAATTATTTCTACCTTCAAGCTACACTGCCTTAGCAGATAGTTATTCTTAAAAAGAACTTGATATCTTATTAAAGAGTTTGAAAGAAATTTGGCAGTTAAATCTGATGAGTAATCAGCTTAAAGGAGTTTCTTCACTTTAACGAAACAATTATTGCAAAATGAAAGTTAATTTCGAGAAAAATTTCTAATAGTTTTCAGAGTTTCACAGATTTTTTTAAAAAGAACATTTATTGCTCCTTTAAAAGAGTTCTAAAGAGTTTAACGATCTCTTTGGATTTTGTATAGAGAGTTGTACGTACTTTAACAAAACAAATATTGCAAAATGAAAGTTAATTTCGAGAAAGAATTTCTACTTCTTTTAAGAGTTTTATAGTTCTTTTTTAAAAAGAACATTTATTGCTCATTTAAAAGAGTAAAAGATTTTAACGATCTCTAAGCAGGTATTTCACTTTAAAAAAAAATAAGACTCTAAATTCAAACAATAAATAGCTAAAGTTAAGACAGCATTTTAAATTAACATTTTTTGATTTTTTTAAGAGTTTCAAGAGTTTTTCAAACACTGAAGGATCACAAAGGGAATTAACATTAAAATGCTAAACATAGAGTATAGGTTAGGGAAGGATAGGTTTTGTTGTTAAAAAGAGAGCGAGCAAAAGAGAGAATAAACTAGGAGCTTAAAAGAGTTTTTCGTTTGTCCAATAAAAGGCCGTTGTAGCGTAAAAGAGTGAGTTAAAATTGCTCTAAGCTTTGATTTAAAAAAGAAATTGAATTCCAGCTTAAAACAAAGAGCAGGAGAGCATAAGATATAGACAAAGGAAGAGATTTATAAAGGATATAAAGCCGAGAAGAAAGGAGTTATTAATGGAAATGTATTCTAAGCAGAGATAGAGACGTAGAGCAAGAGTGAGAGAGAGAGAGAGAGAGAGAACAAGAGAAATGAAAGCCACAACGTTTCTCTAAGTCTACTTAAATTAAGGAATTTTTACTTCCATTATATAAGAGTTGGAAAAAGTACAGGAAAGTTATAAAAGGGAAATACTTTAAGATTTAATTTAAAGCAGAGGGCAGGCAATAATTTTCTAAGAAAATAGATTCAGAAAAGGGAAAAATTCATCATTTCTCTAAGAACAGTTAATTTAAGGAAAGGAATTTCAATTAAATCAGAGAGCGATTAAAGAGAGAGGAAGAGAGAGAAAAAAGGAAGTAAAGGGAAACAGTGGGTTTTCGAATTACAATTAATTTAGAAAAAGAATTATAAAAGCTTAGCAGAACCAATGTTCTTACAATGCTGCAAAGACAGTGGTATTTTAAACATGGCCACTATAGGAGAATAATCAAAATTAAAAAGATTTTCTTTAAGGAAAGGGGGAAGAATATGGAATATAGGCTTTTTTCTAATTACAAACATATTAAGGAAGGTGATAGAGAGAGATTAAGACAGATGACAGAGTAGAAGAATTAGTTTAAATTATTATTTCATTTTCTTTTGTTTTTCTCTATTTTCATAAGATCACACAACCAATTTAAACATAAAATTTTAATTTTAAAATAATTTTGATTTGTTTTATTGTCTTAATAACAAACTGAATAATATTTGGTAGCAAAATTCGTCTGGTATATCAATAGCAAATTGGTATTTCTATAAAAAAAAAATATATATATATATAGTATATGAAAAGTTTGAATCATCATCACTACAATTATTAAGTAAGTCCACTACATATATTTACCACGCCACGGCCAAAAACTTTTGATTTCATTTGATTTGATTTGATTGGATTGTTTTTGATATTTGATTTGATTGGATTTGAATTGATTTTGGTTAATGTTTCTTTTTGTTGGGTATTTTTATTTTATATTTATATTGACATAAACACAGAGAGTTAGAGATTGAGAGAGGATTGACAATTAAATATGTAATGTTGAGCTGAGCTGCTATTCTTTTTTTTTTTTAAATATTTTTTGTGGTCTACTTGTAAGCGTTTTATTTGAAAATGTATTGCATATTTTGTGGTTTTAACGAGAGAGAGAAAGACAGAGTTAAAGAGAGAAAGAGAGGCGAATATAAACAGAAATATTTGGTAAAAGAGTAACAGGCTATCACGGGAAACGTTGGACTATTTTTGGTTGTGGATAACGGCTAAAGGTTTACGGGATCATATTGTAAATGGTGGTTGCTGGGCTAAGCTAAAGCTAGGGGTTACACTATATTGTTGAATGATTTTACTACAATTGTAAAGCCTTATGAAAGCTATTTATTTAATGTTACTATTAAAAAAGCTTTAGCTAGTGATTTGTTTTGATTTTAAAACAATTTTTCAACTAAGTTATTAGCTTTATAAACAGGATTTCAAGGAATTGTTTTAAAAGGATGATAAAGGAATAATTTTGCAGTTTTGCTAACAAAAACTATGTAATGTATGGGATTTCATATTTTACAAAAAAAATCTTTTGTAAATTTTAATTTAAAAGTTATTTAAAATATTTATCGAAAGCTTTTATAAATAATTTAATTTATTTCTCTTAAAAGAAAAAAGAAAAACAATAATAAAAACATTAACATGCCAATTAACACACTTAAGCTACATAAATACATACAATATACATTATAATATAATACGGTGTAAAATAAATAATTTTAAAGCCTTAAAATATGCTTTAAAAATTTCTATAAAACTTACAAAACTAAATCTAAACCTTCAAAAGGTCTCTTGTAATTATTTGTCCAGGCTTAAAATATTATGTACCTTTAAATGTTGCTGTTGTTACACACAGTCATTCTTTATTATTTTAATAAATTAACGCTTAAATGTATGCTGTAGTTTTTTCATCTTTTTGTTTAATTGTTTTTCTTCTGAGTGTATTTTTTCGCCTCGTTCTAGTTTGTGTGTTTTTATAGCAGCTTTTGCTATACTTATGACCCTGACCTTTACGTTTAAAATTCTATGGCAAATAATAGTGGAGGGAAAGAGAGACAGAGAGAGAGAGAGAGAGAGAGCGAGCTGGCAAAAAAGTGGCCATCTACGGTGGCATAAACGAGAACAGAAACCCAAAAAAAAAGAGCAAAACTTAAAAACCTAATTAGTTATTTCTTTAAGATAAGTACTTAGCAAAAAAACATACAAACAAAATGAAGTATATTTTTTGGCTTATAAATTAAACTTATAAATTATGCCACTAACAAACAATATATTTAGGCTGTAAAATAAAACTAAAACCCTTAAATGCAGACGCTACCAAGGAAAAAAGAGTCTAAAGAAGAAACACATTAAGGATGTTTGAAACAAATTTATGGCATAAAATAAAGATAAGATAAGGCATACATTAAGGCGAATAGTTTTAGAAAAAAAGGAAGAAAAAAACAAGTAACTCAATGACCTGCTATGGATTTATGATTAAAGATTGCTTGTCAAATAAAAAAAATTGTACTCCTGTAAAGTACCATTTATGGATATGTCACAGCTAAACATTTATTGCCTCCTTAACTGTCCTTTGGGTAGTACCATGGACGGGAAAAAATGCATGGTGGCAACGGGACTACTTAGACTACTTATCCCCTATTTTAATGTAATTCATCAACAAAATTAAAGAATATTTTTAGGCATTCAGACAAAGAAACCCCTATTTTCTTTTCGAAAACTTGCCAATTAATTTTATTTGATTATTAAATGAAACGTATTTAATGGGGCAAATGCATGCACGAAGAAGCAAGAACAAAAAATGGAAGGAAAACTTTTTAAATTCTTTTCATACAATATTCTACTGATAATATGTGGTATGATCTGCATTTGCCATAAGAAACAACAACAAATTATACGCAAAACTATGCAAGTTTTATTATAAGTTTTCTATAGTTTTTCCTGCAGATAATAAGTCGTTAGTAATTGTTTGCGCGGTAAGCAAAGAAGAAAAAGAGGAAAACCTAACATATTTTCCACATTTCACACACACACACACTCACGCAAATCATTCCGCAAAGTTTTTGAACAGGAGCCAAAATTATGAACGAAATAAAAATAAAAAATGAAGTACAACTACTGAAGAGAGACAAAATTAAATGGAATTTTTATTTCTACGAAATTTTCCCATATTTTTTTTTTATTTCTGTGGCACTAAGAAATCTGTGCTCGCATGTGGAGTAAATTAAAAATCAATAACAGACAAAAAGTGAGTTTTTGGGTAATTTCGTAATAAATTAATAAGAATAAAAAAACGGAGGGGTTTTTTTTGATGATTTAAAAAACCTCAACAAAACCCTAAGCAAAATGAAAATATCTATCGAGCAGTTTAGTCACCATTTAGCCATAATATATGCTTTAATTTTTAGTTGTTCACTCTTTTAAACATAAATTTCAAATATTTATCAGAAAAATTAAAGAAAATATTATGACAGCCTTAATGTATGCTATGTTTTGTGAATAATTCACCTGAATTTTATTGCTTCTATGTTTCCTTTACATATCCTATGTTTAACCTTTATATATTTCAAATTTCTAAGAGTTTTTCTTATAAATCATATTATGAAACCTAGAATTATGCTTGAAATATATCTTTTAAATATTTTAATTGCATTTTAAATATATATTGCAAAATATGTGTCTGTCTCTAAGCTAAGTGTTATTAATTTCATTTAAATATTTAAATGTCTAACGAAAATACGCCTTAAATTATGCTTTAAATTATAAATACGCTTAAAAGTATGCTATTAATAATGCAAATACAATAAAAATATGACAAATGATCATTTTTCAGATGTATAACAATAATAACAAATGAATGAAATAGAAAAAAAGTAAAATATTATGCACAAAATATTTACATACATATGTATATACATATGTATATATTGTTATATTGGTATGTACATATATGTATATGTATGTATATATCTTTTATTGTATTGTATTGTTGTATTGTAAATATATAAAATCTATGATAATTTGTTAATGTGTCAAATAAATGAAGGTCGTAAAAATTATTATAATAACCATATCCATAAAAGCCTATATGTAGGCAACAAAAAAAAATATATTTGTAAAAGAGGGAGAAAGTTTTTATTTTTGGTTGATTTTATATATTTTTGAGACCAAAAGTTTCATTTATTTAGCCTCATGAGTGCTTATAAAGTTATAAAGAAGCACATAAACAAATGATAGCAAAGTCAATAGGAAGCCATTAACATTTTAAGCCCACTCCCTATTTTGAGACAACAGTAGTAGCCCCCTGAAGATAGGAAGAGTAAAAATAATACAATAAAGTATTCTTTAGACCAAAAAAGAAAAGATACATGATATTAATGAATCACATTTCACACGAGGAGCATGCAAGGCTATGGCCATTAGCATTAACAAATAAATTAACGTCTACTTTTAGGAATTGCTGCTGTTTTATATAAGACTTTTTCATTGAAATCATGTGCACTGCTCACATAATTGTGCTCATAAGTAGGAAATGAGTAAAAGATAATTTTATAACGCTATATAACTTGATATGCCTATAAGTATGTTACATGATTTTGAGTCTATTAAATAATCGTTTTGTATAAAATTGTATGATTGAATTTCCATAAGCTTTAACACATACAGCTGGATATTTTATTTTTCTATCAGTAATATTTATTTCTTAATAATAGAGCTGTAAGTTTAACGACGAAAGAAAAAATGCTAAAGTACACATTATACAGGAAAATTTATGGCCCATTTGTTAGTTGCTCGGGGATTATATAAATTAATTTATGCATATCTTCATTTAATAAATATATATGTTAAAAATTCTGTAACAAAAACACCTGAAAACAATAGGAAATTGTTTAAAATAAAAACAAATGCCTACTTTAAGGATTTTAATATTGTAAACTTTTGAAAATATTTCTAAAAAAAGTAATTTTTGAAATTCAATTGATTAATATAACAACAGAAATTTGTATTTTGCAAATTTAATTTTTTTTTTTCATAAATTATTGCCTACTTGTAGGAAAATGAAAAGAATTATATTTTAAAATGTATTTCTTAAAAAAAAACTCCGTATGTTTAATTTCCTTTATAAAAATTGAAGGGGATTGTAATTAAATTTTCTCTCAAATCAGTAAATGAGTATGGGAATTATATACAAAGTTATTTTTCTGTTTCTTTAACTTTTTATTAAACTTTTTGTTTTCATAATTCATTGCCTAGTTTTAGGTAATTATTATAAAATTTCTTTTACAAGAAAGTAGAATTATATTGGAGTTGAATTTCTTTTAAAAGATTCTTTTCCTGTTTTTAATTTATTTTTGGTGGAAAGATGGGAAGGTAGGACTTTGGATGTTCTAAGTCTCCCTGTGGCTTGTAGCCTCGTACAACTTAACGTCATCTTGGTTTTGTCTTCAATTTTAATCTTAACGAGCAAATAATGTAACGCCTTTTTCATGTCTTTGTAGATTTACGCCCGCCTCCTTTCTTTTAGTCTCCTTACTTTATTGATATGTTTTATCATTTGCCCCCCTGTCACTAACTACCCCCTTTACAAATAGCATGAAACATATAAAGACCTTAACGTTCTTTTTCCATTTTTGGTATAGAATTGAAAGCTATTTTCACTGGTATTTTATATAAACACACACACACACACAGAAGAAAAAGGAAAAGAAGGAATGAGAAAGAAATCTCTTTCAAATGAATGAATAGAAGAAAGAGAGTTTTATCAACATTATTTGATTGTTTTTTTTTTTGTGGTTTTGTAACGCACAACTGAAAGATATTTTTCATGTTACCTCCTCCTTCCTTTCTTTACTACTTCATTAAAAAAAGAAAAGAAAAAACCTTTTCATATATAAAATATATGTATACCGAGTATCTACGCCATAAAAAGGGGAAGCGGGACGGAACTACAAGCCTTGGCTAAAAATAGATTTTATATAAATAAGTATATCTATATACAATATATAATATGGTATATACCTAAAAGTATGCTATACTTTATACATAAAATTTCATTTCATTTATGTCGTAAAACATTTTCCTTTTTTCCTTTGATTTCGTTTGCTTTCAAATTATTTTCTTTTTCCTTTTTTTTGTTTTTTTTTTTAACTTTGTTTAATAATTCCTTTTCGTTAAATTGTTTTATACAAAAGCCTAAAAGTAGGCTATTGTGTTTTATATAAATGACAGTCGCCTAAATATAGGCTCTAACGGTTTTTGTATTATTATGTTCAAATCGTTTTTGTTTTGTTTTAAATTTTGTTTATTTCTTTTCTTTCTTTCTTTCTTTCTTTAGTTTAGTTGTGTAAGCATTTCTAGTGTCTTAAGTTTTTACGGTTACCATGTTGTGGTTCACCATTATTTTATTTTATTTTCCTTTCCAAGTGGCCTATTTTAAAAACTTCTTTTTTTCTATTTTCATTGTTTTATTTATTGCTGTTGAAGATGTTTGTAATTGGGAGCCGTAAATATAAATTGTTTTCAATTATTCTGTCCACAACATTTTCGGAAAAAAAAACTTGTGAAATATTTTTAGCATACTTGTAGGCTTTGCCCTAAAACATATAAATCGTTTTGATTATTTGTTGCAAAGAATTTAAAAATCTTTAAATTTTTTTGTAACTTTTAAATCCTTCATTAAATATCGTGGCATCTACTGAAATCCATTTTATAGAAATTTTATTTTTTTTGCATTTCTCAAAACTTGATGCCTACTTGAAGGCTTAAATGAATTTCTCATTAGTTATTTAACAAACCATTCAAGCTTTTATTAAAATTTTCTTTGTAAACTCTTTGTGTAATTGTTAGCAAATAATTTAACAGCCAATTATAGGTCTTTCTCCCATTTCCAAGTGAAAACTATTAAATAAATTTTCCAAAATATTGAAAACAATAACATTTGCCTTCTTTTCTTTTTCATTTCTTTTTTGTGTATAAATTTAAGACAGAAAAACTTTTTCTTGTATTTAAATAAAAAGATTCATCGAGCTTGAGGTCAATTTTTCCATATGTTATTTATTTACTTCCAATATTTCGATATCCTACGGATATCATTCTCAAGGAATAAGTAACAATTATATTAGACATCTACACATCCTCACATTTAATATTGCATTGTGAGGATGTGTAGACGTCTAATATAATTGTTACTTATTCCTTGAGAATGATATCCGTAGGATATCGAAATATTGGAAGTAAATAAATAACATATGGAAAAATTGACCTCAAGCTCGATGAATCTTTTTATTTAATTATAATCAAAAAGGTCGAATAGAACTATTGGATAAACTTTTTCTTGTATTTTATGTAAATTTTCTATAGAAAGATATGAAAACTGAAAAGTTTTTCCTTTACAGTTTAAGGAAGTGAATAAAGACAATAATTCTGTTACTTTTCATTACCAATTCATTGGACAGTATTGACTCCCCGGCCTCTTTCAAGCTTCCAACTTACTTAATGATGCATTACAGTAATTATTATTAAATATTCTCTATTATTAGAGGACGAAGAATGGAAAAAGTAAAGGATACGGAACGAAGAAATTTTTTTTATGAATTTATGACATAACAAGCCATTAAAGTTTGTAATGGAATTGTAGCCATTAAAGCTTTTTGTTGCATTTTCTTTCCCAATAGGACTATAGGGTGGAGAGAGATTGAGAGAATAGATGCTAGCAGTTGTTATTGTTGTAAAGTGTGTTTTAATAATTCATGTTTAAATATGAACTATTTTAAGAGATAAACACATTTTTAAAGCCTTAAGATATGCTCTCAAGAAAATCTTTAATGATAGAAAATATTTTTTTCATTTTTGCCAGGGGAAGATTGCTTAAATATTTTACAAAAAACGAAAAATACGTGCCTTTAGAATAATTTTTTTTTTAAATTTTCCTTCTTTTGTTTCTATTTCTCTTTTTTACTCAATTAGACTTATTAAGGCAATCTATGACCAAATCTGTAGATCTTTACTTGTTCTACAATATAGAAAGAACAAGCATTGTCAAAATCTATGCCTTAAAATAGATTTTGATTTTTGCTTAATCAAACAAAGCAATTAATTAAATTTTTCTATGCACAACCTTAGTAGCATACTTTAAGGCTACTAAATATAAAACATTTTTCTCTTGTAGCCAACATGAGTACACACTTCAGAAACACCTTCGTACGTACATATGTCTTTATATTGATGTTGTGTTGTTTAGCAATTAGTGCATATTTTCAGGCTAAATAAGCAATTTTATTGATTAGTTCCTTAAAAAAACCCTTTTATCACTGATTGCAAATCTAACAATACTCAATAAGTGTAAGTATATGTGTATATGCTGTGGCATGTGTAACGTTTGCTTGTTTGTATTGCAAAAATTTTTCCCTCTTTTCTATGCACAATATTTTCTGCTTTCATGTAGAATGCATTCAGGCATTAATTGTTTGCTAGAAGCCTGCATTTTATGGCCCCCTTAATTATGCAATGGCTATTACAAAAATAAAAAATAGACAACAAAATATGTGTGTTTCTTTATTTATTTATAGAAAAAAAAAATGTAGAAAAAATAATAAAAAATTAAACAAAAAGAAGAAAAAGAAAAATGTGGCATACTTTTAGGTTTTTAAATTGCTTAAAAACATAAAATGTAAACAGGAATAAAATATGTTGCCAATTTTAGGTCTTAAACAATATTATGGGCCAACACACAGCTGTAATGAATTGTTACTGTTAAAATGTTATACACACTTAAATTATGCCAGTAATTTAAATGAAAAAACTCAATAGCCTAACAAAAAGAAAAAGAAAAATGTTTATGGCCGTAAAGAAAACTAAGAAAGAAATTAAAAATTAAAATTTATAAAAAAATACAGAACATTTCATTTCAATTTAAAACAAAAAAAATTAAAGTCTACTTTCGGGCATTTTAAATTAATTTAAAGCAACTTGATTTAATATCCACATTATTTATAGAAAATTTATAATTTTTATTAAATTATTCACTCGTCAAACAAATTTCGCACATGAGTGCTAATGAACAAATCATTATAATTAATTAAATAGATTATGAAACAACAATAACAACAACGCCAACAATAACAAAGGAATAATATTTTAATTTTATATACATACACACACACAATTAATTAAATCTTTAATGCTTTATTTAATACACAAACAATAATAAGAAAAAAAAGGCGAAAAAATATTTTATTAGCCCAAGGACTTTTGAAAGGCAAAACAATTGCCACACACATCAGTTAGAGTTTATCCTAAAAAAAACAGGCCATAAAAATAAGCATATTTTAAGGCATATTAAAGACTAGTTTTAGGCATTTACAATACCGTAAAGCAAGAAATTAATGAATCTCTGGCTTATAAAATATTGAAGCGATAATTTAAAGCTACTGCTAAACGTTTATAATGCTTTAATTAGTAACAAAATTCTTGAAGGAATTGGGGAAAGCTATTGCAACCGTTAAAAGCGAATGAAAACACTTTGGAAGTATAAAAATTAAAATTTTTTTTTTGTAAGCAATTGAAGATTAGTTTTCCGCTTTGGCGATGTCAATTATGGATATACGCTACGTCAGTGTAGATACGTTTTGTGCTATTGGATGCATACATAACATACATAATTGGTCATTACTACCGTTCAGTCAGGATTGCAAGCTAGTTTCATACATCACTTATGTTGTCTGTGTTAATTTTATACACAAGTGTCCGGGACTAAAGTTTCGAGTCGACTCTGAACGGCAGATTTCTTGAGAAACTTTTCATGGCAATTTTATTTTACTCTCGTAACTTTTCTCAGAAATCTGCTGAGAGGCAGTAGTCAAAGAAATATTTTTGAATTTTTGCTTTTTGATGCCTGATCTTGAGGTTTTAACCGTGGCCTCATGTCTAATAAGCCAACAAACTGCTAAGTAGACTACGGCAATTTCTTGCAATCCTATTAGATGTAAGTTTATAAATTTCAACTATTTCAATAAAATTTTTAATGTCAGCATTTGGATTACAAAGTGTAATTAGTTATTTCGCAATAAATCAAAACATTAGCATATATTTAGGCTGTTAAACTTTAATAACATTATTATGTCATCACTGTTACACTGTGCGGTTATTATCTGAAATCACGTTTATTTTGCAGCTTTTTTTGTGTCTTCAAAATGTGTAGAAAGCATTTAAAAATATAAATTATTTAAATAAATAACACATGAACTCATTAAAGGGATCAGCAACATAATTCTGTGTTAACAGCATGGCCAAAAGTAATATGGGATAAAAAAAAAATGTAATAACGTGGTAAAGACAGGCAGACGTATACCTATCTCAGCTTAGATTCTTTTGTACCTCTTCAATAAGGAACATACTTTTATATATTAAATAATCAGGCCCCTAAAAATATGCACCAGGTAAATGAACTAAATAAATTTGAATGATGGTTCAAAACATTATATAATGAGCCAGAGCGAGAAAGAGAGAGAGAGAGAGAGAGAGAGGGTGGGAGAGAGAGTAATAATTAATTTTAAAAGCAGTAACTCATAGACATGCATGCATTAACTAGAAACTTAGATAAGTTAAATGAGTTCCATATACCCACAACTGAAAAGAAGAGCTCGAAAGAGTGAGTAGAGAGACAAGAGGGGCAAGTTAAAAATTAAATAACTGTTTATAGTTTAGTAGCAGAAGCAGCAGCAGCAGCAGCAGTAAACAGTAATTGACATAAACAAACACTTGCTTTTACACACACAAACACAGACAAGTAAACCATGAGTGATGTATGTTTTCAGTAACTTTGAATGACACTTTATCCTGGCAGCAGCAACAGCAGAAGCATACTTTTAGGAGCTGGTATTTAATAGTTTATTTTCTTTTTCATACTGTTGCTGTGTTCCTGTGTTGCTGCTGTGCTGTTGCCAATGTTGTTATTTTAAAAATGTCAGTAAAGTGAAAGTAAATTTATTGTTTTGTCATGTTACCGACCCATATTACGGCACATGTAATGTAATGTAACGTAATGTATTGTAACGTAACAAAATTAAAAAAAGTGTAAATTTACTAGTGTTACATTTATTGATGGACTTATTTCACTTGTGATGACATTAACCATTTGGGATATCAGTTTCGGTTTCGGGAAGTTTTTTTTCTCTCACTATTATTCACACTTAAAAACACTGGCAAACAAAAGGCAAAATAGGCAAAAATACAATATGCATGTTAAGCTATTAAAGATTTTATTGAAAAATGTTATAGCCAAGGATTTATTACGAATATTGGGTTAAAAATGTTGTTTTTTATGATAGCCTAAAAGTATGTAAATATTTTAGTGGGTGTAACAGCCTTTTAGGCAGTGGCGTTAAGTCATAAACTTTAACACTCTTTTTGTGTATAATAAACATTTATAGCGAAGGCTTTGTTCAACTAATAGCAGGCTTTTAAACCATTCATTCGTGTTAATTGTTCATGTATGTGTATGTGTTATCAATACATTAATGGTATTAAGTCCCCACCAAAAAAAAAAATTGGTATTTCGTTTAATAATTAATAAACATTTAAGGATTTTCACCGTAAGGCTTTTGGAACGTGAATTGTAATGCATTTAAAGGATTAAGAAAAACCGAAAACGGCTACATCAAGAGCATAAAATATTCAATGCAGGATATTGCAGACAAATTTTCCTTGTTTGTATAACAAGAATTAAAAATTTACTCAAATTGAATTTTATGTTGAAAATTATAGAGGAATAGTCCTGATTATACTCGAAAGATAATTGATTGCCAGAAAGGATAGAAACACTTGCAGGTTAAAAGCCGTTACCTAAAATCCATGGCTTGAAACAATCTATAGTACTTAGGACAGAATCCTAAAGATCCTAAAATTAGTTTTAAAAATTTCAATATAATCTCCATTTTTGTACTTCAAATTTAGCTGCTTAACCTATAATACCTAATAGCCCCTAAAAATAGGCAACGTTTCAACGTTCAATACATAAAAATAAGAATTAAGCCTTAAAGACAATTACTTGTAGTTAAACAAATATAATCACTGTGCACTGTTGCTGCCTAAAAATACCTCCTAAATGTAGGCAATATAAAAATCATTATCAAATAATTGTTTCATTTCTTATAATTTAAATTTATCTTTTCTTCTTCTTACTTTTAACGCCCTAAAGCAATCTTTAATTACCTTATCGCATTTTATATTTGCTGGCATCTGCCTGATAGGACATGTACGCAGTCTTTAAATATGCAATTAATTACAGTAAAATTTATCTGAAAATTAAAATCAATAAATCGCACATCTAAGCGTAACGACATTAAATTAACATTTTCTTATATTCACAATGTATTGTAAAAGATTTATATCTCTAATGGCGCACGTACACATACAAATTAATTAAAATTTATTTTTTTATACAATATATTCCGTAACCTACTTTTAGGTGTTAGAAGTCATTAAAAAATATTTTATATGCCAATAATTATTACGAAATTAAATGAAGACAAATTATGAGTTTTTTTTCTTTTCATAGACAGAAACTTACACTGGGGATGTAGTAATATGGCAATGTAAGCATACTTTTAGTGAACTTACAGCCTTGAAGTAGGCAATTAAGTTGTTTTCTGGTTTCAATAATAATTACAGTCATGCATTAGGCCATAAGAATTATGACAAATTAGAAGAAAATAGAGGAAGTAGTAAAAACCCCTGAAAGTATGCTATAGTTTTGTAATCAGTTAAAAATTGGGGAAACAACGAAACTACTAGGCTTGATTTAAATTATTACAGGTTTTAAGACAGTTGTACAGTAGAATATTTTATTGCAAGAACTTTATTTAAATGTGCCTGAAAGTAGACTTCATTGTTTTCATATTTTTGTTATATTTGTTATAAATTTTGAATTTTAAAGTTGATTTCTTTAAATTTCTACTTATTCTATTTAATATCAATGAGTAAATATTGAATTTTTCTACTTTAAAAGTTATTTCTTACCCCCTATGCTCGGGGCTATGTATGTGTGTGTGTGTGTGTGGCCAACATGACGTCTGAGCATTCAAGTTATGTCATTGTGCCATACTGCAGATGACCTCAAACCAAACTATAAGATACCATAGTAGTGTAGCAATATCTGAAACATTTGCTATGAAATATATGAGAAAAGTATTAAAAACGTAAGCAATCTAAAGTTTTTCATTACTTGGTCAAATACAAACACAAGGAATGGCTTCACCATTCAACCATTAAGAGAATGGTGATGCTGATGGTCTTTAAAACACCACACTATGGCATGGAGCTGTGATGCTGTTACTATTATTAGCATTAAAAATGTAAGAAACCAAAAACCCCCAATAGCCAATGTGTTAACAGTCACGTTTATACCTTCGGTAATTGAACGTTATTTATTTTACACAAGACACAGGAACAGGATTCAACACAAAAAATTATTCGTTTTTTCTTTTCTTCTTTTTTTCTTTTCTTACATCCAAAAGAGATCGAAAAATAGTTGGAAATAAAATCCAAATATCAATTCAGCAATGTTTGCTTAAAGAAAAAAAATCGAATATGTTGCCTACTTTTAGATGTTAAATTCTATACTGTTTCAAACGAAGATATTTTCTTGAAAGGTTTTAATAGATTTTATCTTCTTTCGTATTTAGTTATTTCTAAGTGAGAGAATATGCCCTAAATTATGCTTTACATTTTTTTTAAAATTTGTAGTAGACCACAAAAAATTATTGTAATAAAAATTTTAAATTTTAGCATACATTAGGGGAGCGAAGATAATATTCAAAAGCAGATACTTTGGCGCATGTAAATAGGAAGCGAATTTACTCTTGTAAAATGTGAAGATTAACAACGTTGTTTGACCTTGATAACCTATCAGCTTACTTCGATCATTACAAAGCTTTAGACAAGATTACGACCTAGGTCCTCACACCACCCATGTCGTGTGTTAATTGTCACCATAAGTGGTGGTACGATACGCCGAACGTTTCTTAATTTTCTTCTAAAATATTTCAAATAAAATTTACAATTCTTAAGTTAACACATTCAATGACTCATATTTCCTCAAATATTAAAAGTGATTCCTTAAATAGCAAGAAAACTTTCAACCGCTCTTTGACCTTAAGGAATTGAAGGATAGTTTTTGCGTGTTTAAGCAGAGAAATAAAAAACCAAGTCTTTATCATACAACATGGCATCTTAATGCTGTTTAACGGGAGAGCTATTTAATGAAGGACATTCAACAAAAATTTACAACAAAAAACAAAAAAAAAAAAAGTTACGCACACACTCCCACTTATGTGGTTTTAAAATCTTCTTTCCATAAACCTAGAATAATTGCAAAATTTGCTTAAAAATCTTCACAAGACTGGAGGGTATGTCAGCAGCACAGTACTTTAATGTTTTAAAAAGTGTTGTAAGGACAAAAAACAAAATGAGGACAACGATGATGACGATGATGATGACAATTCATGTGCTTGCCCTGCCATGTAGACTACAAGGAAACCTAGTGGTAACGGACGATAGATGGGGATTATGGGGCAAACATTTAATGTCTACTCATTAGTAACGCAATCATCATCTATTTGGTTTTAGATGGAGATTTTTTTTCCATGTTTTTTTTTCTTTGATTACGAGACCTCTTTCGAAAACATCAGCATTAAACGTTTCATTGCTGCTACTGTTGACCATTGAAAACGTTAAATTTTTACCACACTTGAGCACACGCTCTTATATGTATATTTGAATTTGAAATCCTGTTGGACTAACAGACAGATAGCACAAGACAAAAACTGAAAAACCACTTCCGTTGGTATTAAAAATAAAAAACCGAACTTGAAAAACAACCGACAATAACAACAAAAAAACAATTGAATTGAATTCAGCCAGAAATGAACACAAGCATTTAGTGGTTCTCCGTTATGGATTCAATAATTCTGTATTTCTGCCTCTTTCTGAGCATTGAAAATAATTTTTAGGAGTCGGATAGATGCGTAAGGCCAGAGAAATCATTTTCAATAGAGATTTGAGTAAAATAAATGGCGATTTGTGTTCATTTAATTTGACTGGAAATAGTTTCCAAATGAAATAATTGTTTTATTTACTGGAATAATGTGGACTTTTTGTAATCTTAATGCCTACATTTAGGGACTTCAGTACTGCTTTGAATTTATCAAAAAGAAAAATCTTTTTCTCTTTAGAACTTTAAAAGGCAATTAATTTTAATAGTCTGGGCATTAGTATCTGATTTAAAACAAAAGTAAGTTCATTTCAATGAAATATTTAGATACATTTTGCCTAAAAGTATGCTACTATTTTTTAACTAGATATTTTCGTTTTTGATTTAAGGGCACAGAACTTTAATGAGAACTGAAAGATCTACCTTTGGCCAGATAAGTTAAGCTTTTATAGACGTATTTTTAGGTACCTACGTAACGTACACAATATCCTGTCCCTACCTGAGGCCTTTAAGCAGCCTTTAGGATTTTTTTTGTTTTGTTTTCTTAAAGGTTCTAAAGCTGTTATTTCAAAAGGAAACTCGTCTATTTGAATTCTTGACTTCAATTCAATTCTACTCTACAATTTTGTCTTTTTTAAATAATTTCTGATTCTTTTCAATTAAAACTTTTTTATGTCATATACCAACTGCTCGTTTACGTTACGTTACGTTACGTTACGTTGTATTATGTTTGGCATACACGTACATATATGTCCAGAATGTTAATTTATGTGACCCTTAATTGAAAACTTTAAAATAAAAAATGGAAATGCTGTTGGTTTGGTCTCACACACAGACTCTGTATGTATAATATTCCCATACAAACACACAATCATACTCAACCTAAACATATGCAATAAAGAAATTGCATTATAAACGTTTAAATTGACACTTAAACTCGTATTGTTTAAGTCCTGTGCCTGTGTGTGAAGCCAAGAGGTAAAAATATTACACAATTATGGTGTGTTTTAAACGTATACATACATATAAGCATGTGTGTGTGTATATGTGTTATAAAATGTCAGAGAAAAAAGAAAAAGAATATGTAGAGAGAGAGAGAGAGAAAGAGAGCATAGGCATTTGGATGTGTATGTGTGTAAGCACTTGGTACATAAAAACATAAACAATGTTTGTTGTTGATAGTCACTGTCACTTCCGTTACCGTTACCGTTGTTGTTGTTGGCAATGACACTCAACATTTACACTATGGGACTCATATTGTATACACTGCTGCACACACACACACACACACACACACATTAACCCATACAATTTTAAACAATATGAAATTGTTCTTATTGTCGTTGTTGTTGAGTAACTAGTTTTTAAGAATTCTGTTTTGTTGTTGCTGTTGTTGTGCAAAAAAATATAACACATGTAAACGACACATTTACCACCCCACCTCCCCAGAGTATAAGCTTAAGTCTACAAAAGCCACACAATAACCACACACACACACACACACACACAACACTAGTACAGTAACGATAAGAGCAAGAGAGCATAATTGAAAGAGAAAAGAGAGAGCTTAAGGTTTCATATTTGTTGTGCAGCCTCATAATAGAGTAACCAGACTCTGTATTTGTTTAATCAGTAAGATGATGACGTTGTTAAATGATCAAAAACAAAACAAGACCAGAAAACTAAAAACGATACACAACGACATACAACGGCGACGAGAAATTTTTCTACACAAACACACACACACACACACACACAAACGCCTAAACAGCCTGAAGTGGGATTGTATCATTGACAGCAGGTTTACTGTATCCCGTACTTCAAACACATTAAGTTTGTGTGCATATGACATGAGCAATTTCTTGTTAAATATTTGTAAAACAGGAAGTGAGTGGAGAATTTCGTATTTTCTGCTAATGATTTAACAGTTAAATAGTCGATGTATTTAAAACCCTTAAAAGGTTTTAATTTTTAATGCTAAAGGACCTTTTTTTTCTTTGTTTTTGCATCAAAAAGCAAATTTTATATTTTAAAGTAGATAAAGTACGCTTAAGGGTTAATAAAAAATCATTTCATTTGAATGTTGTTTTGGAAAAATTTTGGGAAACATTTAAAAATTCCAAAAAAAAAAAAAAAACATCCTTTCTGTCTTCCTGTTGTCGGACGTTGTTGTATGTTATTGTCGTAATGTTTTAAACAATGTTTTTCTAACCACTGGTGTTATATTTTAAATTAATTTTAATTCAAATTCATTTAAATAAAAAATTTAAGGACATATTTTTATCATATGCTCATTTATCATTTACAGTACACAGATAGATGCTAGAAGGAAACCCTCTATCCAATACATGCAGATAAACAGTTTTGATATGAATTTAAAATTTAAATGATTTTGAAATTTTACTTAAACAGTTGGATTCCTTTTTGGTCACACACAGTGTTGAAAAACTCAGTACTTTAGTACTTTTTTCAGTACTTATACATTTTAAAAATACCGCAGTACGCCCGCGGCACTTTTAGTACTTTTTTAATATTACTTATTTTATTGCTTGTGCTTTTTAATGAGACGTCGGTACCAATGTCCTTCAGGGGAAGATTTTCTTCGGCTTCATATGGTCATATGTTCTCTTTGTGCCGACGACTGTTTTTAATTATTAATTAGTGTTTTTCACGGAAATTCCCAGTACGGGAATTTTACAGTTGTTGTACAGGAAGGCATGCTGGTGTTGATTTATATGAAAATCTTCTGATCCGTGAAAATCATCGTCCGTGAATGCTTAGAACTACTTAATTCCTGATGAACTGATCAAGACTGGTACAGAGTTCATAACCTGCAACGTTTTACACATATTGTATCAGTTAAAATGGGTACATATTTAATAGTTTTTGTACAGTGAGGCTTACGTTTGTTATCATATGATTCTTTCAAGTTTCGACTGCAATTCGTATTTAAGAGAAAAATTTTCAAATTTGCCTTTGCAAGGAAATTGTCTTTGCAAAAGAAAAATTGTCTTTGCAAAAGTAAAATTTTCTTTGCAAAAGCAAGATTGTGTTTACAAAAACAATTGTCTTTGCAAAAAAGTACTCTTTCAGTTATAGTCGAGTACCATTTTAAAATTTCGGTTCTTCAATACTGGTCACACATTAAATTGAGAATTTCGAAAAGTTACATTCTATCAAAATTATTTAACATCACGAGAACCTGTGCCATAAATATTTTTACTATTAATTATGGCAGTTGAAAAAAATAAATAAAATTTAATCTCACAGTGCAATAGAATGTTGAATATTCTTGATTATTCCTACTTTAGACAATACAAACAAACTTGTCCGTGGGAAAAGCATAGTGTTTTCAAATCTAAGCCACTTACAGAGAAAGTTTGTCCTTGTGACTTATTGATCAATACTTTAAGAGTTATAGATCTCCTTTAAAGGGGGAAGGTTGTTACGCCCATTTTTGGCGGAATTGTCGATATCGATTCTACGAACCGATTTCTATTAGTCTACGATCAATATGTACCTAAATATTCAATTTTAATAATTTGCCACGCCCTCTTAACATTTAGGGATATGAAAAATACAAAATTTCATGAATAAATAATTCTAAATGTATTATTGTTTAACTTATTTGTTTTTTTTTTTAAATAAATTATACTTAGGACTTAACAATATTACTCTCTCTTTTGCTGAAAGCTTTTAAACAGCAGACATAATTTTAAAAAAATTATTTTTAAAAAAAGAATTTTAAAATTAATTTTTGTTTTGTTTTAAATACTACACGTAAATAACAAAAATATTTAAACACAAAACAAGAACTTGCCAACTAACTGAGTTATAAAAACATTAATAATGGAATTATTAAAAGAAAAATTTTATAGTAACTTCAAACTGACAACAATTAACACACAAATATTATTTTATATATATATTTTATGTAAATATGTATATAAGGTTACGGTAATATTTTGTATACTATATATAGATAAGTAAATATGTTTGTATATATAAATATTGTATAATAATAAATTTATTAACAAATTATTTAACGTAATTAATTACAACGAAAAACACAACTAAAAACCATTTAATTATTTAAAATAATTTTTTTTTGTAAATTTTTTCATTTAATTTTCATTAAACTAATTACAAATTATAATTAAATTTTATGTTATTCTTTAAAAACATTTCTAATTTTAACGTTTTAAACCAATTTTTCCATTTTAAACTCAAAATAAAAACAAATTAAACGAATTATTAATTGATTAATTCAAATTATTCTCTTTTTTTTCATATTCTTTATATACAGGGTGATGATACTTAATATTTCTTATTATTTTTGATTCTTTTTTTGCTTCTTTATTTATAAATAAAATAAATTTTTATTTTTTTTTTTCAACAATCAATTCTGTTTTTTTTTTTTTTGTTTAATTTAAATTTAAATTTTTAATTTAAAATTGAACGCACGTACAAACACTGAAACTACTGAGAGATAGAGAGACAGATAGAGAAAGTATGGAAAGGTATTTTCTTTTTCTTTTTGTTTCTTTTTTTCTGTATTTTTTATTCTTTTCATTCTTTTAAATATATGTAATACGGTATTTATATATAAAACGGATATTAAAGGTAGGTTAATTTGTGTTTGTTTATTTATGTGATAAGGTGCATATGTATGTGTGTTTTTATTTTAAAATTTAAAAAAAAAACACACACACACGCACTGTATTTGTTTTTATACAGTTATAGAGAGAGGGAGAGAGACTGATAGAGACCGAAGTAGTGAGAAAGAGAGAGAGAGCGCAAGAGTTTGAGTGTGTATTTTGAAATAATTTGATAACATAGGCTGGCTTAAGTGAGTTAGTTTGAGTGTGTGTCTATAAGTAAGGGTGTATTAGTTTTGTTTTAAAAAACAGTGTATTACAGTTATAGAACAGAGAGTTAGTTTGAGAGCGAGCGATTTTTTTTTTTTTTTGATTTTAATAAGCTTTTAAGCCGAATGTATGAGAAAATGTTCAAATGTTTTCAATGTTTTTCATTTCAAATATAATTTTATTATGTTTTCTTATATATTTTTAAACAATTTTATATTTTAAGCGTTTAATTGTCATTTAAACATGCCTTATTTGTTATGATTTAATTGAAAAGAGCTTTTATTTTTTGTTTATAAACATTTAATCGCGATTTTAAATTTTAAGAGAAAATTTTAAGGTTTTATGATTGAAATAAGTAAGGCTTTTATACTACAAACAGTCGATTAAAATTTTTGTTAGACTTTAAAAGCTTTATGCTTTCGCAAAACCTATCAAAGAAGCTTAAATGATTTCAAAAAAATATTCAATAAGATATACAAAGCGTATACAGAGGTCATAGGGTATTAGTAAGGCCATCTTTTATCTAAATAGGCATGGCTCACAACCCATTGCGATATAACCATCTACGATAAGATGGCCAGAACATTTGGAAGAAAATTCAAAGAAATTTCAACTTGAGAAAAATTGGGAGGACGTAGCCTTTTGGGTTAGAATAGTAATTTTGAAGTTGATCAGGCTGTACAGACAGGCTGATACACCGTTTCAATAAGATGATTGTCAGTTTGTATGAAAAATATTCAATTTGTTTGTTAGATATCCGTCTTAAATCGGGTCCGCCATCTAAACGTTTTTTTTTTGAACTAGTGCCTTATTTCGTGATATTATGTCCTGATTTGACAGATAATTAGTTTTATCCTTCCGCTGAGGGTTTTCGCTTTTGTTAGTGGGTCTACGATCGGACATACAGAAGATGCCGATTTTGCCAAACAAATCATCTTTTCAGATGAAGCTTATTTTGATCTTGGCGGTGTGTAAACAACCAAAATTGTCGCATTTGGGTCACAGAAAACCCGCATGTACATTGAAAAGCCGACGCACCCAAAAAGAGGCACTGTTTGGTGCGGATTTTGGATCCAGAAGTATAATTCGAAATGAGGAAGGAGTGGCCGCTTACAGTCAATGGCGATCGTTATCGGGCCATAATTGAACGAATTTTTGTTCACTAAAATTGAAGAGGATAATATTGGCAACATTTTGTTTCAACAGGACGGCGCTTCGTGCCATACAGCCGAAGCTACACTCGATCGCATTATCAGCCTCAGAGCTGATGTCGTTTGGCCACCTCGTAGCTGCGATTTGACATCGCTGGACTATTATTTGTGGGGTGCCGTCAAAGATAAATGTTACACCGACAACCCAGAGACAATTGACGCTTCAAAGGCCAATATTCGAGAAACCATTGGTGAAATACAGCTGCACACAATCGATAATGTGCTTAAAAATTAGACCGATCGTGTAGGCTACTGCATGAATGAAATTATTTTCTATTATTGACCGGAAGGATTGTACTTTCAAATAAAAAAAGAAATTTGAAAGAAAATATTCAGTAGTTTTTTTTCTTAAAGCATTTTCAAAAAAAAGAACAAAATTATTTGACGGTCCCTTTATCTAAGAACTGTACTATTACTGCTGCTAGGCTAAATTCAAAATATGTTTTAAAGGCTTTATGACTTTACTTCGATCCCTTTTTTCATGTTTGATTTTCAATTGTTTATTAAACAAAAAAAAATTGTTTCTTAGTTTTCAAAAAGCTTTACTTAAAACTTTAATTTTTGTGTTTATAAACCTTAAAAATTTCTCTTTTCTTTAAAATTTATTTTTTAGTTTTAAATCACCCTGCATATAATTTTTTCTATTTTTTTTTTTTTAATTTAAACTTTAAACACAGTAAACAAGCAAATGAAATAATTTTTTTTTATAATTTTTTCTCTAGTTTTTAACGATAATTTTCCAATTTCGTAAACAAACTCAAACTCAAAATAAAGCAAATTATAACGAGGTACACTAAAAGCTTTTTTGTTAATTTTATTTTTTAATTTTTTTATAAAATATTTCATTTTCCTAAGCAGTTAAAGCGAAGAAGCTTAATTTATTTAAATATTCAGCTCTTTTCTTAATTTTTTTTTTGTTTTTGCAAATAAATTTTGGTTTTCTTTTTAATTTGAATTTAAATTTTAATTTTGTAAAGTAATGATACTGACAGAGAGAGAGCGAGAGAAAAAATGATTTACTTGATCAACGTTACGATTGGGATTGGATAAGATTTTTGTTTTCATTCAAGTTTTTACAGGAAATTAACAAGGAAATGTTTTTCTGTTTGATTGAATTGAAGGTGAATAAAGAAATTGAGATAGAGAGAGAGAGAGCGCGTGTTGATTGTTGCGTGTGGTGAGTTTGAAAAAAATTTTTTTTCTTAATAATTTACAAACATAAAGTGAGCGACTGTTGGTGTAACGGTGTTGATGTGTTGCTGCTTGTCTCTGTGTTACATAAGATCGTTAGGTAAGTAAGCATATGCTGTTGTATGTTTGGTATGCTAGATGATGTGGCTGTGTATACGCGTATGTGTATGTGTATGTGAGTGATGTGTGAGTGAGTGTGTGTGCAAAACACTATGGAAACATCATGAACTCACCATCATGTAGCGGATCTATTGTGTGAATCATAAGCTGCAATAGGCCATGACGAAATTTTGCACCAGTCTGTGTACTACTCGCATTTGCACCACTGCTATTACCTGTAGTACCAGCACCACTACTGGATCCCGGCGGTCCTGATCTTGACTCCGATGCCGCTCTCGATGTTACCGAACCACCCGGCTGTGTGGCCATTGATGTTTCCGATGAATTGGCAGCGTTGCCCTTTTATAAGGGGGATCATGAGATTTTTTTTTTGGTTTTTTTTTTACAAAAAGAGAAACATAGTTTTTTTTTCCGAGAGAGAGAGAGAGAGGGAGAAAGAAAGAGGAAGAGAGAAATATATAGAAAGAGAACAGAAAAGAAAAACAAAATTATAAAAGAAAAGGAAAAACAGCAAATAAAAAATATTTGTTGAGAGAGAGAGAGAGAGTTGGAAATATTAAAGGTTTGTGGCATTAGTTTCATTAAAATTTTAGTTTTGTAAACACAGAGAGAGAGAGAGAGAGAGAGAGAAAGAGTAAGACAGATAGAAAGAGAGAAAGAGAGAGGGAAAGAGAAAAGTGTATGCAAAAAGAGAGAAAAAAACAGATAATGTTATTAAATATTTGGCTCTTATTTTTTTCTTCATTTTTATTTATTTTTTTTTTTTAATTTTGTTAAGATTTTTTTTAATTCGAATATAATTTAAAAGAAAATAAATTAAAAAAAGAAAAACAAAATTGTTAAAGTGTGTTAAACAAAAGCTTTTAAAAAGCATTTACTCTGAGTAGTTTTTCGAGGTTGCGTACCGTTTTTGTGAAGAAGCGGAAACCTTTAATAGGTTCAAAATTCCCAAAGCTATGACAGAGTTTTCTACAGGTTTAAACTGTAATTCCACTCGTGGTATTACGTCGCAGGAGTTGGGAGAATTACTTTGCCTCTGAAGCCTAATTGGTTTTCTATTTCTGTTCAATTTTGCAGCCGTTACCCTCTATACTTATTTAACTAGTCGTTAACTAGCGCTACAGCGCTTTAGTGTGTCAACGTCCTACTGCAACAGCTTTCCTAACAGTGACTCCGGTTACCTTTAATTTACGTTTTGTTTTTCATATCGACGCCTCCATTCTATAACGTTCTAAGTACATTTTTAAATTCTACGTTCTCTAACTTAAGTATTGTCGATCCGTTCCGAAGTTATTGGGAAAAATCTACTTAGAATACACATATAATCGTATATCGCGTAAAAACTTTGAGAACTCATAACTCAACACACATTTTTCGACTTGGAATGTTATACAACGGAGGCGTTGATATATCCATAGTGAGCCCGATTTGTTGGTCTCTATGCAAGTGATTTTCTTTCCATTGGAAATATATAAAGTTCGTGTGTACTTACAAGTTTGTCTATCTACAGAGGAAAGTCTAATCTCATGCAGAAACCTAAATTTTTCGTTCCATTTACCTTTAATATCTCCATGTTTGGAAACCCAGTAGTTCTCGATTCGGTAACTATCTTCTACAGAGGCACATGAACCATGTTTTGTATTTTCCTAATGGCTGCTTTACTTTACTGGATATACTCTTGGAATTTCCTTGACACCGTACTATAATACATAATCATTTAGGGGAAAGGATTCAAGTGTTGGGAATTCGTTGCTTTAATTTTGACTAATCATTAGCAGTTATTAGGTGAAAGGGCAGCCAGCAAAATTTTTAATATTTCTTCTAAAGCTTTAAAACGGTTTATTATGTGAAGCTATTTGTACAGGAGTGATTAGCTATGAGTATTCAAAAAGCTGAGTCGGATCGAATCATATTTATAATTTCCGATACTTATACGCATTCAGACTTATTTTGATATCATGGAACCTCTATTAATCGCTGCGTTCATTTGTTACGGAAATCGCATTTGCGCTAAGAATTTCTGTGTAAAAATTTACTCAAAAAGCTAAAATAAAATCAAAAGACGAGATTTATAGGATCTATCTCCATCTATGATCTAGGATCTATGATTCGCGTGCGAACACTAAAATACTCACTAGAAGGTTATTCGAGTCACTCGTAAGTATATTTTTTTTGCTAAAGTTATGAATCTAAATGAGAAGGCTTTTGAATCAAACATTTTTCGAATGGCATGAGTTTGATGTCAACGTTGTATGCATACTTATTGCAAACTGTACTTATAAATCAACATTGTTTTGAGTACAAATGAATCAGAGTACATAGTTAAAGTTCAATATTGGTGGCGGAACTTGTATACAGAATTTCATGAGTGCTTATGATTCATTGCTGATCTCTGGTGTCCAGGCTATAAAGAAAATCTGAAAACATGACCATTATTAAGTATTCCAATAAGGTTTTGAAAAAGCTTTTGAGGCTGTCTTTTGTTTAACACACTTTGGTTAATAATTATAAGAACAAAACAAAAATTGTGTTGCTGCCAATTAACAAAAAAAGGAAAAAAAGAACATAAAATACGTATTAAAAAAGCAATACAAACAAAAATTAAAAAAAAAGAAAATTTTTTTAAGAAAACTAAAAAGTTTAACTTGATTGTTTGAAAAGCTTGCATTTGTTTTTTAAGATTTTATTGTAAAATTTGTTGTTTTTTTTTTGTTTTTTAAATATTTCAGGTGAGTGAACAAATAAAGCATTACGGTTTTGATTTTTTTTGTTTTTTATTGAAAGAAAATTAAAAAAATAAAATTAAAATAAATAAAATGTTGTAGTGTAAGACAAAAATTTATTGAAAATCTAAAAGAAGCTTCATTTCAAAACATAAAAGCTGGCAATATTGACTAGAAATTTGAATAAGTTTTTGCTTAAACACCACACATTAATTTTGTATTTTTTTATTTGATTTTTAAGGAAATTAAAAAATTGAAATAAAAAACTGAATTTAAAAACATTAATTAAACAACATTTAGATGAAAGAAAAAATTGTGTGTGTTTTGTTCTTTTTTATTTTATTTTTTTTTTTATTAAAGAAGAAAATAAAACCATAAAAAACATTTAAAAGCTTTCGACTAAAAGACAATGGAAAATTCAATGAAATTTAAAAAAAATTAAAAAATTTTTTTTCAGAGAAAATAAAAACAAGAAAAATAAAAAAACAATTAAAAACAATTATAAATTATTAAAAAAAAAGGATTTTGTTTGTATTTGTAATAGATTTTTAATAAAAAATGTTTCTTTTTAGTATTTTTATTTTAAATTATTTTTTTTTTAAATATAAAAGCGCAGTGGGAAGTTTTTGTTGTATTTTTATTTTTGATTTGATTTGATTTCATTTCTTTTTTTTTTGATATTTTTGTTTTCATTATTCCTTTTTCATTCAAAAAGTACATTATTTACTAGATTTTTCTTTTAAAAAATCATTAAGAAAGTCATTTTAAAAAACAACCAAAAAATTAAAACAAAAACAACAAAATAAAAAAAGATTAAAAAAATTTTAAAAACAAATAAAACAAAAAATCAAAAAAGCTTGTAAATATAAAAAGCTTCCAAAGCTTTTTTGTTGAAGAAAAAATTTAAAATTTTTACAAAAAACAAGCTAAGATTAGTTGAGAGAGAGAGAGAACTTGAGTCAAAAGAAACATAAAAAGCTTGCAGGATTAAAAAGTTAAACTATTCACAGAAAGCTTTCGCTTAAAATGTTAAAAACAAAAAACAGAAATATTAGAATGAAAGGCATTAAAGACTTTAAAAAGGCAAAACAAAATTACAAACAATTTTTCAAAAAATATTAATTAATTTCTAATTTATTAATCATTAACAACTCTAAACTATATATAATAATTTTTAGTATTGTTGTTTACATAATTAATTAAGTTCATTTTTAATTTATTTTTAAATTTATAAATTACAGGAATAATGTTTTCCAAACCAATGAAATGAAACTTTTTGTATGTGAATATGTGTGTCTGAGTCCTTCAATGTCAATTTAACAATCTAGCTTCCCACACCACCCATGTTGTGTGTAATCATTTTACCCACGAGAGGGCCTATATAGAATTTAAGGCCGATTTTTGTGAAACTTAATTTTCCCAGAGAGTTTTTGCTAAAAGAACATGTTTTCCCATCTGCAGCTGCCTCTTATCTTCTCAAACAGAGGTCAGATATCAGCCGAATGCCGAACAATAACGAAGACTGTAAATTTTGAGGAATTATTCCAGTCACTCGTAAGTATTTTTCTAAAGTTATGAATCTTAATGTATCGTGTCCGCCATTTAACGTTTTTTTTCAACTAGTGGTTATTTTGATTTGACAGATAATTAGTTTTATCCTTCCGGTGAACGAATATGGTTGTGTATACGCGTTTTTACTTCGCTAAGTGGGTCTGCGATCGACTTACAGAAGATGTCGATTTTGGCAAAAAAGAAAAAGTCATCTTTTCAGATGAAGCTCATTTTGATCTTGGCGAGTATGTAAACAAGCAAAATTGTCGCATTTGGGGCACAGAAAACCGGCACGCATGCATTGAAAAGTCGACGCACCCAAAACGGGTCACTGTTTGCTGCGGATTTTGGTCTAGAGGCATATTTGGGCCATTTTTCTTCGAAAATGAGCAAGGTTTGGCCGCTACAGTCAATGCCGATCGTTATCGGGCCATGTTGAACGAATTTTTGTTCACAAAAATTGAAGAGCAGGATATTGTCAACATTTGGTTTCAACAGGACGGCGCTACGTGCCACACAGCCGAAGCTGCACTCGATGTTTTGCGCCTTGTTTTTGAAGATCGCATTATCAGCCGCAGAGCTGATGTCGTTTGGCCACCTCGGAGCTGCGATTTGACACTGTTGGACTATTGTTTGTGGGCTGAAGTCAAAGATAAGTGTTACACCAACAAGCAATTTTGGTGAACCGGAGGAAATTATTTTCCATTATTAACCGGAAGGAAAGAAATTTGAGAAAATATTCAGTACCCTATAGTAGGCTTTTGAATCAAACATATTTGAAATGGCATGGGTTTAATAGTAACCTTGCATGCATAGTCATTGCAACCTGTACTTATATCTCAACGTTGTTGTGAGTACGTGAAGTCGCCGTGGTCTAGTAGGTAGTGTGTTGGCTTATTAGACGAAAGACCCGGGTTCGTATCCCAGGTCAGACATCAAAACGAAAAATATTTCTTCGGCGACTTCCTCTCAGCAGATTTCTGGCAAAGACTCTGAGAGTAAAAATTGCCATGAAAAGCTTCTCAAAAATCTGTCGTTCGGAGTCGACTTTAAACTGTAGGTCCCGTCACTCCTGTATAAAATTAACGCACACAACATAAGTGGTGTGAGAAGCTAGATCGTAATCCTGACTGAAGGGTTGTAATGGCCAATTATGTATGTATGTTGTGAGTACGAATGAATCAGAATACAAAAATGGTTAAATTTCAATAGTGTTGACTCACATATATTCAAAATTTCATGTGAGTGCTTATGAATAGAGAAAAAAGGAATCATTACTGATGTTTGATACAGACACACCTTAATGGTCTTTTGAGAGTCTGAATATTGGCTCCAGACAGAGAGTTCTTCAACCAAAATCTATACTGTACACAAAATATGCTCTTCCTTATATACAGTAGAAGGCCGGCTGAGATCTGTCCTGTAAGAAACCCAGTTAAAAATCTTGTTCATTTTTTTGGGCTCTACTCCAGTTCATTTCTCTAAATCGAGAATATGCGTTTCTAAGTTCAGAATACATTTAAATTGAATGACAACTGGATGGTCTCATCAATTTATAAGCCTTAGTCTCACATATTATTAAAAGGCGTATAAATTTTTATTTTGGCTTATATTTTCTTTGAAAACTATTTTGAAATTCAACTTTTCAATTCCATTCTATCAGACCTCTTGTTTCCTTATGGCTGGCTAGTGGTCATGTCAAGGATGATGAGATTATGAGGATGATGTTGATGATGCTTGTGTGTACAAGTATACTCTGGATACTTTGTGAATGATGTGTTATGGATACAGTGTGTGTGTGGTGTGGTGATAAGTGTGTAGTGGTGTTTTAATATAAATTGTTATTTTAAATTAAATTAAAACAAGAACAAGAGAACAAGAACAATAACTAGAGTGAGAGAGAGCGAGAGAGACGGAGAGATACTAATTTAAATAATAAAATCATACTCTTAACTTTCCAAACGGTTATGTTTGGGATGGATAAATGGCTGGATGGCTGAATGGATGGATGCTTGGATATGAATCAGCTATTTAAGAAGCATAACAAGATAAGAAAATAAAATAAAGAAGACAAATGAACTTATAACCACCACATAAGGATGCATAAGCTGGCAAATAAAATTATAATCAAACGATAACCACACACACAGAGACATTTTACTTGAAACTACAAACTACGGAAATGATAATAAAAAATTTAACAAGAATTTTTGAAATAAAAAACCATAAAAAAAGAAATACATTCACGCTGATCGCTTGATTAACAAGCCATTAAAATGTTTTTCAACACACTCCAACGCCAAAAAAAAAGACAATTTAGTTGTCTTGCCTTGCGACAAAGTGCTCCACTGACAGTTAAAATAATTCTTTTTGTCTACCAATTCATGGATTTTCATTTCAATTGTTATTGTTCGACAAGAGTTTCCTTTACGGTTTTCCCTTCCATTTTAAATTCTTTGTTTTGTTTTTCTGTGCCTAGTAGTTGTGTGCAGTTTATGAAAGAAGGGTTATGGGCAGATGCTTACTATCATCTATACTAACTGACAAATACTTGTCAATTATTTCGATACACAGCGTGTCAACTGAAACGAACGCTAAATGACAACACAATCGTATTGCAACAAATCCTTTGATTAGACAGTGTACACTGTACATAGAACAGCAGAAATGTTTAGAGTACGAATGACGTAAAAGGTACGTTTTTGCAAATTAAAAAGTGTTTTTAGCACAGTTTTTAGGGTATTTTTTCTAAGGTACCTTTTGAGAAAGTACTTTTTAAGCAAGTTCTTTATTAGAAAATACTTTTTTAAGGGAAATGACTTTTCGCCAAATAGTTCTTTAGAAAGTACTTTTTTCGTTGGTACTTTTTAGGGTATTTAAGTTACACTCAAAGCTTCTGCAATAGTTAAATCCGAGTACTTAAAATCTTTAATAGTAGAATAAATGAAGAAGTCTTTTTAAAAATTACCATTTTGGCAATGCAGAAAATAAACCAAATATGTGAGAAGTACTTTTACTTACAAAGGGTACACTTGTATTCTGTTTTTGCCCTTAAAACGATTCAAATCGTTACTCGTTGTTTTTTTGCTGTACTGATGTTATGCCGAAGGGCTTTTATTTATAAACCATGTTCATGGCTTTATAATCACTATAATAGAACCCAAATGTCAGTCACCAATCATTTATGGCCAACAACAGCAACAGCAACAACAACAACATCATTTTGTCAACAGCATGATTGCTTTCGTGATAAAAAAAAAAAACACAAAAAAGGTCCAAAAACAAATGCAGAATCAATGCAGAATTCAATGACAAATAACATGTGATTCATAAATGTTTAGTTTCATGCGCTGGATGGCTGGATGGCGGGCTGGCTGGATGGGTGGCTGTCCTCGTCATGGTAGCTTTTAATCTGTTTTCATGTACACAACTGAACAACAATAACAGCAAAGCCAAGCATGTTTTTATTTGATTTTCGTAGTAGTGGTGGTGATGGTGTAAATATTACTATTGTTGTGGTTGTTGGTGTTGTTGGTGTTGTTGTCAATTTAGATTTTAACTAATACTTAAACATGCAATACAATTGTACTGTAATATGATGTTTAATTTACTATTTTTTTTTTTTATTTTTTAGTTGGTAAATCCACATTAACAACAGAAATAACAACGGAAAGGATATGTGAATACAAGAACACATACATTTGCAATGCAAAACTACACATACAACAGCAATACATTGAAGGAGATTTAAAGAAATTTTTTTTGTTTTGTTTTGATGAAATTTTCATTTTGAAAAATAAAAAAAACTCGTAATGAAAACATTTAAAGACTAGTAGATTGTACCCGGCGTTGCGCGGGTTATAAAAACAACAATAAATAAAAAACCGGCTTCTTAAAAAAGGCAATTTTTCAAATTAATTGGCAACCGCTTTATCAAACATCTCAGTTTTTTGAATACTCCTGAAGTCCTAAATATAAATGCATGCAATTTGCGCGTTTTTCGCCCCTTTTCCCCTTTGTCGACCCCTTTTGGTCCAACTTTTTAAACAACACCTCCAATAGCTATTTGGGAAACTTAACCAAGCTAAATCCAAAAAAAAAATCTTTAAAACCCATAAAATACAGCGTTTATGCATAAAGTACTAATTTTTGCCCTTTTTTCCCTTTGTTTCATAATTTTTAAAAGATTTAATGCCTATAATCTGCACCGACAAAAGCTCGATCAATATCCCAAATTTCAAGAAAATCGGTTCAAGCGTTCAGGCGTGATTCGGTATGCACTCAATTTGCCCGTTTTTGGCCCCTTTCCCCCTTTTTGGACACCTTTGGTTCAACTTTAGAAACGGAACACCTCCAATAGCTATTTGGGAAACATAACCATACTAAATCGTAAAAAAAATACGTTTAAAACACATAAATTACAGCATTTATGCATTAAGGTATTAATTTTTGCCCATTTTTTCTCCCTTTGTCCCATTTTGTCTCCCGTTTTGGTCATAATTTTGAAAAGATTTATAGCCTATAACCTGCACCGACAAAAACGCGATCTATATACCAAATTTCAAGAAAATCGGTCTAGATGTTCAGACGTGATTGACTAACAAACAAACAAAAAAACAGACTTACAGTAAGATTTATAATATACAGTGAGCGCCATAAGTGAGTCAACACCCATTATAATATTAAATTTTCTATTATAAAAAAATATACTTGTAACACAACAATAATTGAATTGTTGTTTTTGTTTTAACATTTTATAAGTAATAAATGAACGTTTTTATTTTTGAAAATTTATTCAACTATTCCTATTCACTTTTCTCATTATCCTAAGAAAATGAATTATTTCAGTGGTGTTTACTCACTTTTGGCGCTCACTGTATATTAGGATTCAAAATACAAATCAAAAATTAAACTATGTAAACATAAGCTGTACACACACAGACATACACGCGCGCACTCATACTACCTAACACAGATGCATTTGAAAGCAATTGAAAATGGAAACGAAATATTTTTATGGCATCCATTTAAATGTGGGTTTGCATGTTAACCTTCACATCGCATCGTATCGCATTGCATTGGATTGCATGCAACAACAATACAACAATGTTGTATGCTTTTAAACACTCTTCTAGACACACTGACATGACACACATACATACCTACACACATGCATACTTACAAACAGAACGGGAAGAAAGGAGGAGAAAAAAATTCAAAATCATAACAAAATAAAATCTATAGACACTACATCCTTTCCCTTTTTGTTTTTTTGTTTGCATACAATTTTATTCAAAGGCGACAAGAACAAGGAGAAAAAAACAACAACAACATTCTCTTTGTTACTCTTCTTATCTTTTACGCCAACAACAACAACAATCTACCAATACTATGACACTCTTTTTTTTTTTTGTCAGAACTATTATGGAAATAAAACGAAAAATGCAGGAAAATGCCACACTCCCACTATTCAAGCGAGATGAATGAATGAACAAAACGGCATTAAATATATACGTATGTATGTATGAATGGATGGATGGGTCTTTCCATATTTAAAATAAAAAATTGAAACACCAAAAAAATTAATTTTTGAAATTTTTAGCTTTAAACATGGAGATAAAAACGGGACTAGGCCTTAGCTATGGAACAACCAGAGTGTAAATTATGCCTCCGGCTGCTGCCGAAGTATGTTATCTTTGAACACGTTCCCTGTATCTGCGCTAGCAGTACTGCTTTCCATCTTACTGAAAGTGGTTACATTTGGACTCATCCGACTAGATAACACGTTTCCAATTAGATGGAAAGCAGTACTATTATCGAAGACCCGGGGAACGTGTTCAAGAATTCTATGTGAAGCAAATTATTAAACATAGCGGTGAAAATGTAATGGTTTGGGGATGGTTAACATGGTGGCATGTTGGCCTTCTATATTTAGTAGATGGTAGCATGCGAAAAAAGACTATCTACAGATACTGCAAACCTATATTCCGAATTTTATGGACAAATGTGCTTATCCCGAATAAGAAATTATTTTCCAACAGGATGGTGATCCGAAGCACACAGCAAAAATTCTAAAGATATGGTGTGGGAAACAAAATTTTGAATTGATGGAATAGCCGACACAAAGTCTCGACCTCAATTCGATTGAAAATTTTTGGCCATTCGGGAAAATCCGGCTCGGATAGTACGAAACAGCCCCAAAAAACATGGTCAAACTTTGGGATCGTATAAATGCGAAATGGAATCGAATTCCAAAAGACGCTATTGATCATTTGGTAGAAAGCATCTCAAACCGCGTAAATCAAACTATTTCTAATAAGGGTCTATTGACAAAATATTGAAATTGTGGTAGTTTCTTGAATTTTCTTGAAACGTGCAAAATTGAGTTTATGTGGGTTATTTTCGTTTTTTCATTCAAACTCATTGAATTCATTTCATTAATTACTAATTTTTTACTGCTATTTGTTAAGAATAAAATAAAGAATTAAAATTAATTTTTTTTTTTGTATTTGCTTGTATGGTTTTGTTTTTGTGGATGACGAAACTCAATATTGTGAACATTCACTCACTTCTGCTCGTCACTGTATGTAATACGGTTTTATAAGCGTACATACAAACAATCAGCTCATGTGGGTCGCTTATATGGTTCCTAATAACATTTTAAATAAAACATTTGATTTTCGAATTCCAACAAAGGACTTCTGGCCTAAAGATCAGGAAGTTCCCAATGGAATCGTTGAGATTTCTTACTCAAAGGCTTGAGCTGTGGTGTATTTATTAAGGCTGCCTGACCGCTGTAGTGTTTTTACACAGAGGTCATGTCAATTTAGAAACTATCGCAATGCTTGTTGTGTGGCAGGATATCTGATAATGGATGTCAAGTCAGACATCAAAACGAAAAATATTTATTCGGCGACTTCCTCTCAATAGATTTCTGGCAAAAACTCTGAGAGTAAATAAAATTGCCATGAAAAGCTTCTCAAAAATCTGTCATTCGGAGTCGACTTTAAACTGTAGGTCCCGTCACTCATGTATAAAATTAACGCACACAACATAAGTGGTGTGATAAGCTAGGTCGTAACCCTGACTGAAGAGTTGTAAAGGCCAATTATGTATATGTATGTCTGATGTGGTTGGTACCTGCTTCGATAGCCTCCAACCTCTAACCTCTGTCATCTATTAATAATTAATGAAATTGTGTCAAGCAATACAATTTAAATGGACAAAGTTGATCAACAACAATGGTGTTTTAAGATCAAGAGAAGAAATTAAATGAGCTCGACCTATTGTATTGCTCTCTGCAGAAGTGCTTTAGTGCAGTGTTGCCATTTTTACCCTTTTCGGGTATTTTTTGACGCTTTTTAGTCTCGCTACCCTTTTATTTTTTCGAAAAATGCTTTTTTGAAAAAAGGGTATTTTTGACGCTTTTTTCATTTATTGTGGCGCTTTTGATGCTTTTTAATATATTGTTTGTCATTGCAATATTTGTTAATGCTGTGTCCACAGGTGTTGAATTTTTGTTTAAATTTTTTTCTACAAACACTGGCAATAAGTAAAAAAAATTAAATTTTCTATTTCCTGGAGAGTAAATGTAAAATAGTAAGTCTTTAGTTTTATATTGCTTTAATACAGTTTAGTATTAGATGATCCTGCAAATTTTAAATTACTTTAAAAAATATAGCTATTTAGTGTGGATAATATTTTTAAAAATATCGAAGCGAATATTATTGATTTTGTGCAAAACTTTATTGTTGATTCAAATGTAATAAATAAAATAGAAATTTGCCTAAAGAACCTTGTATATCAAAATTGGAAAAATAAAGACAGAAGTGATGAATTTTGGATAGAGGTATATGAGTTGAAAAACTCTGGGGGAGGGGGGAAATCCCTTCCAAGAATTAGCAGACTTTGTAATTCGCATACTATTGTTACCTTACTCGAATGCTGAGATACTTTCCTTAAACTCAGCTAATTGTTTGTTGTACCTTAAATACGGTCTTAAAAAAGAAAATGTTAGTTGTTACAGTTAGAAATTGCCATCTATTGTTTTTCTAAAAATAAATTCAAATCGATCAAACGATCTCAATATTTTATCAAAACAGTTTTATGGTCCGAGGAAGAAAATAATGAGGCCGATATATTTGAAGATGCAATTGTTTTACTATAAAACGTTATTTTCATATTTGTTTTTTACTTTCAAAAATAAAGCTTTATTTAAAGTTTCAGTAAAATTCTTCATTTTTTATGTTATTTTTTGAACTATAATGAAATATCTTTATTTTTTAGTTATTTTATTTTAATTTTTTGTTAACTACTGAACTATAATAATTTATTTTTTGTTGCTTTGAGTTTTTGTTAAATAAATCATATTTGTCTTAATGTTGCTTGCGTTTTTTTCCCCTTTAAGATCGCTTATACGCAAAGCTAGATAGTATAAGTATTTGAAAATTATTTCCGCTTTTTTTTGTTTCTTGTGACGCTTTTTACCCTATTTTTCTGAATTATTTTAAACTTTCTACCCTATTTTGCTTTAAGCTTGACGCTTTTCTGCATTTCCAAAATGGGAACACTGCTTTAGTGTCTTAAATTTATATTCCATGGAGAGACCTATAACGCAAACACCCTTACGTACGTGTATGTGTGTCAGTGTGGACTTAGAGTTTTTAAATGAAAACATAAACACACACACACACACACATATTGTTTTCCTTACTCTCTTTATTACTCGCATTTAGAATAAAAGATCACACACACAAACACAATTATAACACAAAAAAAAAAACAGAAAAACAAGCAACAACAACAATAACTTGTTTAACCGTGCTTTAAGGTGTTAAATGGTTGCATTTATTTGCATATGGGAGTGTGTGTGTCGTGTGTCGTGTGTGGTATGAGAGTTTGTTTTTGTACAATTGAAACGGCACACAGGAATACAGAGAAAATAAAAATTTATTGAAAAACCAGGTTTATTAAGTGCAACAACATGGAAGTGACATAGAAAAATAGAGATAGAGGGAGAGCGAAAGATAGAGAGAGAGAGAGAGAGAGTGTGTGTGAATGTGTGCTTAAATTTGTGTAAACAAATGACCACGACCTGTGAACTTAATATTGAAGCACAATACACATTAAGTTGTGATATAAGTATTCATTCTTAATAGAAAGAGAGCGAAAAAGAGTGAAAGAGAGAGAGAGTGGCAATATTTAATTAAAAGGATTTTTTTATGATATTTTCTAAAGTGCTTGTGACCATTTAAATTTTACCTTCAATTAATGCAAAATGAATGCCAGAAAATCCTTCTCATTACGAAATAAATAAATAACCTTCAAAGTGATTTGAATTTCATTAAACTTTGTTTAGAAAGGCAAATTGTTCTCTCTTTCTCTCTCTCTCGCTCTCACTCTCTTTCGTACAAAACACAAATGCAAATACAATCACCAACACCGACAACAACGCATACACATATAATAGAAAAGCCCTTAACCTTAAAAAGAATCGTGTATTTATACTGTGATACTTATCAGCAAAAAGGAAAACAAAAAAAAAAACAGAAAATGAAGAAGAGAGAGAGAGAGAGAGAGGAGAGAGAGCTTATCAATGAAATCATTAGAACGCATACTTAAAACGTATATTTTATAAAAGATTAATAAGGCAGTAGCTAAGGAGGCAAGGAAACAAGAAACAGCGACACACAGGACATGAAGGTGGCAGGCGTTTTATTAAATAAACACACTAAAAACTGAAGGCAACAACAAGAAAACGAAAAATCGACCAAAAAGGAAAACGTAAACGAAAGTATGGTATGCATATCGATTGCTTATTATCCTGAATTATAAAACAACAGCTACAGCTACAACTACAACTATATTAACAACTATAATACTATTTGGCCATAAGCAAGACATACAGACGCCCCTAAAAGTATACAAAAGAAAGAAAACTCAAGGTTAATTATGAGTAATTAATATAGAAAGAACACGAACAAAAACAAAAAACAAAAGCAAAAACATGTTACGAATTTAAGAAATAATTGTAAACAACAAAAACTACAGCATATATACAAGGCGCAATAAAATCAAAGAAAAATCTTAGTATCTTTCAATTTTAATTTAAATTTATTTAAAAAAAAAAAATTATGATTTAAAAACAGAATAAGAAAAGAAAATAAAATAAAATAAAAATTATTTATTGTAAGCCCTTTTATTTAACGAACTATTACAAAATTTTACGTTTTAATTGTCTGTTGAAAAGTTAATTGAACTTTAATGTAATTTTATTGACCCTGAAAGTATGCAATAACTAAACCACCACTAAGTATACAATAAATGCTGTTTTTATTGTAATAAAAATAAAAAGCGAAACAACAACAACAGACAACAGTATTACAATAATGTAAAGTATACGCCAAAGGGCGTATACTCACCTCACCGCTCTTTTCACTAAGTATTGTAGTAGGCACCCTAACATTGTTTGTTTTATTGTGTACGAGATATAAAAAGACGAAAGAGAGGGAGCAAGAATAAAAACTGCAATTAACAAAGAATTATAAGCCCTGTTAGAATAAGAAAAAAACAAACAACAATTCTGCTACACAAAGCAACGAAGAGAGAAAAAAAAACGAAAAAAGCCGAATTAAACACATGCTGGTGGTGGTGGTATCACTTAACAAAACAAATCAATGCAACAAACAAAAACGAAATCAAACACAAAATAAAACAAAAAAACGCCGCTACATTTTAAGCACTCTCAAAACAAATAAAACGAACACACTCTCTCTATATTTTTTTCACTCTCGCTCTCTCTCTCTCTCTCTCTGTGACACGTTTTATAAAAATGATGGCCTTGTTTTAGAGCATTAAATGAGTTACATAAACACACTCACACTCTCCTTTTGCATGCAGTACAAGTAAGAAGAAAAAAAGCTTTTTAAACCGTTATTGTGTTGTAGCGTAGACAAATTATGGCTGCCGTAGATTATCGGCAAATACACGCACATACTCATACACCCACACATAAAAAAATGGCTATTTCATAGGGGAAAAAAAAAGAATTTTTAATGAAAAGTAGACACGGCTTTGGATTGTATCGCTTAGGATAGCGTTGGAAAGCTAAGATTCTTTACTAAAAGATAGTCATAAGCCTTAAGTGAGCTTCTGTAAAATAAAGTAAACTACGGCTTTTACTTTGTTTTGATTTTAATATCGCAAATGTACCCCAAGAGGCTTGCATTTTGCAATGGAAGTCCATTTATCGCAAATATCATTCAAAAATATGATAATTATCGACTCTTGATGAGATCGTTAGAATATGCTTTTGGTTCGAAATTAATTTGGAGCCTTGATGGGTTATCCATGAGAGGGGAGAGCAAGAGATATCATGTAATTGCCTGAGAGATTACAACTGTGATACAAAAAGCACTCCATGCTCCATATTTTGGTAACATTTTCCCTGATCCTTTTGCTTGTTATAAAACGAAAATCCTGGAAATCGCCGTGGTCTAGTGGGCAGTGTGTTGGCTTATTAGACAAAAAGGCCCGGGTTCGTATCCCAGGCAGACATCAAACCGAAAAATATTTCTTCGGCGACTTCCTCTCAGCAGATTTCTGGCAAAGACTCTGAGAGTAAAAATTGCCATGAAAAGCTTCTCAAAAATCTGTCGTTCGGAGTCGACTTTAAACTGTAGGTCCCGCCACTCAAGTATAAAATTAACGCACACAACATAAGTGGTGTCTGAAGCTAGGTCGTAATCCTGACTGAAGGGTTGTAATGGCCAATTATGTATGTATGTATGTAAAACGAAAATCCACTCTTAGAAAATGACTCTCACACAGGAGGTGATGTTGGTTGGTATGGCGTTTTGTGTATTAAAGCATTATGATAAACGAGTATTTTTCATAAAAATTTTTAGGAAAATATTAAAATTACAATAAAAGGAAAACTTTTTTAAAGAACGCAACACAAAATGTTACCGAAAAAGAGAAAATACGCAAAGAGAGAGAGAGAGAGAGAGAGTTGGAAAGAGAGCATTTCAAGTAGATTTAATTCAAAACCACACAATAGCTGTTATCCTGGGAAAAATGTTAAACTATCCTTAATTTCATTTTAATTTTTCATTCTTTCCATACCAATTGAAATAATTTTATTTCAGAAATTTTCTCTTTTATTTTCCAAGCAACTCTTTCAAAGCAAAAAAAAACCTCAATGCGCCTGAAACTATACCACGTTTAGCATATGAATATCAACATTTGTACTTTTTTTAATTTATTTTTTTACTATTTTTTTTAATCAAATTAAGTTCTTTAAAAAACAAAAAATAAAACCCCGCTAAAGGAAAAGTTGTTGCATTATACCCGTTATGTAATGGCAATGATTATACAATATAAAAATGAATTTAAAAACAAAAATGTAATTTTTTTTTTCTACAATTTTTTTTTTATTTTTTTACCACCACGGGAAATTGAATTATTCTGCAACAGCATTTTTTTTATTTTATTTTTTTCTTTCTATTAACACAGGCGCTTTTGCAAATGGTTAGTAAAGTGAGTTAAAAATATAAAAAAATAAAAAAAATTTGGTGAATATTTTAAGGCAAACGAATAATTGTGGCATACTTTATGGAGCTGTAGAAATGAGTTTAGTTGGTTTAGTTAATTTAATTTAATTTTGAGTGGCTAGTTTAAATGATTTTTTTCAACGGCACATTTTTTATGACCCCACCATTTCTATTCTATTAAGGAAGAATGTTATGCTTTAAAAAATCTTAGTTTATTTCAGTTTTGTCCAAGAAAGTCGTTTAAATATGTAATTTTATTAGTTCTGGCAGAATATTTGAAAGTCAATTAAAACTCCTATGAAAAATTGCTTTAAAATCTGTAATTCGGAATCGATTTTAAACTGAAGATTAAGCAACTCATGGATAAAATTAAAACACACAATATGGGGCGATCTGAAGAGCTAGATTGTAATCCTGTACAAAAGGATTGTTATTACTTATTAAGTAAGTAAACAGAGATTGCTACAGACGGTTAGAATTACATTCAATTATATAATGTCCAGTATTTACATCTGTAAGAAGCTTAATTGAACGCCTGGCAAGAGCTAAGTATGCTCTGTTTCTTTTCATTGAAAAAGTAGGTCAGTTTTCACAAAGGCCATTAATGGTTGTTCACAACTTTGGAAAGTTCAGAACATTTTACACATTATCGATTACGTCCAGCTGTATTTCACGAATATTGTCCTTTAAAGCCTCAATTGTCTATGGCTTGTCGGCATAACACTTATTTTGACGGCACCCCACAAATAATTGTCCAACGGTGTCAAATCCCAGCTCCGAGACGGCCAAACGACATCAGCTCTGCGGCTGATAATGCGATTTTCAAAAACAGGGCACAAAACATCGAGTGCAGCTTCGTTTCCTCATCTTCAATTTTTGTAAACAAAAATTCGTTCAACATGGCTCGCTGCACACAATCGATAATGTGCTTAAAAATTGAACCGATCGTTTGAATGAAATTATTTTCCATCATGAACCGGAAGGATTGTACTTTCAAATAAAAAAAAGGAATTTGAGAAAATATTCAGTAGTTTTTTAAGCATTTTCAAAAAAAAAAAAGTTATTTGGCAGACCCTTGATTTTGATTTATAAAACCCCCAAAAGTAGACTTTAATATTGCTTCAGAAAAACTTTACAACACAAAGAGAGAAAGAGAAGTAAAAATGGGAGAGAGAGAGAGAGAGTGAGAGGGTGGAAACAATCCATGTCAATTACAAATTGTAGGCCATCATTAATGTCTAATAAATCTCAACGATATTTTTTTGTTTATACTTTTTCTGTTTTTGTTTCAATAATAATTGTTTTCATTACTAGTTCTTGTTGTTGTTATTAGCAGTTATAATTATATATTAGGATTATTGTTGCCATATTTCTAAATGTGTAATCATGTTTGTTTTCATTGTAATTTGTACAGCGAGTAACGGTATCATGTAATTTTGAACAGTTTTTTTCTATTTTTTTTGTTTTACACTGCACTACCATTTAATGGTTACCCCACTACCATTCTCGTATACAAATACATACACAGCAATAGCTGTAAATAAAGAGAAATAGAGAGAGAGTGTGTGCGTGCGTGTGCATTCATAAGTGAGTTTTTAATTACAATATAAGCAAACAACTTATTAATGTTTAATAAACGACAACAACAACAATGGGGGGGGGGGGAGAATAATTAATTATAAATATCTTGTATGCATTTCAATTCCAACTCTATCTCTATCTCTGTCTCTCTCTCTTCTGAATAAAAATGAATACGTATTTATCACTCTGTGTGTCTGTATTTGTGTTTTTGTTTTTGTGGTTTTAATTTCAATGTTTTGGTTGTTTCTGTAGGCTGTTTAAAAATATTTTTTTCATTGTTCTGTTTTAAAACAATTCTATTCTGCTGTTCTTGTTGTTTAAATGTCATATTAAAAGCAAAATCTACCACAACTACTACAAGAACAACAACAAAAATAACACCACAATGGTATTAAAAACAAAAACGGGGGAAAAAATAGACTAACTGCCTATAAATTAGCAAAAATTATTACTTATTATTAAAAAAAAATATTCCAATAATAAATGAATGAATGAATAAATAAAAAAACAATCAAAATTATTATACCACCATGCACATAACACAACAACAATAATGAGGTCTTTTGCAAAATTAAAACAAGAAAACAATTATCTGCTGGAAAATTTAAAATTTATAAACGAAAAAATTTTAATTTTTATAATGCCGACATAAATGTTGAAATTCAATTAAATAAAGGATTATCCATATAGTGTGGCCAGTCCATAGATATCTTTAATCTTTTTTCAAGGATTTATGGAATAAGAATTATTTAGCGAATGAATTATCTACAAGAGCATTAAAAGCAAAATACCTTTTATCCAACCAATTGAGATATGGACTCGATAGAAAGCAGCTCGAAGCTTCAGGCTTTGGCAGTATGCATCAACCAGAGCGACAAATCTTATCACCAGATACATATATAACCAGGAGCCTAGGCCTATTCACTTCAGCAATCAAATGCATTGCTCGACTAACAGATCAACTTTTGAATCCATGCAACAGATGCCTATAGGGTCTTGCTTGAATATAAGATGGAATTGGTACTCTATATACCTGCTAAGGCACTACAATACGATATTTAAAGTAGAGGCGCGTATGATCAGTGCAAAGGGTATTATGATGTACAGGAAAATGATAAATGCAGGGTGGAATACTAAAGCCTTTTTGGCTTGCAATTGCCGATTATAAACTAGACAGTATGTGGTAGAATTCGCCGTGGTCTAGTAGGTAGTGTGTTGGCTTATTAGACGAAATGCCCGGGTTCGTATCCCAGGTCAGACATCAAAACGAAAAATATTTCTTTGGCGACTTCCTCTCCGCAAAAACTCTGAGAGTAAAAAATTGCCACAAAATTGCGACTTTAAACTGTAGGGCTCTCCACTCATGTCTAAAATTAACCTACACAACATAAGTGGTGTGAGAAGCTAGGTCGTAATCCTGACTGAAGGGTTGTAATGGCCAATTATGTATGTATGTATGTGGTTTCAACAAGACAATCCTTTAAGCCACACAATATGTAATCAATTTTGTGTCAATTCAATCAAATGACACTGAATATCATACATAATAGCAAAAGCAACTTCCAAATATTATGAGTAAAATGATAGTTTCATTAAAATTGTAGTTCTATGTTTGTTTGTTACACTATAACTTTCGCTTTGAAAACGAAAAATGGTTGAGCCTTTTCAAGAAGCAATAATACCAAGAATATTCAATAAAATATGAACATTTATTTGACTATAATAAAAATTAAAGCATACTTTTGGGGTAAGAATTATTAAAAACCAGTGTAGCATACTTTCAGCATATAAATATGACAAAAGAACTGTGATAACTTTACTGAAAATGATTTTCCATAATCCTATATAATTTCCTTTGAAAATTCTGTACTAAGGATACTTTAATATGGTTTACTTATTGATCATTTACTATGCACCCACAAATGTACTTTAAACTTTTTTATTTTATTTTTTTTTGTATTAAAATTTTGGGGAAAATTGTGAAAATACCTTTGTCAGAGACCTAAAAATATGCTTTAGTTTTCGAAATTTTGTAAAAATTTTTATAATGATTATGAAAATCCATTTATGCATTCAAAACTAAACGTTAAGCGGGGTTTAGTTCATAAGTTTGCAAGTATGCCGAAAAATATCCAATGGAATTACATACATGTGTTTGTTATCAGCCTAAAAGTATGCATTAATTTTTGTTTACCAGGATCCCTTTAAGTTTTCCTATATTTTACAATTGAAATTCATGGAAATCAAATCCAAAATTTCTGCAATTTGAATAACATTTCTAACAAAAATGTTCAGTGACTCACAAGTTATTTAAAATATACTTTAAGCTGCCAAGATATTTTTCAGTTTTTCCTTAAAAGAAGAACAAGAAACAACAAGACATCACCTTAAAAAATAGCCTTGATTATGGCTTGAAAAAAAATCTTTCCTTTTCATCATATTTCATGGCAAAAATACAATTTTACGTCTGACTGAGCCTGAGAGATGCTTATTCTTCGTACAAAAAATAAAAACAAGAAAAAAACAAAAAGAATATCCTAAAAGAAAATGGATTTTCCTGTTATTTTCTTTCATTAACAGCAAAATATGAAAGAAAAATTCAAAGGGAGAAAGAGTGAGAGAGAGCAAGAGAGAGAAAAAATAAATAAAAATCGTGGAAAAAACTCTCAAATATATTTGATTTCCTTTATATTTTTTTAAAGGCTTAAAATATGAAAGAATATATATTGTAGTTACGATATATGGTAGCAAATCGGGCTAAGATTAAAACAACCAAGCAACAGCAACAGCGGCATCAACAACAACAACAACAGTAGAATGCTTTTAAATAATCATAAATATCCTTGACTTGTCATTTTAGCTGCTACTACTACTACGACTACTACTGCTGATGCCTGTGTTACATAAATGTTTAAAAAGGCAGAAGAGAGCTGAAGCGAGAGAAAAACACGAAAAATTTACCTAAAGTACATCGCATATATAAAAGGTACAAAAAAAAAAATCGGAAACTCGTAAAATTCAAGAAAACTTTGTTTATGCCTAAATGTAGGCTATAAAAAATAACGTGAGAAAAAAACTAGATTTTCTTTAGAACAGCATTAGTTAAACTTTTACAGGCAGCAGTAGCAGCCACACCAGCCACAGCAGCAGTAGCTAAATCATGCTGTATAGGCACAAAAACTATATTCAGCCTGTATTTATTCTATCAAAAAAGCTTCACTGTATTACAACGTCATCATCATTTGCCAACATCATGATCATCGTCATCATTAAGAACAAGAAGAACATGTATTTGGATTGTATTTACATGTAGAGTGCATTAAAAAATAATACTAAACTAGAAAAATGTAAGGAAAACTATGGGGCATTTCATATTTTCGAAAAGTGTGCCTAAAAATATGCAACAAATTTTTAAAATTTTATTTTATATTGCCAGTTAAGTAATATATTGTGCATTAAAAAATATTTATAAACAAATCTAGAAACCTCAAAAACAAAAACTGAAATTTTAAATTTTAAACCTCAAACCTTTTGCCAAATATATGCCTACGACAAAACCTTTTCTGTTAACTTTCTAATAAGGCCTCTTTAGCTTCTGTAGCCAAAATAGTAAAGAAGTTTCCCATATATCCTTTTTTTAAATAAAAAGAAAATCTGTATTTTAAACTCTTATACATTGCATAAGATCAGTTCCATCACATTAGCTTGTCAATGGCATCACTTTCATTATTATAAAAGTAAAATTCTTCTTTTTTAATAAAGCATTTTACTTTGTGGAAATTTCATCTCTCTTAAGATATATTAGGCTTATGTAGCATAATTATACTAAAAGTTTTTCGTAAAATTTTGAAAATTTAAAATCGTTTGGTTTTAGACTGCATACGATATTCAAATAGGATTCATTTTCCTTATGTTACATAATTATTTTAGAAGTCTGCCGTAAATTCATTACATTTATGCCGTATAATTATTCGACAAATTGTCCATCCATTCTCTTTCAAAAGCATAAAATATTTTGTTTCAGGTAGCTTACAACAAATCTAATTATGTTATCCTTCAAATAAGGTCTGTTCCAATTATGCATTGTAATTATTTCAGATGCCCTCCATATATCCTTTTTGTCGGCTTCAACACTTTTTGGTTTTAGATTCCTTACGACAAATCTAATTATGTTGGCGTTCAAATAAGGCCTGTTACAATTTCGTATTGTAATTATTTCAGATGCCCTCCATATATCGTTTCTTTCACTTTCGACACTTTTTCGTTTTAGATTGCTTACAACAAATCGTATTATCTTATCTTTCCAAAAAGGCCTGTTATGCTTATGTATTGTAATTATTTCAGATGCTCGCCATATATCCTTTTTAAGGATTAATGACTTTTTGTTTTAAATTGGTTACGACAAATCCCAATATGTTAACATTGAAATAAGCCTTGTTATGTTTATGTTTTGTGAATTATTTTAGATCCAAAGAACAAATAATATTTTCTTTACGTATGAAACAATCCTTACAAGTAAGTTAATGAAGTTTTTATGTGTATTCTTTTACTTTTACCTGTACATATTTTTATTTTACTTGTATAGAGAATAGTAGTGGTACATATTACCATTTTTTTGTTTTTTGTTTTCATAAGTTTTTGTGTAAGCATTTTTAACGTTTTCCGCATGATACACTTGAAAAAAATCACCGTTAGACCATGAAGTTGTGTATTTATTTTTTTCTTTTTCTTTCCTTTTTTTGCTATACCAACAGCCTCAAGTATCAAGTACATGCTGTTGATTTTCTGTTTTTAAATGCCATCCAACAGCAGCATTCTTGTTGTTCTGGCTTACATTTGTGATTATTGGTCTTATGAAATGGTCTTATAAGCAAGGCTACCCAACGAAATGCACCACTACCAACAGCAGTAACAGCCTTTTTTACCTAACCAAGTGTCAGCTGCAAGATGACAGCTTTTTGACAAGATATTTCGGGTCAAAAGACATTTTTTTCTTAGCTTTTCTGTTTTCTAATTAAAAAGTAACGAAAGAACGCAACACATGCTGTTGGTTATGATTATTAATTAGAACAAAACGAAGCATACTTTAAAGGGCATCTAGAGAAATAAAAATGTTGCATACTTTAAAGTGCATTTAGAGAAATAAAAGTGTTGCATACTTTTCACACAAGAAAAGTTTTTAAAAGGTTACCAAAAGCATTTATTAAAAATTTCTTTAAATTTTTTCTTAAAACAATATGCCATCCACCAGCAAAGCCTTAATACTATGTAGTTGCGAAGACAAACTGTGCACATTACATAACTCAAAATTGGTTTCTCTTATGGTAATCAGGTTGAATATGATAAACTGTAAAGCTTAAGGGACATACTAGGATCATAGGCATTGGAATTCATTGTCATCGATTAATTAGTATTCGAAAGAGGAAATGTGGCCGGTTATATAAGGAACTCTGTTTGGGTTAATGAAACAATGTTGTTTACATTTATGGAGACTATTTACCCTGTCATATAAAAGGCAGGGCGAAGCAAACGAGTGAGGTAATAACCTTTCTGTCAGTCTTGTATGAAGACGCGGTTTGTTTGAGGAAAATAATCGTGGTTTGAAGATCAACCGTTGTAAAGATCCGTATAGTAATCGTTATTGTTGATGCAAAGGCCTGGTTACAGATCCGCAAGGGGTGCTGAGGTTGTGGAAGAAACACTTCTCTACTCTGCTGCTAGGCGATGACGACATCAATACCGCCTCTAGAGATGATGTTCCGAACCCGATCGATGATGAGCGGCATGGAGATTCCGCTGCCTACCCGTGAAGAGGTTAAAGTCGCGATTATGCGACTTAAAAACAACAAAGCGGCAGGTCCTGATGGCCTCCCCGCTGAATTGTTTAAGACCGGATGTAATGAATTGCTAGGGCGCATGCACCAGCTCATCTACAAAATATGGCTAGAGGAAAGTATGCCCAACGATTGGAACCTCAGTGTCCTCTGTCCCGTCCTGAAAAAGGGAGACCCTACGATATGCGCCAACTACAGGGGTATAAGCCTTCTCCCTATCGCATATAAGGTTCTTACAGGCGTATTGTGTGAACGACTGATGCCACTCGTCAAAACACTGATTGGACCTTATCAGTGCGGCTTCAGACCTGGCAAGTCAACCATCGACCAGATCTTCACACTACGCCAAATCCTGGAAAAGACCCACGAAAATCAAGTCGACACACACCATCTTTTTGTCGATTATAAGGCTGCTTTCGATAGCCCCATAAGGGGCTGTCTGAGCTCGGTATACCTGCGAAGCTGATAAGGCTATGCAGAATGACGTTGAGCAATTCCTGCAGCTCCGTCAAGGTAGGAATGGACCTCTCCGAACCTTTTGATACCGTGCGAGGTTTCAGACAAGGCGATCCCTTATCATGCGACCTCTTCAACTTCGTCATGGAGAGTGTTCTGCGAAAGGCGGGAGTGCATCGCAATGAGACTATTTTTCAAAAAAGTGTCCAGTTGCTTGCGTACGCTGACGACATCGACATCATAGGGCGTACCAAACGAGATGTCACTGCTGCCTTTAGTGCTATTGAACGGGAGTCTAAGAAGATGGGTTTGGCAGTAAATGAGGGCAAAACGAAGTATATGTTATCGACAAGTAAAGCCGTGCGGCGTATTGATTCACAAATTACGGCCGATAACTATACTTTTGATACAGTCAAGGAATTAATTTACCTTGGCTTTGCAGTTACCACCGAAAATGATGTCAGTCTGGAGATCAAGCGCAGGATTACTCTTGCCAACAGGTGATATTATGGTCTCAATAAGCAATTGAGTAGCAGAGACCTCTCTCGCAAGACGAAACTAATACTCTACAAGATGCTCATCCTACCCGTGCTTCTCAATGGCGGAGAAGCATGGACCCTATTAAAAACTGATGCAGCTGCCTTGAGAGTATTCGAGAGAAAGGTCCTATGTAAGATCTTCGGTCCAGTGCGAGTTGGCGATGATTTTCGCATCCGATACAACAGTGAGCTGTATGAGCTCCTCAACGAAATGGACGTTGTACAGCGTATTAATATCCAGCGGCTGCGCTGGCTCGGCCATGTTGTTCGAATGGAGGAGGATGCTCCGGCGAGACGAGTATTTGATGCGGGGATCTACGGAAGTCGGCGAAGAGGACGACCTTGTATCCGTTGGAAGGACCAAATCGAGAAAGCCCTGTCATCGATTGGTGTGACCAATTGGCGTAGGCGCGCAAGAAGCAGAAGCGCCTGGAAGGATGTGTTGCGGCAGGCCGAAATCCGTTAATCGGGTTGTTATGGCCAATTAAGTAAGTAAGTAATTGTTGTTGTTTACATCAAGTTGTGAACTCTGGCTTTCAGAATTATGCGATTGTGGTACCACAATGGCCCTAGTAAGTGATATAAGTGAACACTCAATGTGTTCTTCATATGAAGTGATGACAACTAATTTTTTCTGTTCTAAAATCCTTGTATTCATTTGCAAATAGAAAGAATGTTTCACATACACAAACTTTAACTTGTCGTTTTGCTGAGTCAATAACTTTAAAACTCATTAAATCGTTGAAGATAAATGAGTTGAAACTTTTAAAATTTTTAAATCCTGGCACTCGTAATTGAAGAAATAAAAAAACACACACACACAGAAACAAAAAAGGAAACTTAAATAATGAAGACTTTTTTTCAACAATTTACGGAAATAATGATTTGTGTGTGCGTGTGTGTGTGTGTGTGTGTGTGTGTGTGTGTATGTGTCTGTTTATCTACAATTTACGGAAAACTCTATGAAAATATGAGCATGAGAAGCCATTAGAGAAACTCTTTTTTCTTCATTTCATGGCATATTTCTATCAGCATCTCCTACTATTTTCGTTTTGTTTTTTTTGTTTTTTTCTTTTTTTTGGCAAACAACAACAATAAATTTTTATATGAGACTGTAAGCATTTCACATCATTTATACACTTCATGTCAGTTTGTTTAGGTGGAGGTGGAGGAGGAGAGGTAGGTAGGTGAGCAGAGTTTATAAAATATTTGAATATTTTGAAATATTCTTCTTCTCATTTTTTTTTTCTATTCTTTTTTTTCTGCTTCTAAGGATAATGATTGTGATGATGATGATGATTGTATAATCACAGGTAAAATTGCCACAAAAATTCTTGTATAAGAAACTTATCGTTATCCTTTGGATTGCTGAAATATTGCATGAGAGAAATTTTCCCAAATTTTTTCTCATTTTTTTTTTGTGTAGAAAAAAAAAACGAAAAAAATTCTCATCATTTTTGTAAAAATAATAAATGGTTGGATTGTTTAATGTTTGGTTAAGGATAATATTTTATAAACGAAGATAGAAGGAGAGAAATTAAATTTTAAAACCTTGAAAAATATTCCTCCAGCAACATAATAAGTTTTCTAATTTAAAAAGCTAGAGTTCGGCTTTCAAATTAGAAGCCAAATTATGTTAGAAAAATTGCTAAAAACGTCTGCCTCTGAAAGCCGGAAATAGTCAGTTGTGGTTACCTTTAAAAATGTGGGGACAAGCATACGAAAAACGAATGAGAGAAACAGATTAATTTCACAAGCCATCCACCATTGGAGATGAAATGCTCACTGCTCGAAGTCCTTACATATATACATACATAATTGGCCATTACAACCCTTCTATCAGGATTACGACCTAGCTTCTCACACCACTTATGTTGTGTGCGTTAATTTTATACATGAGTGGCGGGACCTACAGTTTAAAGTCGACTCCGAACGACAGATTTTTGAGAAGCTTTTCATGGCAAATTTTACTCTCAGAGTCTTTACCAGAAATCTGCTGAGAGGAAGTCTCCGAAGGAATATTTTTCGTTTTGATGTCTGACCTGGGATTCGAACCCGGGCCTTTTGTCTAATATGCCAACACACTACCCACTAGACCGCGACGACTTCTCAGTCTAGAAGTCCTTGCAGAGATTAATTCAGCAAGACTTATTTACTTAATTAGTCACTGCAACCCTGTAGTCAGAATTACAACCTAGCTTCTCACACCACCCTTTTTTTAACAAGAATTTCTTACACATTGAAAGCAATTTATTGTGAATTTTTTTAATTCGTTGTAAAGAGTATTTTTATAGTGAATAGGTTTACATATACAATTGGAAGCAGTTTTATTTATTTCTATATTTTTTTATTTTCAGAAATAGAATCACCCTTGTAACCGCAAGTATTACAATCAGTTTTTTTCAAAATGGATCACACACATCATTTTTATTTTATCTTGTATTATTAGTCTTTAAGAAACCATATTCCACTCTAGTTCAACGCTTGTTTCAAATAAAAACAAAAAAGTTATCGAAAAAGTTATCGAAAAGAAAAAAAACAATAAGAATTCTATTCCAAATGCTTAAAAAAGCGATTCACATATTCGTACTGTCCGCCTATTGGCTATGTTTCACACCCTATCTTGTTCTGCTGCTACATAATCACGAAATCATCTATGCGAGCACATTTTCCGAATATTTTCTTCAGTATACGACGCTATTGTTTATTTTGATAGTCGGCTATTGGCTTATCAATCGCATTGTGGAGCACACTTACATGAAGTATGAGATTCAGAAGAGGGTACGTAAAATCACTGTCAAACGCCAGTTGGAGCGCTTAGAACGAGGCGAAATTGATCTCAAAGATGCCCAGCGTTTGAGTACTTTTACAAAAGTCGATTCACCACGAACGTCACGTAAGAAACGCTCATCGAGTAAAAAACCAAAATCCAAAGAAATGGTGGAAATGAAGGGAAAAACTGGTAAAAAGGTTGAAGCACCGAAACCACCTGTAAAAGCTGGCCCAGGTAAAGCAACTACAACTGCAACTGCAACTACATCTGCATGTGCAGTTGTAGCAAGTGATGCCGATTTGCCGGCCTACAGTGAGGCTGTAAAATTATTGGAAAACAACAACGACAATAGCAAATAATTTACAAAACAAAATACTCACTTGTTGCCATATTTAAAAACTCAATTTAAAATTGTTTCTATCAAATATCTGTTAGAACAACAAATGTAATCGTTTATTTATAAAAAAAAAATTGTTATCGATTTGCTTATAAAGAAGTATTAATATGTAACGGTTTTTTAAGACTTAAATTGTTATCGATCTGCTATTAAAATTGTTTTATTACGAATGATTTTTCTTAAAACATTGCTTATTTACTATCGCCATTTTATTATACAATTTTAATAAAAAAAACAAAAAATACATCAATTGTAATCGATTATCAACGATAAGTTTTCCATTGTTTTTGATTAGATTTCTTTTTGGCTTATCTAACTCAATAATTTTAAAAATTTTTGCCTTTGCACTGAAAATATATCAATTGTAATCGATTGTCTACGTTAAGTTTTCAATTGTTAAGGTTCAATTAGCCGTGACTTTACCATAACGCTATAGTCGTAACATAATCCATAACCGTAAATTTACTATTAGCAGCAATCAGTGCTGCCATGGCCATAAGCAGCTGTCTACGTTAATTGCACATACATATCGCTCCTTTATTGCAACATAGTCATATCGCAAAAAAACTTGAACTTGGCAAAATGCGATAATAGTTTTCAAAACATAAGTGCTATGGTCTAATTGCCGCAAACACTTTTTGCTACAACTTCGGTTCAGCTTGGGATATAAAATTGATTTTTTTTCAACATGTAGAGAAGGTCTAAAAGAGCAGTTTTGCTTAAGTAACTACAAATTTTTAATTTTTTGAAATATGACTATGTTGCAATAAAGGAGCGATATGTATTTTTCAAAAGTACAAAAGTAAACAAAAAAAATGTGTTACATGTAAGTAAATTCAGTAAAAAACCAAAATTCAATTGGTACATATGGTTATCGTTATCACTATGGCATTATGGTAAGTCACCTATAATCGAAAACAGTGATGTCCATAAAGTTGGTTAAAATAGCTGATTTATATGGTTATGGATAAGTCACGACTAATTGAACCTTTTCTTGGCTTACCTTTTGAAAATAAATTGAAATAAAAATAAACAATGGAAGTGTTTTATAAAAAAAAGCTGTCAGTTTATGGCAGATAAGTTCCTGCAAGAAATACTTCTCCACCTCCATCTAATCTCCATAATCTCGGTTACACCACTTCCAGCTAGTACCTAGAAGCCTATTTATTAATAAGAGCAGGGTGGTATTCCAGTATTTTGATTCAATAGAACTCTTTCGCAAAACAGCTTGTGGTTCACTGGACATACTTGGAGTTGGTTCGTGCTTCTTTTTTATTTTTTTTTTTTCTTTTGTTTGGTTGTGTTCTAAGCTCCTGCTGGTAGGCAGTTAGTTGTCTTAAGTGAAATTGTTATGCGATAAAAATAAAAAGAATTTGTTTTGATTTAAAATCATAATGATGACTAGCAGGCAGTATTATCGTCTCGACAAAGAGACATGAATCATGTCACCGCACACACTCATTATAAAAGGAGAACAAAACAAAAGAAAAAAATCAGAAAAAATCAGAAAAAATGAGAAACAAAGACGTCACTTAGAGAGCAGCATTAACCACTAGAAAACAATTTGCTACGGACACACTCATCAACATTTGACGACACTGTTTAGCTGTCAGTCTCAGCTGTTTTGCCGCAAGAGGAACAAGAACAACAGCAAGAACACTTAAATTCAACGATCACAATTCAAACATCAGAAGCGAAAATTGTTTTGCAAGATGCTGTTCGATGGCCAGTATTTTTAAACTCTGCGACAACTCAGCCAGTCAGTCAGTTTTAATAAAAAAAAAAGAAAAAACCAACAAAACTTAGTCAACAGCAAAGTTAACCATCAGCATCGGAGCAATGCTTGAGCATAGATTTCTGAAATTGGCCGTTTTCATTTTGTATTGGCTAGGCTTTGCACCTTGGTTAGTGTTGGTCTTGCAGCATTTGCATTTGCTAAATGCTACAGAATACAAGGATTTATTCCTGCAATATACAACCGTGTTCTTTGTTTTGCTTTTAATTTACATTGTGATCCATCAAGTGTTTGAATATTTCTATTTGAGAAGGAAAATAAAGAAAGTCGTGCGCCGAGTTACCATCAGACGCCAGCTGGAGCGTTTCGAAAGGGGAGAAATTGATTTGGTTGCTGCACAAAGGATATCGACGTTTACGAAATTAAAACCGCCTAAAAGGCTGCAAAAGAAAAAGCGAAAATCGTTGTCAGTAAAAAGGAAAGAACACGAGACAATAGCAGTAGAGAATCAACCATCAACTTTAGAGGAGAAGAAAAATAATGAAAGAAATGACAAAATATTTTCAAGCAAAGAGTTGGAAAAGCAGAACAACGAAGCTGTTAAGCCACCTTCTTGTTTGGAGGTTGTTGTGATGGAGAATTAACATACTTAGTTTGGTATTTAAAAGATCCTTTTATTCGTAGTTTTTTAATCCTGTTCCGTAAGTAACATCTTAGGCAGGATTTTAACAGTGATGGACAACAACATTGGATTTTAGACTCCCTTTCATTTTTAATTGTATTCTGCAGTTCAAGAATTAATTGAAATAAATTTAATTCCGTTATAAATTAACAAAAAAAAAAATGTTTTTTTCTAATGTCTTAAATTAAAACAAAAAGTCTACGTAACATACTTTCAAACGACAATTTCATTTAAAAACACAATGCATACTTTTAAGCATACAATATGCAATTTTTTTTTTTTAACAAAATTGTAAGCATATATCTAAATACACTTATAAATTTACAGTATACTTTTGGGCTGACTTTTTCAAGCTTACACTTTCGTGGCCTGGAAAATATTCACTTATTATGTTTAAAACTAAATTCTTGATATCAAATTGTCTTTGCAAATCTTCCATTCCACTCTTAGAACATTTCTGCAAATTTACATAAAGCCTAAATTTAGGCTTTATTCTTGCTGCCAGATTTTTGCATAACAAATTAAACATGGGTTGGTTTGAAAACAAAATATAATTTGAAGCATGTGTCACATACAACAGAGTAAGTAGATCTCGTAAATCTGCAAGCAAATCTTATTTGAAATCAAGTGTCACAAAAAGAAACAGACAAAATATAATGTTGCATACGTTTAGGCTTTAGAACATTTATATTGCATGAAAGTGCATTGAAATTCAAACAAAATGTCCTTATTTTATAAGGAAATTTCATAACTATACGATGTTGGGATGTTAGAAACTGGCTTAAGACGATGGCTGGTTAAACCGACGAGCACTTCATTGGTAATTCAATACAGTTAGTACATGACTAAAATAGTTAAAGCTGCTATTGCCTATTTTAGAGGCGCATTTAGACGTTTTTGTTACAATGTAACAAATTTTAAATCATAATGCAACAGTGTTTAACTGATTTAAGTAGATTTTACAATAGAAGTCAAAAATTTTTTACTGAAGAATAAATTTATTGCATAACAACAGGCGTTGCATGCTACCATACAGCACAGAAGCCTTTGCATGTTCATTCAAATGCAAGAAAAAAATATTGTTACGAAAAGAAAATAAAATCTAAAGTTCTTATGGGTGGTGTAAGAAACTGGGTTGTAGTCCTGACTAAAAGATTGCAATGACCAATTAAGGAAGTAAGCATTTACTGCAATAATGTACAGACCTAGATTACCTCTATAATGCTGCCAGTGTTTTCGAATTTCTTTATAATCAAGTCAATTGCTTGCACATCAGTAAAAATCATAGGTAGGTAGGCAGGAATTCGGATGGACATACTTAGGCCACATAGCATGCTTTTAAAATAGCCACATTTACTTGATCAACTTTTGTGGTGCAAAAGTTGGAAGACTAATGAATAAAATTATTCAATTTTTTGCTGTTCTTTTTTCCCAAATTTATAAGACTATTTTATAGGCTATTATTTTTTTTTTTTTTTTGCCCCAAAAGTATGCCAAGAATTACTATTTCCCACTGACCCAGTTAATACCACAACACAAAAGTATGCTAAGAAAAAATGTTTTAGACCTTATTTGACTTAAAAATTTGTATGCTTTTTAACACTTTAGCGATATTTTTAAGGGAATTGTATAAAATTAAGGTTTTTTTTAATAAGATTAAATTAGGTTATTTATTATACTTCTTGGCTTAAGGTCGTCTAAGCTATAATAAATTATAACACGCTTGTTTTCTTGCTTTTATTGTAGCGAAAGGCTAAAGGGTTACTGAGAATAAATTAGAGTGGGAGAAATACAATCCCTTGAATTTTAAATATATTTTTTTTTTGTTGTAGAAGAGTAACATAATTTCACGTTTTCCTAGTTTTGTTTTAATAGCATCACACCATGTCTCTTTCTATTCACTCTTATTCTATGAGTTTCAGAAATATTAGAAATATTTCTTGGGTTATTTTTTAATGTCAAAGTTGTTACGGTTTTTAGCACCAATATGAAACGAAATAAAAAATCTTACTTTTATTTAAAAGAAAGTAGAGGAAACTAAAGGAAAAACTCATTCATTTACAGTTGCACGCACTTACACACTTAATTTACAGAATACCCCTAAAAATGTGCTTCATTATATTCATTATTTTTTATTTTTTTTATTTTATTTCTCAGTTATTTATACGTTTCCTTTACAATTTCAATGTAGTACATGCAATAATGCGTATGTAATTCATTTCTTTCTCTCTCTCTCTCTCTCTCTCTCTCTCCTTCTCTCTTCACTCTCCCGTATTAACCCTTACACGGCTCTACTCTTTTTTATACTCGTGTGTTTTAATGTCAAGGCATCGCAAGCAACTTAATGTTGTTCAATGCTCGTACACTGTAATTGTGTGTATGTGTGGGAGAATGTTTACGTGTGAGTATTATTGTTGTGTGTAGAAAATTGTTATTTTAATACGAAAACATGGGTGTGCGTACGTGTGTGTGTGCTTCTTTGTGCGTATACTTTTAGGTGTATAATCATGAAACAAGTTTCAGTATTTTTTTCTCTTTTCATACTTAAGCTTTATTTATTTATTTATAACATACATATTTTCTTCTCTTTCTTCGCTTTCTCTCTCTCCCTCTCTCCCTCTCCTCTTAGATTTTGTGTGTGTTTCTTATTTTTATAACGTATTTCATTTACGCGTCAATAGTTGTTGTAAATGGCATTTATTGTTAATGCTGGCGTATGAGTATTATACTCTCATGCATACCTACATTTCCATGTTTCCATTTCATGTGTTGTTCGAGTAATAGTATATAGTTGTTGTAGTAGTAGTTGTAGTTATCAAACATTAAATGTTAATCATTATATTTAATGCTAATGAATTGTACCCATTGCTTATGTATGTATGTGTATATACGTATACCCATGCAGGTGTGACCTTCAGGTTTTCATTCACTCACTTTTTATTCTCTATCGTTGTCGTATCTCATGTTTCACACCGGATATCGTTACTGTTTTTGGTTGGAAAATTTTAATTAAGATTACCTTCTGTTTTTTTTTCAGTAACTTCTTCTTAAACAACCAAATAAATTAATTTAAATTATCCCTTCATTGCCATTAAGAGATTTTTTCAATTATTGTTGCATATTTTAGGGCGCATAATTATTTTTAATGTGATATTTTTACATGAATTTTAAGTGATTTGGCAAGAAAAGTGTTAAATTAAATTAAATATGAATGCATATCATTGTAATTTTTCATTTTTCAAAGGATGACTTAGAAATCTTAAGTTTTTTTAATGAGTAAAAAATACAAATTATCTGGCAACGCTGTAAAGGTCAACTACTGAATTTATTTGCATACATATCGGCGTCTCTGTTCTATCATATTCTAAGTCAAAAAAGTGTGTTTTAAGTTATAAGCTCTCAAAGTTTTGACGCGCCATAAGACTATCTGTGCATTCTAAGTAGATTTTTCCCTATAACTTCGAAACGGATATGCGCATCTTAACCAAATTTTGACGGTATTTAAGTTAGAGAACGAAGATTTTAAAAATGCAAGAATGGAGGCGTCTATATATTATTAGCCATAACAATCCTTTACAAACTATTCATGTAAAGCATGTTTTAAACAACATCACAGTTTTCCAAATGAATTCGTTAAAAGAATTCTTTTATTCAAGAATTTTAAATCTAGGCTTTTGTCAATAGAATACGGCATTGTTGATTGAGGCTATTCTGTTAAGAATAAAGAAATATTTCCTGCTTTAAGAGTGCTATGGTCTAGTAGTGTGTTGGCTTATTAGACGATAGTCCGAGGTTCAATTCATGATTCAGAAAACTCGAACATAACTTCTGTTCAATAGGCTTTACATGCAAAACTATGACTGCAAATAAAATTGTCAAGCAAAAGTTTTTCAAAACCCTTTAGTTCCAATCGCTTGTTAAGCCGTAGCCCGTGCTTCTCATGGATTTTATTTACAGACAACAAGGTGTACGAAGATAGTTCACATTTTCTTTTTTTATAGAAATGTTGTTAATTTTTTTGTTTTTTTGTAAACCTTAAAAATGCTGAAGGTGTTAAAAAAAATTTGTTGAAATTTGGCAACAAAGCACTTTACAAATTTAATGATTTTTAGCACAAAAACTTTTGTTTTCAAAAAGTTTGCTAACACATACATTCAGGTCCTTTTAAAATCCCTTAAAATTTTTTCAAAGTAGAAATTTTAAAAACAAATTTGAAAGCATTTAAAAGTTCCTGAAATCAGTTCAGATAAAAGAACTGAAGTTCTTAACAAGTTTATAAAATTTTTCAGAAATGAAATTCGGCAACGTCTCATTTTTTAAACATTTAGAACTTCTTTTAAAATTAGAAACTTTAATCCAAACTTTTTTAACACACTACTTAGGGTAAATAGAAATCTTTCTTTCTCTAGTTTTTATAATTTTAATCTCTATTGTGAAATTGTTTTCTAAGCCAGTAATTTGTTTAACTAATCGAAACACCACAAAAAATTCTTTAAATTTTTAATTTGAGTTTAAAATTTCCAACATGAAATTTGGCAACAAGGCATTTTTAAAATACAAAACATTTTTATCGTGTTTCTAACAGAAAATATTTCTATTTGAAATAAATTTGACAACAGAGCAGACAGAGAATTACTTAAAAATTCCTCTTTATTTAAATAGTTTTAATAAAAAAAATAAGAAAACTTAAAAAAAAAACTGCATTTTAAAAACTTAAACTTAAGGAGACAGGTAGAGAGACTTAAGGACTACCTTTTCTCATTTGAAATTCTGGCCATCATAGTACAGTGAACAACTGGTTATAAAGCGAACATTTTTTGGTTCTTCCATTTCGATTTCTAAAGGCTCTTCCTGGCATATTAAGCCGGGCTTTTTTCTAGGCTTAGGATTCTCATACACAACGGTATCGGGCATTAAGACATGCGATTCACGAGAGTCATCTCTGCCCTGTGTGGTAGTGGGATTATAGACCGAGGGATTGTGATGGCTTCTGGTGTTTGGAGGCCATAAGTGCTCATGTCCATCGGATTTAGGTTCTTGACGATGACACCAACATTGTTTGATGATGAAATACAGCAGGCAATAGGCCAGTAATAGGATGATGGCGAAAAGTAAGGCAAACCAAATGCTGGCGATAAATAGATCGGGTTTCACCACAAACCAAATTAGCGGAAAGAACACAAACCAATACAGGCAGAATACAATCAATTGCGTGTATTGATAACGTGTAAACTTGGTCATCTTTGAAGCGATTTAAAGCGTTACAAAGGAATTTCTTCTTCGTTTTCGTTTTCTTTTACAATTTTTGTTGTTTTATTTTTAATTTTTTTGTTTTTTAATGTTGATTTCACGAGGTTCGAATAAAAACTAAAGGCTGACTGATTAAAATTTATTTTTGTGTAAGGAAAATATAGACCAACACACACAGTGTCAGCAATGACGACAGAGCTCGTTGTCAGCAGTATAACTTTGTGGTTTTGAAATTTAAAAAAAAAAAATTTTTTAATTTTTATTTTTGTTTTTTAAACTTGCATTCTCCATACAATTACTGCTGAAGCTTTCGATTTGGTTTACCCTTGACATGAGATTGTTTCTTCTGATAAGTTCACACAACGTTACTCTGATTGTTGCTCTGGCAGACCCTTTAATGGTTTGCTTTAAAAAAATATGGAAATAAAAACTCTTTTTAATTTCAATGAATTTATTTCGAAATCAACTACGGTTTTAACGATAAGAAACAATGTTTTCTTTACATTTGAAGGCTTTGCAATGGTGGGGATCGGTAGGAATTTCTCATATCTGTATTGTATTGTATTTCCCACATATATAGAGGGGAAAAAAACCCAAAATATTTATTGTGGTGAATTTTATTCAAAAGAATTTCAAGTAAATTTAAGCAATACATTGTGTAACAACTTTAGAAATTGAATTAAAAAAAAATTAAAAATAATTTCACAAGTTTTTGAAACTCAATCTTGCAAGACGATTTTTAATTTAAAATTTTTAAACTGTAAACCGACAAAACCTCGCTTTAATTAAAGCTGAAAATATTTTCAAGAGAAATGTGGCAACATGACAGTTTCCTTTTCTTACTCGTCTTTATGTCTCATGTAGAAGTTCTAGGGCAGTTTACCAAGGCCAATGCATCCCGCATGAGAACACAGAGCGCAATATTTAGCAATAACTATTGCAAATATGCTAAGCACAGCTTCCGCTGTCTAGTAGGTAGTGTATGCTCTTATTAGAGGCAAGCCCGTGTTTCAAACCCCAGCTTAAAACAAAACGAAACGTGAAAACAAAATTTTTTTTTAGACTATCTCTCAGTAATAATCTAGCAAAAACTCTGAGAGCAAAATCAAATTTAAGTTAATTATCTGTGGTTCGGAAACGACTTGAAGTTGTAGGATAAAATAAACACGCACAATGTGGATGGCAGAGTTTCCCGTTTAAAGGGAAATTAAAACAACAAAACTACATAGAAGGCCTATGAAAACGATGAAATTACAGCAACAAATCACAAACAGTAAGTTCTAGAAGTTGCCAGACAGAAAGTAAACCAACCCTAAATAACATATTCAGTGCAGTTGCAGTTCCATTTAACACATTCGCTGCCAAATCTAAATTATTTTAAGTTCTTCCCATTGCCATTTATATTTTGAGTGTTATTGTTTACCAAAACCCTGTTATTTCTTGATACGACCAGATATATTGTCATACGAGACGAGTATACTCGTCGTTGGCAATAGGAAGGCAGAAGGACTTGATATCCTTTTTCGTATTTGCGTACGTTTTAGTAGAAAAACAAATAATCACCCCTATCGTGAATATTATGGGAATAAATTATTTGGGAGTAAACTTTTATTCCCATCCCAAAAGATCGGTATTGCGAATATATTGGGAGTAAAAGTTTTTATTGTGAATTAGTGAAGACAAAAATTTTTTATTGTGAATTACCTTTCAACAATTTATGAAAGAAAAATATAAATATTTAAAAACGAATAACGTTTATCTTCGTTTTTTGGTGCTGGAAGAGGAGAAACAATCTATGGAAAAGTAGTAGAGAAGGGCTATTAGAAATGAATCGAATCCACAATCGTTCTCTGAGCTGAAGTAAGAATTATACATACTAAAATATTATATCCTTTACAGATTTGAAGAATATTACAGGGCGAACAAATACCTACTGAATGTGTCGATGGAAAACCTGCCGCACAGGAAGGTAGCTACCAAAAGTTAGTAGGTAGGCAAATTAATGTCGGTTTGGCGCAGTCTTCATTCAGCGAAGTGGTTTTAGAAGTACTAACAACATTTGAAAGAGTTTTATGTCCTCAGTAGATTGTGTGGCCGTCTTCTAAGAAAATGCAAGAGATTGTAAAATGGTTTTAAACAAAATACAAAATTCCAGGTGTTGTGGGTTGTATAGACGGCATACAAGTACGACGATTCGCATCGGAAAGGTTGCAACAGTCTTAATGTTGCGATTGTAAGCATATGATTTTTACATGTTTAATAAATTCCTTTTTATATTTTATAATTCATTGCTACCATCGCTTCCAACATACAATTAATCTGCTCCTTATTTACATTTCCTTAAATGAAATAAAAAAATCAACATCAAAACAATTTATAAGTTCCATGTTCCCTTCTTGTTCCCATTGGCAGGTGTTGGGAATTAATTCTAAAAAATAATTCTTGGGAATAAACATTGGCGATACCAAATTTTTTTATGTTTGTGAATTCACTCCCAAAAAATTTTTTGGGAACGATTCACAATAGGAAATGACGAATTTTGGGAATTTTTTTTTGGGAATAGTTATTTGCGATAGGGGTGAATAAATCACACAGATAAAATAAAAAAAAATGGAATAAAAGGAGACACATTGGCAGCACTTAGAAATTCGCTGTTGTCGATTGACAAAAAAAAAATTGCTAATTCAAAAGCCTGCATGTTATAATATATTTGCGGGATACCCTGTCACAGTCGAGTATAATCGCCATACTTTAAATATATTATAACATGTAGGACGAGTATACTCGTCTTGGCAGTGCAGTATACCCTGTTAGAGACGATTATGTTACTCAACACAATTTACAAACTTCATAAAAATAAAAAAAATCAACTGATGGCATTGCCAGATAAATCTTCTACTGTAACGGGCAGGATAAGCTATGAAGACTGTGTGGAAGCAAATAAATTAGCGTTCAATAAACCGGAATAGTTAAATGTTGAAAAAATGTCAAAGAATATTTTAGAATCTCTAGGCCTCTAAGGAGCTAATTGTGAAAACGAATTTTTGTTGATTCTTTTTTTCCATTTTTAATTTAAATTTCATAGAGTTTGTCAAGCCCGCAATGCATAAAACCGAGCAATTCAACAACAAATAAATATTTTTATAAACAATCTTATTTCATGAATTTCTTCTTTTTCATTTCATTACAAATCTTTTTCAATTGCAAGAGAAGGGTCTTGTCAGTTTTGGTTTCTGTCGTCAATTTTGTTTTGTTTTTTTTTGGTTTGTTTCTTCCTTTTCGGTGTATAAAAATTCGAAAATTCTGAATTCATTTTTCGTTGTCTCTCTTTTTGTTTAAATTGCATTTCAATTGTTGTGTTGTTTTTTCATTTTTCCTTTAAATTTTCAAGTATTTTAGAACAACATACAACACAGTGATGTGATGTTGTTTTTTGTGTTGTTTTTGGTTTGCAAATATTTACAATGTGACTTTAGTATGTCAACAACAACAACAACAACATTTCATTGGTGAAAATTTCGTAATTCGTAACTGAGTTTGTGTCAGGACTGCTGTGCTTCGCCTTCATCTCCTTGTATTACAACAATAACGAGGGAAAAATTTTATTGTGTTTCGTTTTTGAGAGTTTTCAGTTTTCATTGCGAATTGCTATGCCAGTGCATTATTATAAAATAACTGACAGTGGCGTAGTGAAATGTTTTTTTTCTTTTTCTTTCTTTTTTCAACGGTTACAGGCATTAAAAGTTTATTTTCCTTTTTATTTTTTTTGAAGAGCAGCTGCTGTTTTTTTTTTAACAATCGTTTACAAGAGTCATCATAAGTTGCATTTCGTAGTACTTTGTGTTGCAATGCAGTTGTACGAGAATAATTTTCTTTTTTTTGATAACGGAAGTCTGTTAACATTTAAAGAAATCCCCTTAAACTATTTTCTGCACATACACATTTAAAGAAGGGGGCTGAATGCCTGGCTATAAAAGGATTTTTTTATGTCCTTAAGGATATTTTTTAAGGAAGAATATAAGGCAATACTATGATGCATACATTTAGGGATAATATGGTAGAACAATTTTTAAATACACACTCCATTTGAAATTATCCTTAAGGACTTTTTGAATTTATTTGTAAAAGCCATGCAGTATACAGGCATATAGCCCAAGTTAATAATGATAAGGAATTAATTTTTCTTTTCTTTTTTTACGTTTCAGATACCCTACAGCAGGGCATTTAAAATTGTAAAAAATAAAAGAGAAATCTCAGCATAAAATTTTAAAAAATTTGCTGCGTGGGTAGATTAATAAGTGTGTAATTGTTTTTAGTTTGTACTTGTTTAGATAGTTTTTTTTTTAGGAATATTTTAAAAATTTTTTGTATGCCACTTACTTTATCGTAAGCAAAAGCCAAGTAGAGCAATGGGCCGCCTAAGTAGCTGAATAGCCAATAAGCATCTCATGTAATTCGAAAATCAAGCTACAATACACTTGTATAAATACAGTGAAAGGTAACGTTACCATACAGTTCTAGTATAAATTACAATATAATAATGCTGGGACTATTACAGGACAATGGCTTTTCAAGTTTTTATTCCATCTGTCAACTTCACCTACAGGATCTTTACCACAATTAATTGACGCAACTATCACTAGCTTCGTGACCTTGCAATTTACACAGTTTTGAGAATTCTGTTTGCCATAATTATGCCAGTTGCTAAGTAGTCCATTTCGTTTAATGCTTCTAACAATGGTATTGTTGGAATATTTTTTCTTAGTCTAATGATTATAGATCGCCCGTGGCCAAGACCACAATCTTTAAGTATACCAGCACATTGAAAATTTTCAAAGTCCACAACCACGCCATTGGAAGTAGCACAAACAAGATTTTTCAAGCCTACTGGTCGTGGTTTTTATCGAATTACCTGACGAGCGGGGCATCTATTCGTAAAAGGTATCATTTGTTCATCAATTGATTACTTCGTGATATATGTGGCCAAATCATTGCATCGCCTTCTTCTCAATATCTATAACTGGTTGAACTTTCTAAAACTTATTGCGTGACATGGAGTTATATATAATAGAAATTATGGTTTTCCTTGCCCAATATATTCTTATAGTACGATAACTGAGGTAACCTATTATTATAGCACATCTTTAAAATCTTTTTCTATCTGCTGTCATGTAACGCAGTTTCTGACCACGTTTATCTAAAACATACATTTTCGTAAATTTTACAATGTCCTCGTAGTGTCTTCCTAGGAAATAGTTTTTAAAATATTCTAATGGTGTTTTGACATCCAAATGTCAATGATACACTTTTCCATATGACATGCCAGTTTGGTACTTTCAATCTTGTTACTGATGATTGTTGTGTAGTATTTGATAGGATCGAGGATTTACACTGAAAGGGATATATGATTCATCAGCGTCAGCAGCGTCATCATCATTACTAAAGTCATCATCGGAATTGTTAAGCATGTTTAAAACTGCTTCGCAATCATTATTGTTGTTCAAATCATAAAAATTTCCCTATAGAATAATGAGATAACACAAACGTGAGTGTAAAACAAAATGTCAAGTTGTGCCTGACTGACACAATTTTGCTATCTGTATTTCCACGACTGCTAGCTAATTATTGCTATTGTCAATTCCACCATTTGATGAATTGAATCGTTAAAACAACTCTTTTTACACCTATTTCAACAAATTTTAAAGAATATTTTCAAACCATTTTTACAAAAATCCTTAACTTGTGGACCCATGCCTACACTTGCTGAAAGACAAACACCAACTGAAGCTATCTGTTTCTTCATCTGTCGTGTGTTTGTTTTTCATTTTAATTTTTTGTCAACAATAACAAGACAGCTCGATCACTGCTTGTCGGTTTCTGAAAAAAAAATTATTGTTTAATGCTATTTGAGGGCAAAAAGGGCAGATCTCACAATCGGTTAAGCTGGGTCTGAAAGTGATAGAATACTGTTGTCATTTATACTGGAAAGTGGATCAGAATAATAGAACTTAGGTCAATAATCGCCTATTAGTAATTTCCTAGATCAAATTTAGATATCTAGAGAGATACTTCGTAATGCGCCTATTACTGACTATAGTTACCATTACTGTTAGAAAGGTAAAGCAAGTCTAGTCAATGATTTTTGTAAGCAAAATTCCGACTCTAGACATTTTCAAAGAATATTTGAAGGAACCTGACACGATGTAGAACCTTTTTGGTTTGCATTTTCCCCGATTTGTAACGAACAATGCCTGAGATCACACTCTCCGTTTTGTTAGAGATTAATAGAGATTGTAAATGTGAAAGCATCACGTATTTTAAATACGCTGCAAAGCGTATGGCCAAAGTAGTCTTATTGAAATGGCCAGTACTGTATATATTCGACTACAACTGCTTGAGTATTTAAACTAAACTAATATTTAGTGATGGTCACTCAAAACACTACAAAAGAAAGCTGAAAACAAAAATTTCAAATACTCACTCGCAGCCATAGAACGATAACAAAAACATCTACATAGACCGCCATACAAGTAGAGCTAGACGAAGACGAAGACGAAGAAGCAGTGGATAATATTAATGTTGTATAATTTGTTTTTGTTTTTGTTGTTATTATTATTTATACTCTAGAGCTGTTTTTACTGTTATACACTCTCGCATACACAAAAACAAATGGATTGTTTAGAGTATATTTCTTTTGGTTTTTCTCTACCTCTCTCTCTCTCTCTCTTTGCTTTTATTATGTCCATGTACGAAGAAAGGAATTCACTAGAGAATATTTTCGTTTCTTTTCGTTTTTTCCTTATTTCTCAAAACAATGGCATGCGGTTAACGTATGTATGTGTGTGTGTATAGTAATGTTTTGCTTATGAGTATAGATTGTGTATGTAGGTGTATTAAAGCCTGCAGGAGTTAAGTGAAGAATAAAATTGTGCTTGAGTTTGTGTATGTGAGTTTTTTTTCTTTTTTTGTATAATTTTGGCATTTATTCAGGCATGACAATAAAATACCAAAAACAAAAAATAATAATAAAAACCATTAAAATTCAAAGACTGTTTTTGACTTGACTCCCACTCTTTCACTCTCTCTCTCTCTCTCTCTCTTTTAATTTCCCTCTCTACTTCGTGGACAGGTTGTTGTTATTGCTTTTTGTAAGCAATGTGTTAAGGAGTGGGGAGAGAAGTAAAATACAGAAATTCTTTAAGAACTTAAAGATAAAATTTGTTCACAAAACACACACACAGAAGGCACATGCCCTACTGTATATAACAATAACGATAGCCTTAAATGATTTGTTGCCTATTTTAAGGAGTTTTTTAGACAAAAATTAAGTTTTTTTAATGTTTTCATATGTTTTTTATGTTCCGCATTTGATGACTATAGAGCTCAAAGGAAAACCCACATTACTTATCGCCGTAGTTTAATAGATAGTGTGTTGGCTTATTAGACGCAAGATCGTGGTTCAAATCTTAAAGCTTAGACATTTCGAAACAACACAACACGAGAAAAACATGAAAAGCCTCTCAAAAACTAGTTGTTATTGCATTTCTACGGGTCATTGCATCATGGATAGGCACGCCGAGAGAATGAGGCTCCCTTTTTACGACTTCTGCCGTAGATGCAGGTCCACTGAGGAAGAGGAGAGCGTTATTCACTTTCTTTGCCAGTGCCCGTCTCTTGCTAGGTATAGATATAGGTTATTTGGGCTCCCCATTCCTTGTTAGCTTAACGGAGCTATCATCTATTGATATCAAGGATATAGCTTCGTTCATCAAATTTTCTGGCTGGTTTTCCAGTACGTGGTAGTCGTGCTTTTGTTGTGCAGCCCTTGCGCTGATCAACTTCTTCCTTTCCCTGATTTGGCGGAACTCGGTCCCTGTACTAACAGGGACTGCGTTTCATCCGTGGCATCACAACGGGCCGCCATGCGTGCTCAAGTGAGCTTTGTGATATCAGAGCTACCACTACGACCTAACCTAACCTAGCATTTCTACAGAAATTTATGTATTGTTATCGATAGAATATTTATTGAGTTATTAATTTATAGATCGTTATTGATTTATCAATTTTCGTTTTTTTTTTTTCAATTTCCGTTTGTCGTCATTATTCGTAAAGAAATTTCGTTTTCCATTCATTTTCTACAAAGAAGTGCCCTGTTATCGATTGAATATTTATTGAGTTATCGATTTGAATGAAATTCCCACCAAAAATTCTTAATAACTGTTATCAATAATTAAATACTAAATATAAAATAAAGCATAGTATAGACTTCCAGGGATTCAATATATTATCAACTGTTATCGATAATTAAATATGAAATGTTAAATAAGCTATACACATGAAGGCATAAAGAATTTTTATAGAAATTTTATTAAAAATAAATTTGGTGTGTTTTTAAATAAAATTTCATTCATTACATACTTTGCGGTGTAGCCTTATCCTTTTAACGTATCCTGATACTGTATCGTATTGTTATGCCTAAGCCACAAAAGTTATTTATCGGTTTTCTTGTTTACTTGCCGAGGTTTGAAGTGCCAAATATTTTGTGGTTTTCCTACACTCAGTCTCTCCCCCAACCCCATCACCCCATCTATGCAAAGCAGTTTGAAACATATTTTGTTTATATTTCAACAATTTCCCAAAGGATTAATGCCGTTATATTCGTTTTTCTGGAAGGGGAGGTATAAAGGAAGTGTGATAACTTTTCCTAGCTTATTACATATTCCTGTTGTTGTACTTTGTGCCCTTCTTAGGGCTGATGTTGAGCCATAAATGGAAATTTATTACAGGAAAACATTTTATACATGGGAATAGAATGTTTTTGTTACGACCCAAAATCCCACACCATCGCCAGACATCTGGTGCAGAGAACTGTTTTGGAATTTTAATTTAAAATTCGAAAATATGGAGATTCTTGTGACATTTTAAGTTGCTGAAGTTGTAAATGGAATTGTAATCCGATGATGAAAAGTTTAGCTAAAGTTTAGTAGACTGGAAACTGATATGGTTACAGTTTTATATTGTTAAGCAAATTTTTTGCAACTCTAAGAGGACCAATTGTCACCATTTGGCTTAAGCTTACTTGCAAAGTTCTAAATAAACTTGAACTGTTATTGAAAAAAGTGACTAGATTATCTCCATTAACTACTTGATCAAATGTAACCGACAAAACAACAGTGATTCTGGGTCCCTTTTAGAAATGCCTCGTATTTCGAAACTTGAATAGAAGTTCGAACTAAAAGTCTTCAACTCTGCTTAATATTCCGTCCATTAGATTTTCGATAAGCATTTGCAAAAACCAAATGTACTTTCCGTTATATCACCTTAACGTTTGGGTAATTGGGTCTTAAGAAAACACAAAATAAGACAATAATTGCAGCCAAAAACAACAATAAATAATTAATAAAAACAACACAATACATATGAATAATAACAACAATACAAACAAATTTGTTGGTAACTACTGTAAGCAGTTAAGAAAGTAGTAGCAAAAGCAGCCAAATTGGTACATGAGGAGTTCGTTCATACACAAGCTCTTACCAGACGATAAGTACACACACAGCGACCAACACTTACTCACACTATCCCTCTCTCTCTCTCTGTCTCTGTGTGTATGTTACTCATAATAATAGTTGGTGCTTTAAACAGTACACATAATAACAACATTAGTTCATGATTGTTTATAACTAAGAGAACAAAGAGAAAAGAAAACAGAAACAAAACTAACGGAATTGTATTCTTAAATTCATGATGGCGTATGCATGCAAGTGTATGCATGAACATATGTTCCCCCGCTGCTTGCTACCTGTATAGTAAAATACTTCCTTAAAAACTGCTTCGGTAAAGAGTCTTTTATTCGTGTCTACGAGTGTAGCACAATGGAAACAAGATTCGTATTTTATTAGACACACACACACACACACACGAGGTCTTACAAGTAGTGAGAAATACAGCACACAGCTACACACTTACTAATTTAAATATGACTAAAGAACACAATACAAAACATGTGTGTTTTCTTGCATTTAAGAATTTTAAAATGCAATCTGTAAGGCAAGGAACCTGTTAAACAATGCATGACAGAAAGTTTTCTTAGGACAAATTTTTTATCGTTTCTTAAGTGTGTATGTGTATATGTTTCTCATTTTGTTTTTCTCTTGTATAGCTATTGTAGTTGTTGTTTCTTTAAGTCTTTCTCTATTTTAAAGTTTTGTTTTATTATAGAAAATTATTGTCAATGTATGTGTGTGTGCGTGTGTGTGTGTGAGTTTAAACAAGTGCGTGTGTTCTTCACACAAATAAAACAAACAACAAAACAAAGAAAAAAACAATTTTAAGACAAAATACGTGTACAAGTTGCCATTTCTATTTGCATTTAAATTTTCCTTGTTTTTTGCTTTTTCTCTCTTCTTAATTTCTTATTATTGTTACTGTTGTAAAGTATAGTTTGTCTTGCCTCTTGTAAAACTAAAAATCTTACAATCTATTATTGCAGTTCATACGTATTGTTGTTGTTGTTCTTTAAAAAGGTGGGCGTTCAATTAATTTTTATTTTATTTTCTTGTTTCCTTTTCATCCATTTTTATTGTATGGGTTCGTTTTAGGTGTGTGTGTGTGTGTCTGTTTTTTTTCTCTCTCTCTCTCTCTCATTTAATTTTCTTCATCATAATTATAATGACAATTTGTCAACGTCGACAAAATACTTAAAAAGTATAAGACAACAACTGCAACAACATTTGTTAAGATTTTCGTAATGTCGTTGTGCATTTGCTTTGCCGTTTTAAACACATTTTTATTGCAGGTGAAGGACTTTGATGACACGAATAAATAGAAGAGGCTTTAACAAGATGAGTCTCTTGTTGTCCAACAAAAAAAAAAAAAAAAAATCAAGAAACAATTTCGATTATTTTGAAATAAAAAGTCCTTTTTTAGTATATTTGGCCTACAACAATACATTTTAAAAGTTTATGTGCTATCAGGGCATCATATTTAAATTTAATACAACTGACTATGTAGCCTATTATCGATAATTTTGTTGTTTATTGTTTCAAATTTGTTCCTATTTCTTTTAAATGATTTTAAAGAATTTTTAAAGAAATTCAAAATATAAAAAATTTTTCTAAAAATCGATAACTATTGTTTTCAATAATTTAAAAAAATTAAAAAATGTTTTTTTTGTGTACATCGTAAACTAAATAATTCTAAACGAATTTTAAAGAAATAAAACGTTCTTTGGAAAGAAAATCAATCCTATATTTTCGTTATCGATAACTGAAATATCTAAAAGAAAATTTTGTTTATGTTTTTCATATTCATATTGCGAACAAATGTAGTAGATTTCTAAAGAAATTCAATATTTATTACATACATACATAATTGACCATTACAACCCTTCAGTCAGGCTTACGACCTAGCTTCTCACACCACTTATGTTGTGTGCGTTAATTTTATACATGAGTGACGGGACCTATAGTTTAAAGTCGACTCCGAACGACAGATTTTTGAGAAGCTTTTCATGGCAATTTTTACTTTCAGAGTCTTTGCCAGAAATCTGCTGAGAGGAAGTCGCCGAAGAAATATTTTTCGTTTTGCTGTCTGACCTGGGATTGTCAATATTTATCAGCATTCTTAAAAAAATAAAGATCGATGACGAGTGTTATCGGTGACACTAGTTATCGATCATTTTTGGGTTTAAAAGGGAGTGTGTTGGCTTTACACAAACACCTCAAAGCAACCGAATAATGAAAAAATATTTCTTCGGGGTCCTCGGTTTTCTGAAGTCTTCTCGCAAAAACTCGGACAGCCCAATTAAAATTACGATGAAAAATTTCTCAAAAATCTGTCGTTCTTAGTAGACTTTAAAGTTTAAACTGTAGCTTCCACCGTTCACGGATAAAATTAACAGACGTAACATTGTTGGTATGTGAAGCTAGATGGTAATCCTGACTGATCGGTTGCAATTTTTTATATTATTTCCGAATGTTTTTCAGAAATTGTAAAAGAAATCTATTTGTTTTGATTTTTTTCAATTTCAAAAATACTTCAATAAATTTTAAAATATCTACACAGTATGTGAGTATGGATTCTGTATTTAAAATGAACCAAAACACATTTAAAATAATTAACTATGGGACACATGGGGAACATGGCTAAATAAATTTAAAACAAAAAGAGCAGAAATAATCTGTACACAGGGCTTTCAATTAAAAGACATGCAAACTTGAACGGCAAAAAGTGCAATTTGTTGTTAAGAAAAACCATAAAAAATAATTGAAATAAATTGAATTGAAATAAAATTTAAATTAATTTAAAATAAATAAAGAATAAATAAATGAAAATAGAAGTTAAACAATTTTATAAATTTTTTTTTTTTGTTTGTTAAAAGAAGTTTTTTTCTATACAATAAAGCCAACCAATTCAGGCCAATTAGTGATTTGCCAACGAAAAACAAAACTCAACTCAAAACATTTGTTAATTGAAACTAAAAAAAGAAAAAAGAAAAAAATTAAAAATAAATAGAAAACTAATAAAATACTGGCAATATTTATTTATTTTTATTTTTTTAACTTTTTTCTCTTGAATATCCTTTTCTTTTTTATGTGTTAGTGGTCATCACATCAAAATTAATTTCGCAAAAGGATATTTTTCAATTGTTTTTTTTTCTTTTTTGTCTGAATTGTTATCAAATTAAGTGAATTAAATTTTTTTCTTTTATTTTTTTGTGTGAAATTTTTTGAGAAAAATTTTCTTTTTTTAAGAATTTTGAATGTCTGTCTGTTTGTCATTCATATTTGGCAGTTTTAATTAATTTTTTATTTTTTTTTTTTGTTAATTTTTTATTCGGTTTTTTGTTTTAGCAAAAAAACTTCCCAACTACTTACTGCTGGCATAAGCTGATCTGTACTTCGGACGCGAGTCACCTTGTTTTTCGTAATCACCCGTTTGACGCACGTCTCCACCTGGACGTTCCACTTCATGAAGGTCACATAGGCACAGTAGATGGAGAACAGGATCAACGCCTCCCACCAGTAAATCAAATTATCCCGAAAGAAGTAAATCAATACCAGCAGGCTGATGCTATAAAATGTACAATCGCGAAACAGTGGCCACCACGTCAGCGTTAGCACGGTTTTCGAGAACAGCGCACACATACCGATCACGAAGAGAATATTGAATACGGCCGAACCGACAATTGTACCAATGCCAACATCATCGAACGATACAAATACGCCAATAACGCTGGTAAACAATTCGGGCGCACTGCCACCAGCGGCCATAAACGTGGCGCCGGCAACATCATCCGTAATGCCCAGTTTTTCGATGATCACATCCAGGGAAGGCACAAAGAATTCATCGCATACGATGGCCAAGGCTACGAACATGTATATCACACCGATTATATGGCAGACAACAGCACCATTTTCCAATTGCTCTTTGGTAAAGAGATCTTTCGGGAAGAGCGGCGTTTTAATGACGGTTGTATTATCATAACTGGTTTCTGAAAAACAAAACAGAATACGAATACACTTTAGGTACAAAATTATAGAAATTGTAAAAGAAAAAAATGGTACTAATGGCTAAAGTACTAAAAAGTATCTGGCGTTGTGAACAATAACTTATCAATTTTAATTACTAATTTACGTAATTTGTAAATAAATCCCTTTAAAAAGTACTTTTAAACAAAAAAAGTTCCAAATTTATAATCCTAAATAAAAAAGTACTTTTTAACTATTTCTAGTAGTCAAAAAGTGCTATAAAAACTTAATTTAAAAAAGAACTTTATGTAGGTACTTTTGTAGACAATAATCATGTGCATGTGTAAGGTCGATAGATCCAAGACCACATGCGCTGAAAAACAAGAAAGTCTAAATGAACTTTCTAACTTTCCGCGCAAACATATAAAAATGGTCTACGATAGAATGAAAGCCAAGTATGATCGTACGGCAAATTCTGAAAGTTTCCATGAGGGACAACTGGTTCTATTCTACAATCCAAAGTGGAAGAAAGTATTATCCCACAAGCTATGAACTAGCTGGGGTGCACCATATAAAATAATTTAGAGATTAAACGATATTGTGTACAGGATATAGGAAGATAACAGCCCCCGAGGCAAAAATTATGGTCATACAAATAGAGCGACTAACGAAATATGGGAGAAGAGAAAATGAGGCTTAAGTGGGCAACAGTGTTACGAAAATGAAAAATTTAAATACTAGTGCTTTGCTTTTGCCATGCCTTTTAGAACATTCATTAGACTGTTTACTCTGTTATATAAAATGCAAGGCAAAGCAAGCGAGTGGGTTAGTGAAGTTCAGTCAATCTTGTGTGAAGAAGCGGTGTGATTGAAGAGAGTATTCGTGGTTTGAAGATCTACCGTATAATTTCTTAGTTTCTTATTATGGTTTATGCAAAAAATGTAAACAGAGTAATAATAAACAAAGCAATTGTTGTTGTTTACATCAAGTTGTAAACAGTGGCACACAAAATTGTGCGAATACTAAAGAATTTTAGTTAAAACTAAATACAAATCTATTTTTTATTTTATTTGTATTCAATGAGCTTATATTTTAAACGTTTTTAAAAGGTAAAAACGACTTAGACTCCTAATGTCTCTAATGGCAGTTGTCAAGGTGTTTTTTATCCTGTGACACAGATCAAACAGATCTTTATATAAGCCGTATCAGTTAGTTGGCCTGCCTAGGAATTCCTACTACCACCGGTCCACCATTGATAGATTAAGAGGCCTTGACTTATTCGTGGTCCCATTCCACCTTTTTTTTCCCGCACACATTGCTACAAGTGGAAGACGTTACAATACAAGTTTCTATTGAAAATATTTTCCAAGAAATGCACATTATCCTTGAGTGTAGGATCTGTACTATTAAAATAGATTTTCATTGTTATCGATATTTTTTTTTTTTAAGGAAAATTATCGAAATTTTTTTTCCTGTTCTCTTTGCTTATAATTAAATTATTATGAATATTTCTTTTGTAATTTGCTTGTATTTCAATAACTACAGCGATAACAGACCCACATTTTGTGTTTATTTTTTGTTGCTAAACTGATAAGATTTTTTTAATTTTTTTTCAATTTTTTTTTTCAAATATTTGTTTTATTCATTTGCTGTTATTATGTTTTTGTTTTTTAATTAATTGTATTTATTTAAATACTTATGAATTAAATTTTTTGATAAAACAATAAATGTCTGTCCATCTTAAAAGTTTTTATCTGAACTCTGATTATATGCTCGTACATATGAGTACACGGGTGGTACTAACGAGACGTACTTTGCTGTAGGAAAAGTATTTTTAGAATATAATTTATTGCTTTTCATATTGTTGTTGTTGCTGTTTGAAATGCATACAAACCAAATGGAATTCTAATGAATCATTGTGTAAATTCATAGGAAACAGAGAACTTCAGTTTAAAATTTAACACACATTTTTTCATTTTTTCTTTTTCTGTTTTTCTGTTTTCAATACAAAATTAATCACTTAAAAGTGGTCTGAGCAGGCCCAGACGGAAAGGGAAATGCCAGCAATAAAGATTTCATATTCATAAGCGTCGTGTAAATATTTAAATGGGAATGTCTGTGTCAATAAAATTATTGAAAAAAAACTCATTTGAGATAAAAAAAATAGAAATAATAATTGAAAAATCAAAAAATGTTTTTGATATCTTAAAATAGTGCCAAAAATGGTACTTTACAGAGATTGAAACAATTTATTTCTAAATTATATGTGAAAGACAAAATTATTGAAATATTAGAAAGGGAAAAAATATTTTGGTACCTTAAATTAGTATCAAACAAACTGCTATATTGATTTTTAATTTACTCATAACATTCTATATGAAATTTACGAAAAATTATAACTTTTTTTATACATAGAAGTCGCCGTAGTCTAATAGGTAGTGAGTTGGCTTATTAGACGTAAAATCAGGGTTCGAGCCCCAGGCCAGACATTAAAACGAAAAATATTTCTTCGGCGATTTCCTCTCAATAGATTTCTTGCAAAAACTCTGAGAGTAAATAAAATTGCCATGAAAAGTTTCTCAAAAATCTGTCGTTCGGAGTCGACTTTAAACTGAAGGTCCCGCCACTTATGTATAAAATTAACGCAGACAACATAAGTGGTGTGAGAAACTAGGTTAATAATCTTGACTGAAGGGTTGTAATAACCAATTATGTATACATAAGGTACTTTTTAAAGTACATACTTTTTAGGTGCATATTTTAATTACTTTGTTTTAAACATTCTATGTTTCTTATACTGTTTTTCTTTAACCTAAAGAAGCTTACTAGAGTTATAAAAGTTATTTATTTTTTTTCTTTTGTTTAGTTGGATCTTTAACTAAAATAAAGTACCAAAAAAGCTACCTCATTAATGTTGAAAAAGTAATTTTTTTCCTCTATACCATAGGAAATTTATAAAAACATTTGGTTTCTTGGTTTTTAATTGGATTTTCAGATTATTTTCTGTTTTAAAAATCTTACTTTATTTCTATTTCATTTAATTAAATATTAATCCTGCATATTTTATTTCAAATATTTACAAATGTTTTCAATAATTTATTTTTAATAATAATTTATTAAACATTCTGCTCTAAATACTATACAACAGCCATGCCATACTTTAAGTAGCAGACAACCAGTCTGCCTTAATCAACATTTTTTTAATTGTTTTTTTTTTAATCATTTTTTTATTTGTTTAAACAAAATTCAATTCTAATGAGAATGTGTTAATTTTTGTTTTCTTATTTAAGAAAACCAGTTTCAAATTTGTAGTAAATTTTTGCATGAATGAAGTCAAGTTTTTGTGGCTTTTTTTTTCTCGTGTGAGTCATTCATTCTTAAGGTTACAAAAATAATAAAGAAACAAAAAATAATAATAATACAAATATTATTTCATATTTAAAGTATTTTATAAAAAAAAAATAATTTTGTACAATTACAATACCATACACAGTACACAATACACAATATGCGTAGGGTGTTTTCAAGTACAAAAGCTTCAATTGCCAACAACCTCTTTAATCCATATGAGTTTACAGTCACGAATAAATCAAAGAAAAAATTAAGGAGAATTAATTTCCCGTAATACTCTACCTGGTAAAAAGTTTACTTAAGAGTAAGTGAATGACAACTCGCTCTCTCAACTTAAAGCCAATGACACCCTACACTAACAGTTTACAGCAACAGTTTTCTGCTTTGTTCCGATTTCTTGACTAGATGAACTATTTTACCAATTTATTCATGTACCGTTCTACACAACTAATTGTATCACCCTTTTTAATGTAGGGGTTGATTAAATGAATATGATTTAATCGTTACAAATGCCAAACAATTATTCTTCTAAAGTGTTTTAAAGCGATTAACTCACTCGCATACATTAGGGGTAATCACAGATGATATCACAGATGAATTATGATGCAAAATACATGTAAAGGGTCCACCAAATAACTTTTTTTTTTGAAAAATGCTTTAAAAAACTACTGAATATTTTCTCAAATTTCTTTTTTATTTGAAAGTACAATCCTTCCGGTTCATGATGGAAAATAATTTCATTCAAATGGCTGCCTCGGCTGGTCATGCACGATTGGTCGAATTCTTAAGCACATTATCGATTGTATGCAGCTGTATTTCACCAATGGCTTCACGAAATACAGTCTCTGGTTTGTCGGCATAACACTTATCTTTGACGGCACCCCACAAATAATAGTCCAACGGTTTCAAAACGCAGCTCCGATATCAGCTCTGCGGCTGATAATGTAATCTTCAAAAACAGGGCGCAAAACATCGAGTATAGCGTCGGCTGTCGGCTACTAGACTACGGCGACTTACTAACAAATATATTTTTAGCACGCTGCAAATCGGTGAGAAGCGCATTTCTTATTTTATTGTGTTAAAGAAATACCTTATCACTGCGACCATACTATCTTTTATACTCCTCCCATACTTTATAATATATCCCTATACATATTATCTCCATCAAGCCTTTTGCGCTAGCAAACATCAGGACGTTGATTGGTGTCCTCCAAAGTTCCGATGATTCATTTCCGTCACGTAACTCTTATTTTAAATTAGTTTATTTTGTGTCTACAGTACTCTTTTAAAAGACAGGTTTGTGAACAGTCCTTGCCACTCTTTATCTTTCCTGAGACCCAACAGAATAAAACCTTATTCTATCTATCTAACTGATTCAACGATACAATTTCATATGAAACAAGTGCTGGAATGGCCGTTTGACTGTCAAGCGGTAATAAGGAATACAGACTTATGACTCTAGAAACTGCTTATACTATATTCAGACATGCACTTTTATTGAGTCAATATTCGGTTTAAGTGTTCAGACATAATAATATACGCAGTTCAGCTTACTCAATATTCATTTGACAGTTGGTAAACACAACATTGTTTTTATTTTAATTACGAAAATTCGTATCGTATATTAGTTCGTTAGTGTCGTATATTAGTTTGTTAGTGTTTGTTTGTCTTTGGTGACATTGGAGTTGACAAATATCAACAGAAAGTGTTCGGAAAAATGAAATATGCTAACAGAACGCACTTATGACACAATTTTAGTCAACATTAAAGCAATTTGCATATTTATTGCGCAATAAATAATTGAAATTTTATGTGAAATATTGGGTTCAATAATGGCGTTTATTGCGATTTACACAATAAAAGTGCATATCTGAACATAGTATTAGGCCAACAGTTTACCGAGTTTAATTGCAATTGATTGCACAGCTAAGAACAGAAAATAATTACTTTATTGGTCATTAAAGCCCTTTTGTTAGGAGTTTGGTTGTTGTACGAGATGTCTGAGCTAAGATTTTAGGCTCTCGCCTAATAAGTCAACACACTACTTATTAGACTACAGCCACTTACAACTTACAGGCCAGAAGAAAACTCAAAGTGAATGGTAAAATAATTAATCTCTATGGGTAGACATGTTAGATGATATTTGTTCCTAAAGTCCCTAGAACTTATGAAGTTCAGTTCTTTCATAAAATGTTCGAATTCATTTAAATTTAATTTTATTTATTGGATTTTAGTTGTTGTTGTATGATATTTTTTTTTTTAGATTTGGAAAGTGTTTTATTTTAAAAATTCGATCAGAAAAAAAATAAAGTTTCTGCCAATAATACTTTCAAAATCATTCAATATTCTTAAGAAAACCTAAAGAATGAACGTGACTTGCATTCAAAAAAAAATTAATTCAGAACATATTGTTGTTGTTTTATTTATTTTGTTTTTTTTTCTAGGTCAACTGATAATTATTCGATTCGTTTTAAAATACATTACATTCATCATTATCATTATCATGGCATACATAAATGCAGAATGAAAGAATCGATAAGAAATCGATTGTGAAAACCCCTAGTATGGCAGCAATTGAAAGCGATTCAGCTTAGTTTAGCTCAGAATTCAATGTAATTGTGATTCATAATTGAGAGGGTGTTGTTGTTGTTGTTGCTGTTGTTGTATTAAAATCAATTATTAATTAATTCTCATTTATTTGTTAATATTATTTTAATTCTATTTTATTTATAAAATATTATTATTGTTTGTTTGTATTTTGTTTTACTGCCAATAAGTGATTTTATTTACAAAAGCTACTCGCCTCTATCAAAAGTTTTTGATTATGTTTATAAGATTTTTAATTTATTAAAACAAAAATATCTTTTTATGGCATTGATTGTTATCGTATTTCTGGTCAATACCACACCAGGTAGTGGTGTGTTTTGGTTAAGGTTTTCAATTTTAATTTTATTTTCGTTGATCGTTTTGCATAAAATTATGGCCAGCGTATGAAATGAGAAGTTTAAGAAGAACGTGCCTAAAATGCAAAATTCCAAAATTAAAAAAATAAAAATATTCTTCCACCGTCATAAACCTTTTTTTGGAAACAAACAACAAATCCCCCATTAAACACAGGTAAAGACAGGAGCCAGACGAATTGACGGAGATCAATTTCAAATGAAAGAGAAAAATAAAACAAATCAAATAAAACCTTGCAAAATGCAAAAAAAAAAACAGAAAACAGATTAAGAAAGGCTGTCAGTAATTTAAAAAAACTTCAGAGACTCCTACAGGATCGAGTATTTTTGACAATGCTGCACAAAACAAGTTTTAAACTTCTTAAGTCATACTTCTTAAGTATGTTAGATTAGATTAGATTAGATTGAGCTGGCACCTGCCTAAGCATAGCTTACTTAGCTCCTAAAAGGTTATTACATACATAATTGGCCTTTACAACCCTTCAGTCAGGATTTCGACCTAGCTTCTCACACCACTTATGTTGTGTGCGTTAATTTTATACAGGAGTGGCGGGACCTACAGTTTAAAGTCGACTCCGAACGACAGATTTTTAAGAAGCTTTTCATGGCAATTTTTTACTCTCAGAGTCTTTGCCAGAAATCTGCTGAGAGGAAGTCGCCGCAGAAATATTTTTCTTTTTGATGTCTGACCTGGGATTTGAATCCGGGCCTTTCGTCTAATAAGCCAACACACTACCTACTAGACCACGGCGACTTCTCTAAAAGGTTATTATTATTATCGATTTTTACTAAGAAATTTGCATTGTTATCGTTTAGCTACAAAAAATATTTTGTTGTAAACGATTTAAGAAGAAAATCTTTCTTTGTTATCTATTTATTACGAAAAAGTTTCGATTGTTACAGATTTTCTGTAAAAAAAAATACTTGATTTCTATCGATTTGCTACAAAGTTTTTGATTGTTATTGAATTTCTACATAAAATTTTCAATTGTCATCGATTTAAATACGAATTTTCCAATAGTTATCGATATACTACAAATAAAATTTCGTTTGTTATTGATTTTTAATTGGAATTTTGCGAATGTCTTCGATTTGCTACAAAAAAATTTTAATTGTTAACGATTTTTAGTAAACATTTTACAATTGTTATCGATTTGCTATAAAGAATATTTTTGACTGTTTTGTCTATTAAACAATAATATTTTCAATAGTTTTCGATTTCTTCTGAAAAATTTTCGATTATTATCGATTTACTACATAAAGCGTTTCGTGTTAGGGATTTTAACAAAAATTAATCGATTGCTATTTCAACAAGAATGTTGAGAGGAAGTGGGTTAGTATGGAAGTATAGAATTCCAATTAATAAGTGATGTAAGATACAAGGTCAATGAACCTAACTGACCAATTATGTATTATATATGTAATTAATTTTTTCGATAGTTATCGATTTTTTTTTTTTAAATTTCGGCTTAAAGATTTTCCAAAAAGGTTCTGTGACCATAATCGACTGTTACCGAATTTTTATAATAACATTTCTAATTCTTATCGAATGTCCAAATGAAGTTTTTGATTGTAATCGATTTTCCATCAAAAAAACCTTAAATATTAGTGCTTTTCCATAAAGGTTTTTGGATTTTTGTTTATTTTCTTTAACTCCTTATCGATTGTTATAAAAAATATGGATTGTAATCTTTTTTCAATTGAAATTTTTTAAAGAAAAATTTTGTTTATTTATTCAAAGATCCACGCAATTGGTTTAAATCTAAAGCATTTCTGAAATATTCTGAAACTTTTAATTGAAATTCTCTTGTATTGGCAGGGTTATTGAGTTCTCCTTGATAAACATAATTTTTATTCTCAATAGCTGCCGCTTGTTTCGTCAATTCAGCACCCATTAATAATAAAAAATGAGCAGTTTAATCATCATTATGATGCCTACCAACTAAACTACGCTACACGATTATGATGCATCAGTTAAGGCGGGGAGTATTTTTTGGTAGAAATGTACAAAAAGCAACAATAAAAATAATAAATAAATATTTTTGTTGTTATTGTTAAACATTTTTATTATTTTTATTATTATTATTGTGTACGTATCTTTATTGTTATTGTGTTTTTCTTTTTCTCTACAAAACTCAATTCAAAAACAGTAAGAAACACATCGCAGAACTTGTTAAAAATGCAAACAATTCTTTCGGTCTCCTCTCAGTATGAATAGAAGCAGAAAAAAAAATAATGTTTTTAAAAATAAAATATTAAAAAAAAACAGTGAGTAATACACTAGTAAAGCGATGACAATTCTACTTAAAAAATAAATTTTAAAAAAAACAGCAACAACAACAATAATAAATAGCAGAAGAAAAGGCAAAAAAATTATCTTTTTAGAGCTTAACGCAAAACCTACACACAAGACAGCAAAACAGTTGAATTTTAAACGTTAAAGAGATACAAACGAAGTTTTAAAATCGCACAACCAAAGAAAAAAAATTTCAAAAAGTTTCAAAAACAACAACAAAATGGCCTTATCAAACCCTTTGCCGATTAACTCATACAACGAAGAACCGAAAATCTATACAACAACGGCCACCTTAAATTTAAAACCCAGCAAGCGTTCCCTTTCTTTGGGTCGCAAAGACTTGGAAAATTTCACTTTCGAATGGCATACACACGTTGATGCACCCCCCAATACGCCTGCAACACCAATAGCACAGAAAAAAATGGCTTCCACAACAAATCAATCAAATAAGCTCCCGTATCCGGGTAAAAATCAATTCGTACCGGCCTTCACTTACGAGGAAACCGATGATTTGTCCACCCAATTGGATAAATTTATGAACTGTGAACGCTATCATAGCCAGACCATGGGTCGTACCACCAATCTGTGACTAGTGATTCTAATGATTCTCTTCAATTTAGTTGTAAATTATTGTCAGTGAACCAAAAATGAAAAAAAACATTAAAAATTTCCATAAAAAAAATCGATAAAAAAATCGATAAAAAAATTTAAAAAAAAATTATAATTTAAAAAAAAATCAAAATAAAAAAAATTATAAAAATTTTAATAAAAAATAAAAAAAAGTTTTGTTTTTATTAATGGGTATACATCATATGATTGGATATAAAAACATATGATCGGATAACTTCAACAAATTCCGCTTTTCCTACTATTATGTTATGGATTGTTAGCGATTTCCTAAACAGAATTTTGGATTGTTATCGATTTCTTAAACAGAATATTTGTTTCTTATCGATTTTTTAAACATAATTTTTGATAGCTATCGATTCCTTAAACAGAATTTTTGTTTGTTATCGATTTCTTAAATAATATTTTTTATTGTAATCGATTTCTGAAGAGAATTTTCTATTTCTATCGTTTTCTTAAATAGAATTTATGTTCGTTATCGATTTCTTAAACAGTATTTTTGATTTTTATAGATTTTTGAAGCAGAATTTTCGATTGTTATCGATTTCTTAAACATAATTTTCGATTGTTATCGATTTCTTATGGAGAATTTTAGATTTTTATTTTATGTCTATCGTTTTCTTAAACAGAATTTTTGTTTGTTATCGATTACTTAAACAGAACTTTTTATTGTTATTGATTTCTTAAACAAAATTTTTTATTGTTATCGATTCTATAAAAATAATTTAAGATTGTTATTAGTTTCCTACATAAAAGGTTTGTTTTTGTTATCGATTTCATACGAAAAGTTTTCGATTGTTATTGACTTTTTACACAAAAATTTCGATTTTTATCGACTAACTAATAATTTTCAATTTTTATCGATATTCTTCTAAGAGAGTTAAGAATGTTAACGATTTTATACAAAAAAAAAATTCAATTTCTATCTATTTTTAAACAGAATTGTTATCGTTATCGATTGCATACAAAAAACATTAATATTTTTAATACTTTAAAATGTTTATGTACATTTTTAGTTTTAGAATTACAATTGTTATCGATTTATAAATTTTATTGTTCTAGTTGCAAGACTTTCCTTGGTTCCTACAAACAATTTCGATTATTATTGAGTTTCTGTAATACTTTAACAATTAGGAACTAATTTCTATGAAATACTTATGCCATTGCGGCTATCGATATTTTAAACAATTATTTCGATTATTATCAGTTCAAAAAGGCTTGACTTGACTTCCTCTGGCATTTTTTTTTTTTTAAACAGTTTTGAATAATCGCCACAAGTAGAAGAAGCAAAAGTAAATATTTTTTCTTGGTTTAAGAGTTTTCGTTCACTTTGCTCTTCGCATGTCTTAAATGCAACTTTTTTTTACTGCTGCATTTAAAGTTTTGCAGGAAATTTAAAATTTTTATAACTATTGACGGAAATGAAATGTTACGGAAATTGTGCTGGTTTGACGTACACGCCACTGAAATGGAAGACAAAGTTTTACAAACTCAAATAGTAGGATCACCGCCAACCAGCCATGAAAATTGCGGGGGGGAGGGGAGCGGTTAGCAGATGAGACCAAAAATATTTCCGTTATAAAAACTAACTCAAATGCAATAGAAATTTAAAATAATTGCAAACCATTTATTAGAGATGGCAAAAGTTTCTTGTATCCCCTACTAGAGGAGGAGGGTAAATGGACAGAAGATAACAAAATTGCATGACCGTCCAAAGGTTATCTTTTAATGGATTTTGACAAATTTTGTCGTTGCAATCTAAACAGGAGGTGACTTTAAATAAGAATTGAAGGTTTGAGGAATTTAAAAAGATAAATTCATTTGCAGAATAAATTATATTTACTACGTCAATGTGTTAATTTTTTTTTTTGCTTTGGATTGTTTTTTTTTCTTTAATTCATGACAATTTGTATGCAAAACTGAAAATAAATATTTTCAATGCTTTTGAGGCTATTTTGAGCTGCAATTAACACAAGGGAGCAGATTTACTCTTTCTTTTTTCTCCACTCAGCAAATAAAATTTGTTTTCATTACAAAAATACCCCGGCGTAAATAAATAAACAAGACCGGGCTTAATTAATTGATTTACAGTAAATAAATAAAAATAAAAAAAAACACAAAATAAATAAATCCTGCGAAGAAATGCAAGCTTGGCACATTTTTTATTAAGCCTGACACCTTAACCGGTAGACTAAATTTAGTGAAACGTACATGTACACGTCATGCCTCCTAATTCCTTAATGATATCTCAAGGAAATTCGTTTGGATCATTTAAACGTAATTCCTATAAACATTCCATGTAATAGGAATACTGTCGTAGAATGCCCTGACCCCTGGGCCCCTGACTGGGGCTTGTATAATGCTTACAATCAACCATTTTCGATTGCCTCAGTTAAACTAGGTATTTTATCAATTTTTTATGTTATAAAATTATCCAAAATAATTGAAATTTTCCTTAGTGATCGAATTTTTCTATTGTTATTGAATATTTTTAGTTATCGAACTTTTTCCTGCAAACTTTTTGTTGCAACTGAACTCTTTTATAACATATTTTTTATAATTATCGCATTTCTCTATAGAAAATTTATACAATTATCGAATTTCTCAATAAAATTTTAATAGTTATCACAATTCTCTATAGAAAAATCCTGTAATAATCTAATGTTTTTATAATTAACGAATTATAAAGTTATCGAATTTTTCTATAAATAATATCTATAGTTATCGACGTTTTTTCTACAAATCTTCAATAGCAGATGCATTTCTCTTTAGAAAACATTTTTAGTTATCGAATTTTTTTTTTTACAATATTTGTTTAGTTATCAAAGTCTCAATAAAATTTTAATACTTATCGCAATTCTCTATTAAAAAATCCTGTAGTAATCGAATATTTTTATAACTAACGAATTTTTCAATAGAAAACTTGAAGTGTTGTCGAATTTCTCCATACAAAACATTTTTTATTATCGAATTTTCGATACATTATTTGTATTGTAATTGAATTTCTTCATAGAAAGTGTTTATGGTGTGTTTCCTATAGAAAACTTAAGGAGCTAAAACATTTTTCTATACAAAATTAATATAGTTATCGAATTTCCTCACTAGAAAATTCCTTTAGTTATGCAATTTTCCAAAAGAAAATTTCTAAATTATTAGAACTTTTTATAAAATTTGTTTAGTTTTGCGATATATTTCCATAGTTATCGAATTTTTATTTAAAACATTTCCGTAGTTATCAATGGGAATTTTGCTTACGAACATGAATTTTGCGTAAAATTCAACGCAAAAAGAGTTTCCTTCGCCAACAATTTTAATATGCTGGAAAACGTCTTTCAAACACATGCACACCCACACATTCTTATATGTATGTACGTATACGCATACACACTAGGATTAACTTATATTCTTCTTCTTCATTTTCTTTTGCTTGGCTTTTGGCAGAACGATATCATAACTGTTTCAATTACTCTGTTACTGAATTCATTTCGTAGCAAGAAACCAGGATAGCATACGAGAGAGAGAGAGAGCCAGAGAGCCAGAGAGCTGAGAACAGTTACTTGTAAGTTCTTATTACAATATTAAGTATTTGATTTTGTATGCGAGTATATGAGTGAGAGTGTGAATACGCGTAAGTATAAGTAAGTGTGTGCTGTCTGTGTGTGACAAGAACAGTTGTATCGTGTGGGTTTATTGTTATCGATTTTCTTTTCTTTTTTTTTTGTTTGTGTTGAATATTCTTTTTCATATTCGAAGGCAAATAGAAGCATTCACTCACTGTTTATATGGCACTTGAAATTTGAAATTTTTCGAAAAAGAAAAAAATGAAATCAACGTCAACAACGACCATTACTAGCACTGCCACACTGCCATAGTTTTGTCCGCTTTTTTTCCCCCCTATTTTCTCTTTGATTTATTTGGTAAATTTCGAAATCCTTAACCCATAAAAACCTCTTATAAGAGAAAATATATACGAATTTATTTAGCATTTATTATGAGATTTATCGATTTTTTTTCTGCTTCTTTTTTCTTTTTTTTTTTTTAAAAAAAATTTAAAAAATATCGATTACTCTTGCAGTTAGAGAAATGGATTTAATTATTCAAAAAAAAAAAGAAAATAAATAAAGTGGGTGTGTTATTATGTAGAAAATGTTGCTTTTGATTGATTTCTATAGAAGTTCTTTATATATTTCGACAATATACTCCCTTCTAGCAAACAATTTAATGCTAAATCTACTTTTTTAGAGAAAACCAAATCTCCTAAATTTTTCTTTTATCGAAATAAAGAAAACTGAAGTAAATTCATGCATTACTTAAACTCCTTCACGACGTCAATAATTCTTATTACTCAGTCATCCAAAACCAAAACCATAACCTTGATAAATAACTAGAGTTTGCAAAACAAATTATTGGCTATAGAGATCTAGACCAGGGAGGAGTAGCGAAAAAGTAGGAGCAGAGTAATTTAGTGAGGCAATAAATCAGTATGTAGTAGTAGTAGAAATGGCACAAAGAGCAAGCTAAAGAAGACTTAACAAGAAGAAATTGCAAATGGAAATGGAAATAAATTTCTTGTAAACTTAAGGAATTCAAAGCGTAGCAAAAGTAAACTCCTTAATCAAGGTGTCAGTAAACCGGAAACATCACGAGTTGATAAACTAACATGGAAAAACTATGATGGCATGCTTATAGGCTCTTAAGGAAGTCTTTTATTTCAGACATTCACCGCACCGCACCGCCCCCTCAAACACCACTATGCACCCATGAAGTGAGTATTAAAACTGAAAAATATAAGAAAAACCATCATTTGCTCTCACACTAACGTTTCGAAAATGTCAGGGTCTAATGGAACGAAAATAAAAAAGAGAAAAAGAAAACAAAATACATACACATCCACATGCACGAACAGCAGAAATAAATATGTATGTCGAGTATCTATCGATAGAAAAATGAAAAACAAAAAAAACCCCGTCATTCAAAGGAGCCAAAGTGTCTTATAGAGGCGAAATCGTAAAGCAAGCCACCAAAGCGTGTAGAGCAGGAGTACTACGGATGATTGAAGAGACAGAGAGAGAGAGAGAGAGAGAGTGGATAAAATTGACAATAATTATTGAAGAGAAAAATTGCTGTTCAAATATAATTTGTTGTTAATATTGCTTAGTTTTTGTTGTTGTTGTTGTTTGTTTTACGAAATGTAAATTTTAATTAAACTGACAAATATATGCCAGAGATAGAGAGAGAAGCGAAAGAAAAAAAACATTGAAAAAAAAAATCGAAAAATAGACAAAAGAATTGGAGTGGAATATGTGTGTCATTGGCGGGGCTTAAATAAAATTAAAATATTTATACACACAGAACAGAACACAACATACATTTAGGCATCGAAAAAAAAATAAAAAAATAAAACGGCCATAAAACAAATTCAAACATTTTTATAGCGTCCATCCGCACCCGCACCCGCACCATCATCGTCATCAGTCATGAAAGCATTTTAGCTGCCAATAGCCAACAAATAGAAACACTATGGCAGCGTATAAATGACCCTCTGACCTCTTCTTGCCTACTGTGGCATTTCATTACGTTTTATATCACACACAGACACACAGCTACACAGAATATATATTTGATTAAGTTTTTCACTCTTTCTCACTCTTTGCCATTTGGATTTCAATTGTTTGGTTATGTTCTCCTACTATAACAACAACAACAACAATACAACATACGAAAATTAAATAAAATTTAAAAAAAGGAAGAAAAAAACGCCACAAAAAACAGGCAAAACAGCGAAACCCCCAATAAAAATGCAATTAAAAATTTACACAGCCACGCAGGCAAACCTGCCAGATGTTTGAATTCTCTCTTTCTCTCTCTCTCACTCACTCTTGTCCTACACATAAATACACGTAAGCCAGTCATATGTATGAGTGTAGGAGATTGAGAGAGTAGCAGCAAATATTTTTTGTGCCACATATTCGTGCATGTTTTTTGTAGACATAAATGGACATGAAATTACCATTAACCCATTGACAGCGGAAAAAAAATTGTATTAAGATTTTAGGTCGTTAAGCCCATTTAAGACTCTAGTCTTTGTCTATGGTTATCGTAGAAAAGCGCAGAATATTAGAAACTGATTCTTATCCTCATAACACAATGCCCCATTAAAGTGCTTGTCATTCCCCACCAAATTTTATTAGCCAACATCTGAAGATTCCAAAATCTCCGACATACCACCAAAAAGTGTAACACTTTCTGTCTGATTACTTGATCGACTGTAGCATCAGATCCATGCACTGTAATACTCCATGCAAGCTTATCTGTAATCTTTTGGCCTCATATCGAACAGAACTCTTTTATAACATATTTTTTATAATTATCGCATTTCTCTATAGAAAATTTATACAATTATCGAATTTCTCAATAAAATGTGTACAGTTATCGCAATTATCCATAAAAAGTTACTGTAATAATAGAAAATTTTTATTATAACGTATTTTTCAATAGAAAACCTTGAAGTTATCGAATTTTTCTATAAAAAATATCTTAAGTTATCGAAGTCTTTTTTTACAAATTTTCAATAGCAGACGCATTTCTCTTTAGAAAACATTTTTAGTTATTGAATTCATTTTTACAATATTTGTATAGTTATCGAATTTCTCAATAAAATTTGTATAGTTATCGTAATTCTCTACAGAAAATTGTTCCAATTATCGAATTTCTCAATAAAATTTGTATAGTTATCGTAATTCTCTACAGAAAATTTTTCCAATTATCGAATTTCTCAATAAAATTTGTATAGTTTTCGTAATTCTCTACAGAAAATTTTTTCAAATTATCGAATTTCTCAAGTTATAGCAATTCTCTATTGAAAAATCCTGTAGTAATAGAACATTTTTATAATTAACAAATTTTTCAATAGAAAACTTGAAGAGTTATCGAATTTTTCTGTAAAATATATCTATACTTATCGAAGTTTTTTCTACAAATTTCCAATAGTAGACGCATTTCTCTTTAGAAAACATTTTAAGTTATCGAAATTTTTTTATAATGTTTGTATAGTTATCGAAATTCTTAATAAAATTTGTATAGTTATCGTAATTTTTATAACACACTACCCTCCTATCCATAGCTCTACAAGAGCTCTTAAAAGGGCCTTCCTGCCAACAGAAATCACTCTCGACAAAATGTCCAATCTTTGGGAATACCACAATTACTATCCTATCTTACTTATCTAATTAGCCTTTACAACTATGTTGTCAGAATAACCTGCTAACTTCTCACACCACCCATGTTCATGGAGAGTGGCTGAAGTGTTATTTCTGTTCATAGGTGGCAGGACCTACAGTTTAACTCCGAAGCATTGAATTTTTTAGTTTACTTTTCGAGTTTTTCTGATATGAAAAGGATTGTGTTTTTCCCGTGCTCTTAACAGTTTAGTTTCCTTTTTCCCTTTCTTTCCCTCCCACTCTCTCTCTCTCTCTCTCTCTTTCATTCTCTCTGTTTATTGACTATTTCACCGAAATTTTATTCATTTCGAACACTTGACTCTTTGTATGCATTGGCCTCCTTAGCTGCAGTTTGATCAGTATGTGGTTGTTGTTGTTGCTTTAATTTGAATTCGTTTATTCGATTCTAACTTTTTTTGGCTTTGAGTATAACACTTCAACTGTGTTTAACTTCTATTTTCTTTTTCTCTCTTTTTCTCTCCTTTTTCTCCGATTTTCTTTAATAGAAAATTCAATCAATTTAACCATTAAAACAAATTATTTATACACGTGAGCAATGAGAGTGCGTGTGTGTGTGTGTGTGTGTGTGTAAAGAAAATTACTCAAGCACAAACAGCAGCAACAACAAAGACAGCAACTGCAACAACAAACGAGTAAAAAGACTTTAAATAAATAAAATTAAAAATCAACATGAAAAGTCATTAAAATTAAACCCATACACCGATATGTACACGTTCACACACACACACATAGACTATACTAATGGCCGACTGTGGTTTCAAAATGCTCAGTGCTGCTTTGTCTCTCTCTTACTTTTACTCTCACTCTTACTCTCTGACTCTGTAATGTGAGAGTGTGGATTTTTGTTGCAAACAATTGCATTTTGTGTCCATCGTTAGTTAGTTAGTATGTGATGGATAGGCATGCCAGTTGTTATTACAATTCGTGTGTTTTGTTTTTATTTTATTTCATTTGTTGCTTTTGTTATTTTTTCATTTAGACGATGTTTAAATACACACACACACACACACATATGTACGTATGTAAACAAAATAATTTTACAAATAGAGTTTAACAAAGAATTACAATCACAATGTTACACCAATACCAACACCAACAACATATTCGAACAATATATTATGAGTGTTGTAAGGGGTGATTTTACCGTTCGATGTGGGTTTACTGTTGTTGGAATTTAAAACTTTATTACGCCCAAAAGCATACTAAATAATCATAATAAATTTACGTGCAAATAATTTTATTTGAAAATGCAATAACAAAATACAAGTAAAAAATTAAAAAAAAAAAAATTAAAACGTGAAAAAACATTTTCTATTGTTAGTTACAGGCTCATGAACAATGCATTAATCGATTACATACTGGTTTCTCTTCGTAATGCTTCCAAAACTAAACAACAAAATCCCAAAAATCCAAAAAAAAAACTCTTTAAAAATTTGTAAAACTAAAACCACAAAGCTTTCATGCTTGAATTACTCGTAGTTTTGTTAAAAGCTTGCAATAATTGCCAGTCAATATTGAGAAATTTTCCAGCAAAATGTGAATCCATTTGGTATGGTTTTCTCTAACGTTTTGCTTAACTTTTCCTGAATTATTGCTTCCCATAGAAATGTTAATGCAAAAGCAATATTACATCCACTAATTTCAATTGAAAATTACAAAATAAACAGAAAGAATTTTTTGCAATTGCTGTAATCGTTTTCAAAGTGCCAAGATATTGTTATTTTCTGACAGACAGGCCATGTATGCCAGCTGTCACGAGGCATTAAATTTCTTTTAATTGCCATTAAATGGCTGCAATGCTAATTCGTTACTATTCAAGCCAAAAAAAAAAATGAAACAAAATTTTTACACGAATTTTAAAAGTTAACAATTGAAGGAAATCAAAGATTTCTACGTTCAACAGTTTACGGAATTGAAAGTCTTTTATTTTATTTGAATTTTAAAACTAAAGTAGTTTACTAACAAACATTCGTAAAACCATTTGATGTTCGTACCATAAACCAAAAGAAGGAAATTAACCGCCATTAATTTCTCTCTCTTGACTGCAAATCCTACGAAATAACCTTCATAACAGAAATCTTTTAATTTTTTTTTATTGTTCTTGCAAAAAAGAAAACTCACTTTAAAAATGAAATAAAACGGAAATAAAAAAAGAAAAAACTGCAATAAAAACGATAATGAAAATTAAAATATGTAAAGAAAAATCCAATGCTTTCGTTGAGTGTAAATGTTATCAGCCATAAAATATGCTATAAAGTACAGACACACAGAGAAACCTACACGCATGCTGCATGAGCATCAAACACAAGCATTCATTTAAAAAAAAAATTTGTTATTCAAATACCAACAAGCATAACATTAATGTCAACGGCAACAATAAAAACAAAATCTGTCACACTGGAATCATAAATACACATACAAACACAAATACATTCACATACACTTCTAAAGACTCTCTTTTTTTTTACTACTACATGAGATCTTATAGAAATTTCTTCATTTCCATAATTTAATATTTTAGTATTAAAAAAGAAACATTTTTACGCAAACAAAAACAAAACCAAGAAAAACAGGCAGAGGGTTGGTTCTGTTTGTGTTTTTCATTTTAAAATGTGAAAATCCAGCAGCTAACACGTACAATTACCGAGTTATGCTAAGAGACACAATTTTTAAACCAAAAAAAAATCGATTTTGTTTTAGGCAAATCATGCCATACGATCGGGTCAAGAATGAGGTATAAAGTGGAGAAATTGTTATTCAAATATACAACCTCCCCCACAAAGATTAAACATTCAGATGTCATCACTGAAAATATTTTTTTTGCCATCGATTGTGACCTGGATTTTCATTGGTAAGCCTATTTAAGAAAGATTTCCTTGTCTTCTATAAATGTTACAAGTTTCAAGTAAATCGATCAAGCAGTTAAGATAGTATTCAAATCTTATAACTGGAATAAGAAACCATTTAAAGCATACTTTAAAGCGTTCATTTTAATAGTGTAATAAGCATAGTTTAGGGGATAGACTCCACTTACACCTAACTTCCGATTAAGCACACATATATTCTACGTAGAGATAACCAATGACAAAGTGAAATTCACAAGATTTTATATTAGAATGCCAATTAAAGAAAACACATCTTCTAATATGGTTAGCTCCTTGGTTTTTGTGGAAATTCATACGGATGTTTCTATAATTGGAAGAGGCCGTAGTCTAGTAGGTAGAAACTTCGAGCCCATATTCAATACCATTGTTTCCTGGGATATAAAAACGTACTTACATGTTAGCTTAAATGAGCATTAATTTTACAAGGCTGCCACCCGCTCCTATGCTATCCTATAGTTTCAAAAGCCATTTAATTAAAGAAATTGTAAAATTTTAAGTATTTTATTTCATCAACTGCAATTTCAAGTATTTTTTCTCACTATAAAACCATATTTCATATTTATTACGCCTATAAGTATGCACGGAATTAAAATTGCAAAAGAAAAATAAGAATTACTTATAATTTCTTGGTTTCATTTTAATACACTTTAAATAAAACCCTCAACAACATGCCAGTCTTTAACCTCCCTATGGATATACTTACATATTAAAAATATTTTTTTTTATTGCCTACTTATAGGTTCGGTTCGGTTTGGTGTTCTTATGTGTTGTAAAGTAAATTTTCATTACATAATTTATAATTTATTAAAGGTATTTAATAATTATTTTAATTTTATTTTGTTCAGGGCTGCGTGTTTTTCATCTTCCTTTTTTTCTGCAGCTCCTTAAATTATGCTACAATTTCTTTTACTTTTCTACCACATCCTGCAAATAATGACTGTTGGAAATTATATGTTCTTAGTATAAATTTCGTAACAGGGAAACGAGAGAAAAAAATGTAATTTTATTACTTATATACACCATCCAACATACCACCATGCAATGTTTGCTTTATAATACACCTGAAAGTATGCTACATAATTAAACGTTAGCATGACGTTATAAATTATAATTGATATATGGTAATAGGAAGCCATCAAAATAAAGAAAAATAATGTCTTATCATACACATACGAACAATGAAAATATATTTTTAGAATTTAATAATCCTTACAAAGAAATTAAAGCATAATTTTAGGGGAAATAGAAATAGAAAACTAAATTTGTATAAACAACCTGTAGAATATAATAGAAATGTTAATAAATTCCATCAAAACTTATTATTTTTTAAATCTCTATGGGAATATTATATCCCTAAAACGCCACCACACACATCTGTTGGTAATTGTTTTTCCAATAAATTTTTCTAATTGCTTTATTACAACAACAACGGGAACAATATTTATATTAATAATCTTCATATTGTATGGGATTTTCTTTAATTAATTTCTTAAAATAGATTGAAATACAATTACTTTGGCTGCTCTATATTAATGACTTTCTTAAAATAGATTCCGCCTTAATATAGGCATTAGAAAATGCCATCGTCTGTTTACTGTTTGTAATTGAAGGCATATGAATAACGAGGAATGTTAAAGAAATGAAAAACATTGTTTTATGCCATAAATAAATTATTTGTTGAAAATCTGTCTAAAAGTAGGCAACAGAAAATTTCATTTACTTTAAAAGAATGTTTATAGAAGCCACTGTGTTTCTGTTTGTTTCTGTTGATTCATATTATGTTTCTATTCAGTTTGTATTCAAATATTAACATAAAAATTATATTGATTAGTTTATTAATAAATGCGCCTGAAACTAGGCAATTAAAAATATAAACATTAATTACCAAAGCCTTCAGAAGGAAGTAACACCACTAAGTGATAGCAGAAAATAATTTAATTCCATGGAGATAAAACATGATAAAATTAATTAACAAAATATGCGAGGGTCAGTAATAAAATGTACGGAAATTTTTTGAAGAGCTTCTTAGAAGAATAATCACGTTTTCCAAGTCTTAATTATTATAACACCCATGATGACTGGTTGTTATAGACGATAACTAATAAATATTTTCTGTAATAAATCGATAAATAAAAATTTAATTATTGGCAAATCGATAACGATAGAAAATTTTTTAGAGAAAGCTTCACAAAGGAATTTCAAAATCAAGAAAAATCAAATAATTTTTAAGAAAAAGTTTACAAAAATAAATTAGTTTTAAAGCAAATCGATAACAATAGAATATTAATAATAATCGATATATTTTTATAGGATAGCTATTGTGTATCGAACTCATATTAGAAGTTTTTTCTTATGTTAAGAAAAATTTAAAGAAAAAGAAAAGAAGTTTAAAGCATCAGATTCAGTTTTTCTGTCTTTTGGCCAGAATTTGTGGTTAGAAAAGCTAGAAAAGCTTTCCAAACAATTGATCTGGTGTCTGATGTGAATAAAATTTTTTCTTTACATATACTACTGCCTATAGTTCTTTACTTCTTTTGTTATCAAAAAAAAAAGAAAAATTTTTGTCGTTACCAGTTGCCAAGTATTTTGAAATATTAAACAAAAGGTCAAAGTTCAACTGAATGGAATTTAGCAAAGGAGATGACAAAAGAATACCAATTCTTGGATAATATACGACTTGTTATACTCTGCATGCATGAGATGGGAAGCAGGGAGGTATTATTAAGAAAGAAAAGCAGAAAAAAGAAATTTTTCCAAATAAAAGATGAGATGGCCTTTATTGAAGGAATACAAAGAGAAGAAAAGAAACAAGAAATGTAATTGAAATAAAGAGAAATTATTTATCGAAATATCGTTGACATTATTTAAAATTATTTTCTCTTTCTCTGGCTGTTTATCGAAAGTAGCAAACAAGCAAAAAACATCAGTTTCTTACACAGAGGACACAGAGAGCCCATACCCTGAAAAGTATGCAACTACGCCAAGGGAGAAGAATGAAAGTCATATTAAAAGTTGGCCAAGCGGAAATATCATTAGTCACTCACTCACTCACTCAGTCACTTACTTACTTAGTCACTCCACTACACTCTTCATTATACCCGTTACCAGTGCAACGTCTTCATTCCGTCTTTTATAAGAAACTACGAAAACGAAAAAGTTTTATTGCAACACACAAAAAACCCAAGAAAAAAAAACAAATTGAAAATGAAAAACATTTTTTAGCAAAAAAAACAAAAACACAAAATAAAAATTTTTAGGAAAATAAAAGAAAATGTAAAATCTTAAACAAAAACAACAACGATAACGATAACAAATAAGAAGAAGAAAATCACAATGAAAACTCCTTCAACTATGAAATTGAACATAGGAAATGACAATTTTAAACAAAATTCATTATTTTCCAACAGCAACAACAACAAACAAAATAACTAAAACACGATACACAAGGATTTTTCGTAATTTCAAAGAATATCGTTTGAAAATCGATAAACTTTTTTAAGATAAATATCGATAAATAACTGTTTTAAACTCTTTCCAAACAAACCTGTTTACAAATTATCGTACTGCCTTGAATATAACAATAAACACTAGCACAAAAAAAAATGGTAAACAACAAAACAAAAATACAACAACAAACACTAGCATAAAGAATGGTAAGCAGCTATGTTTGCATATTATAAAAATTTCGAGAAAGCAAAATCATTGACATTCGTGACAGTTTACGTTTTCATAGCAAAGCAGGCGACTGAGTTAGTGAACTTCAGTCAGTATTGTGTGAAGACGCGGTGTGTTTGAAGGAAATAATCATGGTTTGAGGATCTCCATTATAAAGATCTCTCGCTTAGTTGTTTAGTGATTGTTATTGTTTATGCGAAGGGTGTAAACAGAGGGGTACAAAGAAGGGTAATTGTTGTTGTTAACGTCAAGTTGTAAACAGTGGCACACATAATTGTGCATATAATAAAAAAGTTTAATTAAAACTAAACACAAATTTATTTTTATTTTAGTTACAGTCTAGTAGGTAGTGTGTTGGCTTATTAGACGAAAGGCCCGAGTTCGAATCCCAGGTCAGATATCAAAACAAAAATATGAAAACACTTTTTCGGCGACTTCCTCTCAGTAGATTTCTGGGAAAAAAAAACTCTGAAAGTAAAAAATTGCCATGAAATGCTTCTCAAAAATCTGTCGTTCGGAGTCGACTTTAAACTGTAGGTCCCGCCACTCATGTATAAAAATTAACGCACACAACATAAATGGTGTGAGAAGTTAGGACGTTGTACAATCGGTCAATTCGACCTCCGGGTACTGTACTTGTCAGAATTGACAAGTACACGTCCTCTAACCTAACCTAACCTAACCTAACCTACAGTCTACGAGCCCATATTTTAAACGTTTTTAAAAGGTAAAATCGTAATATTATAATACTGAATCGAAAATATTTGTTTATCAATGTTTGTTGGTTAATACCAAATAAATCACAGGATTTGTTAGATTTTCAAAAAAATAAATCCTAGAAAAAACCCACAAAAAAGGAAATAATTCACTTGACCTTTTTATTTTGATTTATTTATGATTTGTGTAGGACTTGATTCGCTTTAAAAAAAAAAAGAAACCGCTAAACAAAGCAAGGATTTTTTAAACTGCTAAAAGTATGCTTTAGTTTTATTTTTTTTTGTTTTTGTTTTTTTCGTTGTTATTTTCATTTCTTTTAAAGCTATTGTTGTGGAAAGCCTGTTAAACTTTACAATACTTTGCTTAACAATAACGCTTTGGGAAAATAACGAAACAAAACGAAAAACCAAAATAAATAAATAAAAAAGTATTGCATAGTTTTAGTTGTTTGAAACTCATGGATTTATTAAGCCAAACAATGCCTATGCCACTCGAATACTCTATTTGAACGACCATTCCATTACATTTTCAAATCTTGAATAAAGAGTTTTTCAAAATCTCGGGAATTTGTTTGTTTAACAAAGAATTGTTAGCACTAGTAGTACATTGGAATTTTTTTGTGGCATACTTTAGGGAATGAAATTAATTTATTAAAATTAGTGTTTTTTTCTCATTTAATTTTCATTTTATTTACTGTTTGTGAATGTCGCTTTAATAACAATGACATCATTTGCTGCATTTATTCTTTACCCCACCTTGCCACCTAGTTTTTTTTTTTATTTTTCATATTTCTCCTTGTCGTTTAACATTTAGCGCATAATGAAACATGAAAAGTTTGTACAACGAAAACTAAACCAAAAATAAAACACAGAAAAATATAAAAAGAGAGAAGCAGAGAAATGGCACGATTAATGCCAACAGAATTTTTAGTTGTAATCAACAGTAACAACAACGATAACGATAACAACAAGGACAACATTAAAAATGAAAAACAAGCTGACGAGTTATGAAGACATATGGGGGCAGGGAGAAGAATGTACTAGCAAGCGTGCTTTGGAATCCATGCCAAAAAAATTCTGTTCAAGATGTTGAAAAAAAATTATCAAAAACACGAAATCAGCCAACAAAGGAATACACTCTCCTCCTAACTAGTTTTGCCCTATGCTTTGCTTTCATAGTTCAATAAAATCTCCTTTAATCCTGCAGAGAAACATTCTACTCCGCCTCCTCCTTTAACAAGTCAGTTGTTTTCCTTCTCCCAAATTCCTTTCTCATCCTAAACTAACTGACTGCACTTTCAAACCCAATCTTAAACACTCTGCCACTACTTCGCTTCTTCAAACACTAATCCAGCAATCAAACGTTGACATTAAATTGTGTTAAGAATGAGAAAATGACGTGAAATGTCACTGGGAGGGAGACACAGAGAGAGAGCTATGAAGAGAGAGGCAGAGAGACAGAGAGTCAATTTAAAGGTATTTTTCAATTATCTGTTCAATAACAAAAAGATGTAAAAAATCTTTCAAAGAAATCTTTTCGATAACATTAAAAATGTTTCAAAGAAAAGCAATAACAAACTCAGATTTTTAATTAAAATACAAGTAAACCTTATTTCTCCTACAACGCATGGTGTTCACAGCCTTAAAAAGTCGATTACAAATAATATTAGTAAAAAAAATCGATAACATAATATCGAATTACTTTTACACAAAAAAAAATGGACTAAAGTATAAGATTATTAAATTAGAATCCAAATAACCAATCGATAACACTTAAGACCTAAACTAAATATCGATAACATTATAAAGGGTCGGCCTAAATAACTTTTTTGAAAATGCTTTAAAAAAACCTACCTGAATTATTTTCTCAAATAGCCTACATGATCGGTCCAATTTTTAAGCACATTATCAATTGTGTGCAGCTGTATTTCGCCAATGACTTCACGAATATTGTCCTTTAAAGCGAGAATTGTCTCTGACTTGTCGGCGTAACACTTATCTTTGGCGGCACCCCACAAATAATAGTCCAACGGTGTCAAATCGCACCTCCGAGGTGGCTAAACGACATCAGCACTGCGGCTGATAATGCGATCTTCAAAAACAGGGCGCAAAACATCGAGTGTAGCTTCGGCTGTGTGGCACGTAGCGCCGTCCTGTTGAAACCAAATGTTGCCAATATCCTCCTCTTCAAGTTTTGTGAACAAAAATTCATTCAACATGGCCCGATAACAATCGCCATTGACTGTAACGGCCATTTCTTGCATCAGCTTTTCAATGTATGCGTGCGGGTTTTCTGTGCCCCAAATGTAACAATTTTGCTTGTTTACATACCCGCCATGATTAAAATGAGCTTCATCTGAAAAGATGATTGTTTTTGCATAAATCGCCATCTTCTGTAAGTCGATCGCAATCCACTTAGCGAAGCGAAAACGCGTAAACATAACCAGCTCGCCAGAGCTGGTGCGCTCCTTCCGGAATCCTCTTCTGTTGAGATGGGTATGCCACTTGCCTCGGTCAAGTTGACCATTGCGCGGAGGTTCCTTCGGGACGCCAACCTATCCTGGGTCAATGAGGAGTCCTGCTCCACCGCTAGACTTACCTGGCCCAGGATGAATGGAAGGCGTACCAACCGAGTCTCGGTCGTGATGTCATCTCGACTGTAGTGGCCGTGCTTACGGGTCATTGCATCATGGGTAGGCACGCCGAGAGAATGAGGCTCCCTTTTAACGACTTCTGCCGTGGATGCAGGTCCACTGAGGAAGAGGAGAGCGTTATTCACTTTCTTTGCCTTTCTTTGTCTCTTGCTAGGTGTAGATATATGTTATTTGGCTCCCCATTCCTTGTTAGCTTAACGGAGCTATCATCTATTGATATCAAGGATATAGCTTCGTTCATCAAATTTTCTGGCTGGTTTTCCAGTGCGGGGTAGTCGTGCTTTTATTGTGCAGCCCTTGCGCTGATCAACTTCTTCCTTTCCCTGATTTGGCGGAACTTGGTTAGTACAGGGACTGCGTTTCACCCGTGGCATCACAACGGGCCGCCATGCGTGCTCAAGTGAGCTTTGTGATATCAGAGCTACCACTACGACCTAACCTAACCTAACCATATTCGTTCAGCGGAAGGATAAAAATAATTATCTGTCAAATCTGACATGAGCTAAATGTTACCATTCACGAAATAAACACTAGTTGAAAAAAAAACATTAGATGGCTGGACCCTATATCAATAACAATTGTTTACATAAGATTTTCAATTAATGAAATTAATGTAGGAATGCATACTAGAATCAATTTTCATTAAAAATTTTTCCATATTTATTATATTTAAATAATTATTTACATCTTTGGATTGATATTTCTTACAGATTTCCTTACATTATTTACATTATTTACTTGAAGTAAAGAATTGTTTCCTTAGTAGCTTTATAGAAATATTTCATAAATTTATAAGAACATGATTATTCATATAAATAATATTAAAATTTACATGAAAAAGTAATCGATAACAAAAGCTTTTTAGCGGAAATGCTTATGTAAATAATGTAAATAATGTAAGAAATCATATTTGCTTAAGTAAATAATAGAAATTATGTTTTTCTCTATATTATATCGCAATACTTTTAAAAAACCTACTACATTTATGTACATTCCTTTATGTAAACAATTGCTTATCTAAGGTAAATAATGTATTTCGTGTATGAGTCAATGTATATAAAATGTGTAAATAATTGATATGCTTTTTTTAAATGTTCAAATGTTCGTTAGCATTTAACGAAACTCTTAAGCAGATTATAATCGATGTGCAAATAATTTTCATTTACGTTGAATGTCAACAATGTAAACAATTAAATTTAATTATAATTTCACATACCAATCGAGACCAAAAAAAAGAAATTTATTTTTCTTTTCAAATAATTCAAAAAAGAAAAAGTTGCACGGAGTGAAACATAAATGAGGTCATATTGTGTGTGTGTTAACAACATTGGCACGGCAAGTTTGTCTGTTTGTTTGTTTGTGTACGTTGTGCACCTGATGTTGTTCTGCCAACAAATGCTTTGGTTTTTCAGTATTTTTTTCTTTTTTCTTTACATTTTATTATCAGAGATGTAAACACGTAATCACTAAGCCTAAGCAGGCTGGGAATGAATGAATGAAAGGATAGACACTGACACACTAGCACAACTAAAGACGTCATAAAATTTGCTTTCAAAAAAACCAACAAAGAACCAGAAAAAAACATCAACATGAGCATTTTTATGAACTGGAAAGAAAGGAAAAAATAATAATTTTTCTTGAAATACAAAACTCCCCATAAACCCCCTTTGCCCTTGCACACGCCAACACATTTAATTTTCTTTTTTTTTTAGTTTTTGTGCTACAATAGGAAAGAGTATAATGAAGCCTTTGGTAACGTAATAAATCCCTTTAGAAAGAATACCTAAAGAATACCTGCTGAGTGTCTAAAACCCAAAGCAATGATTAGAAAGCGGATACCGGGACAAATAGAGAGAGGGACATAGCTTCTAGTACACAGGTAAAGGCTAAATTTAGTCTTCATTATGGTTTACCTCTTAGTTCCATGTTTATTTCCCTCCTTTTTTTTTTTTTTGTAAAAACAAAAATTCTGAAATAACGCCAACAACAACCACAACAGCAACTGCAATGAATAGAAGGCCCAAATGTTTGTTTAGCAAGTTCAAGCCATTTGACACAACCAAACAAGGCCTTTCAAAACTAAGAACTTGATAATGATGACGTTATAAATTGTCTTTTTTTCTTTCCCCTTTCCATGCTCGCAAGTGTTTTGTTTTCTCGCCAATAATTGTTTGCATACGATTAGGCGGTTTATAAGTTTCTCTCTCGCTCTCTCTCTTCTTTTGATATATTTTATGGCGTTTTTTTTTTCTCGCAGAAAAAAAAATATAAAGAAACATTTGAAATGCATTTAAAAAATTTCAAAAATTTTACATTCTTGACGAATACATTATTGACATGAAGAAAATAATTGTTTACCTGCTGCTTTTAGTGGAAAATTTCTCCAAATTTTAAGTAAAGTATTTATTATTGTTTACATTATTTACCCATAAAATATAATTGTTTACCTGCAGCTGGAGTTTGAACAACAGACTCTCATCTAATCGATATATTTTCATGCAAAAATAATGGCCATTTATTCCATTGAAGTTACATTTTCTTTGCATTTAATTTCCATAAAACAAGCAAAGAATAATTTGATAACAAATTTAAAGTATACTTTTAGGTTTCACACTGAAATTAGCAAAATATTGCGATCTTAAATTGAAAAATAAACTATTGTTGTTATTTTTGAATTCGCTCACAATTTAAAAAAACGTTGCATACTTATCGTATCATTTTTTTCTCGAAATTATAAAGGCAATTTTTTAGGTTTTTACCGACTATATTTTAGAACTTCCGAAGCTATATTTACCGGTATTTTTCTCTATTTCCAATGCACTAAGCTATTTAAAAACAATCATTTAAATTTTTATGACCTGCTCCAAGGCTTGTATTACATAGAAGTATAATTTCAGGTCTTCGTGCTATAAATGATAACCAAAACTTTGTTAAATTATGCATTTTTCTAGCTTTTTTATTCTATAAATAATATAATGATCAACCATAATTTTTGGATTTATTGGATACTACTTTTAGGCTTCTTTTATATCAAAGAAAATTTGGTTTTTATTAAAAAGTTTTTTATTTCTTTTTTTTAATAAAATATTATAACAATTTCATTACTAAAGCCTACTTTTAGGCTTAATATAGTTAAAAATTATTTGGCCTATTATTAGGAATAAATTTAATATCATAACAAAACAAGTTTCTTGATTTAGTGCTGCATACTTTAGTGTGGCCACAAATTGTTATAATTTTTTTATCACGCTTTCCATTGGGATACGTGTATTCTTTAACCTTAAGAATATATAAAGAGAGAGAGAGAGAGTTGGCAGAGAAATTTATAAAGCCTTCTTTTAGGCGTTTATGCCCTCTATTTATTGACATTTTTGTTTGTGTTTACGAGTTAACAACTTTGCCCAGTTTGTAGTACATAGAAGCAAGTAAAAAAATAATTGTATTAATTTTTATAGAGAATTTTTAGGCTGTATATTGCAAGAAAATTAAAGAATATTTTTCTGCGGAAACTTTGTAATACTTAAGGACGTTGCTTTAGGCTCACCAAATTTGAAGATTATAGAAAAAAGTGTAAAAAATTGATATTAATTATAACGGCATGCCTTTAGGCTACAATTGTTCTAAGACAAAAGACACACATTTTATGTTTCCAGTATTGAACTTAAGCTGTGCTTAAATAAGTTTTTCTAATTTTAAAACAGTAAAAAATAATAAAAACAAAGAAATTAGATTTCAGTAAAATTACTGGAGCCTACTTTTTGGTGCTTTAAGTCCGTTTTATATTTTTCTGTCCAGAAAACCTTCATTTTCTTTAAACTTAGGCAATTAAAAATATTAAAATCTGCCTTAATCAACGCATTGTTTTAGAATAAAACAATTCAACAAATGAAAACATACTTTTAGGCTTACATTACAGAAAACATTAAAGTTTTTCGTACAAAATTAGAAAATTCAAATTCAAACATACTTACCATTATCATATTTCTCAAAAGATTCACGTTCCTCCTCGTTCACCTCATTGATGCTTTCATTTTCTAAATCGAAATTCCGTTCATCCGATTCGATTATATAATCGGCATCCTCTTCATTCGATGTTTGCGACGATACAACTTGATAGGAGGGCGGTGTTAAGACAGTGCCCTGCTTATCAATATGGACATTATCATCACCGGCAGCGAAGGCAATCAAGGGTTTGTCCTGTTGATGTTGATGCTGCTGCTGCTGGTGGAGTTGCTGTTGTTGTTGTGTAGCAGATTTTGGTTTAGCCGCCTCAGCCAAGTAGTGTGATTGATGACATGGAAGTATTAAGAGAATTAAAGCGAACAGAAAGGCATACAGGAGAAACGAATATGATGTTCGTAACGAAGATGATGATCGCAATGACGATGACGATGTCGATGTCGATGACGTTGAGTGTGTTGAAGTTAATCGTGTTGTTGGTTGTTGTTGGTATAATGTTTTATTTATAAGGGAGGAATAATACTAAATTGTTGTTATTGGTTTGTTGTTGTTGTTGTTGGTTTTCTTTGTTAGTTTATTTACAAAAGTTTTAATGCGTTTTATAATGTTGATAAGAATTGTTATTATTATTATTGTTGTTGTTGTTGTTTTTATAAACATGTTGCTGTTGCTGTTGCTTTTGCTGTTGTTTATTTTAGCATTAATGTTGCTAAACATTGTTGCTGGCACATAAATTTCTTTGTTATTCTTTGCATTTTTCTTGTTGCAGTTGTTCTTATTGTTCTCTGTATTGTTAAGCTTTAAATCATTTTCAATTAACCTTAGACGACCTCTACGACGTCGGCTATTAAAATCTAAAGTCTCTGCATGATTTTTAAGATTATACTCTGGCTTTTGAGGCAACATGTTGCTAATATTGGTTATGTTCGTAGCTGTTACTAATATTTCAGAGGATTTCAGAGTAGCTGTTAATGCTGTTTGTGCCTGCAACTGTAGTTTTGGCTTTGGCCGTGCCAGTATTTGTCTTAATTTAAGAGAATTTAAGCCAGGCTTATATTGTTGACATAACGACTGTTTTCGGCCCGTTTTAAAGGTTTGTGCTTTTGCCCTGTTAAGACAGCAACGTTTTAAGGCCCATTTTTTCTTTATTGCTAATGTTGTCCTGGCATTAAAAAGACAGGCCTGTTGTTGCTGCTGCTGCTGCTGCTTTTGCTGCTTACAGCAGAATTTAAATAGGCTGCCATTCGTTTTCTGCCAAACTTGGCTATGCAAGGCAACATTTTCCGTTTGGCTGCTACTGTTAACGGTTAAATTTTGTGTTATCCTTTGAGGCCAGGGACAACGTTTTTTAAGCAGCAATTTTTCATGTTTGTAATGGCTTAACAAACGTTTTTTGTTGGCTTTTAAACATTTTCTGTTTGCAGTTGTTGTTGATGTTGCTGTTGTGGTATTTGTATTGGTATTGGTAGTTAATAAATTTTGCTGTAAACATGTTGCGTGTTGCTGCAACATTGGACCCCGTTAATTGATCGTTTTAATAAATCTTTGCTGGCCTTTTGAAACACACTCTCTCACTAGCTTTTTTTTTGTTTGTTTGTCGTAACAATGCTTCGATAAATTTTTTAATTTTTTTTATTTTTTTAAAGAAATTTTTGTGCGAATTTTATATTTTTTTAATTAATTTTCTTAATTCATTAAAACCGTTTAAAGTTAATCGTTGTTGCCGTTTTTATTATTTTTATATTTTATATTTTTATTTCTAATAATTTATTTTTAATTTAATGTAATTTTGTATTAATTTTTGCTTAATTAAATAAACAAAGGTGCGTGTTTGTTTAAATATTATATTTAAGAGATTAATTAATTAATTTTTTTATTAATTTTTAATATTTATTTATTTATTATTAAAGAAGACTTATGAGTAAAGTTATGGTTTTTATTCTTTTAATATTTTTTTTTTTTTTGAATTTTTTATCACATTTTACTTTTTACATTTTTCTTAATTTTTTTTCCTTTTAATTTTCTATATTTTATAATTAAAGCCTACTTTTAGGCTTAGGGTTTAATTAAATCAATCTGTTTTATTTTAAATTTCTTAATAATTATAGACATTTTACCTTTTCTTCTTCTTCTTGCATTTTTCTTTTCTTTTCTAATTGCGTTATAAATTTTCCATTTAGTTTTCAAATTTTTTTTTTTAATAAATTTTGTACAACCGAAAAAAAATTTAAAAAAAAACACCTTAAGTTTAGCCTATTTTTAGGCTAAATTTTAATTTCTTTTTTTGCTCTCTTTTCTTTTTGTGTTGTTTTTATGCAAAATTTTTTGAATTTTTTTTTTAATTTTCTATAACGTTCAGCGCGTTTTAGTTGTGTTTAATTCACGTACCTTTACCGTTATGATAACTCGTTTTAATTTTTCTAGTTTTCGTTCAGCTACCAGCAGCTATTTTTTTTATGCCATTTTCGTTTCGTTTTTTGTTTTTTTTTTCACTTTTTTCTAGCATATACACTAGGCGCACGCTTTAATTTTTTTTTCTTCTTCTTTCATTTCATTTCATATGTGAATGTATTGTATATATACACATGAAATAGTATCATTTTGTTAATTTTGTTATTGTTGTTGCTACTGTTGTTGTTGTCATTGTTGTTATTGTTTTAATCCAAACAACACAAACAAACAATAACAAAAAATTAAAAAGCTTTCTTTGCTTCGTTTAGTTCGTTGTAAAATGTCATTTTAAATACACTCCTCTGTAGCAATCAAATTGTATTTGAGTTAACCTCTCTCTCTCTCTTAAACACTCAAATTGAGCGCAGGAAACATAGCTTAGTGGAAAGCTTTCTCTGTAGTGACTTCTTTCACAAATTTGCAGCTAAAAAGAGAGAATAAATGTTGGAGAGAATTAATTATAGTTGCATTATAAGAGAAAAAAATGTTATAAAGAGAGTAAAAAATAAAAAGAGAGACAATAATATAGATTAATCAATTAGTGATTGCAAAATTGTAAGTCTGGCAAGGCTGTCAACTGCTCAATATCTTCCAAGTGAAGTATTATGCACGATTACGGATATCCTTTAACAACCGAAGAACGTGATTCACACGTGACCACTTTTCTAGCATTACAGGGTCCTTGTAGTCGTCGTAATCGATATCCTAAGCAAGGGATTGCTAAGATTGTATAGATTGACTGCCAAGACCATTATCACAAAAAAAACGCAATACCAAATGTAATACTTCTGTTAGAAAAAGTAATAGAGACTATATTGCGGGGTATACTGCATTTACATTTTACATCTCCATGTACTAGATAGTAGATATGCCGATTGGGTGCTCGAACAACGTATTTCTTTTTCGATTGCGAGCAAGATTGTCTGGTAAAAGGCTTAGCGAACCAAATCATTAAGGAAAAAGTCTTTGCTGCCTGAAAAAGTGACTATTTGTTGCGCAAAAGATAAGAGATTTACCCTTTAGATAGGATTACAACTTAGCTTCTCAAAGCACCCATATTGTGTATCTTAATTTTATCTAGGAAGTAGCGGCACAACAGTTTCAAGTCGACTACGTACGACAGATTTTTTTTGAAACTTTTCATTTACCCAAAAAAGAGAGAGAGAGAGAGAGAAGAAGAGAATCACATTTCATTTAAAAGATAAACAAATACGCTTCCTGTAGAGCTGTAAATAAGTAAATTTCAAACCCTAAAAAAAGCTTCCAAAAAGCGTTTTTGAATGTAAACAAAACTCTCAGAAAAGAAAAACTCTCTCTCGTTTTTATAAGTGTTCCATACAGCTGTTTAGCACTTAACGAAAGCTGCTTATTTTAAACCCACACATACACATACACATACACACACTTACAGAACGAGAGAAAGAGAGAGAAAGACTGAGAGTGAAAGTTCTTTAACCATTTGAACAAAACAAATCTTTTTTTTTTTGCGGTTTCTGTTTTAAGCTGTTATTTGCTACTACTAACACGAATACCCACAATCAAGTGCTCTACTTCGTAATCGTAATCGTAATCGTGCTCATATGCTCGTGTTCTTGTTTTGTTATTGTCCTGTATTATGATTGTTGTGATGTGTGTTGTAATGTGTTGAGTTGTGTTGTGCTGTGCTGTGTTGTGTTGTGTTGTGTTGTGTTTATAGCAACCATCTCCTTTTAGTTTGTGCCACTTTTACTTTTTTTTCTTTTGTCTGTTTGCCAGCTTGCTTGCTAGCTAGCTGCTGGCTGTTATGCACGTAATTACTAAAGGTTTTCCTTTTTTTTCACATTTCTTGCTCTCTCTCTCTAGCTCTCTATGTATGAAAGTATAGAGAGAGAGTTTTATATGAAATTTATAGAGAAAGAGCGAAAAAAAATACGAGAACATAAAGCGGCCGTATTAAGTTGTTACGGTTTTCTTTATTGTTGTTGTTGTCTATCATTTGTTTTTGTTGTCATTTCCTTTATTTTCTTTTGAGTACTCGCACAACGTACTCTAGTTTAGTTTTGAAAACGTAGTTTAACTTGTATTTTGTTTTTGTTTTTTGTTGTTTCTGTCTCTCCATTCCGTTATTTTTTTGTTCCTGTGTAAGTGCAAAAGTGTTTACATGCATATACATACATACATACGTATGTATGTTAGGATGTTCGACAGTATTTGTGTGTAATTGTTATAGTTTTGCACTAATTTTTCATGTACCCAATTTTTCTTGTTTTTTTTTCGTTTCGTTTTTTTTTTTTGCCGTTATTGTTAACGTCGTTATTGTTGTTGCTTTAATAAGTAGAGGGCAGTTCTTGTTATAGCAAAACTAGTGTTTTTCTATGTTTCTTTCTAGTTTAGTGGGTAATCTAAGTTAGACAAATCTCTTTCACTGTGTTTCTCTTTCTCTCTTTGCCTCTCACTCACTCTCTCTTTCTCCGTTACACATACTCTGTGACGATATACACATACACAATACAGACAAACTTGAGCTCATTATAATGCAAAGTGTAACAAAATGTTTCAATGTTTGTGGCAAAACGAAAAGCAAAAATACCGAAATACTATACAATAACGGTATCATTGTATAATTTAGTGCAGAAAAAAAAGGATATTTTCTTCTTCTTTTTGTTTGTTTTTTTTTTTTTTGTTACAATAGCGTGTTTATAATGGTATAACAAATACATAAATTCATTATATGGGTTATTCCACGGTAAAAATACAAATGTGAATAAATAAAAATATAAAGACAAGGAAAATAATATTAAAAAAAAAATATTTAAAAAACAAACTGACGAAAAATATGTTGAAATAACTGAAAATAGTTTCGAAGGTCATAATCAAGGCAAATCATCATACCAGGCAAGGAGTTGGGAATATTCTAAGGAAATTTGACGGACACTCGAAGACTGCTGATAATATTATTTAACAAAAATATTATAATGATTGAAAGTATAGAACAGAAAACTGAGTTTTCGAAAACATTATTTCTTAATTGGTCAACAAGCCAAATTGCTTCATATAAAGTTCGGGCTTTAAAATCTGAAACTGTCACTAGGCAGTATTTTTTTCGAAAATCAATGAGTAAATTCGTTCCTGTCAGTTCAAAGCGTGATGGTACGTTTTCTTTTCGTCTGCAATTGAAGATTGTAAACTTCAAGGTATATTGTTTCAACACAGAATCACGAGCAGCATAGTACGACATGAGTTTTTTTCTGAAGCGACTAATTACATGTTTTAGCCAACAAGATCATGTAATCCCTAGACTGTTTTGTGGAACTACTTCAATGATTATGTCTTCGACTTTAAACTTCTTATATTGAACAGTATTAAAACCAAAATTTGTCAATATAACGCGAAAAAGTGGTTGAAAAATACCTTAAAATTGATAAAAAATGATCGTTTACTGGAACCAATCTAGATGTGGTCATTCAAATCACTTTGCCTTTTCTATTTAATAAACGAAACAAGTTCTTCGAACTCATAATCTAATGTGTGTTTTATTCACCCTCACATTTGAAACCCAAAAGTCAATAAACCATAATTTTATCTAAAAAAATATCACAGACATAGGAACTTGTTGTCATTGCTTCGCTTTACTTTTAGTATAATAATCGAAATGAAGTCGCCGTGGTCTAGTGGGTAGTGTGTTGACTTATTAGACAAAAGGCCCGGGTTCGAATCCCAGAATCAGACATCAAAACGAAAAATATTTCTTCGGCGACTTCCTCTCAGCAGATTTCTGGCAAAGACTCTGAGAGTAAAAATTGCCATGAAAAGCTTCTCAAAAATCTGTCGTTCGGAGTCGACTTTAAACTGTAGGTCCCGCCACTCATGTATAAAATTAACGCACACAACATAAGTGGATGTGAGAAGCTAGGTCGTAATCCTGACTGAAGGGTTATAATGGCCAATTATGTATGTATGTATGTATGTATAATAATCGAAATATATTTTATGTTACAAAAGTTTTATGTTCAAAAAGTTTTTGAAGACTAAAAAAAAAATCAGGCAAACAAAATAGTAATAAATTTAAAAAAGCCATCAAAATTTTTTGGTACAAAATAATTAAAATAAACATTTGAAATCTTAGCTTTACAAAATCGTTTAAAATGCTTCAAAACCTTAATTGGAAGCTGAGTTATAAACAATTTCGCATTGTAACTTATAATTAATATTAAACATACGCCATGTACATGGAATGCATGCAACTGTTCATGGAATGACCCATATATACCCATACGTACATTGTATAGCATGCTTATGTATATAAAAACAGTAATTATTGTGTGTATGCTGCTGGTATAGACATGAAGACATTTTTATTCAGAAAAAAAACCTGTTTCTTGCATGTGTGCGTGAGTGTGTAAGACAGAGTCTACAATTGCCCGAGTGTACTACTACTACTACTAGTCTACTAAGTACTACAAGGCGAGTGTAAATGTTTAGCCTGAGGGATAAAATCGAAGGGATTTTGTTTGTAATAACGGTAATAACAATAACAAACAGCAACATCAATAGAGTAAAGGGCCTCTATATAAGAACAAAATAAGAAGAAGAAAAGAAAAATAAGAACGTCTGTGTATAACACATACTTTAAAGGCTTTTATTGCCACAATCGTATATTAAAGATCTTATTTTGTCCTCTCTACACTTATTGTAGTTGAAATTCTTATCTCGTACTCTCTTCCACTCTCTTCTCTTTGTATTCCTCTCTCTCTCTCTCTCCCTTTCTTTCTGTGTGTGTTCAGTGTTATCTTAAAGCCTGTTTAAGAAATGAAAACAATGCTGATAAAACTTTTGTCGCCCTATTTTTATATTTTTTGTATACAATTTCGTTAATAGAGCCTATTATTACAGGGTGATTAAGTTTTATAGAGCATAGCGCACATATTAGGCTGTCTAAAGAAAGCAAAACAGAAAGAAAGAATGAAATGAGAAACTAGAAAACTAGAGTAATAAAGTGAACATTTTTAATGTTTTCTTTACATAAACTTACGGTCATTTCGTGGTAATAAAACAATAGAAATAAAAGCCTATTTTAAGGGGTTATTAAAAATTTGTTATTCAATAAATACTTTTAGGCGGTTTACACTGTATTTAATGTGGTAATTAAATAAAAATTATAAGACGGGCATTAATTTTTAAATGCGGAAATAATATCAAAAAAAAATTAATATTTTGTTTATTACTCTTCTTAATTGGTCATTACAAGCCTTTTTCGGGATCACAACCTAACCTCTCCCACTATGTTCTGAGTACTGATTTTATCACTACGTGGGGGGAGGGGAGTCTGTTAGCCGATGTCCAAGGGAGGAGTGGAAACGTGAAAGGGTGGTTGTTGTTATCAGGCTCATGAAATCAATAAACATCCTCACGCAAAACAATTACAATACGAGGCTCAATGAGAATTCTCAAAATTTTAAAACTTCTTTCAATAATAATGTAAAGACGGTTCAATTTTTTTTGTATGTTCCCCTTTTGGTTCTTTTAACCTATGGAGAGAACTCATCAAACATTTAATGGTTATATTCAGCTATATACTAAGCTTCGGCTAATCTACTTCTCTGCTAACAGTTCTCTCTCTCTCAAAAAACACTGCCCAATTAAAATAATTTATAATTTCATTACACAACAACCTCCAGCACAATAACGCTAAAGCAGGGAGGGTAAAGAGAATACAAGTCACCCATAAATGTTTGTTATTGTCGCAAAAGGTTCTTTGTAATCCTTGTATATCCTTTATCCTTATCATATAAAAAGAAAACAAACTAAATCCATAAACCAAGTAAAATGTAAGCGAATTACCAAAATTTCCTTTATTTTTTGTAAATATTATGAAAATTTGTGTAAAAAGCTAACACCATGTCGACTTAATAGTGATTATTAAAGAACCTAAGCTTAGAATAAATGCTATGATTTGTTTCTATTATGAATACATGAAGTCTTGCGACCAATTCACCGTTTATAGGACTTACAAATTCCTTAACCGTACCAAGTTATACAGGATTGTCTTCAGTAACCTCCAAATTAATATTAATCATACGTTACCAGTACTTTTTCATAAGAAACTGATTTCCGGCTATAAAATTAATGAAATTTTGAATAAGACCTTTATTGCAACTCCATTACAGTAGGAGAAATACGTTTTGAAATGGTTTTGAAATCTATACGAGGGTCTGAATGAAAATTATGATGAAATGACTTTAATTTTAATACAGTAGATGCCGTGGTCTAGTGGGTAATGTGTTGGCTTATTAGACAAAAGGCCCGGGTTCGTATCCCAGGTCAGACATCAAAACGAAAAATATTTCTTCGGCGACTTCCTCTCAGCAGATTTCTGGCAAAGACTCTGAGAGTAAAAATTGCCATGAAAAGCTTCTCAAAAATCTGTCGTTCGAAGTCGACTTTAAACTGTAGGTCCCGCCACTCATGCATAAAATTAACGCACACAACATAAGTGGTGTGAGAAGCTAGGTCGTAATCCTGACTGAAGGGTTGTAATGACCAATTATGTATGTACATACGAGGATCTGAAATGAAAATTATGATGAAATGACATATTTTAACACATTACAAGCCTCTCAGTAATTAGAAATTTCAGAAATTAGATTAAGTGCTTGCAATACATTATACGCTTTAAAACAAAATTCTAATTTCTAAGAATTTTTTTTTTTATTTTAACACAAGAAATCCCCAAATTCTTTTTATTCTGTAAAACTAAAAAGGGGAATCACCAAATTATACACGCTTTCAGTATTTTATTTCATTTTTTTTTTGTCGCCTTTGTGTATTTTGTGGCTAGTTCTGAAATTTTTATCCTTTTCTTTTCTCTCCCTAGTTAGGTCCTTTCTCTAGCTCCTTTCATCGCTTCTATTTTGAAGTCTCTTTTCTCTGCTATCTCTCTTCTCTTCTCTACTCTCTTCTCTCTCTCTCTACCTCTCTCTGTCTCTCCCTCTCTCTGTGTCTCTCTTTTGTAATTACCCCGCAAAATTTCAGATTTTCTGAAACCCATTTGGCTCTGCCAACCAAACGTTTCTCTATGTTGCCCTTCCTCTAGTATATACACTTTCCCTCTTTACAGAAAGGTTCAGGTTCCTGTTACTGGCATTAAGCTCAATCTGTCTATTTATTTCTGTAAATCCCCCTGGTCCCCGGCTGGTCCCGTTCTTTATATTTCCTACCCAAGTTAAATTAAGAACTTCTTAGAACGTCTGCTTGGAAGATACTTGGTACACATCATTGAATGCCGTAATCATCTGCTTAGAACCAAATAGACTATTTGAAGAATGGATACGCGATGTCTCATTTGCATACAGACAGACTAGTCATCAGCTAGACAAGATGAAATTAATTTTTGAAAAATAAAATTAAAATACATCCACTATGCCTGGCTAATCGGAAACTAAATAAAACAATCGGAGATTATTCCCGGCGAGTTTCCTAAGCACAATAGTGCTATGAAATGTTTAGCTCTCTCCTCCTATTTGCCCCCCATTTGAAACAGTCGCTCTTTCTGTAGTTCAAAGTTGGTCTTGTGTACTCCACAAATATTTTGCTTTGCTTTCTTTGTTTTTTCTTTTTGTTTTTCACTTTTGGCTTGAGAGTGTGTGCTAGGGATGCCAATCGGGAAATCCCGAATCTCGAAATCCCGAGATTTTTAAAAATTGATCCCGTTTGGCATCCCTAGTGTGTACGTGTAAATAAATGCGTTTATTTAAGATTTTAGGGAGTTGTTGCGTGTGTCCATATCATGAATAAATATGCGTGTGTGTACACATTTCATGCATAAGCAGAAGAGTCAATTTCCTTTTAGTTTCTGTTATGCTCCGCTCTCGAATAGGAAAAAAAAGAGTTGCCATTACAAGTTTCCCTTTATTTTTATGATTTTCTTATGTTGTTTGCTTGTTCCCTTGTGTTTTTTCTTAATATTACGTTACGTTTTATGGTTATTTTAGCCAATTTTATTATTTTTTTTCTTGTAAAAGAAATAAGGCATCAGTATTACAATGTTTTTACTTTTCCCTTTCTTTAGTTTCTTTTATTTTTTTGGCTTAAGGTCAGGTGATTTCAACCTTTTTCTGTTATTTGCAAGTTAATTATTAAATTCAGAGATTTTAGGCTGATAATTAAATTGATTAACCATTAGCATTAGTAGGACATCAAGAAAAATGTATTTAAAAACAAATCCATTGTAATACAATTCAAGTTTAGTTGTTCAAGGATTAAAACAACTTAAAGGAAAACTAATTAAAACAAAAACAGAGAGAGAGGTGGTCCCTTTAAAACCCATTACCAAATCTGTAACCAAACTCCCCATTTTTAAGAAAACTTCCAATGCTTAAAATCAAATATTTCAGGATACAGAGATTATTATTGAGAAATTTTAAGACAACTGGCCAACAGAGATTTCTAAAATCAAAGTTTTCTTAAAACCATCAAGTATTGCTCCATTTTGTTCCATATTCTTGGGTAATAATTAACACCTATGCTGTTGACAAGCGGACTACTTCGGTACAACAGCTCAGATATAAGAGTAATTCCAGGCTGATATAATAAATATCCCTCACAGGCAATGGAAAAAAAACAAGAATTATAGAAGGATTTATTTTAATACCTTTGTTCTTAATCCTCCAAAAATAAACGAAATTGTTTTCAAAAACTTTCTTAAATTTTTACGCTTAAATTCCCATTTAAAAAAACAAAAAGAAGAAAAATAATCGAAGACAAGCGTAGAACGTAAATTAATTTCAATTTTATTTACTTGTTTATGTTTTTTTATTTAATGGTTTTTGTTTTTCCTTAATTTCCCCCAAAAAAACCGAGAAAAATAACCGAGAAATTTAATGGTTGTAACGGCCATTATAAGATTTTCGCCTAAAAACAGGCACAGATTTCTTACTTTCCTTAACAAACACGAAAATAAAACGGAAATTAACACCCGCACCTTAAAAAAACACACACAAAAAATGAAACAAACACACCTACCAGCAGCAGCAGCAGTGTAACACTTACATACACTCTACTCTGAAAGCAGGACGCAAGAGAAAAAACCAAAAACAGAAACGAAAACCATTTTTATGTGTATTCCACAGCAGAAGAAAGAAAAAGACAAACAAACAAAACGAAACTGTCTAAGACGGCTAACTGTATGTGTATGTGTATAAGTATGTGTTTAGAAGAATATAAATAACGAACCTTTTGACTTTCTTTCTTAGGTTTGACGTACTTTTTATCTTTGCTGCTCTCTGGTCGTTTGAAATCAAACGAAGAAAAAAACAAACAAAGTTTGTTGTTGTTTCTATTTGGATTTTATATTTCGATAAACAAATACAAACAAACACAAGGCAGTCGGCTGATTGCCACACGAGTATAAGCAAGAAGTGTTTGTAAGTGTTTGTCGTCATTTTTTCAAACACACGCAGATAAGAACAAAGAGCGACAGCACGCACGCACGCATACTTTTAAATTAAAAGAACACGCGCGCTCATTTGAATGCTATACCCCACTCGAGTACACACACACAAACACGTAGGCAAACACAGAGAGAGATATTTTTTTCCCACAAACATTGTTTGTTGTTTGTGTTGTTTAGAATGTATATGCACGCCATGTTTTTTTTTCCTCATTCTTTTTTTTTTTTTGTTTGTTTGGACAAAGAAAAACACGGGCTTTCTTCTTGTGACACACAGAAAAATTAAGGAAGACAAACTGAAATAGTAAAGAAAAATTATATTCTGGACAAATTGAACTTTAAACATCGATCTACACTAACAATATAGCTTATGGTAGAGTAGAGACTTGTTTTTGTTTGTAAATACCAACGAATGCTAATTGAAGCAGGGAATTGAAGTAGCTTCCACAAAAGTAAAGATTCACATGTGATCACTTTATGAACATTACGGTCATAGTCGACTTTCAAAGTGTAGCTACTATCAGAAACGTCACTCCTTTGAGAGCGAGTGCGTCAATTCGAATTTGTCAACCGCACATGGTAGGAGTATACATCATGCCTGTAGAGAAGAAAATAAGCAAATCATAGTTTACACGCATTTAGAAATTTCAACTCTGTCGATCTACAATAGCTGGCAGCATTTATTTAGTGAACGGGTTAGTCATTTGCGAAAACTCATCGTTTGACTATAGAAGAACGCATAAAAATTTTTTAAGAAAACTCACTCATAAAAGTGGTCCATGTCGTGTATTACCACTGGTAGTTTTGGTAATCATAATCGACCGATTGTGAGTCCGGCAGCGTTTGTAGATGTGATCATCATCACACTGAACCGACTGACTGTCCGTTGCTTGTATTAATAATAGTTTAGCAAACGTTTTTCATTTCTTCTTAGACATGAAGCACTTTTTTTACTCGATGATTATGAGAATAAACAAATTCGTCTTGCATAAGGCTCCGAATTCGCCATGGTGTAGTGGGTAGTGTGTTGGCTTATTAGACAAAAGGCCCGGGTTCGAATCCCAGGTCAGACATCAAAACGAAATTTCTGGCGACTTCTTCAGCAGTGTTACTGAAGTAAATGCATTCCATAAACGGAATAAATGTATTTCTATTCGGTTTGAGACGTCGTATCGACGTATGATATTATGTAAGGCTCGAATACTAGAGTGGAAGTCATTATACGGAAAAATTACTATTTCGTATTTAGTTGTAGTGGCATAGACCAGTATTTTCGAAAATGATCTTGGAAAACCCGTTAATTCCAATTCAGAGCACAATGGTCGTATAACCATTGGTCTGCAATTAAAATTTGTGAACTAGATGGCATCTGATCTTATAGAACACGACCGATTTTGGTACTATTGTATGAGAAGTTTCCAGAAAGCTTAAGGGCCATCTAGATTATATTAGGCTTTTGTTTCGTGGGACGACGACCTTTTACAGAGATCATCCGTCATGTTATCACTGAAATACTGCCCGAAGTGTGGTCGAAAAGTAAAAGTGATATAGCCAGACTATATCCTTAGAATAAAGAAGGCTGAACCACTTGAATAGGGCCAGTAATGTCTGTTAATAAAATACTCTGAACCCCTATTTGACGGCATTCTGTGTAGAGGAAATCTGTGGAATAATGGCAGCACATATTCGATGTTGTTCCACAGAAAAACATGGTAGAAAATGTAGAAAAAATCGAACGCGATAAAATGATCATTTACAGATGATGAAATAGCATCTAGTTTTACCAAAAACTCGAACATTGATGAAAATTTCGGCATACCAATGTCAAATCTTCGATAGATTTCTGGCAAAAACACTGAGATTAAATAAAATAGCCATGAAGAGCTTCTCAAAAATACGCCTTAAAACTCTAGCTCCCGCCACTAATGTATAAAATTAACTCACACAGCATAAGTGGTGTGAGAAGCTATGTCGTTATCCTGACTGAAGGGTTGTAATGAGCAATTAGGTATATTATGTAATGTCAGAACAAAAATTGAAAAATATTCCGAGAAATACTTGCAATAATTCAAATTTCTAACACAAGAAGTCAGTTTTTTTTTTTTGAAGAAAACTTCAAATCATTATAAAAAGAAATAAATTGTTTTTAAACAATATAAACCAATGTTTCTAAAAAATTTTTGTTATTTTAAAATACTTTTAGACTTTATTTGCCTTAATTTCAAATTTTATTTTTAGAATTTTTTTGCTTTTAATAAAAAATTTTTAAAAATTAAGAAAAATAAATAAAAATGACAGAAAATGTTTAAAATAACTTTTAATGATCGCAAGATAATATTTGAAAACTTTAAAAGAAAGTTAAATGAAATTCAAAACATATTCTTTCAAAAAATTTTATTAAATTATTACTAAAAAGTAGAGAAACTGTTGCAAATAGTTAAACTATATACAAATATGAAATTTTTCCTATAAGTTTTTCTTTTTTAATTTTAATAAATGAATATTCCTTCAAGAAACTTTGCCAGAAAATTTCTATTTTGTGTTTTTGTTGCTGATTTAAATTTTTAAAATTTAAAAAGATTATTAAAAAAAAGAAAAATTATTATAAAAAGCAAAATATGCAAGAAATTTTAATTTTTTTTATTTGTTTTTTCTTTCTTTTAAATGCAAAAAAATTTAAATTTTCTTGCTTCTAAAAAAATAATTTTTTAATCATTTTCTAGTTTTTCTTTGATACTTTTTTGTTTTTGCCGGAAATTTAAAATTGTTTAAAAAAACAATTTGTAATCTTTTTTTCTTTACCTAAAAACTAAAAAAAAAATTTTTTTTAATAATTGCTATTCTTTCTGTGCTTTTTTAATTCCAACATAAAATATTTTTGTTTTCGTTTTTCTTTTACTAAAAAAAAACACAAAAAACAAGGAAAAAAAATCATAAATCACATGATTTCCCAGCTTTTCATATATTAAATAGTCCTGTTTTCTATTTTTTTTTTTATATTTTCGTTTTCCTTTTTGTCTATAAAACGGTTATAACACATACACACCCAGTTATTCATTTAGTTTTATACACACACACAAGCACATTTAATAGCACTCACTCAAAGACGTTGAAAAATCACACATACACATACATACACACACACATACACACTTAAGTTGTCATATTACTCATTATAATTCTTATATTCTTTTTGTTTTCCTTCTTTCTTTAATTTTTCTTTACTTTTTTTTTGCAGTTGTAATGCTCTGGTTTTATTGTGTATAACGTTTCTTGTTTTATTTTATGCTTTACATTTTCGCATTCGTATTTCTTAACGTTACGTTTTTAAAATTTCGTAAAATTTTTCTTTTTCTACCTTTTCAATGTTGCTTGTAGTTGTTGTTGTTGTTATTATTACTTGATTATATAAAGAAAGGCAAAACGAAATCTAGAAATGAATTCATTTTTAACACTTAAAAACTCTATTTTTTAAGGATAATTTTATTTTTATTAAAAAAGAAAACAATTTTTTTCATTAAAATTATTTTAATTTGTTTAAACAAACGTAAATTTTGATTATGAAAATTTTAACAATTTAGAAAATCTTACTTTATTTTTTATTGATTGATTTGGAATGAAAAAAAGGACAATTCATTAACTTTTTAAGGTCTTTTTACAGATTTTTATTTTAAAAAGTATTTTTTAAATGATTTTTTTTTTAATTCTTTTCAATGGTTTTAGGAAAAATTGTTTGCAAGAAAACTTTTCTGAATTTTTTTTTCTTCTTTTTTGTTCAATATTTTGTTCGTTAAACGTGCGCGTTTTTAAGCGAATGTAACACCGCAACGTATAATAACGTTATAGAGCTTAAAAATTTTATTAAACCCAACTAAAGGTCCTGTTTCTTACACATACATTCGTTTACGAAACACCGACACCGACACCTGCACACAGTTACACTGTTAGCTAAGAAAGCTATAGAAATACCAGAAATAGTAACAACAACCCACTAACCAAATATTATAAAGCAAAAGCAAACGGAGAAGAAGATGAAAAAAACACGAACAAAAATTCCAACAAACCAAAGAAAGCTTTCATACGAAGAAACACACATGCAAACAAACGAACGAACGGAAAAAAATCACGAGAGTAAGAGTACGAGAAAGAGAGCAAATGAATGTGAATGTGAGTGTGAATGTAAGTGTGAGTATACAGGGTATAAAATTAGTTCAGATAATGGAAAAATGAGCACAGAAGCCGCCTGTATATGTGTAGCTGGGGCTAAGAAAACAAAAAAAACGAAAGAAAAAAGAACGACAAAATAAAACAGGATAGAAAACAAACGGAATACAAAAACACAACAACAACAACAAACTCACACGCACACTTGGCTAGATTTTGCCAATAAATCATAGGACAAGTGGCCATAATGCCATGAGCATGATACAAAGAAAACAGAAAAATCAAATACACTCAAAAAAGCTTGCCTTCCTCTCTCTCTCTCCTCTCTCTCTCTTTTTGTACTTAAAAATATTTAAAAAAAACTTGTTTTAAAATAAAAAAATGAAATATTTTAAAATTAATAATAAAAAAATCTTTATTTTTTTAACTAAATTTGCTGTGTTCCAATGAATATTCAATTGTAAAATAAAATGCACTCATTTTGAGTAATTTTCTTAGACTCTCTGGGTGGCTTAACTGTCTTGCACACACAGGCACAGACTTAAAATCAAAAGAAAGCAAACTGGGTGTTCATTTAAGTTTGGTTAGAACTAGTTTGTTCACATGATGGGTTCTGGCAATACTATCGCTCGATAGGTCACTCCAGAATTCTGAATACCGTCTTTCCTGACGGAAGGTACGGACTTTCGGAAAAAGCCACTGATTATACCTGGTTTGAGTATACTCTTACCGGATAGGGCACAATGGAGTGGTGGGGTACTCCAGGGGCAGAGTGGTATACCCATCTTCACAGATGGGTCAAAGTTAGGTGGTTGTACAGGTGCTGGGGTTTTCTGTAAGGAACTCGGTCTTGAACTCCACTTTAGGTTGAATGATGACTGCAGCGTTTTTCAGGCGGAGATTTTCGCAATACTGAAGGCTATTAAAGCCATAGCTGGTGGCCCATCTTCGGATTAGGAATCTTACACGATTTCCGTTGACAGTCAGGCTTAGGCCCTTAGAGCCATTGCGTCGGTCTGGTGCAAATTATGGCTCGTTCGCGAGTGCAAAGAGTTGTTGAGGAGTTTTGGACCGGATCGTATCCGTCTATGCTGGGTTCCGGGTCACAGCGGAATACTGGGCAATGAGACGGCGGATGCCTTCGCTAGGTTAGGTTCGCTTTCAGGTGGCGATTTGACGGTTGGTCCTGACCCCCCAGTCTGTCACCTCTATGGCCTCATCGATGAATGGGTAAGGAGGGAAGAGCAGAGACGTTAGGGGAACGGATCGGGTTGTTCTGTTTCTAGGCGTCTATGGCCTGCTGTGGACAGCAAGAGGACAGAGTGGCTGCTGGACTTGGTTAAGGTCAGCTTAAGGTTGGTTATCGGTTTTATCACGGGGCACTGCGAGATTAGGTCGCTGACGGGGATCTGGAACAGATTCCAGCCGGACTATTGCAGGGTATGTTGCGATGAGGAGGAGTTGGAGACTGTCGAACATCTCCTCTGCAACTGCCCAGCCCTTGGTAGGTTAAGGTTGAGGACCCTTGGCAGGGCCTTCTTTGAGAACTTGAGTTCTGTGTCGAGAGCCGATATCAAGGCTCTCCACAGATTTATTAGCAGATTGGGCTGGTTGTAAGGTGCTAGGGCTTCATAAGTGTAGTCGCACTCTCAACCTCTATTGTTTTGTGTCTGTTTCTTTTCGTTCCTACGTTTCCCATTCTCCCTCCCCTTCCCTACTTTCCTATATCTTCCTTTTCCTTCCTCCCCTAAAATGGGTAAATTTCGACCTCCGGGTACTGTGCTTGTCTTGACCGACAGGTGCACGTCCTCTAACCTAACCTAACCTAACCTAACCTAACCTAACCTAACCTAACCTAACCTAACCTAACCTAACCTAACCTAACAGCTTGTTTGAAAGCGGACATTTTCAGCTTCACTATGTTGGAAGGTTTTATAAAAATCCCATTGTTACACGAACGATCTTCTCTACCGTCAGGCAGGCACCTCATGCTGCAATCAGGTTGAACACAATAAACTAAGGAAGTCCATGATAATGCCAAAGCCATAGATCATTATTTCTTGAACAAAGGCTTAGACACTGTCATCCCAAACAAAGCTTTACGAAATGCAAAGCCAAAGTTCTATTCCAATTTACAGGAATCCATCTAGACTACCAGATCATTGCAGTGGCTTTCATAAAGAAGTCATGGCGTTTAACTGGCTTTCAGTAAGTGTTCCTAAGTGAACTTTTTCAATCACCCAATATATTCAATCCACGTTCTGATACTATTGTCTTCCAATGAAATTCACTCTTTTAAAGTATTTTTCTTTTCATTCTCCCCTTCCATTTCTATTAAAAGTTTTCAGGCTAAAAGCTTTTCTTCAAAAATTAAAACAAACAAAGGAAAACATTGTCACGTTAAAAAGCTTTTTAAGTCCTCTCAGTTTTTTATCCTTTCTGCAAAAAAAAAAAGGACAACAACAACAGCAAAATACTCAAACAGAACGCTTTTCTTGAGTTTTTTTTTTACTCAATTTTAAAAGGTTTGCCAACTCTCAAGTTTCAAATTGTGAAAGAGAAAATTTCGCAAAACTTAAGAGAAGAAATTATTAAAAAATTATTCTCCAACAAAACGAGAAGAGATTTTTTTTGGAAATTTTCATCTGAACTGGCTTATCTTATCAAAAGTTAAATAAAGTGAAATAAAATTCAGAAATTCAATTCCGTATCAAGCTATTGTTCTAAAGGGTTTAAGAATCGAACAAATTAAAGTGAAAATCGAAAATAATTATTAACAATTAAGTAAATAATTAAATTAAAATTAGAGAATTAATTAGAGAGTCCTTTAAAAGTATATTTAACATCGAAAGAGAACTTTAACAAAATAAAGAAGATCAAGAGCGTAAAAAATTTAGTTTAAAAACAAGAATCAAAAAATTAAAAGACAACATAAAAGGACTCCTTGAAAGAAGGGAATTAAAAAGTATGCTCAAAGTGAAAGAACAGAATATAGAATACAATACATATCTCCCTTAGGACTCAGAGGGTATTGTTTAGGAATTTATTGTCTAAGACTGTATATGTTACTTCTGGTGTTCCGCAGGGTAGCCATTTGGGTCCTCTACTGTTTTTATTGTTTCTGAATGATCTTCCTTCTGCTGTTTCTGATTGTAATATTCTGATGAATGCTGACGACGTTAAATTATTTTATACTTTTGATGATGATCATGGTCAGGCTGTTCTTCAGCGAAATATTGATTTGTTTGTTACTTGGTGCAGGATAAATTTAATGGATCTTAATTTGAGAAAGTGTAATGCATGGTTTTCTCTCGCGGTGGTGTAATCTCGTCCACTTATGAGATTAATTCTTGCCCTTTGTAAACTGTGCCTCCAATTCTTGATTTGGGAGTATTATTGGATATTAAATTGTCTTTTACTGATCATATTAATTTGATGATTGACAAGGCTCGGGTTGTTCTTGGTTTTGTGAAAAGATGGGCTAGGGAATTCATTGATCCTTATATAACAAGATTACTGTACATTTCACTTGTTAGGCCTATTTTGGAGTATGCGTCTGTCTGTCTGGAATCCATATTATCGTTGTCATAGCGATTCAATTGAGTCTGTGCAGATGCAGTTTTTATTATTCTGTTTACGTGATTTAGAATGGGATTATGCCAATGGGCTTCCGTCGTATGAGGATAGATTAGCTTTGATAAAACTTCCAACTTAGGAACGTAGAAGGGCTGTTTTAGGGGTTTGTTTTGTTTTTAATCTGGTTAAAGGTGATATCGATTCTGAGTTCTTGCTTTGTAACCTGAATTTCAGCATTCTAGCTAGATTTTCACGGCACTATCGTCCTCTTTCTTTAGATTTCTATAGATAGAATTATGCTTGTAATTTTCCTTTTCGTAGATTATGTAATGATTTTAATTTGCATTATGATTTTATAGATTTTAATTGTAGTATGTGTAATGTAAAGCGTGGCTTGTATACTGGCATTAGTTTATAAATTATTATAAAAAAATGTATTTTCCTTCTTGCCTTAGATTATTCCGTTTTATTGCCACCTTATTCAGCTTGTGATTAAGTTCTGTAGCTGTTTTATGTTCTCGTTGCCATAACTTTTCTCTTACTCGCTACAGTCCGAACTGTAGTGTGTACGTGTCCCTACGTAATGGGGACGAGCCCTAAGCGGTCGGTTGAGGGTGGGTTAGTGAGTGGCCGTGGGGACTTCCGAAAAAAAAACCACAGCGACAGTTAAGAATTGTTGTAGGGACAGTAGATGGAATAAGAATATCGCAACAGTGGATCATTTTCTATGCCAGAAATAGCTAGATAGTCAATTTGCTGATGACTTGAGCATTTAATAGGATTCAAAAGCGGAATTTCCTGGCTAAGGAAATATCTTTAGACCTACAATTTACCAAAGGCTGCCCACGATGACTAATTGATGGTTTTCGCCTTTCGTTCAATCTCTATTTTACTCTTCATTTTTTCTTTTCTCTTTTCTTTATCCTTTTCTATTCTACATTCATACATAATTCGTTAGTGCAAGCCTTTAATTAGGATTACGACCTAGCTTATCACACCACTTTTGTGCGTTAATTTCTGACTTGGAATTTAAACTCGCGCCTTCAGTCTAATAAGCCAACCTCCGCTTTCTCTTCCACTTTTCAATTCTAAGAGTCTTAATTACACGTTTTAGATCTGCTCTAAGATATCCGTGACCTTTTTGTTTTTACTTCTGCTGTATTTTTTAATTTATAGTCTCATAAATAACTTAAACAAAGAGAGAAAGAGAGTGAGAGTGAGAGGGAGAGGGAGTAAGAGTGAGAGCAAGAGTAAATGACCAAACGAATAAATACCTAAAACCACAATTAATAAATACCGTTTAAAATATTAACCGTTTTAGAGTCATGCATGCGCATGCACACACACACACTAAACACATACCCTTCCAAGCCACAATATTAACTCACACACACACACTCATACACGGGATTGTAAACAAAACTCAGTTAAACTCCATCACGCTCTCTTTCTCTTACTCTATCCATAAACATACACACACATGCAAATATTGGTTACATGTACTGTACGGCAATTAGTTATAAGGTGGTGAAGTTAGTTGAACAGAAATTTATTTATTTAAAACGATTATTTTATTTGAACACTGTTTAAGTTTAAGTTCGAACAATACAATCAAAACACATAGGGAAAGAGAGAGAGAAAGTGAGAGAGAGTGAGAGAGAAAGTGCAGTTACAAAAAATATAACAAACAAAGCAGTGCATATTCTATGTTAAATCAATGTTGGTAAAGTTTTTATGGAAAGATACCGCTCTCTGACTCTAATTCTTCTTAGTAAGCAACCAAATGAAGGAATCATCATCATATATACAGAACTGCTTGATAATACTGTTGTTATTATGATTATATGTTTTTGTTCAAGTGTGGTAATACAGGGTCGCTTAATAGTAATGCACTTCTACATAATACATTATGCATTAAAATCCATTCTGGCAATACCCCTATTTACTATAATGCCGTTTATTACTAAGTCAGTTGTATATAATATGCATATTAAGTTGTAAAATGCTGTTTTGGCAATACTTTGCAGTAGTTATTAGATCAAGTGCGATAAACAGGGTCGCTTAATTGTAATGCTATTCCACATAATAATATATAAAGTTGTAAAAGCCATTTTGGTAATGTCGTTATTATAAGGGCATTGTTTATTTTATGAAGTGTAGTAATACGGAGTCTTTTAATATGTACATATGTATATATAGTGTCAGCTGATACTTGAGTGCGTATATTTAAAGATATATTTGTTTGTATTAAAAACTGAACGATGATCATGTCATTACCTCTAACATTGTATTCAAAGAACTATTATAAAAGCATTTAAACATTTGTATGTATGTAAATATGTATGATATATTATGATTTCTAACATTTTTATACTTTTAATAAAATTGCTATTTATTATTTTCATTTTATGTTACAAAAATGACAACTAACGGTGTGAAATATTCGCACGGGTCATCTAGTTTCTATTATTTCCGTTAAATTAAATGTGTGTAGTAAAATACTAAGTATAGATTTGCAGTGGAGTAAAGGCAATTAGAACAGGACAAACTCTAGGGTTAACTTACTTATTTAAGTGCCTATTACAACCGATTTAAGTTAGGATTATGAACTGTTGAAGGCATTAATTGTATACATGAGTGGTGGAACCGTACAGTCTGAAGTCAACTCCGAAAGAATTATTTCTGAGAAACTTTTCATGACAATTTTATTTTCCACTCATAATTTTGGATAGAAGGCATCTGTTAGGAATTTTATATTTTTCTAATTAATTTTTTTAGTTTAATTTTTCCTCTTTGTTTCATTTTTTAATCAACTTTTATAGCTTTTTTATTCCCATTTTTTATTATGTTGTAGTTTAAATAATTCTTTTTAAATTTATTATGCAATTATATCGTTATTGAAGCCTTTAACTGATTGCAATTAAAGCATTAAAGCATTACTTACAACTTGCATACCGTTATGTATTTACATTATTTTACTATTTAACATACAATAAATCAACACTTTATTCATTTAACCTTAGAGAGAGCGAGAGCAGCGAAAGGAAGCATCAACAACAAAACAAAACATTTTTGTTATAATTTTATCATAACAGAGTTTGCTTGTGTTGCTTTATCTATACTTTTATGTTTTGTCCTTCTTCTTCTCTTTTCTTTTGTGTATGTGTGTGTGTGCATGAATTTGTAAAAATAAAACTAAAATACGAGTGTAAAGTAAAGTTTTCTTTTGATTATTACGAGTACCAAGTGCAAGAGTAACAGTGTGTCCATATTTGAATAAAGAGAATAATAGAGAGCCACAGCATTTAACCTTTTGGTTTTTATTATTTTAATGTTACAACACAAAGTCTTTATCACTATCAGTTTTCACTCTCTTTCTCGCTCTCTTTCTTTCTCTTTTTATGTTAAAAGGTAAATAAACACATTGTTTTGTAATAGTTTTGTTATTGTAGGGTGTATACAATCTATATGATACTTAAATCAAGGCATTTGCCTATTGTTTGTGCTCTTTTTTTCTCTCTCTCTGTCCCTCTCTCTCTCTCTCCGAGTCTCTGTACTTGTTTTAGTTGAAAAACATACTCAATGTTGAGGCATATTCGTTCATTGTTAGTGTCAATCAATTTAAGCGCCTTGAGGTTGTATGCCATAAAGAAAAATATAAGAAGACATGCATGCCTGCATACATATGTACATACATACATACATATGTGTGTGTGTGTATGTCTTATAAGGGAATATATTTTATATTTTCTTCCTTTTTGTTAACGATTGAGTAGGTTTTCTTACTTTTTTCCGTTTTATGTGTGTACGTAAGTTTTAAGTCCTAAAAAGTTTTATTATTTTCTCTTTTGTAATAAATGTTCATTATCATAATGCTGTTCTTATAAAGGGTCCGCCATTTAACGTTTTCTTTTACAACTAGTGCTTATTTTGTTAATCGTAACACTTAGCTCATGTCTGATTTGACAGATAATTAGTTTAATCCTTCCGCTAAGCGAACATAGTTGTTTTCGCTTCGCTAAGAGGACCTGCGATCGACATACAGAAGATGCCGATTTTGGCAAAAAAAATCATCTTTCCAGATGAAGCTCATTTTGATCTTGGCGGGCATGTAAACAAGCAAAATTTGTTGCATTTGGGGCACAGAAAATCCGCACGCATGCATTGAAAAGCCGACGCACCCAAAACGAGTCACTGTTTGGTGCGGATTTTGGTTCAGAGGCATAATCGGGCCATTTTTCTTCGAAAATGAGCAAGGAGTGGCCATTACAGCCAACAGCGATCGTTATCGGGCCATGTAGAACGATTTTTTGTTCACAAAAATTGAACAAAAATTGGCAACATTTGGTTTAACAGGACGGCACTATGTGTCACACAGCCGTAGCTACACTCAATGTTTTGCGCCCTGTTTTTGAAGATCGCATTATCAGCCGCAGACCTGATGCCGTTTGGCCACCTCGGTACTGCGATTTAACACCGTTGAACTATTATTTGTGGGGTGCCGTCAAAGATAAGTGTTACGCCAGAGATAATTTGCGCTTTAAAGGATAATATTCGTAAAGCCGTTGATGAAATACAGCTGCAGACAATCGATAATGTGCTTAAAAATTAGACCGATCGTAAAGGCTACTGTATGGCCAGCCAAGGCAGCCATTTGAATGAAATTATTTTTCATTATTAACCGGAAGGATTGTACTTTCAAATAAAAAAAAGAAATTTGAGAATTCAGTAGTTTTTTTAAAGGATTTTCAAAAAAAAAAAAAATTATTTGGCGGACCATTTACTTTTATAAGTACTAAATAAAACAACAACAACAATAATAATAATAATGACAACAACATGTTATTAAGAATCAATTTTGTAACTACATATGTAAAGTATTAAAATGATATTGTGAGACTCTTGTCTAAGAAAAGCTGGTATCTATACAAATTGTTGTTGTTGTTGTTGTTTAAAACCACAAAAAAACTTATGCATAATAGCTTAAGCTGGCTTCAAGCATTATATTTTAATAATTTTATTAGTTAACAAAAACATATTATTCAATAAAAAAAAGACAAATAAAGTATGCATGTCTCTTAATTCATAAACAAAAGAAACTAAAAACCAGTGTTGGAAACGTTTAATTTAATAATACCGTTGTTTATTTGCACATGAACATATTTGTCTACTCTGTTTGCTTATAAATTTTAAATTTCTGTGTACGGCAATTTAAAGATCACGCCTCTCTCTGCAAAATCAACCAACACACTAAAGCATACTGAGAGAAATTTCAAGGCTTTTAAATTATGTAATGTTGACACACACACAATCCCCTTCCCACCCTAATATCAATGTAATAAAAGAAAAACATTTACATGCTAGCATATGCATTTGTAGTAGTAAATTGCTAACAACAGCAACAACAACAAAACAAATTTGTTTCTTATAACAGCTGAATAACCTGTTTAAGTTAAAATTCCAATAAATTTCTCGCTCTCTCTCTCTCTCTCTCTCGCCTCTCTTTACCATTGCTTTATTATTCTTTGTACCGTTATTTGTAAAGCAATGCAATATACTCGTAAGAGAATTATACCCTCAACATACATACATACATGCATACATACATCCATACGTATGGACTTGCTTCTTAAAAGTAATTGTGTTTGTGTTGTTATTTTTCTTTAACAAACAGGTTTCCAAAAAAAAAGACTTGTAAACATAGAACGTAAAGGTGCTTGTGTATGTGTACTCGTGTGTTTTCGATCCTTACAATAAAACCTGAGACATGCATGTTTACAAATTACTTGCATTAGCAATAATTTTGTTGATTTTTTTTTTTTGGTTTTTTCTCAATTCAGTTTTCTTGGTTGTTCCTTTACACACACTGTGTTGTACATTAAAAACAGGTTTTGGGAAATTTCTGTGTTGGGCATTTCATTCAAGATCTCTCTGTTTACGATTTCTTTTCATGTCTTTTATTAAGGGAAGTGTTGTCAACTGTTTCCACAATTTCCTGCCAAATTGTACCTAAAAAACGCTAGAAATCGGTAAATGTTTTTTTTTAGCGCAGGAAAAAGGGCAGAGTTTTAAAATTTTAAATTAAGCTCTTTTGCTTTTAATGCTGCTTCCAAAAGTCGGAGCAATAACTGCAAGAGATTGCTACAAAATTCCGAGGTTATGATGTTCCATTCTCGTCTTCTTCGTTCTTTCAACAGCTCCACTAAGCTGAAAGTGGATTTACAGGACTTACGAGCGAGATTTTCACAAACATGCTCAATAATATTGAGGTTTTGGGGATTGTGTCGGCGTTTGCAAGAGTTTTGGATAATCATGGATAAGCTCCAGCTTTGCAACGTGTGAAGTGAGCTTCGGATTGTTTGTACTTTCCTTCACATTTTTTTTATTTAAAGTCCAAACACGGGAATCGATGCACTATTAACACATTCCTACACCAATATCGACTCTCCTGCATGGTAAACCTTAGAGTGAGTGTTGTTAGGCAAAAATTCAGTATTTGGCTTTCCAAACGATCCAATGCAAGTGAAATGTATCCACATCAGAGTACATACTTATTAGCAAGAGAGAAACTACGTCATGCTTCTCAAAATATCCTTTGTTCAATTATCTTTGCATGTGCTTGCTATAAATGCGCAAAATATACAAAATCTTGTGCTTCGATCCCTGTTTTCTTTTTTTTTCATCATCTTCCCTCTATTTTGTGGTTGTTAAACAGAAACATTTTCACTTTCCTTAAACAATTCTTTCACACTGTCATGACGCTCTCTTCCTTTAATATCCGTTACATTACCAATAAACAAAACACTTTCACTATCATTAGCATTAGCATTATCATTACATAACTGTATGTGTAGTTTCGTACTTTCTTGATCCGAGTTGTTTTTCTTCTTCTTTTTCTTGTTATTTTCAAAGAAATGCGCCTTGTTTTTGTATTTTTTAATGTACAATTCTCTCATCATTATTACGTTGAAAATGTTCACTCATAAATCGCTTTAAGTGACTATCATTAGTCATACCGTCCATACCCAACCCCATCCTCCTGCCCCTTCGCTCTTTCTATGTTAATTCTTAATAATTTTAAGATTTTTTTCTTCTTCTTCTTTTTATTTTTATTTTTCTTAGTAAATCCCTTAAAAGATATTTGTTCTCTTATTATATTATGCTTTTAGTCTCACTATATATACACAAGCACACACGCACACACACACACTCAGTTGTACAGGTTTTTTTATGTGCACATCGTTTGTGCACATCGTTTTGTATTCGTTTTTATTTTTTCTTCTTCTTCATTGTAAGTGTGTTGTTATTCATGTTTTTTTCACCATTTACATGCATTTACTTGGTTTATATTTGTCGCTCATGTATAACGTCTACTGCCTTGCTCTTCACTACTCGTTTGCATTTGTTTTTGCTTCTGGTTTAAGTCTTAAATAATAATAAAAAAAAAACGAAACAAGAAATAAGAGTATAAAAGCTTTTTTTTTTCTTTCATTCTTTTGAAATACATCCCATGGAAGTATGTGTGTATGTGTGTTTTTAAGATTTTTAGTGTTTAAAACTGATGAGACAGTTAGTGATTGTTGTTGTTGTTGTTGTTATTGTTAGTATTATTGCTTGCTAGTGTTGTAAACACTTAAAATATGTATAAAAGAAGGAAAAATAAAAGCTAAAAAGACAAAAACGAAAACCGTGTGAATAAAAATTTTTATATAATTGAAGTGACGTTTATGAATGTCATATGCTTACTACCATTTACTCTCCCCCTCATTTTTATTTTTATTTATTTTTTTTGTTACCATAATACAGGCTTTTGTGTGTGGTTGCGTATGTACATACATAGTACGTGTATGTGATTGTGTTTTTTTATTTTTTTCAAAAATTTCAAGGTTACTGTATGCGCGTATAAAGCAGTCCATGTATGCCATGTTGTTGTAGTTGTTTACAGTTATTGCATTGTATTGCTGTTTATGAATATGTGCTCGTATTTACAGCCACGACATTTAGTGGGAGAGTGCGTGTGTTCGTAAAAAGTACGAGAGTATAATTGCAATTTATCTTCGCAAGTCAATGTAAATCATAAACATTCAGCGAGAAAAATAAAAAGAGAGAGGAACAAGTTTTCCAATAAAACGCGTGATAGTGTGTTCTACACGATACCCTACTTCTTTTGTGTACTTCGGTGTTTTACAATAAACCAGATTTTGTTAATCGAACAGTTATTTTACAGTGTATGTCAGCCTACATACATATGTATATAGGGTATTGTGTGTAGGGTATTAAGCGTAACGTTGCTTATGAAGTGCGTGTTTTTTTGTTTTCTTCTTTAAATTTTTTTTATTCAAATGTCAAAAGAGTATAGGAGATGAGAGAGTATTTAAATGTACTTGTGTGTGTGTGTGTGTATGTGTGTGCAGTGTTCTCTACGTTACTAATTAAAATTCACGCAATGCATCAACAGACAATAAAATAAAAAAAAACGGAAAATATAAACGCAAAAAACAATAAAAATTTCTTGTCGTACTAGGGCTAACAACGAACCCTAAAAAACCTACATATTGTGGATCTTAAGAATGCCAGACTAAATTTTGTTTATTGTAAAGCCAGTTCATAGTATTGTTAGGTAGCTGTCCCCATTACAAATAATTCTCTTGAATATTTGTGTATATGAGCTGGTTTTTCTCTTTTTGTTTACATTTATTTTAAAGAAAATTATTCAAGAAATTATTGTCGCCATCATCATTAATGCTTGTGTTGTTGTCTGGTTCTCTATGAATTCCATTGAAACGAAATATCAAAAATAAAACCTGAAAATATGCTTGTAAAAGCGACAAGAAAAAAAATGCGTGGCGTATAATAAATAATCATTATGGTTAGCAAATAAATCATACGACATGAAGGACATTTCAATACATTTCAAATAAGAGAGAAGCTGAGAGTTTAAAAAAATATTTAAAACATTAGAACAAAAACAAATTAAAATTAATTTCAATAAAAAAGCAAAAAAGGCATAAATTGAATCTCATAATTTTGTGTTTTATATTTTATAATTATGCTTTGTATTAAAACAGATTAAATTTAAATGTTAAATTTTGTCTTCAGAACAACGAACAGAACAAGAGCGGTTTAAAAGCTGACAATACACCAGGAAAAATCGAGAGATTGTTAAGGTTTGTGCTCGGGCAGCATCATTGAAAACTACTTCGCCTAGAACAATGGAAATCACAAGCGTTAAAAATTCTTTAAATGGAAGAATTGAGGTTGGTTGACATGTGAATTCAACAAAGCGGGCTACACAACTTGTGATACTAAAAAACTATTTGGAGGCGACTCAATTCAACAGAGATACGAAGTAATGAATACAGAGCTGAGCAAAGCTATTTGATAGTCTGGCTGCCATACGAGCAAGCAGTTACTGACAATATGGTCGCCATTTGCTCGATCCTAGATTACGTGAAAAAACACAACAATGGACCCCAACATTGCTATGTAATTAGAAAAGGAGTCCGTAATAGCATATTCGACGAAAAAGCAAATGCATAAAACCAAAGACTTTGTTATTATAATAGGAAAATATCGTGCATCAGATTATTTACTAGTAACACTAGGACCGAGCACTGTTGACTCGAAGAATATATTTTCACCATGTGTACATATGGTAGATCCTGTAGTGAAGAAATTGAATCGCCAGCTAATATTTCTCAAATATTTGGAACCAAGATATCCTTACTGACACAGAAGAGCATCCAGTAATTTCAAATTTCACTTCCACTGAACCCCCTACGGCGTATACTAATCGCTTTGTATGTGACTACAAACAGAGAGGGCCTCTTAGCAAGATTAACCAGTATTGGTAAGCGTGAGTTAATATAGTAACAAGGAAAATATTTCGCTTTCCTCTCTCTCTCTCTCTCTCTCTCTCTCTCTCTCTTAGTGTTTGAGTATTAGTGTTGTATGTTTTTTTTGTTGTTTTTCTTTTAAGTAAATGCCTTACGGTTCTTATCACTACTAACACAACACAAAAATCTCTCGTGCTCTCTCTCTTTCACTCTCTCTCTCAATATAGGTTTAATTGTGTTAGTTTGTGTACAGTAAATAGTGTTGATAAATGTTTTGTAATAAAATTGATATCATTTTTATGGTGTTGTTTACTAATTAATCACGGCTGCCATGTGCAGCCGGGTTTATTAAACAATCATAAGCTCTGTTATGATTGATTACTGTTACCAGTTTTAGTGTTTTAGAAGTTTCGAATTGAAAATAAAACATTATAGAACAAACACTTTCAATTTAATTCTATTAACATTTAAAAAATTAATTCAATTTTTCATTTTTAAAGTTACATTCCTTATCAGCACTTTTATTTCATCTTTAACTACTTGTCTTATCCGAGAAATGCTTAAAGAAAATAAAAGCCAAAATAGAGAGAGGAAAAAAAAAGTAAAATTTTTCTATTGTTAGCAAGCACCAGATGCTTTTGTATGGAAAGAAAAAAATAAAGAAAACCATCAAAACTGTTATCGCTGGTATTAATCCTTTTCGATTTTTCTTTGCTTTTCCATTCTTACATTCTTACCAGCCTATATACTTATTCCAAAGCCTATGCGACGAGACGTGTCGATACCAATCATTGCTTTTACAGAGAATTTCCCTTTAAATTATCATAAATTGTCATCATCATAGAAATCCTTTTTTTTCTTTCTTTGCTTTTATTAATTCAATGGTTTTTTAAAATAAAAATAAAAAAAATTTTTTAAATAAACAAACTCAGCATTTAGGGCCTTAATCAACCCTTTTCTTTTCTTGTTTTCTTTTTATGTAGTTTGTAGCCATAATTTAATCTATAGTTTGTTGTTGTTGTCATTGTTGTTTTGTTAACAAATGCTTTACACTAACAAACAAACAACAACAAAGAAAAATGATGATAGAAACTAAATCAAATCAAAATACATGCGGGATAATTTGTTACTCTGCTAAGCATTTAAAGACAAACAGACAGACAGACATACCCCCATATTTGTGTAGCCACTTCTTGAGTTAATAACAAATTCAGCAAATGATTTATTAACAATACTTCATGAATTATTAGTTTTTAAAACAGTTTATAAGAAGTTTTCAAAACACTTTTAAAAAAAAGTACCTTTTTCGGAGGAAAAAAAAACTTTCAAGTAGGGAAAAAAAGTCACTAAAAATTGCGTATAAGTACAGTGTTTTAAAAAAGTACGCTTTTAAAACAGCTCTTAAAATAATTGTAAAACCAAACTTTTTTACAAAAAAGTACTTTTTATGCAAAATAGTTGCCGTTATTAAAGTACTTTTATCAATAGTTCATTTAAAAAGTACAAACTTTTGAAAGGAAGCCCCTTTTTCATTGAAAGTTTCTATAAAAAGTACTTTTATGTAGAAAAAGTCTTATGCAAAAAGAACTTTCTTAAAATGGAACATGTAAAAAGGGTCCAAAAATGGGGAATAATTAAAAAAAAGCCTGCATAATCGACCTATAATGCTGAGTTTCTCTAATAATCGCGTAAACCGAATTATGAGGTCCCCGTGGTCTAGTAGGTAGTGTGCTGGCTTATTAGACGTAAAGCCAGGGTTCGAGTCCCCGGCCAGACATTAAAATCAAATACAAAAAGTATTTTTTCGGCGATTTCTTCTCAGCAGATTTCTGGCAAAAACTCTGAGAGTAAAAATAAAAAAAAATGCCATAAAAAGTTTCTCAAAAATCTGTCGTTCGGAATCGACTTTAAACTGTAGGTCCCGCCACTTATGTATAAAATTAACACACACAACATAAGTAGTGTGAGAAACTAGGTTAATAATCCTGACTGAAGGGTTGTAATGACCAATTATGTATGTAAACCGATTTATGAAGTTGTAGCTCACAAGGTTGGTACTTTTGTGGTCCTGGATTATTATAAAAAAAATGATTAATAAAATTAAAATCAAGAAATGAAAAAACTTTTTAATATTTTTTTCCTAGTTCAACAATCCTGTGTTGAAATAATCAAAGCAGCAACTGTGATTATGTTTGGAAAGTGAGTCATTTTCCTTTTGCTAAGTCCACCATAATAACACAGTAACAGAATTACGCGATAAACATAAACAAACATGTTTGAAACACACACACACACACACATGTACTCATCTCTCGCCCACTCTCTTCCCACTGCTTCGCTTTTTGTTATTGTTGTAGAGCATAAAAAATTTAAAAATTAAAACATACTCGTTTAATGGATGTAATAACATGCCATGACATGCCATGCCATGCTAGCAATGAACTAGTTTTTCTTGATATGACAAAACAATGACAACAACAATAATAACAAAAAAAAAAGGAAAGCAAAACAACGTTTATTTCAAATGCAAGCAACATTAGGTAACAAAACACTTGAAGGAAGAAATGTATTTCACTTTCTCTCTCTTGCACTCTGTTTCTATCTCTCTCTTTCTCTCTCTCTTTTGGTTTTGTTATAAACTTGAACTCTTGTTACAAAAACAAAATAAGCAAACAATGTAAAAAAAATTCTATTTTTTTTTCCATCTTCGTTATAAAAACTAAAAACCAAAATAACAAATACTTATACGAGAGCACAGGAAAAAAAAAGAAAACGACCGAAAGAGCGAGCGAGAGAGAGTGACAAAGAAAGAAAAGAACTTTAAAAAGCCGTTATAAGTGAGCAAAACAACTTATATTTTGTGATTTATTAACTCAAGGCTGTATGTGTATGTATGTGTGTATGTATGTGGGAAATGTATGAAAAAAATACCTCCTTTAAGAATGAAAATAAAAATAAAAACGAAAACAAAACTTTTTTTTTTCTTCAATATATTTTTGATAAATAAAAATAACAAAAACAAAAATAAAAACGAAAACATAAATACATACTGTTAAAGAAAAGCAAGCAAAAACAACTGAACTTAAGAAATTTAAAGCCTTATTTAACCTAAAAGCCATAAGAAAGAAGAAGAACACTTACATTTCGGGAAAGAAAATACAAAGAAAACTATACAGCTTAAGAGAATATGTAACTACTTTTTGCTTTTTTTTTGTTTTACAAAAATGTAAGAAAGAATTTTTTAAGTTCGCAAACAAAAAATAACAATTTTTGTATTAAGAAAGTGTCACAAAATTACTTTTTCATCAGTTTATCCTTGAACGTTTGACTAACCGGACCTTCTTGCTTTAAACAGAATAAACGCAACACAACAAATACAGCAGTTTTGCAACAACAATTAACTCATTGTCGCGTTGTCTTTAAAATAATCATTTCCATATAATACACCTACTATGTACAGTTTGTCAAAAAAATCTTTGCACAGACCAAAAAAAATTAAAATTTGATCTTCATTCAAGAATTCCAATAACAAAACCTTTATATATTTTTTTTATTTTTGCACACACTCTATAACTGTACTTGTTTACGACCATAAGGCACCAATAGTTTCCTAATAGTAACACACATTACAATAATAACAACCACAATATAAAAAGTGTCAAAAAAATCTTTGCATATTTAATGAAGATAATAAAAAAATTACAAAAATATGCCGTTATTTCCCAAAAATGTTGCGCATTTTGGGTTTTTACAAATGAGATGGAATGTGAAAGGGGTAAATAACGTTTTATTAATGAAGGGATTGTTTTCTATGTAACAAGTGTCCTTATATTTGAATACAAACAATGCCTGGAAAACGAGTTTCCAAAAATATTATACAATTGGTCTATTTCAACTACTACAAAGGCAAATCTGCCAAGGAAATCGCCGATATGTTCTCCCTAAACATCAGGACTGTATATAATTTTATATCCCGTGCTGAAAAAGAAAAAGGACCAGACTTAAAGGGATCTACAGACAGGCTGAAAAAGATGACGCAGCGAGTTGTGAGAAAAATTATTAGAATCGTATAACATAGCCCGCAATCCAGTGCGAGATGATTAGCTCTTCAAGTTTAAAAAGACTTTGGGTTACGTGTTTTCCAAGAAACCATTGGAAATGTTCTTCAAAAACACAAATATTTTTCAAGAATGACTAGGAAAAAACCCCTGCTGTCAGCACAAAATGTCAAAAAGAAATTAAGATTTGCCACCGAATATATTTCACTTCCTCCGGAGTACTGGGAGGATGTTATTTTCTCAAATGAGACGAAAATAATGCTTTATTATCATGACGGACCGCAAAGAGTTTGGCGTAAGTCTCTGAAAGCACTAGAAAATAAAAATCTTATTCCTACAGTAAAGTTTGGAAAACTGTCTGTAATGGTATTCGGCTGTATATCCAGCATGGGAGTTGGTGTTTGAATGAAAAAATGCCTAGAGAAGTACATCTTGATATTTTAAAAAATAAATTGACTGTCAGCATTAAGAAATTTGGTTTTATTGACCCGGTTAATCAGAATAAATTTAATCACAAGTACTATCAAGATAATAATCCTTAAAATAAATGTTATTTATGTAACTCCAGGTTACTTTACAACTGCACCAAAGTTATTGATACTCTTGCCCGCAGTCCTGATATTAACCCTATCGAAAATTTGTGGGTTCATCTAAAGAAAAAGGTGGGGAAAAGATCGCCCACAAATAAAAACGATTTGGTAAAGTTCATCAAAGAAGAGTGGGAAAAAATAGCATTAGAATATGACATTCCGAGGCCTATTTAATTTATGAGAAGGCGTCGGCAAGCGGTAATTAAAGCTCAAGGTGAACCCACAAAATATTAGGACTATAAATTTAAAAAAATCGCATAAGTCTTAATATATTATCAAATGTACAAACATTTTTTTGACAGCAGTAAAATTGGATTGTTTTTGTTTTTTAATATTTTACATTAGAATATTGTCATTGTTATAAAAATTTTTTTAATTATTATATTAACAAAACATATGTTTATAAAATCCTGTTTGAAAAAATTTAAAATTTTGGTTTTCTTAATTTTTCTCTATGTGCAAAGATTTTTTTGACAAACTGTATGTATTCTGTCGTAGAGAGATTTTTTTTTGTGTTTGCTGCGATGCGTTTATTGTGTTTTTAGAATCACAAGACATTTGTGCACCAACACTAAAGTGAAATGCTAAGCGAAGTGTTTATGTGTACGGACATCTAAATGAGAATAACAGGTTGATGTATATGCTAACAGCACTCTTATATTTCTGTCTGTTCTGTTTATCACAAATTGTGCATTAACGGAACAAGCAAATAATGGATTGTGGTCTTGACTAAGTGGTGTTGCTATTTAACAGAGTGTGTGTATTTGATAAACCAAACTAAATTATAGCACATTCAACAAAATAACAAAGAGTTACTGTATTTGCTAATGGATTTTAAGAGTACAATTTTTGAATAATAGAAAACATTGAGAAATTCAAATATAGATGGCGAGTGGTACAGTTAAATGAAAGCGTTTACTTTTCAGTTGCAAAATTGAAATTTTGAAATAGGTACTGATTTATAACTGAAAAGAATACAGTAGTTCTACGGTTTTTAGAACCTATCTGTTGTCAGGCCTATTCGTAAATGTCTCTAACAGGAGTGAAAAGTACTTATTCTAGACACACAACACACCGCCCTACATACAGTATATTAGTCTATGGATTCATTACAGAACTATTTCAAATAAAGGCACTTTGATGAGTTTCGATTTTATTCACAACGCCAGTTAAATTCACCACGCTTTTTAAAAACTCACCACACTAGAAACTCACCACAAAAAATTCACCACACTTCAAAAAACAAATTAAATTTTATTGCCTTCAATATGAACCCAAACTGCAACAATAACGAAGGATGAGTGCAGCAACCACAATTACAACAACAGAGAAAGAATGTGCGAATATTTAAAACGTTTCTTTTGGTACACAATTGCATCAGTGTTAGGTTAGGTTAGGTTAGAGGACGTGTACTTGTCAATTCTGACAAGTACAGTACTCGGTAGTCGAATTGACCCATTGTACTACGTACTAGCTTCTCACACCACTTATGTTGTGTGCGTTAATATTATACATTGCATCAGTGTTGGTAGAACGGAAAAAATATTCAATTATACAAAGAAATTTCAAGAAACAGAAGAGGAAAACAACAAAATCTAAAGTATTTAATTGAAAAACTAAAAATAGAGAAAAAAACCACAATTGTTATTGAAATCCTTATCTCAAGTGCAAATTTGTTTACAGGGGGCCCGTTTTATAATTATGATTTATGAAATTAAACGCAAATAGTGTTTGTTTATTCAATAAAATATAATCCCATAGGTTTTTTTTTTTTGGTTTTTAGATTTCAAAATAAGTACGTATCATATTTTTAGTGCGTAATTCTTATTAAAATGAAACCTTAATGAACTTTAAACCATTTTGTTCGTGTCATTAGCCGTGAATTGTGAACATGTGCATTATTTGATACTGAAAAAAAACGCAATTTTTCAAAATTATCAACATTTACAATCAATAATAAATAATATCACAAACAATGAAATCAAACAGATGTGAATTATTACAACAATAATTGCATAGAATCAAATAGTATTGACAGGACAAAAGAAACAAAAATGTATTAAAATTTTATTAAAAATAATGCAAATTGTTTAACATTTGCTTTTCAGTTTTCATTATATTGATTAAATTCATTGTCTTAATTAATCAATTAAATATTATTAATACAATATTTTGTATTCATATTGCGCAATCATGCTCAATAAACAGACCCCTAATTAGGAATACTATTTAAATCTTATCTCTTTCTTAAAGAGGAATTTAAAATTACTGTTTTGTCTAATTGACGTCATAGTTTTAAGTCATAAAAAAGTACTTCCCTAAACAAAAATGTTTTTTTTTTTCTTTTTTTGCAACGCAATTTAACTGATTAGTTAGGAAGAACCACCATAAAGAAACAATTTTTATGTATTTAAAGCTTCACTTTATATTTGTTGTTTAAAAATTGTTTTATTCAAATTCCACAAGCAATAAATTTATTCTTTTTGATGTGACATAATTGCAAACATATGAATTACACATAATTCCAGATTTTACCTTAAAATTATTAAAAAATTTATAATTTGTAAAGCATTTTCTACAGAAAGTAGTAAATTTGATACATATTTTCAGCTTGTTTCACTTAATTCCATTTCGTTCCATATTACCATTTAAATTGTGTTTTTATTATATCTTTCATAATTTCCTTAAATAGTATAATTTTTCTATTAAAGTTTCTTAAATTTTGTAAATTTTCAAAGTGTTTCACATAATTCCATTTCGTTTCACTGCAAATTTGTTAATGTTTTCAAGCTTTGGTGTGTTTATTACACTTTAAAAATTATGTATAAAATGTTTTATCGATTAATAACCGTTTTTAAAGTTAAATTCTAATCATTATAAGCTTAAATTTCATTAAGATTTCTAACAAGTGGGTGCAAACTACGTCTAGATTAAGTAACGAAAGTGCACGAAATGAATACTTTTATTGCACTTCCATAAAAAGTTCAATCTAATCGAACAAATCTTTTTAATAACCATCTATAATTAAAAACAAATTAGTCACGTCTTGAAAGCAAAAAAATATTCTTTTACAAGCATACGATTATTCCCAGTAAACAACAGTAAAATGAAATCATTATTCAAAAAAATACAAAAAAAACACGTTTTCAAACAAGAAAAAAATGTAATCATTTACGTTACCTTATTTGTATTTGTTTTTAAATTATAAAAAAAAATATATTTCAAAATATTTACATGACAATAAATTTGCTGTTGTTTACAGGCGAGTCCAAAAGTGGAAAAAACATCACTATCTAAACAATAAACGATAAGTGCATTGCATTTATGCATTACTAAATCAATAATAAATTATAAATGCAAAAAAATAACGGTCAGAAACGAAATGAAAAAGAGTGAAACTGGTGTAAAAATATATTTTAAACAGTAAAATCTGTATAATTGTATAGTAGAAACATTCAAAGGAACGATATGGAATTAAATGAAACGTAGAGTAATTTGTAAAAACACATTGAGTTTGCATCGAAGCTTTTTTTATTATTTTAGCATATTTTAGTGGTATTTTACTTTTGGAACGAAATGGAATTTAATGAAACATTAAAAAATTTGTTACAAAACTTGCTTAAAAGTTATAAAAACATAATTTGTTATTATTCATATAACATTTGACCAAAGAAACGAAATGGAATTTTACGAAACATGACGAAAATTCTTCACCAAGCAGGTGGTAGTGTTGATTTGGAAATTGTGATAATAGCGTTTTTTCTATTTTTATTTTTTTTTTTTGCAAAATATTTAACTAGTGGAACGAAAAGGAATTTAGTGAAACAAAACTTTTTTAAAACTTATTGTTCTTAAAAAAAACCAGGATAAATTGTTGAAAATACGCTCTTTGTTCTTTTAAAAACATCGTTACGCCTGCTTATAACCAAGCAACGTAATGGAATCCAGTGTTAAAGTTTTTTTTTTTTTTAATAAAATTTAATTAAGATGAATGAAAGTAAACAACACTTGAAGAAATTCTTTTGAATTTCTAAAGCGTTTGTTTTTTCTTTCGTTCCATCATTCTCTTTCTTTGTTTTTATTTAAAAAATTTAAAAAACCAGTTGAACTTGACATATAAAAGCGCCACAACATAATCAATTAAGCAACACACACACACCCACAGCAACACTTCATTTACGCACAACGTATTTGGAATTAAAATCAAAAATAAAGTGGAATTTATAGAGACTCTTCAAAATCAATAAAACGACAACAACACACAACACATAAAATAACAATAAGTTTATGACCAACAACTATGACAATGGACATGCGGTCCACAAAGTATTATAGGTGGTTACACACACCCATAACATATCTACATTTAAATATACGCATGAACATGTGTTTCATTAGTTGTTATTACTAAAAGCTTTAATTTATTTGGTTTTTTTTTTCATTAACTTTTCATTTATCATTACCATATTAGACAAGCCCTCTTTCGTTGTGGGTTGTTTAAGATAACAAACATTAAAAAAAAGCTTTTCTTTCTGTCTATATTTCCGCATAGAAATCCCAAGATTTACAACACTTTACAGCAGTGATAAATATATTCATATAAGTATGTGTATAGATGCGTGTGTATGCATACAGGCCAACCAAACCCTTTTCTGAACACACCTACTTTGCTGCTTGAATAGCTATACAATACAACATAAAAAAAGCTCTTTCTTTTCAGCACAGGCACACGCACAGCACACATTTTTCCTTTACAGAAGGTTAATATGTATTTACAAAATAATTTCTATAGACTTTGCTCTCTTTCTCTCAGTTTATTACTCTCCTAACAGTATATTTTACGCATTCAGTTTATCAATGCATAGTTGTTGGAATTTAAAAAATGTTGTGATATAAAATGGCAAAAACTCTACCCATAAAGAAATGTTATGTGCGGTTTATCGTAAGGTTATGTATGTATTTGAAGAAATCATGAATTTTCTTGCCATTGTTGAAAAATAAAACGTGAGAAATGCAACTTCTGTTTATATATTGTGCACATAGAGTACAGCGTAGGCACGTGACAAAAATAAAATAACAGGTTAAAAACAAAAATTTAAATTAAAAACAGAAAATTTGCAATAAAACTTATGTATGTACATATATTATACGGGAAAATGTGACCAGTGTGTGATCAGTTAGCCTATAAAATAAAATTGTTTTCAACTGAAAATTTTTTTTTTGTTTTGTAAAAATACATTCTAAATGTTCTTGAGAGCATTTAATATTAAACATCAATGTGTAGGACTACAGTAATATTCGTTAACCATCGCTACCTGCTTTAAAAACTGGTATTTCTTCTTTTTTGTACTCAAACGCTCTCTCGGCCTATCTCTTCAAGAGCACATTTATTTTATCTAGTAGTTTCTCTTAGCTCTCTAGAGTTTCACGTTGAACAGTCAATATGGGTTAGTGTTTGTGTGAAAAAAGCAAATGGAAAAAGCTTTTATGATATGGTGTGATGTTATTCAATTGTTGTTGTTGGTTTTTTTCCCACATTTTTCGGCTATGTAAACAATTGTCAGCTGTAAGCAATGTTCAATGACTTTTGAAAACCAGTTGTTGTTGTTGTATTATTTTGCTTATGTTGTTGCCTGATCTGTAAGTAAACTAATGACGATGTTTACATTAAATAGTAAAAGCTTCCCGGTATCTGTATTTACAACAACAACAAAATAACAAGAAAAGAGAAACAGAGGAAAAAAAAGAAGGCAAATACAAATCATCATCCACTGGCTGCGATGTATATCGTGTCACTCTACCGACTTGAAACATTTTTCTTATGGTGGCTTGCCTTCAGTTTTAGTTTGTAAATTTGCGCAGAAACAACACGTTTGCGGTGAACGAGGGAAAGAAAATTTTGAATTAATAATACAAAACGGCAGTGACAATTGTTTTTAAATAGTGATTTATTTTAAAATAAAAAAAAAAACATTATAAAGAAATTATTAAACAAAAACAGTTGAATAAATAACAGAGAAACATAAAATAAAAACCAAAAGAAAAACATAATGATGATGAGTTTGAAGAGAGTAATGATTTGTTATTGTAAAACAGTGTTTTAAAGTGTTAAAATAAAACAAAAAATAAACGAATATAAAGGGAATGTAATTATTTGTTTAAAAAGGTGAATTAAATAATTTTGAATTAATTAAAAACAAAAAATACTAGAGGATCCATTATATAATTTAGAAATGAAATGAAAACAAAACAAAACGAATTAAAATATAAGAAATTACTTCAATAAATTAATTTGACAAACTTGTTTTAAACTTTATTGCGATTCAAGTGTTTTTTAATTCTTTTTTTTTCTACGTATTATAAATATCCTTTTCCCATAATATATGTATGTATGTGGCCAAATATACGTAGCATTTCAAAATTTTTAATTAAAATTATTTATGGTGGTTGGAGTTGCCAACAGGTTGTTTTGGTTTTCCAATTCTCATAAAGCAATGTTGTTAAGAAAGTTGTTTTCAATTATTTTTTTTTTTGTGTTCAATATAGAAAAAAAATTTTTGTTGGAAAATCAATATTTTTTGGATAAAAAAAAATTGTTGTAAAAGAAGATTCATGTCAGCCACAATGCCAGCTAAGGAAGGCAACATTACAGATTCTATTTAGGAGATACCGATTGAAATGCTACAAAAAGTATGCAAAGTGATTCCATTGAACTTGTAATTAAATCCAATAGGTGAAGAAGGACAAATAATTAAATAAGTATTATTCCAAATATTTTCATTGATTTTTTTTAATATACCTATACTATGTTTCATTAATATTTAAAACAAATATATCTTTGTAGACTTGCTCTTAAATTGTAATACTTCACCGTTTTCTTTACAAAAAGCTTAAACATTAAAAAGAAAAAGGAAAACAACACCTTAACTTTCCCTTTTTACTTTCAATTTCAATACACTTTACTCAAGCAAGTGTTACCAAGTGACTAAGTCAATATATTTTTTGTTTTTTTTTTTGCATTTTCCAATAACTGGATTAGACAGTAAGAGCAACAATTAAACGAACTATTACAATAACTTTCATGTGCGGTAATATATTATACGTTGTTTTTTTAATTACATATTACCTGTGTATTTACGCCATTGTAATAAAAAAAATTTAATTATTTAATACCTAAAATTGAAATTGACTTTCCAACACTAATTGATTTAAGGAGTAATCGATTATTAACGGTAAATGCGACAGCAAGGAAATGTAAATAATAATTAACAACAACAAAAAATAGTTGGGGCTGCTTAAGAGCAAGAAAAAAAGCAAAAAATAAACAGAAGTTACTAGAATTTGCTTAAGAACCCAACAGTAAATAAACAAACAAACTCAGAATAAAGCGAGCATAAGATAGAAAGAAAGAGAAGAGAGTTTATATTGTTTACATTTAGTTTTAGAGGTCATACAAGAACAATTGCTAGAGACTACCTAAAGGTGTTATTATATTAAACAAACGAAAACAGGACAGAGAGAGAGAGAGAGAGAGTAAGCTTACGAGCAAAGAGCTCCTGAAATTACATACAGTTTGTCAAATAATCTTTGCACATAGAGAAAAATAAAGAAAACTTTGTAAAATTCATTGATTTCTAATGTAAATAATCAAAATTTTAAATTTTTTCAAACAGGATTTTATAAACATATGTTTTGTTAATATAATAAATAAAAAAAATATTGTAACAATCACAATATTCTAATGTAAAATATTAAAAAACTAAAAGAATACAATTTTACTACTGCCAAAAAAATGTTTGCACACTTCATAAAATATTAAGACTTATGCGACTTTTTAAAATTTATAGTGCTAATATTTTGTGAGTTCCCCTTGAGCATCAATTAAAGCTTGCCGACGCCTTCTCATGAATTAAATATGCCTCGGAATGTCATATTCTAATGCTATTTTTTCCCACTCTTCTTTGATGAACTTTACCAAATCGTTTTTATTTGTGGGCGATCTTTTCCCTACCTTTTTCTTTAGATGAACCCACAAATTTTCGATAGGATTAATATCAGGACTTTGGGCAAGAGTATCAATAACTTTGTAAAGGAACCTGGAGTTACATAAATAAGATTTATTTTAAGGATCATTATCTTGATAGTACTTGTAATTAAATTTATTCAGATTAACCGGGACAATAAAACTGGCGGTCAATTTATTTTTTAAAATATCAAGATGTACTTCCTTAGTCATTATTTCATCCAAACACCAACTCCCATGCTGGATATACAATCGAATACCATTACAGACAGTTTTCCAAACTTTACTGTAGGAATCAGTTTTTTATTTTCTAGTGCTTTCAGAGGCTTACGCCAAACTCTTTGCGGTCCGTCATGATAATAAAGCATTATTTTCGTCTCATTTGAGAAAATAACATCGTCCCAGTACTCCGGAGGAAGTGAAATGTATTCGGTGGCAAATCTTAATTTCTTTTTGACATTTTGTGCTGACAGCAGGGGTTTTTTCCAAGTCATTCTTGAAGAATATTTGTGTTTTTGAAGAACATTTCCAATAGTTTCTTGACAAACACGTAATCCAAAGTCTTTTTGCACTTGAAGAGCTAATCATCTCGCACTGGATAGCGGGCTATGTTATACGATTCTAATAATTTTTCTCACAACTCGCTGCGTCATCTTTTTTGGACTGTCTCTAGATCCCTTTAAATCTAGTCCTCCTTCTTTTTCAGCACGGGATTATAAAATTATATACAGTCCTGATGTTTAGGGAAAACATATCGGCGATTTCCTTGGCAGATTTGCCTTTGTAGTAGTTGAAATAGCTCAATTGTATAATATTTTTTGAAACTCGTTTCTCTGGCATTATTTGTATAAATATAAGGACACTTGTTATATTAAAACGATCCCTTCATTACTAAAACGTTATTTACCCCTCTCACATTCCATTTTATTTGTAAAAAACCAAAAATGCGCAACATTTTTGGGAAGTAACGGCATATTTTTGTAATTTTTTATTATCATCATTCAAAATGCAAAGATTTTTTTGACACTTCTTAGATTGAGTAAACTTCTTTTGTTGTTGTTATTATTGTAATGTGTGTTAATATTAGGAAACTATTGGTGCCATATGGTCGTAAACAAGTTCAGTTATAGAATGTGTGTAAAAATAAAAAAATTTATAAAGATTTTTTGTTGGAATTCTTCAATGAAAATCAAATTTTACATTTTTTTCGTCTGTGCAAAGATTTTTTTGACAAACTGTATGTAAACAAACAACAGAACAAAACGAAAAAGTCAAGGATAATCCATTACAAAAGATCATAAATAAAGTGTGTGTGGGGTATTGTTTACAGTATTTGTAGGGAGATTCCTTGTATTAACAGTGGATAAAACAAAACCAGATAGAGAGCGCTAAAAAACGCTATGATAATATGCATAAAAACGTTGATAGTTTTAGATTTAGTTTTGATGGTAACATGATAAGAAAAAAATAACAGGATACTCCAGAGAGTATTTCATACGAAAGTAAATAAATAAAGGAACTTTTTTATAAACAATTTATGGGGTTACCATCCGTTTTTCCATTATGTGAGGCATTTTTGTTTTTGTTTTATTGTAAATAATACTATTTATTTAAGTACACATATTGTAATGTGTATTTACATTTATTTGAAATTATTTTATTGTATACTTAATTACTCACAGTTTTCTTTATTTTCGTATTTTAAAATTTTTAACCTAATTTTTGGCAAATTAAATACATACTATTAGCATAACAAAATGGTTATTTATTTATATTTCAGACACGAATATAATGCTTAATTGTTTAAATATTTAAAAATTGTAATCAAATCGGTTTAATTAAATGCAAAACAATTTATTTTTAAGCATTTAAATTTGTTTGCTTTATTATTCAGTGGCTGGCTGATAAGTTATTTACACGTTCTTTACAAATTTTGTCTACTTCAAATTCTATTTCTTTAAAAATATTTTTTTTTTCTACTAAAATATCATTCAGAAATCTTAAATGTTAGTTAAATAAAGAAATGACACATTTAATTTGACATACATACAGTGGTGGCCATGAGGTTAGCACATATCATACTTGTTGTTTTCTAAAGCAAATTATTTCATTCTCTTTCAAATTTGCATATTAGTGCAGTAATATGTACAAGAAGCTGGACACAATTTTAGCATATGCAAGTATAATAAAATTTTTTAAAAGTTTTTTGTGGGTATAAATTTTAATTGGTAAGTTTAGGTATTATTCAATCAATGAGGAAGACAAATAGAATTAATAAACATTATTTAGATATGGCTAAAAAAATGTGGTGTACAGAGGAACAACGAAAGATTATTCATCAAATGAACTCGAGAGGAAGAAATATTAGTGAGATTGCTATTACTTTGGAATGCTCCAGGAAGATGGTTTATAATGCACTAAGCCATATTCAAAAGTATAAAACCTTTAAAAATGTTACACAGGCTCCTCGGCCCAGAAAAACTTCACTTCTTTAATATACAGAGCCTCTGTCGAAGATCCTTTTAAGAGCTCCACCGTAATCCAGAGAGAAATTTCAGGAAAATATGGTATCAACGTGTCCAGCAGAACGATAAGAAGAAGACTTAATGAAAAAAATTTAAGTGGATGCATTTCTCAACATAAGCCACATGTTTCAAAAAAGAACATACAAGCTCGGTTATGCTTCGCTCGTGAGCATTTGGAAAAGCCGTTAATTTTTTGGAAAAATGTCCTCTGGAGTGATGAATCTAAATTTTGTAGATTCGGATCAGATAGTAAGAGGTATGTATGGCGTCCTCCGAACATGTAACATAATCCAAAGTATACCAGTAAAACAATAAAACGCGGTGGAGGTAATGTGATGGTGTGGGCAGCATTTTCTGGGCATGGTGTTGGTCCTATAAAAAAGATTGATACTCGTATGGACCAGTATGTATACCAGAATATACTTCAAAATACACTGATACCATATGCAGAGGACAACATGCCACTTAGGTGGCGATTTATGCAAGATAATGATCCAAAACACACCTCACGTTTCGTGAGGTGTTGCTTGGAATCGAACAATATCGACGTGTTAAAATGGCCAGCCCTATCTCCGGATCTTAATTCTATTGAGAACCTTTGGAATGATGTGAAGCAGCATGTAATGAGAGAAAAGCCTAAACATTTGTCTGATTTATGGAAAGAAGTAGAAAGAGCTTGGAATGGAATTTCAGTGGATCGCTGTATGGCCCTTGTAGAAAGTATGCCAAGGAGACTGGCAGCTGTGATCAAAAATAAAGGGTATCCAACTAAGTACTAAGTTTTTAGTGAAATAAGTTTTTTTGTTTTGTTAGTTTTTTTTTTTTAATATGAATAAACTTTTTTATTTTGTGCTAAAATACTGTCCAGTGTTTTTAGAGGTTATTCTATTCTGGATAGAAAAACGTAAAATATATATAAAGGAATAATGCTGAACATATTGGGACGTGATCTTAGAAGGACATGTAACACGCATGCAAAAGAGATAATAAAAAAATTAAGATATAGAGGAAATATTTGCGTTTAAAAATAGCAAGTAGCTAGTGTGCTAACCTCATGGCCACCACTGTATATTCTTATTACATACATATTATTTTAGAAAAAATCTAAAATATTGAAGGGATGATGTATAAAATTTGTTTATTATTTTAGATATGTAGTTAAAAAAAATTCCAAAAAGTTCTTTTTTTTTAAAAAATTTGTGTATATTTTTGCAATTTTACAAAATCTTTACTTTAGACAAAAAAAAAAAAACATTTTGCAAGCTCGTAATATTGATTGTAAATTTTTTTTTTATTTTTTTTTCAGATCTCAAGACCCAGTTGTATGTAATCTTTAATAAACAAAGGAAGACTACAAACCTCTATAATTACAACACACCACCAACAGTAATAATTATTAAATCAATAAAAGAGCAACGACAATAAAAAAAAAATCAGCAAAATCAAAATCAACGTCATTAATCATTAAAAAAAAGCAAAAAAATAAAATAAAAACAATAAAAATTCTTATCAATTTTGAAAAAAAAAAAATTTTTTACTCAATGAAGGCAATATACTAAGAAAGAAAAACTTAAAACAAAAACAAATAAGACTTTGTGAAACAATTAATGCATTTATTGTGAAAAAAAAAACAAAAAATATAAACTAAAAACAATAACAATTAGATTAAGATTTTATACTCAAAAAACTGACCACATGGTATACTCATTATTAAAAAAAAAAAAAACGAACCCCTTCTTAAACAAAAAAAAAAAAACAACAACAACAATAAGAGTAATTGAAAAAACCATAAAAAATAAATAAAATTTATGAACCAAAACACAAAATATAAACCCAAACCATAGATATACGCAAAAAATTTGTGTGTTTCTTTTTCTTTTTTCATTTCAAAGTTAGTTAAAGAAGCAAATAATCGTTCATATGAAACAAAAATAAAGTGTTTAAATTTATTATTATTTTTTTTTTTGCACACCAGCAAGTTAAAAAGGCTGGCAGCTTAAGCAGCCAGCTACTCAGTCCAGTCTAAGTGGGTCAACAGTTTGGACGCGCTTCATCGAATTGTCTGAGAAAAATAAAAATTAATTTTACAAAAGAAAACGAAAACTAAAGTAACAAAAAGTTGTTTTTTTTTTTTCTCTATTAAAAAGAAAAAAATCAAGTGTTAGTTTTTAGTTGTAATAGGCTGTTTGAAATACAGAAAAACAAAAATATTAATTACAACAGCAGTATTTTTTTTCTTTTTTTAATATAAAATATTTAATAAAACAAAAACTAAAACATTAAATTGCCTCATAGTGTTTTACACAATATTTGCAAAGCAAAAATAAAAGAATAATAAACCAAAAGTAATTGTGTGATTACAACATACATATAACAACTAAAATATAAAAATACAAAAAAACAACAAACAACAAACAACACCAACAACAATAATAATAATCATCATCATAATAATAATAAACAATTTAATAATGTTTATAATAAATAAACGTTTTGAATGCAAACAGTTTTGGCACATTGCATTTCTCTGGTTAATTGTAATAAATTTTGCCGCACAATTTCAAATAGCGGAAGCATTCAAAGTAACGGTAAGTTTTCACAGCATTCCATTCTTTTTAATTTTATCAAACCAAAAAAAAATAAAAATAAATAAACGGAAATACTGACAGACACTAATTAAAAAGAAACAAATTTGCATAGCGATGGTAAAATATAAACAAAAAAAAAACCAAACAATAACAACACCGATGCTAACAGCAGTAGCGGCAGCATGGCAGCATCATCATTAGTAATGAATTTAAATTTCAAGTTCAAAGTTAACATAGAGAGACAACACAAACACGATAAAGAAAGCAAGCATACTAATAACAACAAAAACAACACAATTTGGTTGGTAATTACAGTGTCTATGATGATCTTCATAGATAGTAGTAATGTAAAGCGAAGAAAATTAATGGAAGAAAATACACACACTTGCATAATTACAACAGTTATTAGTAAAGGAATGCGCCATTTAAGCAGTGTTGTAAATGGGAAAAATAGTGTGGACAATTCAATTCCAAAAGGATAGCAAACACCGTTTAATTCTAAAATTAGGAATTAAAAATCGAAAATAATAACAAATTCCGTTAAATATAAATATTTTAGACAAATTTTAGAAATTTTAAGGCATCGAATTAAGAAATGCATGAAAAAAAAATAGAAATTGTTAAAGGTCCCTTTTTAAAAGCAATTTTAAACTCAAAACATTTTTAAATGATTAATGAATGATTTAGGAAACTAAATATTTCTCGTTTAAATATAAAAAAATAGAAAACATTTCAATAAGTTAAAGAAAAGAAAAAGAACAAAAAAAAAACTATTTCATATCTTTAAAGTTTCCTTCAGTTGTAGAAATATTTAAAAAAAATTTATAAATCTAAATTGATTAAAACCAGGGCCGAGGTTTTTTTTTTTAATTAGGTCACATATTTGCAGTGATTTTTTTTTTTTCTACATAAAAAATTAAAAACAATAATTTTAAAACTAAAATAATAATAAATATAAAATATTTTTAATTAGTATCACAAGGTTAACAAAAATACTTAAAAAAAATAATAACAATTTCAAGCAATTGTTAAATTGTTACATTCAGTTATTAACTATACAACATACATCATAATATTTCATTTGATTACAAGAGGTTCAAAGCCATATAACAAGTCCCTTTTACATAAATAATAAATAAAATAATAATAAATAAAATAATAATAAAAAAAATAATAAATAAATAATAAATATTCAAGGAAAAAAAATTCAATTATGCATAATTTTTCAGTGTTTGCTAAAGATTTAACTTAGCTATTTTGAACTCCTTTTTCTTGTCAACCGACCTCAATAAGGATTTTAACCAAATTAGCGTTAGTTAACCTTAAACCATTGTAAACCATAAAACATAAACTATAGAACCAGCATTCAAAACGGATCCTGTCATAAGCATCCCCCCATATAGGAGTTTAAAATGTTACAAATCAACTTTTCGCTTAATTTCTAAATTTCGTATTACAAAATGCTTCAAAACTGCCTGTATTTTTTATATATTTTGTCTAAACAAATTGAAAAAAACCAAGATTCTTGTATAGGATTTATTTGTTCAATAACCTCATAGTGCCATCAGAAAAAATTTTACAAATTTAACGTTTTAAGTAAATTTTTTATAAACATCATAGTAATGTCGCTTATTTTTTATAATTTATTGATTATATTTACTAGAATCTATAAATTTTTAATGGATTTATGCAACTTGAAAAGCTGATAGCGTGACAAAACGCTTTAAACTCTTTACGAATACAAAAAAAGCTCTTAAGGCTTTGGCATCACTCAATAATTAAATCAATAATAAGGAAACTACAATTGACTTGCCAATACTGTTGATGATGCCAACACCAATGATCTCAATTCTAGAATATTGTAAACGACAATAAAACAGCATTTACATACATTACTGGCAGTAAATAAAGTTGCCAGATCTTAGGGAATCTTTTAGAATAATCAAGAATTGGAAACTACAAATAAAAAAGTTATGGAATTGGTGTAATATAAAAATGAGTACAGAAATGTTGCAGAAAAAGTAAAGAAATATTAATGAATTTAGAAAAATTATAAATATAAACAATGACAGTTTGTAGAACAGCCTTTAAATGAAATTAAATTAGAAATATTTAGTTTTCTTTTAAAATTTACAGTAAATAAAGCAAAATTTAAGTATATCTGTGAATTATCGCTTACTCTTATCTTTAGCATACAATTTTTTAATTTCCCCGGGCTACTTTTAGGTCTGCGTATAAAAAAAAACGGCCTTTAAACTCTTTCGTACGTAACTTTGTTTTGTAATCTTATCTTATAAAACATATTTTTTTCTTTTTTGGATTATTAAAAAAGCATTTCTTTTGTTAAATTATCTTAATAGGCTTATTTTCTTTATTGATTTTTTTATAATGGCAAATTTAAAAATAAATTTGGGCTAATAACCTAAAATTGGCGGCTGTAAAAATATAAAGAAAAAAGTGATTCACTTTAAAAATGCATTTCATTGCGAATTGCTTTAAATTATTATTCCAAAAGCCATAAAAGAATTTCATAATTTGCTAAAATCCCATTTTGTTTCACATCTAGGTAATGTTTAAAAAAAAAAAAGTTTATAACTTCCTTGCAGACATCTTTATCAGTTTCGAACACCCACTAAATGATTAAAATTTGATTTCACAAAAGCCAGGTGCAGCAATTTTAAGTTCAATAGTTATCAAAGAAGAAACCTTATCAATCAATAAACTTCGCAAAATATTAACAACCACCCACCACCTGATGTTTATAATGCTTTAATTTAAAAGTGAGATCATTTCAGGCAATCTTATTTTAAAGCACGTTAAAAAAGATAATAAAACTATTAACGATAAGAGTTCAAGTAGTGCATATGTCCTACAGTTCATTGAGAAAACTAACAAAGTCTAATAAATAATAAATTATGGTTTCTTGCTATTAATTTTCATGATAAATAAAAAGATTATTTGGAAAAATAAAAACTTCCTTTCAAACCCTTTTACCCTTAATTTGAAAGTACAATAAGCCTTTGTTCTAATTTTTTGAAATATTATTTTCAATTTGTTTACAATCTTCAATAAATTTTTAATTTCACTTTCTATTTAATAGTTTTATTCGATATGATAACAAACTTGTAGTGCGATAACATTATCATATGATTTTATATTTCCTACCCAAACTATAGGCCTCAATTATCAAACTCAATTATCAAATTTCCAATGGTCATACTTTAAAATTATCACCCCACAGTAGTATACATATAAAAGCAATCAACACGCGTAATAATAGACCCCCAAAAAAGCTTGTTTATGTGGAACGGAAGAGCTTAAATAAAACTTTTACTGCAAAATGGTCAAATAGTTTTTTTTTTTTTTTTTTTAGTTTAACTGATAAGAAAATCTAAAGTTGCCGGCAATTACGATTGGAAGTAAATTCACAAAGAATTTTTATTAGAGAAGTGGAAATTTTAGGCAATTTATTGTTTTATTTCGCTTATAAACTTAATTTTTTGGTTGAACCCATAAATATACCGTGTGTGGACTCCTCACCCATTCAACTTCTTTTAACCTTCCTTGACTGACTTATGAAAAAGGTTTTGACTTTAAACAAGAATCCAATTTTTTAGGATTTTAAGCAATTTCAACATCTGGCAACTTCATTAAGCACAAGAATATTCAAGTACAAGGCAGAAATCATTACAAATACATAAACAAGTCTTTAAAGATGACACACATAAATTTTGTTGTTGTTTTTGTTCTGAATTTAACGAAAGTGGAAGAGTATTGGCAAAGGGTATGGTGGAAAGAGTTGATGGTTAAAATATCATCAGACATATTTGCTTAAAAGAACAACAGGAAGAGAGAGAGAGAGGAGAGACAATAGGGATAAGTTGTTGGGTGAGAACATTTGATTTGTTCGTTTAGCATTTAATTGTGTGTGGGGAATGGAGAGGGGGTTAATGCTAGGGGATTTATTTATAAAGTAACCGGTAAAATGCGATAAAAATAAGAAGGCAGTGTTGGTGTGGTGTGGTATACGTAATATTTTTGCAAATATTTTGATTGTTGTTGTTTTGATTTAAATGGCAAATAATGGATATCAAAACATGAGTGCATGATTGTATGTGTAAATGGACTTTGATCATGGGAATGTTTTGATTTCTTGTTTATTTTTTTTCTATTATTATTGTGTTGTTGTTTATTTACTATTATTGTTTTGATTGTATGATGGTAGGAAGGGTTGCCTTTTTTACACCCAAAGAAACTGATTAGTAATCATAAGGCAGGGAATTGTTTGTTTTAAAAATATTTTTCTAAATTTATTTTCTATTCACCACAAACAATCCACCTACATAGTACATATCTATTAGCGTTTATTAATTAGAATGTTTCGGTGTGTATTTGTTTTAGTTGACGTAAAAATTTAAAAGCTATTTTTGTGTATAAGTATACAATGTTTTTTTTTTAAGTATAATTTCTTTTTATTTGTTTTTATAATGAGCTCATATGTCTGAAAGAAATTTTTCTGCCACTGTCTGCTGCTGCTGTTATTAAGAGTCATGTATTATTTATTAATTAAAGACTTTAATGTTTAATTACTTTTAATTATGGAGACATAAAAAAAACAATTAATTTGTATATTAAGTAAAATATCATGCAATACATATTAAATTTAAGCACCACATTTTGCCTGTTCTATAAAAAGTATAAACTTAAAAAATGTATAGAAAAATAAAAACTATTTTAATATTTTATTTTATGTTTTTAGGCCAAATTGATCTCCAATTATAATTATCCCGTAGAAGAACATACAGTCCATACACCCGATGATTACATTCTAACTATCTATCGAATACCTGATTCTCCCAAATTGAAAAATCACAGTAATACCGTAAAACCGGTGGTATTTTTGCAGCATGGCATTTTATGTGCCTCAGACGATTGGATTATTAATGGTCCAGAGACTTCTTTAGCTTATATGTTTGCCGACATGGGCTATGATGTGTGGCTAGGTAATGCACGTGGTAATACGTATTCACGCCAGCACAAACACAAACATCCTGATTCCTCAGATTTTTGGAACTTTAGTTGGCATGAGATTGGTGTTTATGACTTGGCAGCCATGCTGGATTATGTATTGGAAGAAACCCAGCAGCCATCTCTACATTTTGTGGCTCATTCCCAGGGCACTACGACATTTTTCGTTTTAATGTCTTCTTTACCTTGGTACAATGAGAAAGTACGCACCGTACACTTATTGGCACCCATAGCCTTTATGAAAAATCATTCGTTTGTGCTTTCAAAAGTGGGAGGCATATTTCTGGGTTATCCCTCATTTATGAGCATGATTTTGGGCGGTTTGGAACTATTGCCAACGACCAGTATACAGAAATTGTTCTGTGAATATGTATGCTCGCAGGATTCTCATTTTAAATTTTTATGTTCGAGTATATTGGACTTTATAGGCGGCTGGGGTACCAGGCATTTTAATCATGTAAGTTAATTGTAAACATTTTGGAAAGTAATCTTAATTATACATATTGATTCTCATAATTCTAGACACTTTTGCCTCATGTTTGCGAAACCCATCCCGCCGGCGCCTCTACTACTCAAATCATACACTATCTCCAGTTGTATACTTCGGGTGATTTTAAACAGTTCGATCATGGCATTCATCTTAATCTCAAAAAATATAATCAGGAGACACCACCCCACTATGAAGTGGGCAACATTAAAAGTTGTGTTCACATGTATTATAGCAACAATGATTACATGTCCGCCGTTGCCGATGTGGAATATTTGGCTACTTTGTTGCCCTGTGCCGAACTCTATAGAATACCTTATGAGGACTGGAATCATTATGATTTTCTATGGTCTGTCAATGTCAAAGAAGTTATTAATGATCCCATTATTGCCAAAATTGAAGAGTACGAAAGAACACACCAACATTTGCAAATTTTATAGTTTTTTACAAAGATTTTTCTTATAATTAAGATAATTAAGTGTATATATAAATGTTGATAATAGTTTTAATTATTTTTTTAAAGTTATTGTTATTTTTATGTGTAAAGAATGTATTTTTTTAAGACTTTAAACAAACAGAATTACAAACGACAACAAAGAAACAAAGTGATACTATTTAATAGGACTCAATACTGTATAAGAAACGATTTTTTATATTTTATGTACATATATTAGTTAAGCTTTAGTAAATAAACAACAAAAAAAATCAAAATTAATTAAACTAATACAAAAACATTAATTGAATTAATGTTAAATATGTATGTATAAAATTAAAGTTACTTTTATAAAAAGAAATTAAATAAAAGCAAAAATAAAAAAGCATTAAAAATGGAAAACAAAAAAATAACATATTCATGCTATTTTAATAATAGAAGAAGTAAATTTTCGAATTTAACGTTCAACTCTACACCATAAACCGCCTTCTATGTGTTAATTTTTCTTAACGTTTACCAACACTACATTTAAATAACAGAAACCCCGTTTCTCTCATTTACTTTGCCTTAACCATCTGGCATTTCTCTGTTGTTATGCAGTGTGAGAAAAACTTTTCACATACAACAGCTACACAAAAGCAGCCATTTTTAATAGAGAATATAACGCCATAACAGACGTGTCGATTTTTCAAGGTGTATACAAGCAGCGCCGCAAAAGAGAACAAGAAAAAATATTTTTTTTCCGTTCATACTAAAGTTACCTCAAGAATAAAATTAATTTCACCAGTAATTTTTTAATGTGTAAAAATTTCAAACGAAGACGAGAAAGAAACAAAAATCACAAATAAACAAAACAAATGTGCCGTTTGTTTATAAATTAAATGCAGATGAAAATAAAATAAAGAATCAAGCATTATGTATATAAGCAAAAGCAGAATAAAATGTGAATTACAAAAGGAAAAAGAACCATAAAATAAAGCAACAAAAAAACTACACAAGGAAAAAAATTAGAAAAATTAAAAATATTATTTACTTGCATGCAGAATTAAATTATTGTGCTTGTTTCAATAAATATGGGTGAGTTAATCAAAGTGTGGGTTTTGTTAATTTATTTTATCTTGTTTTGCACTAGTTTTAATTAATTTTTATGCACTTTGTCGTCACTTTTTTCCTTTTTGTTTAATTCCTTGTGTCTGGCAGTGTTCACTGACTATTTTCCCACTTTTTTTTTTTTTTGCTTCCCATAAACAAGTATCAGTGTTGCCATGCAGGCCGTACAAAATAAAGTACTTTTTTACTCAGCAAAAAACGTATTTTGTTTAAGTAATTTTTGTTTTGTTGTTGTTAAATTCGAATTTTTTGTCTTACAAAATCAAATTTTAAAAATTCTTGTTTAAATTTCTAAAAATGTATTTTAATTCCCAAAGATGGTGATGCCTCAACTTCAACGGCGGCTGCTGATCAAGCCATGCTGGTTAAACTTTCCACTGATGGTGTACCCAAGCTCTTTTGCCCGGTATGTAATAAAGCCTTGGTTTCCTTAGCCGGTTATGTTAAGCATGTAAAGAAACATGAACCGCCCGGCGGTTTTGTATGCCGTTATTGTGAAGCCCGTTTCTGTTCGGAGGAGGAATTAAAGAAACACCGTGAAACCGAGCATACAACCATTGCTTGTCGCCTATGCAAAGATGTTACCTTCACCAATGAAGATGACTATCGTAATCACATTAGAGATATACATCAAGGGGTCGATCGCGAAATTTTCACTTGTGATAAATGTGGAGCCGCCTACAAAACTATTGATCCCTATCGCAGGCATATGAAAACCGAATGTGGCAAAATTAAGCCCTATAAATGTCTCGAATGTCCTATGGCATTTGTAACGAAATATAATTTAAAACAACACATGGAAAATCATTCCGGCGAACTAAAGTTTTGTTGCAGTTATTGTGGCCGAAACTTTAAGCAGAAGGCCCGATTGGTTGAACATGAAAGAACACATACGGGCGAGAAGCCGTATAAGTGTGATGTGAGTATCAACTGTGCATTGATTTCCTACCGAACAATTTCAAATCTGTTTTAATTTTAAAGGTTTGTGGTAAACGTTTTTCCCATCGTGAAAGTATTGTTACCCACTCCTCCATTCATACGGGCATACGTTTGGTGGAGTGTAGAGGTTGCGGTTCACGTTTCTCCTGTCATTCCAATCTCATTAAACATAGACGCAATCGTCCGGACACTTGTGGCTTGCCAGAATTTGATCCGCCACGAAATCGAGTGAGAAAACACACCTCAAGAAGTGAGTATAATGACCTATTATGTTAAGCTTGTATTGTATAAAGATTTTGCTTGTCATCCTTCAACTTTTAGTACCTGCAACCTTAAATCCCACATCTGAAATTAAAGTGGTCAATGTCAACAAGATTATTAAACCCGATGATCAAGAGAAAGTGGCCGCCTTGAAAAAAGAGTCAATAGTGGATAAGCCACCTAAAGCAAAATCCACAGCAAGGAAACGTACAGCTGGACCAGCACGTCCCAATTTACGCAAAAGAACAAGTCGTAAAAAGGTTATTGAGTTTGATGACAACATCTCGGGTGTAGAGGAAGAAGAAGAAGAGTTTCTAAAAGTTGTGGAATTAGAAGATGACAATGATGACGATGAGGACAATATTCCCTTGAAACCGCCAGTAAAGCAGGGATTAAAAACTGATGCCGAAAAAGATTGTATGCTAAGCTTAATCAACAGTACACGTTGGTCAGACGATAGCGAAGATGAATATTTGCCTGATTTCGATCCAGCTGATACGGATACTGATAATGAAGAGGCCTCAATTAAAGACTTTAAATTACCTTTGGTCACGGATACCATTAAACAAGAGTTCAAAGAAGACGTTGACGATGATGACACTGATGCGGTTATAACCTCCAACATAGAAATCGAACCATTAGCTGACTTTGAATATTCCCGCTTGGATTCGTATACTCTGGATGTAAAAAGCGAAGATGAGGATGAGAATAACTTGTTTGATGAAAAAGATCGTATTTTAGAGCATTTGCTTAACGAAAACGATTATACTCAGACCCAAAGCGAACTGCAGAACAATGCTAACCACTTTAATAGAAGAAAAAGAAGCCGTAAAGCTTTGGAATCAAGAGAAAATCAAGACTCTGACATATTAAAGGAAACCGAAGTTGTTTATATAAAATATGAAGACGATGAGAATACCGATTTACCTAGTGAAGATATTTTATTGGAGCAACACAAGGTAAACATATACGAAAGAAAATTCGATTTTTGTTGTTATTTGAAGTGACCTATTTCTACTTAATTTTAGACCAACTCTGGTGTTAAAGAGGACATCCAAGAATGTTATATTCTGCTGGAAGATGTGACCAACTGTTTTCCCCAGCTTAAAGAGCAACATACGATTAAAGTGCCTCGTAATGTGCAGCCGTTCTTTTCGAAATCCGATAAAATTAAAAGATTTATTAAAAAGCGTGGCAAATATCGGCCACGACGCCCTAAATCTGTTAAAATGGAAGATGCTTCAGATGAAGATAGTAAATCGAATTCAGGTAAATCTTATCGTTTGGCCTCCATTTCAGCCAAGCAGTTGAAAGAACGCATTAAACTGTTAAAGAAACGCGATAGAACTTGGCAATGTCCGGATTGCATTAAAATCTATTACATGCGCAAGCCCTATGAACGGCATTTAAGAGAGGACCATAAAAAATCGGAAGATTTTATTAAGGAAATATTCAAAAACGATTTGGAAGAAGTCAAAACTGATGATGTATTCAAATGTCATATATGCGATAAGATATACTTGATGGAAAAACGTTTACTGTCACATATACCCAAACATGGACCGGAAGGTAATTTAATACACAAGTGTCCCTGCTACTGCACTTTGTATTTTGCCACACGCGAAGAAGCCACCAGTCATGCTCATGACAAACATAAAGATTTGCTGTGGTGTGAACTTTGTGAGAAGTTCATGACCGGCTGTGATGCTCTCAAGTCCCATAAGGCGCGCATACATGGCGGCAATAAGGAATACAAAAGTTCACGTAATCTAGTGTGCATGAAGTGTGGAAAGAAATTTCTGGGACGTACGCAACTTACAGATCACGAACGTTCTGATTGCGGCCGTTTGCCTTTATACCAATGCCAGGAGTGCGGCAAGTGCCTAACCACTGCAGGCATATTAAAAACTCATATGCTGCTGCATGACGATGCTCGCCCCTATCAATGTGATAAATGTGGCAAAACATTCAAGATTAAGGCACAATATAAAACGCATATTAAGTATGCTCATACCGATGAGAAACGCTTTAAATGCCATGTAAGTTGTATAGTTTGGCATGTTATTGAGAACAAAAATTAATAACTAAACTTTAATATATTTTTGTTTAGCTTTGTCCGAAGGAATATCCCTATCGGGAGAGTTTACTTACCCATATGTCCGTGCATACGGGCATCAAACGTTTTATGTGCAATGGCTGCGGCAAACGTTTTACCTGCGTGTCAAATCTGCAGGCGCATCGCAAGGTACAGGCTGAAACTTGTGGCCAGCTGCCTCTAAATGCAAAGGCTACACAGTATATGGGCGTACAAAAGGGTAATTTACTAATAGGTGCGAAGCCAGAGCCAGGTTTAGACTATATAGAAACGAGAACGTTTGTAGCCAAAGATGTCATAACTCACGATTCGCCCATGGCTCAAGAACTGCACAATCAAAATAGATCTTTGCAGCAAGATAACTCTTTAAGTGATGGCATACCCTTGAATTATGTTACGTCGGGTTCTGAAATAATTTTAATGTATAATAATAATAATAATAGCAATAGAAGTTAAGACATTCAACAGATTTTTCCCGCATAATATAATTATGTTATCATTTAAGGTTTATTTAAAGAATTTCACAAGGTCTAGAGATTTAAAATTTTTGAATCTTTCTATGGTCTACTATATACTTATAGAATCTAACAAAAAAAAAAAATAAAAATTATCGAATGAAAATCATGCTGATCATCCATAGTTTTCTTATAATTTTTGCATAATTTGCTGTTTTTATTTTTCTTTTATTATGTTTAATTGGTTTATAGAAAATGTAATAGGATTTCTTGTTAATTTATTTTATTGCGTAAAAAAGGATTCTTTAAAATAATTGCTTCGAATAAGTGTTTAAATAACAAAATTATTTATTTATAATGCGGCACTCCTCCCCTTCCCATTTCTTGACAGTGTGAATCGTATATATTTGGATAAAATGTAATAAAAAAAAAGTGAAAGTGTGTGTGTCAATGTTGGTTTCCAACAGCAGTTTAAAGCAGAGCGATTATATTCTGGTAACTGCTAAGAAATTAATTCAATTTAATAATCATCGCCACGTGATACAATTTCTTTGCAAGAAGGACGCAACATAATAGTGTGTTCATACTGAGCTGTATAGCAACCCTTAATGTCACACAATGGTGGATAGGCTTCCACTACACCCTTATCGCACAGATCCTTAAGAGCCATTTGATATTTCGTAGCACCAGCACGATCCAACCAACGTTTACAGAATGCCAAGGTACCGAAATTTTTATTAATCAAACTTAACAATTTACTGGATGACTGCAGACGTAATGGCACAAACGAAGGTGCATCGAAATTTTTCATGTAATGTGAACAATCCATGTCGTCATGTACAAGACCACGACCAGTCGAACCGAAAGTTTCAATGGCATAAAATTCATTCTCTTCCATGCGTGTAGAATCGCCACCCTTAACGATAGGCACAGTTTTGCCAGAGTGAATGCCTTGAAGAGAAAGTTAAATGAAATTAAATAAAATTTCTGTATAAAACTGAAAAAAAAGGAAAATTTTATGGTATCAGAAAGGAGGTGAACTGAAAGTGAAGGCTTTTTCAGTTCAACAATATAATCTGTATAGGTGGTATAGCAAAAAGAAATCCATTATAATTTTTCAATAGACCTCTGCTTTCTTAAATACGAGTAAACTCTTAAATTTCATATAAATATAATGGATTTCTTTTTATACACTAGGGACTCAACAAATAGCCACCTTAGACAAAAAATTTACATAAAAGCTAAACTTTTGCAGCTATACTTACGATATGGACTAATCGAATGACCATTCAAATTACGTATCGCCTTAATAGGATAGACTTGGCCGTCCAATTCAATTTCGTATGATTCCATAACCTCTTGAATTGCAGCACCAATATCACATAGACGTACATCAATACCGGCCTCTTTAATGCCCGTATTTGTGGCATCCTTAACAGCGGCCAACAAAGGATCATATTTATTATTGAACGTCAATGTGAAGGCACAATCAATGATACGACCCTTGATATGAGTACCAAAATCAATTTTGCATACATCATCGTACTGCAGTACAGTGGTATCACCGGCATTGGGCGTATAATGGGCAGCACAATGATTCAGAGAGCAACCGGTAGGGAAAGCCAAACCGGCTTCTAACCCGTTTTCGCCAATCAAACGGCGTGCAGTATTTTCGAGTTCTTCACAAATTTGTATCATTGTCATGCCAGGCTTAATATAACGCTGCATATATTGGCGAGTTTGTCTGTGGGCTTCAGCAGCCTGACGCAATTCCATATAAATGTCATTGTGGGCACGGTCAAGAGCGCGTTTTTCCTCAGAAGTAAAACGATTGGCAGCCACTCGATCATCCGGCATATGCTTGGGAGTGGGATGTTGCATAATTTCACCTTCTGGGAAATTTCCATCGGGATAGAGATCCGCAATGGGTATGGATGGTGGTTCAGTTTGAACTTTTTTCTGGCTCTTATTTTTGTTTTTATTTTTCTTTTTGTTTGCCGACTTTTTCTCACCCTCCGCTGTGGTTGCATTTTCACCGTTAGTAATGCTGTCACTTGATTTTGCTGCTTCTGGTGCCACAGCCTCACCTTCGCCACCATCGGCTGCCTTTTTGGCAGCTGCTTCAGCTATACAAGTCAATTGAAAATGACGTTAAATAACCATAAATTGTTGTACAACAAATTGATTAATTTGCATTTACTCACCCTGCCTTAATTTTTTATTGTTCGGTTTGGGTTTCTTTTGTTTTTTAACCTCTTCTTGTGCTGCTGCTGCTGCAGAAACGGCCTCATTTGCCGATTCGGCTTTTTCAACATTGCCATCGACTTTGGTTTCTTCAACACTGGACATGATTGTTTTGAGTTATTAACAAATAATGTTTGCAATACGATTTAAACTTTTTTTTTTTATAATATTAATTATTTGTCTTGAAACAACCGTACAAAATGCAGTTATTAAGCAAAAAGAAGGGGGTAAAGAAAAAACGAACACGAGTTTTTTCCTAACCCGCTAGAGAAAAGTCAAAAACAAAAAAGAGCAACACAAGATAACAAAGTATGGTGAAACGTTTCACAACACTAAAAATGAAGTTACAGTAATGAACGTCGCCAACAGATTTCAAATAAATACTTTATATAAGTATATAATTTTTAACATAAAAAATGTTCTTTAAAATAAATGTTGTCAAAAACAATATTTAACGTGATAAATTAAGTTAGTTATAGAAAAAATAACTAACATTAACATTTCACAACACTGTTGATTAATGAACAAAGCCTTTTGAAAGTTGTTTTCATTTCTATTTCTTTTCCTTGTTCTAAACAAAACTCAATTTTTAACACTTTACACCACTGTTTTACAATGACACCAACTCGTATGTGCCAAAAATTATAAAGAATTTAGCATTTGTAAACAAACTTCTGGAAAAGAATTACTACGTTGTGTTAAAAAGTTAATTTATTTTAGTTATTATTTAATTAACATGGATGACATATTCTTTCCCACACCAAAAGCATCCAGTCTTAATGATTCAGATGAAATGGATTTAAAATTCTTTGATTCTCATCATGAACACAATAAAACCACCAGCGAAAGTAGCCAAAATTCCGATTCAGACACTAAAACGGATGATAACAAGGATTCCGATGATAAACTAGATAAAAAGTCAGACATAAAGAAAGAGAACAAAGATGACAATGACAGCCCGCCAATAAAGAAACAAAAATCCAAAAAAGAATTGGAAGAAGAGGAACGGGAAAAAATGCAGTGAGTTTGTTAGTGAAATAAAATGAAGGCGATAATAATAAAATTTAAATACCTAAATCTAGAGTTTTAGTTTCCAATTTTACGGAAGAACAATTAGATCGCTATGAAATGTATAGAAGATCTGCTTTTCCAAAAGCTGCTGTTAAGAGACTGATGCAAACAATAACAGGCTGTTCCGTTTCGCAAAATGTTGTGATAGCCATGTCGGGCATTGCCAAAGTATTTGTGGGTGAGATCGTCGAGGAAGGTAAGAGGAAAATGTATATACCAAATAATTCTTTTTCTTAAACTTATGTTTTCTTCATTTCAGCTTTGGATGTTATGGAGGAAATGGGCGATACTGGGGCCCTGCAGCCCAAATATTTACGTGAGGCAGTACGCCGTTTACGCCAACGTAATCGAATGCCAATAGGCAAATTTCAAAAACCTTACTTTAGGCTGAATTAATTAATTTACATGTAATTTTTAATTTAAATTTTTTATCCTCTAGTTTTTACTCTTTAAAATGATCATTTTGTAAAAATTAAAATCGTTTTTTTCTGTGAATCTGCTTTACTTTTCCTGTATAAATCTTACTTAGCGTAGTCTATTTAGAAACTCTGTTACTCTGTGTAGTTGTGAAAAGTTTAAAATTTTTGTATAATTTATGAATTCTTTATCTACAGGTCTGCAAAAACATTTATGTTCCGGGGGGTTACAGTACATTTCAAAACTCATCAAAAGTTAATAATTTCGGAACACTTAAAGGTATGTGACGAAAATTGATTACGAAAACAATATAAAATGCACAATTAAACAGAAATTCCTTTGCCTTGCAAATGGTAGGGCATGTTAAAAAACACATACAGACATCATAAATTCCAACTATAATTGGAAATGCAATGTAAACCACTCTTTTATCAAAACACAAGAATTAAATTATCTTATGTACGTAGTATATGTATATGACAGGAATATCATTTCAGAATCTTAAATTGTGATGGACAGGATACACCATTTCATAACGGCATTAAATGACCCAAGCCCCAGTATTAGAATATTTATGACTGAGTCGTTAATGCTATAAACATAGATTAGTCCAGAACAAAGTAAATATATTTCAACACAACTTTGAGCATATATAATCGTTCGTACAGCCATTAAGCAAAAAATTCTTGTAAATACTGGCTTATTTAATTGGCCATTATAACCCTTTACTCACGATTACGATCTAAATTTTCACACCATTCATGAAAAACGAAAAGAAGAAAGCAAAATGTAAGACTCGGAAGCATAAAGGCCTTATTTTTCATTTCCTCTTCTCTTGTTTTCTCTCAACGCCTTTTAAACAAAGGTGTTGTTGTACGTTTTAAGCTTTTTTGTGTACTTTTCTCGTATGCATTTACTAAGGTTTCGTTTTGCTTTTACATAAATATTGTGCTACAGGTTATAAGTGCTAAACGTGTGATCATATGCTGTATATTAAAATAGTAATATTTTAAGTTGACGGTTTTTCCAAATCGTTTTCCTTTTTATACAAATTCAAAATAACTTTGTCTTTAATGATTTCCATATCAACAGGCTGTTTCGGTTTCATTTCTTGCCAATATAAAGCATAAGCTGGTGGTGGATCATTATCCAACTCCGTAGTTACAGTTGTTGGTATGTGAGATAGTTTACGTTGTAATTTCAATTTCCAGTTCTCAAAATGAAGAGTAAAAAATTTACCAGAAGCAAAATATAAAATTTCTATGTAACTGATGATGCTGAAGCCATACATTAAAGACATAATGCCACCAAAACGATCTAAATATAATAAAAACACAAAATGAAAATCTTTTTTCTAGAAGTGCGTAAAAAAAAAACGATGAAATACTTAGTAAAACTACCCAATCTCCTACACTATCCATTTCGGTAGTTTGAACATAACGATTTTTAAAGTATAATTTCACAATTGCTAAGTTTTTGTTATTTGTCAGGCCTTTTCTGTAAGTCAGGAAAATATTGTGATGGTAATATGGATGTATATGGGAAGATACTTTTGTATGTACTTACAATATGCCATGGCTATAAAATTGTCCATATGTCGGCCTTAAAGTCCTATCATCCACTTCAATGTTATAGTCAACTCCGTTACAATTGGGCAAACAATGCGGACAGCGATGTCCTGTTGTTAAATCGTCTTTAAGATCTTTATCATTCTCATGGACATACTCGAAATCGTCCCAACCATACCAAATGGCTTTCCATTTCTTCAAACAATTCAAATTTCGAAAATTACAATATTTGATCTTTTTGTCGGTAGCCACCATCGGTGGTGTTACACAACCGCAATAGGTAATCATGGACTCCATGCGACATATTAATAAGCACTCGTCTATGGAATAATAAGATCTGTGGGTGAAAGCATAAAAATTACTTGGAAATTAAATAATCAAAGTCTTCCTTCAATTCTTAACTGATTTAAAAGCTTTTGTCCTTCCTCGGGAAAATAACAATTGCGTACATGAGCATCAAATTGTTGTACGCGCTGCGTAGATCCAAAAAATTCCGGTTCTATTGGTACCTCCACGATGGTATTGTAATCAATTAGAACTTCTCCTATACGATTTGATTGTATTGTGGCATAATCTTGTGGAGGGAAAATGAAAAGCTGAAAGAAACAAGAACATAAGATTAGCTTAACAAAGGCCAACTCTCCCATGGCGAATGAGGCATCTCCGACCAAGAACCTTGTGGTTTTGTCTCAAGTTATGCTAGTCGCATAAGTCATACAAATTAGGCAAGTTATGCAAATAATGCAAGTCATCAGTTATGTCATGAAAATCATGTAGAAAGTCTAATTCTCAGACAATTTATACAATTTTGTAATGGTTTTGCTGTCATATTCAAGTATTTTTCAGGCTAATTAAATCGGGTTATAAATGGTTCTCCCTTTGGCTTTAATCTGTGAATCTAAGTTAGGTTAGATAAGTTGGTGAATCCCCTTAAAGACAGAGGTTCCATTTAGGTCCATTATAATGCGGAGATCAATTCAATCAATTCCACCAATTCAAGTCCAAAATTAATAAGGTTTCGAATCCTTAGTTCACTAAATTTTATGAATATTTTGTATACGATGTTACGTGACTATATGGGATTATGGAGTTTCTTCCCCTCTATACTATGTAAACACATTCAAATTTGTATTCTTTTTTTTTCAAGAAATCTTACTTGAAATGCAAAATTATGAAACTCCGTGTAGACATAATCATCGGGATCACTTTGTAATACAAACTGTAATGAATTCAGAGATGTGCTCGATTGAAATTTGATTTTTGCGGCATTCAAAGCAAATTTATTATCAGCCTCACGTGTTTTACTGAAAATACAGTGGCAAGTAAAGTGTGTATGCATTTTAAGGAAGAATATAAATACTCACGCATCAATTGAATAGCCCTTCCGTTGATAATTAAACATACAACATACGCTTGAAGATGTTAAACGCTTATTTATGTAATCTGAAGTTTTTATGGTTCGATCGTATATCATGCCACGAATTACTAAACCTCGACAATCTGGCGCTAAAATTTTCAAATAATCTCTTATCGGATAATCGGTGGTATTGAAAGCGAACTTAAAGATCCTGTGTAAACGATTCAAGACAGTCAAATTAAGCGGTTGATCATCGTAAGGGAACACATAGAAACCCTTAAGGTTACGCAAATATTTGAACATTTCTTCGGTGGTACGTGCTAAGTAGTAGGGACTATAGAGCTGTTGTTTCTGAAACCTATAAAGGAAAAAAGGATTCGAAAAACTATTTTAAAATTAAAATTGAAAATATTCTTTCAAAAGTTAACCAGTTTGACATCGCTTGGAAAAGTTATGGAGTCCGCTGGTTGGTTTCACGTAATTACGAAATTGATAACTTCGAAATGTCGAGGCCAATTATCGCGGCGGTAGTCAAGACTGTAAACTGAGCTAGAAAAGGAACGTCCATGAAAGGATAAAGAAAGGGTCTGAATTTTTTATACCAGTATCGCAGCTTAATGGACAAGAGTTGGAGGCTAACTCCAAGGGGCAGTTATTGGATTTATTCGGCGGTTGTTATGGCAGTTATTACGTATGACTGTGTAATTTGTGAGCGTGGGATTTATTGCATTCACCAATATAAAGTGGATTGCCTCATTGACTGGATTCCTTAAGAGACATTGTGTTGTCACGATACTGACGGGGATATGTGGAGATGAGGAGGCATTGGAAACGATACAGCTTCTTTTCTTGAAGGAGAAGTTTGCCTACTCTCCGTTAGAGTTTTGTAGTTCATATGACTAAGGAGCCTACATTCATCCTTCCGTATCTAATCCTTCTGCTAAATTTCGTGGATTTTTTTTCTCTCTGTATACGGTTTTAATTTAATTCACTCCTTTCCCCTTTCTGAGGAGAGCGTAATAAGTCTTATAACCTCCCACGGAAAGAATGAAAATTATTAAAAAATAAAAACTTGTTGTATGTCAGCATGACTTTTTTGACGGTCCTACAACAATTGACTGCAATTAGGTGGGAAAAAGAAATTGTCTACCAAAGAGCCGCCAAAAATCGTTATCTTGAACGTGAACTTCTTTTTGTTTCATTCGCTAAACGCCTGTTTAAAATGCAGTTGGCGTATGCGAGTTAAAATACAAAAAAAAAAACAACAAAAAAAATCTAAAAAGTGTCATAAATTGTTTAATCAGTTTAGCTTGTGGTATGTTAGCAGTACGCTAGCACTGAGCCCGTATAAATATGTGTTACAACATGGCCTTATCAATTCTAATGCTTGTTCTGTGGTAGAAATACCCACTAATTTTTATATTGTGTTGCTTTCTTTTGCTTGTACTTGTGCGTTATGTTATCTTGGCGCATAGGAAAAACCTATAAAAGCTTAATTTCCCGTACTTGTAAAGATCATTTGTTGGTTAAACCTTCAGCATGAAGTACGCTGGCGTCATTTTATTGGTGGCCATATTCGGCTTGGCCTTGGTATCCTGTAAGGTAGAAAAGGTACGCTACGACAACTACCATGTCTACCAGTTGAAACCTGAAACTAAAGAACAATTGGCGGTAGTTAAGCAGTTGGAAGGAGCTGGCAATTCGTATATATTCTTGGATGCCGTGCACTATTTGAAATCCAAAATCCATGTAGTAGTTGCACCTGAAAAGGTATCAGAATTTAAGCAAACTTTGGAAAGTAAATCAGTAGCCTTTGAGCTGGTGGATAGCAATGCTCAAGCCTCTTTGGAAGACGATGAGGTAGCTGATCCCAAGCGACGCAATGGTGACTATGACTGGTCGAACTATCATTTGTTGGAAGAAACTTACGATTGGTTGCGCAGTCTGAAAACCAAATATCCCGGTATTGTAACAAACTTTGTAGCTGGCCAAACTTATGAGGGACGTCAAATTTTGGGTGTTAAAATCTCTTATGGACCCAACCGTAAGGGTATCTTTATTGAGGGTGGCATGCATGCTCGTGAATGGATTGGACCTGCCACCACTACCTACATACTCAACCAAGTGTTGACCAGTGAAGATAAGGAAGTGCGCACAATTGTTGAGAGTTTTGATTGGTACTTTGTGCCACATGCCAACCCCGATGGTTACGTCTATACCCATACCACCAACCGCTTGTGGCGTAAGACTCGTACTCCTTACGGCGAAGATTGCTTTGGTGCCGATCCCAATCGTAACTGGGGTTTCCATTGGAATGAAATTGGTGCTTCTGACAATCCCTGCTCAGATACTTATGCTGGTCCTCAGGCTTTCTCCGAAATTGAAACCAAAACTCTTGCTGACTTTTTGCAAACGGCTATGGCTGGCAAAATCCATACTTACATATCCTTCCACTCATACTCGCAATTGTTAATCTTCCCCTATGGCCATACCAGCGAATTGCCACCAAATTACTCCGACTTGAAGCGAGTCATGGATGTGACCATCGATGCCATGAAACAACGTTATGGCACTAAATATACTGGTGGCAACATCTATGATGCCATCTATCCAGCTTCTGGCGCTAGTGTCGATTGGGCTTACGGAGTTCAAAATATTAAATATGCCTACTGCTTCGAATTACGTCCATCTTCCACCGCTTTCTGGACTGGCTTCAAATTGCCAGCCAATCAAATTATACCAACCGGCGAAGAAACAATGGACTCTTTGATGGCTATGCTCAAGGAGATTGGTATTACGAAATTCATGTAAATAAACTCGTAACTCGTTATTATTAATATTTTTTAATAAAAAAAAAAACAAACAAAAAATAAAATAAAAACAAATGGAAACATCTCATATTTTATTCAAAATCAAACGAAAATGGAATTCCCTTAAAATTGTTGTTCTAGCGCATTAAATAATAAAGGGAGCCCATAAAGACTTTAGTCTAAAGTTCAGTAGCACTGTGTATTTCTAACTAAAAAATCGGTTGCATAATATCTTCACACACGTTTAGTGTTCTTTGCGTCTTTAATTTTTTTTTTTTTTTCTTATTTGAGGACACTTGTGCCAGCTACTGTTGGAACGTTAATGTTAACTTTATGATTACGTGAGTTTTGTGTTATAAAGACTCGTTATAAATCATTACAAAATTTCATTTCTTATCTTACGTTGTCTTAACTTTATTTTCAAACATTGAAGCATTTCACTTTCATTAAGAAAGCATAATTCCTTTATCGATTTGATTACTCGATTAAATTTATGATTCGATTTTAATCCACGCGATATATGGCGTTAGGTAGACTCTTATCATTTAATTTTTATGATTTATTATATCGATGCCACAATAATTATAACGATTTTAGATTATAACGATTGATCAGTGAATTAGCGAAATTCCCACAGATAAATGGGAAAATTTTTCTCTTAAATTCTTAATTATTCTCTTCTTTCTAAGACTTCTAAACTCTCAAAAGAACAGATGCCACTCTTGAAAGAAGTTGAGAATCCATTTTCAAAATGATTCTCCCACCCCTAATCACGGAAGTATGTCGCTGATCCATCATTCTCTTCTTCATAATGTAGTGTCATGAAAACATTGAAAAGCTCTGAAAGTGCTCAACAAATTTAGTAGGAGCATGATTTCTGCTAAAGGGTTGGCATTAGAATTTAACGTCTAAACAAAATCCTTCGTAGTTTGAATTTGTTTTCTTTCCTTAATTTTCTTAAAAAAAAAGTCACGTGTGAATCAAATGCTCAGAAAGTTCTTGGCTGCTCTCTTATATAAAAAAACTACGGAATATTTTCTCAAATTTCTTTCTTTATTTGAAAGTACAATCCTTCCGGTTAATAATGGAAAATAATTTCATTTAAATGCTGCCTCGACTGGTCATGCAGTAGTCTATACGATCGATCCAATTTTTAAGCACATTATCGATTGTGTGCAGTTGTATTTCATCAATGGCTTCACGAATACTGGTCTTTAAAGCATCAATTGTCACTTATCTTTGACGACACCCCACAAATAATTGTCCAACGGTGCCAAATCGCAGCTGAGAGGTGGCCAAACGACATCAGCTCTGCAGCTGATAATGCGATCTTCAAAAACAGCACACAAAACATAGAGTGTAGCTTCGGCTGTGTGACACGTAGTGCCAAATGTTGCCAATATCCTCCTGTACAGTTTTTTGAACAAAAATGGCCCGATAACGATCGCCATTGACTGTAACGGCCACTCCTTGTTCATTTTCGAAGAAAAATGGACCAATCATGCCTCTGGACCAAAATCCGCACTAAACAGTGACTCGTTTTGGGTGCGTCGGCTTTTCTATGTATGCGTGCGGGTTTTCTGAGCCCCAAATGCGACAATTTTGCTTGTTTACATAGCCGCCAAGATCAAAATGAGCTTCATCTGAAAAGATGATCTTTTGCCAAAATTGGCATCTTCTGTAAATCGATCGCTGGCCCACTTGGCGTATACACAACCATATTCGTTCAGCGGAAGGATAAAACTAATTACATGAGCTAAGTGTTATCATTCACGAAATAAGCACTAGTTGAGAAAAAAAACGTTAGATGGTGGACCCGATACATACATATCTCTTATAAGAGTTCAAGATTATATTTTTTCCTAGTGGTCGTATAAGTAAACTCTTTGTAGATCTTATGTCGTCCTTTATGGCTGTGTGTTCTTTTCTAAATCTAGAGTCAAATCAGAAATCAATAGCTTTGCAGTTGGAGTCTATAACAGTTCTTGAAGCAACAATCAATTTGGCAATTGATTTGAGTAGCTCTTTTAAAAGGTACTTTTTGAGTTCTTTTTTAAATCGTTAACAAGATTGTAGTGTGTATTCACGCTCATATTCTTTTTCTTTTAATCTAATCAAAATTTTTAAATTTCCAATGAAAGGGGAAAGCTTTTGGAGATTGTATTTTTTCAACAGAGACGTGTGAATAATATTTGTTCATTGACTGAGCGCCTTAACACCCAAAAGTTTTAGTATTTAAGTCGAGATTGACCCAAGGAAAAATGTGAACTCCAACATACATATGTGTGGTCTGGTTATGTAGTATATGATTAGTATCATTCAACAGATGTTTGTGAAATCACTTACAACCATCTTTCGTTCTATGCGATCTATGTCAGCAGAGTGAATGACTGAATAACTGGGCCACAGGCTGTGGATTGGTTATGGATCCGAAATACAACAAGTTAGTATTGTTTGAATTTCTAGAGAGAATGTTCGATCGGTTTCGATACGGATAACAAAGGTCCAAATTAACTTGTTTATGTTGGCAAAAGCGGCTTAATGTTCAGTAAAGCATGGCTAAAAGATTGGTTACTGTCCTGTATTGCATTGATTGATTAAATTGCGCAAAAAAGGTTTAGATTGTCTCAAATTCGTTTTTGGTTTAAAACAGTTACTGAGTCTCATTACAAATTTTATTTATTTTTCAAAATCTTCGAGTTTACTGGTTCTATCCAGGAAGCAGTTAACAGTTAGCTGTCAATCAATCGATTTGTAAATTTAGGATGATGAATTTGTTATACGACTTGCCTCCTATTTGCCAAACGAAATTTTCCATAACTCTGGTCATGCCTATCATACGCAACGCGTTTGAAGCCAACACACTTCCAGTGCCAATGTAGGGCAGGTTTTAATCTTCTTCGTATTCTTCTGATTATTTCGTATTAATATTCTATCTTAACCTGGCCTAAACTTATTGTTTTATATCTAATGCTCTATAAACCATCAATCGATCTGGTTTATCTAAAAACACTTTTACTTCCCACTTCTAAAATTAGCAAAAAAAAAAATGTATGCGTTGAACTAAACTATCGTTTGTGATAAAGCACTTGAGATCATCATAAACAGAAAATATTCTATCAGCGATCGAAGGCATTAGACACCCGTTCAAAATACGCGATTTATTTTGATTGTGATTTAAAATTTATGATTGAAGAATTTATTTTGATTGAAAACAAACGGCTGGCAATGAAAGCTGGCGAAGACGAGATAACAAATCGTAAAATATTGATGCAATATTTTAAATTCAATCCAGTCCATCAAAGTCTAGTGCGCTATCGTCACTCGGTCTATCCACATATCTAAAGGAATAGTCAAAAAAATCAAAAAAAAAGATTTCCATTCTTATGGCGAAGTGGTATTTGAAAATTTACAACCATACTTTAAGCAAACGTATGTATGTGTGTGTGTATAAAACAGATAACAAATGTTTTTGTTAAAAAAAAATAAATTTTTTTATCAACAATTTTGCTTCTGTTGTTGTTGTTTGACAAATTCATTGAGCTCGCTCAATGGGTTGCAGTCTACCTGCACGCGTTTTGCTATATAAATTGTGGTTGCGGCCGCAAATAGACAACATTCGCTACAAGAATGGCATTCAAGTTTAACCTAATTTTGGGCCTATGCCTTTTGGCCGGAGCCGCTCAAGCTGAACGTGCACGTTACGATAATTATCGCGTTTACCATGCTACGGCTTCCAGTGAACAGGAGTTGGCAGTTTTGAAGGATTTGGAAGGTGCCAGTGATTCGATTATGTTTTTGGAGGGCATTCATTCGATTAACAAGCCCATTAAGGTGGTCGTAGCTCCCCACAAGGTGCCAGACTTTTTGGAAATTATGGGCTCCAATGAAGTCGACTATCAGTTGTTGGAAGAAAATTTGCAAAGTCAGTTGGAAGGCGATGAAGAACAGGTGGGCAGATATAATCCCATGGAACGTGCTGTTTCGTATAACTGGCAACAATACTATCCTTTGGACGACACCTATAAATGGTTATCCGAATTGGCTGTACAGTATCCCGGTGTAGTAACTTTAGTTGAAGCCGGCAAAACCTATCAGGGACGTTCTATTTTGGGTGTTAAGATCTCCAAGAGCAAGAGTGAAAAGCCTGGTATCTTTGTTGAAGCTGGCATACATGCCCGCGAATGGATCGCCCCCGCCACTGCTACCTATTTGATCAATCAATTGTTGACTTCCAAACAGGCCGGCATTAGCCAAATTGCTGAGAACTACAACTGGTATATCTTCCCTCATGCCAATCCTGATGGTTATGTCTATACCCATACTACTGATCGCTTGTGGCGCAAGACCCGTACCCCTTATGGCAGCTGTTTTGGTGCTGATCCCAATCGCAACTGGGGCTTCCATTGGAATGTTGTAGGCTCTAGCAACAATCCCTGCTCTGATACCTATGCCGGTCCTTCTGCCTTCTCAGAAATTGAAACCCGTTCTTTGTCCGAATACCTTAAATCTTTGGAGGGCAAAATTCAATTGTATATTGACTTCCATGCCTATTCGCAGTTATTGTTGTTCCCCTATGGACACACCGGCGAATTGCCAGAAAACTATGCTGACCTGAAACAAGTTTACGATGTTGCCATTGCTGCCATTAACAAACGTTATTCCACTAAATACACCGGCGGTAATATCTACGATGCCATCTATCCAGCTTCAGGTGCTTCCGTCGACTGGGCCTACGCAAATGTTGGCACCAAAATGTCATTCTGCTATGAATTGCGTCCTTCCTCAAACTCTTTCCTGACCGGTTTCAAATTGCCTGCCTCCCAAATCATACCCACTGGTGAGGAAACTATCGACTCCATTGTTGCCATGGTCAATGAAGTCCAAAAATTGGGTTATTTTAACTAAAGCACGACGACGACGTCTTCTAAAATTTTATAATTTTCTAAGGGAATGGAAATGGTTTTATTGTAATTAAATAAATAAGATTTTGTTTACAAAATAAATTAAAATTTTTCGCAAAAGAATCGTCTTCATTTTATTTATTTACAGACGCTTTAATTGAAACAATAGAGACCACTTGAGTGGCTGCTGGAATGCCTCTTATATGGTATGGTATGGTAACCTACTTTGTTTTTTATCACTGGTTAGCACTGCAGAAATATTTGCTTTACACAAACAAAGTTAATCAATTACAGTCCAAAGCAATTTCTGCAAAAAAGGTGACCATTCTTAAATTACATCACATGAAGAACAAAGATTACGGAATTACTATTGCAGTTGAGAGCAAAAAAATGTGACTAAGCAACAAAAAAAAGAAAGAACAATGGGGAAATATGGAGAGTTCATGCGTCCTGGGTTTTTGAATACAAGTGCTGAAGCTGTCAAAACATTACAACATCTTCTGCTGTAATGACGGGGCCCACAAAATAGAAGAATGCTGTCGTACCCAGAAGTTATTGACAAAACGTGCCTGTGGTTTGCATAGAGTCTATACCTTCCCATGGCTATCAGGATGATTGAATGCTGGAGTATGTGTTATCAATATTATAACGGGACATTATAGGAAGCAATGTTCTTATGTTTTTTTCATTCCATTATTCGAAGCGGTAATATAGGCAAATTTTCAAACGGACATGCGTATGTATTCCCCAGAAAATGTTTGGTATACGAATGGACTCTTACGAATACCCCTTTCTCTGTACGAATACCCGTTTTTTTAGCTGGCAAAGAATGGCAAATGCATTTACGAATTCCCTAAAAACCGTAGCATTAACAATATGTCGTCCAAGATTATTTCTACGATGCAGACTAAAAAGCGGCGTGATGTTGGCTCTGGTGTTCTGTCATCTGTATTTATGGGTAATGTAAATATTGAGGAGGCGGATGCTCTTGATGTTCTGGGCATGAGAATTAGTTGTGATGCTCGTTGGAACGATCACATTTTTCGAGTGTCGAAGGAAGCATTCAAGTGCCTTGGTTTTTTGAAACGGTGCAGGAAATACTTCACTCCATCCGACCTTCTTACTATTTACAGGACCTTTATCCGACACCGGATTGAGTACAACTGTCATGTATGGGCCGGTGCTCCAAAGTCTATTTTGAAGCTTCTCGACCGCGTGCAGGAGAGGGCGAAGGTGCTTATTAATGATAGTAGGGTATCCAACTCTATTGATTCGTTGGAGCATCGTCGCAATGTGGCGTGTGTTTCATTGTTCTATCGGTACTATAATGAGAGGTGTTCTCGAGAGATAAGGGGCTTGGTTCCCGATAACCACATATTTTTACGTGGTACTCGAGCTTCTCACAGAGCACATCCTTTTGTGGTTGATTGTCCAGTGAACCGCATTACAGGAAGAATTCATTTTTTGCCCGCACTGCTCGCTTGTGGAGTGATCCTCCTGCGGGAGTTTTTCCCGTCAATTACGATATTGGTGAGTTTAAATCGAATGTCCATAAACACTACTCCCTCTTTCCTCCTTCCTATAACTTATTTTCCTAAACCTGCACAATGCACTGCATGAATAGGGGCCATCCCCTGAGTGTTGGTTTATTAAAAAAAAAAAAAAAAAGACTAAAAACCATTCTTGTATCGTCTGAAGGTTTGTTGGTTAGCCTCGGGGACTGGTTTTGCTTTATTTCGAGGTGTCTCCCTCTATCGTACTATCGTCCCTGCTGTTCCCATAGAAAGAAATCTTTGGTACTTACATTCTTTCAGCAAATTTTTCCATTTTTGTGCGACTAAACCTATTCGCACTGCATATGGCCACACCGGGAAATGGTGTATTTGCAATGTGTATTAAATTTGTAGACATGTGAAGTTCCGTTGGCTGTTGTACATAACGGATAATTAGGGTGATAATGATGAAATGAGTCCAAACTATAACGGCAAATAGAAAAACAATCCATAATAGCCTAGACAGACATTAAAAAAAATGGAAATTATAAGTTTTTTTTTTGTAAATAAAATATTTAAAATTACATAGTTGGCGTTGCTAGTGCAGTTGCATTTCTGTACTTACCTGGCATATTTAAACCGGGTGTAGTATAATAGTAAGCGTAGACCATGTATAGCGCTTTCATTAAGAAAATCTTTCAAGTTTTTATTTTTGAATAGTTTACCAAACATATTCGAACTCAAGACGATTGTCACGGCTATTTAAGACAGCATAAGCTTTTATAGCATCTTATTCTGCTTGGCATATTAATCATTTTGAAAGGACAGGTTGTAATTTGATTAAATTATTAAGCAATCAAGTAATTGACTGACATTGACAACAATTAGCCTATTAAACAGCACGTTATGGGAAGGTATGCGCCTTATTGAATATTGACAAACATAGAATCCGAACTATAAAATTCTGATGTTGAATTTTCGTTAACATTAAACATGTTCTTCAAAAACAGGACGCAAAACATCGAGTGTAGCACCGTCCTGTTGAAACCAAATGTTGCCAATATCCTTCTCTTCAATTTTTGTGAACAAAAATTCGTTCAACATGGCCCGATAACCATCGGCATTGACTGTAACGGCCACTCCTTGATAATTTTTGAAGAAAATTGGCCCAGTTATGCCTTTGGACCATAATCCGCGCCAAACAGTGACTCGTTTTGGGTGCGTCGGCTATTCAATGTATTCGTGCGGATTTTCTGTGCTCCAACTGAGACATTGAGCTTCACATTGATTTTTTTTTGGCAAAATCGGCATCTTCTGTAAGTCGATCGCAGGCCCACTTACCCAACCATATTCGTTCAGCGGAAGGATAAAACTAATTATTTGTCAAATCAGACATTAGCTAAGTATTACTATTCACGAAATAAGTAATAGTTGAAAAAAAACGTTAGATGGCGGGCCCGATATTTCGTTATATTCAAAGGAGGTTAAACCGTGGCCACACATCTAATAAGCCAACAGACTGCCTACTAGACTACGTCGACTTCCGCAAGACTTCGTTCATCTGAAAATTACTTCCGCAAAAATTGTCGTTTGCTTGAGGAAGAAAGGAGTAATTTTCACTTTGTTTGCCAATATCTGCCTCTGGCTCAGATTTTTATTTATACTTCCATGTTGCTAAACAATGTTGTGCAACATTTTGAATTAATATTAATCATACGCAATGCTGTACATATTTTTTAATTCTTTTTATTTTATTTACAAAACAAATTTAACGTGTATTAAAATAATTAAAAATTGGTCGAAAAGTTAAGAAATATAGAAATTCAAATGCTGACACAATACTAAAGCCCATTATTAAACCCAAAAGGCCGCCAAAAGAAGCTGAAATAAAACATAAAAAAAACAATTAAGAAATTAAGTTTTAAAGTTGATTTATAAACCGTAATTACCCAAAGCGGATAACCAATTTTGATAGATTTCCTTGCGATATCTGGTGGTCATTAGGTCGCTATAGAAAACATGCAATAAAATGTTGTTGTAATCGTTGGGGGTTTTCATGCTATAAAAAAGAAAGAAAAATTTTATGAAATAGGGTTTGAAGAACTTATTCGAACCTAGGTTCGAATCTTAATGTTTCTTTTTATTGTTTAATTGTGTTTTTACTTACAAATCATTTTCCTGTTGAAAGGCCAATTTCACATTCAACTTTCCCATGGTAATTTCCGAAACATAATGATTTGTTTCACAATCTGGCAGACAGTCACAGGGAAACTTGTCTGTACTTAAAATGGTGGAGAAGGTGACATTGTTCTCATTTAAGGCACGTGTAAATATTTCTGTAAAATTCCTTTTTAATTAAAATGTTATTTTCTAGTAAATTTACCTGGTCATTACCTCGACTAGCCAAAATACACTTCAATTCTGTGATGCCGCAAATGGGATAGGAACCATTATTGGGTAGATTATCGGGTACACAACCACATTTATTAAAGGCTGTGATAATACGGCACTCCGACATACAATTGATGAAGGAATACTTTTGCATCACCACCAGTTTACGTTCGTAGGCAAATAAACAATTCCTTAGTTTAAGATTCATGCCCTTGACATCGTCGGTGACATAAGTCGATTCGGGACTAATGCGTACAAAACTTTCCCTTGTCGACGTTATGACTTTTGTTTCGGCATTCTCATCGGGAAAGTCATAAGCATCGTGTATCATAAAACGAAAACCATAACTGCTAAAATACGTGCCGAAGTAATCATAGGCCAAGGGATTTAATAGTATAGATAAACCGGTGGGATAACCACAACCGGTTACACGATATGGACGTTTGGGTATCTGATAGGCAATTTTCCTAGGCGTTATAAAGCAAAGTCTGTTATTTATTGCCTCTTGACGATACTATACTTACTCTGGAAAATTATTTTTTGCCACACCAAAATAGTTAAATGAACAGCATATGCCTTCAATGGTGGGTATTCTTTGGAACAGACTATCACAACGCGAGTTGGTACCCTTCCATATACATTTTGAAACCATTTCCAAACAATTGGGCTCTAAGTGTTCTGCTAAATTACTCAAGGTCATGTTATTCAGTTTTAATATCTCCTCAGCCAAAGTAAAATTAATTCTCGATTGATTCAAAGCGAAACTGTAATACATGGTTATGGGAAATATCGCCAATACCTGTGATTCTGTTACATTGGCAGGACGTTGTCTAGCAATGAAAGCCTCTAAGTACAACACTTTTTCAAATAATTGAGTGATACTTACAATACTTTTACCAGACTTAAGGCTTTTTCTCGAGAGATTTTGTTGAAATTGCAAAAGGTTACGGCCGGAAATGGTATATTCCAGGTGGGATGATGTGAACTTTCGATAACTGTAACCGTGGGGGTTTCACGATTCCATAAATACGATACTATAACCAAAACAATGGACACTATTATGGATACTATAACAACAAATAACCAAAAATATCGTTCCTTTTGGGTCAAATCCGTACGCGTTATATAATTGAAGCCATGCAACGAGGTGGTATTGCAATAATTGCGTAGATTTTCTACAAACCATTGTTGTATACATTTCAATGACAAACGAGGTTTGATTTTCTTTTGCGACTTACGCGATAGAAACGAGGTATTGGTAGTACTAAAAGAAGAAGATATTCCATAGGCCTTTTGCTGCTGTTGCAGAGGTTGGGTGTAGGGCAATACATTGCGTATGGTAAAGATTGGTTGAACTTTATCCGATGGCGACATGCGTTTCGATTTTATTTTGCGCTTTTCGTTATCCCTTAGCAGACTGAACAGCAGTAATTGAATTCTAACAAATTCACTAAAATAAACACACACTTAACACAAGTGTTAAATTGTTTTTAATTAAAGGTTTCAGCATTAGCAACTAACTTGTGAACCCGCCTCAGTGTCTTGTAACCCCAACTCTGTGCCATTAATACAAATGCTCATGGCCTAATTATAGTTGTAACAATTTTATTAAACAATTTATTTTTATATTAAGATTAATAATACTCTATTTACATATATTGACCTATTGACCGCCTTTTTTTATTTGCTTTCTTTCATTCCCTTGTTCTAATTCACTTTCCAACTTTAGTGTCCTTTGCTTTCTTGTGCCGCTGCTTAATGCGATACTGGATTTGTTTTCTGGTCAGCCAATTGCAAACTGGCCGTACGAATACAAAGAATATCAATTCGAAACCGGATACAAAACTGTAGCCCATATAGAGACCGGTTATGCCGCCAAATGTACCAATAAATGACCACCAGTTCTCATAGACATCCAGACGTAAACGTTCAGCATAAAGTTCTCCAAAGTATACATGCAACAGTATGTGATCGGTAATGTTAATGGACTTGCTGTAACAGATAAGGAAGGTAGTAAATTCAAAGTTATATCAATAACTTCCACCCTGAAATCACAGGATGTCCCTTGTGGATCAAACCAAAATTACAATGATAGGCAATAGAATAGGTTAAGTTATCTAGCAGTGAGGAAGAAGGGGAATAGTACGAAGAGAGCGAGAGAGAGAGAGAGAGTGAAGGGGACACAAAACTAAGCTAATCCTGCTAGAGGTTAACTCTCCAAAATATATTACCCAAGAATTTTAACTTAGTCTTTTAGGGCTTATTATACTCCACTTAACCTTAAAATTATATAACCCGAGCCATTGGTTTTCAAATTAATTTTGGGGGAATATCAAAACCTTTAAGATGATTTCAATAGTTCTTCACTTACAAAAAACGTTCATCGGTTAAAGAGTACTTTCTCATTAAGCTTCCCGAGTCCATGGCTATGGAATACATATTAAAATCACACAAAGGATAACAATCGCAAATAAATCGTTTATTATAGCGTCTTAAACGATTACCAGCACGACTTGCTACACTAGGTTGCAGTTTCGAAGTGAATAGAGCTGAAAACACAAAAATTAAATAAAAACGGGTAGACCTATTTCAATATTTCAATAGGGTCCCTTACATTTATAAGCTGTAATGCAAGACTTATCCTCTAAGCCACACAGAGACCAATTCGTCTTTTTCGGCCAATTGGGTAAGGCACAATGACACTTTTCGTAAATTAGTAAAGAACGACATTCCGCCAAGCAGTTGGTTTGCGAATAGGAACCAAAGTGAAATAATTTACGTTCGTTAGGCAGAAAGCAACGGCGCTTGTAAATGTGCTGAGAGCTGACATAATCGGTGGCATACGTTTGTATGGGTAAAACGTGGATTTTATTATATGAGCCGGTCGATATAAGTTCTTTAGGGGCTGTAAAATCAGGAAAGTCATAGGCATCGTGTATTAAAACCTGATAACCGGGTATAGAGGTTTCTACAGCTTGATAGTCTTTTAAATGGGGTTGCAGTAACACCGTTAGACCAGTTTTAAAGCCACAGCTCGTGATATATTCTACCTCATCGTTTAAAATATAATCGGTACGTTTGTTAATGTTACGCTTAAGGGCTTTGTAGTTGAAAGCACAGCACAGGCCATAAGAAGTTCTAATCTTTTGAAACAGTTGACTGCAACGTTCAAACCGTCCTTGCCATTTACATCCTAACAGTTCCAATTCACAATTGGGCTGGACCTCATCTAATAACTGTTGAAGAGTATAATTGTTTTGCTGTAAAATGTGTCCAAGTTGCAGCAACTGATCAGGGGCGGCCTTAATGTTATGGCTTAAGGAGAGTGCCACGTTGAAATATTCAGCCAATTCCATGGAAGTCGTGTTAACAGTTTTAGCACTGTAAGTTATGCGAGTTATGAATTATAAATTTTAATTCGATTCAATACTCACTCACAATTTCTCTGCTAAATTCAAAGCCTTATGTTTTGATATACGGTTTAAGTTGCATATGGTAACCGCTGGGAAAGGTATAGACCAGGTGGGATATTGAGTACTTTCGGCATACAGAATGGTGGGCGTATTGGTGTTCATAAAATGTGATAGTAATAAGATAAAACCAGACATTATCACTGCTAGCATAACTACCGAAAACCAAAAAGCCCTTTGCCAAGTAGTGGCATCCACAAAATTAATGAAACCGTGAATGCTCGCCATTTCACAATAGATTTCAAAGCCAGACTTGCGTTTACACAAACCGTCATCATTGCGTGCTCTTAGAAAGCGTAAAAACCGAGGCAATTGTATGTGACCACAGCCGATCCAAGTAGGCTTGTTTACTGTTTTGTTATACCAAATAGAGGCCAATTCTTTAACTTTGTTTTTAGATTTGAAATTTAACGACCGTTTTTCTATTCCATGACAGTCAAAGATTTTATTTAATTTTTCTTTTCCGTTTTGCCGAAAAGATTTCCTTTCCGTAATTAGTATGGGCTGTTCCAACAATTTTAAATGCAGCTGACGTTTCGGTTTTAAATCATGATACGGCAGTAAGTTTTTCGTTGGCTTTATAACACTTCTGGGCTTGAGATACTCTTCAAAGTTAAGATAATAAATTGTGGATTGATAGTTGTCCTCTGTGATTTTGGGTTTTGTAATCGTTAACATTTTTATTTGAAATACAATTTTATTCCTAAACAATTCAACGCTTTTTATAGCTTTTTTTTCGAAGCAATTAAAGATATTTCTATCTTGATTTCTTAATAAAACGCCTATTCCATGTTGGTGTGTTGTTTTTCAAACCCCATAAAATATGCTTTAATTTAATTGCTTGTAAACATTAGATGTAGTTAATAGTCTTAGATGCACTGCTTGGGTATTCCTTTAAAAAAATGAATGAACTGTGAAAATAACATTACATTTTCCATCTCTCTCTCTTTTTTTTCCCTGTATTTGAGCAGTAATTTATTTTATGGGATTTGTTCTAGGCTGCGTTGGCAGGATAAACACTCGGAGAGTGATTATTAAATAGTCGATGGTTTTAATAAGGGTTCGATTAGGTCATGCCTAGAGCTATTTGACGTTCTGAAACGATATTGAAACGTGTACCATCGTTCTGGACGATGTCATGCTAGACAAGCTAAATTTGCGCTGAAGAGAATGAACTCAAGATAAGTACAATACAGACTCAAAATATCCGTATAAATAACACAAATGGGAACCATCTAATAATACCATGACTGTCACCCAAGATTGAGGCAATTTAGTTTCTTCCTTTGAAACCATTTAAGACTTAATTTCATAAATATTTCGTATTGGCAACACTGGCCTTCACTTCCTATTGTTATCTGTGTATGCATCTTGTTTATTTACAGTGTTGTTGTTGCTGTAGTTGTTGTTATTATAATTGTTAAATAAAATTGTTATTGTTGTTCATATCATTACTATGTATTACTCTTTTCCGCCCTTGTTGTTTATTTGTTTTGTTCGTTGCTGCTGCTACTGCTACTGCTACACCTATTGGTAGTTTAATCCAAAAAATAAATTTTCAATAAAAATTGCTCGAAGAAAAAGTGTAAAAGAATAGTAAAATTGTTTACATTTCTTAAGGAAGTATAAATAAATTCTCAGAATCTGTTGAATATTTAATTTACGATGCTGGTCTAAAGAAAAAAAGAAGTTTTTTTTTTCTATCTTAAGAATAGTCCAACGATCCATGTGAGGTTTGTTTCTTTTTTATTTTTTTTTTTGTTCTTAAGTTTTAAATAAATATTTAAAATTCAAATGAAAATGTATCATTTAATTCCATGCACACAGACACACTCGCACACACACATAAGTATATATGGATGCATGTGTAAAATAATCAAAAAAAAAATTGAAATAATTTGGAAAAATTATTCAAAATTTATTCCACATTCACATGAATAGTGTGGGCTATATACGAAAGAATTGGGTGGAGACGAGAGAAAACAATGCAAATTTGGCGCATTTTACGCATTTGCAGATAAAACGTTTCTTCAGGCCATGGATGCAAAATAGATAGACGAAATGCAAATTCAATATTTTTGTTTTCTTTTTTTTTTTTATTCAAGCAAAAGTAAAATTTTGTTGAAGGGAGTATAAGATTTTCTGATCGCGTTTATCAAAATAGAGATATTTCCGTTGAATAACAAATATCACATCCACAGACAGAGACGGAGGCAGAGAAGGATTTACCAATTTTTTTCCTTTTATGCATTTCAATCAGCTAGCCACAGATATTATTTACTTTCTTCTTATTTTCAAATGTCTACATCGCTATAATATTTGCCAATTCAATCCTTAAGTCAGAATTATCAATCAATTATTTCTCATTACTTACTAGACAAGAGCGTCGTGTTGTATTTTTCGACGACCTTATAATTAGTAAAAAGCTTCTCAATGCCTATCTCGTTAATCTGTGTTCAAATGTCAGTCTCTTCATTGTCTCAATGCAGTTGTATATGGATATTGCATTACAGCGTTGAATGGCATCGTTTTTGCGAAAGTACCCACAAGTTTACTAATTTCCAATGCCTATCTCGTTAACATAAAAAACCTCACCGTATCTGTGTTCAAATCTCTCTTCATTGTCTCCATACAGTTGTATATAGAGATTGTAATATAAAGTTGCATGACATCCTCTTTGCGAAAGTACCCACAAGTTTACTAATTTCTAATGCCTATCTCGTTAACACAAAAAACCTCAGCGTATCTGTGTACAAATCAGAAATGAGTTAAGATATTAGAAAAAGTTGCATTTTGTTAAGATCACACTTTTCATGCTGCCAAAGCTTTTAATCAATTCTTTTCTAAAAGGCAGACACACATCAAATGGTTGACCAGAGTTATGTATTGCTTCCTAACAGGCTACGCAAGATTTTTCTTTCCAATGTAAGTTTCTATAAATGCGAAAAGAAAATTGCATTCAGATAAGCCGAGGAATAGATTTTGTTCTGTTATGACAGAAGTCGCCGTGGTCTAGTGGGTAGTGTGTTGGCTTATTAGACAAAAGGCCCGGGTTCGTATCCCAGGTCAGACATCAAAACGAAAAATATTTCTTCGGCGACTTCCAGATTTCTGGCAAAAGTCTCTGAGAGTAAAATTTGCCATGAAAAGCTTCTCATAAATCTGTCGTTCGGAGTCGACTTTAAACTGTAGGTCCCGCCACTCATGTATAAAATTAACGCACACAACATAAGTGGTGTGAGAAGCTAGGTCGTAATCCTGACTGAAGGGTTGTAATGGCCAATTATGTATGTATGTATGACAGAGGATCGATGTTAGAGATTGTATAGGATAAAAATCAAACTTAGTTTTCTGACTATAAATCCAAACTTAATGTGAGTTTGTACTCAGTGTTCAATAATAGTTATTCAAGTGAGCCGAGTTCTTCAACTCGTTCAGCAATGCGTTTAATTTCAGCATCTATATCTCTTTCGATAGTCCAAAATGGGCTATGGGTCTTTGGATAAATGACCCTGTTAATTGGCCTTCAATTTTTATATTGTAAAACTGCTCTGCCCAAGTTAAATTTTATGTTTTAAATACAAGCATTGCCTGGTTTCTGTTGATCTTTGTTTCATTTTAATTTGGTTAGTTGTTCGTTTTGTTTTGTTTTATTTTTTTTTTTTTGATTTGTTTTGGTTTTTTTCTAAAAATTCCGAAAGTTATTTTATTATCTGAAAAAAATGCAAAAAAAACCCCAAGTTTTCTAAAATCTTGAAATTTATTCAATTTTAGGAATTATTCAAATCTCGACTCCATTGCATTGATGTTTAACACTTCAAAGCTTTAAGAGTTTATTTATCCGACCATATATCATTCGAGTTATGTAGGTACTACAGCAATCAATATATAGAGAGCCCTGTAGGCAAATATAAAAAAGTGTTCTCTTACACACTTCTGAGCAGAACAAAATTGGAAATCGAAAACAAAACAATTTCATTTAATTTAATTTAAAATCATTTATTCAATGATTTTTTTTTTATATTTGCAATCACAACAACAACAACAATAAGAAAATGTAACGAACGTATGTATGGACGTATCATCATAGACGCCCCATTCCCATTCCCCATAGTATTCTTTAATTTCCATGTGATATATGACTGCTGACTATTGTTGTTAAACAATAATAAACGAGACAATATTTAAATTAAACAAAAACCTAACGATAACAACAACAATAGCAAAACAAATTAACACAATAAATACAACAAAATTCATTAAAATATTAAATTGATGTTGGAAACAAAAGTGTGACATAAAACAATAAAAAACAATCGAAACAAAATGGAATAGATTAAAACAAAAACAACAACAACAACAAAAAAAGGTGAAAAAAGAGGCGATAAAAATATAATCACGCAGATGTTTAACGTGAAAATTTCATTGTTATCACTGTAACAACATACATACCTCAGAACACGGGTCTGCCTATAAAACAAACGATTGTCAAGATCATTATCATTATACATACATATGTGCGCTACTCTATAAACGACAATGAAAGGATTTTCCAATCTGGCATTATCAAGGACTCGTATTCGTATTCACATAGCATTTACATGAAATTGTTTACGAATCAGATTACAACCTCGAAGACAGTTGTTAGGTTCTTCCTCCAGTTCGTTAATGATTATTAAACACACAGAGCAGTCCAAATCCAAATCATGATACCAGAACCCTTCTATTTTCAATGCATTTTCCGCCTGTATTATTAAACTAAACGTTCTACCCGGACTGTATCCGGCCCGCTTGTCATTATGAGAATACAGAGAAGAATCCCCCTCACCCCTCATTTTTCTTATATGTATGGTTAAACGTAAAGCGAAAATAGTGTAGTGTACTTAATATAGAGTCCATATATGTATGATGTATGTATATATGTATGATATAATGAAGACGCCGTGGTTCGAATCCCAGGTCAGACATCAAAACGAAAAATATTTCTTCGGCGACTTCCTCTCAGCAGATTTCTGGCAAAGAGTCTGAGAGTAAAAATTGCCATGAAAAGCTTCTCAAAAATCTGTCGTTCGGAGTCGACTTTAAACTGTAGGTCCCGCCACACTCATGTATAAAATTAACGCACACAACATAAGTGGTGTGAGAAGCTAGGTCGTAATCCAATTATGTATGTATATGTATGTTCCTTTTTCTTCTCTAGGGAACATAGGGCCGCAACAAGTTGATTCCAATGAATCAGCGATCATCAGCTTCCCTGGGAGTTACGGTCTATGACTTCCTTTGTGATGTCATCTAATGGCTTGCGAAGAGTGTGCCAAAGCCATGCTCACTTGAGTCTGCGTATTTCCATCTCAAGTGTTGCTGGTTGGTCTCTGAAGAGAGTTGGGCATTGACTATTATGGAGAGCCAGTAAAACAGGCATTTGTTAACAAATACTTGAAGAGACTGTGACGCTTCGCAACCGTAGAGTAATGTGGATTAACAGTTGCAGTTGAAAATTTCAATTTCGGTGCATCTCGATACGTTAGATGATTTCCAAATAGGATTAAGTTTGGCAAAAGCATTGCGTGCCTTATTAATGCGACTGGCAACAACTCCGGATGATAGCAAAAGGACTCCACTTTATCAATTTCCTTGCTTTATTAGGAGAAACTAGGTCATAATCCTGACTAAAGGACTGTAATGACCAATTATGTATGTATATTAGGAATTTTCGCGTTGCGTTAGGATTTATCCTGAGTATTTTGCATCTTGTGGATATTAATTGTAAGTCCAGGCTAGCTTTCCGGCTTTGCTAACTAGATTTAGGCTTTGACATGAATGTCGGAGAAAGAATGCTTTAGTAAATATATATCATCCGTATAGTCCAGGTCTCTCAGTCTGTCTTAATATAGAGAGAGGGGAGCTCCTCTCTATGGACGAACAGTGTCCATTGACCAACTGTGGATGAAATAGTCCTCACAAAATGTACTGCTCGATTAATTTACACCATGAAGTGTACTCATACGCACATACATATTTACGTTAAGCTATCATTTTACAGTGACTGTCGATTATGAAATTAAAATAAAATCTGTTGATTTTTGTTTTGTCGTCATTTGTGTCGGAACCATTATAATAATAATTAAAATAACGATTAATCCCATTAAAAATTTAAATAACTGACGTGTTGACTAATGATAATGATGTTGGCAAATGACTGACTGACTACTGCCTGTTTTATAATCAAAATTATTCAAGCGTCAATCAATTAAAAGCATTTCATTTAAAAAATATAAAACTTTAACAACAACAACAAACAAAAACAAGTAATTAAAATAACAACTAAATCAATGACAAGAGTTCTTTTGTTTAATTTATTTGAAACGCATTGTTATTGTTTTATTGTCACTGTAGAGTGTGATGCATAATAATTTAATTGAAAAATAAAAAAGCGACAGTGAAATATTTTAGAAAAAAAAAAACTTTTATTATCACTTAAAACACCCATAACCCAAATACATGTAGGCTAATAAAAATATCACAGCTTTTTAAGCAAAAAAACAAAAAATAACAATTGCTCGGAAATTTTACTCGATGCCGTAATGCTTACGTTCTCTTCACATTTATGTCCAGTTTATATTTCCTTACGTTCTCTTCATATTTCCTTGTAAATTGCATGCACAGTAGATCCATTATATTCACCGATAATGCATGAAAGCTGGTCATGTTTAAGGCGTTTTTATGCATTCTTCGATTGTTAATTCTGTCACTAAATATATCGACGCCTCCATTCAATAACGTTCTAAGTGTACTTGCCTTTTTAAATTCTACGTTCTATAACCTAAATACTATGTAAGATACCTGTGAATAAGGCTGGGCCCCAGGCTGAAATTTTCATACCAGATTCAGTACTTGGCTGACAAAGCCCGGAAGATCGTCGGGCAGCTCAGCAGATTAAATGGCGAATATTGGAGGCCCGCTACCGACGAGACGGAGACTCCTGATGGATGTTGAAAGCAGCATTATGCTCTATGGGAGCGAAATTTGGGCCGAAACGCTAGGGGTTGAAAAAGCGGGCGAACTTACTTCTAGCGGTACAGAGAACGGCTGCACTACGTATCGCGTCGGCATATCGTACGGTGTCCGCCCCAGCCGTACTTGTGCAGAGCGGATGAAGATTTATAAGGCGAAATCGGCTGGAAACCACATAACCGGTCACTTCAGGGAAAACACCATTTCAGAATGGCAACGACGATAGAACGACGAGGATAGTGCACGGCGAGACTCATTCCGGAAATAAAGCCATGGATCTGTCGGAAATTTGGAGAAGTAAATTTTTATGTTACACAGATGCTATCGGGCTACTGATATTTTAGGAAATATCTCAAAAGAATGGGCAAGACCACCTCCCCTTACTGCCTTTATGAAGAAGGGGAACACACTATCTTCGAATGTGCACGCTGGCAGAGCTATCGCTCTGCACTGACGTCGATGATCGGAATGATAACGGACGCTAACATTGTCGGGGTGATGATTGCGAGCAGAGAGAATTGGCCCTCAGTGGCGAATTATGTGGAGCGCATTCTGAGACTGAAGAAGAGAGATCTGGAGGCTGCGGAGCATGTGGGCACGCCGGCATAGATGACACTAGCTCACGTGTCAAACGAGGTCCCAGTCAGGAACTTGGACGGAAGGAATAGTGGAGACAATTAGAAGTCTCCCCAACCTTCATTACGCAGTCCGCACGCGGATGTGAGCATGAAGGCGGCCAAAGGGCCAAAAAGGACTCCACTCCGAAGTAATACCACCATAGTTCCGGAGTGGACACAACAGTCCACGGTACGAGGGGGGGATTTAGTGGGTGAGGGCCCCACACACGGAGGACGTGACGACTTCCTCTATGGTGAGGTTAGGTACATTTGCCCCTCCTCGGCGTAAAAAAAAAGAAAGCTAAATTCTACCAAAATTTGGTTAAAATGCACTCATCCGTTTCGAAGTTATAGCGAAAAATCTACGTGTACTCTAAAGAACTTTGAGAGCTCATAACTCAAAACATACTTTTTCGTCGATATAACACTCTAGATGAAAAATATTTAACAGTTGTTTGACGGTTTCAAAACCTTTAGCTGGAAATACATTGAAATTCAGAACCCTCAGTCAGGATTACAACCTAGCTTCACGCATCACTTATGTTGTGTGTGTTAATTTTGTACAGAAGTGGCAGTTTTTTGTTAAGAAACTTTTCAGGCAATTTTATTTACTCTCTGAGTTTTTGCCAGAGTTTTGCTGAGAAGAAGTCACTGAAGAAATATTTTTTTCGTATTTTGTTTTGTTCGAGATGGCTCCCCTGGGATTTGAAACGCGGCCTCACGTCTAATAAGCCACTACACTACCTACTAGACTACCTACATCGACATTACTATGGTTAAAGTATTGAATTAAATCGTTGACCACATTTGTTTGCGGTCAATTGACCAACGTATTGCACAATAAATTCCAAACAGAATTTATGCTTCAGTCCCACTATGTGTATGTGGTATGTTCCTTCTTTATCCAATCCATTTAACAATACATTTAACGAATAGTGAAGTGATCGTTAAAAAAAAGAACAAAAAAATCTTTGACACACATAATTAACAAAAAAAAAAACAACTTCGAAATGACTTTTGCCCGTCCCCAATTTTTAAATGCATATTTAACTGTTGTGTGGTGTGTGGTGGTTAATCGACCACTTCATTCAATTCAGTTCTTCTTCTTCCTTTTGTCTTTGTCCTCTCACTTTGCTTTGATTATAGTGATTAAAAACAAAAATAAAAACTAAAAATAAAAATAAACACGAATTTAAACAGAAAAAAAAGAACAATTCACCACAACTTGGCTGGTAATAAAATAAAATTGTTGGCTATTGACGTCAATTTGATTAAAAACAAACCAAAAGACACTGAACAAGCCGAACAACTCATCCGCAACACGCAGCAACAGCAGCAGCAGCAGCAGCAAAAGGATGATGTACGTATGTATGTATCAGCAAATCGATCTGTATATCTGTCTGTTGTTGTTGTTGTGTTCTCGAAATGGTTTTTTGATTAGTGATTTATTTATTTAAATATTGTATTGTATTTATTTCTTTTCAAAATGTAAAAATTTATTTCGAAATTCGAAAACAGAAACCATATTCGTTCTCATAGATATTTTATAAAAATAAGCGATTAAAATTATTGGCTGGCAATATGGTTTTAATTTATAACAAAACCATTTGTTAAACAATAATAATAAGCATTTCAAAACATTAATTTCTTTTTTTTTTTAGCAAATATTTGTTCAAAAAAAAAAATCCTTTTTTTTATTTGGATTTCCCTCGTTTGCTTCCCAGCCTCTTTTTTGCTTCTTTTTTTTTATTAAAAATAAATTCGTTTATTTAACAAATGCTTTTTATTTATTTTATTTAAAATTACCGTTTTTATTTAATAATACGCTCGTTTTCGAATGAAATGAATTTATTGTGCACAGCATTTCAATTATTTTCTCGTTTATTTTCTTCTTTCTTTGAAAACAAAAAAAAAAAATTTTTCCCCCCCTACATTGAAAGCAAATTATTCTGAAACAAAACTCTTAAATAAACTTTAAGTTTTTGTTTTTATTTATTGTTTATGGAATTTCAAATATTTAATTTCATTGGAATTACTAGAACAATAACAATAAAAAGTATCAGAAGTTATAAATTATTTTACGAAAAAACCCAAGTGCAAATAAGTGTGGCCAACGTGAATTTAAGATTTTATCGGAATTGAAATTCTTATTTGAAAAACTTTTTTTTTCTTTTCTTTATATGCATCTCAAGTGTGATTCATTTACATAGAATTTCAAATATTTATTTGGGAAATTTCACTCACCAGAAATAAATATTTAAACAGATATTTTGAATTTCCGGACCATGAACGTATTGAACGTATTCTCGATATGCAAAGTATTAGTTTAGCTGGTACGGTTTTGTTGATTTTCTTATAATATAAGGTGTAGTGGAAAGCAGTTCATTATTCGTTGTATAGCACGATATTAGAGAGAAATCTAGAGAGAAGTTCCAGCAATCCTTTTGCCATGGTGAACTTCAGAATGTTATTATATATATATACACTCTCTTGCACTATTGTCTTTTAGTCTCTCTTCCTTACTTCCTCTCGTGTGAAAACCATGCACTCCATTAACAGGGTCCAGTGACTTAGTCTTTGTTGCATAAAAAAATTAAAAAATTTAAACTGGGGCTGTAAGCTGTTTGTCATATCATTTGTAATCCCTGCAAGTGAACGTATTTTCTTTTATTAACGTAATAATAAGACAGTTTCCATTGCTTACGCATCAGATGTCCTACCCCAAAATACGTTGGAAATCTTAAATAAATTCATAAAAACGTTAAAATTAATTTTAATTGATCACCAATGACGCTTAAAATAATATCATCAAATAAAAATTATTCAACAATTAAATCAAATAAACAAAAACCGAAAATGATGACATCCGTAATTTAATACTTTTAACACTTAATAAAGCTTAATACACTACTCGTACAATACACAATACAATAATACATTACGTTACGTTACGTTTTACTGTGTAAGTAAAAAAGAAAACAACAACAACAACAAAAACGAAAAGCGTTGTTACGAAACTGGTAATACACACAATAATGACGTTGTCGCTTGATCGACCCCAACGATGCGACCGTTGTTGGCTTTTTCATTTTATTTTTAAGTTTAATGATCTTTTGGCACATATTTTTTATTTTGTATTTTGTATTTTGTATTTTTCATTTCTCATTTTTAATTTTGCCGTTATTAACGTTTATTATTATTTTTATTTTGCCAAATGAAAACAAAGTATGCTTAATCAATGTTGTTGTTGTTGTTGTTGCTGTAATTATTGTTTAAATTTCCCACCAATTAAATATAAATAAACCGCCTTTAAAATCCCACGAAAAAAAAATTACTAAAAAAACCGGTAAATTTAAATGTTTTTTCTTCCGTTAAAATTATAAAACATTGTTGTTTACAAGTTATTACGTTGTTATTATTACAAATTACGTCACTTCTAACGGTAAAAATGTAGCAGGATTTATATTCACATTGATGATGGAATTTATTTATCATTCGTTATAGTTTTCATTCACACAGTAAATGTAATGTACGTACGTACGTACATATGTATGTATGCATCCATGATCATGATGCACATTTATTTTCTCTTTCAAAATTATTGATAATAAGAAGAAGACTCATACGTTTTTCAATAGAATATTTCGTGATTCATGTTTGTGTGAAGATTTTTAAATTGTAAATTAAAAATTAGTTATAAATTAATCACCTTAGCTTTGCGGAAAAAGTGAAAGTATTTACAAATAAATAGAATGTCTGCTAGACTACGGCAACCGCTCATAGCAGAAAAATGTATTGTATTTTGTTTCCCAAAGGATCTTAAACTACTAGTATAGTTATCCTCTATGACGTACATATGTATCAGAGATCCAGCAATGAATCATTTTTCCGCTACTCATAAGCACTTATGCAATTTTGAGTATGAGTGCATCAATAGAATTGAAATTCAACTACTCTGATTCATTCGTACTCGCTACAACATTGATTTATAAGTACAGGTTACAGGTTATGAGTACAATGTTGACCCCACAACATTCGAAAATATGTTTGATTCTTTACGCCTACTCACTTCGATTCATAAATTTAGAAAAATACTTATAATACTTATTAAGTGATTCAAGTGATTCGAATCATTCAGTCAAAATTTACATGTCCTTGTTGTTATTGCTTATACAAACAAAAAAGAAAGGAAAGGCAAAGACAACAAGCAATGCATACATACAATCTCCTTGTGAGTATTGCAGTGCTCGTACGCTAATCATACTTATTTTGTGCTTCGTGTAAATTTTAAGTAGAGACGAGTCGAAGTCAATAACATCATGCGTATTGTTAAGTATAAGTACGACAAGTACTTCCAACTTTGCGTATGAGTAGTATGAGTATCATATTAAAATAAGTATGAATGCGTATAAGCATCTGGAATACTCGTTCCTGATCTCTGATATGTACATAATCTACATAACTGACCATTAAAACCCTTTAGTTAGGATTATGACCTAGCTTCTCACACCAGTGATGATGTGCGTGTTAATTTTATACATGAGCGGTATGACTACAGTTTAAATTCAATTCCGAACGACAGATTTTTGAGAAACTTTTCATGGCAACAATTTCATTTACTCCCAGAGAGGAAGTCGCCGAAGAACTATTTTTTATACTTTTATTTTGATGTCTGACCTGGGGTTTGAGCCAACTGTCTACTTACTAGACCACGACGACTTCATTTGGTTACAGAATACATCTGATACATCTGTTTGATTGTCTATTAGGCAAAGATTTTCATTTGTCGCTATTAAATCCTGAACTAAAGAAAAATCTTGCTTATTGCCAGTCTAGGCCTAAATTTGATCAACTATCTTATTTAGGTGATTGAGGCTTAACTGTCATTATATCTATTCACAGTTGTCATTATGTATTAGATTGATAGATACTACTATAGTTTGATCCACACCTTCACTATCAAATATCATTGCTAGATATCAGATTGATCGCTATACTTATACTTTTCGTTCTATCGTGACGTGTCTATTACATATTTTGTTGTTCGGCAGTCGAAGTGTTAAAGATCTAAATATTTGGTATTACATATCATCTAATAGCACGATCATTTGCCTACTACCACCCGGTGAGACGGCCTAGTGCGGGGGCCATCAGTGTTAAGCGCCGGAATAAACGTGTTAACGTCATTCAATGCGTTTGATTTTAAAAATTTTTATATTTTTTTGCCTTGGAATCTCACATCAAATCCATAAAATTAAAAAAAAAAAACCAATTTCTGTTGCCTAAAAGCGACATAATTAACAAATCATTCCATTTCCAATTATTTTTAAAATATTTTATACTAAAAAAAAAAAAAGAAACTTGTGTAATGACGTCAAAAGCATATTTTTTTTGTGTTTCTAGTTTTACCTACCATGACAACTAAATTAAGAACGTAAAACCCTTTTGCTTTATGGTTAAAAAACCGATTAATTCGAATGAAACTGTATTCGACAACAAAAAATTAAAAAAAAAAATGATAATTTTTCTAAGAAACGCCCAGTCGTAGAAAATGAAACCGAAACTGTATTTTTACACTGTACACAATACGTTCATATGTACATATGGTGTGATTTTTATTAATTGTTAATTTAATTTTTAATTTCATATTATTTTTAATACAGATGCCAAGCTAAGATTAGCAAAGCAAGCAACAAAGTAAAAAAGAAGTTTATTGACTGTCATGCACAGTGATGATAAATACTTTGGTATTTAAAATAAAATACAAATCTATATACATACATACTGTATTACGTATGTATGGATGTATGTATCTATGTACATATATGTAAACGTTTAAAAGCAATGACGCACATCCGTTGTCTTTAAAGTAATTTGCATAATATTTAATTGAAATTATCACCAGTTCATATTTAATAAGTGATTAATTTTTGTTATTTTGTTTTAAAATAGCAGCCCCCCTGGGCTTTAACCTAAATCTCTTCAATTTGTTACTTATCAAGCTATAAATGTGGTAATGATAAGAAGAAATTGCAAAGAAATCTAAGTTCTATGAACTATGAACGAATTTATTAAGCTCTACTTTAAAGAAGTAGTGAGTGTGATGTAGTCATTGGGTATGGTAAAAGTACATTTTTGGTTCGAGTTATGGTCTTAAGGGTTTTCGTATAATCACATATCATTTTAACTCAAACAACGTCCTGAGGATAACGTCTAGAGGATACTATTGAATCCGTAGAGAATGCATTGTGCTATTCAAGGCATCCTATAGTTATCTTGTTATACTATGTTCACGTATGCAATTTAATTGAGTCAATATTCGATTAATTCAGAACAAAATTTTAACCGTTCAGGCATAATAAATATACGTAATATTCAGCTTACTCAATATTCATTCGAAAGCTGATAAACAAACCAGCTGTGGTTGTTTCAACAACATTGTTTTTGTTTTTGCTTGTCGTTGTTGATATTTGAGTTATCAAATATCAATTGGAAGTATTCGATTACTTATAATATACTCACTAAACAGACTTATGACAGTGCTGTATTTAAAGTTTTACTGAATATTATAACAATTAGAAGTTAGTTGAGTTGAAGTCGCCGTGGTCTAGTGGGTAGTGTGTTGGCTTATTAGACGAAAGGCCTGGGTTCGTATCCCAGGTCAGACATCAAAACGAAAAATATTTCTTCCATGAAAAGCTTCTCAAAAATCTGTCGTTCGGAGTCGACTTTAAACTGTAGGTCCCGCCACTCATGTATAAAATTAACGCACACAACATAAGTGGTGTGAGAAGCTAGGCCGTAATCCTGACTGAAGGGTTGTAATGGCCAATTATGTATGTATGTAGTTAGTTGAGCAATAATTAATTGAGATTTTATATGAAATCTTGAGATCAATATTGGCGTTAATTGCGATTTGCGCAATAAAGGCGCATATGTGAATATAGTATTATTGATTACAAGACTGAAGAAGCTTTCTTTGGATTGAGTTGAACAATAGTTTTGCGAAACAGTAGTTCATTTTATTATTTTTAACCCCGGCCCTTTAAAATTGCTATCTGTGCACCACAATAAATGGTTTGATTCTGTCTAGTATATAGTGGTTGAGACATCTCGAACAAAGCCATGAAAAGTTTCTGAAAAATCTGTCCTTTGAAGTCAACTTCAAGCTGTAGGTCCCTCCACTTTTTTGATAAAATTAACACACAGAACATAAGTAATGTAAGAAACTAGGTCGTAATCCTGACTGAAGGGCTGTAATGTAAGCATCATTAGGAAATTGCAAATATTTTATCAGAGATGCAGTTTTCTCAAATTATAGAAGTGTTTTGAGATGTGTTGCGCAGTCCTTAAACCGTAATGTTGTTATTCTTTGAGAACTCTATCTTTTCCAGCAACTAACCTATTAAATCAGTAAGTTTTCTATACCATTTTCATACAAATCGAAAAAGTTTTTGGCATTTATTATTTGTGCTACATCTTTATCACTCATCTCAAAGGGGATTTTTAATTACTTTTTTTTGTTTGACAATTAAATTAAGCGGAAATTTCAATAAATAAATTGACGTCAAACGTATTTATGAACAACTGTATTATCATTTGCCTATTAGTAAAACTCTTCGAACCTGGGGTCCAAGCAGGGGAAGAACTTTTTTTTTTATCAAAAGTATACTTCTATGCCCACGTAAGAGGGTTTTTCCATACAACTTCAACTCATAAAAGATTTGTTAAAAATTTTTTCTTTTAGACTCTGCATTATCATTAGTTGGGGATTTATTATTTTTTCCAATTATGTGCTGAATTTAATTGAAATTCTTAATGTCGCAAACAATAGATTTAAACGTAAGGACTTGAGGTTTTATTGCATCAGTAATTGAAACAGAATTTTCGTTGACATACTACACAAGAGAATAAAAAAAACCACACAATATTGTTCTATGATAATACAGAGCAAATGCAAGATTATCAATGAATTCGATGATGGATGGCTCGCGACTTGAATATCATTATCAGTAGAAGATTTAATAATAAAAAGAAAAATACATTTTTAGTCTATAATTTCTTCTTGCTATTTTAATTTCAATTAAATCGTACGATGTTCTCGTTCTCGTTGAATTTAAAAAGAAAAATACAAAAAAACTTTATTTTTTCCCCTCTCTATGTATGTATTATTGTGTATACAAAAAAAACAACAACATTTATAAGTTTAGGATAATTTAAATTTTTTTTATTTATTTTTTAGGCTTATTTTCAAATTTTCATAGAGCTTCGTACGTATCACTACAGATATTTTTATAAACAAATTCTGGTCAAAGACCCAGACGACAATTAATTCTCTTTAAGCGAAAATGTTTCATTTGGTGGGAAAAGTTCAATAAATTTTGTTAAAAGATTTAAGTGAATTTTTTTTTTATTACTTTAAATGTTTTTACCTCATCTTCTTCTTCTTCTTTTTTATTTTTTATTTTTTTTTTTATTAGTAGACACTGGCAATAATTCATTGAACTCTTTAAGGTTTTTGTGTGTAAAACTTTTCGTTTGTAAGAGTTTTAAAACTCCAAATAATAAATATTTTTATACACGGTTTTCGTTTTCTTTATTCTTTTTTTTATATTTTTGTCTTTATTTTACTTTTTTTTGTTTTGTTTTGTTTTAAAAATACTCATTTAATATTATATTATAGTACGCAAAAGCTGTGTGACGTCAATTGAAGAAGTAAACGAAGTCGTAAAAATAAAATTATTGAAAAAGACAGACTAACCTAACCATTGAACTTTAAAGGAATACAAAAGAAAATATTTATTTGAAGAGTTCATCCATTATAAAATTTTGTTTAATTTGTTGGATTTTAGAAAGTTGAATTAGTCAATCAATCACTTAAATCCCTTGTCAGTGTATTCCTATGTGTATCGTAAAAGATACAAAAACTTCTACTTTCGAAATTTTTTTCAAATTTACAAAAATTTCAATAGATTTCTTTGAAATCACGAACGATGACGACTATGTATGGTCGGTCACGTAAAGTGTGATACAAGATGGACAAGCTCCCTATCATTCTAACGTTTGATTTACCTTATTTGAACAATTCTTTTCCATAGAGAATGGTCACAAAATAAAGGAACGCTACGAATGCTTCCTACACAATTCCTTCACTTTGAATACCAGCGATCCAATAGCGTTCTCCACACCAAATTGATTTTGATACTCAAACCACTTCCGGACTTCCAGCGCTCTATTATCTTTTTTAGCTACTTAAAGACTGCAACCAAATGTCATTCTATTCAGTCTACCGCAGCACTATTGCCCTAGCAAACCTTACGAATTTGACCGAACCTCAGTTTGAAAGATAGTTGCTTTAGGTAACAAAATTTCCACTAATTATTCACTCATAAAGTGCTTGGAATCAATACAAAGCTTATATGAAACTCATTCTCGTCGATCAGGAAACTTTTAGAACCGAACTGGTGGTAATATTTATACCATGAATTCTGACCAAGGATTAATTTCTATTAAAACGGGAAACAGAAGATCCTATAATTTGTTTACAGTTACTTGTAAAGTGTTTCTCAGAGACAGCTTAAGCTCAGTATATTGCTCTACTGTTGATCGATAGCAAGTCTTGTTTGCTACCTTTCCCTATAGCTATAAGCCGCAAAACACATACAAAGAAATCATTGTTTTCGTTCGCAATATACAATTCAGAATCATATTTTTGAATTGCATCATTGCTCTTTCATTAAACATTCGAATTGTGAAATTGTTGAGGTTATATTGAAATCCAAATAGAAGCTTATGATAAGCTTATGCAATGGATTTTAAATTGACAAAAAGCCGATGCTTTTAGTTTATTGTCGCCAAATATAAAGTCCTTCCAATGGCCATGAACCTTTACTTTTGAAAACAAAAAAGAAAAAAATTAAAAATGAAATAAAAAAAAAAATAAGTTTCATAATGCCAAAAGCAATAGCACATCAGATCTAAGTATGCTAAAATGGTTTTGTATTTTTATTTTAGCATAGAATTTGAATTTCAATTTATTTATTTTTTTACTTTATTTTGAAAAGAACAGACAAAAAATGGAAGAAAACAAAAATCAATTTAATCAACTGCTGCATTTTGATTGAATCGACACAATAAAATGTGAGTGAACTTTTGAAAAATGAAAAAGAAAAATCTAAAATCAGATTATAAAACTAATCCAGTCGAAACTAGCAATCCATATACAATGTCCGTATATAGCTGATGCAATCAAAAAAATTTTGCTTGAAAACAAATTCGAGACTTTAATGAAAGAAAAATCATGCTTCAAGCCATGGATGTGGATATGGATGTGGATGGTGGCATTGGTTGTCATAAATTATTTTAATCTTCTTCTGTTTTGCTGATATTTTATTGATTTCTTTTTTTTTTAACAAATGAAAATTTTGTTTTTGTAGCCAATAAATTTTGATATAAAATTGACGTCATTGCTGACATTTTTGCACTCTGAAACGATGAAAAGTGAAGAAATAAATTTCAAATCGAAATCGGATTCGAATCGTAGAAGTTTTGCTACCATTTGTTGTTCGTATTTGTTGTTGTTGCTTTTGTTATTTTAAATCGTTTATATAAATAGATTATTAATTTATAATTAATGTTTATTTTATTTAAATTTATTTTGATTTTAAAATAATTAAAAAAACAACTCATTTTTTACACTGTTTCTCCCAATATTGTTTTAAAATTCTTGCAATTTTATTCTTTAACAAGGAATTTTAAAATTTCTACTATTCCCCTGACTATTCCCTAAAACTACTTTGGCAATCAATAGTTGTGGGAAAAAAATGATTTACCGCAGTCTCCACGGCCTTGAGAATATTACTTCAAACGCACAAAACCCTTTTGAAAAGACCTTTACGACCACCACCTGTAAATATGCTTACATATCAAGAAAACACTCTATCCAGTGGGTTAAACGCCCGTCATCTAGTATAGTTGTCAGAGGCAGATATTGTTGCTGAAATGAAACACTCCGAGGCCACTAAAGCCCTTGAAAAAATTATTTAAAATGGTACGCCATGGCAATCTTATTAGGCCATTCATTAACCGAAATGCGTATCTTCAAAGGAGATTGGTTGTCACCCCCAAATTTAACCTAACCTCTTCGGTACTGTCCTCTCTGCAGTTACTGCGGGGATGAATATTGTTGCTTATTTTATTGCTCAATGTAGACTGCCAGATATTTGATGGTTTGACAGTTTTTGCTTGGTACCCACCGAATATTTTTCTGCTTCGGCCAATTTTCTCTATAGTCTGGATACAGAGTCTCTGTAGCTAAGACTGCCGTTTATTCTGTAACTATTTTCACTCAAGAGATTTAAAAAGGCAAAGAACTTAAATCGGGTTTTTATCATACACTGTAATATGTTTATTGTATTATTTTTAAAATTAAATTCATCGTTTTATATCTATTATATGACGTAGATAAGTGATTATGTATGTAAGTTTATTAAAAATCCCAAGATGACATTTTCATGCCACTTCAAAAAATCATTTTCATTGTCTTATGCATGAAGTGCCACGTTAAAAATAAATTGAAGGAAAAAAAAATCCACTTAAATATAATGTTGTGAAGAGCTTTAACAATCAAAAATATTTACAATCTTTAATTTTATTTTTAACTCTCATTATTTATTAAAATATGAAATTAATAATTCAAAGCAATTAATCAATCAATGGTTTTTTTTTTTGCTCTTTACGTCATTAATTATGAACCATATGAGAAAAGAAAAAATAAATTCATAAAGAAAAATATTTATTTAATGCATTCATTTGCTTATTAATTTATTTATTTATAACAAAAAAAAAATAATAAATATTTTTTATTGTACATATTTAAGAAAAGAAAGAATTTAAATAGGCGTTACATTTCTATGCCTATTAAAATTAAGGCGTGCCTTTAAACAGTATGCAAAACGTTTTTATCACTCAGTATTTAATTTATTAATTTTTTGTTGTTGTTGTTTTTTTCGTTATTTTTCATTTCAAAATTATAAACAAATCATGTACTTCAAATAGCATTTCAAAATCATTTTAAGAATATTTTAATAAACAATTTACACCATTTCCCAAATGTTTTTATTGACAAACTCAATACTAATACCGGCATACTGGGGCAGATGGTACCTCACGTGTGTGCACAATAGATCTTGGATTTGACCACGTTTTAATAACAGTACCATACGCGGTACATGATATTTTATTAGTGAATGCCTTAGTAGATTGGGTAATGTGCCAGACTATTAGCGTAATGGTCGTGGATTCGATTCCGAACAGGCACTCTGATCTGTGACAATACACCGAGCACATGGCCTAAGTTACTGAGCTCGTATATTATTAGCAGATTTCTGGCAAAAACTCTGAGAGCAAATAAAATTGCCATATAGAGCCTCTCAAAAAAATCTGTCGTTCGGAGTCGACTTTAAACTGTAGGTTCCGCCACTCATATATACAATTAACGCACACAACATAAGTGGTGTGAGAAGCTGGGTCGAAATCCTGACTCAAGCGTTCTAATGACCAATTATGTATGTATATAACAAATATATGACGCAGACGTATGTATAAAACGACTCGTATATGGTCTTTGGCAGACGTCTTAACAACATCTTACTCGAAAAGCCAAACTCAAATGTACGGTTTATGGCAATAGAGAAAATTATTGACAACAACAACCAATTTTTTCTTTACAATTATCTCGTAATGCTATTATTGGATATACCCCTGATTTCATTAGCAATGTAAACGCCAACAATATAATACACAAACAGTTTTACGTCTCAAATATTTATCATTTTAAAAGTAAATAACAACAACAATAACAACTGTTTTATTATTTTGCAAATAAAAAATTTCTATATTTGTTAAGCATGCAATACAAAGCGTAATAATAATACAATAATAAAAATTTAAAATAAAATAGAAAATAAACAAATGCAAACAATAACAGCAAAACAACTAAACACCCATTTCGATTTCATGTAAATATTGCAAGTAAACAAACAAATAATTTGAAAACCTACCTGACCGTTGATGGCTTACAGTAGTAGAACTGTTATAAGCAAATTTCCCATAATTAACATAAGATATCGATAATGATTAATCTCTCGTTTAAATTTTATCTGAGAGTTAAATACAGCTTTGGAATAAGGGTATTATCAAACAAAATATACAAACGGCAGTATAAAATGCACTTTTAATATTCTATGGGGGCTTATTAAATTCTTTTTAACTACATAACCTAATTATCTTCCTATTTAAATAAGAAACACACACAACTGCCATCGGTAACTATTAATAAAAAAAATATGTACTGCCCTGTTATACTTACTCTACCATGCTGTACTATATTTATGACGGCGAAAGTAAATCAAGATCATTTCTATTTCCATTTCTCCAAAAAACGTAGTTTTTTGTTTGTTTATTGTTGTTGCCGTCTTTGCTTAATGCCATATGGGATTTCTGATTTTCTGGTACGCAAGCACAACAGAAGGAAAATCAAACGTCAATGTTTTGCATTGAATTCTTAAAAATAAAACGCACATACACATAGAGACACTTATGCACGATTAACGACTGACCTCGACTTGCTTCGTTTCTATGCATTGGAAAAATCAAAAGGATTTTGACACGAAAGTTGTGTGAATTACACACTCGTACATACGACGTACACACATGCATATCTATGAATGTATGTATGTGTGTGTAAGTAAATAAATAATAGAATGCAAATATTTAAAGAACACACGAAAGAAAAAAGAGAAACGAAAAACGAAAAACGAAAAACAAAATTTCAATTAAATTGAATAACATTTGTTGGTGTTGTTGTTTAGGGTATTCTTCGTTCTTTTTGCGATTGATGGTGTGCGTGTGTACATATGTGTGTGTTTGTTATTCTTGCCTATTTTATGCATTTGATTTGCATAAGTTTTGTAATCAATCAAGCAGAGAGATGATGATGATGCATGTAGAAGAATAAACAATTCGCCTGACTTTAAAATTCGCAACTAAAGCAGCACAACTACAAAGCGACTGTTTATATAAAACGGATAATTTATGCCCTATTTGTGTTTTTGTGTGTGACAAATGGTTTCAGACGACAAATCAATCAGGCGTCCGTCTGATATGGTCCGTTTTACAGAAATAGGCTCTTCTGTGTTATTGATTTTTATATTTTTATTTTTTCATTATTTAGAAAGGAAAATTACTTTAAATATTCGAATTTATGCAACTAAAAAGAGCAAATCCTGGTATATAAGCGTATCCACAATGAGATAAGTAAGTTTGAATTCAATTTAATCTACAACTTCGTTTCTTAGAAATATTTCGTAAAGAAACCTTGAATCTTTTAAATAAGAAAAGTGATATTTGGGACTCGAAATGTTAACAAATCTATCATTTTTCAAGACACGTATTTAGATTGTCATTCTTTCTCTTTAAAAATCTCATTTAATTGTTATGTGCCGCATATCGCCTGCATTGTAATCCACAGTCTATAGAGATACTGTCGTTCTGTGAAGACGTCTATGGCAATTCAAAAGCACATGTCAGTACGCGTGCGCTGGATAAATTTTTTTGCTCTTTAAGCTTTAAGACTACAAAGACTGCGTAAAGCCAATCTGCATTAAATTACAATAAAAGTCAATATTCTTGTCAAAGGTCAACCGCTGTCATTTGTTGTTGCTCTATAATCAGAAAAAAAAATAGAGATAATAAAACAGATATTCTGTCACAAAATGAACAGATGCAGTTTAAGATGATTGATTCAGAATTTTCCACTTTTTTTTGTTGTTTTTCTTAGAAATGATTTTCTATGAAAAATATTAAAAATTCAAAAGCAATTTTGATTGAATGAATTTGTATCATACGAGTGAGTATTTATAGCCGTACTAATTAGTTTCTATTTTAATTTGTTAATAAATTTATACAATAAAACTTAAAAAGATTTCTATTCTTATCAGTTATTTTTGATGTGAATGCAAGTACATATGCCCTTAAATGTTTTAAATTTGAAAAAAAAAATTTTCTAAATCTCAAAGTGATTTTATTGATAAGAATTAATTTTTCCTCTCCTCATGCTTAGCAAACAAAGTCAATCTTACTTTTTGAGTTTGTATGACCTTAAGAAATGAGAATGAAATGACTTTGTTTAAGCGGCAATTGTTCGAGGGATGTTAAAAATAACAACAAATTGACTCAAAGTATTGGTCATTGTTGGTCTTACCCCTATTTCCATCGTCATCACGTCCATTATTCAAACGTTTAGTGCCTGTACGATATGCTTTCTTAAATCATCCGAAATAAATATCACAGAGTATTAATTTAACTTATAAAAATATTGTATTTTATTATTTATTTATTACTTAATTCCTCTTAATCATAATATTTATTATATGGCATCTGGTATAATAATCACTGACGCCTAACTGCCTACAATTTATAATCAATTAAGACTACAAAGAAGGCACTTGTCAACGACCACAAATTGCTAAAGAAGATTCTATCGCTTGACCTACAGGCAGACGAATAAAATGTCATGGTTTTGTACAGTTTCAAGTCTTTCATTGGATTAATAGTATTCTCCGTTATATCATCAATTGTTTTGTTGTTACTGTTCGCCATAGCTTGGTCATCGATATCATCCGTAAGAACACCCGCAGCAGCAGCAGCAACACCACTATTATCGCTAACTGTATCAACAGCATCGTTGCCAAATCGATCGGCTTCCGTTGAGTAATTGGGAAATTCAACTGTAATGGATTGCTTATGGCTTTGGCAACAAATTGAAATTAAAATTTAAAACAGTTTTACCTTCTCCTCCCGTGGCAAAACGTAAAATTTTGCTACTGTCACTCCAGCCAAAGTGATTGCGTGCCAATACCACCACTTGATAAATGCTGGCTGGATGAAGACCGTGTAGGGTGTAAGTAGTCGTATAAATAGGTCCTATTAAATAAATATTTCTTTTAAGCTATATGATTACGAGCATTTAGAAGAATGCCAACAATTTGCTAGAATTTTTTATTTATACAGTGGAGGAACAAAGTTATCGTATAGCATTTTTAATTTTGAAATTAAACATCAGTAGAGCATCCAAAAGAAAAGCCCTTACACATATTATACAGTGGGATTAAAAAGTTTCCGTACAGTATGTTGTTTTTTAAAAAACGCCAAATACAATCCCTAATTTATTAATGACTAATGGGAGTCCCTCGCTAAAGTCTTCTAGAATTAGGGCTTCTTCAATCTTTATAGGGTATCTCTGTAATGTCTTCCCCAACACTGTTGCCCCCGGACGAACTTCAAGATGTTGTTCGGTATCGGTAAAGAAATCTTCCTGCCCAGGAGTTACACTCTGAGATGAATTATAGCCGCATACTTAGGTTCTGTTGTGAAGCTCTTGGCAAAATGAATTTCCTAAATTAATCTCGTGTCTCTTGTGCTCTATTATCCCATAGCCGTTCTCCAAAATAAAAACTGTATCTACCCTCAAATTGTAAAACTTATGGCCTATCTTGAAAAGACTTTAGGGCCATTAGTAAACACGTTCGCTTCAATATTCTTGATACTTAGGCATTAAAGCCACAAGTGCAGTGCGTAAAAATATAACGAGAGTTCAATCACTTTCTTTCTTATTTTTTATTCCCTTTAACTGTACGAACACTTTTTAATACCACTGTGTGTATATAAGCACAACACTCAATTCAATCACATAATACTTCTCAGAAACTTGAGAATATTTTTGGATACAAAAAGAACGAAATGAAAAACACACTTAAAAACATAATCACTTTACCTATTGATATCGGGGAGGGTATTGTCAGCTCTGTCCATTCGGCGGCCATGTGTGCTGTTATAGTTGTTGTTGTTGTGGTATACGAAAAGCTACTTTCTGTATGTCGTGCAAATAAACGAAAAAGAAATAAAAAATACTCACAGTAAAATGTATGTTTTTTTTTGTTGGTCACGCTCAATTAATCAATTAATCTCAATAAACACGTTTAAACATCACATTCAATACACACTCACCAGATGGTACTTGTCTAAATTTCAGTTTAAATTCAATTATGGGCGTATAACTCTCTGTTTGCCACACCAGAATATGTGCAGTGGGACTCTGCATGTCAGGGCTAATTTTAAAAGTACACGGCATTGGACGGAATGTCACTTCCATGTAGGCACTCTGTACACCTATGGTATTTTCTGCTCTACACTCGTACATGCCCATATCCGATTCACGGGCGTTCTTTATAACCAAAGCGTGTTTCATGTCGGAGTAGTAACGTGTGCCACTTGCATTAAGTGGCACTTCCATGACGGTGTCTTGGCGGGAGTAGTAGGTACCGTAGCTGATGGATCTGCCAGCATGAAACCATTTAACTTTAGCCAGGGGTGCTGATTCCACAAAACATTCCAATTGTACGCGCCCGCCAATTTTGGAATAGTAGATTTTACGATTTAAACGAATTTCAGGGGAGACTGTGAAAGAAAAGGAATTATTTTAGAAGAGATTAAAAATTGATAACTACGCTGAAAAATTCTCATATCTGAGTTTGAAAATACACAGTCAGAATATAGTCATCAATCACCAGCAACAATGAGTGAATACGTGAATTTAAAAGCTGCACATCAATCTAATCTGTCGCAAAATATATCCATATATCACCATTAGACCCGTACCAATTTGTGGAGTACTAAATTGGTAAAGGGCTGGAAATTAGAATTCTTCTGTTAACCTTAAACTAGGTTCTAAGATGCCCTGTAGTTCCATAATCGATTCAGCTTTCCAGATATCCTTGAGGACAATTAAGGACTATTAAAATGCTTGAATTCTTTTAGGAAAATCCACATACAAAAGTATGCTTCAGTCTCTGAAGCAAATATAATAGATGACCAGTTGTAAAATTTGGCTATTGAAACTATTAGCAACCAAAACACAAAACTACTTAAGGTCCTCTTAGTCTAGCCCATAATAGTACGTTGGTTTACTATTGGAAAAAAGTCTTCTTAGCAATCGATCGGACATACTACATGGATGGTATGGGAATGTAACCGGTAACCTTGGCTAAAGTTCTGATGCATTACGTATGTATGTATATGTACTTATTGGAGTTACTACAGCTTACAAAATCCAATCCAACATATATTTAGACACATGGAACCACATGTCCATCTTCTATAGCATCAGTAAATGTGGATCATAAGCATAATAAGAGTATTTACCCAGAAACACTCCTTCTAGGTGTGTCATAATATCCATCGAGACAACCCGCTAATAGCAGGTTATCATTCTGCTCATAACCTAAATGAAATTTTCCCTACAATTTGTCTTACTGGCTGTAGCATTGCTAATCTTACTGGAGTTCTTATTCATTTGACAAGATCAATATAGTTTACGATATCATTTTTTGGAAATTATTTCAAAATACTTACATAATACCATCAGTTCCACACCATCCGACACCGGTTCACCAACACCATTCCGGCCAATACACTGTATGTAGCCGGACATATTTCTCGATTTTATGTCCACTACATGAACCTGACGATTACCCACCAAATAATACGTGATGGATTGATTATTATGGTCCCAGGTGATGACCGGCTGCGGAACACCTGCAGCTTCGCAAATAACCTCCAAAACGGCACCAATTGGCATTTCAATAAAACCACTGGGCGTCGTATAAATACGTGGCGGATATTGTACTTCTATGGCATGATTCTGTACAGCTTTGCCAGCCGAAGTTAAGATCTCACAATAATATTTGCCTGTATCTTCTGTTTGTATATTCATAACCTCTAAACTGCCATTGGCTAGCAAATGAAAACGATCCATAAAGGCGGCTTCACCTTGTGGCGATTCCATAAGGAATTCCTCATCTTTAAGCCAACGCACCGTAAGATAAGGCACTAAAATATAATATTTTTGCAAAGTTTTTTAAAAACACTATCAAAATTTATTGCTAACGATGGTTTTAACCACAGCACTTACACATATAACCACAGGGTAATAAGACTGTATCATTTTCATAGGTTTTCACTGTGGTGGGTACACTGTAAAAGTCACGACTGTAAATATCATCACTAGGCACAATATTTATCTCATGACCTTGGCTGATATGCGCTAAAAACCATAGCCATGTTATTAATGCTATAACAACACTTTGATAGGAAATCATAATTTTCTTTAAGAATTTATAGTGAACGGGAACGGGAATTTTTGGTTTTTTTTTCACGATTTCACGAATATTTAATACCGTTTGAGTCCACAGCTCAATTTGAACTGTTTAATTTGAAGATGTTGTCGCCGTCAGCGTCAACTCATGATCTTGTCATTTGGTCACCATTTTCAAATATTTTTTTATTTTTCTTCTTCTTTTTTTTTCTCATAATACCTACAATACAATAAAACAACAACAATAACAATAACCAAGTACAATAAAATAATTCGAAGAAAAGACGAAGAAGAAGAAAAAAATAAACGCAACAAACAAAATATAATTGTTCGCCTGCTTATTTGTTATTGTAATTGTAATTTTGTTGTTATTATTATTCAATTAAGACGTGCTTTTATTGCAGAGGTGCAGATAATATGCCGCTCTCTTAGAACAGATTGTAGACTATGCTACTATATGCACACACACACACAAAAGTGCGTAATACAGTTTTATGCTCTTCTTATACAGCATAAGAGTCAGCAAACAATGTAACTGTATGTACGAGACACACATACATACTATGTAGGTTTAAGTGTATTGTGTTCCTGTGACATTTATTCAATAGGCCCCCATTATTTTTTTGTTTTTGTTCCTTGACAATGCAGTGTGTCCCCTCTGTTGAAATCGACGTATTGAATACAGCAAATTAAAACGGTTTTGAACTTTGATATGAAATTAATGCACTTTTTGGCATTCTTTTATGAGTCAAAATAAAATAATTGCATTAAACACGACATTAAAACACGAAAACGAACAAAATAAAATAAAAAATAAGAAAAATACATGGATTATACGACACAACTAAATGAGAAATAAATAGCACAGTACGTACAGTGGAAAGAACTGTCGAAGCTTAATATTTGATAAATAAAAATCCGGATGTTCTAGGGCAATTAAAAGCATAATAACTTTACCAAAATAAAAACAAAAGTCTGAAAACACTTCTAAATATGGATGAATAGAGAATAAGAAGTCACAGAAAGGAAGTTCATCTACGAATAGAAAAACTTCAAGCAAAGAAAACGGATGTTTTAAGAATATCTATACTTGCAGATAAAAGTATTGCATTACTTTCACAGTCATCGATTATAGTGACTATAATTATTTCGTAATGCTCGAAAAGTGTCCGAATTTTTCAATCCCCTTTTTGTAGACAGTTTTAATTATTTTGATTTATGCATTCTTCACTAAATAAATGCCACTTCAAATGGCCGTTGACAACCTAGCCACTGCAGCTGTTTTGAAACCATTACATGGATAACCAAATATTTTATACAAATTTCTCACATTCTTCTAAAATTAAAGAAAAATCACGTCAAAGAGATATTTAGCGTTTAGTTCATCACTTCCATTCAATTGTTTAATTATAAGCTACGCATTCTTTTGTTAATTCCTTTGTTTTATTGAAGACATATGACTTCGTTTTTATTTTCAAATAATTTCTTGGCAATATTTTATTTAAATTTGTTGTTATATTCTGTGGTGCCAATGAGTTATTCTGCATTTCTTTTCTGTTTTTTATTGTATTTTAAACGATGGTAATAAATCAATTTTATTAAATATTGAGAATAATATTTTATTTTTAGTTTTTCGAAGACAAATATGTACTCATATGATATAAGGATGTGTTTTGTATATCACAACGTTTGAACAGGATTTACTTCTATTGGGTATTCAATTAATTTGGTTTATAAATTTGACAAAAATTGAAACACCGTTTTTTTATAATTTAAAATTTGTCGTTTTAATCGATAACTGCTTATGAGCATTAAAGGTATTTAAATTTAAACCATAAGAAGAGTTCTGCATAATACGTAACAAGCGATAATCCTCTGCTTCAATACATCTCGTCGCTAAGAGAGCCTCTGCAGTGTCATTAATGATGATGATGTGGTTTGTCTTTGTCATAGCGTAATGGAATACATGTTCAGTTTATCAATTCTGGCCGTTTTCCGGGAATTGTTTTCCCCAATATTAGGAGTTAGGCAATGTGTGGACTATAGAGATCAGAATCAATCGTTTGATCTGGTTGTAAAAGATCATAATGAACAATTTAATACTTTCAAACATACAGCATTACTTTTCTTGATTGCTTCTTTCATCTACTCTATGGTACATTACTATCGTTTTTCTAGATACAACATCCTTTCCGATAATATATTCAGCAACCTAAGATGCATGTTGACCTTTTCTGATCGTATTATGTTTTTAAACGTCAACTACCAGTTAGCTGCAGCATAGAAATCCTTCCTTAATTATTAATATTGCGCGATCACAGTTTCATAACCTCCTACTACACTTCGTTTTGATATATCAGGCTCGCCATTTAACGTTTTTTTTTTCAACTAGTGCTTATTCCGTGAATGGTAACGCTTAGCTTATGTCTGATTTGACAGAGAATTAGTTTTATCCTTCCGCTGAACAAATGTTGACCATCCAATACGTTTTCGATTCGCTAAGTGGGTCTGCGATCGACTTACAGAAGATGCCGATTTTGGTAAAAAAAAACATCTTTTCAGATGAAGCTCATTTTGATCCTGGCGGATATGTAAACAAGCAAAATTGTCGCATTTGTGACACAGAAAACCCGCACGCATACATTGAAAAGCCGACGCACCCAAAACGAGTCAATGTTTGGTGCGGATTTTGGTCCAAAGGCATAATTGGGCAATTTTTTTCGAAAATGGCGATCGTAATCGGGCCATGTTTGTTCACAAAAATTGAAGAGGAGAATATTGGCAACATTTGGTTTCAACAGGACGGTGCTACGTGCCACACAGCCGATGCTACACTCGATGTTTTGCGCCCTGTTTTTGAAGATCGCATTATCAGCCGAAGAGCTGATGTCGTTTGGCCACCTCGCAACTGAGATTTGACATCGTTGGACTATTATTTGTGGGGGGTGCCGTCAAAGATAAGAGTTACGCCAACAAGCCAGAGACAATTGACGCTTTAAAGTACAATATTCGTGAAGCCATTGGAGAAATACTGCTATACACAATCGATAATGTACTTAAAATTTGGATAGATCGTGTAGGCTACTGCATGGCCAGCCGAGGCAGCCATTATTTGAATGAAATTGATTTGTACTTTCAAATAAAAAAAGATATATTGAGTAGTTTTTTTTAAAGCATTTTCAAAAAAAAAAAGTTATTTGACGGACCCTTTACTAGCATCTTTACCTCCAACACCAAGAAGAAGAATTTTCGGTAGATTCGCGGATTACAATTTTTAAATAAAATAAAATTAAATGCCTTTTATTTAATTTAACAACACTCTGTAATTGCTACAAACGCACTACCACTTTAAATCACGATTGTTTTTCTATGAAGATCATACTTTCCAGTTACCACTTTGTTCTGGCAATTTCTAGAACATACCGTCGATTTGTTGTTAAAAGAAATAAGTAAGCAACGGAGTTGCTGAATAGAATAGTACAGTTAGGATTAAGTAAATAGAATAAGTTAGAGTTAAGAAAATATTGAAATAATAAATTAGTTGAATTGTAACATTATTACCGATCGGTTGTTTAATTCCTTTCAGTTTGTTCCCTTTCGCGGTAACTTTTCCAAGTGTCTCATTTCATAATTGTTAAATTATAAATTAATTAATTTAACATTTCTTAAAAATTATTAAGAAAAAACATTGTTATACAAATGTATGTTTCTTTCAATCTTTCATTCCTTATTTCTTGTTTTATTCCACTTTTCTTACTATTTTAATGATATTGATTAGTAGTAGATGATTAAAAACGGTAAAGCTATTTATAGATGTTTAAACTTATTTGCACACTTTTGTTTATATATGTTTCAACAAAAAAAAATGTATAGAAATAAAATATTTAATGTGAAACGTTTTTAAAAAAAATATTCTTTTGTTTTTTTATGCATAGACCGAGTACAATTAATCACGTTCATCCAGTTTTAGAATGATGCCGCGATCGTCGCTTAAATGTTTCACTCAATCGTTAGAAATATTTTTGTTTGAAGTTTTTGCTACAATAACAACCATAAAACCATTATTCAAATTGATCAAATGTCCATAGATTAATATAATTAAAAGTAAATGCTCATATACGAATAAATATATTTTAAATATTTTTTTAAAAGTTATTTTTAAAATAAAAGGGAATGAAGAGAATAGCAAGATTGATTTTTTTGCAATTCTTTCTTGTTAATTAATTAAAACAAAAGTTTTCAGCGAATGTCAGCTTTTCGTTAGAATCATGCCAGATATAATGGCACCAAGTAAATTTATAAAATATATATATTTTTTGTTTTGAAACAGCATTTTAAGTTACACTATTTCCATTTATAAAATTGTTTACATTTTACAAATATTTTTTTTTTCATCTTAAAGAAAAAAATTCTTTATATTAACAAAAGAAAACAAAAATTCAAATTGAATTAATTTTCTTTTGTTGAAAATTAAAACGGAAGGAAATGTACATAAGTTTCGACAACTAAGTAAATACGTGTCAAGAACAATTGAAACACAATTTGACTGCACAGTTCACAGTGCATTAATAATTTTGATGGGCTTTTAAAAAGAAGATGCCGCATCGCATCATTTATTTGCATAATAATGTCTATAATTTTTATATCGAAATAAACACCCAGAATATTTATTTTTAAAACACGTTAAACAATGATAAGATTTTATTATGCTTGAAGCCTGTTAATAATAATAAATCATCTATCTGGCTAGTTGGTTGATTGCTTGACTCACTGATAAAAATTTTAAAAATACTCTCTTTTAGATTGTCAATTGTTATAAACATCAATAAAATCTATTCTCTTGCGATATTTGCAAATAAAACTACTTCGAAATGAGTGCAACACCAATGACCATGAGAGAACGAAAGAAAGTATGAGCGAAACGTCATACAAAAAACTTACAATGACTTTAAACACAATTGAGTATCGTTTTTAATTCAATATTACTAAATGCGGGGAAAACTAAACAACTAATGAAAGAAAGGGTCTGGTTGTATAGTAAAAATAGGAAAATAAAAACCAAAAAGTGTTACCACAAACAGCATTACCACATTTATGAATTGTTTGTAAATAAATTTCCACTAATTAGTAAAGCAATTCGTTTTATTCCCATTCAGCTGTAGAATAAAATCGCTCATAAGTTCCCTCACAACCAAATTATACATTTTTAAATAGGATAGGTTAGATTGCAGACCCTCTTTTAAAGACAAGATCCCACAAAGACCAGCGTTTTAGGCCAATAGTGATGACAAAATTAATATCTAACCCAGTGATTAAACATTCCTTAAAGGAAACCAACCGTTCGCTCGGATAAATCTTGCTATTGAAGCTATATATATACTGGAGGGTCAATGATGACAAAAAATGATAGGTAATGGCAGTGCTCTGACCCATTATGTGGATCAATGTACCGCCCTCCTCAGACGAACAGCGTATTATTTCTTTGGTGACGACTTCCTATCAGCAGGCTTCTAGAAAAACTCTGCGAGTAAATAAAATTGCGAAGATAATTTTATCCTTCGAAATTGATTTTAAACAGTAGTTCTCGCCAGTTAAGGATACATTTAACACACACAAGTGCTGTGAGAAGCTAGGTCGTAATACTGACTGAAGGGATCACCAGTACATGACAGAGTGACGCAACCAAAACTGTAACGCTTGGCACAGAATAGGCACAACTGATTGGCATTTCATGTAAATAATCCGTGCCTTGTTAAAAACGCCCTGTGTGGAGTAGGCGTTTTGTATGTTCTATATTAAATGCTTTTATACTGAATTCTTTACTAACAAAATAATCTTTTGCAGAGTAATAAACAATAAAAATAAAAATAATCACAACGGCAACACTGACTACAAACCAAACTCTTCGTTTGTTTATTATTAAGAGAGAGCGCACAACTGAATGACGATCGTAAATAAATACCAAGAGCGTATAAACGATACGTTTGTATGGGAAAACAACTGCTGGCGTAACAATAGAGTAAATATAGAGAGTGTATCACTGCTATATCCGTACATATGAACGTGTGGGGCTGCTGGCGCTTCTGCTTTAAAGTTTAAGCAAAACTCGCTGTTATAAACGCAAACCAGTTAGTCGTACTGCTACGAGCGATTGTTTAACACCCCAAAATCACTGTAAATATTGAGAAAAACAAACCGCAAGAAACACAAAATTGTATTAAAAAAAAACACGCCCAGTTAAATATATTTCATTGCATAAAAAACAAGTTTCATGTAAAGCAGCTAGAACACGTAATTGTAAAAAAAAAAAAAATATTACAATAAAAGTGAAGACCTATATTAAAGCAAAACAACTAAAAAGTGACTTAAAAAATGTACATGCATACATACAGAAATGAAAACAAATTTATGTTATAAAGCAGTGCCGGTTCTAATATTAATTATTATTATTATTTTTTTAAATAATAAAGATATTAAATGAAATAATTTATGTTTTAATAATAATATTAAAAAAAACAACAACAACAATATGTCTTAACATAATAGATCGAAACAAAAAGAGTGTATACTAAATAAAAGCTTATATTGAAAAAATAAAGTGAGAAAGCGAAAGCAAGAAAGAAATAAAAAACGACTGCAGTACTTAAATTTTATTAATTATTTAACAGTGTTTACTTAAATTTACCACAAACAACAAAAAAATAAAATAAAAAAAAATTAATTTTAATTTATAATACAAAAAAGTATGACTTCAACTATATTACAACCACCAACTGCAACAACAACAACATCAACAAAAGAAGCCACAACAATGGGTTGGTCTCATGATAAATTAAGATTTTCATGTGTAGACAACATTGGCTTAAAACAATTATGGAAACTAATTGCATTGGATACAAATGCAACAACAACAACAAATACAACGTCAACAACACCACCACCACAAGCACAATCATCCACACCAACGTCAAACACAACATTGCCAACCTCAAATACAAAAGTAACATCAAATTGTACTACAAAACACAACAACAACAACACAAATAATCATTGCGATAAGAATAACAGAAATCATAACAACAACAATAACAATGAGGTAAGTGTATGATATATGTATATATATGAATGTAGTAAAAAAAAAGGAGATTAATATTTAGAAGTAATATTTTTTTTATTAGAATTAATTTCAATTTTTATCATTTAATTAAATACTGTAAATAAAACAAAATAACATAAATATTAAAGCATTGATTAAATTTCTTTGAAGCTTCTCTTATTAAAAGTTATTAGCTTTTTTTTCCTAAATGCAAAATGTAGCCCCTCACTCACGAATACAACAATTAGAGCTTTCGTGTGAAATTGAAATTATTTTAGAAAACGTTCTTACATATTGACCATATTAAATCACTATTGAAATACACAGTTTGAAAATACAATAGATTTAATAGATTCAATGTAAACCGAACACATAATTTCGTTTATATGCTTTCTAGACTTTTCATACAAAATTATCATGCAAACATTGTTCAAAATCTTTACGTATTTATTTTAATTTTTTTTTTTCTGTACTTTTTCTATCCTAAACTTGTTAATTTTCAAAGTATACATAAATTTAAACACAAAATAAAAAAAATTACAAAAAAAAATGAAAGAAAGAAAGAAAAAACGTGACTTGCGTCACCATCTTACACAGTAATATAGGCAGACAGACAGACAGACAAACTAAATGACTTACGTATGGACGAACATAAGTTATATGGCAACATGATTTCTATAAAATGCTTTAGTCATACAATTTACTCATACAGAAATGATTGTTGTTGATCGATACAATTATAGGAATACCATCGTATCATAAATTATGTAAAACGCTTGCTTATAATATCACTCATCTTCACACACACACACAACGCATACAAACAAACACACCCATTATCTGCAACAATACAAACAATAGCAATAACACTTTCTTTAAAAAAAAATATGGAGAGTGAAAGAAAGATATCAAATAAACACGGATATCCGTTGCATACCATAGACATGTGTAAGCAAATATACGGATCATAATGGTTAAACCTTTTAAAGGTGAATAAATTGATTAAATTAATCACCAAGTAATTAAGTTTAAGCCAAGCTTAAGTTTATTTATTACTTCAATAAAACAATAAATAAAACAAGTCTTAAAAGAAATCTAAACACCATTCACCATTTTAAAACAAAAACAAAAAACATTTTCTCACATGCCATTAACAGACAATTGACGTCACAAATGTGCCAGAAACCAAGTGTTACTAGTGAAGACCGAAATAAATGGAAAATAAAATTAAAGAAAAAAAAAACAGCGACTAAAAACTATTTAATTTATTTTGCATGGAAACCATAATTAACTTAAGCAAAATAAATCAAGGCTTTCTAATTTTTCAAATATCTAAACAAGAAGAAGAATGAAATTTAATTTTAAACCGTTAGCAGGGCATTGTAGTGTATTGTACTTGTGTATTGTACCTTATTAAGCACGTGAAAGTAACAGCACGTAATTTGTAACTACATATACTCAGAGTATATCATTTAAATTAGTTATTAGCATTTAAGTATATCGAACACAAAACAAATCAAATTGTAAAAACTAAATTATAAAAAGAACAACACTGTATTGCCATGTGAAAGATTCATTGCACTTTAGCAACAGTAACAAACAAATCTGTAAAGTTAGTTAACATAGCTTAAAAATGTTTAACTAGCATTAATTATTTAATAGATTATTTACATTACATCTTATAAACGTTAAATGACATTTTATTTTTCCCTTTTTTTTTACATTTTCTTTGACATGAATGTCTGTCAAATAGAATTGAAAACTCAAAGCCACGTGTAAAACATTTTAACTAACAATTCATTTAAAAAAAAAAACCAGGTTTAAAAATAACTTTTTTTGTGGCAGTTTGTTTATTTATGCAAGTTTTAATAGCTATTTATGTATTTTTAATTACCTTTTAAGGTAATTGGCTTTCATTTCAAATTAATTAAAAATATTATTTTGTTTTTTCAATGTTTTTAGAAATAGATTCTGAAATATTTTTTTAATGTTATCATATTGTACATACAAATACATATACATGGCGCTATATGTTCATATTCATTCGTTGCCAATTGTATTAAAATTCTTTTGATATATAAATTGTTAAAAAAAATAAAGAATACAATAACAATACACATTTACTATAATACTTATTGTATTATTTTTTGGTTTTTTTTTTATTATTATTTGTCAGTTTTTAATAAAAGATAAGAATAATAATAATTTTAAGAGCGTTGTGTTTAATTTCATCTTTTTTTTTTTTTTTTGTTTATAATTTAAAAGCACGTATATTCCCGTGTACAATGACTTCCTAAAACGAGACCCTGAATAATTAGAGCTATTGTTCTTTATAAAATGAAAAAAAAAAACACAAAAACAAAAATAACAATTCACGCACAATATAAATTTAAAATCTAAATGAGTTACGTGTTTATCAAGTGTAATGTAGTATTAATTATTTTGTTTAAACAAAAAAAAAATAATATTCTAAAACAATAATTAAAATGTTGTTTTAATTTTTATTAAGAATAGGTTGGCAACTCATATTCATATCATAATTCTAATACTTCGGTTTTAATAATTACAATTTTCAATTCATTTAACCTAATTACAAAATTTTTGTATTCTGTTTATTCTATAATTACACATGCTAAGCGAGCAACACAAAAAATAATAAAAAAAAAGTTGTAAAATTTTAACGATTTGTACTTGTTACAAATATTTAAGGTTTCATTAAACTTTAACAATAATAATTACAAAAAAAAAAAAACTTTCAATTGTTAATAACTTTACGTTCCATATCTTGCAAAATATAAATTAAATAATACGTAGATTGTGTAAAAATTTAATACTAGTCAAGAGATGTTTTTCTATTAATGAAATATTTAAATTTTATCTGTGGGCTTTGTTTAAATATAAAACTAATATCATTATTCATATTAAGTTTTTAAGCCAGTTCAATAACCTTAAAGGTTGTATTTAAATAAATTTATTAAGAATCTATTTTTATTTTCAAATTGTCTAATAGAAAACATGATTTCTGTTTCCAATAATTCTTTAATAAATTGTTATTTTGTTTTTTATCATTAAAAATCAATTATTTCCGGCATAAATACTTTAATTCAAAAAAACTTTATTAATTTTTAACAATTATTTCAAATAAATCCCACGCCAAATCTTGCAATAAAACAAGTTCAAGTTAAGGCCAAGGACTTACTACTACACTTCTATGTTTAAGAGTCAAGGTTGGGTTAGCACAATTATGATTCAAAAAAAAAAAATCTAAAGAACAAAGTCTTAATTTTTTATTTTGTCATTATGTATTATTAATATGAACGAAGCTGGGAATCTCTTTATTTATTTTTTAATTTTGTTTTGTTACTCATTTTTTTTTTTTGCTTCTTAATGAAACAGTCACAGTCTTCTTTATTCAATTTTTAAGTCATGGTTACTTTTTGTGTGTGTAATGTGTTTTTTTTTTTTTTTTATTAAAGTTTTTTTTTTTACAACGTAAGCGGTTTTACAAGGTTTTATTGATTATTGTGGTCTATCTCATTTTTAAAATCTTCTACTTCATGCATTTCTATACACACACGTTTTATTATATGTCTAGAAATCTAGAGATCTAGAACTTTATTATTTTGTAGTTCATTGAATTCAAGGTTGTAAATATAGCAGCAGATGAAATACTAGTTTTTTTTTTTGTTCTATAAAAAAATGCGAAATAAAAATAAATAATAACAGACATAACTTTAAAACACATTAATTAACAACTGGGTTGATTTACATTTTATGCTCTACAGCTTCTGCTTTAATAGCATAACTGTAAAACATTCAATCACTCTCTTTTGTCTAACAGATATAATTACACACCACCTCACTAAATGTAGTTTTTTTAGTTAGAAATTAAATCCAAAAAATAAATAAAATAGTGTTGGCAACGTAATAAAATAATTTTATTAAACTTTAATTAGGATTTTATTTATAAATTTTAACTGTTAACAATAATTTCTATAACAAAAATGCTTTAGAAAATTGATACAATCTAAAAAAAAATTTTTTTAAAATATAAAATTATTTATTTTCAATATATATTGGCTTCATAGTTTTGCCTTATTGCAAATTGCTTAGAATTGGTTTTAAATCAAAGTTTATTTTTTTATTTATGACTAATTTAAAAGAATTCATAAAATTTTCAACTAATTGGTGTTTAAAAAAATGAAATATTTACTCAAGAATTGTTTTTTTTTCTAAATTCATGTTTAATTCAATTCCTTATAGAAATAGCTACAGGTGTTTTAATTGTAACAAAATAACTTAATATTTATTACAGCCACAACCACAAAAAATCTATATGAAATAAATGTGACGTCAATATTTAATAAAAATTCTCTCAATAATTGTTTAAATCAAAAGAAACTGTGAACAGAAACAGATTTATTGCACAATTGTTTTATTTTTTCTTTTGTTTGTTTTTTACTTTTTATTAATTGTTGTCTACAAGTTATTTAAAATTGTTTAAATGGTTTTATAACCACTTAAGGTTTATAAAAGTAGAGAAAAATCTTCTTTTTTATTTCACGAAAAAAAACAAAAAATCATTAATTGAATCTGTATTCGGTTTTAAATGTGTTTTAATTAATTTTCTGTATAACCCCTCATATAATGACTTTTAAAAAAAATGAAAAGCTTTCATGGTAAATATTGTTTTATACTCAGTTTTATCGTTTATAAACAAATATAGCCTAAAATTAAGGACTTGTATGTATTTAAAATTATCAAATATTAAATAAAGATTATAATAATAAACCAGCAGAGAAGATAAAAAGCCATAATAATAGTACATGCGGAGTAAAATAAGCCATCAGGTTAGAAATACGTTGTCACTTGCATGTATCGTTGAGATGACAGTAAGAAAATATTATGAAACAAAAGGCAAAATTTTTAACGTTATTAACGGTAAATATTTATTTAAGATAAAACAAAATACGGCATATAAGACTACCGTTAATAAAAAAAAAGCAAAGTTTAAAACTTATAAAAAGGGATATTTGAAGTAGAGAAATGCTTGTCAATAGAACTACATGAAACGAATACTTTCAGTTTAATTCTTCTAACAAAACCTTTAAATTTTACATTAAATAATTTTATATATTTACGCCATAGATATGTATATGAAAGAAAATATGTCTATTTAAAGCTGAACTTAAAATGTTGAATGTTTGAAAATGATTCATTCTTTTCAAAGCTTTGTGTGAAACGACCTATTAAAGTGTTGACTTTTACCTATGACTGTTTTAGTTTTAGTTTTAAAAATGCGCAATATTTATTAGCTAACTTTTGTTTTATTTTTTTTTTCTATATGTAAATAAACAATACAAATTTATTATTTTAATATTTATAAATCATAGCAAAAGTAAAAGAAGCATCAAACCAATTCTGCGCTACACTATACAGTTTTAATTTATGGTAATAAAATATCCATAAAAATAGTTTTAGATACACTGACTATAGATTGTAAAGAAAAAAAAAGCCACCCACAAATAATTTTTTCTTTAGAAATCTGTCGTATGAACAATAGTAGCTTTCTGAAACCAAGCAGGTTTTGGCCATAAAAAAGTAATAACTTTTAAAATATTATTGAAACAATATGAATAATAATTTTTAATTTAGATATGATCTCAAATTAAAATATTAATAATAATTTCTTTCTTATTTGTTAGCTCATTCTAGTCTTCTTTCTAACACCCTATCATTTATACCATAGACAACGTTGCCAACTTACTAAAACGAATCGAGTGTTATTTTTAAACTTGTTTTCAAAAGATTTATAGAATATTTATGTAAATCTGCCTATTATTATTGTAATTTTTTTTTTCTATTATAAATTCTTACACGTTTGAAATGTTAGGAAACCAGTCGTCGCCTGTTTAAACGCTTACTGTAATTGTAATAAGACGAGCTTAACAAAACCTGAAGTGAATTTTTAATTTCCATTAGAAAATCTTGGAAAAACTAGCACTTATTCATTGAATATAAAATTTCATAGACTTTCAAAGCAAAAAAAAAAAACAAAAGATGAGAGTTAGGAAAAAAAATTAACATATAAATGTTAATGTCATATGCCACATATAACAGATATATAACAATTACAATCATACAATTTAAATAAAATAAGAAAAAATATATTTTACTAAGGTCAATAAAAGGAAGGAAACTTATTTAAATAAAGTGAAAAATAATTAAAGTGTTGCCAATTGTTATTTTTTTAGAATGTAGTTACAGCTTGTTATTATATATAATAACTACAATAAATTTTATTATTGCACATTTGGATGAATAAATAAATAACCGGAAATCTTTTATTTATATATATATAATATTGTAATTACTGTCAAATTTAAGTAAAAAATGTAACTTTTTATGGCTAATAAATCGTTAGGGCCAGTTTCACAGTTGTTTTTATTTATTAAATCAAGGAACTAAAATTAATTTTTTAACACTGTAGGGTGAAAGGGTTTACAAAAAAAAATCCAAAAACAAATATAAAATGACAATAAATATTATAATTCTTTTTGCGATTTTATTTTTTTAAACCAAAAATTTATGCAAGTGACGTCAAAAAATCCCAGCAGTATTACTAATATGTATGTATACACCATAATTTTGAGACCAGTTTTAAGCCAAAAACAAAAACCAAAAAGACATTAAAAAAAAACTACGTCAATTTTGTATAAATTTAAAAGCTACTTATAGAAATTCATTAAAAAAATGTATGTAAAAAGAGAAATCTTTTAAATCCTTTAATTATTTTCTTATAACAAATGTTAACTTAAAATTTATTTTGTGCACATAACTATTTTGTAAAAAAAAAAAAAATTCACAGTATAACATAAAAAGTAAAAAAAATAATGTTTGTGTTCAGTTTAAGTTCACACATTAAGGTCAGTATTGACGTCACTAAAATACAGTAATATTATTTTTTCTTTTTTTTTTCAAAAAAACAATAACAAAATATGTATGTATGTATATGCATTGAAAATTATAACAAACAAAACAAAAGTCGTAAATTACAAATTTACATTATTTATAGTTTTGTAATAAACAATACCGCATAACAAAGAAATAAATACAATAAGACATAATTAAAGCTTTTGGCAACTCTTATAACATAATATAACAGTTCTCAAACACTCTCATTAACAACTATTCATAAACAACAGTGTTAACAACAATCCTTTTTTAACATTCCTGCAACAAGATAATCAATCAAATGTAAGAAAAACGTTTTGCAATACTTAACGTATACTGATTAGGAAACATCAATAAATCCTTAGCATATAGGCTAACAAAAATAATAATGAACAAGTGTGCAATCAATGTGTTTGAAAGTGATAGATAATATTAGCTAATCTAATGCGGTTATACATTTTAAAATAATTAAAGCTTGGTGGTTTGTACATGATTTTTTTTTTGTGTTTGTTTAAATTTTTAAGTACATTTTTTATCATTTCAATTTATTTCAACAACCAAAAAATGTTATAAATTATATTTAAACTGTTTTAATGATAACAAAACAATCAAAAAGTATTTGTAGTTGTTTTTTTTTAATCGTGAACGTGATAACGTCGTTGTCACTCAAAAGCATTTCATTTTTAATTTAGTAAATTTAACAAAAAATATTTATATTCGGTAATATGTTTTATTTTTTTTATAAGAAAAAGCTTATTAAATATAAAATAATAAAATAATATTTCAGTATTATATTAAAATTTATCTGGTTAAGTTGTAAAAATAAAGAAATTTAATTAAAATGAATTTTAAAGTAATTATTTGTGTATTTGCAAACTGTATTCATTAATTTGAATAGCTTCTTCAAAAAAAAAAAAAAAACATATAAGCTATAATGAATTTAAATATTTTGTATATAACAATTTGAGTTTAAGCTTTAAATATTAAACAACATGTCTTCTTTTATTTATCTTTGCAGAATATCTCATATGGTAAATTGTGAAAATATAACAGATTTCTTGGGTCAACGTGATTTTGATGCACCCAGTCGCATGTCTTTGCTAAAATTTCTTGCTATTGTAAGTACTTGCAGATTACTTAAAACAATATTATTTATTGTTATTATTATTATTCTTACGTTTAAGTGCAAATTAAAAATTACAATATTAACAAACAATTATATTAAAACAACATTAAGAAAGAAAAGATGGGAAAAGAAAAAATAACGAACAATTCCATAAAATTTTCCGTGAATGGAATATTTTCTCTGGTCTTTAAGCAGACAGGAAGACAACAAACCCGAAAACAAAAAAGATTTATACAAAATAAATAAGACGGTGTTATGTTATTTGCTTGCCATTTTTTTTTTTTTTTTTTAATTATTTAAATTTGCTTTTTAAAAAAGAAAAAACGAAACTTTATAACGCCTAGTGTTCACTAAAACAAGGCGATTTAATTTTTCACATTAGAGCCAAGTATATTTACATATATAAATAAGGCTTAAAAATAGTTTTCTCAACTTTAAAGCCAAGAAGAAATTTTTTAATAACTGTGAAAGTTTCTTTTCCTAAATATGTACGTATACATATTAAATGGAGAAAATGTGGGAAATTAAACCACATAGGGAATGATACTTTTAAATTACTTCTCTGAAGTATTTACATGCATATACATATGTACATATATTTCTTTAAATTAAAATGTAATAAAAAATGTTTATATTTTGTTTTAATTAAACTAACTCATTAAAAGAAAAAAATTCTTATTTTTTCCAAAACTGATAATAAAAATATATTTCTTATTAAACATAAGCTGATGCAATTTCATCATTTTTAAAGAATATCATCTCGTGTTTCTTTGCGCGTAACAATAAAAAGTGAATTTTTCTTGTTACTGGCCTATTTTAAACCGAAAATAAAACAGCCACCTTATCATTTAAATACCATTCCAGTCAAGTAACCCAAACAATTTGCGTCATATAAACACTTTTTTATTGTTATTACAAAGTCCCCTTTTTTAATCACATTATTACATATTCCTTTTTATTTAATTAAATAAACAAATTCATATTAAAAGGTAATTAGACATGCACTACCTAACATAACAAAATATGTAATGGAAATAATGAAAATTAAATAATAACACTAGTCTAACAGTAATTAGAAATTAGACACACCCTCTTTATGATATTTGTTATTATTTATTATCATTTATAATAAAATAAAGAAAAACTTTTGTTATACCTAGAAAAGGTAGCAAAACAAACGAAATGGAAATTTTTTTTATTAAAAATAAAGCGGAAACAAAAACCGTTTAAAAATAACAAAAAAAAAAACAATTGTCATTTTGCTTCTTTTATAATCGTTCACATTCACCTTATTTATAGACAATCGAAATTCTTTTTAAATTAATAACTTATTTTAAAATACTATTTATTCATCCGCCTTTAAAGATAAATCAAGTCAGACGTTTAGTTTCCATTTTTTTTTTCCTTTCGATTTACATAAATTATACGAAAATAACTTAATATTACTAATAATAAATCAGTATTAATTTAGTACCAAAATTTAAACTTGTTTTTTTTTATATTTTTGCTTTGTGCCATAAAAACCAATTAATTAGTTACAACAACATACGTGCGTCTAATAAATATTTAGCCTTTAGCCATAAACAATTAATATTAAATGCTTAGCTTTATGCTGTCTGGCCCTTTATTTACTTTTGCACCCTTTTGATGGATTTATCAATAGATAATATAGTTTCTTTTTAAGTTTTCTGTTTCTATCCGAAGCAATGGAATTTTTTTCATCGTTGTTTTTCCCCTTAAGAATATTTCTTCTTTCGAAACACTAGAAATGATTGTTTGTTCGTATTAATATTCGTTTTTCTTTAAATAACAAATAAAATTAATGTTTAATTTGGCTTATCACTAAATAAATATTTCTTCTCTTTTCGGTTTATTTGCAGAATGCTTTGGAATTAAGTGCCCCAGCAACACCGGTGCTACTACAGCAGCAACAGCAACATCAAAACAACAATAATAATAAACAACCGTTAGGCTGGTTACAACTTTCCGGTCATCCCGAAAGCATAGTACCCTGTTCCAGTGGTGTAGTTCGTAAACGTGTAGCTACTTTCTCCGATTACGAGGTATTGGCGTATCAGCAGTTGTCTCGGGAGCCCCAGACCAGCAAAATAGTACCTGAATTTTATGGTTGCGTACAATTAGAGTCCGGAGAAATGTTTATTGAATTGCAAGATTTGCTCAAGGGCTTTAAGGATCCTTGCGTAATGGATATTAAAATGGGTTGCCGTACTTTCCTTGAATCCGAAGTAGGCAATAAAACTCTGAGACCCGATCTTTATCAGAAAATGATAAAAGTGGACCCTTCAGCACCCACTGCCGAAGAACATCAACAGCAGGCCATTACCAAGCTGCGTTATATGCTGTTTCGTGAAGCCATGTCCTCCTCTCAAACAAAAGGTTTTCGCATTGAAGCCTTAAGGCTTAAAAGTAAGCCACCCATGAAAGATTTAAAAACCGTACGCACCAATGAACAAATTGCCCAAACCATTGAAGAATTTGTCAGCGCTAAGAAAACCATACAAAAGGATTTAATCAAACGTTTGAAACATATGCGTACGGTTATGGAAAAATCACAATTCTTTCAAACTCACGAAATAGTGGGCTCTAGTATTTTTATTGTATACGATGACTGTAAGGTCGGTTGCTGGTTAATCGACTTTGCCAAGTCAAGACCTTTAGGCGATAACATGACAGTCAATCATCGATCAGACTGGCTGCCCGGCAATCGTGAAGAAGGTTTACTTAAAGGCATGGATGAGCTTATACACTCATTTGAATCGGTTTACAACAAACAATATTCGAGTACCCGAAAATTTTTGCAAATCTAAAAAATTATTATTTTGGAATTTCCCTTAAAGTAAAATCTCCTAAAGACTGATTACATTTTTGTAAATGCTTTGTATTAAGTATCATCCATCTCTACCAACCACATTATATCATTTATTAATTACTTAAGTCTACATACATAGTTGAAAAGAATTTTTTTTATAATTCTCTTAATTATTTTCCATATTGGAAAACCTGTTTTGTAGTTAATTGAAAGACTTTTTTTTATTTAAATATTGTATTTTTTGCTCGTTTTGTTTATCGCAGATATGTAAATGGAATTTAAAACAAACATTTAATTTTCATCATCATATTCTGCACATTTCAAAAAGTATTGTATTTCATAATTAATAACAACAAAACAAAAAAAAAAAAGAAAAACTGTAAAAGAAAATGAAATGAAGATTTATAATAAACAACTATTTATTTATTGTTACTGTAAATATTAAAATTTATTCGAAAACTCTCCTCACTTACTTAATTATTGTGTTAAGTTTTAGTTAATCATTTAGAATTAGAATTTAAGAACCATCCTGCTTGCTTATCCCCCAAAAAATTTAATATTACTTATAAATATTTAAACACAAATGTATACTGTGTAATTAAAAAGAAAAATTAAAAAATTAAAAAATATAGAATATATATCATATACTTAAATACAAACTTATTTTGTTAAAAGAAAACTTTTGTTTTATTATTTTTATTGGATTTTAGACGACCATTTTAAGATTGCTCAATTAATGTTTGGACATTAAAAAGACACATACACACACATGGGTTTGTACGAAGGTTGCAATTATGGAAAACCTACTATTACTGCCCATGCTTTTGAAATTAAAGATATTGTAGACGAGAAGACCCTTGGTCTTGGAACAGAAACGATCCATTGTGGTTACCTTTGTTAGCATTTAGTCAGCAGTGTTTAACAGCATTTGTTTCTTATGTTAACTAAAATGAAAATTGTGACGAAAATTCATAATAGAAATGAGATATTTTCATCTGACATATAGAAAGGGATTGTATGTAGATAGGTAAAACAGATAAACACACTTAGGCCACGTTGGATACCACATTCTTTAACTTCCCCATGTCCTTTAAACATTATAAACTTCTTAAACAGAACAGTGAGAGACACTTAGACAATTCCTACTTTCTCTTTCCTCTATTTCATTCTTTTAACACAATACACTTTACAATTACGGGCTCCTATATGGGCCTGCTTTGTACAATGGAACGAATATAAAAAATCAAGCCCTTCAGTTACACAAACAATACAATTTTTACATAAGTTTAACGTTACGTATGATTGACTTTTATTTGCCAATAAAAAAGCGACCACTTATACGTATGAGCACTATCTATAATGAATTAATCAAAATTAAAAAATAATATTTTTACAACATGCATGGTACACGTACATAAATAAAAAAATGTCTGTTCATATCATGACATATATTTTATAAAAAATACGTCTTTAAGAAAATTTTAAATTTCCGATAAACATAAAAAGAAATGTAATTTTTCTTTATCTTGCAACTCATAAAAAAAGAAAATAACACAGAAACTATTTTAAAATAACAACAGAAAATCAAAAAATAAGACTAAAAGAACAACAAGAAAACATTCGAGATAAAATAACGAAAGAAATTGCAACAAAACAAAAATAAATTTTTCAAATGCTTTTCAAGCCGTTTCTTTACTAATGGGCGGCAGACTGGCTACCCCAATAGAGTCATAAAACATATAAAAAGAGCGAAATCAGAACCAGATTAATAGAGAGAAGTGTAGAGCATACGTCATTACTACATCATGAACCATCGAAAATGACAGCAACAACAAAGTCATCACAAGCATATCAAACATAATATTACATGACTACACAGCCGGCATAATTATTATGCAAAAAAAAAGAAATCAAATTTGCAAAATAATTTTCTAAACTCGAGAGCGAAGGAAGAAAGAAAACATAATGCCGGAAATAGATGAATTTAAAGATTTAATAGTAAGTGATAAAAACAATTGCAATTGAATTAATACAAAAAAAACTGTTTTTTTTTGTTTTTAGTCTGTGATTATTACAGTTTTAAATGGTGACCAATGGATTGACAATTGTTTAGAATCGATTGTTAAGCAAACAATTGTACAATCGCTGAAACAGAAAACAACAACATCAAGCGACGAGCAATGGCAATATGAGGCGCAGAATCCATTTTTGACAACCATGACCCACACACTAAACACCACACAGACCCTTACAGCAACAAGTCAATTAAATAAAGTGTTTATCAAACCTGAAACAAGGCCGGTTCATATAGAGGTTTGTGTCTTTGATGACTGCAGTTGCGACAATACGCTTCAAATACTAAACAAATGGCCAACACGGCTTAAAAGAACTCTATAATATTGAAATGAAAATAATTGAAAACTCTACAGGAAAATCGAAAGGAGGTCTGTTATTATTCAAATGGGTTTAACAGTAGTAAAAACAATTTCCGTTGGTTATTTCAGTTGGTTATGGACGCAATAGGGCCATAGAGGCTGCCAAAGGTAATTATTTATGTTTCCAGGATATAGACGATGAAATGCTACCAGAAAGAATCTCACAGCAATATAATTTAGCCCAAAAATTCCAAAATGCGGTAATTAAACTTAATTTAAAACTTATCTGTGGTAATGGAAACGAAAACAATTTTTTTTTTGTAAACATTTTTAGATAATTGGTTCAAAATTTATACGCATACCCAGCCATTCAACATGTCGTTTTACGAAATGGGCTAATGAACTGCATACCGACAAGTTAATGCTACAAATTTACACCTCAAACGGTCCTACAATCATAATGCCCACATGGTTGTGTCATCGTCAAGTTTATGATCAAATAAAAGGAGGTTTTTCGGAGGAAGGCAAAGGTTGTCCAGAGGATTTGATATTCTTCTATAGCCACTTGGATAATAAAGGCCTTATAAAGCGTGTAGAGGAATGCTTACTAAAATATCGTTATCATACAGAGGCTACTACATTTACAATACAAGCTAAAACAATATGGCATATAAGACTTAAGCATTTGCTAGACAATGTGCTTACAAAACTCCCCTGGTCTAATGGGTTTTCCATTTGGAATGCTGGCAAACAGGGTAGAAAATTCTTTAGAGATTTACCCGAAAACGAAAAGAACAATGTTAAAGCCTTTCTGCGATGTAGACAAAAGTAAGTTTATATTATAAAATACTAAATACTTAAACAAATTAAAATGTTGGTTTTATTGCAGATAAAATTAATAAATTGTATAAATACTATGATGGACAGTTACGGCAAACGACATATTCGATACCAATAATACATTTTTCTGAAGTTCAGCCACCCGTAGTAATATGCATGAAACTTGATTTAACTAATGGGGATTTTGAAATGAATTTACAAAGTTTAAATTTTATCGAAGATAAGGACTACGTATTATTTACTTAAATATGAAGAATATTTTTTAAATGATTTTGTTTCGTATTGTAAAAAAATTTCAATATTTTTAGAAAAACGTAGTGGTACTTTTATTATATAGAATTCAGCAGCAAAACAACTTATTACATTTAATATTCCTTTTTGTTGTAATAAAATACATGATTTTAATTTAAACTAATGAACTAAAATATTATAAAAATATTATAAAATATCTTACCCGTTTGAATAGATGTTTGATAATACGTTGACACGTAATTAGCCTGCTCAATAGGTCTTTTATGTGCGAAATTTTATTATAGCGTTAATTTTTGTATTCAATTTAAACTCCATAAATGAAATAAGTGTTTTCATATAGCCTTTAAGAGTTTTCTTTATTAAAATATCCTTGCACTGGACAATATTGGTAGTACTTTTAAAAACCAATTTCAGCTGTGTTACGACAAATTATTGGTGAAACTACGATGATATAAAATAATATATAAATTTTTCTCATAGTTTTCTATTTTTAATAGATTTACTTAATATTAATACTCAATTTACTGAAAATAAAAAAAATAAACATAAGCTTACCTTTTGTAAAAAGGTATTAAACGAAACTTATTAAGAAACATAGAACAAAGTTGGCATGAAAATGTTAAAATTATTTAGCTACTGTAACCTAATCTATCAAAAACTGAGCCGGACTTAGAACTTTTGTGTGAAGATTTTTCAATATTGACTCTACCCAAACGCTTTGATATGACAGATACTGATGATGAAGATGAGGACAATTTCTTATCTGAAGGTATTGTTTTACCCAGTCGCTTATGAACTGGTAATTCATGGCGAGATAAAACCTCATCGGCCTTCATTTTAGACAAAGTTTTTAATTTTGTTGGTGGTGAAGCTTTGAGGTTTAGAGATTTTTTTGTTGTATGTAATTTAGAACCTAAAATTTTAAAAATAGTTTATCATCATTTTGTTAATATTAATTTCTTTAAGTACTTACTTAAGCCTAAGCGCGCTTTAACGCTGCCTGGTTTATCTTTAAGCGAATCTTGTCTAGCTCTAAAATTTTTTCTTGCCGGCGAAGAATGACGTCTAGGTGCAATTTCTCGTACTTCGGCTGTAGAAGCAAATTTTACAAATTTTTCACTACCACCTGACGTCTCCATATCGTCGTACATATCCTCATCGGAGGCTTCCAAACTCTCATCCTCATCACTATCCTTCTTAAGGGGCACTTTTTTGCACCAAAATAACTTTCTGTTTGATGGGTTTAACAATAGTAGGTGCCACTGCTTTTGCCTTAATAATTGTAGAAAGACGCTGGAAAAGCAATAAGTATTTATGAGGCAAATAATATTCCGAGAAATTTGGTAGTACTCACATTCTTAGCTGTATTTTTTAATATAGGCTTTATTTGTTTTGTCACTGTATCATCATTAGCTTTGCCACCCAATCTAGAAAATATGGATGATGATGTTTGTATGGTCTTAGTACCTATACCTGTTATACGCATCTTGATATCTGAACCTTCTGATGAACTTTCATCATTGTCGACAAGCTCTATAGTATCTTTAGAATTTTTTGCCAATCTTTTAAAAATATCAGATTTGTCTTTAGAAGCCTCTCTATCTGAATACACTGTAAGGAATGGAATTTTTTTTTTACTAAACCACATTAAAAACCGCTAAAATCTTTATGAAACTTACATTTAGCTTGTTTCGCCAAAATCTGTTTACTTCGTTCCGTTGTACCTGAAGGCAATTTAATTTTGTATTTACCCTCATGTTCGGGCAAGACACGGCGTGGTTTAACAGCGGTTAAAGGTGTCACAACTGCAGCTATATTAGAACTAGAGGTGGCTACAGAAGCTGTAGCTGAAAATAAAATAGAGGTTGTTTTTAAAAGGTTTCTAACGTACTTTTTTTTATCACATACATTTAAGACGAATTTTAGTTTTCTCTACGGGTGCTATGGGGTTTGCTTGCACTGCTGCTAATGGGTACATGGCTTTCAGAGCTTAGAACTTTTTCTCTGGCTGTTTGATCACAAACGGTTTTTGCATGCCTACATAAAGCAAGCATTAAAATAAGGCAGTCCTTTGGTCTTTCATTATAATTATTTATTGGGCCTTACCTTAGAATAGCTATTATGTCCCCCATTAGAGTTATGCCCATTTCCCGCAAATATTCCTTATTTAAATCCATCAACATGTCCACTTGTATACGATTCTCCACAAATATATGGGCGTATGTTGCAGCTGCCGGTGAAGGTATACCAGAAGCATTGAAAAACTTCACCCATTGTCCTTAAAAACAAATTATTAAATAAAATATAAATAATAAATATCAACTTTAAGTACAAAATGTGAGGAATCTAAATATGACAATAAAAGAAACTGCTAAAAATTGTTTACCACACGATTCAACTTGAATAAATAAAATATAAACCTACCGGCCGTTGTAGTCGACATTTTATTTCTCTCTGTTATTATTTATTTGATTCAATAAATAGTTTAAAAGTAATAAAAATATTATACAGTGCTTAAAATAGAAACTATTTTTTTTTTACAAATTTTATTCAGGGGTCGCCATTGTCAAAACACACCAAACTATGTAATGTCAAATTGGTAAAGCACGCAACTGTCATAGTTACTGAACACACTCCCTAGGAACCAAACTAACAATGAAAATATAAAATAAATAGTTGGAAATTAATAGAAACTGAATTGATAGCTATAACTTCTAAGAAACACACACAATTCTATGTATAAATATTTAGTGATATTTAGTAATTTCATTTCATCTTAAAAACAAAAATTGAGTCTGGCAGCTCATCTTATAAAACAGAGTGACAGCTGCAAATGCAACTAAAAGTAGTTTTCTTAACTTTCGCCCCAAAATAATGCTATAAACATTGTTTTATGTGAACCTAGCCCAAATAAAAATCCGAAATGTTATTAATGAACTACGATTACGTCGAAAAATTCTTGGAAATCTTTAAATTCTACTTGGCCTTTGTCAATTTTATTGATGTGGTTGTGCCAAATCAAAATCGAACTCTTTGGACGCGTGAAGAATTTCGCCAAAACGAACGCGAGTTGTATAGTTTATATAACGATCTCTTAAGGATAATACGTCAAAATAATAGCAAAGAATTTCGAAAATTTACGCGGCTTAATGTCTCTACGTACCAACATTTAATCAGTATTTTAAGACAGAAGCTGATTAAATATTCTCTCCGTAAACCAATACCACCGGAATGTAGACTAATGGTGACTTTAATGTAAGTTTGTGTGAAGATTATTGATAGTAATGGTAAGTTTAAAAAAAAATTTGAATAATCGTTGGAAATTTAAACGGTCAATTTTTAATACAGTTTTTTAATTGATAATCAATTTAGCTTTCAATTGATTATTTTAACGAATGCATATCGATAATGAAAATTGATACAAAATTGGCTTCGTCACTGTTATCGATATACATAATTGAATTTTGACGAACAGCATGAGTGAAAAATTGAATCGGAAATATTGAACACAAAACTGTAGTAGAAGAGTAATTTTATATTTTTGCATATTAAAAAATAAATCTGGCAGGTATAATGCTCGAACAGAACAGAATGTCAACTGCAAATGCAACTAGTAGAATTTTTTTAACTACCTCCATAAAATAATGCTATAAAAATTATTTGAATGTAAACCGATCGATCCCAAATAAAAATTCAAAACGTTATTAATGAACTACGATTACGTAGAAAAGTTGGTAAAAATCTGACGATTGAAATCGAACAATTTGTGCGAGAAGAATTCAGCCAAAACGAACATAAATTAAATAATTTATGTAACGATCTTTTATAGACAATAAATCAACGTAATAGTTACGAATTTAGAAACTAATGTTTTCACATTTAATAAGAATACCGCCGGAATGTAATATCTAAAAATTGTAATCTATTGTATTTTTCCATATAGAATTAAATTAAATTTATAAATTTATTGCACACTTAAAATTTTCTAAACTTTTATTCCAAAACTAAAATAAAATAGGGAACTAATTAAGGACTACAGATTATAAAGCAATTATTTAACTATAGTTATATGTAGATTAAATTATACAGCCATTTTGTTATCAATTTTAATATTATTTTTACTTTTTTAATTCATTTTAGCTATTTGGCCCATGATTCAGCAAGAACTTTATTGTCGTTAGCTTTTCGGATGGGAAAATCTACCGTTAGAGAGATTATTTTGGAAACTTGTCAAACGATTTGTGAAGAATTAGGACCCAAATATTTAAAGCCATTAACCGCTGATGACTATTTCGGTATTGCAGAAGAATTCGAAAAAGAGCTAAGTCTACCAAATTGTATGGGCTGCATTGACGCCGTTGAATTCAGTCACGATAAAAAGAGTTTTTCACCCATTGTTCTTTTAACTTCATGTAATGCCAAGTATCAATTTACCAGTGCCGATATTGGTCTACCAAAAGACTTAGTAGCTAAAGACAACATTATTAATAAACTTATAAAAAAGGAAGTTCCCATACCGAATAGTATGATTATGCCTGATACAGGCCTAATGTTGGCGCCATACTTTATAACGCCGCCAAGTTATCCATTTGTGGAGAATGTAATGAGGCCGTATCCTGGTAAAATTTTATCACCCGAAAAACATAATTTAAATGAAAATTTAAAAGTGGGATCGCGTATGCTAGAGAATACATTGGGACTTTTAATTTGGAAATGGAAAGTATTACAAAATAAATTCACCTGTCGCATTGATACCGGTGTTAAACCCATTATTAAGGCCACTATCATATTACACAACTTTGCTATGCAGCATGATGCCGCCTATTTCCATACGAAATTTGTCGACCATTACGATGAGGATAAAATGGAATATGTGCCTGGATTATGGCGTCAACAAGGCTTCGAAATACAGAACTCCAAAGTATTTTATGATAGTAATGCTAAAGATGAAGCATTTGCTAATCGGGATTTATTAAAAGATTACTTATATAATAAAAATGTCAATTAAACAATAAAACATAAGAATTAACTTAAAAATAATGTGTTATAGATGTTGTACATTGTTATTTGAGTTTTGCTGATGATTTACAATTTCCAGAGTAACCATTTCTAAAATTCTTTGTTGTAAACGCATTTGCGCTAAAGCTGGCAAATTGGCTTCTTCCACTTGTAAGGCTATACTATTAAAGAATACTTGATTTGATGAGGGTGGGGTAAAATGTTTCTTTGCGTTTTGTAATAGTGTTGTCATTTCATTGCAGGCTTCTTGTATTAACGCTTCTTTATCGTATTTTTTCCTTCTAATCTGTTCATTGTCCTGACGACTGCAGTTATTTGTACTACTATTGTTACCTGCGGTGGAGACATTAGCAGCGGGATTTGTGTTATTGGTATTACTGTTGGTGGTGGTAGTAGCGCCATCTATTTTCTTAACATAATCGTTTAAATCAAAATTTTCAATTTCAAAATCAGCTTCATTCGATAATTCGTGTTCATTGTAAATGGTAACATCGAACTGATTAACATCTGTGTCATTTTGATTTATGCCAATAGCAGCATCCGATTCATCGTCATAATTCTCTTCCGTTTTTAAAACAACACTGTTGAAAACAAAAACACATAGAATATATTACATACATTATTACTAATTTATAACACCTCTATATAATAAGAAACTTATTTCGATCACAATAGAATTAAGAAATATACAATTAAAAAGAGAAAACTAAAGCAGTCCTTCATGAAAGTACACAGTACTTCCATCAGACATTTACACTGCCTTCACCGTGATCAACTATTGCTTTGCTATATTTAGAGTTTCGCCTTCGCACTCGTTTCATTCTCTCCGAATTTTTTTAACAAACCAGAGAACAACACTGCTTTCCATTCGATATGGGTTTTAGTCCTTCACTGATATCAGTGGCTGTTTTACTGAGCGTCGACTAAATAATTCAGCAAGCAAAGTCTTGGATATCATCTGTACTTATACTGAAGCACTACACTTAATATCTTCAATATTATTGATTTCCTTAGAAAATTGTTTGTAAAATAGAATAGACTATTTTCTAGATAGAATACTTACTCTTCAAGTTGATTATTTAAAAAAGACATGGCATTGTAATACTGCCAGGTTCTAGTGGATAAAACGTCACCGTCATCTCCTTTTTTCATTTTTTGCTTGTAAGAACGTAAATAGGTGTCCCTTAAGTACTTCCATTTTAGCCGCACAGAAGTTGCTTAAATAAATAAAACGAAAACATGGCAGAGTTAAAGATTGAATTGATCCTGAGGAACAGAGGCAACTTACGATCTTTACGTATAATTCTACTAATCTCTTCCCATTTTGCTTGTTTTTCTTCCAAATATTTAACAGTACGATATTGTTTTTCATATAGCACAGGATTGTTTTTAACAAACTCTATTAATTTATATTCCATTTCTGTTTATTAAACATATATTTAACAAAATGTAACAATATAGCGTCGTACACTTAGGAAAATAATACACAATTAAGGGAAAATGACATTAAACATCTGGGCCTATACAACTTACCAGACTGTTATTGAATAATGTAAACAAAACAGAAACAATTTCTCTACACTGAACATACCCCTCCAAAAAAGGTAAACAAAAATTGTTTTCCTATTTAACACGCGGTTTATTTATTTATGTTTTATTAAATAAATTCACTCGGAAATCATGTCGAATTTTGAATTATTAAGTGATCAAGGCTTGCGTCTAGACGGCCGTAGACCCCATGAGCTACGTAGAATCAAGTGTAAATTGGGAGTTTTTGAACAACCCGATGGTAGCGCCTACTTGGAACAGGGCAATACGAAAGTTCTGGCTGCTGTTTATGGTCCTCATCAAGCAACTAGCAAAAGACTGGATATTAATGAAGTAGTAATTAACTGCCAATATAGCATGGCCACATTCTCCACAGCAGAAAGAAAAAATCGACCTCGTGGTGACAGAAAATCACAAGAAATTACTTTATATTTAAGACAAGCTTTAAGGGCCGCCATTAAAACTGAACTTTATCCGCGTTCACAAATAGATGTTTACGTGGAGGTATTACAAGCGGATGGTGCCAATTATGCAGTGGCATTAAACGCTGCAACTTTAGCATTGGTTGACGCCGGTATATGCCTTAAGGAATATGTAGTGGCTTGTACAGCATCTTTGAGTAAAAATAATATTCCATTAACGGATGTTTCCCACTTTGAAGAAGTTTCTGGCGGCCCTACACTAACAGTCGCTTCTTTGCCAACTTCTAATAAAATTGCCTTCATGGAAATGTCACAACGCTTCCATTTAGACAATTTGCCTAAAGTAATGGATCAGGCTTTGGCCGGTTGCCGTGAAATACAAGCTATTATGGAGACTGCTGTGCGCAAACATCTGATGCAAATGGGTTCGGCAGGTGACTGGAGTAATATAGCCAAATAAAAGATAATAAAAGTAATCACATTACCTTCAAAATTACATAAATTTTATATTTTATTTCACTCTCATATATGTTACAAATTATAGCCTATTTTCAGTTTTTAGTGTTTTGGTCTATTTCCTTCCAATTTTCTATTATTTCAGCCAATCTTTTTCTTCGAAATTCTATGGCTATTTTTTGTATAAGACTATTTAAATGTTCACCACCTTCAAAGAATTCTTTAAGATTGTGTACAGTGCCACCTTGTATACGGTGATCTGTTATGCGATCTTGTACAAAATTATAAGTACGAATTTTTTCGTTGCGATCCAAATTTCCTTGCTGGGATTTACGTGTGGCTTTGGTATTGGCTTCAGAGGATTCCAATTGTATTTGCACTAGTTTCGCTTGCAACTTTCTTAAAGCAATTTCCTTATTTTTAATTTGTGACCTCTCCGTTTGACTTTCTACCGCAATGCCTGTTGGTATATGCACTATACGTACAGCCGAATCAGTAGTATTTACATGTTGACCACCAGCACCACTTGCTCTTTTGGTTTCAATTTTTAAGTCTTTTTCGACTAGTACTACATTCACATTAGCCGGTCTTGGTATTACAGTTATTGAAGCTGTACTAGTGTGTATTCGACCAGATTTTTCAGTGGAAGGTACTCTTTGTACACGATGAACTCCAGCTTCATACTGTAAACGTTTGTATGAATTCTCATCATTAACTATTACATTAGCATGCCTTAAACCACCTATGTCTGTAATATCCTCTGCTAGAATCTCATAATCCCAGTTATTGTTATCAAAGTAATTCGTATACATGTCATACAGTTCCTTTGCAAATAGCATGGCCTCTTGGCCTCCCGCACCGGCATTAACCTCAAATATCAATGACGGATAGTATTCTGTGTCGGCTAAAGTAAGCATTTTCTCCATAAGTTCCACCTCAGTTTTTTTCATTAATCCTGTGTAGACATCGGCTTCTTCCTTGATCAACTGCTTCATATCCTCATCTTTCTCCGCGTCAATATCTTCTTGTGAAGGCATATTACCATTTAAGGCACGATGCTGTTCCAGCATTTTTACAATATCAGACAACTGAGCCATACGACTGAAATCTTCATCACTGCCAGTAGCATTTGTTCGCAAAATGTAAAATTCCTTACGCAAAGATTCCAAAAAATTTTGCATTTTCTCATTATGGAAATTCAAAACATTTGTGTTCGCTTCAGCTGTGGCAAATAAACGTTTACTGTAAAGAATTCTATGAATGTTTTGTAACTGTAAACTTAAGGTAGTGACAGTTTTATATTTTAGTAATTTATTAAAAAACATTGTTTCCAATTTTACGAACTAATTTTTTTTGCTATAAAATCAGTTTACTTGGTTAAATAACTCGTTCGCGTATAACGTTTATTTAATACATCAGCTGTTTTTGTTTACATGTTTAAAGGACAGAGTTGTTATAATAACATGTGCAATTGGTTTAAGTAATTTAAAATAAACCTGTTTTGTTGCTATTTTTATATATTTGTAGCTTTACGGTATATGTAAGGTATTTAGTACAAATATTAAACAAGTTTCCGTAGTGTAGTGGTTATCACGTGTGCTTCACACGCACAAGGTCCCCGGTTCGAACCCGGGCGGAAACATCAGACTCTTAGGTTTTTCTTTTTTTTGGACATACCAAAAAATTGGTTTCTTTTCTTTTTTAAGCTGTTAAAAAGTTACCAAAATTCTTAATTTCCTTTTTTACAAAGAAAAACAAAAACACTGTCTGTGTATCAATAAAAATAATTTAGTCCAGCTGTGTGTGTATGTGTGTGTGATAATGAAGTCAGATTAGGAGTTTGCTTCCAAAGTGGGGATTTATTTTTTATTTCGATTTAGATATACGTACGCGTGTATTTTATTAGATAGGAGCTAATATTATTATTAATTATTAAAATTATCTGTATTTATTATAGTAAAAGTTCGTTAATACATTAAATTATTTAATACATTTTGTTTTTTATATTTACCATTTTTTTTGGAATTAGAAAACAGTCTGGTAGCACTGAAGTTGTGTGTAGGTTACAAAAAGTTTGTTCGTTCAGAAACCCACCCCCTGCTTATTGTATTTAATTCTCACTTTCTTTTTCTGTGTAAATAAAAAATATGAAATACACAGAGGCCCCTGTGTCAATCCAATCGCATTGTGGGGTTGATTGTAGAGATTGTGTCTGTAATAAGAAAATTTCTCCTCTATTAGCGGAGTCTCTTTGGGTTAAAAAGCCACAATCGGGTATTTAGTGTGTATTTCTTTTGGCGAACTTTGAAATTGACAATGTATAAATCGGGAATAAATTTTGAAACCAGTCTGACAGCACTGATTAGCTGGCAGTTTTTTGTACACAAAAATCTTTTTTGCTTTTACTCTTCTAAAATGAAAAAAGGCGTAAAGTTTTGTTAGAAAATATGTGATTTATAAAATATATATACAAGTTTAAAAAAGTTACTAAAAAAACATTGATAATTATTTTGCTAGTAGTATATTTTCACCTTTTTTTTAATTGGTTGTAAAACGAAAATTAAAAAAGGCAGACAGACAGACAACAAGAAAAAAGTACTACAGAATATACAGAAAAACTAAATAAAGAAAGAAAAGAAAATTGCTGGCCAATTAAAATTAATTAAAACTAATTGAAGAAAAACTTGAAAAGCAAACTGGAATATATGTAAACACGCTTAACTGAAAACAAGTGGGTGATCATATATCCTGACGATTGTTTATTAAATATTTTTTGCTGTAAGAAGATGCCCCCTCTGAAATCTTATTCACCGCAAAACGAATATAACGGTAATGGGAATAATTCCCCTACCGACGCGTCCGGAGCTAGTGGTACTGATTCAACAGCCTCGAATTCCAATGGTACCACCACTTCATTGAATATAAATTCCCAACGTTCCAATAACAAACCACCACCGTATTGCAACGGCCAATATCCGTTTAAGGTACTGACCAACCTTAATCAACTACGTTCACAAAGACGTTTCTGTGACGTTGATATAGTGGCCGGTGGAGCTATTTATGCAGCACATCGTGTTATTTTAAGCGCTGCGAGTGCCTACTTTGAAGCAATGTTCAGACCGGAATTGGGTTTGAATGAGGTCAATCAAAAGACGGTAGTATTGCATACAATCGATGGTGAAATATTAAATATTTTATTAGACTTTATCTATACAGGAAGATGTGAAATCACACAGGTAAGTTCATGTACAAAATGTAACCTTTTTAATTATTACATTACGTACAAAATTTAACCTTAGAAAGTGTTAGTAAGTCTACTGGTTACAATGACTAAACATTTCCAGTTTGGAATGACTTAAAGTCATTTCAAAGTAGACTTTTATGTGGAGCTATTTATCCACTGAAAAATTATAAGCAAATTGATTTTTTAATATTGGAAAAACGAATTATAAAATAAATACTGTTTAATTATTTCGCTTTTACATAAATATAATTTCTAATGTACCTGTTATTTTTTTTTCAATAAAAAAAAAAATAAAATAAAAACGTTAACAGACCAACGTCCAGGAATTATTGGCTGCCGCCGATATGCTACAACTGCATGAGGTGGTGGACGGGTGTTGCGAATTCTTGTGTCGAGAATTACATGCGAGTAATGCTTTGGGTATTTTACGCTTTGCTGAAGCTCACAACTGCGAAGCCTTAGCTAAGAGTGCATTAAACTTTGTGCATGCCAATTTTCCAACGGTAATAACTTCCATCTATTTTTGATTTTTATTTGTTATGCTTCTATTTACTTGTTTTTGTTTTCATTTTGTCTTTCTTAAAGATTACTCAGGAAGATGAATTTTTAGAAACACCGCAGACTTTGTTGTCACAACTTTTGACATCTGAATTATTACGTGTGGACTCAGAATCTCAAGTATTTCAGGCGGCTTTGCGTTGGATAAAACATGATGTTACCCAAAGAAGATGTTTTGTTTTTGATATCCTATCGCTGGTGCGTTTGGCTTTGGTACCAGTTAAAGTAATCGACCAGGCTTTAAGAGATTGCCGCGATATGTCCGTTAAAATTGCTTTAAGATCAATATGTCGTGATATAGCCTCAAAACGTGGCCAATTGGTGCCTTTGCGTGTATGTCCACGGCAATTGGCTAAAAAAAATATTTACATTATAGGAGGTTCTCGTCGTGAAACTACCTCAACTTGGATTTTAGCAGATGATATCTTTGATACAGTAGCTAAATTTGATATATTTCGCAGAGAGTGGTCTGAAACAGCTCCTATGCAAATTGGACGCATTTTGCCAGGTGTGGCTGCTTTGAATGGCAGAATTTATGTAATTGGTGGCGAAAGAGGGGCCCAGATTCTGGCAAATGGTGAAGTGTATGATCCGCAAAACGATTGTTGGTCACCTATAGCACCAATGATAGTTCCACGTTGTGAATTTGGCTTATGCGCCATGGACAATAGCCTGTTGGCCGTTGGAGGTTGGATTGGAGACGATATTGGCGGTTCAATGGAACGCTATGACCCAGATAAAGATGTTTGGCAAATTATAGATAATTTACCAGAGCCTCGTTTTAGTATGGGAGTTGTAAGTTTTGAGGGCCTGATTTACATAGTTGGCGGTTGCACTATATCCAGTCGCCATTTACCAGACTTAGTGAGGTATTAAGGAAAATTATATACAATTTGTGTTTGTTAATATATTCGCTTTTTACAGCTACAATCCTGTTACCCAAGAATGGCAGCCTTTGGCAAGAATGCAAGTAGCTCGCTGCCAAATGGGTGTAGCAATATTGGATCGCTATTTATATGTAGTGGGCGGTAATAGCGATTCTCAAGCTGTTTTAAGTTCCGTAGAACGTTACAATTTTGATGATAATACTTGGTCAACTGTATGTGCAATGTCAGTGCCGCGCGCAATACCAGCTGTAGCTGCTGCTGATGGTTTACTTTACGTAGCTGGCGGCGATCAGGTAAATATAAATTCAATAATAGTCAATTTAAAGTTTTTGTTTTTAATAATATTTTTCAAAGCCTTGTGAGGCAACATTTTATCGAGCCCAAGTCACCATAAATGCTGTAGAATGTTATGATCCTTTAACAGACACTTGGAAAAATTGTCCTGATTTGCCCGTTAGCCGCTCTAGAGGCCGGCGCTGTTGTTGTTTAACCTTAAAAAATCTGTGGCGGTGTTTTAAATAATTGATAAGCTGTCCAAATTTCAATCAAACTCCTTTGTTTAGGTATTATTTTAAACTCTGCACTTGGAGAAAGCATTCAGTATATTAATTAATCCTTATTTTATTAGATGTATTATGGCTTTTTATTTTATATACTTTTAATTTTAAGTTTTTTATACCATTTATATATATATATATACGTACATATTATATTGTTTAAAGCCAAAAAACAAATTGCTAAGCCTATGTCAAAAAGAAAAATATCCTTAAAAAGGTGAATAGTTTAATACAAACATGTTCGAAATATAATTTAGGAGAAAATGTGTAAAAATAATATTCCCATAAAAACCATACCTATAAAATTGATGTAATATTGAAAATAAAAATCAAAAAAATAAAATATTAATAAAGCATGAAACAAAAAATAATATTGATTGGTGGACAAGAATTTCTTTTGGCGCAACAAGTGTTTGCTTGTTTGAATAACCAATTCCAACAGAAGATCTGCATTTAGAGATGCCACATCTGTCAAATGTTTATTAATTTATAACAACAAAACGATAAGACTTGTTTTTTGAACCGTTATCGCGAAATATAATTTTAATTGAAATTTTCATTTGAATATCCTTTTACTTTCAAGCGTAAAAAATTTGTAGTTGTTTTTCTTTAGGATAAGAGAATTACATAGTTTTTACTTAATACTCTTAACTATATAAAACCTTAAAGATTTGAGCAACTTAAATTGCTCGGTGCGAATTTGTTTTAATTAATATGTTTACAATTGTTTACCTTATCGAAAGAACTGAATAAAAGAAATTGTTTAAACAGATGACCTAAAACCGTGTTGAAAAAATTCAGTACTTTTTCATTTCAAAAATACACCCCCCAAGCTTTCATTACCTTTTGATCAAATTCGTTTTTGTGTGGATAAATTCGAAGTATAGTGAGTTTATATTGTGGTGACTTCTTCCAAAATGTATTAAATTTAACTGGTGTGTCGAAACTCACCAAAGTGCCGTTAGTCGAAATTTTCAAGTCTATTAGTGGAGCCATTTACCTATATGTCTGCTTACAGCATTAAAACAATGTTGCCATTGTGTAAAATTCTAAAAAATTAAAATTAGAAAAACTGCATACAAAGAATAATTATTTTGTAGCCCCAGTTAAGTATGTTCGCTTTTAGATTACGGAAACCTATGAGAATGCTGAAAGTACCGTTATGTCGACATTTTTAACTAAACCTTACGTTTCGAATCAACTGGTTTTGTTTCGAATTTGAGTTTTTCTATTCCATTCTTAGGTAGTATAAGAATAATATACAAATATTTATTAAACTGCAATTTTATGCAAAAAGGTACTCTTTCAGTTGTAGTTCAGTACATTTTAAAATTTAAATTTGGCAACACTGATCTAGAAGAAGAAGTAAAACTTTATTTAGCTAATACGTACAGAACTGAATAAAATAACAATTGTTTAAACAGATGATTGAAAACATAAAAAGCTTTATTATATTCATTGTTAAATATTGCAAATAAACAAAGCTCTTCAAATAACACTTTTCTTATTAATAGTGAACACACCTTTTCTAGATTAAATGTCAAACAAGCTCGAAATTCGTGATAAATTCTAATTTGGCAATACTCTACCGTCGCCATCTTTCTTTTTTCCCAACTATACAACCGCGTGGACGGTATTTTCTGAAAGGTTAGTGAGTTTTATCAAAAAAATAATAAAATTAATTGTAAAAACTCAACAAACATTGTGAAAAATTTTGTGCATTAAATTGAGAATAAGAGTGCATAGGAAATGTGTAAAGTGTTTGTGTAATATTCGTTGTTTTCTTCTTTTTTTAGGGAACAACAAACTACATCAAAATGACTAATTCTAAGGGTTATCGTCGCGGCACCAGAGACATGTTCTCTCGTCCCTTCCGCAAACATGGTGTCATCCCCTTGTCCACCTACATGCGTGTCTTCAAGATCGGCGATATTGTTGACATTAAGGGTCATGGTGCTGTCCAAAAGGGTATGCCCTACAAGGCCTACCACGGTAAGACTGGCCGTGTTTACAATGTCACCCCTCATGCCGTCGGTGTTATTGTAAACAAACGTGTACGCGGTAAGATCCTACCCAAGCGTATCAATGTCCGTATTGAACATGTCCATCACTCCAAGTGCCGTGAAGATTTCTTGCGCCGTGTCAAGGAAAACGAACGTTTGTTGAAGGATGCCAAAGCTAAGGGTACCTGGGTCAGCTTGAAACGCCAACCTGCTCAACCCAAGAAGGCTCACTTTGTCAAGAAAATTGAAGAACCCATCGTGTTGGCTCCCATTCCTTACGAGTTTGTTGCTTAAGATAATAGTTGTAGTCTCAACAGGTAAAAGGATGGACGGAGTATTGTTTGGTGTTTTTTACAATGGAGCTTTTTTCTATGAAAATTCTCTTATACAAGTTTAACAAAAGAAATAAAACAAAACCCGTTAATTAAAAATGGACTTGAATTCTATTTGGAACGGATACCAAACTTATTTCAACAAAGTGGGTATTAAGTTGAAATATTGAAGAACTGTAGTTTTTTGGTAGGATATTTGTGGCCTTTAATTGCAAAATAAGTGAATTTTATTACACTTAGTTTTAGTGCTCGTTTAAAAAATTATAATTGTATGTATGTATATGCAAAATTTTTAGTATAAGAAAAGACTCAGATTGAAATTTGTTAAAATATGATGTAGAGTGATTATATGCTAATGCTTATAATTCGGTAGAAAGGACCAAAATCTCAAAAATAGGTACAATTTCAATGTTGTGGGGAAGATTAATGCCTGTAGTTCGGTAGTAAAGCTAAAATCTCAAAAATAGCTATAATTTCATTCCAGTGCTTATAATTCGGTATAAAGGATAAAATTTTATTAAATATTTGAAAAAAATAGGGCGCTAAAATGTTGGTTTCGTTCTTCCGTGAAATTTAAAGTTATCGGTTCCCAGTGAATTGTTTAGTATTTTTCTGTTACTATTTCCCAGTGAATGCCATTTACCATATGGCGTTTGTTTATAAACAAATCTTATTTTATTCTTCGTCCAAACGATTTGTAAACGTTTCGATCAAATGATATATAGTCCATATTTAAAAAGTATAATATAATAAATGGATAATTTAGAGACATTAAAAATACCTTCTTATAAATGCGAATTGTGTTTAAAAAATTTTTCACAAAAATCTTCTCGTAATCGTCATATCAGAGAACAACATTTGCAACCAGGATCTTACCAATGCAGGCAGTGTGGGTTAAGGTAATTATCATGCATAAAGCAAGAACATTGTAGACGATTGTACCGCTCCCGATACTCTCAAGTGCAAAATTAGTTGTATTATTATTTCTTTACTTCCTTAAAGAGCTATCACAAAGCATCTCGTTTTGTCCGCTTCCCATACATAGACTATCATTCACTTTAAAATATAATATTATGCAAGTCTAAGAGAAACTTTATGATGTTGAGTTATGTAACAGAGAATTTTTAGAGCAAAAAAAAAGTATGTTATTAACGAATCTATTGTTTTAGTAGATTTTCTAAGAAGTATAACTTAAAAATGCATGTGGATCATGTACATCCTAAAATCCGAAAGGTTAACGGTAAACATTTTAGTTGTTCGCAATGTACCTGTGTGTTTTCTACTCCCGCATCTTTAAAAAAACACAAAACGGTTTACCATACTGATACAGGAGAACAGGATACTTCCCATGTTATGATTAAGCAAAAGCAAGACACTGATCCTCAAATATTAGCAGATTCGGTTGTAAAACAACTGAAACAGCTGCAAAATGATATTCAAACAAATGAACGAGCTAACACAGCATTAGTTATGACAAATGAGTTGATTCCAGTAGAACGTAATTTAGAACGCGAAATAGTTCTTAAAGATAATTTATATCCTGGCAAAGAATTTAAGCTAATTAAAACGCAAGCTATTAAGCGTACTAATGGATTAACGTATTTCATTTGTGGATTCTGTAGTAAAGAGTTTTGCAAGACTTACAATTATTTAAGGTAATTTGTTTATTCAATTAGCAAATTAAATAAATATAATATACTTATAATCTTCCAAAAGGCACTTAAGGATACATACACGTGTAAGACCATTTATTTGTGTTCTATGCAAAAAGTCATTTCCCACAACAGCCCAACTAAAAACTCATTGTTTAATACACAAGTTCAGCTTAACACTTGGTATCTATCACAAATTTTATAAATGCCCTAATTGCCAGGAAAGCTTTAGTACTGTACGAATACTGGAGAAACATTTAAGGTTTGTTTTTGGTTTTATAAATAAAAAGTATCAATTACATATATTTCTTATATTTATAGTAACAATTCTTCACAATGCAATGTTACATTCGAATGTCCCCAATGTTTGAAATCCTTTAAGACCTTAACCTCTATTTTAAGACATAAACATGATGGTGAAGACAAAGAATTGCAGCTGCTTAAAACGATATTACCTCAACCTCAATATGTAGGCAATTTAGATGGCAGTGAAATGCAAACTTTAAAAGATAATCTTGATTTTAATACTTGCAACTTATGCAGTTTACAATTCAGTTGCAAAATTTTACTTAAGCAACATGAAAAAAGGACATGAAGATTTGAGCAAATATAAATGTTTAGAATGTAAACAAAGCTATGCTACAAAGTGTTCATTAAAAATACATTTTAAAAGCCATAAAAAATACAAATATCGTGGTAGAACTTATAAATGCATCTATTGTGATAATAAGTTTACAACGGCTCAAAATTGTCGCAGTCATATGCTGAATCATTTAAAGCATCTGATTAAAACGCCTACAGAGACTCAGGAAAACAATGGAGCAATAAATAGAATTCCAATTATTTTAAAAAATTCACATGAAGACAAAACTTTAATTACAGAAACTTATTTTATTAAAAATATTAAAGGACCGAAGATAGTTCAAAACAAATCTATTGATGATCAACAAGGTTTGCCTCATAAATGCTGTGAGTGTGGCAAATCATTTCGCTATCAAGCCTGGTTAAAAAAACATTTTAAATATAAACATTCTACTGAATATAGTTATAAATGCTTAGAGTGTTCTAAAAAGTTTCGTACCAAGCAATCTCTTGAAACTCATATGGTGACACATAAAAAAGATCGCGAAAAATTTAATTGTCAAGTGTGTGCACGGCAATACGCTTCGAAAAAATCATTACGACTTCACTTAAGAATACATACCGAGGAAAAACCATTTAAATGTAAAAAGTGCTTTAAAGAATTTCGTACATCCGGCCATCTGATACAACATAAGAAGTCCAAACATTTTTAATAAAGATATATATATATATATATGTACATACATTTTTATTTATTATATTTTTATAAATAAAATTTAACTTTTTTCAGTTTTTAAATAGATAAGTTATTCTATAATATCGTATATCTATGCTACATTTACGATTTCAATCATTTTTGATTTTGTAAAATATCACTATAATAAATAAATTATAAAGGGTTATTTTCAAATTCATTTTTTTATAAAAAAAAAAGAAATATCAACTAAAAGCTAAGAGAATCTTCTTAGGTTGTCTCAAATACATTTCATGGGAATTAGGAAGATAAATAATGTTTATTTAAAAACAAACATGCGTTAATATAATTAATTGAAAACTCTTTTTCACGTCTCATGTTAATTATTTATATGTGAAAACCAGGCGATAAACCATAATTGAATTGAGCTTCTCTTTCTTGACTTTTGGCTAAAGTGTTAAATTTTTGACGTTTGTCACTTAAAATAAAATCATCAATATCATGGTCGTCCATCATTTCGGAGTCACCTCGTTTACGCGATTTTTTCACAGATTCGGGTAGCCCAGCATTATGCTCTTCGGCTTCACTGGCTTGATAAACTAAATATATGGGTGTTATATATTTGCTAGATCTAAAAAATTGTCAAAGATTAGTATTATGCAGTTATATAATAGTACATCTTACATTTTTAGAAGATAAGGATCAAACGGAAAGAAAGTATCCAAAGTTTCTTCGGGGGTAGCAGTATCGTTTGCATACACAGTAGCTAATTTTCTTCTAGCATTACGCTCTAATATAGCATGGCAATACGCCAGCTGATAGGCTCTTGTTACACCGGCAAAAGCAGTGGCTACTGCTGGTAAACATACTCTCAAAGGATTAAAATTACACGTTACCAAAGCCGACAAATGTAGGGATTGTAAAAATAGTAAACCTGTTATAAATAATAGATATTTTATGGATATTTTAATTTTTTATATATTTTCTTACTCTTTTTATCGACAGTTAAATCTCTTGAACGAAAGGCTATAACATAGAAAATGGCCTGACATACCGAAAAAAATACTATATTGGCCTTAAGAGAACCATTTGAACGATATTGATCACAACCTTGTATATATTGATGGGCCCAACAGCACAATTCTTTTAAGTAATGCTTTAGAGTACTATAAAAAAAAAAAAAAAACAATTAGAAAAGTTTAATAAAATAAACTTCATTTCTATAATACTTACTTTACGCTTATAAATTTTGATCGAGCCAAAAAACTGGCCAAATAACCAACGGAAGTCTGTCTTATAACCGCTGAACAATTAGGATTTCTTATTTTATCCCACAGAGAGCACAAAAACATCTCGGCCAAACTTTGCTGTTGATTATGAAATTAGTTTTGAAACACTACAAAAATGAACTGAACAATAAACTTACCTTTAAACTACAGAAATAAAATATTAAAAACTGTACATGGTGGGTATTGTGTATGGGTAAAATAACGTCATCAAAAGCTTTAATTAAAAGTTTTAAAAATTTAACCGAATCATTTAGATTATTTTGTCCTTCATTATCTCTCAGACTTAGAATTGGAGGACCTCTTTGCTTAAGGAAATTGAACATTTTCAACATGCATACATCCAAAGTATGAGCTATGGCATGTTTCATGGGTTCATCGAGTTTATTTGTTTCTGTAAAAAAAATGTAATTTATTACAAAAGTTAATAAAGCAAAAGAGCTTTAAAATATATACTTTCTTCACAATCGTCCATTTCGAAGATTTCAGGTTCATCGTCATCCTCTTCATCCTCATCATCGCTTTCCAATTCCTCAATAGCGCTACGTGGTGCATTAACATCTAAAATGACCAACCTGTAACAGAATTACCACCTGGTCACATTATTCATACAATATTTATATGCTTTCATTTCATACTTTTGCATTATCAACTCTATCACATATTCGTTAAACATGGATTTATAACTCAACAGCATAAGTAGATTGTGAACGTAACCCACAACCATATGAGTGGGACGTTTGTAATAGGGGAAAGCTGCTTCAATAGCTGTTAAAGTGGCATCGAAAGCCATGGGTATTGCATTTAGCACACGTTCTAATAATTTATGAATTATCTCCAGTTCTTGCTCTAATTCCTGATTTGGTTTCTCATTTTGCCATTGCTCAGCATCGTTGGTTAATGGCACCCATAGAGCTATTAGTTTGGCGATTCCAAACTCTAAGTATTTATTATGAGCTACTAGCATGCCTAAGCAAAAATCACTATAGGCCTTGCGGCATTCCTGTGACCGTTTAATCCATGACAAAGACAATAGCGCTTCGACTAGAGGTGAAAACTTTGGACTTAATTGATTAATTACCGTATGGGCATCATTCATTATACTAAGGAATTCATTGTCCTGTTAAAAAATACAAAAAAACAAAACATAACCACTCCATTCGTTTCCAATAACTACACATTCAATTGCTTTACTTACTTCCAAATCGTTTTCTGTCAAAAATGATACAAATTCATTCATCGGATCATAATTTCTACGTTCCTCTACGGCAGCGACCACTTCCAAGATACCTTTTTGTTTTGGCATTTCAAATCTAACTCTATTGATAATGGCATTTTTTGTTTTGTCTCTTTCGGACGGTGAATAAGTCTTTAATATCGAAGATAAAGCCGTCCGCGAAGTTCGTGCGCTTATCACTGACATATTTGAATTGAGAGCCATTGTAGTCTGGTTATAAAAAAAAAACTTTGCTTCACCAAAAAAGCTTTCGTAATTTCACAAAATGTTACAATAAATTTTCCCAAATTTATTTCACCAATTTATTAAACGTTATTTAAAACGATTGCTTTATAATGAGGGGTCCAGCTGTTTTGCAAAATTGCGTAGCTATATAGGATAGATTTAAGGTATAAGCCAATTTTCTTACATAAATGTAGGATTTTTCTTTTATGAATGAGGAAATATTTAGTATATGTACACACTTATTCTATTGCACTTTCTTTTAATAATTTTTATTTATTAAAATGTTTATTTTTTAATTTTTTGTAAACGTGTGATTTCACAAAACACGCGCACGTTTTCATTTTTATCTAATAAAGAGTGCAAAAAAAAGTATTTTGACATTTGCAAAAATATTCATAAAGAAATAACACTGAGAAAAATCAGTCATTCAGTGTATAGTGATAACACAGCAACTATTTATTAATCCACTAAGAATTATTAACGCATTTTACTTTTATTATGCACAGCTGATTATTTTAGAGTAGCTGCCTAGGCAGATTTATATCAGGTAAGAATAATAGAACAGCTGATGCAAGTAATAATGTCAAAAAATTTTGGTTTTTTGTTTTGATAATTAATTTCGTCTTTTCTTATTATGTCAAAAGTTTGTATATTTTTCTTCTTTTTCTTTTAAAATCATTTTCGTGTTTTCTTATTATGTCAAAAGTTTGTATATTTTTCTTCTTTTTCTTTTAAAACCATTTTCGTGTTTTCTTATTATGTCAGAAGTTTGTATATTTTTCTTCTTTTTCTTTTAAAACCATTTCCCATCGTCATTCTTTAGTCAGCTGTTTTTGACAAGATAATAAAATCGAAACAACAAATAATGCCTGTTGTTTTTGTAGTGTTGTACTTATTGTAATAAAGCGCCTACCTGATATAAATCTGCCTAGGTAGCTGCTGTTTACATGCATCTCCTGTGAAAAACAAACACGTTTTTATATACTATAGAGTTCAAATCTAAAAACAACCACTTCTCTTTAGCAAATAAATGCTAAAATATGTCTCTATTTGTCCTTGATACCTCAGGCAATCAGGAGTTGCTTAAAAGTGATCGCCTAACAAAGCCGAAATATGAAAATTCGAAAAAGCGAAAGCTATTGAAGGAGCCTACAGAAACTCTAGGAATTGGCAATTTCACTGCTGCGTTACAAGATGAAAATATTGAGGAGAGAAAGGAAGAATATGATTTCTTTGGTAATTTATTATTTATTGATTTCTTATTCAATTGTGTACTGAAATAATTGTCTTTGAACTTATTTTGCTTCAGGTCTTCCTCCACCAAGTGTAGACATTTCCAATATAATCGAAAGCACTTTGGCTGTAACACGTAAAACGCCTTCAAAAGTGGAAGAGGAGATGGAAAATGTTATACAGTTAGCTGACGAAGCGTTTGCTAGGAAAAATCAACCGAAACCGAAATTGAAACGTATGATAGATTTGGATCATTCTGATTTCAACGAAATCACAGGAAAACGTGATGAAGAACAAATCTTTAAGCCTAATATCGAAAAGGTAATGGCTAAATCAGAAATGGTGCCAAATTTGGAGCAATTAAAAGAGCTGCCCAGTATAACAAAAAAGAAACAGAGGGAGTTAAACAGGGTAAGAGTTTTATAATCATAGTGCATTTAGCTTAACAAAAAAAAAAAAAAAAACTGATGACATATTCGACATCATAAATTCATTTACATGCAATAAATGAGTTTAGCACTTTATCAAGGTTGCTTGAAGCATTTATAGTATCTTCCAGACTCGTGTTAAGTAAAGCAAAGTTGAAAAATAAGTCTCAGCCGTTGTAATCTTAGTGATTGTTATCGAAGTGTCAAACAATCGCTGTAAGGCCAGCGGTAAAGAAAAATTCCTTTTATTAGACTGTTGCTTGTTTTCGAGTGCTGAACAAACAATTTAATGAAGGTTTACATATAAAAAACCCTTGAGACTCTTTGCTTTGACTTTAACTTCAGTAAGATAAAAATGCTTAGACATTGGTTTAAGTCTAATTGATGACATCTTTAGTAATCTGATGAAAAAAAAAAATAAATAATTCTTAGCGATTATAAATTTTTTCAAAATTTATTGTAGTATTTTAAATCTTATATTTAAGATTGAGCGTTCTAAGACCAAAGGCAAAGGATGGTTTGATATGCCAGCTACTGAGTTGACAGAGGAACGAGAAAATGATTTGAAAATATTGCAAATGCGGTCTGTCCTAGATCCCAAACATTTCTACAAGAAAAATGATCTTAAAGTTTTACCCAAATATTTTCAGGTAATATTTAATACTTCTTGTCTAATTAATTAATCGCAAAACAGTTTTCAATTAATTTAATAACAGATTGGTACCGTGCAACATTCTCCTTTGGATTATTATCATGAACGCGATACTAGACGGAACAAGAAACGCACTCTAGTGGATGAGCTACTAGCCGATACAGAGGCTCAGAAGTATATTAAACGTAAACATAAGGAAATTATGATGACAAAGCAAAAATATGCCCATCGTAAAGCCATGAAAAAAATGAAGAAACTTAAGAAGAATAAATAGAATATGTTTATTTGTACTTATAGATTATCATAGTTTTTCTTTGTTCTTTAGTTTCAATTCGTTTAAAATTTCTTGAGCCAAACTTACAAAACTTTTTGCATATTCAGATTGTTTATATTTTAGGACCATTGGTATACCCGTATCACAGCAGTCTGTTATATTACCGTCTAGTGGTATGGAGGTTAATATTTTAGTTTGCATTTGTTCCACAAATGTCCGTGTCGTATTCTTAAATATTTCCATTTTATGCTGACAATTGCCGCAAATGGCATGACCCATATTTTCGGCCAAACCAAAAATAGGTACCTTTAAAGTTTTGTACATTTGGGCTCCTCTAAGCGTAACTTCTAAAGCTGCTGTTTGTGGAGTACTCACTAGAAGCACACCATCAATAGGTATGTTTTGTGTTAGCGATAGATGAACATCCCCAGTGCCTGGTGGTGTATCGATTATTAATATATCCAAAGGAGACCAAACGGCACCTTTAAGTAACCTTTGGACAGCTGACATAACTAATGGACCCCTCCATATAATGGCTCCTCCTTGTTGTGTTATTAGGCCCATTGAAAGACATTTCACACCATAATTAATGGGCGGTATCATTAGATTTTTATCATTTACTAAAGGTTCCTCATGTATATTCATCATGAGTGGTATAGAAGGTCCAAAAATGTCTGCATCTAATAGTCCTACACGCTTACCCATATTCGCAAAGGTAGCTGCCAAATTTACAGCTACAGTGGATTTGCCCACACCACCTTTACCGGAGGCTACAACAACAATATTTTCGACGCCCGGCAAGGGTGCTCTTTTTGGCAGCCCTCTAGCCATAAGGGCTTCCTGATGGGCAGTGGTTTTAGAAGCTATGAAACGCTATAAAATTTTAATTATTACTATATTTAAAGGCTTTATTTAGCATTTAATACCTTTGTTACATGATAAAAAGATTTAAACATTTCTTCCAACACGACTGTATTAATATTCTGTTATATTATGCTATTCACAATAAATATAAACAAAAGTGTTGTCAACTTTAAATGTATAGATATATACATTGCTATTTATAAGGAAACAAAAAACCGATACTACGAAGAAATTTAATTATTTATTTACGCTTTTGTTTCTTTTAAACAATATTTCCCGTTCCCGTAATAAATAAATAAAATTGTATTATATAAGGATAATGGCAAAAGTTATTATATAATATACTTAAGCTTAGAATCTAGTTAGTTTATGCAGACCTTAACGCAACACTGTATTTTAAATTTTTTTCGGCGTTTTTTTATTTCAGCGTAATGTTGTTTTGTCAATGTTAACATCTCTGTTTTTTTCAGTTTTATTTGACGTTTTGCTCTCAATGTATAACTTTTCTAATAATTTTCTTCTTTTGTGCAAAACGAAAAATTTTTTTGTGAAATGATATAAAAGAAAAATCATTAAAAAAAACATAAAAACACGAAATTACGAAAAAAATCTATAAGAATCGATTTATTTATTTATTAAACTATTATTTTCAAATGAATAAAAACAAAATACTCCAAGATAATACGATATAATTCTTTTTCTTTTTTATAACTAAAAAAAATTATATTGAAACGAAAAAGAGAATCAAAAAGAAAAAGGTGCGTATAATAATAAAAAAATTGTATAAAAGAAAAGGAAGAAAATGCATAAAATAATATGATGTTGGAAAAAAAGTCATAAAGTAAATCGATTAAATACATAGAAAAAAAAGAAAAAAAAATTGTAAGATACAGAGTGAAAATACAAAAAGAAAAAGACAAAAAATAGATATTTTTCATTTTTAATTTTTGAAAGAAAAAGTAAAGCAAAGTATGATGTGAATGTATAAAAAAAAATGTGCAATTAAACTCAATTAAAAAAACTAAAGTAGAGTTAATTTATTGGAATTAATAATATATGCACAATAATAACAAAAGCAGCGAAAAAAGTAGCTGACACAACATCGAACACAATAACAACAACAACAACAATGATAAAAAGACTGCCTGCCATCCAATGAACCAACAACGGGCAAACGAACGAACAAGTCAGTCAGTTTGTCGCGCATTTAACCAACACATACAAAGTTTAATAAAGTCGACAATTACAATACATCAACAATAGCAACGAGAAGACAATAATAACAAAAAACAAGAAAAGTAAAAAAAAAATTGATTCTGATTCTGTCTGTTTGTCTAAGCTACTTGACTGACTGCGTCTATGTAGCATATATTGTACTTAGTAAATCCGAAGTCAACAATTCCTTAATGTACAATGAAATTTCAATTAGAATTTTGTGCAAAGTATAAATGGCTGTGCGGGAGCTCCTTAAGTTCCGACAACTTTTAATACGTTGTAGTTACAGCTGAATTAACTTGAGCGTGGACTATTGATGGAATAGTATCTTGTTTCTAGGGAAGGCAATTGAGATAATTTTTCAAATCTAAAATACATACTGTCAAAGCTAGTTGATGGTAAGACATTTTGGATGTTGTTGTGGCGCTAGTGATACTCTTCAAAATGGCCCATTTTTGTGTTTTCACCTTAATCCCTGTTCGATTGGAAGTTATTCATTAAATTGAATGCTTGTTCAGTATAGACCTCAAGGTACTTACGACTGTTCTATATAGTAGCGACATTTATTTGCTTTTTTAATTCGGAAGAAGTCTATTTTTACTAAGGAGATGGTACTTCTTCAATCAACGCTTCTTATAATGGAAAAGTACACTTACCATAAGGGAAGTAATAAGATTAGAAAGTCTAATTTTCCTGTAATGATAATGACTATGCAAATTTTTCGAAATGAGAACTAATTACGTCAGAACATTTATTATGATAGTTTTGTAATAGTCCGTTGTCCAATATTTGTTCGTATATCACGGCTGTCATTAAATTTTTTTTACGTTAATTCCAAGTTAACGAGAATTTTTAATGAAAATTTCTTATGCTACTTGTATTAATTGTATGTATGTATGTATCCCTACATTTTATAAGTGACTCAAGCGTGCACGATTACAAATATCCACTTTTTTGTACATTTGTCAGTTGATAATCTTTGACCGAAATATTTTCGATTCGTTCCAATTGCCTTGGAGTTTAAATAATGATTTGCTGACGTTGTTAAGGATAGTTTAACTGCACTTCTTGCTTCTGGTTTGTAAGGTCTAAGTGCTAAATGCTTATAAAAATTTATTCGCCTGAAGTTTCCAATTAGGTTTAATTACTGTTAGTGTCTTTAATTGGCAAATTTTCATCATTTTCAGTGGTAATTTTGTATACTTTCCGTTTAATACCTGGTGAAATGATTAATTGGAAATGAAACTCACACATTTGCTGTTTAGGCTTAGTACATTAGATCGGTCGCTCAATTAAACTAAGAGCAATTGATGTAAGATAAACCCAAGAATACGATGTCTCGTTTAATTAAATAAAATTCATTCTAAAACTGCATTTATAAAACTGCATCCTACAGCAATAGAATTTTTGCTTTCTGAATTAGCGAAAATTAAGAAACTGTGGTTTTCATGAAGTTCAACATATGCAAAGAGCCGCCCAAATTATTGGAATTTTTAAAGCATGGGTATAACAGACATATTTCATAAATATTAAATATATTTGTGTTTTTTAGTAGAGATGTATTTTTATAGCATATTTTTGAAGTTGTTGTTTTTTTTTTTCAAATAGCATTTGTTGTAAACATAAATTTAATGTAAATATCTCATGAATTGTTTATTTAAATTCTTTAGCTACGCATAAATTTCATTGTTTTTAATATGAAAACAAGGGAAATTAATACTATAGACAAATTGGATGCTGTAAAATCATCATTATCATCATCATTAAAGCACTTGTAAAATCTTATATTTCCAAGGGGTGTTGTTTCTTATTGCCAATAATCTTATAAAGAAAAACGTGCCGATAGCCAGTTAATTTTGTTTTCAACTCTGTCGTTGTGTCTTACAATAACAAATTGTCGTCGTCTCCGCCGCCTGAAGAATTATCGTTGTCTCCGTCATCATCAACATTAGCATTGACATCATGTTGTTGCATAGATTTGTTGCCCGCTAGTCTAGCTGCCGGTCAGTAGTTGTTTTCTATAAAGCAATATTAGTTAAAAACAAAAAAAAAACCTAATTTATGTAAATGTTTTCAAATATCTCACTGTTTAAAGCTATTTATACTTTAATTATGTCAATATACATACATATGTACATATTTTCTCACTATCCCTCTATTACACGCTGTTTTGTATTTTTACTATTTTCACTACTTTAAATATTTTAAAATTCTATTAACGTTTTATATAGTACGTACATACTTTTTTACATTTCTTCTCTATGCACTCGTATAAATTTTGCATAAAATATTTTTTAAATATTAAAACTATACATATTCGTATTTTATTTTTTTTGTGTGACTCGAAAGTGTAGTATGTATAAAGTTTTAAATTTTTTTTAATCGTATTGTGTATCTCACTCATTGGGATTTAGTTTTTGATTTTGTGAAATTCATACAGAAATAAAGAGTAAATTGAGTTGATTTTTTTTGGTCGCGTTTCTCTAAATGACTATTGTTTCCACTTGGAGAAATGAAAAAATGTAAAATTATAATTTCTGTTATTTATAGTTTTTTTTGTTAATATATATATATACAGTGTAAAACATAACATGCCATAATTCATTTAAGAATTCGATGATATCAAAATGTATGTAGAAAATAAAATATAAAAATGATTGAATGCAGTTGGTCAGTATTTGAATGAATAGGAAATCTAAACTTGCTTGCCCGAGTTTTATAACAGAACTTATATGAACTAGGAAAATAGTTTTTAGACGTTCCCCACCTTCTTTTAGCCTCTGCTACGTGTAAAGTTTTTAAAATTTCATGTTTTTTCGATTCGCGGTGTTTTATTTATTTTCGTTTTTATTTTGTTAATTCATAAATGAATATAAATTTATAACACATTAAAATGGCTAACAGAATACATAATTCGCCCCTTTTATTTTTCTCTTTCAATACCAAATTGTGTGTTTATTTTCCTTTTATATTCTTATTAATATGACGTGTAATTTACACCACATCCCTCAGAACTAAAATTTGTGCACCATGTTTCAAATACCGTTGCTAAGGTAACAAATATTTTCGATATTAAAACCGTTATTATAAAATTACTTTTGTAAAATAAAAACTAAACAAACTAACCAAACTCCTACGTTGATATTAAACTTTAAAGCCTGTTTTCAAATAGTTTCTTCCTTAAGTTTTAAAATGTTTACAATTAAGTTTATTTTTGCATTGTTTAATATAATAAGTCTTTAAAAATGTATTCTCTTTTCTTTGGCGTTAGTACTTTAGAAATTTGTACTTAAATTCTTATATTAAATCCTATTAAAAATTTTGTCCATTATGTGTATTTGTTTATGTTAAGATACGAGTACATATCATACGTATGCGTTAGCGTGCCTATTTATCTGTATATTTTCTCGATATTGGTATTCTTTATTCTATAGGACTGTATTGTTGGTGGTTTTTGTCTGTTTACAAAAATAATACCACAATTACTCAATAATAAAGAAAATAAACATGAAACACAACGCAACTGTCTGTTTAAATGATTTTTCTTGGCTTCATATGCACGCATATTAGTAGACCGGCCGGCTGACCGATCGACCAGTTGTGTTGCTCAATACCGTTTTATATATTTCTTTTTTATATACATAAATTTGAAAATGTATTTTTAAATTTTCAAACTTTAATTCGATTTGTTCTCTTTTTGCCAGCCTGTACGGAATGTACTTTATTGTTTTTGTTGTATTATAACTTTGGCATATATTCGGGAAAATTAATTTAGAAACTTTTTTCTCGTTACGGCATGCAGCCTTAAGGTTAATCAACTTTTATTTATCTTTAAAACAAACATAATTTGCATTGCCATATGAATTCTGTATGCATATGTATGTATATACATATGTACATATGTATGTATCTGAATAGTAAAGCAACCTTTCGATTTATTACACACTATTATTTTAATTATTTAAGGACATAATCACAATTGTTCTATCTCTCCGCTTTATGTGTTTTTACTATGCCTATTTAAGATGGTCATAATTTTTGTTCAAACTTTCAAACTTTTACTGCACATTGTAATTTAACAAGAACACATTGTATTTTTTAGAAATGACACAACTGTTTATCAATAAATTTATAATTTTTTTTTGTTTTGTTTTTCATTTTTCCTTTTTTTTTTAGAGCATTAATATTTTCATTTTACGAAAATTTATAACGTTTTTTTGTGTTTAAATTTCTTTTAGTTATGGTTTTAGTAAGTAACGAATGGCAAAATAAATGCGAAGATGAATTTAAAGCGACTGCTAATACAGCAACCACAGGCGGTACTATTACAACAACAACTACAACAACATATACAACAACAGCTAATACAACGACCTCAACAGTTACAAGCACAGCAACTATTGCTGTGGCTTCAGAAACATTGCCGGCAACAGCAACAGCAACTGGAACAGGAACAGCAGGAACAACAACAGCTGTTGATGCAAATACCAATTCAAAAATTAATCAAAAATCAGAGACTATAGCAGGAGACTCAACAAATTCCAGAGCATCTCCAATAATACCGGACTCAACAGTAGCAAGAGCAACTTTAATAAAAACAATTGTAAACGATAACGCCAACAACGAACAAAAAAATAAAATTGAAACCGATAAAAACTTCCCAGAGGAATACGTAAAGAGCAATACGTTGAACGTTGATGATAAAAACAATTGTAAGTTCTCTGAAGTTGAAAATTTGTTTAACGCAAAAGCTAAACTAAAAGAGGACAATAATTTGGATGAAACTGTATTGAATTATAATAATAAAATAAAGATAATGGCTGAAAACATCAAAGAATTTCCTTTAAAAGAGGAAAAGGAGTTGGAAGAGTCAGAGTGCAATACCCTTATAAGTAATCACTCTGATAATAATAAGAATCTTGAAGAATTAAATTCATATCCGAATTCCAATACAAATACCCTACAGACTTCGTCTACTATTAAACAAAATATTATAACTCAGCAACAACAACAGGTGCCACTTAGCTGTCCCATAACTCCGCAAGCTTTGAGTAGTGCATTACAAACAGCTTTAAATGCCACCAATAATGCCAATAATGTTAATAATTCAGTGGCAGCAGCTGGTTTGCAGCCAAGTTTTCTTAGTCAATTGGCATTAACGGCAAATAATGTAGCAGGTCTGCAAAAATCGTCAAATACCAACAATACCACAACCACTACATCATTAACTGCCAAACAACTGAATCAATCGTTTAATATGTTGGATACTACGATTAATCAAACCAAAAGTGATAGTAATCTTTTAGAGGGCACTACGTTAACGTCAACGCCAGCGTCAACAGTACCTGCAGTATCTTACGATAATAATGGTCAAGCCAAGATCGTTCTGATCTGTGAAGGCAATTCTCATCCATTTCAAACGCGTACAATTTATTTAACACCCAAAGTTGAGTGTATGGTGGGGCGTTTGATAGCAAAAAGTAAAGCTTCCGAAACTAATGCAATTTTTGACTGTAAAGTATTATCGCGTAAACATGCCGTCATTTGGTATACACCAGATGGTAAATTTTGGGTCAAAGATACAAAATCATCGAATGGTACGTTTATTAATGACAATAAATTAGGCGATGAAGAGGCTGAATTGCATTTCGGTGATATTGTCAAGTTTGGTGTAGACGTTTTAGAAAATTCACGCAAAGAAGTTCACGGCTGTATCATTGCCTGTGTTAAATTATATTTACCTGACGGCCGTGAAGCCATATCGATCGATTGGTCTGCCCGTCGCAGTCAATACTCTGGCGAAGGTCGCATTAGTTACGATGAGTTGCATCGTTTAAATCTTTACATACAGGAAACATCACAACGCGAGAAAGTGTTGACTTCCAAATTGTGCAACATTCAGAATGTCTTAGATGCCACACGAAAGAATTCAGCCTTATGTTGGCAATCGATGATAACCGAAGATCAGCTATTACATCGTATACACTCGTTAGAGAAGAAATTGCAATTTATGGAAAAAAATGTGCCTGAAAACGTTCTTAGGAATGAGGTGAGTATCAGTTAGTAGTAAGACGTTATCTAACAATTATTTTACGTAATATCATTGCAGGTTCTTAAGTTACTCGATGACAAGAGTACATATCAATTGACCGCCAAAGAGGCCTTACGTAAAGTCTATCAAGAGCGTTGTGAAGCCATGCAAATGTTGGCTAAAATGGAGTCAGCATACAATCAATCGGACAACGAATGTTCATTGTTGCGCGATCAAATTATGAACTCTAAACAAACTTTACAAGACGTTAATTCTCGACTGTTACGTCTCGAAACAGAATATAATGAATACAAAGATGAAATGGCTCGTCAACAGCAAGAGACCAAAGAACGTGAAGAACAACATCTTACAGAGCTAACGGAAAAATTACGAGTACGTGAACTAGAGTGTGAGGATTTAAAAAAGAAAATATCGGAGCTCTTAATTAAACGTGCCGATCAACTCGACGATGAGGAAGAATTGTTGGAAAAGCAGGCCATGGAAAAGCTTGATGCTGCTATAGCAAATATGGATCTAGGCGAGGATGATGAAAGTGATGATGATGATGATGATGGGCATGAAGTCGATGGTCATGAAGTTGATGTGGCAAATAATGAAAATAAACGTAATGGCAATGATTCTATTGAGGCTAAAGAGGTTAATAGTACAACAAAACAGGCTAATCGAAATATATTGGCAATCAAAAGAAAGAAATCAAGACCCCAATTATCATCCATATTCGGTGATAATTTGAATGGCATAGAAGATAAGAAACAAGAGCTGGATAAATCTAAGGTAAGTTATTGTTACAATTTGAACGTATATGCAACTGATTCTTTTGATTTTGTAACAAAGCTAACGAAATCGAAGGCATTTGATGATGAGTCTTTAAAGGACAAATCTCCACCTAAACGTGTTAAAGAAACAACCATTATGAAGTGGTTACAGAATTCCGATTTAAATAAAAACGAAGGATCCTTTGATATATTTAAGGCTATATGTAATGAAAACGAAAACGATGAAGAGAATGAAATCGATAACGATTTGAGTAAATCCACAAAGGAAATCGATGAGAAACGCTGTAATTTTACAAGTAAATTGAAAAATGTACAAATGAATTTACAACAATTGGAAGCTGAAATTGAAAAAGAAATGGAAATGGAAAATGAAACTGAAACCGAAACCGAAAAATGTGCTATCGACGGTGACAATATTGTAAGAGGCAAACATGATAATTTGGACGATGACAGTAGTGACGAAGATGATGATGCTGAGGAAGGTGCTCGTGCCGATAAAGAGTTTATTATTAAACGGAATGGCAAATCAACGACAACATCATCAGGAAATCGGGTGCTTTCTAAGGAAAATAAAAAGTATTTGCTATTAAAATCTAGCGTTGACATGCTAAGAGAAGCTTACAACGAGATCTGGCATAGTGTAAGGGAACAAGATGAAAATCGTACAAAACAGAACGTTAAGCTAGAGCATGAAGGAGAGCAATTACAACAACATGACGATAAAGAGGAATCATCACCTTCCAATATAAAAGTAACAACACAATTACCATCCCATGCCATAAGTCCGACCATAGCAGCAAAAATATTTGAATCATCAGAATCAGATATCACAGAATCGGATTCAGATGTCGAAAGCTTAACACTTTCATCGCCAGTAAATACATCGGCAGGCACAACGATTCTAAATGTAAAAACCGAAACAGCAAATAGTAACCATGCATTGATGGAAAAACTCCAGGATTATCAATCGCAAGTAGAGGCATTGAATGAAAAGCTGCAACAAACCGAAATGGAAGCCCAGCATACATTGGAAATAATGCAAGTAGAATGTGATGATGTTAAAATCAAAATGGAGAGTCTAAATAAAATAATTGAAAATTTAAAGAACGATAAAATGGCTTTGGAACAGATTATCAATGAAAGTAGAAATAATTCTTCAAAAATAGAGACCACAAGCGAAACATCTTCTCTATCATCGTATGTGAATGAAACTGAATTAAAGTCACGAAATGAAGTAGACAAAGAGTTGGAATTGGAAGAGGATCCTGTTTTAAATGCCATTAATGTAACAGCTTTGGAACGTGAGGAAGAGTTGATTTTATATAAAGAACGTCTTGATGAACAACAAAAGGCAAATATTGAACTACGCAATGAAATTGCGTTACTACAGCTTAAAGCTAACGTCGGTATTTCTTCAAAGCAAATTTTGCTTAAACAATTCTTACCATACAGTTTTGTTGTATTAGCAATTATAGTATATTTTCTGACCACCTACTTTTAGTTTGTTTTTTTTTTTATATATATGCTTCCACATGAATATTTTTATACTCTCCCTCCTGTCCTTACTCACTCACGTTTTTCAAAGCAAGCATGTTAATTGTAAGTCTTTTTTTTTTAATAAAAATTTCCAGTTTCTTGTAATAACTTTTATAAAACCATCCATTTATGTTTTTTTTTTTATTGTTATTATTATAGATACATAACGATTTTTTTAATAATGATAAAAAAAATGTAAGCAATTAAACATATTGCATATATTTAATGAAATGAAATAAATTAATCGTCAAAAAGAAATACGCATTAAAATAAAAGAAGTCAATGTTCTATTATTAAATACATAAACATAAAGCTCTTTAACAACAAAACGCATACAGCAAATATTAATTAAAAAAAATTAAATTAACATTAAAAAAAAAAATAAAAATGTCAAGGCCTGTAAACTGATCTTTAATATTTACATATATCTTAATTTTAAATAATTATTTTGCAAAAATTAATAAAACTATTTTACTTTTATTATTCTATTTAAACAAAACATATACATACATATGCTTATATATATAATTTTTTTAAATAACTAAAAGAATTGGGTTATTTTTTTTTTTGCTATACCTACATACATATTAATGAAAAACGAGAGTTTTTGTAATACTGAAAATTTGCTCGAAAACATTGTTTGAAATAATTTAAATATTATTTGTCTGTTTAAAATTAGGCTAAAAAAATGTTTTAATCATTTTAAAATATTTATTTTAAACTTAAGATCCTTTATGAAATTTGGGATTTATTTACAACATTTTGCTGATTTTTTTATTTGATTTTTAGTATCTGTTATGCTTTTTAATAAAGTTATTATGGTAAAATGTTGAAAATAAATCATAGCATTTACATAAAGATTCTCAAGCTTAAAATAATTATTGGAAATTAATGTTGTAGCAGGGCAGTAAATCGAAATTTGTGTTTATTTAAAATCTTATTTTTTAAATTAAATTTTTTTTTACTTCTCTAATAAATTCTTTGTATACACCCTACTATTGAGTGCTCTTACATGTGAGAAATGTATTTTCTTGATATTTTTTTTCTGTAGATTATTAATTTTTTTTTATATGTATGTAACCCAATCTACGGTTAGTTATTTCAATATTATCTATTGTATTTTAATAAATTTCACATCTAAATAAGTTATTGTTTAAACGAATTAAAAAAAACCCGATAAAAATATATTGAAACAAAAACCTACCATATATTTGCATTTGTAGAGAAAAATGGAAAAACAAAATAAAGAAAAGAAGAAAAAAAAAATAGAAATGATAAATAAAAATAAATTGAAATTGTTAATTATTATAAGTTTTTGTATTTAGTTAATTCTTTTTATTAGTTATATTTTTTATTTTATTATTTAAAGAAAAAGTTTTCAAAACAATTTTTATTTTTATTAATTTCTTTTAATTTTTGTTGTGTTTATTATAATTTGTTAACATCCATCCATAATCAATTTTTTAAGCCACAGCTTTGCTGTTTATATAAAATAATAAAACAATTCTTTTTTAAATGCAATTTGCCAGAATAGTTTAAACCAAAAAAAAAAAAAAAAAACATCAACATATAAATTTTGCTGAAAATATTTATTACAAGATTAAAAAAATATAATAAAAATAATTATTGTAAATTATATGCAAATAAAAAAAAAAATAAAAATGTCAAGGCCTGTAAACTGATCTTTAATATTTACATATATCTTAATTTTAAATAATTATTTTGCAAAAATTAATAAAACTATTTTACTTTTATTATTCTATTTAAACAAAACATATACATACATATGCTTATATATATAATTTTTTTAAATAACTAAAAGAATTGGGTTATTTTTTTTTTTGCTATACCTACATACATATTAATGAAAAACGAGAGTTTTTGTAATACTGAAAATTTGCTCGAAAACATTGTTTGAAATAATTTAAATATTATTTGTCTGTTTAAAATTAGGCTAAAAAAATGTTTTAATCATTTTAAAATATTTATTTTAAACTTAAGATCCTTTATGAAATTTGGGATTTATTTACAACATTTTGCTGATTTTTTTATTTGATTTTTAGTATCTGTTATGCTTTTTAATAAAGTTATTATGGTAAAATGTTGAAAATAAATCATAGCATTTACATAAAGATTCTCAAGCTTAAAATAATTATTGGAAATTAATGTTGTAGCAGGGCAGTAAATCGAAATTTGTGTTTATTTAAAATCTTATTTTTTAAATTAAATTTTTTTTTTACTTCTCTAATAAATTCTTTGTATACCCCCTACTATTGAGTGCTCTTACATGTGAGAAATGTATTTTCTTGATATTTTTTTTCTGTAGATTATTAATTTTTTTTTTATATGTATGTAACCCAATCTACGGTTAGTTATTTCAATATTATCTATTGTATTTTAATAAATTTCACATCTAAATAAGTTATTGTTTAAACGAATTAAAAAAACCCGATAAAAATATATTGAAACAAAAACCTACCATATATTTGCATTTGTAGAGAAAAATGGAAAAACAAAATAAAGAAAAGAAGAAAAAAAAATAGAAATGATAAATAAAAATAAATTGAAATTGTTAATTATTATAAGTTTTTGTATTTAGTTAATTCTTTTTATTAGTTATATTTTTTATTTTATTATTTAAAGAAAAAGTTTTCAAAACAATTTTTATTTTTATTAATTTCTTTTAATTTTTGTTGTGTTTATTATAATTTGTTAACATCCATCCATAATCAATTTTTTAAGCCACAGCTTTGCTGTTTATATAAAATAATAAAACAATTCTTTTTTAAATGCAATTTGCCAGAATAGTTTTAACCAAAAAAAAAAAAACATCAACATATAAATTTTGCTGAAAATATTTATTACAAGATTAAAAAAATATAATAAAAATAATTATTGTAAATTATATGCAAATAAAAAAAACACAAAAAATCAATTATTATTAATATTTAATTACAATAATGAAATATATACAGTAAATAAGTAATTATAATAAAATGAAAGAAAAATAATTATTAAAAACAAATTATTATCAATTAGAAGTTTTTATTTATCGTAATACGCATACATTTTATTTTGTAGTTCGAAGACAAGAGGAGTTGAGTTCTCTGAGAATTTTTTGAGTGTGTTATGAAAATATTAAATTTTACAAATTTCTTTTATTAATATATTAAAAGGGGAAATATAAAAAATAATACAGAAAAAATCCGGAAAAAGTTCTTGATGTAGCCTAGATAAGAAAAGTTAATGGTATAATAAATAACAGCAAAAATTTAGACTCGAACTGTTAACAAAAGCTCTCTTTCGAAGAGCACAAAATTACAGAGAACAACGATTTGAACCCAAAACACGTACTGAAATTTGCTAAGCACCAGTAGTTATACAAACCAATTGTAAAAAAGGAATGTGCGAATTATAAACATTTGTGGTTTTCTCAACAAACGATTCTTTTCAATTACCATCAGTGTTGCCAGGAAGCAACAATTTTTTAAAAAATAATTCATCAATTAATAAGAAGAAACAAATTTAAGAACATGTTTTTTACATTTTTTTTTTCCAAATTTAAATTATATTTAATTTACAACTACACAGTTAGGCAACAACTAAAGAAAAAATAAACTAAAAAAATTGACACATCTACACATGCAACTAAAAAATAACCAATTTTGGTTGGAATTAACTAAAACTGGCAACACTGACAACAAATCTTTTTGTCTTTTTCTTTTTCAGTGCGACGAGTGCTGGCAAAACGAGTGGTCGTGTAAAAACGGAAATATAAAAGCGAAAAAAAGAATGTTTTTGAAACATTTCTTTAAAAAAATATATAAAAATTTGTGTTGAATTTATCTCATCAAAGTATATATTATAGAAATCTTTAATAACAAGCGGAAAAAAGAAGTAATAATAACATACTCCAAGAAAATTATATTTTGTAAAAACTCCTCAAATAAGAGAGAAAAATAAAAAAAAAAACTTTTTTGTCTCCATGACAAATGGAAAAAGAATTCTCTAAAATAAATTTTTTTGTGTGTTTTATAGTGAGTGGTGTTTTTTCTTTCTTCTTTAACAGCAATGCATAAATTTACCAGAATTTTTGTTAAATAGCTGTTAAACATTAATTAGAAAAAAATAAATCTATGGAAAAAGTGCAAATTAGAGAAAGAAAAAAAAGTGTGTTAAATCAGTACAAAATGGGTTGGGTGGCAGTTGGTTAAAAAGCCGACAATAAGAAAAAATATATAGGCAAAATTAAAAAGAAAAATCATATAACGAAGTCAAAAAAAAAGAAAAAAAAAGAGAAGAAAAAGAAAAAATCTATGACATTTTAACGAATATGAAGTTAAAAAGAAGGGAGTTGAAATGGAAACAAAAACAAGAAAAGTACAAAAACAAATATAAGAGTTGCCAATAAATAGGGATTAAAGATAACAACAACAACAACAACATAACTATTTATTATATTCTTTCTCTTTTTTGTCTAGTTTGTTTTTGTTTTTTAATTAATATTTTTATTGTTTTATTTGTCTATTGTGTTTATTAATTTATTAATTGTGTGTTTGCTTTTCCCATATATAGTAACAATAAAATAATTTATGCAAAACAAAAAAATATTTTTGAACTGGGAAAGAAGAGACTTGAAAAAGTAAAACAAATTAATCCTCAATTTACAACGATTATTTAATATCATCTCTTATCGTTTTTGTTATTGTTGGTGTGGTGTGGTGTGGATTGGTCGATAAAAGACGAGATAAAAGTATTTTAACAAATTTTCTTCAAAAGGATTTTTTTTTTTTTAAATAATCAATGAGGTAAGTTGCGTTTCCGGTTTTAAATGTTAATCTCTTTATATGTATGTACGTATGTAACTATATTGTGTAATAAATGAATTCAGGATCAAGGATGCTTCATAAACTTTCTACAATCTCATCAAAGGAGTGACAAAATTTGTTCACTTTGCTTAACACACTCCATTGTATTTAATGCAATTTTTTTTCATTATTTTGGATACAGTCTTACCTATATTTTTCGATCTCTCTTCTTTGTTTTTTAAATTACAACTTGTCAATAAATCCAACAGGATAGAAAACGGTCTGAAATGTAAAAACTCACTGTCTTTGAGGTTGAGGTGTTTGCGATCACGGATATATTATGTCACGTATAATGCTTTTAATATAAATCTCTATTGGGAGCACTGTTACGTTGGGGGTAACAACATCGATTAAATTTGAACGTCATGCCGGTATAGGAAAGATAAATGACCTCAATGTAGTACGTTGTCCTTTATCATGAAATGAAAAACTAGATAATTCCTATCGTGGGCATTATTGCATAAACGGTCACTCTAGGCGATTGAAAAAACTTTTGACGCTGACTTTTCGAATTCCTTATGCTTTAAAGGAAAACAAACAACAAATGAAAATGTGCTCAATTGTCTAATTGGCGGCAATGAAGATATTGTATTTAGCTTTACTACATCTTACACATAATTTCTACAAAAATCAAGCATTATTTAATCAATTTTACCTGCGTATTGTTATTGCCAGCTGAACTAATTGTTCCTCTTCATTATCTGCTGAAACATTTAAAAAACATAACATATATTTACAGTAACACATTATTATTAAAAAAAAAAAAAACATGTCTTTTCATAATTGTCGTTACGTATGCTTGTTAAAATCGTCAAATGTTATGATATTTGTAATCGTAAAACTTAATCATATTTTTTTAACTACGAGCAAAGTGTTTCCCAAAATGAAAAACAAAAAATACGTTTTTTATGGAGCGTAATATTATTAAGAAATCTCTTTAATTATAAATTAGGAACTTTATATTTTCTTAATAAATATTTAAAAATAATTTATGATGACGCATTTATTACTGTTGCCATTCTCATTATTATTATTGTTGTTGTTGGTTGTGTACAGAAAGTTGTCAAGGTAAAAATTGAAATCAAAAAAACCATTACCACCGGCTAACGAGAAACAAAATGTAAAAAAAAAACACATGAAAAATGAAAAAGAGAAAATGCAGAGAGAGAAAGATACCCTAAGACACGCACACATAAAATGTATAATGAAGAAAACTATCTAGAAAAAAATTATGTGCATATATGTATGTACCTATGTATGTATATGAAAAGAGAACAACAATGCATGTTTTCTTATATGTTCCTATGTTTGAGTGTTAATAAATGTACTCGTATTATGAGTAAACAATAGTGAAAGAGAGAAAAATAAAAACAATAAATAAAATAAATGATAAGAAAATTTAACAATAACAATAATAATATAGAATTTTATGATAAGAAAAGGAAATGGATAGAATTTGTTATTCTTTTCTTTTCACATTTTTGTTTTTTTTAAATAATTCTTATATTTGTAATAATTTTATTCCACACAAAAATATTAAAAATACCGGAAAGTTGCAATGCACGCCTTTGGCATAATAATTACTTAAGCCAAGTGAATGATACATTAAATGCGTGTTTGGTTCGAGTCTGTACTATTTATGAGTTGGTTGCTTTACAATCTGTAATACCTTAACCAAACCCCTCCATAGCATGGGGAAACTTCATTTTGAAGAATACTACAATGGTACGCTAAAATAAAGCTAATCCTCTCAAACATTCTATATTTTGTATATATAGAACACCCCTCCAACACCCGTGAGAATCTCTTAAGTATTCTTATGGTTGCTGGGAGATTCCATGGAAGAATATCATAGATCTACATGAGGAATTTATTTCTGAAAAAGGGAATCGGGAGCGCCAGTTGTCATGAATAATTGGTAATATTAACATGGTGATTGCTAGAATAGAGCAGTGGCTATATAAGTTAATAAATGACGTGTTAGTAGTGCTAAGCTTAATAGCTCCACTCGTAGCAGTCAATTGCAAGCCAATTTATCTCATCATTCACAAAAAGATTACTAAACTAACATTTTTTTTTTTAATTATGAGGACCTAAAGTTACTTAAAAGCGCCATAGAGTACGTACTATATTTAGGCCTTTTGAAAAAATATTTTTTTTTAATATTTTATTTATATTATATGTGTGATGACTGGTCGTTGCATTCTCTCCTTTTAACTGTTTTAATAGGAAAACTTTTATAGGTATTTTTGCATAGCCAAAGCTATCTTTTAAATACAAACCTCCTTATTAATTATTGCTGCCAATAAAATTTTGTTAACAAACTTTTGAAAAAGAAGCCAATAACCTTAAATACCTAATGCTTACTGCTTAGTGTATCAATAAACTTTCACTCTAAATATGTTTTGTTTTAACTTTATGTAAAGGAGAAGAAAAGAAAAAAACGTTTAATATAACCACATTGCTGAATATGTAATAAAATATGAAATAAAACTAAAGAGCGTTGAATAAAGAAAGCCAATTATTAAATAGCCATAATTCACACTTAACTTTATACATAAACTTATGCGGGTAATTACCCACAACAATAAACGAAAATAATGAACAAAATTATCTTTTTTTTTTTCGCTGAAACATTTTGTTTTTAAAATAAATCTGTTATAATTTTTTTTTCGTCGTGTGCCATACGTACACTTAATATTGAATAATTCGAATAATACAAAACATACATATGAATGTTTGTATGTAGGATTACTCACCCACTCAAATAATTCTGACATTGTAGACTTACTTACAGACGTCAGATTTTCAATAAAAAAAAAAAAACAAAAATAATTGAAATTATACTTAGCAGACACATCGACAGACAGTAAATTACGTAACGTAACATACACATTTGTTATTTTATAAATATTAAGATTTAAATTTTGGCAACTTGCCGGCAAATCATTCCTGTTGATTACATTTATAATGCATCAATTTTTATTACTTAACATACAAACAATTTGCACAATTAATATTTTATGCACTAAATAATAATTAAACATATTATAATTAATTTAAAATGTTTAATATCGTGTACATACGTCGTATTTACAACCATTATATCACTTTTCTTCTATTTAAATTAACAGAATATCATATCATATCATAATATTATTAGTATTATGAAAACTAAACAATTAAATAAACAAATAAATAGATCAATATTATTGTTTACGAATATTTTCCTATTTTACCAACAACAGACATTTGATATTGCAAGTTGTTATCTATTTCAAATTGTTCTGTAGACAAACATTTCTACATACCTACGTTATTCATAATATGCTGAGTGTGAATTGCGAATAATATCAAATAAATTCTATTTAAATAAGCGTCAATAGTCTGCCTAGAAAAACCACAGTTTTATGAATTAAAAACTAATATTAGAAATTCTATTCTAAACCGTATCATTATAATTATTGTAATTTATGCAATAAATTCTATAAATGGCTCAATTGATGATATACAATTCATACAATCGTATTATTTGCCAACTGATGTGAAAGATTTATTTTTTTTCACTGCTTCTAGGCAAAGAAGTTTGCTGCAAATTTATATTCTAAAATAGAGTGTTAACCATTGGGCTTTAATTTTGGTTAAATTTATCTTTAAAAGCGGAATTGTAGACTCGCCTGAAACTTTGAAAATTTAATTTATTGATCCTTAAGATTTCTAATTAAAGATTAGAACTATTATACAAAGATTATTGTCGCAATATCAGTTTGTAAAGTTTTTATTGCCTAATTCAATTCCTGTATTCAACATGAAATCCTAGTTGGTAATGAATTGTAATTGAAGAATTTTACAGAAAGTTTCAGTCCTTGTCGAATTTTCGTTGTCATACAGACGATCTTCTATAACTTGAAGTTCTATTACTTACTTAATTTTCTATAAGTTGAATTACAGCAACACCATCTTGGAGAGAAATTCTATCAGATTTTGCTTCTTTAACTTGAAGTTTCTTCTGGATAATGATGATTCACTTTATAGAAGTTCGTCTGTATTTGGTTACTTATAACATGAATTACTTGACAATAGTTCAACTAAAACTTTATATTTCGAAACAAGAATTTTATTTGTTCATTTATTAAAACATTTAATGAATTTCTTTGATTCAAATCAATAGTCGGCGAACCTACAAAATAAATATGTATGTATATTCTTGCAAAATGTCTTTTTCTTTGTTTGCAACGCTTTAACAAACAAGTACAATTATATTGTTGATAATCAGAATCCAGACAATATAAAAAGTGCATTGACATCCATAAGCCAATACCCAATAAGCAGACAGAGAGGAGTTTCGAATAATTTGTGTGGCTGATGCCATAATAATTGTCAACTACTGTTTATTCTAATTATTTGTCTATCCAAAATCAATAATTAGATTTTATTCAAATTATAAATATAATTGCCCATAGACTAAAGCGAATGATCGATCCATTAAATTTAAATGCAATTAAATGCATGTAATAATGGATCAAACAAATATTTGTTATAACGTAACAAAACTTTGTAAATGACTCATACTTGAATGTTATGAAGACAAAAAATATACTCATACATTTTAAATAAACTTATTTTATTGCAAAATGCAAAGGTGCAATAAGCGAACGCAAATTGAACAACAACAACAACAACAAATATACTTAAATAATAATGCTGCAAACAAGCAACGAAACAAACAAACCAGCCAATCCAACCAACGCTTGAAAATGTCAGACGACAATGAACGACCATCAAAAATAATCAGTTGTTTTGGTGCAGCAGTTACAGTCAGTGATATAATCAAAGACTTAATCTTATTTGTTAAAATAATTTCGTACAATTTTAACTTTTCTTAGGGAATTGGCGACAACATTTTGTATTTTTCGAGGTTTTTCCGTTTTAAAGGCTAAAAATTTATTTTCTATTTAAAAGTGTTTACACTTTTGTTAATCATTGTATTGTTTAAGCAGAAACATAAATGTCAGTTCCTTGTTCACATTTTCTTAGTTGATGTTGTTTTCTTTTTTTGCTTTTTTTTTGTCTTGCAACATGTAAATGATTAACAATATTGCAGCAGCAGCAGTGATGCCAAGTTGGTGGTTTTTTATAATTTTATCCCAACTATCATTGTGAGGCCTGTTATATTTTTGACGGAATACAATACCCCACTTACATATTTGGTATCTGTGTTTACTTCTCTTTTCTGTTTGTCTGAGTAGAAATGCTTACTCTTTCTCATTCTCTTATTTGAGAAATTAATTCTTCTTTATAATTATTGTCACTTTTTTGTTTTTAAATGAAAGCGTTGGCGTCATCATCTTGTCTAATATGATCATCATCGCAGCTAAATAAGCCATACTTAAGTATAAAACAAACGAAAAATATTATTTATTAAATATACACATACATACATTTATATGAGTATGTATTGTACATACATATATAATTTTCACCAACACATTTCACCAACACCATATCATCATTATCATCACTATGTTAAAAGCAAAACTGATTTAATTTTAATTCGGTTTTATTTACTTTTTATTTGTTTTTTCTTATATTCATAGTATATACAATACATATTTCTTTTATACTTTTACTTAATTTCCATTATTTTGTTGTTACAATATATATTTTTTTTTTGTAATTTTTCCAATTGGCTTGCGTGACGTGTTTTTCTGGCATGTTGCACTTCTGTTATTTCTCATTGCGCTGTCGCTGTCGCTGTCGCAGTCGTTGCCGTCGTCATTGTATAAGCCCACCCTGAATTTTGCAATATGAGTCGCATATGTTATGATACAACAAAACAGCAGCTTTCTGCTTACGTCGAAAAGCAGAACAGCTGTTTGATTGTTATTATAAAAACAAAAGAAAAGCAATAAATAAAGGGTGTTTAAATTTCAATAGAGTAAAACCAAATTAATAATATTAATTCTTAAGAAAAAAAAATGTATGTTTTTGCATTTTCTATAGAAAATTTGTTAGAAATCTAAGTTTACGATGACTCGAAATATAATCTCAAAAAATATAGGGTTATACTTACAGTGGTTTCAAAACTGTCGATCTAGAATGGTCGTTAGCTGATTTCCGATTTACGAATATAGATCAGTGAACAATCGAAGAACAAATAAAATAATTAAAGCTGACTACAAAAGTTTGGATTCAAACGTGGTCACTTTTTAAGCATTACAGATGCTTGCGGTTGTTATAATTTATCTTCTGTATAAAGGATATATAAAAAGACTTGAAACTTTAGAGCATTTGAAAACCAACATTCGTGAAGTTGTCACCGAGTCACCGTATGAAATGTCATCGAAAACTAGCTTAAATAGATCATGTCTTGTAACTAATCCAAAAGCATAATAACACTGTTTTCTGTTTAAAAAGATATAAAAGTGTCATTAAAATCATAGCTTACTTTTGAAACCCAAAAACTGGATAACCCTTTATATAGAATTCAAAGATGCCAGATTCTTTTAAACGATATTTTAAGAAACAAGACCCCTTTATGTATGACAGTTGACTGTTTAATATTATCGTCTACTGTTCAACAATGGCAACGAACGTGTTTAAATGCAAATAAAATAAATCACCTCATTTATTTAATGCCAAAAAAAGTTGAAGAAGAAACAAACAAAAAAAAAAATAAATAATATGAGTAACGATAACAAGGTTTGCATATGAAATATGACACTCTGCAACGGAATAAAGTGTCATATAACAATAAAAACAAAAAAATTATACAGAATATGTGTGTATGCGTAGGTGTAGGTGGAACTAACACAGATACATATATTAAAATACTTTCTTCGTAATTGTAATGCGAATATTTTTTGTTTTTATTTTCTTTTTTTTTTTGTTTTCTAAATTTCATTTTTAATTGTATTAAAATAAAAAAATAAAAGAAAATCAATATTATATGCAGCTAAGCATAGACATAAACATACGACTGGCCGGCCTTGTGGGGTGTTAACTGCTTTATTAGTTGTTGCTTATTTTTTCTCTCTGAAAGGCCTATTTAACACATTGACTGCCGATTACGAGATAACCTTCAATTCTAGGGAGCCAAACTACGACTTATCTCGTACTCACTAATGTGAAAAAATCAAGTTGTCGTTTTTTGGCTAGTTTTCTGAAATCTGCCGCGGCAGTCAACGTGTTAACTGTGGTGTAAACTTCATACAAATACTGATGTTTAATAATAGATAAGCGGCCCATAATTACAAAGGATTTTTAATAGAAATTTGGCTGACAATACTTCATAAAATGACAGTTTTAGTACGTTTTCAGCATTCCATGTAGTGGTATTTAAATAAATTCGATAATTATTTTTGAAAATAATACAATATTATTTATTTTATTTTATTTTATTTATTTTTTTTTTATCTAATCATGAATATACAAAAATTCTTTGCCAAACTGATTTTATGATTGCTGTATTAATACACGATTTCGATTATTATGTCTTAATAAAGTACGTAGTAGTATATGCGAGTATGATTATTAATACGCAAATAAACAAAATTTATTAATAAAATATTCTTCATAATTTAGCAAATTACAGGTTAATGAATGTCTGTAGCCAAATAAGAGAAAAAGAGTATTACTGTATTACGTCATGTTTTTACTATTTTTATATACAATATACGTATGTACACATATAGACATTGGTTGGCCATTATATGCCTTTAGTCCTCACTTCTTAAATCCCTCACAGGTTACGTATGCTAATTTTATCCATGAGCAACTGGAACTCATAGTTTAAATACAAACGATACTTTTCAGAAATTTTTTCGTTGCAACTAGTTACTCGCGGAGTGTCTGCCAGAAGAAAGCTGAGAGAGAAGCGTCGAAAAAAAACTTTTGGCCACTAGACTAAATATCTACCCCTTGGGCTACGGAGAACTCAGCTGTAATATTTAGTAATGTTAGTTTTTCAATTTTCTTCAATCTTTTGCATTTTGGACACATTACAGAACATAATTCGTCATTACAACCCTTCAGTCAGGATTACGACCTAGCTTCTCACACCACTTATGTTGTGTGCGTTAATTTTATACATGAGTGGCGGGACCTACTGTTTAAAATCGACTCCGAACGACAGATTTTTGAGAAGCTTTTCATGGCAATTTTTACTCTCAGAGTCTTTGCCAGAAATCTGCTGAGAGGAAGTCGCCGAAGAAATATTTTTCGTTTTGATGTCTGACCTGGGATTCGAACCCGGGCCTTTCGTCTAATAAGCCAACACACTACCCACTAGACTACGGACACATTATGGTATGGAAAAATTCAAAATCTCCAGCCTTCTATAGTTCGATTATTCTCATTTATGCTAATGTGGAGAAGCCGGAGTGTGTTAAGAAGATACTATATCTGTGTTTTGGCGTGTAGATTTAGAGATTCAAGGTTTTTGGCCGGGGTAGTTTCTTACTGATTAGATTTGATCGATTGGGGTGGAATTGTTTTCTGTCAATTACCATTATTAGGTAACATACACCGAGAGTGACTCGTCTACACTGTGGTGGTCGGGTAAGATGTCCCAATGCATCCAGCATATAGTCCGGATGTAGTATTCAATGATTATCATTTGTTTCTATCTATCTATGCAAAATTTTATTCATTCAAACGCTCTAAATCGATGATAGACTGTATTAGTTTCTGTGAAAATTCCGAATCCTTATAATGCCACTGTCTAATTTCTTTTTTTTTTTATTTTAATGCACTCTTACATTTGCTTCCATTGGAATGGAGATAATGAATTCATTTAGAATAAGTTTTTGACAAGTTAAACATGCAATCGATGTGTATATTAAATAAAATTCAACTTAACAGTTGAATAGACTTTAACAAAGTTTTTGTATTCAGTAATGAACGTTGTAAAAACGAGGAAGGATATTATTTAGTGTCTTTAAAGGTTTTTTGAGAAGCTTTTGAGTTCGAATACTAGTATGTGGAACAAGACAGATCTTCTTGTTCCTAAATTTATAATAATATGGAGGGCCTGAAGTTATTGAACATATTTCGTTATATTTCGCCTCTTCAATGGCCTTTAATTTCTGAGCCAGGATTGATTCAAAATTACTGTTCCTCATCTACATCATTAATAATGTCTTAACTTTTCGTACTTATGTATTTTGACACACATTTCTAAAGGTTACCAAAATCGGCTGTATCTTGTCATTGGTTGGGATGTTCTATTGCTTACTTTCCCAATCTAACCTAACCTAAGGTGCGCCAATTATTGAAGCCTAATTGCCTAATGTTGTCGTACAAATTGTTGACCTTCCTTAGAACTTCCGATCCTAGTAAAATTTTTTAGTGAACTAATTACATGGACAACTTTTTGCCGAATTATTCCCATTATATCTGTATGTATACATAGATATAAAATAAATTAATCACCTCTGTTACAGTTTCTGTCAGTGTATGTACATAAAAAGTCCTTGAACTTATTCTTGTTTTTAGTGTGAGAAAAAAAAAACAAGAGATTTCCATATAGTATTTTTTGAAATAACAATGAGCATGCGAATCTTTTCTTTTACTATAACAATACATTGTATTATAAATAGTTTTTATACTTAATAAATTTAGCTTAAAATTGACAACCTTAAGTATAAGCGCGCTGTATACGCAGAAACATATAAAATAGAAGCTACGTTTGGGGAAAATCATTTTAATTTTCGAAAAAGTTTTCTTTTTTATAAATTGTAAAGGATTTTTGTTAATTTTGTATAATCACGCTAAATAGTATACTAAATGGTTGTCCTGGTAGTCTAGTGGGTAGCGTGCTAGGCTATAGGCGTGAGGGTCGTGGACTGGTCTGTTACACTGAAATTTTTGGTCACACACAAAGCTTTCATTTCATCATAATGTTTGGTCCATGCCATTATATTCGAAATACAAGTTATATAAATGATTGACTGTGTTGTCGATCACCTCTTCGGGCATTATTTCGTCGGTAACTTGTCAAATATTGATTTTCAAATGTTCCGACATTAGAGGATCATGCGCGTGGAGATGGAAGTTAAGGTAGCTTAAGAGAAAAGTCTGAAGTCGTAAAATCACATCGTCGTGGATGTCGTTAAGGCATGAAACTACTCTTTATGAACTCTTGAAATGCAATAAAGGCAAAAGCTTTATTGATGTGCTGCTCTTGAATTCATTTTGTTGAAGCTACATATTCTCAGTACATAATATTTATTTCCGGGCTGAAAACGTTTATTATCGGAAGGGCGTGGCACACTGAATCTATACCGACAGATTTTTTAAAAAACACGGCTCAATGACACCTACATACCAAAATGCACACAAACTAGATACTTTTTCCGGATGCAATGACTTTTACTCATTCACATTTGAGTTCGAGTAAATCAGCATTCGCTCTAGCACCCAATGAGCCTATCTACGGCTGGCACGAAAGTGACCATGTATAAATTTCTCTTCTCTGTTTTAACTATTTTTTCACCTCCCTCGGTTTTTAAATAAACCGGTAAATCGATACAACACGTAAGAAAATTTAAAATTTTACCAACATTTTACACATTTTATATGTTATCGATGAAAAAAGGAGAAACGAGTTTGCAAATATACAGGCTTGTGTTTAAAATCCATTAAATACAATTTAAATAAAATCTAAAAACTAGGAAAAGAAAAACCATATGTAATAATCTTGCCCCATTACATTTGTTTATGAAACACAACAAATAAAAACAATCCGTTCACGTTGCCAATCAGAATAAAAATGTGCTCTTAAACGAAATACCATTATCCGTATGTATGAATGTGCATACGTACATGTATGTATGTACATATGAATTAAAAAAAAAAAGAGAAGGGGAACACTAAACCCACCGATTAAATGAGTAAGAACAACAACAATAACATTTGCAACAAACAAAATAAGGCTTCATATTTCATTGAACTTTGTTCAAATATTTTTAGTGTATGTGGTAAGTGAACAGAGCAACAACAACTATACTGCTGTAGTATGCTTTACTATTTTACAATAAAATGCTTAGATATGCATTTTTTTTTGTTATTGCTGCTGCATTTACTTCTTTTTGCACAAAAGAAAAAATAAAATGAAACACAAAAATCTACTGCAAAACTAACAATAGAAACAACAATACACGATAAAAAAAAGTGGTCTTTTACTACTTTTATCAAAAAGAAGAAGAAAAGAAGAAAAAATATTGCTTTTCATAGACATTAATAAGAAAAGAGCTACTTCAGAGTAGAGTGTTTAATGTCTCAATCATCTAAAATGTATTTGTTGTTGTTTTTTCTTCCTTTTATTCTCTCTTAAAAAAAAAGGAAAATAAAGGAAATAGGTCTATTAAATCGGCACGAATTTATCGCAGGGATAGAGTATCCAATAGAAGAATTGATTTTTATTTTTCACATTCATTTAACGTAGGCAATTCCGTATTTTCCTTTTAACCCTTTAATTTCAAGCTTTTATTGGCATCAAAATAAGTTGAATTGGGTAATTTTTATGCTGGTTTTTTTGGAAGGACACAAATCGAACATAGAATCCGCAATAAGTTAGACATTAATGGTTAGCGAAAAGAAGAGGAACCAAGGAGTAATTCTAATATTTCTCTAAAACTATGGGTACATTGTTCGTAACAAACGTTAATTACTATGAACTTAAAACAATGAAATCAATTAAAAAAAACGTCGTTTTAACATTTTTTTCTCCTGTATTTATGCACATTAGGTTTTAATGTTGTATTTGTACAATTTCCGCTTGTGGTATAATTATTAAACTTTATAGTACTTCAATAGATTAATATTGGAAAAAAAAAGTTATCAAAACAATATCTAATCATAGGTTAACATGTAATGTAATCTTGTATTAGACTATAATAACACAACTTTTAATTTGTTCGCAATTGCTTTATTGAAAAAAAAAGCGGCAGAAACTGAGACATGAAAAGAATAACATGCACTGAAGACAGACAGGCAGTCTTACTATATCAAGATTTATAGAAAATTATATAAACATATGTACATACATACATATGTACATGCCACAACCACTAGCACCACCTACAACAGAAATCTTAAGTATAAATTAAGGACTGCGACTTTTCCTTCGTCTACTGTGCATATTATAATGGTAACATTAAGGGAATGATAAAAGATTGCAACAGGAAAAGAAGAAAGAGGAGAAGAAACATAAAAACAGAAGATGATGAAGCTTGCACAATTTACAGCTATTACCAGTATGTTTATCCTATGTTGTGTGTGTTAATATAATATATTGTCTCAACTACTCAGCAGCTGTTATATTTTGGTTTTGTTTGTACCTTTTGTACCCGTGACTTTTACTTGAATATTGCACTCAAGCATTGACAATGTTCATAAGCCATAACAATTTATATTTTTTTTTCTTCCAGTTTTCCTTGTATTACACTTCTCTTCTCTACCTCACAAATAATTAAGATATACTCATACATTTACCTAAAGCTTTAAATATTTGCTTATTTATACCTATGTATGTATGTATGTATATCAACCTGTACGTGTTACCCTTCAAGCAAAACAGCCACCAGCCAAGTTAGTCAACCAGTCAGCCAGCCAACCATTGATTTAATTCTTCCCATTTTTCTGGGCTATGCTGTGCGGCTTTAATGCGACTGATTCTTTTTAAATTCTTTCTTTTTTTCCTATTTTTTTTTAATCTTTGTGTATTAGATGTTATATGCTGTTATTTTAGACTTCGTTCTATTGTTTATGCGTTGGTTATTTAAGCATGAATAATAGGAGTTCAAAATAAAGATTTGTTTTTGTCTTCACATACTTTTGATCAATGAATGTCGATTGTTTGCTCTGATTGCAATTATTGTTTGTTCAATTCTTCCGCTCTGACGATGACTTTTCGCTATAAAACTCATGGCATTGCGATAGATGAAGATTATGATGATGTGAAATTGTTTTTATTACCGTAAATAAAAATTAATGATGCCAATTGTTATAATAATATTATTTCACGTTCTTATTTTGTTTAATTACTGTTGTAAAGTTGTGAAGTAAAATTTTCTGTAAAAGAAAATTAAGCAAAACTACAAAGCTTTCCCCATTAGTACCAATATTTCATCTCACTAACAATATTTCAAAATATTGATTTGTACACTTTAAGTATTGCTAATATAGAAATTAAATTGTATCTACAGAATTGTAAACAGTTATATCAGGTCCGCCATTTAACGTTTTTTTTTTCAACTAGTGCTTATTTCATGAATGGTAACCCTTAGCTCATGTCTGATTTGACAGATAATTAATTTTATCCTTCCGCTGAACGAATATGGTGTTGTGTATACGCCTAAGCCAATTCAACATCCAATGCGCTTTTCGCTTCGCTAAGAGGGCCTGCGATCGACTTACTGAAAAAAATCGTCTTTTCAGATGAAGCTCATTTTGATCTTGGCGGGTATGCAAACAAGCAAAATTGTCACATTTGGGGCACAGAAAACCCGCGCATCCAAAACGAGTCACTGTTTGGTGTGGATTTTGGTCCAGAGGCATAATTGAGTCATTTTCTTCGCAAATAAGCAAGGAGTGGTCATTACAGTCAATGGCGATCGTTTTTGGGCCATGTTGAACGAATTTTCGTTCAGAAAAACAGAAGAGGAAGATATTGGCTACACAGCCGAAGATATACTCTCATGTTTTGAGCCCTGTTTTTGAAGATCGCATTATCAGCCGCAGAGCTGATGTCGTTTGGCTAGCTAGAAGCTGCGATTTGACACCGTTGGACTATTATTTGTGGGGTGCCGTCAAAGATAAGTGTTACGCCGATAGTCCAGGGATAATTGACGCTTTAAAGGACAATACTCGTGAATCCATTCGTGAAATACAGCTACACACAATCAATAATTTGCTTAAAAATTGGACCGATCGTGTAGGCTACTGCATGGTCAGAGGAGGCAACCATTTGAATGAAATTATTTTCCATTATTAACCCAAACCATTTATATAAAAATTTAATAGATTTTTAATGTTTATATAAATAATCAGATCTTGGAAAATGTACTTAAATACTATGTTTTAAATATGACTTTTTTAAATATGCATCTTCAACATTACATGTGGAAACAGTGTGTAAGATAGAAAAAATCTTTGAAATTTAAATTGTGCATTGTTAATTCAATTTATCTTCAATTAAAATCTCAATATTCTAACAAATAAAAAAAATTAAAGAAAGTTAACAAAGTCGGTCAAGTGTTTGACAAGATTTCCGTTACATTTTTCTTGAATACCTTTCTAGGCCTGTGGAAAATTTGAAAGCACATTAATAGTAAATTTTATATTTCAAAATTAGTAAATAAATTATATAAAATAATTATTAATTTCGTCATAGTTTTTTTTTCCATTCCCATTTAATTATGTATTAGTCTTCAGTTCATCTTAACTTTGACCTTTGAAAATAAAACTAATGACACGAAAACATGAAATAATGTATTTAAATGTACTCCTGGTATTAGTTAGTTACACCTTTTAATTTTACTAAAATATATACATACGTATGTACAAATGTACACAAATTTAAAAAATCAATATTTTTTATTTTCATTTGTAAACACGCATGTTGTTGGTCAAGAAGAATAATATTGGGATGAAATATTAGTTAAGAGGGTGATATTACAAAGATAGAGTCTAAGCCTATATAAATATTTGTCGTAAAGGAATGGTAACACCATTGAAAGAGGTAACTCATGTTGAAATATGTTTCAGAATATGAACTTTATTTTTTGCCACAAATATTTGTATAGATAGACGGTATATATAGATATAGTTGCATCCTACGCCAAATTACATATTGATCGTTTCTTTTTCGGCAAATAAAGTAGTCTGAACAGATTGTCAGCTGGGCTTGATTAAGGCTTAAGTTTGGTTGTCCGTTTTAACACGGAGCACTGCGAGAGTAGGTCGCTGTACGGGGATCTGGAATAGATCCCAGTCGGACTATTGCAGGGCTATGTTGCGATGAGGAGAGTTGGAGACTATCGAACTGCCGATCCCTTGGTATGTTGACCCTTGACAGGGCTTTCTTTGAGAGCTTGAGTTCTGTGTCGAGAGCCGACGTCAAGGCTCTTCAGAGATTCATTAGCAGCTTGGGCTGGTTGAGAGGTTCTAGGCTTCATAAGTGTAGTCACGCTCTCACCCTCTTTTGTTTATGTCTGTTTCTTTCTGTGTAATTCCTCCGATTCCCATTCCCCTCCCCCACCTACATTCCCTTCTTTCATCCTATTCCTTCTATTTCCTTCACTCTGTACAATAGGTCAATTTCGACCTCCGGGTACTGTGCTTGTCTTAACCGACAAGTACACGTCCTCTAACCTAACCTAACCTAAGTAGTCTGAACAGTAATTTAATTCCCCCTAGCTCAAATTCGAGCTTATCCTAGCAACAATTCGACAGGAATTTTGTATCTTATCAATTTATACACATCGATAGCCACACGCATACTGTTTCGCAAACGTGTAGGTCTTTCTACGGAATTTCTTTGTGCTGGAAAGAAATTCTAAAAAAAACACAAGAAGTTATAAAATGAAGCAGTGCTATTTTTGTCCTAAATAGCATTATTTTTATTATGCAAAAAAAAAGCCCATATCTTGAACACTTCTGTAGAGAGCACCTAAGAATGACAAATACTTCTGGCACCTATAAACGAGAAGACAGGATTAGAAACAAAAGAAAAGAGGCCAATGAAAAAAAATACTTTGCGGTATACGGAATTTAGCATGAACTCGTCTGATTGTATGCTATCTATAACAACCCATATAGAGTGATTCCTGAGAACGGACTACTGACACTTAGTCGTGACCTTTATAATGTAAAGTTTTTGTTTCACCATAAGATAGACAGCCAAAATGTTTTCCCTTTTAATTAAATTTTAGAAAAGTCAACTATTATTTTTACGAATTGTCCTATTAACATAGTATTTTAATTATAAATTTTCCAAACCAAACCCATTTAATAAAGACGCAAATTCCTTTGCTAATATTATATGTACGTTTTACGCCCAAGTACATAATTAATAAGTGAGTGTACATATATTGTATAATAAAAAATGTCTCATGACACACATCCATGTACATTCCTTGAGCAAAAGTATTTTGTTACGGTAATATTTTATATTTTTGCTCTATATCCAAGTATGTACTGTATTATTAAAGAATTTCCTTTTTTCACACTTTTTTCCATTTTTCTTGCTGGCTTTTGATTAAATCAGCCAACCACACCTGATAGGTAGATCCTCCTCATAACCATCAACCATCATCGTCATCTTTATAATTAACAGTGTCGCCACCGCCATTATAATGTTTACCTTTTGGGTACTCCACTTATAAGCCATGTTTGTTTGTTCTACTATATATAGCGGGGAGCAGGACAAAAAATTGAAATAAATTGCTTAGTTTTGATGGTCTTTAAAAAGCTTTAAAGGCGCTTACATAATATTCATGGGATATCGTAGTTTATAATTTTTTTTTTTTCATTTTTCATTTGTGAGTTTAACTGCTGGCAACCTACTTTTTACCCCCCTTCTTATTTCTCTATTTATCGTCATTTTTTTTTTTTTTGATTTGGTATTTTGCAGACATCATTGCCTAGTGGAAATGTTTGATTTCTAACTGCCATAATGTATCTCCACTTTCTGCCTTTCTCTCTCTCTCTCTCTCTCTCTCTTTGTATATTTAAAAATCAAATATAGTTTGGTTAGGTTTTTTTTCTGGTTTTAGGTCATTTAGTCGATTTTTTTTTTGCAGTTTGCGTGTTTAATCAACTAACGCTCCTATAACTACATACTTACAACATTGTTCGCTAGCACTTAAATTTGTTATGTTGCAATATAAAGTAGGCTTTTAGGCGTTATAACAGGGTTATAATTTATTAAAAAGAACAAGAAAAAAAAGCCAAACAAAATTACCTCAAAATTCTTAACGAGTATTTAGGGTTAAACTCGCCTATACTGTACTATACTTGTAAACTTCTTCAAATCAGTTTTAATAAAGCGTAAACGACGGAAAAGAAAATAGAAAGAAATAAGAAAAATAGGTTGAAAATTAATATTTTATTAAATTATTTTCAATTATATTCTACTCTGCCATTCTGACTATGTACGTTATAGCTTCATTCTTACATCTATAGAAAGAAGTAAACAAGTTTGAATTCATTTTTTGTCTTCTTTACGCTTCTTTCTATTTTATATCAATTGTTTTGTATAACGTACATATGTATATGAAAGCCTAAATAAGCAAATTTTTGTAAAGTGCTTTAAAATGGAATCCGAAGACTTAAAATTTTTGTGTATTTTTTCCATTTGGACAAACGAATAGAACTTATGCATAAAACTCAAGTAAGGATACGGAAAGAAAACTATAATCTTTCTTAATTTCTCTACCCTTAGATTTTTACCTAAAGCAAGAGCTTTAACTTGATTGCAATTAAGGTTAATCCTCTGTTCCATAGTCTCGTTGGTTCCACCCGAAACTGATACTGACCCTCTACTTACAATGTACAGCATCCTTATAAATACTCCCTACTTACATTGTACAGCATCCTAAAGTTTGTCAGGCATTAGGATAGGAAAAGACAATATAGTGACACCCTATATACATACATCATGCACCAAAGAGGAACTCGTTACATCCTCAGTGTGTAGGGCCTTCACCTACTAAACTTCCCTCGTCTGCTGTGGCTTCTGACTGTATGGCCCCTCTATATTGTTAGTCATGTTCGCAATCATAAGCTCGATAATATTATGTGAGTGACGATGAATTCGTATTTAATTCGGAAAGACAAAAACCAAAAATTTTAACAGAGTTAATGTTAAAGTTAGCAGGGCAAAATGAAAGAAGAAATCAGACAAATGTAGCCACGTGACTGAAACAGCTTTTCTGGTATTTCGGAAATTCTTTTGAAAATTGAAGAACTTTGTCCAAAAAAAAAATGTATTTGTTTTAATAATGTTTGGAAAGGAGGATCGATATTGTGGAAAAATGGGACTTTCCAACTATATATCCATTATATCAAGGACTTCAAAACAGATTTCCTTTCGATCAGGACGCTTCTTGGGATCGGAGATACAGACATCGAAGCAAATTGTTTTCCTACAATGAGCACAAAAGGTTTTGTATAAATAGAGGTAAATCGGATAAGAAAATAGACTTATGGTCATGGACATCGTGAGCTGGATAGCCATGCTCTCAAGGATTTCAAACAGGTTGTCTTAAGGTCGGACCTTACCTGGGACCAGATATATAGGCGACGAAGCTAATTGTTTTTTTTCTTCAAACGGGCAACAAAGAGGAGTACATGGGATAAAAAATGGACAAGTGTTGGATATGGATCCAGTGGGCTGGATAGTCATAGTATCAAGGATTCCAGAATAGATATCGTTGCGGTCAGGCATTTTTTGGAACCGGAGGACCGACGAACTTTTTATTAAATTAACAAAAAAGAAATTACTTTATATAAAATGATTCAAAATCGGATAACTTATAACAGTTTCGATTTGAAATCTAGTTTTCGTTGATCTATATTGAAAAAATTGTTGTAAAATAAACTTCGTTAACCTGAGGTCAAATTCTCTACTTGCGAGTCTCATTTTGAACGTAAAACTATGATATTCCATTTTGTAAGGCAATTTGATCAATATTTTTTGAAAGAATACGTTCTAATTTGATTCTTATCACCACCAATCATACAATCAATAGCGAATCAATGCAAAATCTATTTGTGTGAATTCAATATCTCTCTGTTGTAGAAATGTAGAAAGAAAAAAAAATAACATAAAAAAAACATGCATGAACTTTGGCAAGCGATTGTTACCAATAACTACTACTCACTCGAATATATACCACCGTGTACACATCGATATCGTTAATCTGTATTTGTATACCGGTCTTGTATAGACAAAGCAGAAAACAAAAGCTTTCATTTTATATCCAGAACACTTAGTGTAAGTAAAAGTAATTTATTGGGTTGGGTCAATGCATATTTAGTTTATTGTTTAGGACAAACAAAAGCAACAAAATTTATAATTTTACTCTTGCCAATTTTTCAATTCAAATATAGCCACACAGATATAATATGGCTTAGCATTATTTTATTTTTTCTTCTTTTTTTTTTATTTTATTACACTAAACAGACAGATTTAAGCACAAATAAAAAAAGAAAGTTTCACAAATTTTTACCACTTTTGATGAAAGAAAGATTAAAATTCAATTTATGCATGCATAGCCAGTTAAATACATAACATAGCATAGCATAGGATAGAATACGTCAAAAGGGAGTGATCGTTTTGTTAAATTGAAGCTCACTTGGGAACACCCAACAGCCCATTGTGATAATTGGTAATATCTGATTAAACAACCTTGACAATATACATCAGAACTTTGAATTTCAAACAAGACTCATCAAGAATTAGAAGTTGAAAACTAGCCTAAGTTCATGTAGTGAACAATTCAATATTAAGGAACGAATAACTCTCTTAAAATGGCCGAGAAAAGGAGCATCAAATTAAACAAAACTGTATCGAATCAGAAACTGTAATTCTCCCCCTCTAATAACATACAACCTTTGTAGAAATTTTTGGCAGACAAGCGACGTCTCTTCTCGTGCCTTTCCATTCATAATGACCCGTGAGAATAGATTGTATGGTAAGCCTCCTATCCAATCCAGGATTTATCAACATCTAAATATAATTACCTTTAGCGTAACTCAAGTAAAACATCATATTCATCTGGGAATAGCAGTTACACAATTACCGGAGCTATAACTGTAACCAGAACTCGTATTAGATTAACTCAAAACTGTCTAGAGCCTCAATTAATGGAGACGACGGAGTATATGCCAACTAAAAATTTATTTCAACCCTTTGAACTTTTATAATAAAACTTTCAAGTTTTATATCAAGTATCCCGTTTTATTGTTTTTTACCAGAAAAATAAACTACTAGAGTATATATTTCAAACATGTTAACATAATTTTAAGTTTTTATTATAATTTTTATTATTCTTGTATTGCTTCAGTTTTTAATAGTATCGGGTTATCTATTTAGCGGTTTTAAAAACGACGTTATCTTTCATTTAGTAATGGTTTAACATTCATGAATATGAATATGAAGTTTGTGCATCATCGCAATGTAGGCACTGATCAAAATATCGGTTCTGTTAGAGGAACTCTTTCGGATAATCAAAATTCTACTGTGTTCCTAAAAATTGCCTAGGAAGACCTATGTTAGGTCTCACTGTGGTGTATTTGAAATTGGACCTGCACTTCCAATAAAGCTCAACTTAACTAACAATTAGAAATTTTTAGAAAGAACAATTTCAAGTTTTGTCAACGTCAATTGGCCACCAAATACATGCAATTTGCCTTTAAACCGGACAAAATCCCTAAATTTCCCAATGAATAAAAATGTAATGGAAATCATAGCGCTTTTGAAACCGAAAAATGGACAACCAGTTACTTTACAAATAAAAATTGTTTTTAGAATCTACAAAAAGAAAATGTTGTTGCCTCAGAATAACTATTTATTACAACCGCATTGTTATAAAATTTTCCACGATAAAATTTACTTTCAAAACCAGTTTTTTTTTTTTAATTTTAATTTTATAAAGTTTTTAGTTTTCATTTTCTTTTTGTAAATGTATTTATTATCACTGTTGCCATTATTTCGTTTGAAACTTCTTGGCAAAAAACATACTTTCTTTTCTTTTTTTTGTTTTCTTCTTTCGTTAATAATTAGTTAATATGGTTGGTAGTGAATAAATACTGTTAGATGTTACCAATTTTTAAGCAACTGGTTACGGTTTAAATTTATTCATAATAATACAAAAAAAAAAATTCAATTTAATGGTGTGGCACATGCGCATGCGCATACCAAAAATTGAACATTTTTATTAAAATGACTCATGAAAGATGTTGAATGTTGTTTAATTATAATTTATAACGTATATAATAATACGCTATGGATTTTTAAAGTCATCATCTGTGTGGACAAAGTTCTTAAACTTTTACTTTTTAATTACTTTTACTTCTTTTACAAAGACGTTAACAATGTTTTATAAAGCAGGAGAGTTTGACCTGCAAATATATTTTACTGTACCGTCAATCCACTTTATAATTCTAAATACTTTTCGAACATTTTCGATATTTACAATTTATTGTTATTCGCTCTATTATAACAAATAAATTTTTCTTATGCATTTTAGAATGGAGGTTCAAACCGTTAATAATCATCTAAACAATACGCTGATATCACCGTTATCTGCCAAAAATTCTCAAACACTCAACAATAAAACAGCAGTATCGTCATCGACATCGACATCGCCGCCGCCACCACCAATACAATTAAATGAAAGTCTAACACATCATCTCAGTCGGAGCAACAGTCCGGCCAGTTCAAATTCGGAGATTGAAAAGGAATTACAAGACTTGGACTTGAATAGCTCCATGAATAGTGGCAGCATAAGTTTGGGTGCCGAATTAAATTGCAAATCGAATGGTTCATTAAGTGGTGCCTCGTCTACATCCACGCAAGGCCTTATGACAGCGGCAAATGTCGGTGCTGGTGATACGGCAGTGGGCTTAAAAGACGTTAACAATTGCGCGAGCTTAACAAATGGCGTACAATCGTCCACAACTATGACAACAGTGGGTACTGTCGCTACGGCAGCTGCCAACATAAAAAAGAGAATATCCTCAAGTCGAACACCGACACGAAAGGCTAGACGAATAAAATTCTATCGTAATGGTGATCGTTTTTATCCAGGCATAACCATTCCAGTATCAAATGAACGTTATAGGTATGCATTCATTGCTTATTATACATACATACATACATATGTATGTATATAAATAATTTCAATTTTAAAAAATAATTACTCTCTACAGATCATTTGAAAGCTTATTTGAAGATCTTACCCGACTTCTAGAAGAAAATGTTAAAATTCCAGGTGCTGTTCGTACCATTTACACTATGTGTGGCAAAAAGGTATATTTCTTGTAATATTACAAGCAAAACTTAACTTAAAAATAAGTAACCCATGACATTATTATTGTTACAATATTTGTTTAGATCTCCACTTTGGAAGAGCTTGAGGATGGTCAAAGTTATGTGTGTTCCTGTAATAATGAAAATTTTAAAAAGATCGAATATAATACAACCTCACAACCGCTTACCAATCTATCGTTGTCAAATAAGACATCAAATCGCCTATCGAAATACTATCGGCCTTCTTCGCCTTTGAAAAACGGTTCTGCCAGTAGCAGCAATGTTGGTAATGGTTCTTCTTCAAATACCACGGTGACTGGCAACACCAACGGCAGTCCAGTGCTGGTGAAACTAAGTGAACGCGATAGTGTTGTACATCCGCGCATAGTGACTCTAATACGCAATGGCACAAAACCCCGCAAGTTAATGCGTTTATTGTTGAATAAACGCAATAGCCCTAGCTTTGATCATGTCTTAACAGCTATTACCCAGAAAGTTAAACTAGACACGGGCTATGTGCGCAAGGTGTTTACATTGTCCGGTACACCAGTCACACAGTTGGCCGATTTCTTTGGGCCCGATGATGTCTTCTTTGCCTATGGCACTGAGCGCGTTAATAATCCTGATGATTTCCGTTTAGAGACCGATGAACAGAAAGCTTTGCAGAATATACGCAAGAACTTGCGCACTGCTGGCACAACTTGCAAAGGACCTAAGCCAAAAATGCCGGTTAAAAGCAAGAAAACATACGACAACTCGGCCATTGACGAAGAGAAATTGCTAAATGACTGTGGCATCGACGCGAATGAATTGCCAGCCGTAATACGTGAACGTTACATTCTGGGTCAGATAATTGGAGATGGCAATTTCGCCATAGTACTCAAGTGCAAGGATAGACAAAATGGTCTGCCCTATGCCTTAAAAATTATCGACAAGAGCAAATGTAAAGGCAAAGAACATTACATAGACGATGAAGTAAGAGTTATGAAGAAACTTACACATCCACATATTATTTCATTAATAATGGATGTGGATCAGCAGGCGAATATGTATTTGGTGCTTGAATATGTTAGTGGTAAGTGGTCTAGTATTTAATCAAATAGAATACGAATTTCACCAAATACAATACAATATTTAAATATTTTCTTTTTTACTTTTTTTTGTATCCAACAAGGTGGTGATTTATTTGATGCTATTACTCGCGTAACACGTTTCTCAGAAGATCAGTCTCGTGTTATGATTAAACATTTAGCCTCTGCTATGGCTTATTTACATTCCATGAGTATTGTACATCGTGACATTAAACCAGAAAATCTTTTGGTAAGAGAACGATTTGTTATGTGCATTGCGTTTTCCACTGTTGTAAACTGTTTTCCATTGCAGGTCGAGTTGGACGACAAGGGAAATGTAATTGAATTAAAATTGGCCGATTTTGGTTTAGCTTGTGAAGTTAATGAGCCACTATTTGCTGTCTGCGGCACACCAACCTATGTGGCTCCTGAAATTCTAATGGAAACTGGTTATGGCTTAAAGGTAATGGTGCAATTCATAATTAATAATGCTTTCTAATTATTTTTTATTTTGCTTGTTTTTTTTTTCTAGATCGATGTTTGGGCAGCCGGTATTATTTTATATATATTACTTTGTGGTTTCCCACCATTTGTTTCACCTGACAATCAGCAGGAACCTTTATTTGATGCCATTATATCGGGTATCTATGAATTTCCCGACCCTTATTGGTCGGGCATTGGTAATGGTGTGCGTGATCTCATTGCCAATATGCTACAATCCGATCCAGATGTACGTTTTACCAGCGAAGATATACTCGATCATTATTGGACTATGGGCAATGATGACATTAACGAATACAGCAGCTGAATAGAGCACTTCGAAACTGAAATCGTACATTAGTTTGCGTATGTGTATCTGGCAAAATTATTTTTCGTTGGCTGGTTCAGAGCTGCTGTATTTTTTTTATGGGTAATGAACGCAGCCTGTAGTTTTTTATTTGTATCCCACTATTTTATTTTTTTTCCTTCTTTCCATACATTAAAATCTTTTTCTAACTACTATATTTTGAGATATATATATATATTTTTTTTAATTTGTAGTTTACCTTAAAGAAAAAGCGTAAAAAGAAATAATTTTTTATACAAAAACCAACTATAAAAACTAAAAAATCGTATAAATTTATTGTTAACAAGAGTTATTAAGCATCTTATAAACACTGAAATACATTTCAATTTGTAGATTTATAAAAGAACAAAAACAAAAACAAAAAGAGAAAGAGAAAGAAACGGAATACAAAACAAAATTTACAAAATTATAGCAACTAATTTCTTATTAATATTTCTATCATTATTATAAATTTCTATATTTATATTTAAGTATTTAATTAATTTTTTTTTTATAAAAAAAAAAGAAAAAAACTATAAAACTCGTATAATTTTTTTTTTTATTTAATATATTAAAGCTTAAAATATTTTAATCTTAAATTTTTAATAAATTATTTAAATTATAAACACAATCTTTAAGACATACAAACACAAAACTAATGAATAAATGACCGTTTGCATTTTTATAGACGTTCCATTCGAATTTTTTAGAGAGTATATTTCATTCCTTTATGTTTGTTTGATCATGTATAAAAATTAAACTGTATTACTGTATATATGTATTAAGGATTGTGTTGAAGATTTAACATTATAATCTAATGCATACATACATACATACATATATCTTGATACATACATGTAGTATATATTTTCATTATAAATCAAATAGTTATTAATATTTTATACATACATACATACATATACATATATACATATATTAGTTTTATTGTTTATATAATTTTATGTTTTTGTTTAAAAAAGAAAATTATATTTAATAATTGAAATATACATATATATATATATACTATATATATTATTTTTTATTTTATTTTTTTCTTGTTTTTGTATTTTATGTTTGTTTTAATGGAAATTAGTATTTCTTGTATCTATTACTATTTTAATATGTTAGAACATATACAAACAACTCATCTCTATATACATACATACATGCCTACGCATACATACACACATTCAATACATACTATTTTAATTAATTTCAATAGAAAGCTAGCTGTCTTAACAACGACTTTTGTTTCGAAATTGTTTCTTTTGCAAACATTTTTCAATGACAAGAAAAACAAAAAAAAAAAATAAATAAATAAAACACCATTCGAATGTTTCCAAACAACAAATTTTTAGAAATATACATATATTAATAGTAATAATAATAATATAAAAAAAGTATTTATATGCATATGCAATTTATTATATTAACAAACAAACAAACAAAAACAAAAAAAAAAAACAATACAATTTAAAAGAAAAACACCATAAATAATTAAAATAGTAAACGAAAAAAAATAAATAATAAAGATAACAGAAGATTAATAATACCTTATAACCTATTATTTATTTCATTTCAAATATTTTACAAAAAAAAAAAATTAATTTAAATAAAAATGCGGCTATAAATTATATGCAAGAGTAATAAAAAAATTAAATTGCTTTTCATTTCAAAAGACATAAAGAATATCATAGAAATATCAATTAACACATCAATGCAGAAATGGGTAAGTAACAACAAAAAAAAAAAATATGTTTATATTCTATTACCCTAGACGCGAAATCCTTCCAGTTAATCACTTCGAAAATCAAATTTTATTAATGAAACTGCACTAAACACTAATCTAAGCAGGAAAAAAACAATTATTTATTTCCTATTATGAATAATTAATGAAAAACTTAACGGTATTTTTTTTTAATATATTTTATTTATATTTTAGTTCTAATTATACATTCATTCTGTATAAAAAACATTGTTATAAGTATAAAAATAATTATAAACTAATTAATCACTTATATTTAGTGAAATTGGGTATACATATAGTATATATTAAAATATGAAACGGAAACCTAAATTCAAGCTATTACAATTCGCATTAAAGTATGCTAATATTTTATATATTAAATAATACATAAAAAAAACCAAAAATAAAGCGCTTAATATTGCAGTTTGTTAGTTAAAGATCTAATCAGATTCATCATCTATATTATCTGAGCAAATACCACAATGTTCATTTATGTAACGGCCGGGAACACAGGGTTCATGATACTTATGTCCACATCTGAAGGCAATAATATCTTTACGTGGTGCAGTGTCTTTAAATAAAATACTACGATGACATTTTTCACAATTATTATCATAACTAATACTCAGTGCTCGATTCTGTTCACGTACAATTTCAGCATGGGTTTTGAAATAGTCAATTAACTGAATTTCGTTAAAGCCTTTTTGAATTTCCACCTTCAAATTATTAAGTAATTTCAGATTTAATGTTTTAACAGAGATTAATAAAATTATTTATTACCTGCAAGCGATAATCCCATAACATTTTGTATAGAGATTTTCTTAGGCCTGGTATTTTTTGTCCTAATTTTATTTTGTTTACCAATGCTTCCGGATTAATATACCCTTTAAATATGTGTTTTAACAATTATAACTAAATTTATCTTTTGTCTATAATTATATATAAAACTTACCAATTATGCCATCTAATAACTTGGTAAGAATTTCGGGTTTTTTCACAGACTCATCTATTAATAAATTCCACAAATCCGAATCGTCATGTTCTTTACAAAATTCTATAGCCATTTCAATATCTCCTATCTAGCACAACAACTTAAAATAATTGTTTAATTGACAAATTAAAGATTATGCATAACTAACCTTGTGTATAATAATATTTAAAGCTTCAGTAACATTGCCCATTTGGCCTAGTAAATATACCATCTCGGAATGAAAGGATTTACTTTTACAAATATTCAGAGCATCTTGGATTTGATAGTGTTTTGAACGTCTAAGAAATGGCAAAAGTTTTGAGCGATCATAAGTGGCATATAAATTAACCAGTTTCCAATGGAATGTGCCACTACTGTCGACTTTATCCAATGCATCTAAATACTAAAAATACCAAATAGTATAAACGTATACTGATTATAGATACAAGACACGCATGTACATAAATTTATATTTACCAAATATAAATATTCCTGATGCTGATCTAATTGTTGAACAACGATTTCTGGCGGTATTTTACTTTTAGTCAATAATAGTTGAAAGGCACGTTCTTGATCCAGTTGTATTAAAGGTACAATCATTTTATGTATAACACTATAGAGATCATAACGCCTTATTAAATCGAAAACATCTTTGTTTTCTAATTTCAAATACATTCTCAATGCATTTTCATAGTCTCTTTGGTAAGTATACAGTATGGCCAATGATTCCAGCAATTCGTTAGCATACTGTTTACGGAAGTTATCATGTATGGCATTTATAACAGCTGAACAATCGTATAAATTTGATGGCCACTCTTTGATTAAATTCAAAAACCCTTTAACATCGAATTTTAGATACTCATACAGTACCATTTCGTAGACATGAGGATCTAATTTGCAATCTTCAGATGTAGGCAAATATGCACTAACCGATCTCAGTTGATTGTGTTTTACAAATTTGAAAACTTCCTCCTCCCACAATGATTTGTTATTGCCCAATACCCGCAGGCACAGTTTTCCGGCAGTTTCAAAGTCTTTCTTGCTAATTAAGTGGTTAATATATATTCTAAAAGCAAATATAAATTTTATATAAAAATAAACAAAATCATATTGAATAACTTACCTAGCTACCGATAACACGTCACCGCCATGCAAAGATGTTATCTCCATAGCTTCTTCGAATTTTCTAAAAATAAATAGAAGCGTTTTGAAATTTAATTCATTTACATATGTATATTCATAATATCCGTTAATACGTTAAAAAAAGAAAACACTGCCAATGCCCTTTTGCTAGTCCACAAAATTAAAGGAGCGTTAGATACCTTTCGATAGCTAGAAACAAATTGCTATGTAAAGCTTTTTTATATTTTGGCTTTTTTTTTTGAACTATTGAAACTTGTCTATGATGAATTTCAATAATTAAATTAAAATATAAATTACAAAGCTTAACTATTTTGTGAGTTTAAAGTATAAAAATATTTATTTTTGCTGATGTGCAATCCTAATATATATTATAAATCTTTCTGTAAGTCTGTTTTTTTGTTTGTTTGTTAGCCAATCACGCCTGAACGCTTGGACCGATTTTCTTGAAATTTGGGATACAGATCGGGCTTTTGTCCGTGGAGGTTATAGGCTATAAATCTTTTCAAAATTTTGACCAAAAGGGGGGAAAAATGGTAATAGGTAGTTTTTTACGATTTAGCTTAGTTAAGTTTCCCAAATGTTTGTTGTTTTGTTCGTTACCCAACCACGCCTGGACCGATTTTCTTGAAATTTGGGATATAGATCGGGCTTTTGTCCGTGGAGGTTATAGGCTATAAATCTTTTCAAAATTTTGATCAAAAAGGGAGAAAAATGGGAGAAATGGGGAAAAAATAGTAATAGGTAATTTTTTACGATGTAGCTTGGTTAAGTTTCCCAAATAGCTATTTTAGGTATTCCGTTCCTAAAGTTGGACCAAAATGGGTCCAAAAAGGGGGAAAGGGGCCAAAAACGAGGAAATTGAGTGCATAGCATATAAATCGAGCTTTTGTCGGAGCAGATTATAGGCTATAAATCTTTTTCAAAATTTTGACCAAAAGGGGAGAAGAAATGGAACAAAGGGTGAAAAAATGATAATAGGTTTTTTTACGCTTTAGCTTGGTTAAGTTTCCCAAAGAGGTATTAGAGGTTTCCGTTTCTAAAGTTGAAAAAAGGGGTCCAAAAAGGGGGAAAGTGGCCAAAAACGGGAAAATTATGAACATAATCAATCACGCCTGAACGCTTGAAACAATTTATTGAAATTTGGGATATTGATCGAGCTTTTGGGTTATGGCTATATGGTTATGGACTATAAATCTTTTAAAAATTTTAAACCAAAGGGAAAAAATGGGACATAGGGAGAAAAAAGGGCATATATTAGTACTTTATGCATAAATGCTGTATTTTATTTGTTTTAAAGGTATTTTTTTACGATTTAGCTTGGTTATGTTTCCCAAATAGCCCAAAATATGGAAAGGGGCGGAAAACGGGCATATTTCATGCATTTATATTTAGGACTTAGAGTATTCAAAAAAATCTGGGTTGTTTTCGATTGTTTTGAAAATTGCATTTTGTAAGAAGCCGGTTTCGAAATCGGATTTTTATTTATTGTTATTTTTATAACCCGCGCAACGCCGGGTACAATCTGCTAGTTTATTAATAAGTTGCTCAAATAATTTTACTCAAAGATATATCATTTAAAACCTCTTTCCTATACAAGAAATTTGATAAAATTGTATCTTCTGTGTAAAATAATTTATTTTTCATTTTCTAATTGAAACAAACTCAACTATCGTCCAAGACATAAATACAAGAAGCTTCGTGGACAGAAAAATGGCATAAATGTCAAAACATTTAACATTCCCATAATGATTGAAATCCAGGCATGTAAAGCACAAAAAAAACTTGGCAACAATAGAGGATAAAGAATAATTTTTATAACAGCCGATAGAGGTCTCTCCTCTGAATTCTATCACAATAAGTATTTGACAGATTAAAAGAGAACAACAACATTTTCTTTACGCAAATTGTTTACATTAATACAAAACGTTGTTTTTTTTAAGTTTCTTTTTCCATATTTAAGGATAATAAAACTGTTTTATAATTTATATTGAATGGAACAAATTATAATTTTAGCGAATGCGATTTAATTAAAGATAAATATCCATAAAAAGTTGTAAATGTACATGGGAAATTGTGGATTTAAGTGATGCGGTTGGGAAACAAATTGAAAGAATATAATCAATGGAAAATTCGATTTAATCTCGAGAAAGCTTAAGAGAGTTACAATATGCGGCGTATGAACAATTTGCTAACACTGTTTACGGCTATGGTAGCATTTTTCTTCGGCTTTTTTATAACAAAACTTCTTACTACTGTAGATAAATGTCCAACACAAAAAAGTGGCGTTCATAAGTTAGAACCCCATCCCGAACTTTTCTTGATGGTACTCGTTTTAAGTGCTCCTCGTTACGAAGAGAAACGCAATGCTATACGTGAAACGTGGATGAAATTGGAAAAGCCATTGGAATTACCTTACTATCCCGAAGAATTTGTTTATTTGCCTTATTATGGACCAAGGGGCCATTTTGAAGTTGAAGGTCCTGCCGAACAGGCAAATCGCTTGCGTATTTTCATAGACTGGTTAGATGAACAAAAACATAAAAAATTGGAGTCGGCAAAAAGAAATATAAAAGTGAAGCATTTCTTTGCAATAGGTACCGAAGGTCTAGAGCCCTCACTGCGTTTTCAGTTGGAAAAAGAACAAAAGAAACATTTGGACTTATTGCTCTTACCACGCTTGACAGACACCTATGCCAATTTAACAGAAAAACTTTTACATTCATTGGACGCCTTAACTCATCACTATGATTTCAGTTATTTACTAAAGGTGGATGATGACACGTATGTTAAGCTAGATTATTTATTAAATGAATTAGTGTCGTACGATCGAAAACTAATACGCAAAACGCACGAGTACAGAGGTCATCCTTTGCCAAATTTATATTGGGGTTACTTTAACGGCCGGGCTAATATTAAAACTAAAGGACAATGGAGTGAACCTAATTATTATCTTTCCTATCGTTACAATACTTATGCTTTGGGTGGTGGCTATGTAATCTCACGTAAGATTTGTGAATATGTTGCAAACAATTCTCATAGCCTTTCAACATATGTAAGCGAAGATGTTTCTATGGGTACTTGGTTAGCGCCATTTAGGCATGTTTATCGTCGTCATGATCCACGTTTTGACACAGCCTATATGGCTAGAAAGTGTAAAAAATATCATTTGGTATTACACAAGCGCAACGAAACACTTATGAAGGATTTATTTAACAACAAGCTTTGTTCATTCGAAATATCTAATGAACAACAGTTGCAAAGGCCTCCAGAATATTATTATGATTGGCGCAAAACAGCCGATAAATGTTGTGATACTTCGGTCATATAATTAGTTTAGAAATTATTGTGCCACAATTCTATAACCTCTTAAGAATATAGAAAACAAGTATATTAAAAAAATGCCTTAAAACATGTAGTAGAAAAAGCCAAAGCACAAATAAATACATATATTGATTATATTACTTAAAATCTTAATAATTACTAGTTTCTTTAAATGATATTAATGCAGTCTTTCTTGAATAAAAATAAAACTTTTAAGACAATAGTGTACTTACCGATGTTCCATTAACCATTGTACACGATCTTCAGTATCAAGTAAAGTAGCTACAACAATATCCTTTGGTGCTATGAGATAGTAACGATTTTCCTCTGGCAAACATCCCAAAATGTAATCGTTTACGGAGTATTCTTTGAAACTAAAAATTTTCTCAAATGTAAAACATATCAAATTGAGCAAATATAATAATTACCCTCTTAATGATAAACTATCCGTACAAACTTCTTCACTACAATTGAGTTTATATTCTAACACAGATAAAACAGGTCGCAAAGCTTTACGTTCAGCATCTTTTTCCTTAGGATAGCCGAGTACAACTAATTGACTTGAAGTCAAAGCAGCTAAACCACTAATATAAAATGTAGTTTGGAACGTGGATACTACAAAAAAGTATTTAGAAATTTAAATGAAAAAAAAAACTGCAAATATAGAGAGCACTTACTTGGATCAACTATAAACCCAGGTAAAGCCCTTAGGGTTGCTTCTACCGAATTTCGCTTACGAATAACACAAATTCTAATTGTGTCTACCCAACCAATTAGTAAAGTATTTGAATTAGCCCAACGAAAATTGCAGCGAAAATTTTCCAAACGTGAACTGCAAATTAAATTTCAAAAATTTTTAATATAACATTTCTAATATAGTTTAACATTAATTTTACTTAGCAGGTTCCTCCCACTTCATTAGACCCAAAGAGCATTTTTCGTTTAAGTCATAAACTCTTACTCCTAAGCAGCTAGCCCAAGCAACAAATGGACCGTTCCAACATATCGATATAACATGGCCTTCAGCATGTGACAAAATATTAGGCTTCAATTTTTTCAAAAAATTTTTCTCAAATAGTGTCAGTTTGTCATCACCTTCGGTTAACATGGACACACAGGCAGAAAAATAAATATTAGAAGTCAAGATTATCAAATTACATTATAATTAGGCACCTACCCACAATGAAACGTCTGCCTTCACTAACCTTGGGATCTGGATCTAAAACTACAGATCTAATAGAGTGGCCAAAAGTTATAGTTTGATTATGTTCATCGCTAAACAAACCAATGATATTGACCCGGCCGTCATCTGAACATGTTACCACAAACTCACCCTTAGCATCTATGTCCACCTCATTTACGGCCACCGTATGAGCGAATTCCTTACGGTCACAACTTAAATGTGAATTGACGGTATTACCTTGATGATCCAAGAGATAGACACCGCCCAAAAAGGTGCCAAAAATTAAAAACTACAAAGAATTACAGCAAGATAATATTCAATAGACGCCACAAAACATACAGCACTTGCTTACCTTGGAATGTACAGCACTTGCTGTAACTACATCCTTATTGAGTATATCTTTTAAATCATGGGCTATGCGCTGATATTTAAATTTCGGTTCGATTTCCTCCTCTGTGCTGTCTTCAGTTTCCTGCAAAAGATGTGGGTATACATGGACCTATACAGCCTATTTAATTTAGTTTAGAATGCTACTTACGCTGCATACTGTTTCGTTTTCAGCCATAATATATTAATCAAGTCAATAAACTTAGGATTCCTTTGAATTAAAATTAAAAATGAAAACTACGATTTTATGTTTATTTATTGTTCTTGTTCAATTGATTATTTATCATCCGTCAGCTGTTTTGTCTTCTCTTGCTCATGACGTATTTATACAAGGTGAGATCTTTAGACCAGCTGATGCAAATAATAATGTCAAAAAATTTATGTTTTTTGTGTATATTTTTGATAATCAATTTCGATTTTTCTTATTATGCCAGAAGTTTGTATATTTTTCTTTTAAAATCATTTTTGAGTTTTCTAATTGCCAGTTAAGTTTAGTATTTATATTTTCTTCCCATCGTCATTCTTTAGTCAGCTGTTTTTGACAAGCTGATAAAATCGCAACAACAAAAAATGCCTGTTGTTCTTGTATTGTTGTACTTACCTCACCTTGTATAAATACGTCATGCTCTTGTTGTTATGATGCTTAATAATGATGCCATATCGATAGTTAAATAAAGAATTGTTAATAATTGTGTTTACACTCTGCTTTGTTTATTCAATATTTTCAATATTTTATAAAAGCGTAACAATCTTGACGTTCTATAATTCTTTTTTAAATATAAATTTCTATTGCCAACTCTACTAAATTTATGCTTAAATTTCTATTTAATCGAACTTTACGGCTTTATTTAAAACTTGGCAACACTTCATACAATTCAAAGACAACAAAATTACGACCTTCTGTGAAAAATACCTGGCAGCATTGGACAAACATAAAAAATAATAAATTGTAGTTAAAGTGATAAACATTTTTGTTTTAAATAATATGCCGCCTAAAACGAAAAGCTTGGTTTGGAAGTTTTATCAGAGAATTGATGAAAGGAGATCTATATGTAAGCTGTGTCAAAAGGAAATAAGGGCTAATGGAAATACAACAAATTTGATTAGGCATATTCGCAATGTACACAAGTCTGCTTGTTCACAAATTGAGCGACATCAAAATAACTCATCGAATGCAGAAAAAATCACAAGTCCGCTTGGAACATCAATAGGTAATGAGACTTGACACTGACTGTGTTAGTCCTTCACCATCTACAAGTAGTTACTAAATTTAAAGTAATTTTGAATTTGATTTGGAAGTGCATCATAAAAAGCATCAAAAAACTATTAAGTTTAGGCTAGTCAATTGTCTGCTATATGTATGACTCAAGAAAGAAACTCAAGCCCTTTTACAATAGTTGCATTTATATACCAGAACGTGTTTTATTTCGTCTATTCCATTTATGATTATTCTTTTTGAGTAGGGAAATCAGAATTAGCCACAGAGTACTTTTTCTTCTTTTTGCTGGAAAATAACTTTAATCGATCCAGTTCCTCAACAATAATTTGACAATTTTTCTTCATCTTCGAAATTAAACATATTAGGAATAAATAAAATAAAACCACAAATATTTAACTCATTGATTATTTGCGACTCGTATGCTTTTATGTTACAGTTCACAGCTGCGGTGCTGCCATTATTTGTGTATTCGAACATAATGCGCATTATATGCAGCGCTGTAATGAATTTGCGAAAACGACTCGGGTCATTAATAAATAATTTAAACTCTTATCCAATTATTGTGGAAATAAAGGAATACCAATAGTGTATCCACCAACTTTCTAGTATACGAGTATGTACGAAAATCTTTAAGAGCAAGAATTGCGGCAATTAATAGTACTTTTTAACTGTGACAGATTATACGTTTTATCAGTGGTCATTAATAATTTTACTTTGTTTCGAAATGCATCACTGTAATGCATCTGACGCGCAAAATGTCAGCAAAACTAACGATGCAAAGAGCACATGTCTTTGGTATAACTCATTTGATGCGTAAAAATAAGCAGCGAAACAAGCATCATACAAGATATTGCTTTCAAAATGGAAGAAAAGTAAGTTCTAAAATTACATACTTCTTATGAATAATTGTTTATTACTTTATTGTAATAGTTATAACTTCGAAAAAGATGGACAAGTTTTAAAGCTTTTGATAAGAGTTCGATTGGATATGGAGGAAGACTTCTCATCCGGACGTGTAAAAAAATCTGAACTTTGGAGTAGAGTTTGGGAAAAAGTAAAAGAGGAAATACCCAGTTTAAAATATTCAAAAGAACAGATTACTAGAAAATTCTTAAATTTGTTGACAACGTATAGAAGAATTAAAATCAGAAGTATAGAGTCTGGAAAAATTGCAACAACTTGGGAGTATTTTGATGAGTTTGACGATGCTTATGGTGACAAGTATCACATCAATACTTTCACACATCCTTCGCCGAGTCTTGATATGAGCGAACATAATTATTTGAATATAAAAGGTTTATAAATAGCACACTATTAACCTTAGAATTCTGATAGTATTTATTTCTTTTAATTCAAATTATTGCTACAAATGAATCATTTTCGAATAGTCTCGTAGTCCTATAACTTGCCTAACAAATGTTTCTGTTTTTTTTTTCAACTTTAATATAAAACTTTGATATTTTAGAAGAAATACTACATGACTATGACAGTGGCGCTACTGATCACAAGGAGCTTTTGGAACCATTACACGATGGTTAGTATCGTTCTATTGGCACAAAACTTCTGGACAAATTAAATTTTTATTGTTTATAGATCCTCTAAAAGAACTGTACTCTTTGCCGGCTAATGAAGAATATGAAACGGAATACAAAGGACACAGAAGAAAATTATCTGAGAGAAGTATTAAATTGCTATCAGTTATTACGATCAAATTACTCTATTTACTCATTTCAGACGATGATGACGACTATATATATACGAATAATGAAGATAATTTCGAAAGCTGGGCGAAGAAGAAAAAGGATTTGCTAGAAATAGAACTGCTCGAAATGAGAAACTATAAAATAAAACTGGAGATTTGGGAAAAAGAGCAACAACTACAATTAGCCCCATCGAAATACACAAGAGATGTTATAAAAAATTAAATAGACCATATATATATATAATCTATATCATTTAAAAAATATGTATATATGCTGTATCTTCTATTTTTAAATATGCTCTTACAAGTACAACTTAAAACAGAAAAGTAAAAAATGAAATCAAATAAAATGTAATTTGTTTTTCTTTAGATAAAAGTAAAAACATCTTATTTAATATTATTTAAATTGTTATTATTTTATAAAATAATATTTCTTTTCCAACCAATTATGCAGCAATAAAAGGTTGTAGTTGTTAAAACACAATTAACTTCATCTAATCTAGGCATCAGTTTCTGATTGAAGTTTAGCCACATAGGCGGCCTTATGTTCAGCAACCTTTGTTTTACGTTGCTCATTAGTGAGTTTCTTAGCATTCCACCTCTTCTTAGTAACGCCGCTTTTAGCTACCTTCTTGTGGGTAGGATCGGCACGAATAGCTTGGTGGGCTTTTTTGTAGATTTCTTCAAGCTAAAAAAGATTAGAGAAATTAAGTATAATTAGTAATTACTTATTACAATTATTTACTAGTTTTTTTTTTTATGAAGTAGAAATAACACAGTCTCATGTAATTAATTAATAAAACCTATTGAACTGTTATTACATTACGAACATACGATTGTTAATTTAATGTTATCTACAATTAGGGAACTATTTAAATGCCTCATTTCTATTAAAAAAAAATATATACTAGAAGTTAGTTCTGCACCCGGGTTGATTAAATTACTTCATTTGTGGTTCATGCAATGCATTGTTTTAGTGTACAACCAAAAACAGGAAATTTAAACCATTGAGGGGTTTCAAATATCGAACATAGGTTATAAATATTAATTTGGTCCACTTTTGGCACAGCCAGTGTCATTGTTATAAAACACAGCGGTAATTTTAGAAATGGACGTGCTTAATACAAAATTACTTTCAATACTTAAAAAGAGATATACACAAACGTGCATATATACTCACATCATCAGCACGGATTCCCAATTTAATGTAACGGCTGAATTGGCGCTTGAAACTTTCTTCATCTTCTTCTTCCAAGGTGCGCATGTAGTCGGCGAACATGTTGGCCGAAAATGTGGGCACGGTGAACATCAGCATTGAAGCTCTTGTTTTCAGCAGAGTAACCGGGGAAACGCTTGACGGAGTGAGGGATGTTCAAACCACCGTCAACAGCACCCTTCATGGCACCGAATACACGGGCACCAGTGGTGGTACGAGCCAAACCAACATCCAAGTAGCAACGGAAAGCACCAGGGCCATCATTGACGGGTTCAACGTTGTATTCTTCACCAGTTACTTCAGTGCAACCACCGTACAAGGAGTCCAGACCCAACTTGTTTAAGATACGGCGAGCTACCAACAAACCAGTGCAGTAAGCAGCAGCGTAATTGGTCAAACCAACCTACAACAAAAACAATATATTTTATAAATATAACCTCCCATTAAAATTAATGAAACATACCTTGACACCGTATTTGGGCAATTCATGGGAATAGGCAGCGCATACAATACGATCACCTTCGATACGGGAGAAGGCAATTTGTACGGTGATGTCCTTATTGGACAAACGTACGATCAAACGATACTTGGGTGTATTGTATTTGTTCTTATCTTGGAAGATCAAGCGTTTACGGGCATAGTAATCAGTTTTACCCTCACGACGCCTGCGGAATTTAACTTGGTAGCGCTTGAAGTACTGCTTGTTCTTGACTACTTTAACGAAACCCTAAAATTTTAAAAGACAAATGATTCTTTATTAATAAATTCCATTAAAATACACACACCAAGAAATCACTTTGCGTCAAACAAGAACTACATCTCAAAAATTCGTTAACATCTTTTATAAAAATGGCACTTTAAATGTTTATTTTGAACGGTTTGTTAAAGAGTAACATGTTTTCATTGAAATTATGTTTTTATTATTACCATTTTTCACAATTTTAGTTATAAAACACCGACGTTAAAAAAGTACGCGATGTTCTTCACACGTAGGTGAAAAAAGAAAAGAAAGATGGAGTTGTTATACTTTTGACAGTTGAAAGGAAATATTTCGAGACTCGAAAACAACTGCATCTAACTTCACAGCTAAACAAAATGTTAGTGATGGTACAAGACAAAATGCTTAAAAACAAAAACTATAAAATAAGAATGAAATTGAAGAAAAGATACAACGAAAAAGGTTTAATTGGCCCTTCACACATGAGAATAATTATGCTGGCAGAAAATGGCAACTTGTGAGCAAGAGAGGTGAGGAGAGTGGTCTTTTGCTGGCATAAATTTTCAACCAGCTTCTACCCCGCACAAACCAATACATAAACAACACAAAACCAATTCACATACAATTATAAAGCAGCAGATTTTTAGTATTTCGTTGTGCATTGAGTAGTGAAGAAAAAACTAATACACACACAAAGCAGAGTACATATATGTATATAATTTAATGGCAGATGAAATAGTCTTGGGTGCGATTGAATGTAGAAAAATGGTAGGTACGGTTTAAAAAATAGTCTCATGTGTGTAAGCACATTAATAACATTGAACAATTTAAAAAGGTACTTTTTTTCTTTTCTATTACGAATTGTGCATTAAAACAAATGTCAAAAGTAGAAAAAAAGTCAAAACATTTGACAAGTAATAAAAACAAAATAAAAAATATGACACGAATTGAAATACATGAAATTTAAAGAGAATTGTGCAAAAAGAATTCATCTTGAGAAAAGTAATAAAAATTATTTAATTTTACATTAAAAAGTTTTACAAAATATTAGATAATCGGGAACTATACGAAAATAGTTTGATAGCGAAAAAATGGGAAATGAAGGGAGTAAATTAAAGGGTCTAGAAATCGATAAAAATGCTGTGGAGGCCAATGATTTTTGGGCCTTATTTAATTCTGTTGCAGCCACAACCACAAATGAGGAAGGTAAACAATATTTATCAGTATTCCAAGGGGAACCCGTGGTAACTGGACAGCTTTGGGTAGCGCAAGGACCAATGGAAAGAGCGATTAGGGTGAGTGCTCCTATGTCAAAGCTTCTTAAACTCTTTCAGAGTAAATACTGCGCCCATCGATTAACTGAAATTATACAAAATTAATTCGCTTACAATCTTTATTTTTTTTTTTGCAGAATTTAATGATTTACCGCCATCCATACATTCTAAAATATGTCTGCACTTGGGAACAAGGCGGACAAAAACATTTGGCAACCGAAAGAGTTCGACCCTTGCAAACAGTTTTAAATCAGCAATCTGATATTCAAATATGTCTTGGTCTTCGCACGATTTTGTGCAGTTTAATATTCCTAATAGAAAAGGTACACGTCCAGCTGATAATTTGTTATTTTAATCACCATTAACAACACTATATATTTGTAGGCCATGGCACGACACTTAAACATCTGCACGCAGTCCATTTACATTACAGATTCTGGCAATTGGCGTTTAGCTGGTTTTGAATATGTTTGGAAACAAAAAGAGGTTACTAAAACCCTACTAGATTATGCTAATGCCTATCGCTATCAGGCAGCTGTAGATCCTGATGAAGCGAAAGAACAAAATATAGAAACTATAGAGCAATATGCTTTTGCTACCTTATGCGAAGAAATTTTATTGAAATACTCCAACAACAAGAAACAAACGTCTTCAGCACCAATACCTCACGTACAAGAGTTTAGGGAATATTGTGCCACCCATCTTAAGCATAAAAATCCGCAAATGAGGCCGAAGCTTTCAGCGGTGCTACTACATCCGTACTTTAATCATGAATTTGTACTAATACACTCTTTCTTATTTGAGTTGCCATTGAAAAGTAATAACGAGAAACAAGAATTCTTTACAGCATTAATAGATCGCCTCCGTTATTTCGAAGAGCAGGTTGTGGGGGCGCAGTTTGCTGGCGATTTGCTTTCTCGCATGGTTCTGCTAGATCCTACAGCACAACTTTGCGTTACGCCGTATGTTTTAAGAACAAAAAGCGATCATTCCTCAGCCTTATTTTCTAGTCCAACGTATAGTAAGTACTTAATGCCTCATATCTTGAAAATGTTCCGCTTAAGAGATGCGCAAATACGTCTAATATTGTTGGAGTATTTTATGGAGTTTGTGAGACTTTTGCCTAAAGATGAATTGGAAGAATTTATTTTACCTCATTTAGTAGCAGGTATGCAAGATACCAATGACGTTTTAGTAGCAAAAACCTTAAGATGCATGGCAGATTTAATACCAATTTTGGGTGCATCCACTGTGCTGGGCGGTCAAAGAATTCGTCTATTTTCAGATGGTAGACCTCAGGCCGCTGTATCCGATACGAGCAGCCATTGGGTAGAACCCCGATCAATAACTCCGGTATTAGGCGAAACAAGTGATTGCCCGATGGTTTCTGGTAGTCCCATTTTAGAAAACTTATTAAGTAAAGCTAATAGTTATTCTTCATTGTCACAGGCCATTAATTCAGAACCATTTGAACATCATGACATGCCACCACGCTTAAGTCCAGATGGGGGCGAAGATGTCAAATGTAGTGCTATACAAGATATTAAGGGTGAACAACAAATAGTTACCAATAATGACAAAGTAGATACTGAAAGTGCGGAAACATCAAAAATAGACATAACAGAGGAAGACGAAAGAAATATATCAGATACTGAAAACAATGTACAGGATGTTGACGAAGACGATGATGCTTGGTCAGATTGGGAGAACAACGAAAGCGACATAAACTCTGCTATTAATAATACTACATTGGTAGCAAAAACAGTTGCATCATTGAATGATGATTCAAGTGATAAACTTACGTCTGCCACTAATACCACTAACATAACGAATTCCTCTTCCTATAATACGTTACCATCTCAAATTTCACTATCAGACTCTTACCGTACAACACAATCTACAAATTCCTCTTCACATTCCTCATTAAAACCCGCAGCATTATTTTCAATAAATGATGATTTATCGTGTCTCGATATACAAGTACAGACAACGTCAATATCGCTGCTAGATCCAGAATCAACAGAATTTGATTTCTTTAAAGATATGGAACCTGTAATAGAAACCAATAAAAAACTAGAAAATTCAAATATTGTACCTATAAGTGAAAATTGGTTGGATTCTGAAAATATTGTAGTTGATTCAACACGATTTGCTGCGGCTTCATTTAACAATGATGGCGACATAACTATCGATAATGATGACAATGGTTGGCAAGTTGATGATGATATGGCGAATTTAGACGACTTGGTAAATTCATCCTCTATAGCTAATACACCTCCTAATATTCAGTAGTTAGCAACAATTCAACTATAACAATCGAACATTATTCATAAATCAAATTAAGACTTAAAGTCTTCATATTCTGTATTATTATGTGCATTTTAGTGTTAATGATTCCAAACAGGAATTTCGTTCAAATATTGAATTTAAAAGTAATTTAAATTAAATAACATTATGTTATAATAAATATAATACTGCATACTTACTACCTATATATTTATACAAATTGTATTTACATTTAAATTTTAGTTAAATGGCAAATAAATATTATTTCACAAATTTTAAAATTCCAATATTATGTATAAATTGTTTTTGGAACTTTTGTTAATTATGGTAGAAAAATTGTTATCATGTATTATTATTATTTATTATTAATGACCCGTAGAGTTCATTTCTTCGTAAAACAATGTATATATTGTATGTGACCTATTTCAGTTTAAAACGTGAAATCAAAAATAAAGTTATAAAACTATCGAAATATTGGCTTATGAATTGAATTAAAAAAAGGGAATTTTGGTTTACATCAGACCTCGTTTCGACTAGACATTGGAAATAAAAATAAATGTATGTCATAAATTTTTATGTTTCTTTTATCTTACCTTAATTATTTCAGATACTGTTAATTATATTCCTTTTCTACAGATTTAGAGTATAGTCACAGACTTCAAATCCGTTCAATATACATAGTTTTTCGTATTGAAAATGGCTAAGACAATCAATTGAATTTTCGAACGTATTTAAAATCTATGACGTTCAAACTGTTGTTTAATATTAAATTGTTATATGCATATATATTTCTTAAATGATTTTATTATGATATATATTTTTTAAAAACGTTATTTGTTGTTTTGGGTGTATAATTTTTAAAAATTTCATCAAATATTAATCCATTTGAATAATATTTATGTTTATTTATATTCATGTTACAACTGCAATGCTCATTCTTAGCATTTTATACGATTTAGCAAAAAACGCTAAAAGCGCTTTAATTATACATTTTTTTCTTTTCAATTTATATTAACCTTTAACTGTGAGTGGCTCTAAAAAAAAAAAAGATTAAATATGTGTGAGAGTGATAAGTAATATTTTAACGAGTTTAGCTAAAAATGTTTAATAAAATCATTCTTACCAAAAAAATGTTCTATTATTAAATTTATTTTACGAAATTTGTATCTAATTATAAGTTATAAATAACGAGTGTATTTTTAAAAAATACTTACATACATTTTTTAATAATAATAAAAAAAAAAAGATTAATTCTTACTGTGTGTACAATTACTTTTATATATGTATGATGCATTGTATGTATGTATGTAGGTATGAATGGTATATGAAAGTGGTATGAATGAATTATACTATTGAGTCGACTCTTTAAAACCGTTTTAGCAATTAACTTATATAAAGCAAACAGACGACGTATTATGTTGCAGATAAAATTAGAACTCTACAGATTGTGTAATTTTTAGTGCTAATTTCTATGAAGTCTAAGTTTATATTTATTTTATAATGTAGGTAGCATATTTATTATTTACTACTCCTTTAGTACATTACAGAATTTCTTCCATATCTATTAGGGTCTTATTAGTTTATGTTGGCAATTGGAATGCGTATACGCTACGCAAATGTTCATAATAATAATGCAATTGTCTTTTTATTCGAACGCATTTCGAATATAAGAATATTTTAAAATAGCTAGTCGATGATCAGCAAAAATTTGAGATATGTAAATGCAATTTCATTAAACAAATATTCACTTTTTAACACGGAAACATTATAACATCGAATTAAAATTAAAAAGTAAATAAAATATGTACAATAAGTTTAAATTGCATAAACTTGAGGCGAGAAGGTAGTGTAGTGGTATACAATTAGTATTTAGTAGAGAAACATTTCTTTTTAATTTGCTTAAACCATAACAAGACCCTTAATTTCAAAGTATTATAGTTATTATCATATTATTATAATTATATATATATTTTGTTTTGTTAAATAAAACCATGTTGTTAAATTTTTTCGAATTTATCATATTTATAATATAATTTTTTTAAGTTTTAAGAAAATAAAAAATGAAAAAATAATAAGAAAAAATGAGTACAACTAACATTATATGAATTTGCAAAAAATTTCAGTAGTTTTTCTTTTAATCATTTGTTTTTTCTTTCTTTCTTTTCTTTTCTTTTTTTTTTATAAAAATTTAACTTTTTTCAAGTTTTCGCTTACTTCAGTAATTAGAGAGTTAAAGAGAACAATCAAAAATTAAGATCAAATAGCAGCAAAAGTTTGTTTACAACTGCTTTGACTCTATGCAACAAAGTTGTGTATATAAAAAAAAAAAACAAAAATAATGAACATTAAAGAACAAGGTTCAGCTGATTTTAATTTTTAAAAAGTATTTTTAATGTTTTTCATTTCATATCTTTTCTTTTAAAGTCGCAAATTTATAATTAATAAAAATAGGATGAAAAAAAAAAAAAAACAAAAGAAGGAAGTAATAGGAAGAGGTAAACAAGAAAAAAGCAATTATATGCAAATCGCATGTTTAAGCAAATCTTTTTTTTTTTTACAAGGGGAGGAGTTGATCGAGGGTTTCTTTATGCAATTGTAGTTGTTGAAGATCCGTATCATAATCAATTTTGAATATTGATCCGATTTTATTTCAATTCAATTCTTTATCTTCTAAGTACTTATATTCAAATGTGAATCCCTCTTTTTTTCGTTGACTCCATTTTTCATAATCGAAATAGATGTACGTACCCTAAAGAAGAGAAATATATGAAAACATTTAAATGTATCAGTTATTCAATATACATATAAGGATATATTAAAAATTTGTTAATTATTCATACTTGTTCGTAATCATCGTTAATAATTTTGGGCTCTTCGTGGCGTTGGAACCACATCATGTACTTTGTATGAAAACGCCAGCTTTGTTTTTTTAACGCTTTTGCTGCCAGATATTGAGCTTTTGAACCTTCCATATAGTAAAAAACGAAGAATAATGTTTCGGTTGAGAGACGTTGATAAAATTCAACAGTGTCATAAATTGGAAGCTGTTGCTAAAAAGAAAATTTTCCATTAAAAGTGAACAGTATTGTTGATTCTTTTAAGTATAATAATGATAACAAAAAAAAAAAAATGTTTTTTCTAAATCGAAAATTATGCATACGATAAATTACCTGTGGGTAATGAGCTGGCGTTTGCACGGGAGTTCGATGAAAATATGTTGTTAGTTTTTCCGAATCGCTGGGTGTTGGTAAATGATAATATGCAGCTTCCATCATTTGGAATTGTAATTGATGATCCTTTTGCAATGGCGAAGGTCCCAGAGGCGCCACACCGAGCAGTGGTGGTATATGGGCCTCGTTTGTAGGCTGTTGTTGCGATAACTGTTGCTGCTGTTGCGGTTTATTTGTTGCAGATGATGCACCTGCTCCAATTGGCTGCTGACCGGCAGCATTTGTCAAAGCGGATGCATTTAAATTACTACCAATGGGGCCTACGTTGTTGCTGGTATTTCCACTGTTGTTTACTGCTATTGATGTAGGTCCGTTAGTAGATGCTGCCACATTGGCAACAAGACCAGCTGTGTTTGTTTGTTGTTGTTGCTGTTGTTGTTGTTGTTGATGTGGATTGGCAGTTGTTTCAGATGAAAAATGCTGTTGGAGTACTTGGGATTGCTGCTGCTGTTGTTGTTGCTGCTGCCTATTATCCATATTAGATGCTTGTTGTTGTGAAAGATTATTTGAATCGATCACAGACCGATTAATAGCTTCTTGAGCCATCGTTTTTAATGAGATAGCATCTACAGATGAGGTATTGTTGTTAGCAACGCTCGTAACAGGCATTCCTAAAGCAAATATTTTACTTCTTCTTGTATACACTATATACATACATTAAACAATTTACAATCGAAAGTGCTTACCATTCATATGTTTGGGTGAGAGCAATCCAGGTGATGCTCGACTATTATTACTGTTTGCCCCCATACCCAGTACTTGTTGCTGTGCGTTCAAAACTTGTTGTAATCCGGCAATACCATTGGGTGAAATGCAATTGGCCGCAGATGCTGCCATATTGTTTACATTGGCAGGATTTGCTCCTTGTTGTACTACATTTGCAATGCTACCTACTGTAGAGTTATTGGAAGTATTATGGGCTAAAATATATTATAATAATTATATATATTAATATATAATCAATATATTGTACGAGTATGTACCATTTTGTAAATGAGAGGAATTTGCTTGAAGATTTGTTAATTGCTGCTGCTGCGAACCACCCACTATAGCATAGGATGTTCCTCCATGTACAGGACCATTTTCAAGATGTGCTAAAAGTTTATAAAAAAAAAAAAAAAAATAAGAAGTCGTCATATTATTTGATGCTTGTAAAGGCTAATTGACTTTAAATGATTTTATTTTGTGTGATTAACAATTGTTAAATTGGATACGTACATGTATTATGTTTTGCAACTGCTGAAAACGCAATTGTAGGTGTCGCTTGAATCACAGATTGGCCTTGCATTTGTTGCTGAGTAGAGTTGGTGGAATTTGCAGAGGACGATGATACAGATGCTATTGTTGAATTTCCTTGTAACGTAGGCGCTGGTGCATGTTGTTGTACAGCAGGGTTGTTATGAACTGTAGATGAAGCCGCCGCTGCCGCAACTGCTGCTGCTAATGTCGGCGCTCCAGAAGAATTTATATTGTTCGAGGTATGATTACCGGTAGCAGAAGATGCTGCTGCGGCCGCTACAACTGCTGCTGCTGTCGGTTGTTGTTGTGTAGGATGGTGTTGTTGTTGCTGCTGAGCCTGCGACTGATGATGATTTTTACTCGGCGTTGAACTTATTATTTTACTCGTGGGTGCTACATGAAGAAATTTCATAAATTAATTTACCATTGTCAACAGAATTACAATTAAAACATGTTTTACCTTCTGAAGAACCACTTGTAGTTGTTTTATTGTTCGCTCTAACAGCTGTAGGTTTAACTGGTTGCTATAAATGACAAATTGTTATTATTATTATTAAAATGAACTCCAATTACAATTAATTTAAAATCACAATTTAGGATTTTTTGTTTTTATTTTTCTATTGGTTTCTTCTAAATTTAAAACATATTTACCTTTGTTTTACTATTGGCATTACTTTCGTTTTTATTATGCTTGTCCTTTGCCGTACTGTCAGCCGCCGTTGAATCACTTGAATAATTCAAATTAATCTGCTGTTGGTTTACAGATCCGCTACCGCTCGTATTAGAGGTCTGATGCTGCAGTTGTTGTTGAGCTGGCAATGGTGATTGAACAGGACTACCTCCTGATGTTATACTACTTGGTGAGCCGCTGGTTTCGTTACTATTATTGCTGTCTGTAGTTGCTGATGATGGAATACCAAGTGAGACACCTTTACCATTGTCGGTATACAATTTTTTTTTTTTTTTTTTTACATGTACGTGTATAGTTATGGTAATGTTTGTTATGAATTTTTGTATTAATTTTAATTTTTTCGATTCAACAAACATTAAATTGGTTCATTTCAAAGAATTTCAATACAATAACAAATTGTTAAAGTGTTGTTTTTAAGAAGACACATACATATGTTTAATTTTTTAAGACACAGGATTTGTTTTTATAACAGGATCAAGATATATAACAATTTGATTGAATTTTTTGTTTGGTTTGGTTTTGTTTGTATTTTTTTTATTTTATTAAAATAATATGCACATTAATGGAAATTATTTTGAGAAAAGAGAAAAAACAAAAAAAGAGAAAAACATAAAAACACACATAGAATATTTCTCTAAACCAATATTGTAAAAATATTTATGTATTATTTTTCAAATGAGAAATAATAAAAACTATTAACTAATAAAAAATAATTGCAAATTGAAATTGAAAGGAATTTTGATAACTACACAATTAATAAATAAGAAACTATAAGATTTATAAGTGTGTGTTTGAATTTTCAAAACTTCGGAAGTTAATTTGTTAAAATAATTTTTTTTTGGAAATATTTTAATGTTTATTGGGGAAGGAATAGAAAAAATGTATAGTTACGTAGATATCTAATACCAAAGTAGGAAGAAGAAGAGTAGTGCAATAATTTCCTAAAAATCTCTATTCAAAAATTTTAGTCTTTAAAAAGAAAATATTGTGCAACAAAAAATATTGGAAATTTTTTCTCTAAGTTTTATTGAAATAAAAATAATATTGATGGGAAATTTCGTATGTCAGAACGTATGCAGTAAACAATAACAATTCCGGTGATATAAAATGTAACGCCACATAAAGTGCTAGACAACTGTTAGGGTCATTATTACAACTAGCCGTTAAACTTGAGTTTAGTTAAAGGTACCTTTAGCTAAAGTTACCTTTAAATGATTTTCGTTATTACAACTTGCAGATAAAATAAAAATATGATAGTGCCGGAGCAAAGTCGATAAAACTGCTCGATTAAACAAGTTTTATTTAACGCAGTGACAACAGAGAATTTTTTTGTTGTATATGCTCATTTTGTTTAAATTTAAAATTGCCAAATCAAAAATAAAGGTAGGATGATCTTCCTTTTAGCTTAAAGATCACTTCTATCTTATTGCGTACTCATAATAATGCAAAAAAATTTATCTGCCCGTTAAAATCCTCCCTTTAGTTAACGGCAACTTGTAATAATGGCCCTTAGTATTATTATAAGAACGACTATTTTTTAGATGTTAAACAAATGTTGGTATTATACAAGGTGGCTTACACTTTATACGACACATCTGATTATGTAAACTGTACTACGTAGCTTATTTAGAACTAATCAGGAGTTTATTAGTAGAATATGTTAAAATTGACAGAATTTTAAGATTTTAGTTTTTAATTAGAATAATAAATAAAGTTAGTATTACATTAAACAATTGACATTAAGTAGTTTAAGCCATGTTCTACACATTTACCAAGCAAAAAAAAAAAAAAATTATGAAATTGTTGCAAAATAATATAACACTTACCCGTACCAGAATATTCTACGTCGTCTATACCAATAATGTCATCATAAATGAATTCATTTTCTTCAAAATCTGGTTCTTGCGATGAATCAATGTAGTATTCAACATCATCTTTAATTTTATTCACCTTTTAAATTGTTATATTGTTAAATTATTAAATAAAAATGCATACTTCTGTTATAACACTTTCCGACTTACCTGTTCGGCTTCAACGTTATCATTGTCTAGTAAACGTAATAATGTTTCTAGCTTTGTTACGTGGAATTTGTGTCGATCTAATTTAGCTCTCAATTCATCCATGCGATCTTGTTTGTCTCGATCTAAACGTTTTTTCTTACCCGCCAGCAGCGATTCAATTTCACTTTCATACTGATCTATTTGTATTTGTAGTGAACTTATAGAACTCGTTAACCAATTTCGGGCTTCATCTTTAATACGTTGAGCAGGATCCATTTTTTGTGCAGCACCCAGACCTTCTTTTGAATACGCTTTAGTTTTTGTTTCACGTTCAACAATTTTAAAGCGTTCCATTTGCTGATGAAAATAAAACTTCATACATATGCATAACACCTGATAATATGATATAAAGTCACATACCGTTTCTATTAGCCTTCTATTTTCCAGAAGTGCACTTTTATCTTTTATCTCTGCTGATGCAATCCATGATTTAATCTGATCGCGAAGCCGTTGCAACTTTTTGATTTCTTTTTTAAGATCGGCCTCATATTTTTCCTAGCAAGGGGCAATTATTTATTAAAAATGTCAAATATGTAAGGTTTAAAATTAAGTACAATTACTTTCTGATTGCTATTTGTGGCATTGTGTACTTTTTTCCAAATATCCTCAAACGTTTCCACACCCTCAGCTACTTTTTTTAGGCATCGATCAATTTCTCCTAATAAATAATAATGATTTACTTTATGAACTAAATTCTCTCAACTAATAATTGCTTATTATCGAAATTCTAATAAGGATTTTTTTAAATCTATATAAAAATTTGAAATAAAGAAACTTTAAATGCCGATATTTTAGCAGTCTATCAGAAATTGAACCGATTTAAAATAGATTTAAAGAAGAAAGCAATAAATTATGTTTAAATCATCCGAAACTAATAAGTGTTTTCCAACAAGGGCGAGTCGATGTTTGCAGACGTAAATAATGTAGGTTTTGTAGTTAAAGCTAAAATAAAGTCAAATTATTGAACACTGATTATAATATCATTGGTGCTACTTGTTTTAATAAAAATATAATCCCTTTATATTAACATTAGGCTAGCAATATTGTGCTAATTGGGTTGAGAAACAATTGTTTCAAGAAATTCGTCAAGTTAAACGTAGTTTCAATTAATTCCTTTAGAATATAGCCCAAAAACAATATTCAAAGAAAATGAGAAAATATCATACATAGTTTTCACTAAAATGTTATAAATTGTCGTAATTCAAGACAAATGAGATTCACGCGGATCAATTGGACAATAAAGACAAAACACTGTTTCGTGTCAGGTTATTGCCTATCGTTGATATATTTCCTAAATGTATGTTGGCTCGCTTGGCGATATATTTCAATATCGTACCGTCCTTATTGGAAAATTTATTATTTAAAATTTTGTAATAAGACTTAGAAAAAAGAAAAATTAAAATGAATGTAGCCATTCACGGTTTATATATATATATAGTGATAGATAGGGTTGTGGATTATTCTTCCTTCTAACCTTGCAACTTTCTCGTCGCAGCCATGGCTATGTCAACTGTTGTTTATTCTGTTGATACAAATGCTTAGACATAGTCCAGTGGAACTAAAGCAAATAAAAAAAACTTTCTGACGAAACTCTCTAGTACACACACGCACACAAATACGCAGGCAGCCTGGCAGCGAGTTAAGTCTCTCTTTTCTCTCTCTCTCTCCTTTTTCAAACACTTCCTTGATTTCTTGGAACAAGTTGTTGACAATGTTTTTTGGACAAATTTTGTTTTGATGCTGGAAAAATATAATAAAGTTTACATTATAAGAATATATTTAAGTTAAATTCATTATTTATTAGTGCTTAAATAAACCAATAACATTTTTGTTGTTGTTTATCGTTACTGTTACTATATGTAATTGGTGGCAAATAAAACGTCACTAATGTAAAAATCAAAGGCCCAAAGCACAAAAGCAAAAAAGAAGCAAAAGGCCGCACTATTTAATAACGTTGGCTTTTAGTATTGGCAAAGTTTGGAAAGTAGCATTAGTACCATTAAATTTCATATCTTTTGTAAGTGAATTTTCTTATTTGTTTATGATTTAACAATGATGTGTACATTTATTATATTAATTTAACTTTTATGAAATATTTTATATTTAACGAATTTCCTCCTATTGATAAGCACAGAGAAAGGAAATGTTAAAAAATCATAAATTTTACAAATCAATCACAAAAAACTTTCATTGCTTTTTCCATACTTTTTTGCCACTTTTCTTTTGTAATTCTCCGTTGTTCTTTTTTATTGCATTCGTTTTGCTTCTTCTTCTTCTTCACATATTCTTTATTTTTCCATTAGGATTTTTGCTTAATATATTTATTTAGAACTCACTTCTTTTGTTAGACTTTTTTAAGGTGCATAAAGATTTTTTGTTACAATCAATGTTTTTTTTATAAATTTTTTATAAAATATTTATTAAAACTTGTGTTTTTTAGCGATTTTCTTTTCCGCTGTAAGCGACTGTCAATTGTTTCGATTTTTTTCTTGTACATGAAATTCTTAATTCAGCAAACCATTGGTTTTATGGCTATGTTGGTATTACTGTTACGCACAGATGATACTGAGGTGCAAAGTTGCATTTAATAGTAAACAGGGTGTTTAATCAACGTCTGGTAAATAGTATTAGAAGACGAATTAATCGTTATTTCGATATATTAAATCAAAATCTATTACAATAAAAGTAATCAAATTATTTCCTCGATTTCTATGAAAAAAAAGAAAAAAATTAAACTGTATATATTTAATATAATTCTAATTTAGAGCCTACAACCCAAACAATTTTTTAACGAGCACTCTGAACGGTATAATCTATGCATATACTTTCTTTTTTACCTTTATTTCTGTTGCCTAAGGAGAAAACAAAGTTAGAAAATATATGAGTTTATTTACGGATATCTACCAAGTAGATATTAATTTTTTTTTGTTTTTTCTTTTTCAGTTCTGGGAGCATAAGATTAACAATTTATTTACAGTACTTTACATCCTACTTAACGTAATTATTACTATTTATAAAACTTATATACATATTTCCTTTTAATTATATAACACACAATATTTCGAAATAACTGTAACATATTAAGTAATTAATTGACTATCTAAAAATATTATAAATTTCACTACGTAATTTCAAATATACATTGTTCAATTTTTCAACATGCATGGAAGGTATATCCGTTTTCTCGCCTGTAGATTCCAGGTTTAACAAAGACCCATACAAGTTTTCTATATCAGTTTGGTAATTCTAAAAAAAATAATTTTTAATTTAAGGCATAAAACGTTTAGATAATTAGAACTCACCATAGCTTTTATTAACAAATGATCCGAAATACTGCTACAAACTTGTAAATCTTTAGAAGACTGCACAGCATGCACTAGAAGCAATTTAATGTAAAGAATTGCTTCAGGACTTCTAGAGGAAATATGCAAAATTTGGTCCGAGTCATCATAACTTAAATCAATTAAATACTCATAAAGATAGTACAACCTAAATTTTTTATCAAATGAGAATTTTGCATAGTACTTCGACATAATATCTCTCAATGCCCTTTCCGATATTGCAAACTGATGTTTCAGTACAAAGTTGTTGCGGCCAATATCTACTGGTGTAGACTTATTTGTATTAAAGCTGGCGAGTAAATTTTCAATGTCATTTACAAAATTTCGAGAAACTAGTGTATTTTGAATGTTATTACTAAATATATAGTGATAGGTTTTTTCATTACTTTCCAATATTAAATTAAATTTCAAGCATATAAAATTGCCATTATGATTAAGAAAACTTAAAATATTTAATGAGAACTGATGTAAATTTTTGTTATCGCCACTTTTTAAAGGTGTTTCGTAATACGAAACAGAGTTTTTTGTCAAACAACTCATTTGGTATAGGTAAGAGTAGACTTTGATAAAGATTTGAAATGTGGAAATACCATGTCGAAGTATTTAAAAGTGATTTAAGAAAAGTCTTTTTATTATTTTTTAAAGATACAAAGATGAGGCAAAAAATTGAGTGTGTTTCACATGATGAGGGTAAAGTTCTTATTTGTATGCAGTCCTCTTCAAAATAATTAGGGCTTGGCAAGTAAACATGCCATTCTATGCGGCAATGGAATAATTTTTTTAAAATATCATGCTTCCAACCAAGCGCCAAGATTTGTTGTTTTTCGAATTCTTTTTCAATTGCCCCATGTAACCGCTTAGGACACTCGATTAATTCGTCCATAACTGTTGCTTTAGATATAAGATCTTCTACACGTTTCGTGTTTAAAGCATACAAATTATTTAAATTTTCGTATTTCATTTCATATTCTGTTGATTCTATGGGTTTAAAATATATCCGATAAAAAATATTATTAAAGCTTAAACAAACAAGTTGTTGCATGCTTTCCACCCATGTGCAAGCAATCATTCCACTTATTGATTTGCGAATTTCCTTAGTCATGCATTCTGTCTCTATATCTGCCCCTTCTGGCGTGACTATTTTTAATTGTACAACATCTTCATTAGTCGTAAAATAAAATGTACTTTCCTCTGGTCGGTAATCATAATCTAAAAAGTTTGATATTTGATGGTAGTGGTGATATATTGAACCAAATATTTGGTTGCTTTTATACCATATATCCAGATGACCAGATTAGTAACAGAACGATTAATAAATTTTTATCACAATTGAAACGTATACATTCTATATTGGAACCATAAGTGTTTAAAAGTCGCACGCTATAGTCTTTAACTTGTGTGTTATCGCTCTGCACGTCACATTCGTTAACTATTGCTAGAAATAAATTTTTTTGTTAGACTTGTAAGAGCAACAATTAATTAATTAATTAAAACAATTAAAATTAAAACAACTTTCATCGATTATACATATTTTAAAATAAAAAAATCTTATAAATCTTATTCAAATTATTCTTTGACTTTTTGAAAAATCGTATAATTTGTTTTAATATATTTGAATATTTATCGATATTTTGCTTTAAATAATTTATAAATCAATTTCGAAAATGATCGCCGATGGAATGCTGATAATAAAGTATAAAATTGTGGTACATACCTCCTACTAAAATAAAAATATTTCCTGATATTGTAAAAATATGCACTTCCTGATTATTTTTTAATTCTGTTATCTCTTCATCTGGACGAAGAATGTTCGTGATTGCAACAAGATCGTTTAGAAATTTAAGATTTTTCTCATCTGTTATTAATGATAAAAGAGTGTAGCTTTCATCCAACCAGTCACAGTTGAATATATTCTCAACATCAAAGCTAATATCGTAAGTGTGGCATAAAATATTGTCATCATTCGCATACTTTCCCAACTGCGGTACATCTTTATAGACATTGAGGGATAGTATTCGCCTTCGTATTTGCTGATCGTCTTCACCAAAATATTGGACACGTATGGCGCTAAATTGCGTTTGAGGACATGCAGTCATACATCGTACTCCTGTCAACCAATCAACTCTGTGCATTGATTTAACGGAACTAAAGTAATAAACACGACCACTTTTCATATAAAGCAATGTATTCATTTCCAATATCAACATATTGGTAATTTCTTCAAATTCCTGTTCGTAGAGTGGCATTGAAATTCGTACTTTAGTTAGGGTGGTTGCACTCTTTTTTTCCGAACATTTGAACACGAAATTAAGCAAATAATTTTCATTCCAGCAAACAAACACAGATTTCCCTTTGCCGGCACTGTGGTGTTTGAGACCTTGAGCAAAGAACATGGAATCATCATCTATTGACCACAAGGAAGTTTCATTTTCTTGTTTACATTCCTCATCAGATTCTATTTGATTGTCAATGTTGTTCCGATTACTATTACAGGGTATGGTTTTAGAAGTCGATGGTCCTGAGTAGTCCCACATGTTTCTTAAATATCATAAAGATTATTTTAAAATTTCTTTTCAAATTAAAAATCACAAATTTATTATTGTTTATACTATTGCAATATGCGTCAGTGTTGCCAGACTTTGTTATTATTATGTTTTACTTTATGATTGAAGAGCAGGACAGAGCAAATAATTTTAAAAATATAAAATGTAGGCAAATACATTTTTTAGAAAAACCACAATATTATAAGCCAGTAATTAAAAAACTATTTTAGCAAAATATTGAAACCCAATAAGTGGCAAATTTTTAATAAATTCTTAATTCACCACACGTATTTAAAGCAACCTGGCAATATTTGCTAATTCCATATGATTGAGTTGAAATTGACTGGTGCTAGTCCGTATTTGTTGTGATTTGTAAAAGGAGTACCAAAAGAGTGAAATTTGTTAGAACTAGGAGTAAATAAATAATTTTAATATTATAAACATGTCTCGTTTTAGTGGAGCTTTACAATTGACAGATTTGGATGATTTTATTACTCCATCACAGGTAAATCTAAATAGCATTAATTTACGTTAAGTCACGATTACATTTTGAAGAACATGGAAATAAAAGGGGAACGTTGACCCATAAGTATACTTCAAAATTTATTTTTTTAGGAATGTATTAAGCCGGTAACAATTGAAAAATCAAAAACTAAGACCGGAGCCAAAATTTCTATACAAGAAGATGGATATTATGAGGAAACGACAGTAAGCAATATAATAAAATGAATTTAAAATTGGTAAATTATAAAATTATTTTTTAGGCTGGCAAACAGAAATTACAAAAAGTAGAAATTACTTTGCAAGATTGCTTAGCCTGCTCAGGTTGCATAACATCGGCAGAAGGTGTGTTAATAACTCAGCAAAGTCAGGAAGAAGTTTTAAAAGTTCTTAAAGAAAACAAAGAGCTTAAATTGGATGAAAAAACAGCTGATCAGGCACGTTTAATAGTTTTTACGGTTTCCCAACAGCCGATTGTAAGTCTGGCCAATCGTTATAATTTAAGTGTGGAAAAGGCGGCTGAATGTCTGAGTGGTTACTTAAGACAGTTGGGAGCGGATTACGTTTTAAGCACCAAAGTCGCCGATGATTTGGCATTAATAGAATGTCGTAATGAATTTATTGAACGCTTTCATGACAATGATCCTTCTAAGCCATTTCCTATGCTATCTTCTTCCTGTCCGGGTTGGGTGTGTTATGCCGAAAAAACTCATGGTAATTTTATATTGCCTTATATAGCCACAACTCGCTCACCTCAACAGATTATGGGCGTATTAGTAAAACAATTGTTGGCTCAAAAGTTAAGTGTACCTGCTGAAAAAATTTATCATGTAACTATAATGCCTTGTTACGATAAGAAATTGGAAGCTTCTAGAGAAGATTTTTACGATGAAGTTTTAAAATGTCGCGATGTTGACTGTGTAATCACATCAAGTAATAGTATTGCTACTAAAGGAATACCATATAATTTAATAATAATAATGTTTTCGTAGTTGAAATTGAGCAAATGCTGAATGAAGAGTCATTACAGAAATTTCCTAATTCAAAATTTGACTGGCCATGGGGCGATTTAAATGAAGTTGATGACGCAAACGTATGGGCTCATGAAACTAGTACCTCGGGAGGATATGCAGAGTATATATTTAAATACGCAGCGAAAGAATTATTTAATAATGAGTTAGCTTATATTGAATTTAAAAATTTAAGGTAATTTGGTTAATATAATTCAAGAAATTTTATGCGCCCAACATTTATGTATGTTTTAGAAATCCAGACTTCCGTGAGGTTTCCTTGGAATTTGATGGTAAAACTGTGCTGAAATTTGCCATTGCTAACGGTTTTCGTAATATACAAAATTTGGTACAAAAACTTAAAAGAGGCAAAGTACAGTACCATTTCGTGGAAGTTATGGCTTGTCCTTCTGGTATGTTTTCCAATAAATGATTTTGATTTTTAATGAATGCACTTTATTCAGGTTGCATCAATGGCGGGGCTCAAATACGACCTGCAAACGGCCAGCATGTCCGGGATTTGACCATTCAATTGGAGCAACTTTATCGTCAGTTACCGCAATCTAATCCAACTAACGCTTGTACAAAAAGTATATACAGCAACTTCTTTGACGGACAACATACGGACAAAGCAAAAATGTTATTGCATACAAGCTACCATGCTGTAGAAAAAATGAACACCGCTTTAAATATTAAGTGGTAAATTTTAGTTTTAATAAACGTTTAAATTTCATTTGAAATAAATTTAAAATTAAAATCAGTTCGATTTGTTTTTATTTTTATATCTCCGTTAAAAATGCAAAGACTAAGCAGCGTAAATGATGTAGAAGGGCCGGTCATTTAAACGAAGGGTTAATCGTAAACTCTGGTAAATATTTCAGTACATATTTGCTTGTTTTAGCTTTAGGAGATGCAAATCGTAATACATTCCAGCTAGACTTACTGTAATAATATGTTAGCAAATATCGGGGATTCTTAAGAAAAGGCAGTCTTTATTCGTGTAGAGTAAAAATATTCTTGGAATCGATAACGAAGGCAGTACGAATTAAAGTAGGAATCAAGAATTTCAACTGATTAATCATACTGTTTAAACATTATCAAATTGCATTGGCCCTTTTCTGGTATTTTATTTAAAAATATTTGGGATTCTTACGGTGGCATTCTTCATTGCTTATTGCAAATATTTGTTGTTGTTACCATTTTCACCACAGCTGTTAATCGTAAATATTTTGTGTTTTCACCGGTTTCAGAGTCTATTTCATTTCTATTCATTTTTTAAAAGCGAATTTCAAATAAATTTAATTCTTAAAATATAGAAGCTTCTTATAAAAAATATAATGGCATCACCGGCTCCTAAATCTCCAGAACAGTCCGACAAAAATAAAAAATACGATCGTCAAATTAGGTAAAGCATCATAAAAAATATCCAATTAGGATTGTGGCGAATGATGAAAAGATAATCATTTTTGATTTGATTTAATTCTGTTCTAGATTATGGGGAGAGCATGGCCAAAGTCTACTGGAAAATTCCAAAGTGTGTCTGGTAAATGCAACTGGTTTAGGTTGTGAAATCCTTAAAGGATTGGTATTACCTGGCATTGGAAGTTTTACAATTGTCGATGGAAATGCGGTCACTGAAGAGGACCTGGGCGTAAAGTAAGCTGTCACTGTAACAAAATTAAAGTAAGAAATTAAAATGAAATATTTTAATAGTTTCTTCGTGGATGCAAATTGCGTTGGTCAATCACGAGCTTCAGCGTGCATGCAATTGTTACAGGAACTTAATAGCGATGTTAACGGAGACTGTGTCGAGGAGAGCGTTGATTACTTATTGGAAAATCGGCCAGCATTTTTTGATAATTTCGATGTGGTTGTTGCCTCAAACCTAAATGAAAACTTCACTGCTACAATTGTCTAATTCATTGTGGCAGTCGAATATACCGTTATTATATTGCCGTTCATTGGGATTTTTCGGTTCAATACGACTTCAGATGAAGGAACACTGTGTTGTTGAGTCTCATCCAGATAATGCTCAATATGACTTGAGATTGCAAAAACCCTTTCCAACGCTACAAAAGCTCTTCGAGGTGAATATAAAGAAAGAATTAATGATGAATCATTTGCAAACGACCATTTACACTCTTTTCAGAGTACAAGTGTAACAAGTAAGGTGCCATGGCTTTTGGTACTTAATAAATATCTGCAACAATGGAAACTGGATAATGATGGCCGTGTACCTTCTAACTACAAAGAAAAAAGCCAATTACGTGATTTTATAAGAAAAGGTAAAATAATGAAATATCAAAAACAAAAAAATCAAAAAAAAAAAACATAATTAATTACATTAAAAGTCAAACATTTTATTTTATTTTGTAGCCAACGCTAACGATGAAGAAAACTATGAGGAGGCCATTAAAGCTGTAAATACGGTATTTTCAGGTGGTTCTATAACTTCAAACCTGAAGAGCATATTTGAAGACGATGCATGTCGTAATTTAAACAAACAGGTAAAACATATCAATTAATAATATCTACAACAAGAATGGTATAAGAATTGTAATTTTGTAGAGCAAACCATTTTGGATAATGGCAAAGGCGTTAAAAGAATTTATTGAGAAAGACAATGAAGGTATATTACCGTTGCCAGGCGTTTTGCCAGATATGACTGCTGACACTGAATCGTACATAAATCTTCAGAATATATATCGTCAGCAAGCCATGCAGGATGCCGATAATGTATATCGCAAATGTCAGGCCATACTTAAAGAATTGGGATTGCCACTGGATACTATTTCAGATAAAACTGTACGCTTGTTTTGCAAAGAAGCTGCCGGCCTTACTGTTATACGTGGTTCAAAAATTGCCGATGAATATGAAAAAAACAATCGTATTTTGAATGCAATCGATGATATAGATGTTCAGGGTACCCTTACCGAGCATTATATTGCTTTAAGGGCATATGAACGTTTTCTAACTGAATGCGGTAACATTCCAGGCGATTGTTATGTAGAAAACGATACGGCACGTTTTAAAAGTGTTGCTTGCAAAATGCTAGCTGAATGGGGTGTAACCCAGGCTACTTTATCTGACGATATGGTTCATGAAATTTGCCACTATGGTGGTGGAGAAGTCCACGCCATTTCAGCGTTTATTGGTATGTATACGTATGCATACATATATATATCTTGTTTATGTGTATTGTTTTGTACTGTCTTTCAGCTGGCTGTGCGGCCCAAGAAGTTGTGAAAATTTTAACAAATCAATTTAAACCCGTAGATAATACATTTATTTACAATGGCATTACATCGGAAACAATTACATTAAAGTTATAAAAAATTATTATAAATTGAATATATATTTACAAACTTCTTTGATAGCAAAATTAAAAATATAAAAAATCAAAGTGAATTTATATTTATTAAAATGTGATCTTTTAACTTGGAGAATCGTATTCATTGGAATTTTTTCTCTCTAAACCCTACTAAAGCATTTCCCAATCTCTTTTAAATTGTTGTGAGCTTTAGTTTATTCATTGAGGACGTAAACCTAAAGTGTAACGTCGACCCGGAACGGAATATTTACGAAACTTTTTCAACAGTCGTTGTAAGAAAAATGTCCGAGCTTAGATCCAAACTCGAAGTACTCGTCTAGTAAGCAAAAAATAAACACTTCCCCCTACTTGTGTTATTTTATTTCTACAACAAGTAATATAAATGATTTTAAGATTAATCTACTAAATTCGAGCATATTATTGCTATTAGCCAGTAACCGGAGGCATATGTTGTGATATTGACATTTATATATTGTGTTACTGATTTTTATCGCGCAGTGTTAGTACGTTAATGTTAATGTTTGTTATGTTATCATTCCATGGTGGATGAATATTAATCTTGCAAAAAAGTATCAGTTGGACAACAATAGAAAAAAGTGTTGATTTTATAGATATTTACAAAAAAATGACTGAAAAGCAGTTAAAATATCGCAAAACATCAAACAATAATGACAATAACACTAGAAAAGAAGAGGAAAAGGTTAAGAAAAAAAATAAATTGTAAGTAGTTGATCGTTCCATTCTAAATCTATTCGGTAAATGTTAACCGGTTGTTTTGTAATTTTGTGTAGCCAAACTAACCATCAAGAACTGCAACGAGCTACTAGTTCTGTAACCCATCGCTTATGGACTAGAGCCGTTATTGTGACATCTGTGGCGGTAATAGTTTATTTTTATGCCAGCAACCAGTACCCGTGAGACGAAATTTGCATCTGTACGTGAAAATTTGCCACTACGCATGCAAAAGTTTAAATGCTCGAATGAGTATGAAGAGGAAATGAAAAGGTTTCCTCAGTGTGTTCCAAAAAAATGTGGTCGTTTCGTTGCTGATAAACTGATAGAAAACAAAGAGATTGAACTGTTGCTTAATATGGCAGAGAATATAATTGGCTTTAGCAGGATCTTCTGGCGGTGCATCTGTATTGGATATACATACGGGAGCTCTGTCATATGGTGAACGTTATTTAAATTTTTTTAAAATGCCAGAAGCTAGAACTTTGCTTAAGCCCGAACACTTAACAATATATAATGTAAGCCCCTCGTTCCGTACTTTAGTAACTAATATCTTAATCTTAAAGGAATTTTTCTTTTTCTAATAATGATATTAGTTGGTGAAAGGAAAAATTAAATTGGCTATTGCCGAACAGTTTGGTATTGACCCTTCAAACTTGTATTTAACGTCACCTACTTTTTTCTCTCGCTTAACGAATGTCACAGCGAAAAATATACATGATGAGTATTGGCACGAACATGTGGATAAGGTAAGAGATTGCTTTAAATATTTTCAAATTATAGTGCAAGCATGCTCTTTTACAGGAAACCTATCCCTCATTCCACTACACTTCATTGTTGTACTTAACAACATACAATAAAGATTTTGAAGGAGGACGTTTCATTTTCGTAGATGGTATAGAAAAAAACCGCACAACCTCGTCTATAGAGCCTAAAAAGGGTAGAGTAACTGCTTTTACATCTGGACATGAAAATCGTCATCACGTTGAGAAAGTAACAGAAGGAACAAGGTATGAAATTATGTCTACTAAACAGGCTTTGTTTAATATTTTTCGAAATATCGTAGATTTGCTATAACCATATCATTTACCTGCGATAAGGAAAAACGTATAAATGATCCACAAATGGCTAGTGTCAAAGAATAATTTAAATTTTGACAAATAAAACATTCCATAAAGTATTATAAACACATTTATATTATTAAATGAAAGAGAGTTGTAAATGATATACTTTTTAATGCAATTCTAAGCTTTTAAATTTATCATAGTTATAAAATCCAGCACGAACTTGTCGTCCACCAAAAAATCGTCCATTTAGGTCTACAACAGCTGCAATAAGAAAATATATTTACAGTAATATAGGTAGTATAAGGCTTTTTTATTTTGTACTTACCTTTAATGGCACTTTCAATACGTTTGAATTCTACGAAAATTTTAACAGCATCCTCAGGTGCTGTACCAAATGATTCATGTATTAATACATTTGCCACTTCTCCATATTTTGTATTACATTCGTCTTTAACTTCGGGTTCAAGTTCCTCGTCGACATCACCTGGACCCACCATATTCTTAAAAAAAAAATAAAATTTAAGTATGATAATGTGCTTATTTTATGGTGTATAAATGTTTAGTTACCCTTAATAAAACAACTTTACTGGGAGCCTTCATAATTTCGGTAATACTAGGTTCTGAGTCGGTTGTTTCGGCAGCCGCAGCAGCAATAGGAGGTGTTGGGGGACCCATGTTAGCATTTGGATTAGAGGCTGCAGCTGTATTAGCTGAACTAGCCGCTGGTGGTGGCGGCAAGAATACATCACGTTCATGTATAATGCGACCACCACGCTTAGATGTCTTTTCCACTTGCAAAGCCATGGACATACCCTGCTCCTGCTTGCCCAAACCTTGGCCGTCTTTATAACCAAATTTAGCCATGATTTTTGCGGCTACAGAACTAGCAGAATAGGGTATAGTAACATTGGAAGAGGGATCACCATCATTAGCTATGGAAATTTCTTGCAATGAGGGTGGAGGAGCAATAGCAACACCACCTCCCTTATTAGACACTGAACCTGGAGCTGGAGGACTATAACGATCTTCTTCTGTTATGCGTTGGCCGAAACCACTGAACTTTACTGGTGGAGAATCATTGCTACGAGCGCTGCGGTTACGGTTCCGTTTACGATCGCCTCGTTCACGTTCCCTATCGCGACCACGTTCACGATCTCGGTCATCTCTCACTTTTTCTTTACTGCTGTTTTGTTTATCTTTCAATTTTTCATATTCATTCGGCCACTGGGGATCGTATTCATCAACAAAATCCCAATCTTCAGTTTTGACATTTTCCAATGATGGCACAAGCGGTTGTGCCGATATTATGCGCTTACTGTTCTCACTTTTTGTAAGTATGGTTTCCTCTGAACTTTGCAATTTCTTTGATTTCAAGTTGACAACAGGCGTCATTAACTAAGTAAGGTTTCACAAGAATGAGAAGTTCAGATGGAAGCTAATAAAAATCAGAATCTATTTACCGGTTTCTTGTTGGCATCCTTCGTTTTTGGTAATTGGGCTTTTTTGATGGCCAACTGCGTCTGCAGCATCTTAATACCTGATGACCATCCATCAATTTGAGAAGTTTTCGGTTTTGTGTCTATATCATCGTATAAATCCATTTTTTCAAGATATCCACAAATCTGCTTCCAAATCCTTTCCTAGCCATTAATTGTTTATTAAAAACATAAAAACATGACAGCTGTCTAGATGTATAAAACAATATGCCAATTGCAGAGATGCATTTTAGGGTAGCAAAACAAAACAAAAAACAGTGTTAAAAGCGGTTATAAAAAAGTGTGTTGTACATTATATTGTGAGTAAATATTTTGTATTTACACAACACTTTGTTTCAAATCAGATTTTAAATGTTTATTTGTAACGTATGTAACTGACAACATTACATTGTAAGATACGTCCTTTGAATTTTTATATGCATTGTATTTTGTGTATTGAAACATTTAGATTGTTGTTTTCTGCTATTAGTTGAAAGTTAATTAAAAACACAGCTGGTTTTCAACAATCCTAAATAAGAAAATATTTATTTTTGTTATCATTTTGTAATTTGTTTAATTTTTCATTGCATGTAAGTTATACACTTTCTTAGTTACTTTTACTTAATTAAAGAGAAAGAAAAATAATAATAAAAAAAACAGAATTATTATATATATTTGAATTCATCTTAATGAATTTAATGTTTAAATTTGAATTACGTTTTGTGTTTAATCAAACTTTAAGGAATTTAAAGACGGTGTTGCAGGCGTTGAAGTAGCAAATGTTTCCACCGATGGTTTATAGGGAGTAGCTAAGCAATTATTAATAAAGTTGCAGACACAGTGTATATATTGTGTAGGATATTTAGTGTAAATTTTAACATGTTCGGCATCCTCAAAACAAACTGAACTTACATCGACACCCTGCTGTTGACGAATGTTTATAAATTTTTGAATGTCCTGCAAACATAAAAGTAAAATAAATACTTTTTAAAGCATATAAATGGGAATATTACCGTATATGGTATAACGACATCACCCTTAGAATACAAAAATAATTGTGGATATTCATTAGGTTCATTTTTCAAATCATTAAAGGGATTAGTTTGAATTGGCTCGGTTTTGACAAATAGACTTTTAAATGCAGCAAATGTTTCCTACAAAAAAAAAAACAGCTCTACTTTATTAAAAAAAAAATATTTTAAGCCCAAAGACACTTACCTCCACAAACCACATAATGCCTAGAGTTAATGTTATAATAATTGCGGTAACACAATGGCATTTTTTCCTTTCTTTACCATATATAGCAGTTACCGCTCGATATAAACCCAAAATACGCCTTTCGCCAGGTGCTGAATCTAAAATCATGCCCCGTACTTGTAATGGCGTCTTATGTTTACGTATGGCCAATGATATGTGTTGATAGAGATAAGCTCCGCCATTGGAGAATATGTGAAAGATCACCGGATGTGAATCAAAATTCATATCATAGATAAGTTTTAGAATTTTTTCCCCTATAGGCATCATTTCTTTACGTTTCCAAAATAAAGTGTCAACTGGTGCCGTATAACGTACAGTTATTAACCTATGGATATATTTAAATTATGATATTATTAACCACCTTGAAATTATTTAAAACAAACATTTACTTACCCTCTGTCTTCATATATTTTTGAATATTTCATTAGATAACGATCTTGGCAACCAGCCCAACCCAGTAACATGACAATCGGTACATGGGTGTCATTGTATACAAATACAAAGTCATCTGTATCCGGTTGATCCATGGTTGTAGATGAAGCTGAACGGTATTGTGGCGTTGGAAATTTTATTATGTATTCTAAAGTATCCTTGGGCTTCAGTATGTTTTGCAATTGCTGTTGCTGACTAGCTGGCACACTGGCAATTAGGCCAGTACCACCTTGCAATTCTTTTTCTGGATACATAGTTGTTGTTAAAGGTTTCCTACCCGTTATTGCAGCCGATTCTAAACGTTTCGATGTTGTTGCTGCGCCACCACCATGATGTTGACTCTCATCACCGCTAGCTGACTTTGAACCTTTTAAGTTGGATGAAGCCACACCATATGGGTTAATATTCGTTGCTGATGACATTTTTTTTTGTGGATTTTCTTTTCTTAGACTGCCGAAAAGTCTAAAATAAAAATTTTATATTCAAAATAATTTGAAAATGTTATTTGTAAATTTTTTAAATGTATATATATATGTACATATATAAATATTTTTAATTTTTATATACGAAATAGTATATCGTCAGTTGAAATATTTTTTTCTATCGTTTTAAGAAATTGAAAAAAAAAGATGATGGAAGAAATGTGAGGCCTATATAATAGAATAACGATTTTTGGATGGTAGTATAAAAAAGTATTTGTATTTATTTCATGTCGATTTTACAAGTTTCCTATTAACATGTTATTTCTTTTTTAAAGAGTTATGGTCATCCAACATCCTTATGGCGTTACCTACTTATGGGCGTTAAAATGAAACAGGATTTCAAAGTGTCTTTCTAAAAGGAGCCCAATGGAGGATATGTTAAAATGACTGAATTTGTCTTTCATATTCGATATATGTATGTATTTTGTATACAACTATCCTAATATTAAATATAAATATATATATACATATGTATAAGTAAATAAACAGCACTTACTAGGTCTCGTAAAATGTTATATTTTCTTAAAATCTTTATTTATTTAAAGATGTTTTTAAAAACCATGTAAATCATTAACATTCTACACTTTACGATACTAACCAAAATCAATAACAAAAACCAAAAAGTTTCTATTATATTATATACAAAATATATAGATTTTACCACGAATATCTTAAACGAATTTATATAGCAAATTAATAACTTAAACTTATTCCAGCTCGCGGCGATATTGTTTTTAATTAATTTTCATTGTTTTTTTTTTTTTGTATTTACTTCCTTCAAATATACGGTAATAAGGTACTGTTTATAAAAATTTTACTGTTAAAAAAGAGAAACATCAAGAAAAAAGAACATGGGTTTATAGCACATACATACATAGATGTATAGTATATGTTCAACAGTACATCTATACTTGGCAAATACACTAATATTTATGTAATTCTTTTCGACTCACACACATACAAATTTACATATACATTTTTACAAAATTGTACAAATAGAATAAAAAAAAAAGAATAATTGATTTGTTGTATTGCTATATTTCTAGAGACAAAACACCAACAGAGAAGGCATGTATGTATACGGAAACATTTTTATAATCGATTAAAATATTTTAGAAAATTTTGCCAATATTCACAAAAAGACAATTAATTTTGTAATGAATTAATACATCTAAGGTCAGTTTCTTCTATTAAATTAATGTGCATCAGAAATATTTACTTACTTACTTACTGAATTATTAATGTTTATTTATTTGCTTGTTAAAAACTATGGAACTCCTTTTTTGATCTAACAGTATACAATGTACGTGTGAGATACTGCGGTGCGTGTATGTATGTATGTGCAGTGTTAAATAATAAATTCTTGACCTTCTTTTTGTTACCGTTAAAACTAAAACAAAAAAACAACTGGGGAAACAATTGTCAAAATGTGACTGAAAGTTTTATCTTTTTGATACTCTTTTGAGCGAAGCAAAATCGTAAGGATATCATGTGTTTTGTTAAATCGTTGATTGGATACATGTGGGTTGTCAAGGTAGTCCAATTTTCTCTGTTCCTGTTGGAGAGTAAAAGTAAAAGTATTTCATTCATTTTAAGGATATGCGCCGTAGCTTAAAATATGATTTTATCAATTGCCTTATCTGACATTTGGTTTAACCGGCACTACATCTGTTTTTATCATTTTAAAGATCTGAATATAAAATTCAAATGATAAAGCTCTCTTTTTTGAATTTATGCAACAGCTTTATTAAAATTTCGAAATTTTATTTGATAATTTATCTAGAAAAGTGTTGATTTTGATTTACAATACCGGAAGAATAAATGGCAAGCGTTTGTAATGTAAATTAATACGTACTCACTTAGAAATGTTTATAGTTTTGATATGTCCAAATACATATCTTCCTCAATACAAAGTTTACGAGGAAAGCAAAGAATTTTTATTTAATTTTTTCTTATCTTAACATAAAAGAGTTTTAGACAATATTATTGAATTTATTTTTATTTATTTTTCATGTATGTATATGAATATATATGATATTTAAAGCAGTGTTGCATGTAAATCATTTATTGCGCAGGTTTATGGATAAATCCTGACAAATTTTTTTTACAAATTATCAAAAAAAAAAAAAAAATGTCAAATTGCGTAAATAAAACGTAGAAAGTTTGACGTCATTATTACGTTTGTAAAAACTCAATAAAACTTTTAAAGTAAATTTATAAATAATACATTTAATAATGAAATTAACTTTAAGTCGTTATCGCGTGTTGTTATCCTTGCAATTTGCATTGCTTATTGTCGATTTATTCTTCAATACGTTTGCCCATCTATTCTTGCCACAAAAGCTACAATTAACCATTTTGTTGTTTGTGTAAGTTGTTTGGCATTTTATTTAGATTCAAAATCCTTAAGTTTTAAATCATTCTCTCCAATTGCAGTACACAGGATTTATTTATAATATGTGAATATTTATTTTTTACTTTTGCTGTTCATGCCACCTGTGTCTATGAGGTATGTTGTAGTCGAAATAACAGAAAACAAAACCTATTGAAAATTTAAATACACTTTATTTTATTGATATTATTAAGGTTGGAGCCACTCATGTCATTCTAAGGAATTGCAAATTTTTCCTTTTCATTATACTTTTGTATTTTCTGTTATCGGTTTCACAACATTTCTGGTTCGTTTACAATGTATTGTGGTATCCAATGGCCAATTGGTCGACTACTTTGAAGGCTTTATCATTTGTGCAAAGGACAGGTAAGTATTATAGTTTATTTTTAATTTAATTTATATAATATATTTAAAACATTGTTCTCTTTTCCAGTTTCGTTTTTCTATTACTATACATATAAACGTACAGCTTTAACTATCTCTGATCCACGTTACTATGAAGAAAATATTGACTGGATTGCGGAGCAATTGAGTAATAAATAAAGAGCACAAAAGCCATTCACTTATTTCCAGCTTACATGGCAACGTATAAAAATATATTTATAAACTGTTTGTAGAAATATTTCGGAAATCGGAAAAATTAAATAATTTCAATCTAAATATTTCGGAGTACAAATAACAAATAGAGAGTTATGTTGTATATTTTTGAATTTAATCACAATTGATAATTTTATAATTTGAACTTAATGAAATAAAGAAAAATTTATTACAAATATTCAAATATCAATAACAGGTATATTTATTAGAAACTTTTCCATTTGTCAAATATCGGCTAAAGACATTTATATGAAATGAAACGTAAACTAAAAGGATTTATTATGTTTATAGATTATTTCTTCATTTTGAATTTATTTTTATTATATAGTACAAGAAAAATTTACTTGATATTATAATCAGACTGTTAAAAGTTGTTATAGTATCACTAGAAACATGAAGAAAAAATTTATTTTATTTTAAATAAACATACGATTGCTAATTGCTTAAGAATAATAAAATATGTAAAACAAAAAAGTAAAAAAAAAAACCAAAAAATATTGTGAAAAAGTAATACATAAAGTGACATGACACTAAATAAAACAAAACATTAAAAACATTAAAGTAAAATTCACATAAAAATGTTGCACATATGTATAGCTTCTCCGGACACTGTTTAATGAAACATAAAAAAATTAATATTTCATTATAATTCTAGGCATTCATCAAGGGTACACCGAAAAGTTTCTCCCATGATTGCGCAATAGAGTTTAAACATGTGTTAGCATTTTCGGCCGTTTGAAATGTGCACTTCCAGAGTTCACATTTATCTTGGGTTTCATCCAGAAAGTTTATAATAAATATATTGTCCGAACAACGTTCGACTTCTACTAAATTTGACATAAATTGTGTCACACACAATTCAATATCCCCATCATGGTTGTATTCTGAGAGCCAATCTAATTTTTCGGAACTTAAGTATATACGTGAGTCTGTAGTTAAAAGACCGCATATTTTAAGCGAACGTTTAGCATTTTCGCATGTTATTTCACAGCCATCTAATAACGAGCACATATTTAATTGTTCGTCTATAACAGCGGCATTCAAACGTTTTGTTAAAGGCTCAGCCGGATGATATTTTAATTCGCACGGTGATGGTAGAGCATTATCTGAAATCAAAATAAAAATTGTTATTTTAATTTGTAATAATTATTTTGCTTATTAATTTCAAACTCACTTGCAAAAAATAGCATTAAAGAGTCTGTTCTTAATATGTCTTGCAGCAAGAGTAAGAAACCTCCCCAATCTGTTAGATAGAATGACAGACCAATTTTCCAAGGCAATAACTGAATAGTCGCTAAACGATCTACAGTGCAACTCATAATCGGTCTCAACCATTTCGAAACATTATCGTTTTCAGCTGCATACGCTTCCATTAAATATAGCTTACAAGTTGACATTACAACCAGCCCATCGGTGAGTTTTTTATTGTTCTCATTGAAAATGCGCCCTTTAACTATCCATTTAAAGTGTTCATCTTTTTCTTCGAATTTCGTTTGGTAAAAATATAATTTTAAACGATGGTCAATATCATTAAAGTCTGAGAAGTTGAATTTGTACATTTGGCTGGCAGAGTTGGTTGAGGTATTTGAATTTGGATGTAATGCAGTACCAGACTTAATATTTGATGACGTTTCCGATTCGATAAACTTTTTCGAACTTGTCATTAAAATATTGGTGGATTGCATAAGAGCTGCAATTTGAAATAATAACAGTAAATAATTGAAAATATTATCTTTAATTATAAATTTACCTCCAAAAATAGATGATAAACCACTGTTCTCTTCTTTTTTGGTACTTGTTGGCACATTTGGTTCTTTTCCATTTTTTTCCTGTTGTAAAAATTCGCTTGTTTTGTTTTGGGATTGGTTTTCTGCTTTTTGCTCATAAGTCGTACAAACACTATCCGTTACCGAACCGGAGGAACTACTTTCAGTGAGGTTATTATGCACCATTGCTGCAGAAGTTTTTTTAGTTACCGAATTAGTTGGCATTGTTGATGGCAATACTTGTTCTGCTTGTGAACAATTCTCTGCCTTTATCCTATCTTTATTTGCATAATTGATCATATTATCGAATTCCCGTTCCAAAAAAGTTTGGGTATAACTTTGATCGTCGATTGTTTCCAAATTGGGTGCATGGGATATAGTGCGCCTTTCATCATAGTTTTTACGACCAGCATATTGATCTAATACTTCTATGCTAGACTGGCTTGGATTAGAGATAATATCAACATCACTTTCGCCATTTGTTTTAAAGTCCAAATCACGATCTGTATTAGAACTGCCCACTAAAGACTGATTTGAGTTAAAAGAACTTTCAGAATGAGAGGTAGTGGTAATCTTAGAACAAGAGGATTCATTTAGAGAATTAGCAGAACCTATGGGAGATATTAGATATTAATTATACACTTTAGTAACACACATACAAATAGTGCAAAAGGAAAAAAAAAACTCAAACAATTTAAAGAAACATTGGAATGTTAGTAACCAAATGCAATAAAGATATAATTTCTTTATATTCGACTAATTGAAATAAGAACATTTTCTTTTTTTACAAAACCAATGCTTCTTGTGGATTTTATTAAAGCATTTAAAAATAAAAAAGTGGTATTAACTTTTAAGAGATTGCTTCAGTGTCCTACTATGCAGTGGATTATTAGCAGAAAGCCTTGCGATTCCTTTACCTTATTAGACCGTAATTTGTTAAGTTAAAGGAAGTTTTGTACAGAAATAGAAGAGCACACAAAAATAATATCAGTTAGTTTAAATTGAAAAAAAAAAGAAAAACATGCCATAATTATAAATTCAAACTGTTGCAACTGGTTGCAATCTTTCGAAAATGAAATCTTACCAATACTGTTTGTCTCTTCGGCAACATCTACGGAATTCGTACGGGACAATGTTGTTTGTACATTTAATGGAACTATGGATGTTGGCAGTTCCTCTACAATGGAAGCAGGTGAAAGTTTATCAATAAATCTTGTTTTTTCTAAAGATTTTGGTATTTCGTGTATTTCAGCAACAAATCCAGATTTGCAATCTGGACATCTTATATCTATAAATGAATTTAATAAATTCCATTGTAATGCCTTTAAAAAAACAATAAAATATACCTGAATTATTTAATTTAGATTTGGTTTCCTGAGAAAACTGGCAGCTGCAATTAACACACCGGTAAATAATTTGATTCATTTCGGTAAGATCTCGTTGGGAAAGTATGTCACGTAACTTCTTTTCCAATTCCTGGAATATAAATCGTCATTTTTATGTTTTAATTCAGTACTTACGAGATAAATAAATATTCTTACTTGGCACAAATCCTCCTCGACAACATAAATTCGTTCTTGTTTGTCTTTTTTAACTGTATCGAAATTAATGCGCAACGTATTCGATTTGATACGATCACACGATTCTAAAATCTTTAAACTCCATTTCGTTTTGGTTCTATAAAAATGATAAGATGAATGAAAAAATTCCATAACACAATACTTTGCTTAGTATTACAAACCTTTCGTTTATAGGATCCCGTTCTCTTAAGAAATTAGAAGACTTTGTTAAAAATATCATTTCATTACTATTCGATGTATAGACGATATAGGTTTCCTCATCATCTTCACGTTCAGATACTAATAACAATAATAAGTAAATTAAGTAAACGCTGTAGACTACAATATAACTTTCATTTTTGCTACTTACAGTCATCGTTCTCATTTTTATTATCTGTTGATGAATAAATATTCTTAAAGATATCATGCTCTTCTTCAAATTTGTTATTTTCTGCTATTGTACCCGCGACATTTAGTTCCAGAGAAACACTTTCATCCTCTTGATCTTCAAATGGATTTTTGCTGTTATTTTTAGTGGTTTCAAAAGATTTATATACAGTATCGTCAGTGTTGGTTTGTAAGGTTCCATTAATCAACGTTTGGTTTTGTTCCATACTTTGATAAATGGAAGAATCATAATTATCGCTTGATTCAGCTTGAATTGGCGTAACAACAAACTTCTCTACGTTGTTGTTTAATATATAGTCTGTAGGCGTTGAGGTATGCATCGTAGGATTTGCTGTCTCATCCCTGGAATCTTCAGTAATATCCTTTACGTAGTCATTAAACATTTGGCGTGATTTCTGTCGTTCTAAATCAATATCTATTGTAGAAGTATTTGACGGTTCGATACCTAGAACACTGCTTCTCATTTCAGCATTTCCTGTGTGTAGCCATTCATTGCCATATTTTTTACGCAAATTAACAATTTGTCCTTTGATTTCCAAGTGTTCCTTATTCTCAGGGGCGATAACATTAGAATTGTTTGTCGTGCTATCAGTAGTAGTATTATTCGAAATTATAGTTTCATTATATTCATGATCTTTGATCTCGACATGCCTAACTTTAGAAGATTTCTTTTTGAGTGGTTTAGCAATGACTTCTTCGTTATTTGCATCTAATATTTCTGAACTATTGTCGGCTAATTTAAATGATACTAATGAGCCTACACTCGATGCCGGTGTCTGATTACTTGATGGTGTTAAACGTCCAGTCATCGATAATGAAGAAGACGATGATCGGGTAGTGTAATGATTGAGAGCTCCCACTAATCTCAGCTGATGAGCACCGGTAACAGATTTTTCTGCCTTCGTTAAAGGTTCAAAATCTAATATAAATTGCACAGTCGAACAGTTTTTATGTAGATACTGACACGAGGCCAAACGATGTCTGGGATGGCATTCTAATGGATTGCCATATAAGTTTAAACACTTTAAGGTGCTAATAGTGCTTAATGGCAACAAATAGTTATGATCCAGAAGACAATTATCCGATAGATTTAAATCTATTAAGGCATCTAATTTAACAATACCCATAAGATCTTCTACCAGATTGTTGCTCATATTCAATGATAGCAAACGCTTATAGGCATCCATATGCAATTGGGGTATATATTGTAAACGATTGAAACTTAAATCTAGAGTCTTCAAATGGGGTAACCATTTAATAGCCTTTATAGATTGTAGCTGGTTGTGCCTTAAGTTCAAGTGTTGCAAATATTGGGCAAATTCCAAAGAAGTATCCACAGTTTGTAGATTGTTATAACTAAAATCAGCAATGATTAGTTTATTCCATACGAAACCATTGGAATTATCACCGCCACAATGCGTTATAATATCATCGACATATTTAATACTTTTTGTGCATATCAAATGCTCTAGCTGTCCACGCAGTGGTTGTATGCCACATATTTGTTTCGCATTGACTTTTTGTATTTCCAATCTTTTTAGGGCACGAAATTTTGTGATATCTATTTTGCTATCTATGCACTCTTCTCCGGGATATTTGATAATACACAGTAACGAGGTTTTTTGTACAAAATCATGCACCAATTGTAAATCGCGAAATACTGGAGACTTTGAGTTTATGGGCTTGACAACTTGAAAGTTTTGTATGTCTCCGATTTCAAGTGAATCAGCAATGAGTGTAAAGGAATCATTAAGAGCTCGTAAAAGGGATGCTGGAAAATAGTATTTAAACTTTATTACTTAAATTATAATTATACTTAATACACATGCAATCACAATTAAAAAAAATAATAATTTTGTTATTGTTGTACATATTAATATAGTTTTTTAGGTCTTTGTTGTGCAAGCAAACTGATAAGGCAAATGCAGTTTAGAACTAGAAAAGGTATATGCATGTCGTTCGAATTTCATATATGCTATAAACTTATTAATTCCATCAAATTAATAAATAAATAAATATTTACTAAATTTATTCTTCTAAACAACCCCTGCCGTTCCTCTTCAAACATTGAGAGTTTTGGTAATAAAGTTTTCTGTTTTTGTAGTTTTTTTTTTTTTACTTAAGTAGGTCTACTTTAATTTGTCTCTGCAAGTTGTTCTTTATATTCATTCTAACATGACAATAATTCCATTACACCCCCTACCTTACTTTGGTAAACTTACCAGATAGTGTGAGCGTAAACTCTGAACTCAAGATTTTGTCACCATTATCCCTCAAAAGTTTAGCAAGCTCAGTAATTTTTTGTGGATCCATGATGTATGAAGATTGTAGTTGAATAATTTAAATTATAATAAAATATAACATTGATTAAGTCTAACAATTAAATTATTTCGAGTTATTGCATTGATTTCTTCTTTTTATGCTCAGCAATTTATGAATCAACTTTAACGCGTAAAATACATTTTGAAACAAGAGATCAGCGACAAACACAATACAGCTGCAATCAAAAATATGATGTTCTTTTATAATTATTCTGTAAATGTTTTATATACTATGTACTATGTACATATACAATAACGGCAACAAACACTTACCCAGTTATATTTAGTTAGACCTCCATAATAAATTAATAATTTACAAATATTTTCAAATAATTTTGGTTTTTGCTTCGTTTGATGGATTGTCACTTCTTTGTTTCGGTCATCATATTTTGTTATCGTTGTTCATAATATTATTACGAAAATTTTCCTTTTATTATTTATAACTCAATTTGTTTATATGCAAAATTACATTTATTAATTGTTAATACGTTGCATATTAATTAATTTTTATTGAATGAATACTTTTTTGTTTTTTTTTTTTGCGTTAGTATTTTTGTTATTTTTTGTCATTCCTCAGCAATAATAAAAAACAAAAGCTGTCAGGTAGTTGCCAATATTAAACAGCTGTTCCAGAGCTGCATTAATAAGTTACTAAATAAACCCTTAAACGTACTATACAGAATTCTGTGTCATTAAGATCCATTATTTAAGGGATTCAATAATTGATCGGATTATTAATTTTTTTTTATTAAATTTCTGATTTAAAGAAAAACTAAATTTAGAATTTGTTTTTAATTATATTAAATAATAAATTTATACACGCGGTGAGTTTCAAGCATATTTTTAAATGTTGTTGCTAGAGCTTTAGGATAACGATATATTTACCATTTTCCGATCTATCGATAAGCCTTTGCATTTGGAAACCAAATTTTATGGATGGCCGCAAATATAATTCTTTCAGTTTCCATGAGAATATTTTAATAGTTTGCCAAATCCGCTCTCCTTCGTTTTCAACCATCCAAAAATCATCCCTCTAATTTCTTGTAAATGTAATATGATCTTTATGATTCTTAATACAATCGGCTGAAGTCTGTACGGAGAAAATTACGTAACTCATTCCTTAACTTAGAATTTTCATGTAATTTGTAGTTTCATTTGGATAAGGCTGCTGTTCATCGCCTAGAGAACTATAGAAAAAGCTTGTGATATTAGTCCTAATTAGCTTTTGATATAGTGCTACCTCATTGATATCTTTAACAAGAATTGTCAGTTAACAGTTAAGACGGAAAGTAGTATTTTACTGGTACGTAGTCCAGTAAATCTTATGTCTTTACCTTTATTCCCGATAATGTTACCTACTGTTTGAAGCTAATCCTCCAAACAAATTCTCCCAGCACATGGAGCGTATCTAACTTTCGTTTTGGTCAAAGAATCTATCTAAATAAGATAACGAGACATTTTCCATCATTCAGAAAAGTGTCGGGTACGACGAATTAATAGTTCTTGTACTCCCATTGTTTAGGACTTGGAATAAATCCTCTTTTAATAATACCACCTAATCCATATCCCACTTACTTTAGACAACTCTGTCGGTTCATAACAATCCTCTGCCTTTACTTGTAGTCCCTTGTATTAACCAAACCTAATCTTATGAGAAAATATTGTTTAAACATTTTTAAGCTAATATTGTATAGAGATATACGTATGTAGACCTAATAAAAAGTACTTAAAAAGTAAATCAGAAATAATACTTTTACCTGCGGTTGCTATAGCAGTTTCGAAATAATAAGTACTAAGTTTTGTTGAATCAATAGTCAAAATTGACAAATTGAAAAAAAAATATTCAATAATATTCAAAAATCAAGTTTAAGAACATGTCTTACACCACCAAACAGCGTAATGGAGAACCAAAAGAAGTCTTGGGCTTAAATCGCATCACAAAAAAAAGAATATTGGAATTGTGTAAAAAGAATAAATTGTATCAGACGCCCGCATTGAATGATGTTTTATATTTGCATTACCAGGGTAAAGGGGTGATGTTAAAAATTTTAAAAGCAAACAATTTTTCATTCACTATTATACTACGGCATAGGTTTCGAATATATTGAGTGCTTGGAGGACTATACCGAATTGAAATGCCTTTGGTTGGAATGCAATGCCATATCCGAGATACAAGGTCTCGATAAGCAAACCAAACTTAAGTGCTTATTTTTGCAAAGCAATTTAATAAGAAAAATCGAAAATTTGGATTTTTGCAAAGAACTGGATATGATTAATTTGTCTCAGAATCATATAAGGAAAATTGAAAACTGTGGCTTTGAAATTCTACCCGTTTTGAATACGCTCAATCTAGCCTCAAATTATATTACGAACTGTGAAGGCTTAAGGGAATTGGAGAACTGTCGAAATTTGTCCGTATTGGATTTATCCAATAATCGTATTGATGACATTTTGGTAGTAAAGGTGGGCTAAAAACTAAATAAATAGGTACACAAATGAAAAAACTAAAATGTTAATATATTTTGTGTATTCAGATTTTTGCAAAAATGCCAGAATTGAAAGTTTTAGTATTGCAAGGAAATCCGGTTGTTTCCAAGATACCTCAATATCGTAAAACGTTGATTTTGGAATGTGTAAGTGAGCCCAAGCTGAACTAAAAAATACTTTTTTTTAACATTTTTCTTTCAAACATAGAAAAAACTAACTTATTTGGATTCTCGACCAGTATTTCCTAAAGACCGTGCCTGTGCAGAAGCCTGGTGAGTTAATTTTGTTCTAAAAATATTTAATTACTTAAATAAAAACAAGAGAAAAAGATATTTCAAAATATCTTTTAAAAAGCTGGAGAGGGAATAATTATATAAAAATTATATGTAATTAGTACGAGCGTAGTGACATAGACCATATAATTGGTGTAGTGTAACAAATAGAACCCATAAGCCTCGCACTAGCTACTAGACTACTAGGGTAGCCCTATTGAAATCTATAGTATATCGTAGATAAAGAAAGAACTACCCCTACTTCAAATGCCATATATTTCGCCTATAGAAAAATATCGTTTTTAATACCCTTGAAAAGGTATTCAAATCCATATTTCGTAACTTCTTCCCTCTTTGGAAAAAAGGCAGACTCTAGAGAAAAGTTTTTCAACTTGAATTTCTCTAACTTTCAGGAAACGGGGTGGCTATCAAGAAGAACGCAAAGAGAATGAACGTTGGAACCGCAAGGAGCGTAAGAAAATGAGAGATGGCGTTAATGGTAAGCCCTACCAACATTTTTGACATTTGGATCAAAAATAATTTGTATTTTCATTTCTCTTTTAAAAAGCAACTATAAAATTGCGTAATAAATATCGCAAAGCCGAAGATCAATTGTCTTTGATACCATCCTCGGACTCTGAGGAAGACTCAAGTGCACCGAAACAAATTAAATCCGTAAGGGAATACGAAGATGTATCTATAGATTCAATGTGGGATGAGGTGGCCAATGACGGAGCATCAGAAAAGTCGGGAACGCCAACATCGAGTGATGGCAGTGAACCAGATCAGACATCAGAAGAAAGTGATGAGCAAAATGAGCTTAAGAACGAAATTGTTGCGGATGTAAAGACTGCCAACGAACAAGAAAATACCGGAATGGAATCAGTTGTCCCAAAAAATGAAACCAATAAAGCAGAAGCCCATGGTTCACAAACCAGTTTAGATTCAGAAGATATGCAAGAGAAATACCAACCTACAGTAGAGGCCATACGTAGCTTATCAAAATCGGAGCATTCTGTTATAGAATCCTGGAGTAAAGTTGAATTTGATATTGAAAATGTTTTAAAGGATAACGAAGACAACTATGAACCTTTAGAAGAATTAGACGAAACCATGAAGTTGCTTAATCAGCTCGAAAATAAACAGACTACAATTCAAGTTCACACTCAGGTTAAAGGAAATAAAATGTCTTTAGAGAATCAACAAAATGAAATCGATTCCTGTCAAATTAATTATCAGTTAAAGAAAGATTTCGAAGAATTATCCGTGAATATGGAAAATTTTGTAAAACAATTGGACAAGGAAAAGGAAGAACGTAAAGAGATTATTGAGGCATTATTTAGCTCACAACAACAACAACAACAACAACAGCAACAACAACAGCAACAACAAAATGTGGAGGACAGCAGCAGTGATACAAATGACCAAGAAATTATGAATGATGAGATCAATGAGAAGAAATGGGATAGTTTAGTTGATCAATGGGATAAGGCAACAAAATTACCAAACAAACCAATAAATTTGGTTAATGAGGTGCTAATACAAGATATAAAGGATATAGAAAATCCATCCACTGTCATTGCTAGAAGCTGATCAACCAAACTCCAGCTTGTCTGGTGTGGTTATTAATCAGGAAGATCAAAAGCAAACAAATCTTAACGAAAATAGTTTGTATGAACCTTTGGACATAACATTTATGAGTCGCCAGTCGCAAGAAGCTATGAATTCCTTTGAAAGGGAAGCAAATGAATTGAAAAAATTACTACACAAGCTGGAAACTGAAAATGAAGTGCTTTTCAACGATATTAATACCGAAAGTAAATGTCAAATGGAAGATCAAATCCAAGAGAATAAGGAAAAGGAACAGGAAGAAGTTAACCGAGAAATAATTTCTCCTTTATTGAATGAAATATTACAATCCCTGAAATTGGTTAATTTATGTCCACCAAGTTATAAGTTTCCGGAGATATTTAGTGACACGGAAGACAATGACAATAATGATTGTCAGCCAATAAGTCAACCAGCAAATCCTACACATTCTGAAAATATACCACAATTTAAAGCAAAATTTAAAGAATTTTTCCAAGAAGTGAAAAATAGAAACCAAAGGGAATTGACAAAAGCTCAACAAAAAATGTCGGTATTCAAACAAATGTCTGAGCAACCGGCACTTAACCGTTTCCATCACGAATCTCTGGACAGTGTAAATGCCCAACTGGATGAATTCAAGAGACAACAGAAAGCTAAAATAAGTCGTCTCGTGGACCGAGTCTATGCACAAAAAGATCGCTATAATGATACTTTGGAATTAAGCGATGGTAAACTAATGGTACGTAACCGTGACACGGGTGAACTAAAAGATCTCCCAGAACCTACAAACCATGATAGCAGTGATAGCGAAAGTGATTATGATACGGCCCTGTCTGATGATGAACCAGAGAAACCCAAATTCTTACACTCTTGGCGTAAACCCTTTAAACCCACAGTTCGTAAATCCAGCGAACATCTTATAACACAAGCTTTAAATGAAAACAATTGCTTCACAGCTAGAGGCCAGGAGCAGGAGAAGGAGGAGAGCGAAGATAGCAATGACGAATTCTATTCCCTAGAATCCCAGAATAAGCCCAGTCTCTATAGTATCGATAGAGAGTTTTTCAATAAGTTAACCCTGGAGAATATAGATATCAGCGAAACCGATGAAAATCATATTGTACACTGTGCACGAAGCTATGAAGAACTTAAAAACTGTTTAAAACTTGGCAAAGAAGAACATAACTTGACACCCGAAGAAACGGAACTTTTGGAAAGCATGATCGAAAAGAAGGGGCCAACTAATACCAATCAGCCAGATGATGGCGGTGAAATTAAACCGCTTTCAGGTAATCTAACAGAAGCAGAACAAGCCTGGTTTGATAAAATGCTGCAAAAAACAAAAGAAGAACAAAAGGATGTCTATAAACAGACTGTACCAATTCCAGCTGGCATTAAACTCTATGAATACAAATACGATTATGAGAATGCAAGTTGTGGTAGTAGCAGACATTGGCCAGCTAGGGGTTGGGATACCGATCCAGTTAGCAACGAAATTCACGATGAGGGAATTTATACATTCGTTTACGAAGGTCCAGAGGAAGACATTACCAAAGATGAAGCCAAAGAAGAAAATCCAAAGGAAATTGAAGAAGAGGGTATTGGTAAGGAAAAGTCTTCTATGTTAAGTATGGAGTTTCCCAGTGAAGAGGAAAAAGCCGAAATTGAAAGTAATATTGATAATGAAAATAAATGTGCAGGAAAGAAAATCACCCCCACAATCGAAACAGCAGGGCTAAATACTTCTTCTCCAATTCAAGCAACCGATACTGAAACCTGTTCCAAGAGTTCGCCAGAAATAGAAGTTTTAGAATGTAATTTGGAGATAATCGATTGTAATGAGGAAGTGGTTGATACCATTACAGTTAATGCGGAGGTGCATTATTAAACTAATTCGTCAGGATTTTTGTATTTCACTTTTTTTTTTTTTATAAAAACTTTGTTCATTTCTTTTATTTTATAAAATTTTAATTAAAAAAAAAAAATAATCATTCCTGAAATAATTATTTGTTTGTGTGTTGTTGTGCGGTTAGATTGAGATATTTGTGTAAGACATCGTCACGTACAGAAGAAATTCGGAAAACATTAAGACACGCTACTTTCATGTGATTTATATTGATAATCCACCATACATCCATTGAATGGTAGGTTCAAGAGGATTTTTGGGTACCCTATAGATAAGATTTATATGTGATAATGGAAATATAAAACACTAAGCAATTGATGATTAAAATTAGGGCATTACACAGAAGAAAATTGTGTTGAAATCCTAGTTCATTCTCAAATTAGCTTCTCACATCATCCATGATTTTAGAGGAGTTACGAGTGTTGCAGTTTAATGCCTTCTCTAAACGACAGATTTGTAAGGCTTTTTCATTGTTTCTAGCCACTAAACTGTTTAGAGGATAACGCCAAAATCGAAAGAGCCTTATGCTGTTCCATAAATTGCTTATCACAAGTTCTTCGGGAACAGTTTTATGCGGTCGCATTTGAAACATTGAACGAATAATACCTTCGCTAAAGAACTACGGAATGTTTAAGGCTGAATAACCAATCATGTGGTGGTTAGATGATCATAACAACGATAAGGATGTTAAAAATTTGGAAAATATTTTCGAAGACAATAATTTTTAAATTATAATTTGTTTATTAAAAACAAAAACAAAAAAGAAAGAGCTGTCGTCATGCGTTAGGCTTCCGATTAAATCCGCTTTTTAAATAAAAATAAACGCAGCTGTTATACATATTAAATAAATTATTCATTTAAACAAATTGAAAAAAAAAAACAAAAAAAAATTATGCATCTTTATAAAAATCCTTATCAAATAAAAGTTCAATTATACCAGTTTGCCTAGAAAAGTTGAACCGGTTTGAAGTGGATTTAATTTTCATTCACTCAACAAATGTCTCGCATGTCATAATATTTAATCAGACACAATAAAATCATCTTAGACTGGGGCCCAAGTCTATAATGTTCTATTTATGCCGCAGATTAACTCAAGTGTTTGTGTGTAGAATTTATAATTTAATAAAGAAAAAAATAAATAATAATAAATATTGTATGTACAATGGTTCGGTAATTACTTGAAATAATAAGCAAATGATTTAATAGACCTTAAGGTCTTATCAAAATTAGTACGCCAATAATTTGGTTTAAACTGGTTACTATGAAGTGGCTAAAAATTAATCTAAAATTTCCATGTTTTTCGCAATTGAGTGAATATAATTTCATACATACATACATTATTTATAAAATCATGAATATTGTTTTTAATTTTGATTTTGTTAAGTAATTGTTTACGAGTTCTTCAAAAATTCACTGTTTTCGTAGGCACCCAAGAGTGAATTATTTTTGTATTTCTTATCGGTGAGAAAGTTTGGCCTTAACCTTCCGAAAACATAGGTGTATACATAGGGTATATTAGCTTAGAAATATATGTATATTATGCCACCAGCAAAGTTGTTCTGGAATATGTACAACAACAATTTTAAAATTTAAATTAAAAATTTAAATTTCGAAATACAATATTAATGTTACCAACTAATTAATTTCATGTGCTTAACACGTTGACTGCCGACTACGAGATAACTCGCGTTCCCTTCTAGGAGGCCAAACTACGAGTTATCTCGTACTTACCAATGTGAAAAAATCAAGTTGTCGTTTTTTGGTCAGTTTTCTGAAATTTTCCGCGGCAGTTAATGTGTTAAATGCTTGACTACCGAAAAAAGATATTTGAAAAGAAATATATGTATGTATATAAACATGGTTTTAATCAACACAGTTGCAGTGAAAAAAATAGCAGTTTTAAAATAAAATTGGAAAATAAGCATTAAAAAACTCTAGCAACATATGTGGCATGGAGGCTCTTCCTGCTCGCAAGTTCATTTGGATTACCGAGTTTACTTGGTGATTTTGATGTTTAATGTAGCAATTTCCCACTTGACTAGGGAACGTAGCAGATGATAAGTAGCTGGGACCCATAACTTGTCTGGGAAAAATTTTACGTGATTTTAATCAAATAGAGCCTTGAGCACAGTATTTTTAAGAATAAATTTCTGGAATTAGGATTTCTTACAAAAATTTTAATCAGGAGAAAAACCTGAAATCTTATTCCTCAAAGAGGATACAACCGTAAATACTTAGGATAATGCCAGTTCTTGAGGAATAGTATAGAGTCACCCACTGTTACATACTGCAGATACTTACATATGGCGTTGTTTCTAGTACCGATAGCAAGCGACTGGAGCAAAAAACAGAAAAAAGGCAATAAGAATAAAGGGGAAACGTTGTGTTCCTTAAAAATCGAAAGACTTGTATATATAATACTTTTATAACTATTTTGTAAAAATTTTGTTCAACTTCTTTAATAGTTTTCTTTACTATTTTGAAGATTTAATATTTGTTTACATTGTTTATACGTCATTGAAATCGTATCTTCTCTTACCATATGACGTTCTAAACATTTTGAGACTCTTCATTCTATCTTATCTAGATTTTTAACAGCAACTGTAGTGCGAAGACGTTTATATACGTCAAAATAATTTCTCTCGCTATAATATGACACAATAAAATATTATTGGCTGATTCAAATTAAACAGGCCACCAGCAAACATTTTTTGTTTTTATTTTTGTTTGTTTTTTTTTTCGGTAATATTCAGATAACAAATATAATCTAAGATGAATGTTATTCTTAGTATATAGTAAGTAATTGATAATAAAAACAATTTAAATTCATACAAAACTAAGTTAGCAATCCAAATAAATCTGGACATAAATTTAATAATGCTTAGCTCCGAAAATTTTAAAACGGATAATGATGTCTTTGCTAATGAAATCAGTAATCTTTGCAAATGGGGAAAAATGGCAAAATCAAGTTTTATTTAGTGCATTAGCTTATAAATTCTATTTTCTTTTCAATTTAATTCTCCTCTGTTACATTTACTTCCAAATTATTGAGAGTCTCGTCTGTCAGCTCATCACTTCCAGTGGATGCTTTACGAAATTGTAATAGAATTACCAAATAGGTTACAATATTTGTTAATATCTAAAACCAAAAAAAAACGAAATTAAAAGTTGTTGCAAAAGAAAGTTTCTTATGTTAACTTATAAAATATCTAGACCTTTGTTAACGTTCTCAAATTGAGAGTAAAATAAGAATTGGCACTAATGGCCAAACGATTTTTCATGATTTGCATTAGCAGGCTCTGTAGTAAGGCATTATAACAGTCGGTATTTTTAATTGATGTAGTAGAGGTACTCAATAGGCGTTTTAGGGATATTAAAACCATAGAGCCCTAGAAAAAAGATTCGTTAAAGATTCAAGATCTATTTGGTAAGGCTAAGAGCCCTTTTACCTGCTTTTCACATTGTTCACCGGTATAGCAAAGCATAAACAGTACAGTAGATAATGCCGTTAATGACGATATCGTTATGTACATAAAATACGATTTATAATATTCAAATAACGTTAGAAATGTCCAGTATACGTTGACTATAATATCCAAGACTACCACCGTAAATATACTGACCAATGATTGGCCATACAATTCATTATATTTCTCATGTAAAGCGTATATTTCCTGGTATACATACTTTACATTACTCAAATATTCAAACGATTCCAAATACTTGTAATCGATATCCAAAAGAGCGTAATTTTTGTATAATTTACAGGAAACTAAAGCTTTCAATTTGATATTCAATAATTCCAGATAATAGACAATATAATCCATGTACAAAGTAATTTGAATACTGCGTGCCCTAATTGTTAAAATGGCCAATAGGGCATACCAAAAATAACCGTAATAATAATTAGTGCTTATAACAGTGGCGGTCGCCAAAAGACTACCATAGACAAACGTAATATAAAAACTGTATTTACGCCACTGACGGTGGCGTATTTCCTTTTGCAGAGTTGTATTTGCAGTAATTGTTTCATTAATATCTGGACTCTTTGGTAATTGTTTAGAAGTTCACTGTACTTTTTATAGGTAAGCATTGTCTCCAATAATATTGAGTTAACAACAGCAATTTGCACTAAGAATACGATAATGCTGACCACATTCGATACAAATAATTTATCTTCGAATGGTAATAATATTACACCAAACAAGGTTGTTATCAAATTGGCAGCAATTAACGCCCCTGTGTAAATTTGTTGCCAACGTAAAATTCTATTCTTATGATTGGAAATAGGCTGACGACGGTGGTGACGCTGGTATTGGTATCGGTAGTGACGTTGTTCAAATGCTACTAAATGTTGAACATGTTGTTGTTGTTGTTGCTGTTGCTGTTTTTGTTGTTCCCATTTCTGTTTTCGTTGTCCATTTGACCTTATCATATATGGCACCAGGCCAATTATGGCCAAGTATTTAAGTAAGTTTGTATGTAAATCGTTTACCATAATTATTAATGCAACCTAAAGTAATGCTTAAGCGGCGTCTACGATATGAATAAACTTTCAAAGTTGAAGGGTTTGCTTGCAATGCAATGACATGGACAAGTTTGAAAAACTTCTTATTTTTTTATTTTTAATTTAGATTTTAAAGATAAAAACGTATTTTATAATTAATGACCGCAGTTAATTAATTGTGTTGAGTTAATAATTAATATATTAACACAGTAGGGTGGTTCGTATTTACATTATGTTTGCTGCTTTTTTTGTTACTTAATGGTAGATCAGTCTTCCATCGTTTTATTATATTCCTCTGACAAACAATTTGCCTTGAAAAGATTCTCCATAATCGAAGGCGACTATGAATTGAATGTGCCGCCCAGATATCAGCAATGAATCGTTTTTCCGCTAAATCATAAGCACTCATGGAATTTTGAGTATGAGTGAATCAACAGAATTAAAATTCAACTACTCTGATTCATTCGTACTCGGTACAACATTGATTTATAAGTATAGGGTTCAATGAGTATGAGTACAACCTTCGAAATATATTTAATTCATATGCCTACTTATTCTGATTCATAAATTTAGAAAAATACTTATAATACTTATAAGTGATTCGAGCGATTCGAATCATTCATCAAACTTTAGAGCCTTTGTTGTTGTTGCATATACAAACAAGACATAGAAAGGAAAGACAAAGACAACGAGCTAAGCATACATGCAATCTTCTCGTGAGTATTGCAGTGCTCGTATGCGAATCATTTTTCTTTTGTGCTTCGTGTAAATGTTAAGTAAATACTTAATCATCGTTTTGAATACTTGTTCCTGATCTCTGGTGCCGCCACTCAGGGATGAAATTAAGGCATACAAAATGGGTGATGTGAGATGCTAGGTCGTAATCTTGACTAAAGAGTTGTAATTACCAATTAAGTAAGAAAATCGTTAGATCAGGCTTTTGACAATAGGATCTAAGATTTCAAAATATGAATGGATTATCATATAAAATATTTCTCTTTACTACACCTGCATTTAGCTTAAATCTATTAAATGGTAAATCACTAATATCAGATTTATAGAAAATTTTCAAATAATTTCTTATTTAATCTGTAAATCCCGGTCTTAGGGATCCAAGGTAGTCCTCATATGTAAATCACTGAAATAGGGGAATTTTTAATTCAAATATGTATAATCTCCCTCTGTGCAGCAATGGGGTCAGGAAGATTAAAAACTTCATCTCGGACAAAAGCAGAGAAATATTTTCCCAATCTTACATAAGCTTTCTTCAAATTATTTTTAATACAGGCGAGTGGTATAAAAAATTAAATAAATTTTTAATTATAAGCTGCATACATACATACATACGTATATATTTACAATAATTTTTTAAAGAAATTAAATATGATATCCCGATGCGTCGTCTCAAAGCGTCACTAGTAAATAGATTTTGCTTTTGAAATATAAAAATTTCATTTCGAATGTTTATTTATTTCTAACAACTGATTAAATTGATTATCTGGCTTTAAGAAAAATTTTATTATTGCAAGTGTATATGGTTTAAATAATATATTTTTTCATTATATATACGAGTATTGTATACCATATAGCACCATATATGTAAAAAAAAAATCGTATAAATACCCATGATTAGATGGTTTTCAATTTAATAATCATTTTCATTTCAACTGGCATATTTAAAAGAAAGAAAACGATTGTCAAGTGAAGACTAAATTGTACAAGAAGTGCTTTAATTAAATAATAAAAAGAAAATTATTAAAAATAATTCAATGATTTAAAATTAAAAATTTCCACAAGAAAGTGTAACTGTTATAAAATTAAAATATGAATGTAAGTCATTAAAGGAATTCAAAATTTTTAAAATAAACGCAATACGAAAATTATTTTTATTTTTCAAAACTTAAGAATCTTTACTTAAACTTTAAAAATTAGAAAAATAGGCGTATACACAATACATATCGCTCCTTTATTGCAACATAGTCATAACTCAAAAAAACTTGAACTTGGCAAAATGCGATTTAAGTTTTCAATACATAAGTCTTATAATCTAATTGCCGCAAACACTTTTTGCTATAACTTCGGTTCAGTTTGTGATATAAAACTGATTTTTTTTCAACATGTACAGAAGGTCTAAAAGAGCAGTTTTGCTTAAGTAATTACAAATTTTTAATTTTTTGAGATATGACTATGTTGCAATAAAGGAGCGATATATTTAAAAATATATGTTCATATACTATATCAACGATACATAATATTTCATAAAATATATCAAAAAATTATTCAAAATAATGTCTGCAATAAAAATAATTGGTTTTAGTCGTTTTGAACAAAAATTGGTAGCAGTCAGATGGCTTGTACTCAAGCAATGATTTAAAGTAGGCCAATATATTCAATACCAGTTTAGAAATTACTTGCTTTATACCCTGTCTGGCCGATCCATTCAGCAATCGATCTTATTATTCCTAAACTCGTATATCAAAGCTCGATCAAGTGTTTAAATAACTATTTTATTAATTATTTTACTTTCACTTGAAATCCATTGTTTTATAATAACTTTTCCGTTTTTTTTCTTATTTTTTAGAGCTCCTTGAGAATAGCCATTATTGGCCAAAGTAATTTTGCCGCCGATGTTTTAGAGTTACTATTGGAGAAAAGCTACAACATAGTGGGTGTTTTCACTATACCGAACAAGGGTAACCGTGAAGATATTTTAGCCACTACAGCGGCCCGTTACCATATACCGGTTTTTAAATTTTCAACATGGCGTCGTAAGGGTGTTGCCATACCAGAAGTTTTGGAACAATATAAATCGGTTCAGGCAAATTTAAATGTTTTACCCTACTGTTCACAATTTATACCGATGGAGGTAATTGATGGCACTGAATTAGGCAGTATCTGTTATCATCCTTCTATATTGCCTAGACATAGAGGAGCTAGTGCAATATCGTGGACTTTAATCGAAGGCGATAAGGTTGCTGGTTTTACTATATTCTGGGCTGATGATGGTTTAGATACTGGACCAATACTATTGCAAAAACAAATCAATGTAGAGCCAGTAGATACTTTGGACACGTTGTATAAACGTTTCTTATATCCATGAAGGTATCAAATCTATGGCCGAAGCTGTTGACTATGGTGTGTCGTGGCAAGGCTCCAAAGATAACTCAAACTGAAATTGGTGCTACCTATGATCCGCCCATGTTTAAAGAAGAAAATCAATACATAAATCTAAACCAATCTGCTGAGAGAATTTGGAATTTCATCAGGGCCTTAGATTCAGTACCCGGTGCCTTGGCTACTGTTGTTAATGATGACCAAAGCGAAGAGAATATCAGACTTTTTGCTGCCCATCTGTACGAAGATGAGCCTGTCCATCAGGGTATGCCGTTAAGGCTAAAAGGTCTCAATCATCCTGCCTACGTACATGAGCGTGGTTTGCTTATTCAGGGCAATGATGGCAAATATGTGAATGTCAGACGCCTGAAAAAGGGTTCTAAAATGATTAACGCCTCCGATTGGTTTAAGCAATCCCAAGCACCTCAAATTACCAATTTTAGCGAAGATGAATTGGGGAAAAAGGAAATTTTGCGCAACATATGGTTGGCCATTTTGAAGTGTCCCATTGAAGCGGATACAGATTTCTTTGCAGCCGGAGCAGGTTCTATGGATGTTGTACGTTTGGTGGAAGAATGTAAGGATGCCTTTGACGTGCCTTTGGAGAATGAACAAGTGTTTATGGCTCCTGTTTTTGAAGAGTTTTATTGTGAAATTGTTAAAGCTCTCAGACAGGGATCGTCTGCCGGTCACACTAAAGTCCATTTCGATGGATTTGTGTTGAAAGCCAATAAGAAGGAAATTTCCATTCCCACACAGCTCTTCATCAATGGCCAGTTTGTAGATGCCGAAAATCGCAAGACTTTGGACATTGTTAATCCGGCCAATGAAGAGGTTTTCTGTAAAGTAGCCTGTGCTTCACGCAACGATGTGGATAAGGCTGCAAAGGCTGCACATAAAGCTTTTTACGGCCCATGGCGTCAAATTTCGGCTCGACAAAGAGGTCAACTTATGCTTAAGCTGGCCTGATTTAATGGAGGAGTATAAAGAGGAATTGGCCACCATTGAATCCGTTGATTCGGGTGCTGTTTATACCTTGGCTTTAAAGACTCACATTGGCATGTCCATAGATGCTTGGCGTTATTTTGCTGGCTGGTGTGATAAGATACAGGGCGCCACAATACCCGTGAATCCTGCCAGACCCAATAATGTTTTAACTTTTACCAAAAAAGAAGCCATGGGGTAAGCACACGCAAATCTATAAGCGAAGGCTTGTTTAAATGATTGTTTCCGTTATTATTTTAGGGTTGTAGGCTTGGTGACACCTTGGAACTATCCTTTGATGATGTTATCTTGGAAAATGGCTGCTTGTATAGCGGCCGGCAATACTTGCCTAATTAAACCGGCCCAAACATGTCCTTTGACTGCTTTGAAATTTGCCGAACTAACGGTTAAGGCTGGTTTTCCGCCAGGCGTTATAAACGTGGTGCCAGGCACTGGCTCTGTGGCTGGCCAGGCTATAGCAGATCATGACTTAATTAGAAAGTTGGGCTTTACTGGTTCCACGAATATCGGTAAAACCGTTATGCGTTCAGTGTGCTGAATCGAATCTTAAGAAATGTTCCATGGAATTGGGTGGTAAAAGTCCTTTGGTGATATTTGCCGATTGCGATTTCGATAAGGCGGTCAAACATGTAAGTCTAGATCTTTAATTGGATATATTTACAAGACGTTTGTTAATGGTTTCATTTATCTTGCAGGGTATTTCTTCGGTTTTCTTTAACAAAGGCGAGAATTGCATTGCCGCAGGTCGCTTATTCGTGGAGGACACTATACACGATGAATTTGTGCGCAGAGTGGTTAAGGATTTACGTTCAATGGCCATAGGTGATCCTTTAAATCGCTCAACAGCCCATGGTCCACAAAATCATAGAGCCCATTACGAAAAGCTCATTGAATTCTGTGAGCGTGGTGTTAAGGAGGGCGCCACTTTGGTTTATGGTGGCAAACCAGTACCCAACATGAAGGGCTTTTTCTTTGAACCCACTGTATTTACCAACGTTGAAGATCATATGTTTATTGCCCAAGAGGAATCATTTGGTCCCATCATGATTATAACCAAATTCCATGGCAGTGATGTGGAGTCCGTAATGAGAAGAGCCAATCGCACTGAATATGGCTTAGCCAGTGGTGTGTTTACCAAAGATATTAGCAAAGCTTTGGCATTTGCCGATAATATAGAAGCTGGTACTGTGTTCGTAAATGTTTACAATAAGACTGATGTAGCTGCACCCTTCGGTGGATTCAAACAGAGCGGTTTTGGCAAAGATCTGGGCCAGGAAGCTCTCAATGAATATCTTAAGACTAAATGTGTAACCATAGAATATTAAGTTTTTTTTTCTTTTCTTATAAGTTTAAGGATCGTATACGTATGTTATGTTAAGAATAGTTTACTAGAGTTAAGTTAAGAAATGTATGTGTGTACATAAATATGGAAAATATTTGAAATTCCTTATGGGTTTTCTTTTAAGAACATACAACCTTTGCACACTCCGTTCCATTAGTCTCAGAGTGAGGGCCTTTGTTTTTGATAACAGCACTAGCTTTTAGAATCTTTACATACTATTTTGATTATTGTTTACCTGCTTTAGGAGTTTAGTTTAAAAAATGTGCAACTTTTAATGTTAAAATTATAATTTTATTAGTCTTTGAGACCCGAATGCTAGTCTCCTTATAGGTTATAAGGTTTTAAGGTTTTTGTTTTACAAATTTTGCTGAGATGAAAATATTTTTTTCTAAAGGAATAGCTAATTATACATAAATAAGGAAAAAAGCTATACATTGTTGCAATAAGCCATAAAAAAAAAGATTTGTTCTCTTTTCACTGAATGAATTTTAAAAGAATTATACTAGCTTACCATTTTACTCTTAAAGCGACTAGAATTTCGCTGAAACCATTTTGGTTTTGTCTTCTCTAAAACTCATTTTTCAGTTCAATTTAAATCGGCCATTTCCACTTTTGCTCATTCCTTAAATGTTTAACAAAAAAAAAAACAAAAAAGAAAAACTTTTATTTACTGTCTATTGTTTAACAAAATGTTAGAAAAGAAAAAGTATTAAATATTCCAATTTTTGTTAAATTAGAACACAATGTATGTATGAAATGTACGCCATGTAAGCGATGTACAAGTACACGATGGCAGTTTTGTTCAACATAAAATGTTTTATTTACAGTACGTTGAGACAACATTTTGTTGAAAGAGATGTTTCATGTTTTTGTAGTTGTTTTTATTGTAAATATTCTATTTATTTCACTGTATTGTTACAAAAAAAAAAGATGAAAATATAACGGAAAACTCTTGTTTTATGTCATACGGGGTTAATTATTCATTGAAACTATGAGTAGCATAGAAAGGATGTACAAGAAATTTACTCTATAACTTCATAAAGACTTACTAGAGCGTCTAATTGTGTTTAAACGGTTAACAAAGTTTGTAGAATAGTTTACACGATACATTTTTATTGATAAATATTTGATTTAATAAACCGTATACATTCTACTTAAATTTTATTTGTGACACACTTAAACTTTCCATATCTCTAAGCACTTGTAATAAGAACAGTCTTACGATAAAGTTTTACTCACTAAATATGATTTCATATGAAAGATAATTAACACTTGACAGCTTTGTCAGACTGTGAATGAATAATCCGATACCCTAACGCATGTAACCAACCCGAGATTTTCATTCTATTTTATATAAACAATTCTACTTCAATTCTTTGTTTAATGATTAATCGTTGAGTCCAGTAAACCCCTTTAAACAGTTATAATTTTTTAAATTATTCTATTTCAATTATCAGCACATTTTTTTCAGTGTAGTTTTACCTTTAATATTTAACGTATACATGTATGCAAGTATATCTGGGTAACGAATAAGCTTAAGCTGTTTGCAATTATAAAATAAATATTGACAACATTACATACACTCAAAGAAATTTTATGGTAAACATTTTTATTTAATGAAAATCGTATTATTTATTTTGAAGACAAAATTTATTTGTAATAAAAAAGCATACACACATACATACATGCATACATATATTATTCAAAAGAATAAATAATAAAATGAAATTCCTTTAAAATTAAGTGTAATTTTTTCCTTATGAATTAGATATTGTTTATAAAAGTTTATTATTTATTGTAAAACTATGCCTCTGTGTATGCATCATGCACCTGTATGCGCTCAATAACAATGTTATGTCGTACTTATGACATACGCTTGGATTGTGAATGCCTGTGCCTATGTTTGTGTGAGTGTGTATGTGCATAAACAATTTTTTTACTCATTAAAAGACAATGGCATGAAGCAATGCAAAAAACAAACACACTCAAATAAGAAATAATTAATTTGTTGTTGTTTTGGTTATTGTACGAGTACTTTCGTCTTCTACTTTTTTTTCTGCTTTTTTTTTTGTTTTTTTTTTTACTAAACAAAGAGCGAATGGATGACAATTCATTCTATTGTTTTTGTTGTAGATAGTTAGTTACAGTGTTTATTGTGTGTGTGCCATGAAACGTCCTTCAGCCTAAAGGGATTACTTAACAAAAAAGTATAACAGAGAGCAAAACAGTGAAGAGCATAGTAGTGGATATAAAAATGGTTATACACACAAACACAAACAGAAACACACATATGAGGGTATGAGTATAACACAACATTGTAAGTGTTTGTGGGAGAGTTAACCACACGCACTTTAAGAACTTAATTGTACTCCCTTTATGTGATTTGTTTCTTTTCTTTTTTGGGGAGTTTTGTTGTTGTTATTGTTGTTTTAATGGTGGGAAAATTGTTTTACTGTTGATTAATAAAATTGCCAGAACGTGATTTGCAAGCATATATGCGTTAATCTAGTCACACTTGCCATTACAGAGAGAAAGGACACAAAAGAGTATAAGAGCAAAAGGATTTTGTAGTCATGGTCGTAAAACATTGTATTTGCAAATACACACGGTTGGTTTTTGTTTTTGTCCTATGAATACGGGTTTTTTTTTTCGTTTGATTTTTGGTTATGGGGGTGTTGTATAACAAAACTCTTAGATAACAGCTGAGAAATGACGTAAGACTTTAAGGGGTAAGTAATAAACGTTATAACAAACCGAATATCTTGTATCAATAACTAAAGCAAAGTTAGCAAAGAGAGCAACACAAAGGAGAGAGAGAGAGAGAGAGAAAAAGAGAGTGTGTCAGTGAGTAAGAGTGAGCGCAATGCTTGAGTGTTTTAAAAGAGGGTTAGAGTATGACTTGTAAATTTCTATAATAAAAATAAATCACGTGGTTATACAACCATATAAACATATTAATATTATAATATATTATGTTATACATACATAAAAGATTTTAAATAATAATAATAATAATAGATTTAATTAAATAATATTGTTTTATACAATATATTGCTTATGAAATGTTACTCTCTTAGGTAAATTGCATCTCATTGCAATCATTATGATTAATATAGGAATTCTTTTTTATTTTTAATTTTTGTAGTTTTTCTTGATCTCTTTCATTTTCTGTTATTTGTTGGAATTTTTTAAATTTTCTAATTCCTCATTTACATTTTGTTGTGCCGTTTATAAAAACCTGCGCTTTAAAATCTTGAGCATCTTAGAAAAACGGAACACTATATTCAAGTACATAAGTTAGTGCGTGAGTTCTCTTTACTTCTATGAGTACTCCTATTAAAAGCATTTTAATCCATAGGGCGAGTTTACTGTCGTTTTTTGGTCTTCTTTTCTTTTTTTTGTGCCTATTTTACCCTTAGAGTGTTATTGTTGCAAAATTTTAGTACATTTTTGCAGTGGAAGAAATAATGATTGAGGTATTGAAAATGTATACGAATAAAAGCTTTTCTAAAAACGGGAATGTTCAAGAATATAGAGTTTCATTATAACGGTTATAAGTTCAAGTATTGTTTTATAATAAAGTAAGGGAAACTGCTTAGTTGGTTACATATTTGGTTTTTCTTTTTTAATTATAAAACTTGTTGTTTTATTTCATTATTAAATCATAAATTGTAATGCGAGAATAAATTTGTTTTTTTTTTGTTCTTTTTATTAAAATATTTTATGAAAACATTTTATTATTTAAAGCTTTTCAAAAAAACAAACTGTTAAAGCTTAAAATGCTTTTTTTTTTTAAAACACTGAGAAACAACCCCAATTTGTGTTGAGACCAAATCAAATATTATAAAAAAAGCTTTTTTTTCACATTCTGCCTCACTCTCATATGTACAATATTGTGGGACTCTCCAATGTGCTAATCAAATGCCAATAATTATTGTACTAAACAATTTATATACAATACATGCACATACACATACACATACAATTTATTTCCAGTAAAAGTGTATTTTAGAACATATAGGCCCCCTTCACGTTGGACTCTCCTTTAGAGTGTATAACTGTTTTCGAATACCACGAAACATTTGAAACACACAAAATAAACTTCTCTTTCAGTTGCAGTAAAGACACTATCATTGGCGTTTCAACTCTGGACGACATACGGTAGAATTTTGAATACGGATTAAAAACCCCAATAAAGAAAGAAGACAAAAAAAAAATTATAATAATTCTTTCAATATATAGTGCAAAAAGAAAAAGAAAAAAAAAATTAAAATAGATATACAAGTATATACAGTGTCAAACAATTATACATACAAAATTGAACATTAAAATTAAAATTTTTTTTTCTTAAATTTAAAGAACTTTTCAAGGATTTTCTTTTCTAGTTAAAAGTAATGAAAAAAAAAATACTTTTTTCTAAAGGAGAAAAGTGTAAAAGACTTTTGAAGAATTTTTAGTGAAAGAAAAGTGTTTGAGTGATAAAGTTGGAAAGAAAAAAACGAAAATATCCTTGTAACACTTATATACATACAAAAAATTCGATTTTTTTCCCTTCCCTATTTTTGTAGTAAAGAGTGACTGGAAAATTTTCTTAGTTTATGTAAAGAAATCTGTTAACTGTCAACTTAAAGTAAAGAAAATCTACAAAAAGAACATTATGAAATGGAAAAACAAAGAAAAAACAGAAAAAATATGAATTAAAATTGTGTAACAATTTTGCGAAAATCTAGATGAACATTATTAACGGAAAAATCAATATAGAAAATGGAAAAGAAATAATAAAACAAAAAAAAAAAACTTAGCGAACGCCATTTACATTTAGAACTTAAAAGCAAAAGAAGCATTCTCAACAGTTTTGCTGTTTAAATTAATTTTTCTTTTTTCTTAGAAAATAAAACAACAACTACAGTAACACAAGTGGTTTTGTAAAAAAAAAAGAATTATTCTTTTAACAATTCCCATTTACTACCACCAAGAAAATAACTCCCAATTATTATGCTCTCTTATTCACAAAATACTATTCTGTATGGAATAGTAACTAAAATAGCTTTTATGGCCATACGAAAGAGAGAAATATAGGAATAGGAAGAATAGGAAGAAGAGCAGAAAAACCAATATACATATGTAATGATATTTTATTTGTTTTACCATATTTCGGTTTTTTCACAAGGACTTTTTGTTCACATAATCAGTTGTAATTGCATTTTCGATTGGCATTTTCTTTAACATTTAACTTTATCCGATTTTCTCTGTTCCAACTTGAAATCAAAGTTTATTTTACGAAGCTTTTCTATTTAGCACTACATGCGCACTCTCTCTCTCTCTCTCTATCTCTCTCTCTATTTCCTTCATTTTCTCTCTTGAGCGTAAATAGGACCTTTAGAGAGAATTTAGCTAGTTTTCCTGTTTGCCTTACGGTTTCGAGAGTCAAATTTTATAATCTCCCAAGAAACGAAGAAAAAAGAATTAACAACAACGAACTAACGAAAGAGCAAGAGAGCCTTTGCTAAAGTGCTGGAGTGTATAAATTACATTTAATATGTGTCAGTAGGATAATTTGAACTTCTTTTTTCTTTGTTAAAAACATAAGGCTGCGTGTGTGTGCATGTGTAGTATTATGGAGTAATGTGTGCATTTAATTAATGTCATAGAAATACCAATACATACATATTCCTTTTTTCTTTTTTCTATTGTTGAATTTTTGGTATAAAGCCTCAATATAAAGTTGTTGTTGTCTCTTCTCTGTTATAACGTAACATTTTAAAATATTAGTGAGCAAGAAGAGAGTATGTGTGATATAGGAATAGACCTTAGTAACGGTTTAAGTGCATTTTATAACACAATTTTATATTTTCATTTTCATTATTTAATATATATTTTTTACAGTTAAAAAAACCGAAACATTAGTTCTAAAATATGTTGACATTTTTTTTGCTGTAATAATGAAGAGAAAAAGTGTTACCATCACAATAATTGAATATTAAACATAGTTTTCGTTTTATAATTCGTTTTACAATCAATTCCTAATGGAGTTGTCATAATGTAAGGCAGCATAAAGGTCGTGCGTTATATTTTCGTTCAAAACATTACTAAAAAACATATTTTTCTGCTAATTTTGAAAACCATAATATCCACGTACCATTATTACGAAATCAAACAATTATATTGCAAAGTTATATGCAAAATAAAGCATTTAAATTATTTCTCTTAATCATTTTTCTCATTTACTTATAAGAATATAATTATTTTAATAGGGAATTTAATAGTTCATTATAATATTTAAATAATTTTAGAAAATAGGTTTTTTTTGTTGTACAATTCGAATTTGTGGTAAACTGCAACTGATAAGAAAAATTAAATTTATTTTTAAAATGCTCATAATATATACACACATGTACATACATATGTATGTATTAATGTATTTATATTTGAAATAATGCAGAAAACTGTAAGAATTCAAAGATTGTACAAGCAAAGAGTGTTTATTTTTTATATAATGCTATTCATTTATTTTTTAATAAATAAAATGTAAAAAAAAAAAATTAGTTTATGGTGCAATTATGTGCATAACTTAAAAATTCAAAAATAAAAAATGTGTATTAAAATTTATAATATTAAAAATAATTTTATTTTCATACATTTTCATGCATTATATTGTATTCATGTAAGGATTCTGGATTTTAATTCCTAACAAAGACTCCTACTGAATGCACTACACACAGTATATGGTGTTATAGATAAAAATACAATTTTTGGTTGTATATTTGAATATTTTGTTTTAAATTATCAAACAAGAAATTAGCAAGTTTTACAAAAGTTTTGAAATTTTAAGAATGTTTTGTAAAGATTTTATAACGAACTTTTGTTTTAAAGACCCTGCTCTTATCGTATTTCGTTCGTTTGCTTTAACTTTCGCTTACTCTCTTACTCTGCTTCTTTCAGTGTTTTTCGTTCCTATAAATTTCAAAAATAATTGATTTCCACCAATAATAATCTTGTCTCTCTCTCTCTCTCTCTTGTTAACTATTCATACAATATGTATGAAAATCCATTTACTTTCTGTTGCTCTTTCGCTTCCTTTCTGCCAAAAAAAAAAAGAGAGGCTAACTGTTAACAGAGAGCGAGAGAGCATACTTACAGTTACAAAGCATTACACGGTTGTCAATCTGATTGTTTGCTTTTCTACTTTTGGTCAATTTCCTTTTCTTTTTTGGATTTTTAGTACACTTAACATAACGGCCATACATACATACATAGAAGTATTTTCTATGATTTTTTAGTACGAGAAAAAAAGCGAAATACTGGTAACTATTACCGTTGCCTCAAACGTTGTATAATCCGTATTTGAAAGCAGTAGAGTAAAGAATTGAGAAAAAGCACAAAAGCCAAGCCAGAAGGAAAAGAATATGAAAACGACTTGACAAGAGAAAAAAAAATTTTCTTTTTTCTTTCAATAGTTTGTACTCGGTTACATAACTGTGTTCTGTAGGCCAAAAGTTGGAAGTAAAAAATTATTTTTTTTTTTCTTCTTCTAATAATAAATGATTAATGATTTAATTTATTGCTGAAAGAAATAAAATTAAAATTAATTATAAAATAAAAACTATTCAAAACTATTTCAACAATTAAATAAAAACTAAATATTAAAAAAAAAAAAAATAAATAATTAAAAAACCAGAAAAAAAACTGTTAAACTGTTTAAAAGATTTTGCAAAACCAGTGTGTGATATAATTAAAAAAAAAAAAAAAAAATAAAGAATTGTTATTAATAATAATCAACTCTTTAGGTTTTTATTTTTAATAAAAATTTTTTTAAAGATTTTTGTACTCTAAAATTTTCTCCTCTCTCTCTCTCTCTCTTCCTTTTTATAGGTGTCATCAGCTTTGCAAAATTATCAGTAAAAAAATACTAAAATTCGTTATAAAAAGTATTTAATTTCATAGAAAATTAATAAAAAAACGAAAATTTATTTAATATTGTAAACATAAAGGCAAAACAAAAAAAACAACATAAACCGTAAAAATGTTCTGGCAACACAGTTGATTACGCGACTCGGCTACTTAAAAAAAAAAACCAAACAACCAACCAACCAACCAATCTATTTCAAATAATTCAAAAAAAATAAAATAAAAAAACACAAAGTTATTTATTAATAATTCAAAAATATAATTGTTACTACAATATAACTACAGCAACAACAAGAAATAATTATAATAACAATAATTATAATAACGATAGTAAATATTATAAAGTTAAACATACAAACATAGACTATATTTGTAATAATAAAAAAAACAAAAAAAAAAAACTTAAATAAATAAATAAAAACCTTCCAATTACTTAAACTCATTCACTAATACACAAACATAGACATATAGACTTAAGGAAACGGAAGTGAAACAAAAACAACAGCAGCAGGAGTATTTGTTGTAATAGAAGGCTTACAAAAACGAACTTAACTAAACTGCTCTACTTATAGAACTTAAAAGTCAAAAACCAAAAACAAAAAAAAAAACCACAAACAAAAAAACACAGATTTAAACAAAATGGCCGATAAAAAGAATGAACAATACTATGCGCCTCCACCCAAAATGGGCAAATGGGAGGGCTTCAAAACATTCCTGTGGAACAGTGAAACTAGTCAATGTCTGGGTCGAACAGGCGGTAGTTGGGGTAAGTCGAATTCAAATTTTTATTTCACATTTTTTTTTTGCGTTTTCGATAAAATTAAATTAATCGATAACCCATTTACAATTATTTCATTTTTTTTTTTGTTTTTGTTGTTAATATAATCGTAATTGTAACTTACATAATTGGTTTTGCTTTTCAAGAACTCTTATTGTATTGTGTTGCCTTAACAACACCAACAACATATTTTTTTTTTCCATTTACTATACAATACATGTAAAAATGATTAGCCGCCCCCCCCTTACAACTATCTTTATAACGTGGATGCGTGTAAGTCGGTATTAATACGGGTCTGTGTCTCTTTGACATGCCTTCTGTTGACATAACATACACAACACGACCGTTTGTTTGTGCGTGTATGTATGTATGTGTTAAGCAGTGTAGAATGTGTACTAAAATAGCAGCAGGCACAGCAATTGTCGCAAAACTGTGCTTTGCGTGTGAATTTTTAGGTTTCTTTACAAAAAAAAAACAAAAAAAAAATTGAAAAAAATAGGCAAATATATTCACAAAATACAATAAAAACAAAAATCGAAATAAATGCTATTAAAGTTCTGTTTTTACATTAAAATATCATACAAAATATTGTATAAAAAAAAACCAATATTTTATAACAGAAATGAACAAGTTTTATCGCTTGAATATCACCCTGAATTTGTAACTCTGACTCATTGACTCACATATTATCCTCTTATATAACGATTATGAATAATGTAATATAATAATTATACACACTCTTTTTTTTGTGTATATTTTATTATTAAATTGATAAACTGTTTAAATAATACAATGAAGCATACGATTTCCTTTTTGAAAAACAAACGAAAGCATCATATTGAAAATGCATTGGAATAAGCCCATTTATGTGATACCATAAAAGCGTTATTATAGTGGATATTGTTTTGATATCTTTGGAATCTATACCATTTAGAACATTACGCTATCAGTTTAAGCCAGATCATCAAAGACATGTGTGGTCAGACATTTTGACCCTTTTTAATTAAATTCCTGGCTTCTCATTAGTATTAATCAGAATCAAACGTGTGAACAGCTTGTAGAAGCTCATAATGAATAGTTCCTTTCTAATCCAAATGAGTTTTCATTGACTTTTCTTGACCTTTGCCAAAAGACTGACATTTTTTTCATATTTTTCTTCCATTAATTGGATTTTGGCATTTGATTACTAACGGGTCCGCCAAATAACTTTTTTTTTTTTAAATTGCTTTAAAAAAAACTACTGAATATTTGGTAGAATCCTTCCGTTTAATAATGGAAAATAATTGCATTCAAATGGCTGCCTCGCCTGCCCATGCACTATCCTACACGATAGCACCAATTTTTAAGCAGATTATCGATTGTGTGCAGCTGTATTTGACCAATGGCTTCACGAATATTGTCCTTTTTAAAACGTCAATTGTCTCTGGCTTGTCAGCGTAACACTTATCTTTGACGGGACCCCACAAATAATAGTCCAACGGAGTCAAATCGCAGCCCCGAAGTGGCCAAACGACATCAGCTCTGCGGCTGATAATGCGATCTTCAAAAACAGGGCGCTAAACATCGAGTGTGGCTTCGGCTGTGTGGCATGTAGTGCCGTATTGTTGCCAATATCCTCTTCAATTTTTGTGAAGAAACATAGCCCGATAATGATCGCCATTAACTGTAACAGCCACCCCTTGCTCATTTTCGAAGAAAAATGCCCCAATTTTGCCTTTGTACCAAAATACGTACCAAACAGTAAATCGTGCGGGGTTTTTGTGCCCCAAATGTGACAATTTTGCTTGTTTACATAACTGCCAAGATCAAAATGACTTTCATCTGAAAAGATGATTTTTTTTTGCCAAAATCGGCATCTTCTGTAAATCGATCGCAGGCCCCCTCAGCGCAGCGAAAACGCATTGGATGGTCAATTGACTTAGTGAATACAGAAAAATATTCGTATAGCGGAAGGATAAAACTAATTATCTGTCAAATCATACATGAGCTAAGTGTTACAATTCAGGAAATAAGCACTAGTTAAAAAAACGTTAGATATCATGGGTTGGCTGAAAATAGGATGTACTCCCATGGTTTGTAATTGCCAATAATGTATGTATGTACGTTCGGTCTGAGAATTTATATAATGACATTAACAGTAGCTTTTAGAATAAAAGTATACAGCGTAAGGATTTTCCACAACCATTTTCCGATTCCCATATGCGTCCATATTGCTTATTGAGCTCAGTAAGTTCAGAGAGAGAAATGCGCTGAGAAACTTTTCATAGCAATTTCATTTACTCTCAGAGTTTAGTTTACGTAGTTATTCTGTCTAAATGTGTGACTAATCAATTAATTATCGTGTGTAATAAAAAATCGATCGTAAAGTTCACTCAATTTTATTTCGTTTTTTTATTATTATTTTTGGTAGCTTTATTATATTTTCTTTTTTTTTTATTGTCTATTACGGAAATAAAATCAATATGAATAATATTTGTTATGCACTGTACAACAGTTTGAACAAGTTTTAGATGGGTTTTTGTAAAATAATAACTATAAGCACATTAAATATTGGAAGTTAAAGAGAGAGAGGGAGAGAGAGAGTTACTAAGTTGACTATGACATCCTTGAAATAATTCATTTAAATTCCCAGTTTATCTAATTTAATTAATAAAAATCATGATGCTTTTTTTTAACAAAATATGTTAGTACTCCTTGCAATGCTGTCAATACTTGTTTTCGTTGTGTTTTTTATAGCGGAAAATATTATCTCTCACTCTCTCTCCGTCTCACTGTTTATTTTATGCCTCTGACTATGTTAGGGTATTTCAGTGTACGAGTATTGCGTTGGAAATGAATTTGGTTTTCACTGTATCCACTGTATTTTGTTGTTGCTAAAGCAAGCACTCATGAACGTGACTTCTGGTTAATAATCGAAATTTCATTGAACCGCACGGAGCGGTGTGTAATTTTTGCCAACGATTTGTAAACAAAACAAAATGAAACAGAACAATACGAAAGCAATACAAAATATTATTTATAAACACGAATTTTCATTTTAAAATTTAATTCCATTTAAATTATTATTAATTGAAATTGGTCTGAAAGTTTTATTTTTTAGAAACCAAACCATACGCGTACGGTTATTAGAATAATGAAAATGAAAATCGAACGAACAAAAAAAACACTGGAAGAAATTTCGAAATATTTTCAATGATTTTTAAAACAATTTTATTTCGAAATACACATATGATTTACATTATAATGGAATTTATTTTATCAATAAATGAATATGTTTTGTAATAAAGTAAATTAAAATAGGAATAAAAAAATTACACAAAATATTTGGATAATGAATATTGTCTCTTACCATTCGCCTTAACTAACAGACACTGTAGGGCTAGTATATTTCCATTAATTGTGATTCATTACTATTATTTTATTCGTTTAGGTTACTTTAGGTTGTCAGCCACGTGTTAAATGCTTTGTTTTATATTTAAACTTGACTTTTCTAAATAACAAGGGGATTTCCTAATTGTTTGGGATATGAAACTTGGAAAAAAACACAAAGAATTTGTAAAAGTGAAATGACTAACTGTTCCCTCAATATTTTAGCAGAAATTAATCTCATAAATTATGTAATTTTCGATATGACGTTGGTATGAGCATCTGATAGATGTTGCCACCACTTATAATTGAACCATATATTGCTATAATTACAGACACACAAAAAAAAAAAAACAAAAACAAAATCAAATAAATAAGAAAATTACAAGAAATTTCAATTCCCATTACAAAGCAGGCACTTCTACTCAAGAGCATAGAGAAAAATGAAATGAAAAACTTCTACTTGAGACATTATTTATGGGCCCCAACAACAACAACAACGACAACGAAAGAGCAAATAGACAGGCAGACAGATAGAGAGACGACAGACAAATAAACGACAATTAAATGTTATCTTACTCGAAACCATCACATATCGTATATCGATATCACGTCACATCAAATTGTCGTTTATTGATCGTTATTTCTTACTTTTTTTTTTTTTTTTGCTCAAATTGTTTAGCAATTAAACAAGAAGAAGAAAGACAAACAAAAAAAAAATATCATAATTTTGTATATTTGTTCATATCAGTGATTTTAACATATCAATTATTTCAATTATTGGCTGAAAACGACCTCAATCATACTCTAAAACAAATAATAGATGTACGTACATACGTATGTATCTGAACACGACATGTATTTACCCATAGAGACAATTGACAATTGATTTATTGCCAATGTTTTTACGTTACAATAGAAAAACAAAATGTAAAAAAAATAAACGAAAATCGACTTCGTAATAGATATTGAAACGTTATGTTAACAACAAAATACTTAAGACTTTAAGTATTTTCATGTAAGAACAACGATAAATGGTTAGTTTAAGCCCCCAAAACAGTACAGAAAAGTATTTGAAAAATAAAATAAAAATTAAAAAAAAAAGAAAATAAATCATCAAAGGCAGTTGAGTTTTTAAGGGCTTCTTAAAGTCCTCTTCAAACGTTAGATTAAAATTGTAACAATTTTAAGCTTTCATTTCCTATGTCTACAATGTTGGCAACCGTTTATGTTGTAGAGCTCACGGCGCCGTCTTATTGAAACCATATACCATCCAGTTCAGTTAAGCTTCAATTCAGAACTATTTTCTAAAGTTTATTTTCGAAAAACTTTAATCTTTGAACACCCAAAGGCACATTTAAATTATTATGCGTAAATTTTTCGCAATGCAATGTCTATTCGATAATCATTACTGGGCTATCCAAATTCCATAAGCGATAATTTTATTATTTGACCAGCTTCATTTTCGAAAAATCGATGCCCAACCAATTTCTATAACATTGTAAATGGTTAGCCAGTCTTAATTGTTGCGTGAGTTAATTGCATAGAATGTTGTGGAATCTACAATTTCGCTTTCTTTGAATTACTTTGTCTCACAGCTGTAACTCTACCGGTCACTTTAAATTTTTTTCAATCTTTCCAATTCCTTTTGCAGAAGATCGATTATAAGAATCCTAATTAGCGAGTATTACCAAATTTTTAGTCCTCAAACCACTAAACATATAACGATATTTCTAAGAAAAGACATTTTAAAAACAAATTCTTTTCCGGTATTCGAATGTTTATTTTTGCTATGGAACAAAATGTGTTGTTTGGATATTGGCCAGTCGCCAAAAAGAAAAAGCGTTAAATATGACGTCTTTTTGAATTAATTGGTAACACAAACAAATCGAATCAGAAACTTTATTAAGATGTTTTGTATACAAATTAAAAAAATAAACACAAATATTTTCCTGTTCTGCTATTGAAAGAATCACGAAACCATAAAGTGCTAATCAAAATAAACAAATTTTTTAACCAAACAGTGGTGAAACATACACATACATTCAGACAACATACGCTACAAAAGAAATTGTGTAGCAACAAGATCACATATGGCCACATACGCATACACACGCAATATATTTATGCATGTACTCATATCTTTTCCTGTTGAAGGAGTATAAGTAATATGGTGTAATTATAAACAAAAATATTTATCATACGTAACTAGTGAGAAAGTGTGGTGAAAATACTTGGAAAAAACAGTTAGAATTTATGTATCGTGTGTTATCATGTGCCATATTAATGTAATGGTGTAAAAAACTGCATTTTCTTGTTTAAAAAATGACATACGATATCAAATGATAAGTGGGAGAGGTGAAAGTACTTAAATCCACTTGTTTTCATAGCATATTTCTAAGAATAAAAGAGTTATGAACTACTCTTTTTCTTTGTTGTTGTTATAGTAAATGCTTGTACCGTGTATTTTATTCGTTTTGTATATTATTTGAAGTATTTTTTTTATAATTATTGTATATAAATTATTAATAGATTTCTATGTTATTTGTTTTTACAAATTCACATTGATACATTTACACATACAAAGGTACATACTAATGTTTGGCATGGTTATTAAGTTCAAAAACCTACAAGAGGTGTTGTTAAAATATTCTGCAAGAATAAAGTTGATGAAGATATTTAAACAAACATTAAAAAATATTATTTTTTTTAAATAAAAAAATTTAAATAAAATTCTTTATTTCAACTTTTAATAGTAAGTAGATGATTTTTCTATGGAAAACATATAACATTCATAGAAAAACCAGTGCAAAAAAATTAAATTAGTACATATACTATTTTGGTTGATTACTTTTGTAGCACATTGTATCTGTCAATGAATTATTTATGGCTACATAATGCTTATGTATATAGATATTGACTGTGTCTATGGTATACTTTTTATCATTTAAACAATAAATACAGTAAGCGTAAGCATTAAATCAATTGTTTACATTTAATGACGTCACGAAAATTTATACTCAAATTCATTTGCACATATACATATACAATTTTGAAAAATATTAAAAAAAATTTTTTTTTGAATTTATTTAACACTTAAATTGGAATTTTTAAATTGTTGTGAGCAAAACAATTTTAATTATTTGTTTTTCTCGATTCCGATACTGATTTATGATAGCATTTTTTTGTTTTTTTTTCGTATTTATAGCATTTAGGTACTAAAAATAGTAACAAACTAAATTTGTAAGTCACGTAATAATTAAAATCTTTAGTAACGATTTTCACAACCTTTAAAAATACAATAAAAAAAAGTTTCAGTAGCTAAGGGGAGTTCAAATTGCTATTTTCACACATTGTTTATTGTATTTGTTAAAAGCTAAATTATTTTTAGCTTTAAAATAATTTTAGTAACAAAATATTAATTGGTTTTCTTGCGCGCGAATGCATTCCTATTTATTAACAAGTTTTTTTTAATGAGAAATTTTGTAGGAACATTGTTAAAAATCATTTCATTTCATGGTTGCCATTTTTTACACATTAGAACGTTTAAATAGGATTTTTTTATAATTTGCAAAAATTTCTTAAATAATGAAAAATTATCAATACATATACGATATTTCAATGCCACCTTATGGAGTACAAAGTACTCATCCCTGCCGCACTTAACATACGCTTCAACATTTAGTTGTCCGATAGTTAATAGAGAACTAAACGGTTATTGTAGTGTTAAAATTTAAATGGAATAATTGCTGTTTATTACACCAACTCTGTAATTTATTCCACTGTGTTACCATATTACACTCACTAAAACTGTACAACGCTCTTCTCACAACTTTAGCAACAATGTCATACATATGTATAATGGTATAATGGTATAACAGGTATAATATTATATTGGTTTTCTTATTACTTTATTAATGCTCTTGAGTGTTAAAACCATTCCTCTCTTTGCATATCTTAAAAAAAATATTTTTGATTTATTTATTCTCTCATATTCTTACGACAACAACAAACAATAAGAACAACAAGAACATAAAGTGCCTGTCATTTTTAATTGAAATACTTTAAAGCTCAAATTAAAAGAACAAATATTCTTTTGATCTCTTAATTGTTGCAGCAATTGAAAAGCGTTCGTCTACATACAATAAATACATATGCTGAGCTGAGGTTCAATAGTCATATTAAACGACAATGAGTTGACAATGAGTTGTGTTGTGTTGTGTTGAATTGTCCAAGTAAACATGTGTGAGTGTGTGTGTGTGTTAAAGACAGCACGGCAAGAGACATACATAAGTGATATGATGAATAAACAAAACAGCACTCTCTATTTGAATATAGCACACACACACACACACACCCATACTGACATATTATATTAATATGAATATAAATTAACACGCATAAATTGTACGTAGCATGATGTATGTATGTATGCATGTACAATATTATGGCATACATGAATGTATGTTCATATGGATGTATATATAAATGTACACACGTACGTACGTACACGCATAAACATGTCATAACAATAATTTTATGATAAATGTTGTCAATGCTTACGCATTTCAATTGTAATGAATGTCACATGGTTGGCGTAAGTACCAAATAAGAAAATAATTAATAACGTAATCTTCGGAAGTTAAAATTCTTTATTAATCTTTTGTATTTGGTAAAGTTTACCATAATGAAATAATAAACAAAAATAATAAAAAAAACAAATAGGAAATATTGTAATTAAAAACGCAAGCTTAATAGTCGCTTATTTGAAATTTAACAAGGACAACAACAAATCACCATTATGTCTCTCTAAAGCAAAAAAAGCTCTCTCTCTCTTTCACTGAGACAAAGTAACATGCATAAGAGATCAATTAATCGATTCCATTATTAGTAGTGAGAGTAAATTTACGATCGAATTTTATAATGTTGCAATCAATTTTGAACTGTAAAACGTTTAATCAGCTATTGCATGTAAAAAAGTGACTATTTAATGTGCATTATGGTCTAGAGGTGTCAGTGGGTTTTATTTATGCAAATATGATACTGGAAAAAGCATGAACCTTAATTCAGACCGATATGGTCCGTATGACACTAGAACTTTTTGGCGTACAATTGAACATTATGAACTGTGTGGTATGCGGTTTCAATAAAACATAGGCCACGAGTCATACACGCTACCAATTTTGGATTTATATCATGAGAAGATAGGTGGAAGCATTTTAATGAAAAAAGGTTACAACAAAATCACATCGTTTTCATTAACTTGACCTTTGAAACCTAAAAATGTATAAACATTTCTAAAATAATCAATACCTAATTAAATTTATATTTGATTTTTCATTTCAAAGTTGTTTAGCATACAATATGGGTATTTGCATACAAACTTCATGGACAGGCAAAGTAAACATAGCATTCAGTAAATCAATTGATTTATGTATGTATGTATATACAGATCCCCATGGACAAGATTAAATGACAACCACACTCACTATAATTTACCCAAAGGTTATAAAATGCAAAAGGAAAAACATTTTTTTCAGGAAATAAGAAAACCAAAAAAAAAAAAAAGAACAGAAGACGTAGGATAGGGAAATGTATGTAAATAAGTAAGAGATAAAGAAGAACAAAATACAGTTAAATATACATACATACATACAGACATGGTATCTGTATATGTATGCAGAAAAGTTCTTAAACACTATACAGCTGACTATGAGTATGAACTTTGACATTTTAGAAATTCCATATTTTAAGCCAAGAGACAAGCATCAAGCACCAAGCAAATGACTGACACAACTTTTCTTAAGTTGACAACACAAGTATTGTTATAAAAAAATAAAACTAATTTTTGTTTTTCAAATTTTATTTATTGTTTAATAAAATAAAAATAGTTTTTTAACAAAAAATCATATTTCGCAAACATACAAAAAAAAAATTAGAATAAACATTTCCTTTTATGTATGTGTAATGAAAATAAAATGAAAAAAACAAAAAAATGTTTTTCCTACTAGCACATGCGCTTTACTCAAGTTAACTTCGCTTGTAGTTGAAATTATTATATAAAATCGTATGACACATCCTGTACTAAATACGCTTTATTTTTCGCCTTGTGCTCAATATATTTTTTTCTCTCACCTTCGCTCTCTCTCTCTCTCGCTCTGGTTAAATATTTCCCCTATTAAAGGTTACGTCATCAAGTATTGAAGGATATTTTTATTATAACAACGCCCCCCATTTTGTATAACACTTAACAAAGCATAAAGAAAAGTTGCCATTTCTTTAATTATTATTAAAATAGAATTTATTATTAATTGATTAACCCTTTTTACTTTAGCATTAATAGAAATACATAAAAATAAATTACAAATAAACTAAATAAAGATGTCCTTTATCGTATACACTGTTTCATAATAAAATAATTTTTAACTTAACTTAAAATAGCATTTTCTTCTCTTACGGATGACATTATAATATCAGTACTATTTACAACACTTTTTTTTCTTAATTTAACCGTTATGTCCTTTATTTGATTATAGCAGTGGTGGTATTTTTAGATTTGTTGACTCTCATAAAGAGACAATTTCCCTTTCAACTAGTCTTAATTACGGGCATCTACTTATACTCTCTCCCCTCCATCTTCTCTCTCTATCTCTTTCTTTCTCGGCTGCATTTACAAATATCGTTTGCTTAAAATGTTTTTAATGCTTTCTTTAGTTGTGCAAGCAAGGAGAGCAAACATTTCAAAGTTCAAAGGAGAGTTTCACAATAGGTGTTGCCATTTGGCATATTTCACGTCCAATATTTTTTTTAAGCTTTTCTTCAATGAATCAATATATTTTATTGTTTTTATTTATGTTCTCTAGCATATTTCTTTCTATCTTTTAATGAAATACTCTTTAAAAATTACCGTACTACAGTTATAATGAAGCATAAACAAAATTTTATTTACTTTACTTTTGATTAAGTAACAATAATTAAGGACCGCCTTATTGCAATAATCTCTTAAAATAAGTTTTTACTAGATTCTACCATTTCGCTTCGAGGGCTTCAGAAGTCCAAGACTTTTTGACATAGAAACGACACTTTAAGACACCCTGTAAGAAGAAGTCTTGAACGGTTCAGTGGACAAAATAACCAGGACAATGGAAATCCTCAAAACAATGAATGACGCCTTGAGAGTCTCGGTTGTAGAACGTGCAGTGTGCACCTTTCACTCATCGTTTGGGAATCAAATGTTTTCTAGCCCAGTCGCTTTTTCAGTAGCGCTCGCGATTCATGGCAGCCTGTTGTTAGACAGCCTTTTCAGAAAAATAAGGCAATGATAACGATAACGCTTCCATGTTCAACACGATGTAATACAGTAACATTAAATACGTGTAATGGCGTGATATCGCTCCTTTATTGCAACATAGTCATATCTCAAAAAATCTTGAACTTGGCAAAATGCGATTTAAGTTTTCAAGACATAAGTCCTATGCCGCAAACACATTTTGCTATAACTTCGGTTCAGCTTGGGATATAAAACTGATTTTTTTTCAACATGTACAGAAGGTCTAAAAGAGCAGTTTTGCTTAAGTAACTACAAATTTTTAATTTTTTGAGATATGACTATGTTGCAATAAAGGAGTGATATGATTAAGTATACGTGTATTTGCGGTGTTCCAGGAACGATGACTTGTGTCATCTAATATTCCTCCTAATCTTAACAAACTTCGGGATGTTTATCGGTGTCAGTAAGGGTAACTTCCCGCCTAGTACTTGCTACGTTGTCAGGGTTTTTCTTCTGAAATGCTTTAAAGATACACACAATCCATGTATATGTCCTGATTATACATTCTGCTGATCAGCCAAGGGATTCTCAATTCTAAGAAATTTTTCTTTGAGTCCAAACGTTACTACAGGCTACTTCATAGTATTTTGACGTGTTACAAAAATGGTTCATTTCGGGGGGATTTAGAGTCAATCAATCAATTATTCTGTGAATGTGATGATGTGATGTGATGATGTTAAATCGAAAAGATGTGAGAACACGCATATTTGCAAAACAGGAAAGAGAATTGCTTAAAATATTTTACGAATTAAAAACAATTTCCAGGAAATATGGTACAATATGGCAGCAAAATGAATTAAAAATGAACTCATTGTATGTAAATAGAATAGAAAATTGTAATTAGTAATTAATAGCGTATTGCATTACATACACTTGTAGATAAGGGATATCGATTACAATTTAATTTTATTTGATTTTCAAGTATTTATTTGAACTTTTTCTCTTTTTTTTTTTGTAAAATTTGATGTGATTTATTGCTTAGATTGGGAGGGGGGGACTCATTCATAAATTAAATTGTTATATGATCTAATCTATTAAATGTTTATTTAACTAATAAATTTCTTTTATTTGTTTTATTCCTTTTTCTATTTTTAGCAAAAATTCTGATATTTTATGTAATATTTTATGCGGCACTTGCTGGTTTCTTTGCTGCCATTTTTGCTGTATTTTATCAAACATTGAATATGACTCAGCCCAAGTGGATATTAGAAAAAGGTTTAATCGGGACAAATCCAGGTAAGAAATAAACAATGAATGCTTACATAAATATACCACAAAATGTTGCAAGTTACTAGTAATTATAAAATTTGTGTGTTTTTTTGTATTTCTTTTATTCTAGGTCTTGGTTTTCGACCAATGCCTCCAGAGGCGAATGTTGAAAGTACTTTGGTTTGGTACGAATCAAATAAACCAGATAACTTTAGATATTGGGTACAGGAGACTTCTAATTTCTTAAAGTGTAAGTATTTTAAAAAACTTGACTTTTACTTCACATTATGAAAGTTGTCTTCTGGAAGGTAAAAGGTTATCCATTTTACCTAAGCTATGTATGATTGTGATGAAATTTTTGTTCTTGTAAACAATTGTTCGCAATCGTATAATTCTTGTGAACAATACATACGTGAATTTACTTTTTCAGGAACTTTTCATGCCATAAACCGAAAATCCGTAGTGGATAACCTGAGTATAATTCTGAACACAATTAAATACAGTGCTCCCTGAAAGAAACTTTCATTATGTGAACACATATTGACAAATATATTTATAATTAATAAAAAAAAAAACGTTTAAGTTTCTTTTGTTTAAGTTTAAAATTTATTAACAATTTATTTTAAATATTTTCTTGTTTACATTGTTTTTTGTTAAATGGTTTTTGTAAGTATAAGAAGAGTTTTTATTTATTAAAAAAAAAAAAACAAAACAAAACCTGTATACAGTGCGATAAATAAGTAAACGGGCTAGAAATTTCCAATGCTATATACTCCATTAAATGCTAAAATTTAATTTGTTTGAGTCTTTAAAATTTATTTTCACTTTCATTTTATTTCAATTAAAATTTTTTTAATTTTTTTTGTAAATTAACAGCCTACGAAGATTTGCCCAAACAGAATCAGGTCAACTGCTCATTTGAGAATCCACCAGACAAAGTTAAGGAACAAGTTTGCGGCTTTGATCGTAGCCAATTTGCCCCCTGCACAGAAGAGAACTATTTTGGTTACAATCTTGCCAGACCATGCATATTCCTTAAATTGAACAAGGCAAGTACCTACATACACCCACACACAATACTAATTCTAAATGTTTTCTTTTCTTTCCCTTTTTTTTAATTATATATTGTTTGTTTTTCAAAATTAATTTCAGATTTACGATTGGGTCCCTGAAATTTACAACGATTCAAAGAATTTGCCCGATGAAATGCCAACTGAGTTGAAGCGACACATCACAGAGAAGAGCAGCTTGAGACCAAATGAGGTGAGTGCTTTAGATTTTAATACATACATAATAGGTCATTATACCCCTTCATACATACATAATTGATCATTAGAACCCATCAGTCAGGATTATTGACCTAGTTTCTCACACCACTTATGTTGTGTGTGTTCATTTTATACATGAGTAGCGGGACCTACAGTTTAAAGTCGACTCCGAACGACAGATTTTATGAGAAACTTTTCATGGCTATTTTATTTATTCTCAGAGTTTTTGCCAGAAAACTGCTGAGAGGAACTCGCCGAAAAAATTCTTTTTGTATGTTGTTTTGATGTCTGGCCTGGGACTCGAACCGTGGCATTTACGTCTAATAAGCCAACACACTACCTACTAGCCCACGGCGATTTCATTACAACCCTTACACCACTTATGTTGTGGGCGTTAAATTTATTTATAAGTGGTGGGACGACTTCGAACGACAGATTTTTGAGAAACTTCCCATGGCAATTTTATTTACTGTCAGAGTTTTTGCCAGAAATCTGCTGAGAGGAAATCGCCGAAGAAATACTTTTTGTATCTTGATTTGATGTCTGGCCTGGGTCTCGACACCTGGCTTTAATACAACACACTACCTACTAGACTACGGCGACTTAGATCTTAATACTTCGGATGTAATAAGTATTCAAGCAATAATAATGGTGTTTGTCCAAATAATCTCCTCGTTCCAACTTAGGCATCATTTAACCAAAGTTTAGTCCTTCTCATGCTCATCGTCACGGAATTTACATGTAGGGCTAGAGGTAGCCCCCATTCTAAATGCGTGTACAAAGCCACGTCAATGGACAAATCATTAACCTCAGGTTATCTGTTGATAGTCTGATGAATAACTCAGATCTCCTCTTATTGTAATTTCCTAAACAAAACTTTTAATTGCCACAAACCTTACTTCTTCTACCAAGAGTCTTTACAAACATCCGCGTTTTTTTTTTTGCATTTTTGAAAATCTCCATCACACTCAAACAGGGTCCGTGGCGCATCTTATCATTTGAAATCTGAAATCTTTCAAATTCATTGCGTTCATGTAGTATGCTAAGAAACTTTCTTTTTGGATTACATATTTATATGAAAAATATTTTGTTTTTTTTTTTATAATTTTATTTACAGACCAACGTCGTTTGGGTTTCCTGCGAAGGTGAAAATCCCGCTGATGTTGAAAATATTAAAGCTCGTGACTATTATCCACGTATGGGTTTCCCCGTCTACTATTTCCCCTTCAAAAACATTGAAGGCTATATACCACCCATTGTAGCTGTGCAATTTACCGTTGAAAGTAAGTAACGCTGATTTTAATTTTTAAGAATCTAACTGGCAATGCCCATAACAAGGTGTTCCCACAGAGATTTCTAGACTTTAGGATAGGATTTATACGCCACATTTTATTTTATTGTGTTTAATTACAAATTAAAAGTCATTAAGGGGTTAATGTGAGTTGAGTTGCTTGACCCACCTAAAAAAAGGATAGCCACCACCAACTTTGCATAATTAATTGTAATTGCCATTAAAATGGCACAATAAACTCGTAATTCTCAGTTAAGTTTTGAGGTTTTCATGCCGGCAGTTAAACCAGAACGTAAATTAATTGCTAAATAAGCGTATTATAATCAAAATCTTCCACTCTGTTAAAATAAAAAAATAATTAAAAAAAAACAACAACAGTTTCCTGCTGTGCAAAATACTTAAAATAGAAGCAGAAAAAAAAATTAAATTTCTTTACATTTTAATACAATTTATACGCTATGAAGGGAAAAGGAAAGCAGAAAATGGTTAAAATACTTAGATGAGGTATTTCATTTTGTTTTGTTTTGTTTTTTTGCCAACAATAGCTTGCAGCTAAAATGAATAAATAATTGAAAAGGTTTAAAAATTACTGCACATACATATATACATACATATGTTATATCTACACTTAAAGAAATAAAAAAAGAAGCAGAAATAAGGTTAATATGTCACGTTAGTGCATGTTTGTAAAAAGAAGAAGGAAAAAAAAAGCACAGAAAACAAAAAACCAAAACCAAAACCAAACAAACGAAATGGTAACCATAGTTATTGCCCCTTAAAAGTTCTTTTTGAATTTGAAAGCAAAAGAAGTTTACCAATGCTAAACAAAGCCATCAACATTATTGCTCAATAAATTATTGCGTTGTTTTTGGTATTACAACAACAACTATTGGCTATAAAAATTCTAGGCGCCGCTTCGTTTAAGCTTTTAAGCAGGCATTCTCTAAAATCTATTCTAGACATGAAATATGTACACGATGACTGTATTTCTTGATACATATACATACAGTGAGCGCCAAAAGTGAGTAAACACCACTGAAATAATTCATTTTCTTAGGATAATGAGAAAAGTGAATGGGAATAGTCGAATAAATTTTCAAAAATAAAAACGTTCATTTATTACTTATAAAATGTTAAAACAAAAACAACAATTCAATTATTGTTGTGTTACAAGTATATTTTTTTATAATAGAAAATTTAATATTATAATGGGTGTTGACTCACTTATGGCGCTCACTGTATATACGTATGTATGTATGTACATTTCTTTGATTTTGAAAAAAGAATTTCCATTTGTTTTCAAATGTACGTATGTATGTACGTACGTATTTTATAATGAAATGATTTTAGAAGAGAAACAATGTAATTACGGTGCTGCCAAATTTACTTTTTGGCATTGGTTTTCCTTGCTCACACTTTAACCGTGTGTGTGTGTGTGTGTATTCCTGGTACACACCACACCTTCTGTTTCATGGGAGTAAAAGTGCCGTTAACATCAATATACTCATAAAACTTTTAAGGTACACCTTAAAACAAAAAAAAAATGTCCATATTTTATACGTAAATATTAATCTTGTAATAATTATATTGTCGTATGGAGGTGCTAGAGTACCCTTACCATACAATTTATTGTAATGTCCGCAATCTATATAGGGTATCCCTACCTATATACTTACTTCCTTAATTGGCCATAACAACCCGATTAACGGATTTTGGCCTGCCGCAATACATCCTTCCAGGCGCCTCTGCTTCTTGCGCGCCTACACCAGTTGTTCACACCAATCGATGACAGGGCTTCCTCGACTTGGTCCTTCCAACGGATACAAGGTCGTCCTCTTCGCCGACTTCCGCAGATCCCCGCATCAAATACCCGTTTCGCCGGAGCATCCTCCTCCATTCGAACGACATGGCCGAGCCAGCACAACCGCTGGATATTAATACGCTGCACAACGTCCATGTCGTTGAGGAGCTCATACAGCTCACTGTTAGATCGGATGCGGAAATCATCGCCAACTCGCACAGGACCGAAGATCTTACGTAGGACTTTCCTCTCGAATACCCTCAAGGCTGCTGCATCAGTTTTTAATAGGGTCCATGCCTCTGCGCCATAAAGAAGCACGAGTAAGATGAGCGTCTTGTAGAGTATTAATTTTGTCGCATGAGAGAGGTCTCTGCTACTCAATTGCCTATTGAGACCATAGTAGCACCTGTTGGCAAGAGTAATCCTGCGTTTGATCTCCAGACTGACATCATTTTTGGTGGTAACGGCGGAGCCAAGATAAATAAATTCCTTGACTGTATCAAAAGTATAGTTATCGGCCGTAATCTGAGAATCAATACGCCGCACGTCTCTACTTGTCGACAACATATACTTTGTTTTGCCCTCATTTACTGCCAGACCCATCTTCTTAGACTCCCGTTCAATAGCGCTAAATAGTCTGCTCCAATTCTATTGCCTTGACAGGATGTTGACTGTCTAGTACTTTCCCTGCATCCCGGGTACGTACGCATTCTGCTGATTCGTTTTCCTTGTCACAGAATCTACATACATACAGGGCTTGAAGCGATCCCTCTACTGGACAAATGGTCCTTAAGTTTACGGTGACCCATCCAATGGTTAGTTCCTATCCTATGGCTGCTCTTAGATAGCCTGATGCATAACTCAAATAGCTTCTTTTTGTAGCTGCTCAACAATAGCTTAGATTGCCTGAAAAAACCATTTGCATTGAGAAGAGTCTTTGGCTTTTCTCATTTTTGCTTTCACCGATAATATCCTTCGAACAATTCTTCTCACTTCACATAATAATGCCAATGATCATGTTGAAGAGCAACGTGGACATTCACATTTATGGGGATGTTTATTATTTCCTCGTAAACAATACAGCAATTTGAGGTCTTTTACGAGTCTCTCGTCTGAATTCTGTCCTTAAAGCTAGCTTTTATTATGGATAACGCACATCTCTACTCCAAAATCAGTTTCGTGACTATGTTTAGATTGTTGAAGTGATCAATTGCAGACTTGTTAGGACGAAAACGAAGGTGGTGAGCCTTAGATTAAATCCTGCCCCTACATACAGGGCTTGAGGCGATCCCTCTACTTTACAACTGCTCCTTGAGTTTACGGTGCCCCATTCAATGGTCGGTTACTATCCCACGGCTATTATTAGATAGCCTGTTGCATAACTCTTTATATAACTACTCAACAATAGCTTAGATTGCTTGAAAAAAGAAGAAGAGTCTTTGGCTAACAACGATTATATCTCTGGAAGCTTTTCTTCGTTATTTCGATTGGATAACGCACATCTCTACTTCAAAGTCAGTTTCGTGGCTATGTTTAGGCTGTTGAAGTGATCAATTGCAGACGAAAATCTGTAAGTTGACGAGCGTTAAATTAAATCCTGACCCTATTCCTTACTTCTATATTTAACGAATTTAGATTCAACATAGTCTCTACAGGACAGGTACCCATTGTCCTGGTTACAACAACAAATGCCAGACTCTCTATTCTCCGTCAAAAGCATCTAAGTTGTTTTCAAATTTGTTTAGGCCGCCCAAAAAATATTTACACTGCCCCTAGAGATTCCAATTGGGCAGGCAGTGTTGTGGAATATAAAATAATTTTCACCACGCTATAGGGGGTTGCCATTGCTTTAAACTTATGATAATATTTTATTCCCAATGAAAGCAATAATTTTAAAATAAATATTGACGCTTTAGTTAAGCCAACAAATTTATTAAATAAGCATTTTACGCCCCATACCAACCCACCACTCACGTTATGATAACTGTATTAATGAAGAAGAGTGTTTATGTTCGAAAAGGGAACACACGAATAGGGCTTAAGTACTTACATCTACACACATACACACTTACAAACACAAGTAAATAGTAATGGTTGATGTATAGCAGAAAAAAAAAACGAAGAATAAAAGGAAGTAAAGCGAAAAAAAATCGATTTTTGGTAGACAAAAGCTTAAGGATATTTAATATTCGTAGTGTTTATGTATGTATGTACGTACATAGGAAAGTATAAGAGAACATATTGAACACAATATTAAAGAAATGAAAGAAAAATATGAATCATACATACGTACATATGTATGTATGTATGTATGCATATAATCTAAAGGCTTAACTCCAAATGGAAATAGAAATGGAAATAAAAATGGAGTATAATGTTGAGTTTATTATGAGTAAAAAGAAAGAATGAATATGATTAATATCCTGTTAAGAAAAACAAACGCAGAAACATAAGCAAAAGAGATTATAATCTTCAAGGTTGACAATGTATTTTCGAATGTAAATGTGTTTGGGAAATTTATTCACAAACTGAATAAATGTTGTTAACACAAAAAAACAAAAAATAAAAATAAATCAATGGCTTGTGTTGTTACCCATACATCACTTTATATATTTTTTCAACATGTGGAATTATTTATAAACCTTCTATGGTTTGGTTTTAGAGATAAAAGAACAACGAAAGAAACCCTATAGACTTATTTTATTTTAATCTACCCACTAAATAGCTTAAAAATTCTATGTTATAAGTACATACGTCCATATGTATGTATGTATGTACATAGACTTATGTGTGGCAACATAAAAAAGATCAATTTAATCATTGTTATGCTTATAGTTTACGGAAAACTATGTTTTCTAAAGCGTATGAAAATATTGAATTAAAATGAATATTTTTTTTCATATTATTATAGCTGGTGTCTTAATTAATATTGAATGCAAAGCTTGGGCCCGTAATATCCATCATGATCGTTCTGAAAGGAGAGGATCCGTCCACTTTGAGTTGATGGTTGATTAAGATCAATCTTCTGAAGAATTACAAAAACAGCAACAATTAAAGCAGCAACAACAGCAGCTAAAACAGCAACAACAACAACAACAACAGCATCAACAGCTAGAACAGCAGCAACAGGATAAGAGCAACAACAACAACAACAGTAAACTAATTAATAATAATACTACAGCAACAACAACAGCCATGGCGATAGCATCAGCATTAAAAATGGAAAGTTTTAAATAAAAGTCAAAAAAATAAAAAATAAAAATTAGTTAAAAATAAAAATGAATATAAAAAATCGTAAATTCTAAACCAAAAAGAAATAAAATAAAATAAAAAAAATAAATAAAACGCAAAGCATTATTTCAATACCAAATTGAGGATAAAAAAAATAATGCAACGAAATATTTCAAAAGAATAATTACAGCAAAAACCAAAGATGCATATAAAAACAAAAAAAATTAAAGAAAAATAAAATTAACTTAAAAAAAAAACTAAGAAAAAAATATATATAAAAATAGTAAAAAAAAAGAAAATTAGAAAATAATAAAAAAATCATAAACAAAAGGACAGGAAATAGTTTTTCTTTTCGGGACATTAACACACACACAAACACATTAAAAGAAATAAAATAATTTTTCAATTGAATTCAAAAAAACAAAAGTAAAATTAATTTCAAACAAAACAAAATTGGTTAAATTTACAAAAAAAAAAATGTCTTTTTTATGTGTTCTTTTAAAATTTTCACTTTTATTTTGAACAAAAACAAAAAAATATAACGAATTCACAGCACAGCGAAAAATTATTAAACAAAAAATTGAATAACTGTGTACTTAAAAGCAAAAAAAAAAAACAAAAAAATGTATTAAAAAAATTGGTCCGTAATTGCAAATGCTCTACTTCTTTACTACACTTCCCCTGTCTGACGAAGCTTGTTCTTTTTCTGTTAAACTTAAACAAACATTTGTAAGTTTTCAAAATATTCTTTTAAAAAGGCAAAAGAATTTCCTTTTTTGTAAAAAAAACTACACACCCAACACACACAAACACACATACACTCATGTTTTTCAATACAAATTACAAACAAACAAGAAGAAGAAAAAAATGATATAAGAAATGATGAAAATCAATGCTGTTTAGTAAATATTTTATTAAAAAATGAAATTAACAAAAAAAAAAAAAAAGAAAACCCATTTATTTGTTTAAATTTGTTATAAATTTAAGCAAAACAAAAAAAAAAAAAAAAAATTAAAACCCCCCTTAAAAAACTAATTACTTAATAAAAAATAAATAAATAAAATAAATATAAAAAAATTTATAAAATATTGTAGATTTTTAAATATTTAAAGCATTATTTAGGAAATTTTCAAGTAAATAATATAATAAAACAAAAACAAGCTAAGGAGTCTAGAGAATAATGCTATATAAACAACAAATAAAATAAAAAGCAAACAAAACTAATCCTCTTTACTTAAAATACATAAAATAAGTAAAAAAAAAAAAATAAAAACAGAATTTAAGTAAAGAAATCTTAAAATAACAGAGACAAATATACACACACATATAAAATAAAATAAAAATATAAAAATAATAATAAAAGAAAATAAATAATAATAATAATAATATGATTTTTTGTAATAGTTCAAGAAAACAAAAACAAAAAAAAAGTAAATAATTTGTTATGAAACACTCTGTTTTATTAACTTGGTAATAACAAGAACAAAAGAAAAACAATGCAACTCTGTTTAACTCTGCTTTTATTATACACACACTCAACAACAACAACAAAAAAAAAGTAACGGCAGAAGAGAATTAATAAACAAAACAAAAATATACACCCACCACTATTAACTACACACTTAAAACAAATAAAACAAAAACAGTTAAAATATTAACGATTTTTTTGTTTGTTATTGTTCTACTATTGTTCCTTACTTGTTTGTCATTCCTTTTTTTCCTTGTTGAGAGGCTTTATTTGTATAACGGTATGACGCTCTCTTATTTACACTGTTTGTTAACCCAGTAAACCTTTTGTAAAAGCAAACAAATACACCCACCACAGCTTGAATGCAAGAAGTATAAATTAAATATTGTTAAACTATATGTTTTGTTTTTATTTTTATTTTAATTACAATTATTAATTATTATACACATTTTATTTACTTTTCGTTACGTTTTCCCTTAAATAAAATTCCCGTTTCCCTCCATTAAACAAACAAAAAGAAAAAAAAAAAAAAAACACCTTTAATGTAATAAAATGTGAAAAAAGTATTTGTCTAAATGCAATTTAGATTAAAAAAATAAAAAAAAACAAAAAGCAAAAATAAGAAAAACGATATTGAAACTGCTATTAATTAAAGTATTATTAATAAACAAAAATTTAACAATAATTACGTATATAAACATTGGTATTGTCGTATTTTTATTTTAGAGTGAAATAAGCAAGAATTAATAAATATGTAAATCACTGCTCTAAATCTAATTATAGAATATAAATTCAATTGTATTTAAAAGCATTTCTATGAAGAAAATAAATACATTTTAAATAAACTTTGTAATTTACTTTTCGAAAAACCAGAAAGTTATAAAATTTTAAATAAATTTTTCTCAAAGAAAAATTAAAATAGATTTAAAAAATTTAAAGAATTCGCAAATTTTCTAAAATGATTATCAATGTTCATAGAATATTCTTCATAAAAAATCAAAAATGATTTGTAATAATAATCGAAATTAAAAGAATTTAAATATTTTTAAAATTTTGAATTTTATTGAAATAATAAAAACAACAAATTTCTTATAAATGTTAAACAATCCTTATATGTAATAACGTTGTGTTGCTGTCAAAAGCAATTATTGTGGTATTGAAAGTTTATTAAGATAAAAAGAACTATTTAAACTTAAAAATGGATAAATATATATATAAATATATATATATATTCAAATAACTGCCATTTTTTACACACAAATTAAAAAATGTATGTAAAAATTATTTTTTTTTGAGTGTTATGCAAAAATATAAAAAAAATATATATATTTATTATATGTATAAAAAGAAGATTAATAAAAAAAAAAAAAATAACTACATACATACTTACACAAACACCTTAAAACACAAATAAACAAAAAAACAAAAAAAAAACCATAAGAAAACTTTCAATAAAATTAAATAAAAAATAATAATATTTATTGTATTTGAAAAACAACGGCAACACAGCAAAAAGAGAAAATGTTAAAAAAAAAATAAATAAACTACAACAACCAAACTCACTCACTTAAATTGTATAATTAATTTATTACAAATAATTTTATTCCTTTATTCATTTTCCCCTACTTAAACACCACCTGCAAAATTTTTAAATTAATTTATTTTAATGAATATTTTATTTTTGTTTTTTGTTGAAAAATAAAAGGAAGCAGTGCTATATAGTATAAAAAAAAATCATTAATAATAAAATAAATAAATTAATAAAAAGAAAACTAACTGTAAGCTACATTTAGTTTTTAAGGATTACTAAAATTTCAAATAAATTCCAAAAGAAAGGTAAGCCATTCATTTTTTATAAATTAAAATATTTTATGCCCCTTTTATGACATTTCTTAAGCAATAAATCTCAATTTAAACAATTTCCTGGCCTACTCTTATATAAAAAAGTAAAAAAAAAAAACGAAAAAATAAACAGAAAACTACATTGTTCATATATACATATAAAAAAATTGCCCTTTTTGTCAGTGTGAAGCATAAATAAAAAAAAAACGTTTAAATAAGCTAGTTAAAACAAAAAAAAAAAAAAAATTAATAAATAAAAAAGAAAAATCTTAAGTAAAAAACAAACCACTTTGCTAAAACAAAAAATCCCCCAAAAACTTAAAAAAAAAACTAAACATTCATTAAGCTTCAATGTAAAGCAACTATTTTAGTTTAAAAAGTTAAAAACATAATAAAAAAAACAAAACAAATTAATTTAAATTGATAAAAAAAGAATATTTAAAATTAGCAAGAAATCACATTAAAAAAACAAGTCATAATAATTTAAATAAAATTTTTAGTAGTAATAAAATGAATAAAAAAGATTAATAATAATAATAATAAATAATTAAATTATTTTCCTTCATTATTAAATTAAAATTATATATAAAAATATTAATAATAATTTTTGTTAAGTTTCATCTTATTTTAATTATTTTCTTTTAGTATTTAAAAATAATAAAAAAAAATATATTGCTTTAAACTAGATTTAATAAATAAAATAAAAACAAAAAAACAAATTTAAAATCATTCAGTAAAAAAACAAAAACAAAAATCATGGTATATATAAACAAAAACAACAAACACTGCTTTTTGTAAAATTTAAGTTTAAATTTAAATAAAAAAAATATATTGCTTTAAACTAGATTTAATAAATAAAGTAAAAACAAAAAAAAAAAAAATTAATAAATAAAAAAGAAAAATCTTAAGTAAAAAACAAACCACTTTGCTAAAACAAAAAATCCCCCAAAAACTTAAAAAAAAAAACTAAACATTCATTAAGCTTCAATGTAAAGCAACTATTTTAGTTTAAAAAGTTAAAAACATAATAAAAAAAACAAAACAAATTAATTTAAATTGATAAAAAAAGAATATTTAAAATTAGCAAGAAATCACATTAAAAAAACAAGTCATAATAATTTAAATAAAATTTTTAGTAGTAATAAAATGAATAAAAAAGATTAATAATAATAATAATAAATAATTAAATTATTTTCCTTCATTATTAAATTAAAATTATATATAAAAATATTAATAATAATTTTTGTTAAGTTTCATCTTATTTTAATTATTTTCTTTTAGTATTTAAAAATAATAAAAAAAAATATATTGCTTTAAACTAGATTTAATAAATAAAGTAAAAACAAAAAAACAAATTTAAAATCATTCAGTAAAAAAACAAAAACAAAAATCATGGTATATATAAACAAAAACAACAAACACTGCTTTTTGTAAAATTTAAGTTTAAATTTAAATAAAAAAAATATATATTTAAAGACAACAACAACAAAAATGAAAACAGAAAAAAAAATAACAAGAAGGTAAATAACAACAACAACCATTTATTAAAAACCAAAAACATAAGCGTATAAAAAAAATAAATAAAAGAATAAAATAATAAAAATGAGTAAATAAAATGAGGTAAACAAACAAAAAAGTTTAAATAAAATGAACAAAACAAAATTTTACTGAATTCAATAAAACAATATAAAAAAGACAAAAAAAAAAAAAACAAAACAAATTAATTTAAATTGATAAAAAAAGAATATTTAAAATTAGCAAGAAATCACATTAAAAAAACAAGTCATAATAATTTAAATAAAAAAAATATATATTTAAAGACAACAACAACAAAAATGAAAACAGAAAAAAAAATAACAAGAAGGTAAATAACAACAACAACCATTTATTAAAAACCAAAAACATAAGCGTATAAAAAAAAATAAATAAAATAATAAAAATGAGTAAATAAAATGAGGTAAACAAACAAAAAAGTTTAAATAAAATGAACAAAACAAAATTTTACTGAATTCAATAAAACAATATAAAATAAATCAAAAAAAAACAACGCAAGAGACAATTTTGGAAACGTAAAAAATTTAACAACTATTTTTTTTTATTATAACAACGCATTTTATAAATAGTATAACAACAAACAAACGCAGTTGTAAAGAGAGAGAGTGTATGTATATAATACACAATAAAAGTAACTTGCGTCCATAAAGAGAAAACAAAAAGAAAAATTTATAGAAAATTATTGCGAGTCATTATTTTCTGCAGCCATAATGTTTCATAATAAATTAATAACTTTGGCAATATTGTCATCGGCCTGCTTACTAACAGGTAATTATTATTGTATATTAAATTCAAATTGTATTTAAGCAAATGGAAATGCCATTAAAAATTCCAGTTGAATTCTTTGTTTGTCAATTTTTCTTTTCTTGGTATTTTATTTTTTCCTTTAAGACAAAAAAAAAAAGAAAAAATACGAAAAATAACGAAACACTTCAAAGAGAAAAAAAGGGTTTTCGTGCTCTCAGCTGATGCGTCAATATAACAGCGCTTCGCTGTTGGTTGTTTTTGTTCTATGCTAGATTTTGTGTGTGTGTGTGCGTCTGTATTATTTAGTTTGTTTGTTTAACACAAAGAAGTATAGTGGCCTCCACTCTCCCCAACTACAATTACAACTACTAGTTAAACGAAATTTCCAGTTATTTTGCATTTTGTATATATACTCTCTCCCTGCCTTTACGCTTCCCTTCTGTTTTTGTTTGCCTGTAGCGCGACTATGTTTTGTATTCGTTGTTGTTCTGCTTAGAACTGCAATATTTTTTCTTTCATATTTCGTTTTATTGTGTATATTCTGTTTGCTTTGTTAAACGAAAATAATATTTTTTTAATTTAATTTACTTATAAGAGGTGAAAGAAAACGAATATTGTTATTCCCCTTAATTTAATTGCGATTTTTTTTTTCTTCATAATGTTTTTGAAATGGTGGTTTAAGAAGAAGAAGAAGAAAATATTGATTCTGAGAATAAAATGGAGAAAGATATGCTTTAACCGGCTATTGGGAATTGGAATTTGTAAAGGGCAGGCAGTTATTCAGCGTTTTGCTGTGTCTTTACTCCCTTTACTATCATGTTGAACTTATTTTTCGTCAAAAAACTTTGCTTAAAGTATATGGTGGTATAGATGGTTCGATAGGTGGATAGTTAAGCTGCCTTGTTGTCTCTTGTCTGATTACTATGTGAGCTCGTGATTGATTTCAATCTTCCGGAAGCCCCTTTCTATGCTTCTAGGCATAAACGAGGTGCTATTGTGTTTGGTTTCATTGCGACGTGTGAGGTAAAGAAGTTAGTTGCAAACAAGTTGCTAAGAGTAGTTGCAATCACGAATGCGAAGCTGATGGAGCAGTCAGTTAAAACACTATTGGGAGATCTTAACTTTACGTAAGATCTGTAGACAAATTCTATAAATCAGTTTGTTTGGCAGGCCATTCAATATGTGCGTTATATGGCATAGGCCATCCTCAGCAATTTAATCTTTGTGCAGTTTGTCATAATGTGATAAGTCTTCTAAGGTCACAGCAAAACGCATAATTTATTTAATGCTCATATTAGAATAAAAGCTTTCAGTTATCCTCCATTATGTAGTGTAGCCGCGCTCTCACCCTCTTTTGTTTTGTGTCTGTTTCTTTATGTGTAATTCCTCCGTTTCCCATTCTCCCTCCCCTTACCTACATTTCTATATCCTCTATTTCCTTCCACCCCTAACGAAAATGTACAATGGGTCAATTTGGACCTCCGGGTACTGTGCTTGTCTTCACCGATAGGTGCACGTCCTCTAACATAATCTAACCTAACCTATCCTCCATTATAAAGCTTTTTTGATTTGTAGGACAGGCTTTTTAGACCTTTTGCACTGTTCCTGCTTAATATTATCGAACAGAATCTGTTCTACAATTAACCGAAGAGTTTTTGTTTATGTGAATGAAAGCCTGCCCTTAATTGCATTGTAAATATTTGTTATTGTTAAGCAACTCTTGGTGTTTTCCAGTAGTAAATAAATAAGGTGTAGTATGCTAGTTGATAACAGATTATGGTTAGATAGAGGAATTTACCCACCTCTGTTAATAACAACCTCAGGTGCAACTGTCGAAAAGCAGTAAGTCTGGCAGGACAATTGCGTAAATGTTGTGAGAGCTTGACAGACCGACACTTAAATATGCTGGAATAACAAGACCTCAACTGACGACGGAGCGGATTTTTGTCGGTTAACGTCTGGCAAAATAAACTCGTTAATGTTTATATTAAGGCAGCAAAAGACCTGCTGATTCGTGAAAAGGAGAGGGGGCTGTATCTTCCAATAAAATTTGGTGTCTTGGGTGAGTAGACTAGGCAGCCATTCAGTCACGATTCGCAGCGCATTGTCTTGAAATGTCTTAAACATTTTCTATTAAATTTCAGTTAAAAAATGAGTCCAAACAAAGGCTGAGTAGTTAAAAAGGGATCTATAGAGGTTTTGAACTGGAACCGATCAATTTGTAGTTTCTATTTGCCATCATAGCTGGTAGAAATAATTTCGCAAAATATTGCATGACATTTGTAAAGATATGGTAATGCACATATTTTAAAATTGTTGGACATTCGCAAACAGAGGCTTTAAGATCTTTTTTTTTATCCCATATTGGTTTGTGGTTATTTTGAATAAAAATTCTAGAGAAGAATTGTGATTCATATTTGTAATAGGGATGTATAAATGCATTTTATCAACAAATTCTAATAATTTTATGACAAATTATGTTTTTTTTCTTTTTGTATTTTTTTTGATGCGCTATGATTAATTAAAATTGAGTCTTACAATATATTCAGGCTCATAATTGTTTATACAAAGAAATTATACATATGTTTATACATATGTACACTTCACAAAGAGATAAGAAACTGTAGCTTAAATTTAAACTTGTGATATACTACAAATAAATAAAAATATAATTTTTGTTTATTGGAAGTTATTGCCATTGTTATTAGTCCATATCGTATTTCTGTTGTTTTTTTTTCTGCAAGTCGTTTTAAAATTTGCCTGCATGAGATACCGAATACATTAACGAAATCCGAATATACAAACTTCAGACTTTTCCATATGACATTGATATAAAAATGCCACTCAACTATAATAAAAAAAAAAAATACAATTGAAATTAAATCTCCTCCTCGCACTACTAAGCCCATAAATGAGAAAACAAAACAAATGAATATTTGCGCTTATCAGTTAGAATTTACATTTAAATTTATAAATTTAATTTTATTTTTCTTTATTTATTTATGTATGCCGTCTATAATATGTGCGGTGGTGGCATGGATGCTATTCAGGCTTTGATTTTATAGTTTTTATATGCGTTTTAATTGCGATGGGATTGTTTTTGATTGAAAATTTTCCACTAAAAATACGAATAAGAAAAAATCAAGTAAATTTTCTTTCTCTTTACCGAAAAACAAATTAATTACAATTATTCTGCCCTTATACAAATTTATTTTCTTTTAATATGAATTTAATTAGTGATCAGTGAGTAGTGTGGGGGAGGAGGCATTGTACGAACTATTGTTAGGGATTGTTAGTTTTTAAATTTTTTTCATGATAATTGTAAACCCATATCTTGTTTCTCTTGTAAATTAAAAAAAAAAGAATAACTGGGCGTATGTTAACGTCACATTTTAATATTCATTTTTATTTTTTAAAGATTTCCTCCCCTCTCCAACCATAAACATTGTTTTGTTATACCATTAAGTCCCTTTGTATGGACATTTTTATAAGAGTTTTATTATTTATTTATTAAAGAATTAATTATTTAAAAACCTTATAAGTTTTCCTAACCGATTTTGTGGCAATTCGCTGGAGGCAAAGTTACTTGTCTCTCCTCGCCGGAGTTATAGAATTTCAAATGCAAAAGCATTTATTGATGAGAAAACTAGAATAGCATGTGCATTAGTCAAAAACTAGTACAATGCATGTGATAAACCTTTTTCTAAGGTTCTTCGAATTGCCATTTTATGAATAAAATAAATGTAAATAGGTATTATTAAAGATATGCGTTAAATGTTTAACAGCTAGATTTGAGGAAAATAGCAGCAACTGTTCTGTATCAGCACCTCTTTGGAATTTATCTTCGTAGAAGGCCATTTACCTCTGCTGTAGCAGCCATTTTATTCTTACTTTATCCAATATATTTATATATTGTATGTATTTGTTTATTTTTTTAATTTAAATTTATTTTATTTAACAACTCAGTAAGTATATTACTGTGTACATACATACATACGTACATATATTTACGATAAAATAAAAGTGCATGTAATATAAACACAAATATCTATATATGTATGTACATATTGTTTAAGTATATGAAAAATTTAAATACTCTTAATCATCATCACACTATATTAACGTTGATTTGATTATCCCTCTTTAAAGTTTAAAACATTTCATCAAGTACATAGCAGCAGAGGTGGGGAGGCTACATACTATATTTATCATCTTAAATTATTAAGTTTGGTTTGCAATGAGAATGTTGACTGACACTTGGTAGGTAGTTTTAATCATATTCTGATAAGATTAGATAGGGATTATCTTTGTATATCGAGGAAATGTTTTTGTTTCTTCTATTATTAAACTAGTGTTCTATTCAAATTAGTATTTATTTTCATATTTATTTACCATTTAGTTAATTTGAGTAAAGTGTCCCAGGGAAAAATACTGTGTTTTATTATTAATTAACTTTTTTGTTTGTTTGTTCATTTACCGCCTATCGTTTTTTCCATTCAATATCCATGCACTAAATAAACAAGAATTGATTTATTTCTATATTTTTATAAACGCTCATAAAATCCATAATAAATACAAATTAAATGGAATTAATTCAGTAAATACTAAATTATTTTATTATAATCAAATAGATTGATAGACAGATATGCATTATTAATAATATTGTAAAGCAATTCAAGCTACTGCCACTTTACTTTTAACATGTAGTCGTATACAAAGACAAGTATTCCCCGACTTACGACCGAGATAGGTTCCTGGTCGAATTTCATGTAAAAAAAATTTTATTTAATTTGTGGGATAATATAAAATTATACATAGTCCCTCACAATATACAATAGTCGCTCACAAATTAGAACCGCTTTGAATTATTCTAATTTCTGGACGTTTTTTTTTTTCGAATAAAAAACAAAGTTTTAAACAGATTTCCTTTCAAAACCTAAAATAAAACAGATTTAAATTTATTTGAATTAATTTTATTTGCTAAAAACAAGAAAACAAAACGTAACAATTCATAAACTAGCCACAAAATACATAAATGCGACAAAAAAAGCATCAGATACGGAAAAACTTATATAATTTGGTAATTCCTCTTTTTAGTTTTACAGAATAAAAAGAATTTGGAGATTCTTCTTTCTTTCTTTAATTGGCCATAACAACCCGATTAACGGATTTCGGCCTGCCGCAACACATCCTTCCAGGCGCCTCTGCTTCTTGCGCGCCTACGCCAATTGGTCACACCAATCGATGACAGGGCTTCTTCGATTTGATCCTTCCAACGGATACAAGGTCGTCCTCTTCGCCGACTTCCGCAGATCCCCGCATCAAACAGTCGTCTCGCCGGAGCATCCTCCTCCATTCGAACGACATGGCCGAGCCAGCGCAGCCACTGGATATTAATACGCTGTACAACGTCCATGTCGTTGAGGAGCTCATACAGCTCACTGTTAAATCGGATGCGAAAATCATCGCCAACTCGCACTGGACCGAAGATCTTACGTAGGACTTTTCTCTCGAATACTCTCAAGGCAGCTGCATCAGTTCTTAATAGGGTCCATGCTTCTGCGCCATAGAGAAGCACGGGTAGGATGAGCGTCTTGTAGAGTATTAGTTTCGTCTTGCGAGAGAGGTCTCTGCTACTCAATTGCCTATTGAGACCATAATAGCACCTGTTGGCAAGAGTAATCCTGCGCTTGATCTCCAGACTAACATCATTTTCGGTGGTAACGGCGGAGCCAAGGTAAATGAATTCCTTGACTGTATCAAAAGTATAGTTATCGGCCGTAATATGTGAATCAATACGCCGCACGGCTCTACTTGTCGATAACATATACTTCGTTTTGCCCTCATTTACTGCCAAACCCATCTTCTTAGACTCCCGTTCAATAGCACTAAAGGCAGCAGTGACATCCCGTTTGGTACGCCCTATGATGTCGATGTCGTCAGCGTACGCAAGCAACTGGACACTTTTTTGAAAAATAGTGCCATTACGATGCACTCCCGCCTTTCGCAGAACACTCTCCATGACGAAGTTGAAGAGGTCGCATGATAAGGGATCGCCTTGTCTGAAACCTCGCACGGTATCAAAAGGTTCGGAGAGGTCCATTCCTACCTTGACGGAGCTGCAGGAATTGCTCAACGTCATTCTGCATAGCCTTATCAGCTTAGCAGGTATACCGAGCTCAGACATTGCGGCAAAAACACGATCCCTTATGGGGCTATCGAAAGCAGCCTTATAATCGACAAAAAGATGGTGTGTGTCGACTTGATTTTCGTGGGTCTTTTCCAGGATTTGGCGTAGTGTGAAGATCTGGTCGATGGTGGACTTTCCAGGTCTGAAGCCGGACTGATAAGGTCCAATCAGTGTTTTGACGAGTGGCTTCAGTCGTTCACACAATACGCCTGTAAGAACCTTATATGCGATAGGGAGAAGGCTTATACCCCTGTAGTTGGCGCATATCGTAGGGTCTCCCTTTTTCAGGACGGGACAGAGGACACTGAGGTTCCAATCGTTGGGCATACTTTCCTCTAGCCATATTTTGTAGATGAGCTGGTGCATGCGCCCTACCAACTCATTACATCCGGTCTTAAACAATTCAGCGGGGAGGCCATCAGGACCTGCCGCTTTGTTGTTTTTAAGTCGCATAATCGCGACTTTAACCTCTTCATGGCTAGGCGGCGGAATCTCCACGCCGTCATCATCGATCGGGTCCGGAACATCATCTCTAGAGGCGGTATTAATGTCGTCATCGCCTTGCAGCAGAGTAGAGAAGTGTTTCCTCCACAACCTCAGCACCCCTTGCGGATCTGTAACCAGGTTTCCATTCTCATCCTTGCAGGAAGACGCTCCGGGCTTATACCCCTCGGTCAGACCCTTAACCTTTTCATAGAATTTTCGAGCGTCATTCCTACATCTGTACATCTCGACTTCCTCACGCTCACGCCTTTCCTGCTCCCTCTTCTTGCGTCTGAAAAGGCGTCTCTCATCCCTTCTCCTCTCTCTATAATTTTCGACAATGGCTCGCGTAGCGGCCGACTGCAACGTTTTTCTGTATGCGGCGTATTTCGCTGCAGCTGCCTCGCGACACTCCTCATCGTACCATTGGTTTCGTTGGGGTGGGCGCTCGAAACCAAGGACTGTTTCCGCAGTATTGCGCAAGGAGTGGGAGATGTGGGAGAATTTGGAGATTTCTTGTGTTAAATTAACAAAAAAAAAAGCAAAAGAAAAAAAAAAAAATAATAAAAAAGTGCTCAGAAATTAGAATTTTAATTTCTGGAATTTATAATTACTGGAGGTTCTAATTTGTGTGCATCTATTGTACAGTATTTTAGAAGGTACTTTCAGAAAGCCTCTAATTATTTATAAACAATATTTGATTTTGATTTCAAATGTGATTTTAAAGTTTCTTTCTAAAACTTTATACCCTGCAAGTATGTGTCATATTTTGTAAAATGTGGTAATAGATCGACTATATTTAAATGCTTTTTGGATAGAAAGAAAGGAAGGAAAAAACTAATTGATTTAACTATTGTGCTTTAAAATATCTTTCCAAGACATTTTACTTACGTTTTTACTAACTTAAATTAAATCATTTTACTTAATATTCTTATACAGACCGAAGAATTGTGTTTCTAGAATTGTGTCAAAATAATTCATTAAACCCAATTAATATGTCATAAATGTTTAACATTTAAAATAATTGATTAAGATTTTTTTGCATCATTTAATTTTAAATACATCCATAGACTTTTGGCTTTATTTATTTATTTTTTTTTATATAAAATTGGAACAGTTTTTGTTATTCCTGCTATCATTTGTTATCAACGGTAATGTACACGTCTTTTAGGTCAATTTTTTTTTTGTTTATAAAATAAATCAAGAAGGAAAACAAATTGATATTTTTGATAAAAGGATTATGTAGGTAATTACATACGTATTTATTACTCGAATGAAATTTTGTAAAAATAAAAATAAATTGAAATCATTGTACAGTGGTTCAAATTACACTTGGTAACACAGTTTTTTTTTGTTGTTATTTGTGAACTTTAATTCTGTTACTTGTTTTTATTTTTATGATGTATCATCGCAAATAATCGCTTTTCAAGTGAATCATTTTTAACAAAAACAAAGCAAAAACAAAAACAAAAAAATATATATATAATATATAATATGGAGAGCGGCGTATATGCAAAAAAATAAAAAAAAAAAACAAAAACAATAACAGATAAATGAAACTAAAAACGATGAACTAAATAAACAATAAACAAATAAAAATTAATTTTATTTTTAATTTTTTATTATTTATTTATAATATTATTTATTAATCATGAATATCGTTCAATTGTTCATCTTTCAGCCGCTCAATTGAGTGTAAATTTAAGTGAGGCCAAGTTGCCTCCAACCGTTGTACCAATATTGCCAATTAAGGAAGATACCACAACTAGTACGACAACCACTACAACATTAGCTCCTACTACCACTAAGAGCGCAACAACAACTACCACTACTACAACTACAACGACAACAACAACCAAACCAACAACAACTACAGAAGCTTCTACGACCACTACAACTGCTGCTCCTGCGCCTACAACTACAGCAGCACCACCTAAACCTTATCCACAGCCCGAAGTTGGCACATGGAATTCAAGTTGTATTATGGTACGAATGGCAGCCCAATTGAACTTCACCTACATAACCAAAGGTGTGTTTTTAAATTAAAAACTTTAATTTATCATCTTTATTTGATTGCCTTTATTTTTCTTACATTTTTCTGTTTAGATAATAAGACAGTGCAAGGTTTATATAATATACCCAAGACTGCCATTGTTGAGGATGTAGGCTGCGAATACAATTCCTCTCAACTACTACAAGTCAATTGGGGACCGACTAGTGCCCAACATTCAATGACTTTGCAATTTGAACGTATCAATTGCACCATCAACATGACCATGATCATGTTCAATTTACCTTTGTTGAGCACCGAATTCCCAGATGCTAAAGGTTAGTTCAAAAGATTCGATTTTTAATAAGCAATTGTCGAGAATAAATTGTTTTTTGAATTTTTAGAAAATCAAACCATTAATTTGATTCATCGTGGCTTTGACTTTAGTGCACCCGCTAAAATGTCATATCATTGTACACGTCCTCAGGTATTCAATTTAACCGAAACCATTGTGGATAAGCAGGTTACTGGCACTGTTAAGGTCCATGATGTGCAGGTTGAAGCCTTCCGTAAAGCCGGTGCCGGTGGTTTCTCCACTGCTAGAGACTGTGATAGCTCCGAAACACCCGATGTTGTGCCCATTGCTGTTGGTTTCGCTTTAGCTGCTCTAATTGCTATTGTATTGATCTCTTATCTCTGTGCTCGTCGTCGTTCCACCTCACGTGGTTATATGAGCTTCTAAATTTTCTGATTTCTAGTAGTAAAGAAAAGAAAAAACAAAGAAATCCTCGCCTCTAAAACATTCAGATTCGTTTTCAGGAAAATGAAACCTTGAGTTTCCTTTAGTTTTCTTTTTCTTTTCTTTTTGTTCTAACTCCACCAAACAGTAATGGAAAATAAGTAAATAAATAAATAGTTGTACATACACCTCCGGCCACCACCTACAACCAACACACTTGAAAATATTAAAAAAAAATTTTTTTTTTAGTCCGAAAGATAATTATGAGGAATTTAGGATTTTAATGTTTTATTTTCTTTTTCAAATTAAATATAAATTTTTACTACACAATATAGACTATAATTAATTACACGAAAACGAAATCGGCAAAACAACCAATCAAATTGAACTTTTCATTACAGAAAATTCACAATTTTCAACAAAATAACATTTTATGAAACAGCATATATGTACTAGATATTATTATAAATTTCTTTATTAAAAAAAAAAAACAAACAAAACAAAAAACATGTCGATTAGGTTAGTATTTTTAAAGAAAACAAACAAAAAATTTAAAAATAATTTCTTAAAATTCTTTTGAATTGACAGATTTTTGGCATCAGTTTCTTAGCTTTTAAACAATCACCATCTCTATTCAAATTACCAATTATCAAATAGTAAATTTGGGTTTTTATTATTTTTTTTATTATCCTTACTATTATTATGATTATTATTATTATATTCTTTAACCGACGAGTTAGTATTTTAAAAATTTCTGGATTTTTGTATTCTTTATTATGTTCTTCTAGTATTAATCTTTTCTTCTGTATGATTAAATCTGCTTATATTAATTATAATAATCTTTTTATTATTCGGTTTCTTTCTTTTTGTTTTTATTAGTAACAATATTCATATAATTTGTATTCCTATCTTTCTTTGTCCGGCTTCTTTTCTTAAATATATTAATTAAACGATACAAAAAACAACTCCTGAAATTTATGAAATTTTTTCCATATCATTTAAACTTGTGCTATAAAACAAACACCCCCTTTTTCTCTTTATCTCAAGATTACAATATATTTCCAATTATAAATAATAGTTTTAGGACAGGCGGCAGGCAAATGATAGATTTTTTTTTAACGATTTCCTGTTTAGAACTTGTTTCTCTTTTTTGTATTCCTTAAATTGTAATAAATTTTATTAAGAAAAACTAAAAATCATAAATTTTAAATTGGCCTTAATTTAAAATAAAACACGAAAGAAAAAAATTATTATTCATACAACCAACCAACCAACCAACAAACAAACAAACATACAACATTATGAAATAGCATATAAAATAAATAATTAAAAAGAAAAACAAAACATGAATATAAATAAATATTATAATTAATTAATTGATAATAAAATAAAAAATAAAATTAGGAAAATAAGTAAAAACAATCGCTTTTATTTATTTGATCCTTCATTTATTCATTCATTACCTCATCCCTGCTCTTTATAGTGCATAAATGGAGGAAATGTTAGTTTTTTATTCGCTGTAAGCTGTGGTCTAGTGGGTAGTGTGTTGGCTTATTAGACAAAAAGCCCGGGTTCGTATCCCATGTCCGACATCAAAACGAAAAATATTTCTTCGGCGACTTCCTCTCAGCAGATTTCTGGCAGACTCAGAGTAAAAATTGCCATGAAAAGCTTCTCAAAAATCTGTCGTTCGGAGTCGACTTTAAACTGTAGGTCCCGCTACTCATGTATAAAATTAACACACACAACATAAGTGGTGTGAGAAGCTAGGTCGTAATCCTGACTGAAGGGTTGTAATGACCAATTATGTATGTAAGCTGAATTAGTCCAGCCCTTTTTACACAAAAGAAAAACTTTTTCGGCATACATCCCATCTGGATTAAAAGGTTTTCATGCGGTCTTTTACTTTCTGCAAAAATTAAAATTATAAAATTTAATTTTTTCTTGTCGTGTGGTGAGTTTTTAAAATGTGGTGAGTTTTCAAGGTGTGGTGAATTTATTAAGTGGTGAATAAAATCGAAACTCACCAAAATGCCATTATTCTAAATGGTACTTCTATAAATACGTGTACTGTATATCCTGACTTAGGAGGTGCATGTCTAGAATAAGTAATTTTCATATCTTCTGGCCTAGTTACTATATGAACTGCATTATCAACGGTGTGGTTTGTGCTTGCATTAAAGATAAATTAATCTAGATTAGGAAAATTAAGCCCCCCTTGTCGTTAACAGGAATTTTTGGCGTCTGTGAGTTACCACTTTATCGTTAGTCAAAAAATACATTGCCAGCAACCAACCAAAAAATTCTTCGTTTAACAAGAAACAAATTTAAAACACCAGCATTATCGACATTTGTAGCTGATACCATAATCAACACAGGATGATTCATAGGGTTACATTTGGGCGAGTGAATTGGTTTTGAACTACAATAAAAACATTGTTGTGAAAACTCTTTCTGGTTGTTAAACAAGATGAAAGGGTTTAATGAACACTAAAGAAATACGTGAAGTGGTATATCGATTCAGGATTTATCAATTGTACACTCAAAGATTAATAATAAATTTATTTTATTTTTTTATTAAATAGATTACAATTAAAACTTTGTATTATAAATATGACGAGCTGAGTAAGTTAGACCTTACTTATGCTTGATATAGAGTAGCAGATTATATTGCCTGGTGGGAATCAAGTTCCCGATCCTAATGTTAATAGTTTAGCGCAATATCCACTAGAGTATCAGGCCACCCAATACAATTAAAAATTCAAACCTTATAGCCCTATAACTATGATCATGGCGCTGCCGGAAAGCGGAAGACATCAGGGGCAAAGATACAGAAACTAATGGATTTCATTTTACAATACCTTTTTTAAGGCATATTTTTTAATCTGATCACGTTGAATGGTGGGGAGGGAGAGTAAATATAGGGGCCATAAAGAGATGTTTTGCATTCTTATGATGGATTTTTCATTTGTGTGTGAGAGTGTGCGCTTAAATGGAATGATGAGTGATTTTTGTTTTTGAAACCATATTTGCTCATCTGTGCGGAATTGTACGAAGAGTATGACTTTGAGGCACGATTACCGAAACGAATTTAACTTAAAAAAAAATTCAACGTTATTACAGAGTTTTTTTTGTTTTTTTTTGAATGAAAAAAATAACTCCATTTCGATTGATGTTAGCTGAGTTGTTGGTGTTGTTGTTGTTGTATTCGTTCTCATTTTACATAACGAAGCAAGCAAGCGCAAGCGAGATAAGAAGAAATATGAAATAAAAAAATTAATGAAAAATGAAAAAAATTTTAAAAAATAATCATAATGATTTGGCTTAACTTGACTTGGAGGTTCCTTAACGGCAATAACGCCTCGTCATCGTTTGCACAGTCACTTCAATTGGATCAAAAACAATAAGCCGCCAAAAAAAAAGTGACCTCGCCTAGTTGCAGTAATACCATCTAAACGATCGAATGAATAAAAAAAAAAATCGAATGAAAAAAGAAGAAGAAAAAAAGCGATAAAATTTAAAAATCAAAAGTTCCAAACTGTCTAACACAGCAAGAGTTTGAATTTTTTTTTTAAAAGGTTTTCAACTTTAACACAGAAAATGAAAACGATTTTTTTATTCTTTTTGTTGTTTTTTGTTTCTTGAACTACATAACTTGCATAGAGAAAAAATTGAGTCATAAAACAGTCGAGATAAACTTCAATTCGCTAGTGTTTACCATGTGCAAAATCCCTATCCATGATCAGCGAAGAATAGCAGCCAACAACTTGCATACTGAACAGGATGAAGATGATCTTCACTGCTCTCTATGTTTATAATAAAGTATGGCGTAGGGAATGGGAATACTAGTTAGTGGCACGGGTCGAAGACTTGTCATTCTGGAATTTTGACGGATTCCTTCCTGTGACTGCTCAAGGAAGTCCACAACATCCATACCGGATAAAAGGAAATGAGCAAATGATGGAAACACTTCACTACAACTCGATGAAAGAACTTCATGGATTGCCCGAAACTAGATGGTTCTGTGCCACGAGATATCTTTCCGGTATCGACAGATATAGTTCATGGGGTAAGGTTATTGGATCATTTCAATGTCTCTCAAAAGGCAAATTCGGATTGTTGGCAATTCGGACTACAATAGTGATTATTGGGGTTTAACGTCTTGAGCTCTAGGCGAGCCTGCGGATGCTTAAGGTTCTCATTGGAAAGGCAAAGCGGTAAAATCAATTCAATGTTGATCGGAGCAAACTCCAAAGCGGTTGAACTGACTTTCAGATGACTTCCCTACATGGCTTCAAACACATAATTATTAATGAAGTAATGTAAAGAAAAATTCGAAAGGTTTTCTGTCTTTAGGAGGTGTTAGCAGATTGTTGGGTTATTCATTTAGTCGTTGTTTAAAAACCTTAGATCTGGCAAGACTTTTAACTGTTAAATATCATCATACTTACATACATACATAATTGGCCATTACAACCCTTCAGTCAGGATTACGACCTAGCTTCTCACACCACTTATGCTCTGTACGTTAATTTTATACATGAATGGCGGGACCTACAGTTTAAAGTCGACTCCGAACGACAGATTTTTGAGAAATTTTTTATGGCAATTTTTACTCTAAGAGTCTTTGCCAGAAATCTGCTGAGAGGAAGTCGCCCAAGAAATATTTTTTCGTTTTGATGTCATACTTAGTGGTTATAATTACGGGTGATTATGGAGAAGCATTGCATACGTTTAGTATTTATTATGGCCTAGAGGCCAATTTCGAAAAGATCCGCTACTGACAATCCTGAACCACATGGTCGTATGATAGCCGATTTTTTTGAAGATGATTTGAAGATTATGACGAAGGCTATGCCTTGAGCTACCACTACACGATTGTTTTTTGTTTTATTACATGAGACGCTTTCGGAGAGCGTAATTTTAGGTTTCAGTATATTTACACTGATGATCACTAAATGTTTATCAAATTATTGACGAGATACCATCTGAAATGCTCCTGCAACCAAACCTCTATCTGAAAGCAGCAAATAATATAAGATTTCAAAAATATTGCGAGAGTGGGTGATTGAGAAAATGCTTTAAAATAGCGGTTGCCATTGATTTTCTTTTCGTAACCCATTAAAAGTTGCCGTAGTCCCGTAGATAGTGTGTTGGCTTATTTGACGAGAGACCTCGGTTCAAAGCGAAAATATGTGGTGTGAGAAGCTAGGTTGTAATCCTGACTAAAAGGTTGTAATAACCAATATTCTGTATGTATGAATTAGGGATGCCAAACGGGATCGATTTTTAAAAATCCCGGGATTCGGGATTTTGTAAATTCCGATCCCGAAATCCCGGGATATTTCGGGATAATTCGGGATCCAAAAAACCCGAAAAATCATGGGAAAAATTGCAATTTTCTCTTAATAAAAAAAATATTTTGTTAAAAAAAAATCATTTATATTCCAATTATATCACAATTATATGCCATTAAAAATAAAATTTAAAAAAGCAATACAAAAATAACAAAAAAGTAGTAAATGAAGTAGTTATAAGAAAATAATTTGGATTCCAAAAAAAAGATTAAAGCATCTAACTTGTAATCTGATAGGCTTTAAAGAATTTTTTTGCCAATATACGCTGCCGTTGAAAAACATTTATCGCAATCAACATTTGTTGGTAAAATAGTTCCAAAATAGCTGTGTGCAGCCTGTAAATATTCACCCCTACCACCTCCTGATGTAAATAAATCGATTTCTTTGAACAGCTGAGTATCTAAATCAGTTACCCTATTAATTCGTTTTATAGGGCTTTTGCATTCTTCAATGGCATCAAATAACTTTTTATCAATAGAAGTAGGGTTTTCCTCATCTGAGAAGCTATTGTCGAAGTCAAGTGATATAGAATTTTTTTTCAGGACCTTTTGTAGGCTCAAAATACATATGAATTCACAATCCCGAAAATCCCGAAAAATCCCGGGACAAGTTTTTAAAAATCCCGGAATTCGGGATTTGGTGAATACCGAAAATTCCGGGATTTCGAGATTCGGGATTTCCCGATTGGCATCCCTAGTATGAATGTAAACCATTACAGTTATTAAGACATATTTCCATTTTCCATTAATTAATTAAAATTCTTCCTTTTTTTTTATCAAATTATTTCATTTTTCGTTGTAACAACGACCGACAGCAGCAGCTTAATGTTGATATAATATGAGAGCGGAGCAAAAAAAAAAAAATGCCAATTGATGGAGAATTGAAAGGTTTTTCTGTTTTTCCTATTCACACGTTAATGATGATGTTAAATTTACCTGTGCCCACTGGCCAACACCAAATACTTGGGCGTAAATAAACTCAAACCAAACAGAGAGATACAGCCAGATAGAACCAGATGGACAGACGGACAAAGTGTGATTATTATAATATGGCCATAAACAAATACCAACAAAAAAAAAAAAACCAGCCAAAGTAAAACGAAATAATTTTTAAAGATTTTTTTTCTGTATTTCTTGTTTTTTTTTGTGTGTGTTAAATTTTTGGCATTTTGAAGCAAATGCTGATAAATGAGCTGTGATGTAAATGATGATGAAATAATGACGTACCCGAACTAAGTAAACGTATGAACGTACATAGCCAGTAAGTAAGCATATAGGTGAAATAGATAGAAATAAAATGAGTACCGTAGAACAAAGTATGTACACATCATACCCACGTACATTAAAAAAAATATTAAAAAAACAAAATAAAAGAAAAATAACACTTTTGGCGGCTTTGTAAGAAAAGATTATGCTTAATTTGAAATATACCACAGTCATGAATTACATTTAAGAGATGATATTCCATTTATTTCCAAGATTCTCTTCATTTTTTTTTTAATTTTTTTAATGTGAAATATTCCCAATATTCAGCCATAAAAAAGACATAAAGGCTGCCGTACTCACTGATTGATGAACTGTCATTAACATGCAACAATGATGAGCACAATCAGCGTTTTTTTTTCTTTTCGTTTCGTTTATTTTTTCTCTAAAAATTTTTACGGAAAATCTTTACTTTAGTCAAGTTTGTGAAGTGTAGCCTGATCGTTATTACTGTTTCCTCTTACTCGGTTTTTGCCCCTTGCCCCCTATACTCGTAACTCTTAGTTTTACAAATATTGGTTTGACGTTAATAAAGCAGAAGAAGAATTTTTAGTACGTACAACAACAACAACACTTGGCATGAAAAAGAAAAAACAAAAAAAACGTTGACTGTCTAACTGACTGACAGGAAAATATCGTATTTTTTTTTGAAATTCATGTTGATTTTTTAAACAAAAATTTTTTAAAAAATTCAAAAAGCAAAAAAAAAAAATGAAAATAAAAATATTTTTTGAAAAGAATTTTTGTTGAAATGCAGGCCATAATCATGATTCATGAGTTGCTAATGAAGAAAAGATCACCACCGAAGTGTCGCAGGTTCATCATAATTTTTTTTTTATTGTTACAGTTGCTGTGATCGTTGTTGTTGTTGGTTTTGTTTTCTGTTTAATATTCGAAACAAATATTTCCATAACGAATACAGAATTTAATCACCAAAAAAAAAACGCACAATTTTTGCACAACTTTTACACTCAAAGAAAAATTATGTGGGAAAAAAGATCACAAAAAAAATATTACACCCTCAATGGAAAATTAAGACACATACACACATACAGTAGCGAGCACAAAAAATGCAACACTGTGCCATATGATCTTTAATAAGATCTATTTCAAAATAACGATAACTAATTTATCTATTTTCTTTTGCTGTTAATTCTTTCAATTGTAAGTTTTCAAAGTAACCACAGTTTATTCCAAATTCTGCTTTAAAAAGTTAAATATTTTTGAATTAGTGAAAAAAGTGCAAATTTTTAGCGAGCAAAAAAAGAATGCAACATAATAAAAAAATAGAAAATAGTTAAAGTAAGTTATTTATTTAATTATAATTGAAAATTTCTTAAATAAGTTATACAGCATGTGTTTTGTAATAGAAGCAGCTCTCAGCTGACAGCAAAACTGCAATCATTAAAGCCTTAGAAGAAGGAAAATCCATGCGTGAAGTTGGACACCTCTTTGGTGTAAATCAATCAACCGTATGTCGGATTAAATCTCGATTTTCCTTGAGAAATAGTGTGGAAAGGAAACCAGGTAGTGGTAATCCTCGAAAAACTACCTCTCGCCAAGACCGCCAGATGATTGCACTAGTTAAAAAAGATCCACGAAAGACCGCAGTGGACGTTGCTAATTTCGCAAATGAGCAAATGGGAGTCTCTATAGGCGTTCACACTGTTCGCCGTAGGTTGAAAGAGGCTAATTTGCATGCGAGACGACCCGCAAAGAAACCTCTCATCAGTGCAATCAATAAAAAGAAGCGCCTGGAATTTGCAAAACGTTACAAGGATTGGTCAAATGAACAATGGGCTAAAGTCTTGTGGAGCGATGAAAGCAAATTTAATTTGTTTGGCTCCGATGGGATAAATTTTGTTCGAAGACCGCCTGGACAGAGATATTCTCCAAGATATCAACTTCCAACCGTAAAACATGGCGGTGGATCAATAATGGTGTGGGGTAAGGAACGATATGTTTAAAAAAAATTATTGATTTTACGTCACGTATTTACAGGTGCGTTTTCCCGTGATGGGGTAGGTCCCTTAACTCAAATCGAAGGAAAAATGGACGCCAAGAAGTACTATGAAATCCTTGGAGAACACATGCTTCCTCATCTACGGGAAAAAATGCCTCCTGGTAGCATATTCCAACAGGATAACGATCCAAAGCACTCAAGTGATGACAATGATGTCAATGTTTTGGATTGGCCATCACAGTCTCCCGATCTAAACCCCGTAGAAAATTTATGGGAGCTATTAGATCGGGAAGCTAAGAGGAAACATCCGTCAAATAAGAGGCAATTAGAAGAAATTTTGAAAAGTGAATGTGAGAAAATATCCATTAACACATTAATAGCTTTAGTCGACTCTATGCCTTCTAGGTTGCAAGAAGTCATAAAAAATAAGGGCTACGCCACTAAATATTAATTTTAAGATTTTTTTTTGTAAGAATTACTATTTAATTTAAATAAACACATTAAAATTTATGCTGTTGCATTTTTATTGCTCCCATGGAATTCGCACTCTTTTTAATAAATGACAAAATAATCTATCATTAATTAAAAATATTTACATAATGTTATTGATAATAGGTATCTATAACTAACTGTAGGGATTAATAACCCAAAGAAATATTTTGAACTGGTCACCATTTTTTTAAAATTACCGCACTTAAAGATAATTTTACCCAACGTTGCATTTTTAGTGCTCGCTACTGTAATTGGTTATTGCAACCCCTTAGTCAGGTTTACGACCTAGTTTTTCACACCATTTATGTTGTGTGTTTTGATTTTTATACATGACTGGCGGAACCTACAGTTTAAAGTCGACTTTGAATGACAGATTTTTCAAAAATTCTTCATGGCAATTTTTATTTTAACGCTCAGAGTTTTTGCTAGAAATCTGCTAAGAGGAAGTCGTAGATGAAATACTTTTTCATGTTTTCGTTTAGATGTCTGACCTGGAATTAGAATCGTGGGCTTTCGTCTGTTAAGCCAACACCCTACCTACTAGACTACAGCGACATCAATTTGTTATTTGGTACGCTTAATAATACCAATTTTATTGAACACTTTGGTCAGAAGCAGTGTCCTTCTGCAGAACCCTCTTCAAAGGAATGACAAGGGATAGCTTTGTTTGAAATCTTGCGTGGAAGAATTCTTTTCCTATCTAGATTTAGTAGCAGGCCTTGCTCAACGTCATTACAGGCTTTATTGGGCTACCATACTCAAATACTTCGTTACAAACAAACGTTGTCTTAAGCAGTCGAATAAAACATATCTTGTGAGGGTGCTAAAGTCCTATCAGTGCCTTGTCTGGCTTACAAATGCTTCTTACTCTGAATACAAAGCCCTCAAAGACAAAGCATATCATAAAAATGTTTTAAAAGCTAAGATTAAGAAACTTAATTATCGGAATTAATGATAATTATCGGAATTATAACGTATGACGTTATTAAACTAATCTCACTGAGCCACGATTATCACTCACACTTGGCTCACTCATGTTATTAAAGACAGTTTTGACTGAAATTCTTGCAGCATGCATGCCATCACAATCAATACAAACTTTGGTGAGTATGGACACTGGATTGAAAGTGTTATCAGAGGGGGGAAAGGGGAATAAAATCTTTAAAATTTGAAGAGCACTTGAAATATCAAGAGATTAACTTTTAAGATACAAGATACACAATACATATCTATTAAATGAGTAGGACAGAAATGAAAGAGGAGAACCAACAACAACAACAACAACAACAACAGAACACATCACATCACACCATCGTCATACAAATCGAAGCGAATGTTAAGGACGGACCATCAAGCAACTTTCAAAGCGTTGTGAAGCAAAGCAATGCAATGTAATGCGCTTGCTTAGTGGTCATAGTGTAGACAAATGGTAGGGTCGGTTGGTCAGCCATCCAGCCAGCCAGTCAGCCAGTAATAGCAAAAAAAAAAAAAATCAAAAAGGTGTGAAGAAGCAACTTGAATGCAAGCTGCTGATGAACCATGATTTTTTTTTTTTATAAGTTCCAGTTTTTTTGTGATTTTTGTTTTTTCTTAGAGGGCTTTTATATCGATTGGTGTTGGTGTTGATGGTAATGAAGATTTTCAAGATAAAAACACAAAAATTAAGATTGCGGTTACATACTTGCACATCCATACATACCGACACACATACACACGTACATATATGAGGCGATTTATATACACAAATTTTTGTGGTATGCGGTCCAGGGCGAAACTAATTTTCAATTATTTTTTGAAAATCATGTTCAATAATTAATATTTCCCTCTACGACAGACTGACTGACGGACTTACACATACACGGATAGAGTATGTGATAGAAAAAAAAAGAAGAAAGAAGAAGAGTCCATAATGGAATATTGAAAACAATTTTTGAAAGATTTTTGTTGCATTTTAATTGAAACGTATTAAAAAAGGCGTGAAAACGTTTGTTTCAAAATGTTAGAAAATTTATTTAAATTTCATGTCTTCTTTAGGATGTTATTGAAGCCGCAAACTCTATTAGCATTTCGTATTTTTGATAGAACTTATCATAATCATAATAGGATACTTTGGATGGCAATTTTTTTTAATTCGTTTTGTTAGGTTAGGTTAGGTTAGAGGACGTGCACCTGTCGGTCAAGACAAGCACAGTACCCGGAGGTCCAAATTGACCCATTGTACATTGTCCTAGGGGAGGAAGGAAAAGGAGGATATAGGAAAATAGGGAAGGGGAGGGAGATTCGTTTTGTTCGAAATATCTGAACTGGGGTTTGAAGCAGAGATCAACAATGAATCGTTTTTTTTGGCTACTCGTAAGCACTCATGAAATGTTGAATCTAAATGAGTCAACAATGAAATTTAACTACGTACTCTGATTCACTGATTCATACTCACTACAGAACGTTGATTTGTAAATACAGTTTGCAATGAGTATGAGTACAACGTTGCGATCAAACTCATACCATTCGAAATATGTTTGATTCCTACTCATTTAGATTTATAACTTTAGAAAAATACTTCTTATAATGTTTCTTATAAATGATTCGAGTGACTCAAATTATCAAAATTTACAGTCTTAGTTGCTGTTGGACATTTACAAAAAAAAAAAAAGGAAAAAGACATTTAATCAAAAAAGGGGAGATCAGCAAGCAGTTCAAACACACAACCTTCTAGTAAGTAAAGGGCTATCCATTGTATGGATATGGGGACTAGGATTCGACATCTATCAAACTAAGTTCTGAAACCAATTTTTTTTCTTTTCAGTTGAAAGTCTGACATTCACGAAAATGGATCAATTAACTATCACACAACATATAAAAATTATCAAAATCTACTACAAAAATGGTAATCCTGCCACAGCCATGTATCGGCAATTTTTCAAACAATATTTTCTTTAGTGATGAAGCACATTTCACACTCGGTGGGTATGTTAATAAACAAAATTGTTGTATTTGGGGGTTTGAGAATCCTCAAGTAATTGAAGCGAGGCCTATACATCCAGAAAAAGTCACTGTTTGGTGCGCTCTTTGGTCCGAAGGTGTGATTGGACTTTACTTCTTCGAAAACGACGATGGAACGACTGTCACCGGCATTTCGGAGCTTTATGGTCATATGATAAAAGACTTTTTTCTGCCTGTTATTGAAGAATAAGACTTGGAGAATATGTGGTTTCATGCCACATGGCACATAACTCCAGCAAATATGACTTTATTGCAAGAGACATTTCCTGTCCGCGTAATTTCTCGTCGTAGCGATATCAACAGGCCACCAAGATCATACGATTTGATACCATTAGACTCTTTTTTTGTGGGGCTACGCGAAAGACCGTGTTTATGTAGATAAACCCTCAACTCTTGAGCACTTAAAAACCAATATTCATCAAGTTATGGCTGAGGAGGTACCGCCCAATATGTGTCAAAAAGTGGTGGAAAATTACCTCAAAAGAATCAATGCTTGCAACACTTTGCGTGGAGGAGACAACTTAACACTTACATACGTATACACCTAGTAACGTTGATGACAACAAATAAATCAACTGTGACACAGGAAAGATGCGTTAGTACTGTGATTACGACTTTGGAAAATACATTTGGAGACTTTTTTCTGAACAGACTAACAAAAAAAGCTTTAAAAAGGATACTTAGTATGTATACACCAGATTTGCAACCGTGTAATACTGAAATAGCGTTAAGCGGTGTCTTACTGTACATACTTCAAACTTTGAGTATGAGTAGAGGTTCCATTCATGATATTCCATGATAAGTATGAATGCGTGTGTATAAATATTAGAAATTATGAGTATTCATCTTTCTGAATACTCATTCCTGATCTCTCCTCACTATAGTTTGAGAGTCTTTTACAAAAGTTAGTGGATCTCTGATAATATTTTGTTTTTGTTTTTTTGTTATTAATTTAAATATTTTAATATTTAAAATAATATTAATAAAGATACATAATAAATTAAATGTACAACAAGTTTATTTTTATTCGATGATATTGTCAAAAAAGTGGCACTACTCACTAATAACTTTATAATTTCGTAGACTAGACTCGAATCGAAAAAAAGGTCGAAAGCAACTCAAAGCCAAATAGCCAGCCAAATAGTCAAACTAGTAACAATAAATTATTTTTAATGTTATGCATTGACAACGACAAATGTTTTAATAACTAAGAGTTTCTGTTTTTTCAATATTTTTTGTTTTTTTTTTTTTGATTTTAGTTTTCAAAATATTTTTTTTGTTTTAAAGACATCGAAAGACAAACGGATTTAATTTTCATAATTTCACGCTTAGTTAGACGCCTTTTGCACGTTGAAATTTGTTTCGAAACAAATTTCAACACTCTTAAGTTTGTGGGAGAGAGGGGAAAAACGAGCGGGGGTGATTTTAGAATTTCATGTACTCAGAAATTTTCTTTGTTCTTTATTCGTATATACACAGAGTTGTATTTAATTTCATATTTTCTTTTATTTTTTGTTCCGCATAGAGAAGTTAACATCTTGACTGCCGCGGCAACTTTCGGAAAACTGGCCAATAACGACAATTTGATTTTTCACATTATGTTACTAAAAACTATTCTTAGATCGTAGATATCATCAAAATGCAAAAATTATGTTTTTTAGGAGAAAAAGTGGGTAAGAGATGACTCGTAGTTAGTCAACGGTGTTAATATAAAGCTCCCTTATTTAAAATATCTTTAATCTTTGTTGATTTTGTGTTTGAAATCAAAACATTAGCAAAAGTAAAATTTTAGCGCCAAACAATTAATTAAAAAAGGTTGAAAAAATAAAAAATATTAAAAAGAATATAATTTAAATAAGGTAAATATATTAAAAAATAATAACACATAAATATATAATATATTATAATAATAACAAATATAATATTCATATAATGTTCATGTCTTATGTTTGAACCTAAATCACAATGCCAAACAAAGTTGCAACGGGCAAAAACAAAAGAACGACGCAATAAAAGAAAACAAAATTTCTGAAACAAATTTTTACGTCCAAAAGCGAAAGAAATTTTAAAAGAAAATGCAAAAAAGTTTCTCACATTTGTTTCGAAACAAATTTCAACGTGCAAAAGGCGTCTTAGCAAAAAGTGTGAAATTACTGTTATACAATAAAATATGCCATCAAATAGAATATTTAAAAAAATCTTTTTCTTTTGTTTTATCCATTAATCTTGAATAAACAATTTTTTAATTATTAATAGTTTCATCTGTCTCTGGTCTGGTCTTTGGCCTGGTCATAAGTCCAGATGCGAATTTCAAATCAAAATTTTAATTTTTCCGTATTTTTCTTTTCTTAACTTTTTTTTTAGAATAGAATTTAGCAACAATTTTTCAAGATTAATTAATTAATTAATTAAGTTTATAAAAAAGAAGGGAATGTTCAAATATTTGTATTTACGTTTAAGTGAAAAAGGGCGTAACTAAAAAAAACGTTTTTATTTTCTAAAAAAAATTTAGAAATTTTCAAACATCAAATGAAATCTTTCTTTACAAGGCAGCTTGTGGAAAAGGGGATTGTTTGGCAAAAATTAATATTTTCATGGGGAACCGCTAGCTACACTGTGGTGCTGGTGCTCACAAAACGATACAAAGTTGGATTTAGTTCGACATTAGTAACGTTACTCTCTCCTATCTATCTTCAGACTTTTGATAAAATTGACTTTATAACGCCTGTACCTACATACAGCGTTACCGTTGAGCGGCTAAAGTCGCAATTTGACACTTTTTCAGCGACTTCGCCACTTTTTGTGCCCCCTTACTAAAATGAACTAAATCAGACACTTTTCAAAATTGTTGACCCTTTTTTCCCCCTTTTTTTAAAAAGTATTTTTTCTAGACTATAGACTAGACTGTAGACTAGATTATAAACTTGACTGTAGACTAGATAAAATAGATTAGACTATAGACTAGACTATATACAAGACTGTAGACTAGAGTATAGACTAGAGTCTAGACTAGACTATATACTAGACTATATTATATGCTAGTCTATAGACTAGATTATATACTAGACTATATACTAGGCTATACTCCAGACTACATACTAGATTATTCTAAAGTCTTTTGCGCCAGACGGAAAGGAAGGACCGGAGTCGCGTAATAATCGAATAAATTAAATAGTGCATACAATTTTCCCTTTAAGGCAGTTTTTAACTCGACAATAAATAAAGATGCCCAAGTTGCAAACTCATTGACTGACTACAAAGGCAAATATGTCGTTTTGTTCTTCTATCCTTTGGACTTTACTTTCGTTTGTCCCACTGAGATTATTGCTTTCTCCGATCGTGCTGCTGAATTCGGTAACATTGGCTGCGAAGTCGTCGCCTGCTCAACTGACAGCCAATACACTCACTTGGCCTGGATTAATACTCCACGCAAACAAGGTGGTTTGGGTGAGATGGACATTCCCTTGTTGGCCGACAAGTCAATGAAAATTGCTCGCGATTACGGTGTATTGGATGAAGATACCGGCGTTCCATTCCGTGGACTATTCATCATCGACAAAAACCAAAACTTGCGCCAAGTGACAATCAACGATTTGCCCGTCGGTCGTAACGTAGATGAAACTCTACGCTTGGTTCAGGCCTTTAAATTTACAGACGAACATGGTGAAGTCTGCCCAGCAAATTGGAAGCCCGGACAAAAGACCATGGTCGCCGATCCCAAGAAGGCTAAGGAATATTTTGCTGCCGCTTCGTAAATGCTGTTGCAATAATCGCGTCTATGATGAACAACATTTGCATTAACTAACTTAACTATAGACTAGACTGGAGACTAGACTTCTTTTCTTTTAAAAATTTTGCCCCTTTTTACTGCCAAAATACACTTTTTGTGCGACTTTTTCTTCAAAAATCCCCATTTTGTGCGACTTCTTAAAAATTTCCAGCGGTAACGCTGCCTACATAGTTTCAATAGGAGATTTCACTTAACATTTCAAAATAGTTTGATTTCATCAGCACTGGTAAAAAGAGTCCAATATTATATGCATTTCCCGCTTTCGTCCTGTTAAAACCTTACTTACCTACCTAGTTACTTTCTAAGACTCTTTAAAGTATCCAGGATTTTTTGTCTATAAATTAAAATAGAAATTGACTTTAAAATAATTGCAGAAAGGAAAAAATTTTTAAAAAATCGCAGGCAAAATATCGAACTAGTGTTCCAGTGTCTGCCTTTGAATATAAGGACATAGAACAATAGAACATATCGCTCCTTTACTGCAACATAGTCATAACTCAAAAAATTAAAAATTTTTAGTTACTTAAGCAAAACTGCTCTTTTAAACCTTCTGTACATGTTGAAAAAAAAATCAGTTTTATATCCCAAGCTGAACCGAAGTTATAGCAAAAAGTGTTTGCGGCAATTAGATCATAGGACTTATGTTTTGAAAACTTAAATCGCATTTTGCCAAGTTCAAGATTTTTTGAGATATGACTATATTGCAATAAAGGAGCGATATGATAGATTCAACAGTTTCAGACATTCTTGTGTACATAGTTTCGATAGGAGATTTCACTTTCCATTTCAAAATAGTTTGAATTCATCAGTACTAAGGTTTCTAAATTAAAGAATAAGGTGGCCTGTGCAACTTTGAAAGGTTTAAACGCAAGCTATCACTACGTTTTCCTAATTCCTAAAGTGTCTTTTAGGCCGAGGTAGTGGCTACAAATATTTGACCACTGCACAAGGAATATCCATCTATTAGCTCCGCTGTTTTACAGCTAAGCGGCAATTCTTTTAAATTTCTCTCAGTTGCAATTCATTTGACAGATTTTCGTGACAGTATTGTGTCCACTTAAGATGGTTTCCTGTGCACAAAGTCACCCTGTAGCTGGAGAAGACTCACTCGTACTCAATCAGACTCTAATTTCCGTTAAGCCTTCTATTAGGCAGAGATATTTATCAACTGTCGTTTTAAGCCTTACGTAATCTGAATGGGGTCGGAAGTGCACCACTATGTACCTAAAATGGTCTGTAGGAAGATGTCTGTCATTGTATTTATTCATTCACAAGCATGCGATGAGACTTTCCTTAGTTCAGCAAAGGTAGGGGAAGCATCGTTCACTTTATTTGTCAAATATCGTCTGTGGCTCACGTTTTTTCCATTATCGTAATAGATATCGGATTGATGACAACAGTCATTAAATTTTTTAACTGGTTTTCAGATTAATTTTTTGTGGAAGTTATTCTTTCACAACCAGCTCAAAGGGAGTTATCAACTGGTTGGGGTGTTTGCCCTATCATACTAGAGACGTTGTATATTTCAAATATGTTATGATGGCTGTTAGGCTGTTTTTAATTAAATCGGCATAAATCTGTAAATGTTCTAAACACCATATGTTGACAGTTTTAATGAATATTTCTTGGCCAAAAGCTGTTAGCCGTGCTATTTCAGAGCAATTAATTAAAAATTTTGTGATTATGATTAGCAAAAAAATACAGATGCGGATGACCTGTGTTGCTTTGGTTATTGTTTTCTTAAAACAATAAAAAAACAAATTGATTTCGTTTTAAGGCTCATTTAAATGCAAAAACAAAACAAACAAAAAAAAAATGTCTTTATTAGCCAAAAAAAAAAAAACAAAACGTAGAATAAGAATATGAATGTGATGAATTCATTAATTAATTATTAAATACGAGACAAAGTTATGTTACTTTAGAGTATCACAACAAATGTGACTAGAACTGTATGATGTCTGTATACATACGAATATAAGAGGATAGTTTTCAAGGTTTAAAGGACATTAACTACAGAAGAAGGGTTGTTTTCAACTTTCATAATGTCTGTTAATAATAATAATTTTTGTTGTTATTATTTACAATAGTTACGTGAATGATTATTATTATTTGTATACAATACACCTGACACCAATAACCCAAATACATACATTAAATGAAACCAAATTTTCAATGAATGTGTATATGAATGAATGAATGAATGTTTGATGAAATGAATCCAATTGTTGGTTACATGTGAACAAATGTTATCTGCTTCTGCTTCTGCTTGCTGCTGGTACTGCTATTGATTATAAGTCTTTAACAGACATGATCAAATCTGTATGTCTAGGCAGACAATGATGATGACAACAACAACAAAAAAATGTCAACACATGATGCCATTACATATAACAACCATAAGCTACTGCCGCTGCTGTTGCTACCAACAAAACCTTTTCAATAATTTAGAAAAATTTTTTATTATTTCGTAATTTTCTGACAACAATTGCTGCTGCTGCTGTTGCTTCTGCTTAATGTAGAAACAGTAACCAAGAAAAATCTGGTTTCTTCATTAAAGATTTACCATAAAAAGTGTCTCTTAGTTTAGACCACAAAAACATTTAAAAAAAAAAGGAATTTTTTCTTGCCACTGCACGTAAACAGATTTTGTGGCCCAGCATAGAGAGATATCCCGCCATGAATTTTTGATTTGAATCTTTTTGCTACTACTCTTGTGTCACCGCAAATTATTAAGGGCGGCGGTTGCTATAAAATCCGTTTAATCAATCCGTCTGTTAGCCAATACACTGTACTACTGCTTGCCACATTTTTAGATCCTTTTGCTCAAATCAAAGCTTGTAAAAATGTTGCATGTTCGTTCGGTTTTTATTGCTCTTGAAATTGTGGTTAGCCAACATCAGGAATTATTGCACGCACTTCCAACTATCCTTTCTAACCATCATCATCATCAGGTAGGTACGTACCCCTATCCTATTAAACTGGCATCTGATGACTGTTGAACGAACCTACCTATCTTCCTTCATTCATTCCAGTAAAGTAGTAAAAAGCAAATATTGTTTTTGTGGTCGTCTTCTTCATTCTGCAATTCAGTAGCTTAACAAATTTGCAATGTGTGGTGTTTAAAACCAAAATCGTAGAGGATAATCTACGCAATAAATGACAACGATTTTGCAACATGGATATCATTAAATGTAACGCACATTATTTAACTGACATTCGGGAGAAAAATACACAAGAAATGCAATAATTTTTTAAACATAGAGGGGGGTTATACATTAAGATACTTGCTTCGTTTATTTTCCCTGTCTTGAAAGAAGTGGCCAGTAGCCATCACAGGCAGTAAGGGTCTTGAATCCAGATCAATTATGCCAGAATACAGTATTTCAATTAGCAGCACACTGTGGATGATAGGCAGACGTCGGCACCAATGTCCTCTGGAGGCCGAACATCTTCGGCTTTTTACACACTTAAGACACAAACATCAAGAAAGTTCGTTAAAAAGAGCGTAAAAATGCATTCAGTTGCTTGTCAGCTTTCAGTGAAGCAGGTTCTTGCCGCCTCTTTTTGTATATCATTTATACACCCAAAGAAAAATTTAATTATAGTGTGAAGAAAAACTGGGAAACAGAATTTTTTTTGCTCTAAGTATATTGAATTTCAGGCACCTGCAATATGTAATGATGACTTAGCTACAAATCAATAAAAACTTGTGCAAAAACTACCAATGGTATCATCATTGAATTAATAATTACTAACAATTTTCCTCTGGTTTAACACATGCTTCTCACAAATATACAAAAATTTTCATCATGTTAACTGTGTGTGTCGCCGTGGTCTAGTGGGTAGTGTGTTGGCTTATTAGACAAAAGGCCCGGGTTCGAATCCCAGGTCAGACATCAAAACGAAAAATATTTCTTCGGCGACTTCCTCTCAGCAGATTTCTGGCAAAGACTGTGAGAGTAAAAATTGCCATGAAAAGCTTCTCAAAAATCTGTCGTTCGGAGTCGACTTTAAACTGTAGGTCCCGCCACTTATGTTTAAAATTAACGCACACAACATAAGTGGTGTAAGAAGCTAGGTCGTAATCCTGACTGAAGGGTTGTAATGGCCAACTATGTATGTATGTATCTGTGTGTCGACGCCTGATGATAGGCATATGTGTGTTTGTGGCAAGCTGATTGAAATTACTTCCCTGTCAACCGTAGTCTTGATGCACAAATGTTTAAGTAAAGTTTAAATGCAGGCTCGTACATAACATATATAATTGGTCACTACAATCCTTCTGTCAGGATTACGACCTTGCTTCTTTCACCACTTATGTAGTGTGGGAGTTAAATTTCTACATGAGCGACAGTAGCTACAGTTTATAGTCGATTCCGAACGATAGATTTTTGAGAAACTCTTTCATGGCAATTTTATTTTAACACTCAGAGTTTTTGCTAGAAATGTGCTGAGAGGAAGTCGTCGAAGAAATATTTTTTTCATATTTTCGTATTGATGTCTGACCTGGGGTTTGAACCGGGCTCTACGTCTAATAAGCCGACACACTATCTACTAGACTACGGCAATATTCGCGTATTCATGTTGCAGGCAACGTAGTGTTACAAAATTCAAAAGTTGGAAATATTAACCGCGTCCAGACTATTCCCGACTATTTTTATAAAACGTGTAAATGATTTTGCCCTCTGCAATCATGGGAGTTGAATTCAAATTAAGCCTCTACGTTTGGTGACTTTAACTCCCCACAAATTAACGCTAAGATTTAAACAATGTTTAGCTCTTAAGCCAAATCGAAATTTTTAAACATCTGTTTCAAAAGATATTACAAAGAAAATGGTGATAAATTTATCGATAGTAAATTGCAAACGTATTTATCGACAGAGGTACAGAGACACAGAGAACTAGAGAGGGAGAATGCTTATAAAAAACAATGAAAAAAAGAAGGAATCAAAAGCTTAAATATTTTTTATGGCATTTAAGAAGAAGACTTTGTAACAAATACTGGATTTATCCTCTCTTAAAGTGGTATTAATAACCCCAACTCCTTCAACCTCTCCCCCCTCCACTCATTTAACGATTTAAAGGATAGGAAAATATGTTGTTTAACACTAGCAGGGTAAGGGAATTCATAACTTATGTTCAGTTGTAGGCTAAATAGTCGCATTCGCATTCGCATTTATCACGTTTAGAGACTCGAATAATAAAAAAAAAGATTTTCATTTACAAACCTGCCTCTGCACTCATGGTACAGAACTACATGAGACTGTAACAGCGTAGCATCTAAACAGGGTTGTAATGCTGGCGTATTAAAAGTGTTTCCCAAAAGGGGTGCCTGCTTAAGGTTTATTGATGTTTGGGTGGTTGGTTGCATTTCAACGCATGTTGTTAATATGTTGAGTTTGTGGTTCTCTTTGTTTTTGTAATAATCCATAAGATACTTAATGTTTTTTATGTATTTATTACGACTATTATTGCTGTGGCCACAAATTAGATACACTGTCTCACACTTGTTTTTTTTGTTCTTTTAGAAGGTTTTTGGTTGATGTTGACGATAGTAATGATGGTGATGATATTCATATAATTTATCATATCATAGATTTCAAACAATAAATAAAAGAAAAAAATACAGAAAATGAAAATAAATAAATTGCTTATAACGAGTTCAAATAACACTCTCATAAATCATAAGTTGTTTCCATGGAAATATGAAATTTGAATTCGAAAACGAGATACTCTTATTGAATTATCCACACAATATTTAGTAACTGGTAAAAAAGAGTCCAATATTATATGCATTTCCAGATGGATATTTATTTTTTTTACAATTATACGAGGCTACATTCAAAATTATTAAGAGGAAAATATAGAATTGCAAAACAAAAAAAGAAAACCATTGAAAAGTATGGTTGATGTGAACTGGAATAAAGGAAAGAGAAAAGAAAGAAGTGTAAAAAATGTACGCTAGAGGTAGAGAAGATTACCCTCATCTGGGTAACAATCTTGTCGCGATGTGGGGGCTTAAGTGTATTTAGATTGTCTCTGTGACCCAGAGTGAGTTGATGTGCATGACTAAAGGTTATATTGTGTTTATCTGCTTCGGATCGATGTCATGCTTGATCTTTTTTTTTGAACTATCGGATCACGTATAAATTCTTTCATACCCCTTGGAATGAACCCCCCCCTTTTGTGTTTTCTATGGACCATTCCTTCATGTTCCTTAAATTGACTGTCCTGAACAGGTGGCTGTAGCTTTCTGGATCTAATTGTGTATGCACTGTAGCATCGATACGAAACCCGCAGTGAGAACGGCTCTAGGCTAGGGCTACAACCGCTTCCGTCCTGTTAAAACCATACTTACCTACCTAGTTACTTTCTAAGACTCCAGGATTTTTTGTCTATAAATTAAAATAGCAATTGTCTTTAAAATAATTGCAGAGAGGAAAAAAATTGTAGAAACTCGCAGGCAAAATCTTGAACTAGTGTTCCAATATCTACCTCTGAATATAAGGACATAGAACATATGATAGATTCAACAGTTTCAGATTTTCTTGTGGCCCACGAACTAGTTTCTGCTCTGAAGTATTGCGGTACAATTTTTGGAATATTTTTAATACAGGAAAGAAGTCAATCATATCTGGAGGAATAGTCGTAACATTTAACGTTGCAAGCACACATACATAATTGGTCATTAGAACCTTTTTGTCAGGATTACGCCCTAGTTTCTCACACCACTTACATATGTTGTGTATGTAACTTTTATACATGAGTGGCGGGGCCTACAGTTTAAAACCGATTCCGAACGACAGATTTTTGAGAAGCTTTTCATAGCAATTTTATTTTAAAGCTCAGAGTTTTTCCAGAAATCTGTTGAAAGGAAGGTGCCGAAGAGATATTGTTTCATATTTAATGTCTAATATGCCAACACATTAACTACTACACTACGGCAACATCATTCATATCTCAAAAAAACTTGAACTTGGCAAAATGCGATTTAAGTTTTCAAGACATAAGTCCTATGATCTAATTGCCGCAAACACTTTTTGCTATAACTTCGGTTCAGCTTGGGATATAAAACTGATTTTTTTTCAATATATACAGAAGGTCTAAAATAGCAGTTTTGCTTAAGTAACTACAAATTTTTAATTTTTTGAGATATGACTATGTTGCAATAAAGGAGCGATATGTGTTGTTAAGTATGGATAAGTATGATGAGTAGTTCAAGTAGAAGTCGCCGTGGTCTAGTTGGTAGTGTGTTGGCTTATTAGACGAAAGACCCGGGTTTGTATCCCAGGTCAGACATCTAAACGGAAAATATTTCTTCGGCGACTTCTCTCAGTGATTTCTGGCAAAGACGCGAGAGTAAAAATTGCCAGTGAAAGCTTCTCAAAAATCTGTCGTTCGAGTCGACTTAAACTTAGGTCCCGCCACTGTATTATAAGAATTAACGCACACCAACATAAGTGTGTGAGAGCTATGTTCGTATCACGACTAAAGTTTAATGGCATTATGTATGTATGTATGTAGTTTCAAACTTTGAGAATGAGTAGAATTTTCATCCATGATATTCCATGATAAGTATGAATGCGTATCAGAACTGATTCTACTACTGATTCGATTCTACTTATATTTTTGAGTACTAGACTACGGAGACTCTCTTACTACGTTAACATTTATTAAATTTATTTTGGTGTTTTTTTTTTTTGGTGGAAAACGGATAATTTTGAAATTCCTTACGCATGTGCTTACTTAGTTACCACTATTTATCTTCAGAATTTTTTTTCTTGTCCACCAGGTACTCTATGAATTTTTGATAATAAAGAAGCATCATTAATTTATTAATATTTTGATCTTCTTTACATTTTTCTTTAAATATTTTGTTTTTCTTCTTTCCCCAACTCTATCGTCATTCTGTAGATTTTATTGTCAAATGTAAACAAAAACAATGGGACGGGATCAGTTGGTCTCACACTGTATTTTATTACAAAATTATTAATAATAATAAAAACAAAAACAAAAAAAAAACCTTAAACAACTATAATAAAAACAAAAAAATTAATAATAATAAAAGAAAAGAAAAGATGAAAAAAAAAACAAACAAACAAACAAACACGTTTAAAGATTAAGAAAAAACGAAAAATATTGTATTTAAACATTTGACAACTAAATATTCACACCTGTTTCCAATAAAAACAATAAAAAAAATAACAAATCTTTTCTTTTCTTTTCTTAACTATTTTTTCTTATTTTGTAAATAATATTGTCTGCTGCGGCCGAATGCTTAGTATAAGCCTGGCTTGTTTAAACAATGAATGAAAATATTTTAAAAAAGGGTCTCTGAATAGGCTCGATATTGTATTTTGTTTTTTTGTTGTTTTTGTTGTTTCATTCTCGTTTATTTTCATTTGTAATCATAATATGTTTACTAATGTCTCCTGTATGTGTTAAATCGTTAATTTATGATTTAATATTTTATATCTGATTTTGACTGTTTTATTGTTGTTGTTGTTGTTGTTTTCTATGATTGTGTAAATAGTTCCCCTCAACCATCATCATCATTCGAACTCAGTTACACTCACCATACACCATACTCTGACACCATCACACCTACACCATACCACACCACACCAATCAATTATTTAAATTTTTTAATAACGAAACAAAAAACAACAAAAAAAAAACATCGATAAAAATACAAGAGAAACAGAAAGAGAAAGAGTAAAAAAATAGAAAATAGAAGTAAGAAGAAGAAATCGAATGTAACGAACAATATATATGAAACAACAATTTAAAAAATGTCAAAATAGCGGGACATCTCAGCTTATGCGAGTGAATGAGTATCAATCGTGTTATAAAAATAAAAAATTCGAAATCATGCAATACTACCCACACTCTTTAAACGGCCGTAAAATTTTGTCTGGGAACTAATTCAACAGGTGAGAGGCTTAATCGTTGAAATTTTCAAAACTATTGTTCTCAATTTTCTTATTTTTTTAATAAAGAAAACATCAGGCATTCATAAGTTGTAATAAGACAACAAAGAACATGGACAAGTTTTGCTACTTAAGTAGTAAAATAATGAAGACAGTAGGCCGCTTTATGGAAGATCACATAAACTCTGCACAGCACATATGTATTAGGACTATTGGTAAACAAGTTTGCTATGATCGAATGGAACTAAGCAATGGGCCTAACACCGTCTATACGATTTTCAAATCAACTCTGTGCTACGAGGTCAAGGTTTAGAGACTTACTAACCTTAGCTGGATAACACCAGACATGTTGGCGAAATAAATGCTTGCGAACGTGAACAATGAGAGCCCACTTTCGATCCTGGTTTTCTGACAGTAACACTGGATAGACCTAGGCTTACATTTCTCAGGGAACGCCATCCAAGTATTTTCTGCCTACAAAATGAGATGTGGAACCTTTTCGGAACAACTTGATTGACCTTTACACAATTATTTCCAGCTGAAATAATGGCTATAAAGACAACATAGTAAGAGAGAATTGAATAGTGTTAGAGACATATCTACTGATAGTAAAGCGATCAATACATATTCAAGATTAATCAAGAACCCCGGGTATCTCTGGCGGAGACAGGGAAACACTCTTTGATTACCGTGATATGGGTTTTAGGATGCTATGAAGCTACCAATAAAACTGATGCACTCGCATAGTCGCCGTGGTCTAGTGGGTAGTGTGTTGGCTTATTAGACAAAAGGCCCGGGTTCGAATCCCAGGTCAGATATCAAAACGAAAAATATTTCTTCGGCGACTTCCTCTCAGCAGATTTCTGGCAAAGACTCTGATAGAAAAAATTGCCATGAAAAGCTTCTCAAAAATCTGTCGTTCGCAGTCGACTTTAAACCGTAGGTCCCGCCACTCATGTATAAAATTAACGCACACAACATAAGTGGTGTGAGAAGCTAGATCGTAATCCTGACTGAATGGTTGTAATGGCCAATTATGTATGTATGTACTCGCATAGGTTGTAGATTAAACTGAATTTGTGTACAAAACATTTTTATTCCTCTGAAGAGGAGAACACAATAAGAGATAGGCTTAGTACGTAGGCTCTAGCGAAGCTAAATCGTGAACGCTTATATTGCATTTACAAAGGAAAAATGCAAAAATGAACCCATTTGTATCAAGATTTGCTGTAAATCCAAGCAGGCTCAAACTTGGGAACCTCAGAGCAATTAAAATGGGACATCGGCACATGGGAATACCCACCAACAGTTTATTCAGAAGCTGTAATGATAAGGAGCAAGAGGGCCTGAGACAAAGGTGCTTGGGCACCTGGAAATTATTGACCTGAATATAGAATCAAGGTTTTCATAAAACTATCAGTATGATTTAGAAATGCCAGCAACTAGGATTCATAGTTAAATAACGAAATAGATACTGACTAATCAATTGAAATTAGTGTATGTAAGGTCGCCGTGATCGAGTAGGTAGTATGTTGGCTTATTAGACGTTCAAACCCCAAATCAGACGTCAAAACGAAAATATGAAATAATATCTCTTCGTCACCTTCCTTTCAACAAATTTCTGCAATAAAATCTGAGCGTTAAAACAAAAATTGCCATGAAAACCATCAAAAATCTATCCTTCGGAATCGGCTTTAAACCGTAGGTCCCGCCACTCATGTATAAAATTATCGAAGACAACATGAGTGGTGTGAGAAGGTAGGTCGTAATTCTGACTGAAGGGTTTTAATGACCAACTAGGTAGGCAAGGTAGTCCACTCTTGACTAATTTACTGGTTTAATCGTCTTACTTATTGAGAAACATGCAAATAAACTGGTGGAACTTCAAAAATCTGCAGCAATCATGTTTTTTCTTCCATTTCGACACACGTTCATCAATGTGTCGAGTATATATGTAACAGGTTTTGAATTACAGGCGACATAATAGAATGCAGATTGCGATTTGATTAAAGCTTCAGATTGTATAAAGCTTACATATGTAAGCGAATGATTCATTGCGCTTATGATGCTCTATTAAACCCATGATTGGTTGGTTGGAATTCATGATGATACACTGATACAGTGAAACGAGTAAGAAACCGCCATTATTTCTACTCATGATTCTGACTGACTGACTGTCAAGAGCAATTAAAATCAAACTTTAGCGATTCATAAGCATACACCTAAACGCTTAAATGTGTACCTTTCAAGCTTAAATAATGTACCTGAGCACCATACAGACATACATACATACACACAATGAACATCAGCGGTAATGACCAGTAAGAGAACAAAAAATAATGATTATGATGATTGACGCCTTTAAAGAACGAAGAGTAGTGTAGAAAAACAACAACAAAAACAACAACAAAAAAAGGGAAAGAATCAAAGCTTACATGTGTATAATGGCTTACTAATGGTTGTTCAGGTGATAATCAAGATGTTTTCTTAATTCTTTACTTTGTGTGTGTGTGTTGTTGTTGTTGTATATTAAGCCGGCACTATAAGCCAACAACGTCAAGTCAAGTCAAGTCACAATGGTTTATGTGGCTGTAAAGTAGATGAAGTGGTATTTTAGGTGTCCGCAATAGTGTGAGTGACATGTTGAAGTGTGACCGTTAATGAGCAATTACAGAAACATAAAGTTTGTTGCTTAAGTCTTTCGTTTTAATACACCCGCCGCCTTAATAAATGAATTAAACGGACGGCATTTCGTTTAATCTTGCGACAGTAGTCAACAAGACGCCAAATTTAATTTTTTTTATTGTAATTTTAAAAAATTTTCTTTCAAAAAAATAAAACGAAAATAATTAAAGTCCACTCAAGTACTTTTCACATAATTTTAGTTCCGTCTAAGTTTACCTATTTAATAGGAATTTTTGTTTGTTAACAACTTATTAAGAAAAAAAGAAGGTTTTAGGTGTGTTATAAAGCCGCTTAGTTTGTTCTTAGGTTTCTTTTTCTCAAATGATTTTAGCAGTTATTGTCATACATTTTTGCACTGAATTTCATCTGTTATTGTGATCTTTTTTATTTTTATTTTTTTGTCGCAATTAATTTGTAATTCTGTGTCAAATATTTCAAAGAACACAGAGAAAGTAAATTGAGATATTAAAGAATAAATGAGTGAATAGTATAATGCCACTAATAAGCTTAGCTATGCCTCGCAATTTAACCAAAAAAAAAAAATCATGATGACAAGTAAAAATACTTTTGAAAACATTCTTGACCCAGTTTTCTCAAAATGTAAGCTGCTCCAGTTAAATGTGGAACTTCTTCACTTAAATATTGCACGTTTTGTTTTGTCTTAAATGTCATTTATAAATTACATTCATTTGAATTTAAATCGCATAAACATAATTTCCGTTAACATTAATTGATTTCTGAAACTGTTTATTAATACGATAAAGACTTTCACTTGATGATGGCTAATATATGTAGATATTCTAATAACTGATCCCGCCAACACATTAGTGTGTGATAAATTTTACAAAATTTGAAAAATTTTTATCGATTTGCCTGACACATAAAATAATCGTAAATAAATTTTAAAAAATTCATCAAAACTGTAAACGAACTGTAAAAGTAAAAGTGTACGGCATAGAATTTAAATATTAATTTTCAAAATTTCATTTCATATTTTATCAATATTCATAAGAGCAGTTATTGAACTTGAATGTAAAAGATTTTTAGTTTTGTTTTTACAAAAATATTTGAATATTCAAGAATATTAACAGAGGCGTCGGATAACTTCAATTTTAGAGAGGGACAATGTTAAACAATTTCGATGTTGTAAAAGGTCAGACATCAAAACGAAAAATATTTCTTCGGCGAATTCCTCCCAGCAGATTTTTGGCAAAGACTCTGAGAGTAAAAATTGCCATGAAAAGCTTCTCAAAAATCTGTCGTTCGGAATCGACTTTAAAACTGTAGGTCCCGCCAATCATGTAAAAATTAACGCACACAACATAAGTGGTGTGCGAAGCTAAATCGTAATCCTGACTGAAGGAAAGGAAACGAGAAGTCGCCGTAGTCTAGTAGGTAACGTGTTGGATTATTAGACGTAAGGTCTACACTAAACCAAAACCTATAGAACCTATAGGTTCAAATCCCAGGTCAGACATCAAAATGAAAATGTCAAAAAATATTTCTTTGGTGACTTTCTCTCTCTTTCGGAATCGACTATAAACTGTAACTAATGCCAATCATATAGAAAATTATCGCATACAACCTAAGTGGTGTGATAAGCTAAGTCGTAATCCTGACTAAAGGGTTGTAATGATCAATTAGCTTTGATAAAATTTCTAAAATTTTGCTAAATTAATAAAATTATTTCAATAAATTAAGATGGGAGTTACTATTTTACAACCGTAGCAAATACCTGATGGCAAGAGTGGTAACGAAACGATTGCTTGCTTTGGGAGTGCACACCGGCCAATTTTTGGTGGACTGTGAAACATGGTCCTTCGAAAGCAGTACATGATTCCAAATATCCAGTGACAACATTTTCGATTTTCGACTGGCAAACAAATTTCTCTTGTGGCTGATAATCTTTTCGATTTGCTAATGCTTAAAATGACATCGGTGTACACCTGTAAGAAAAATTGAATTGAAGGGAGCCCGATTTGAATATGGTGACTTTCTCATCAAGTTGAGTTCAGTGATTCTGATGGAAAACTTCAAAGGAATTTCAATTGAAATTGAGTACCGCTTGAGTGGTGCTGTCCTTCTGTTGGAAAATGATACGTGAAGTGTTGGAGAGTTTTCTTGGTGTTACTGTGACCAAAAATTATCCAGCCTATTTTACACCTGTCGTCAATACTATGGGCCAGCAACAATTGCTTCCAAAACAGCCTATCGATAGCATCAATTAATATTTGGAACATTTTACCAACTATCGCAGGCAAAACCACATTACGAATAGCTAATTGCAAATGACAGGGAATAATTCTGGTTTTCTTGTTATCACGAGCAACATTGCCAGCCAATTCAAGAACTTCAGCAGCCAAATATACCATAACGGCTGCTAAATACATCGGCACCAACACCTTCAATATAATTGTCTTTACGCAACAAACGATGCATACGACCGACGGGGAATTGCAAACCAGCACGATTTAAATGGGACTTTGCCACCTTAACCACGACGCGACATTATGTATAGCAACATTAAATGTTGCACCTATTTCTGTATGAAAAATAATGCCAAATATTGTTGCTTCTATAATTCTTTTTCAGTTTTTTTTTTGGTATTTGAAAATTTTAAAAAAATATTTCATTTAAATAATGTTAAAAAAAAAATCATATTTTGAAAGCCATTCAAATGGAAATGGAAAGAGAAGAGTGAAGACAAAATATAAGTGAAGACGAAATATGTTTTTTCAAAACAATCAAAAAAAAAAAGTAACAGAAAACATCAATAAAAAAAAGCTGCTGAAATATGATCTAGAAATACCAGCAATTAATTAAAACAACAATAAACAACAACAAAAAATTACCATAACATTATAGAAATTAACATGTTACAATAACAAATACAACACATTGTAAAATAACAACAAATTATGAACAAGTTTGTTTACAGTTTGTACGTGTAACATGTTTTACAATCGGACTGACGATCGTCACATTATTTATGGCAAATGATTTCAATTTTCACAGGTTAACACAGGCCGACAATCGTTTCTTTTCGTTTCGTTTCCTTTCTTTTCGGATTGACTCCCATTGGCACAATAAATCACTTTAACGGATTTTTTCTTTACGAATTACTTTTCCCTTTTGGGTTTTTGGTCAACTCTTCTCTTCTATTGACAACAAAAGTTCCGCAGGCAAACGGTTTTCTCTCTTATCACCTGCCTAATGATGAGTCCAGAGTGTCGGTGACAGCTTCATATGGTCATCACAACATCTAAGCATTTGAGCCCCGATTTGAAAAACAAATTCATGTTACAGAGATAGAGAGCGAGAAAATTAATATCGTAACATTAAATTGCTGGATAGATGCATACATTGATGGTGGAAGGGGGGGGGGGGGTTTCAATGAAAAATCTACAATTCGGGGTAATTTATGATCATGTTTTGGTTGGCATGTTCACTCATACGCGTTCTTGTTCTATTACTACTTATAAGAAAACCTTTTTAAATGAAAAATAAGAAAAGAAATGACGAAGAAACTGATAAAAACCTCAAGATACAATTTATTTGTTTTCATTTCTTCTTCTTCTTCTTTTTTTTTTGTCTTTTCGGAGGGAATGTAAAATATCTTCATTACCTTAGTATCCATATGTCGGGTGTGTATGTGTATATTCAGTTAATTCCTACACTATTTTACATGCATGTGTACAGAGGTGATAAATGCTTATGGTCGGTCATATGAGTCATTTTACATTGATTAACGCATACATATAATATGAGCTAGCTAGAGTAAGAAGCTAGCTTGTAATAGTAATTACTGAATGCTAATTGATTGGATGTATGTTTGCCTTATCCATATGTATTGTAGGAATTTCCTTGGATTAGAAAGGTGGAGAGGCCTTTTTATGCAAATGTCCGGATCTATGGAAGACTAAAGAGTTCGCCAAATAACTTTTCTTTTTGAATATGCTTTAAAACAAAAAATCTTCTGAGAATTTTCTTAAATTTCTTTTTTTATTTGAAAGTACAATCCTTCCGGTTAATAATGGAAAATAATTTCCTTCAAATGGCTGCCTCGACTGGCCATGCAGTAGCCTACACGATCGGTCCAATTTTTAAGCACATTGTCGATTGTGTGCAGTTGTATTTCACCAATGGCTTCACGAATATTGTCCTTTAAAGCGTCAATTGTCTCTGGCTTGACGGCACCCCACAAATAATAGTCCAACGGAGTCAAATCGCAGCTCCGAGGTGGCCTAACGATATCAGCTCTGCGATATGATAATGCGATAATGCGATCTTCAAAAACAGGGCGCAAAACATCGAGTGTTGCTTCGATTGTGTGGCACTTAGCGCCGTCCTGTTGAAACCGAATGTTGCCTCCTATTCAATTTTTGTGAACAGAAATTCGTTTAACATGGCTCGATAACGGTTGTCATTGACTGTAATGGCCACTCCTAGCTTATTTTCGAAGAAAAATGGCCCAATTATGCTTCTGGACCAAAATCCGCAGCAAACAGTGACTCGTTTTGGGTGCGTTTGGATTTTCTGTGCCTTAAATGCGCCAATTTTGCTTGTGTACAGGCCCGCCAAGATCAAAATGAGCTTCATCCGAAATAATTATCTTTTTTTGCCAAAATCGGCATCTTCTGTAAGTCGATCGCAGGCTCATTTAGCGAAGCGTAAACGCATTGGATGGAACCATATTCGTTCAGCGGTAGGATAAAACTAACTATCTGTCAAATCAGGCATGAGCTAAGTATTGCCATTCACGACATAAGCACTAGTTGAAAAAAAAACGTTAGATGGCGGACCCAATAGTAATTTCCTTGGATAAGAAAGAAGAAGAATTGCTTGACTCCTTTTTATGTAAATGTCTGGATCTATGGAAGACTATATTAAAAGATTTCGATGGCGATAATTCTTAAAAACATAGCTCTCTATGAAATGTGTCGATGATTTCCCTAACCGAACCAAAAGTGAGCTGTAAGAGCTCCTCAACGACGTAGACGTTGTGCAGCGTATTAATATCCAGCGGCTTTGCTGGCTCGCCCTTCTCGTTCGAATGGTGGAAGGTGCTCAGGCGAAACGGGTATTTGCAGAAATCGGTGAAGATGACGGCCTTGTTTGCGTTGAAAGGACCAAATCGAGGAAGCTCAATCATCAATTGGTGTGACCAACTGGAGTAGGCGGGCAAGAATCAGAGACGCCTGGAAGAATATTTTAAGGCAGGCCGAAATCCTTTTAGCGGGATGCTAATGGCCAAGCTTTGTTAATGTTTAATGGCTAGCTTTGTTGTAAGTTCTTGAATTTGGAAAAACTGTTTACAATGTGAACTGACTCTTAAAAGCGGTTGTAAAAAAAAGAGAGAAAGAGGGAAGACACTAATGACACGTTAATAAATCATTTGAAAGGTGAGACATTAAGTGCAGCTATGCCACCTTTCGGTATCTTTACAATGGGGAGGCTGGCTGTTAACTCAATAACATCGAAGGAATTTGAAAAAAATCTTGTACTAAAAACACATTTGGATAGTCAAGAAAATAATGGACAGACAGACAGACAGACAGATAGATAGTGAGTTAGTAAGATATTCAATATTTTTTAAAACCGTTATACAATATGTATATATTTCCTACGTCGGTCAATGGTGGTATTATGGTAAGCGAACGTTTGTTTATGTGTGTAGTAAGCATGTACGTACGTATGTCTACCAAATTAATATGCAAATCAATGTGTCTTCTGTGTGTGCGTATGTTTTTGGTTTCTTGAAAACCCTAATTTTTTCTTTTTCTTTAGAAGCCGTAAAGAAGTGAAAAATTAACCTTGTCTTCTTGCTTTCTTGATGCTTTGATCAGGTCATCCTATTGAAATGTCAACCTGAAATTAATAGAAAATTTTTTTGTTTTGTTACGGGGCTTATGAAAATTTATTAAAAAAAAAAACAACAAACAAAACCATGTTCCGCTCACTTTTCAACGCGTGCCCTCCTCTTCGGCTTCTTCTTCTTCTACTGGGCTGCTTAAAACAATACCTGCGCTGAAATTGAATTCGTTTGTGATAGGGAAAAGTGGCTCTTAATGTAACTGTTAATGTGGCTTAAAAAACACACAAACACACACACACACCCTGACACACATAGCTAGTCAGTAGTGATAGGCTAGTAATGTTTTGATAGTTTTGTGGCGAGAGTGAGTGATATCGCGTGCTGGAATCACTGATTTTTAGTTTTGAAAATTTCAATTTTTTTTTTTTCAGTTTAGTACTGGAAGGGGTTTTAAATTTTTCTTTTTTTTTTGTTGGTGGTATCGCTTGGTTAGGCTGAAACCTAATTTTTAGTTTTTTTTTTGTTTGTAATGATAGACGGAAAGACGGAACTGATTAATATTAGTTGACAACACAGGTATTATAATTATGTTAGACATGCATTTCACATTGTTGTTGTTACATATTTTCTATGTTTTCTAAAATGAAATGAAAATTAAACAAAGTATTCTATTTGGTAGAAGAGTATCATCACCATCATCATCATCACATTATCATGCAACAGGTTGTGTAGGTTGTAACTTTTTAAAGTTCTTTCGTGTCGTTCATGCGTCAAACGTGAATAATTTTTGAAGCGTAAAACCTGATGACATGAAAGGAACTCTTGATTATTTGCTGCTGCTTGTTTTGCGTTTTTTCTTGTTAATATTTTAATAACATTTAAAAATATTTCAAATTTTTTGAAATTCTTTAAAAAAAAAATAAAAATTTAAGCAAAAAATTTTGTGCAGAAAGTTTTGGTTACTTCTTGGCCAAAGGTCATGTGAATAAGTAGAACTGTAGACTGAATACGATGTCTACGTTCTAGTAAATATTATGCTGGCTTATAAGACATGAAATCGTACTTTAAATTCTAGGTCAGATATCACGAACGAAATATGAGAAATATTTCTTCCGAATCTTCCTCTCAGCAGCCTTCAAATCGATTGGTTCGGGTTTGATTTTAAATTATAGGCCCTTATTCAAATACCTTAGAATGATCCCTTGGCACAAAAGTATACATTTTTATTCTTAAACGTTCTGCTACAATGTTATCCTGGTACTTTTCCTTCAGCCATGTGGTTGGTGCTTCTTTAAAATTTTCCCATTACCATTTTCCCATTTCCATTTTCCTTTAACGAATATTCAATTTAATGTCGTGCTTTTGCAGTTTTTTTTTTGTGAAAATATTTTAAGCTTATCAAGGAGGCCATTATATGATTAATAATTCTTTTAAATTACTTCCCTTTCCGTTTCAAACAAGAATGTGAATGTGACATCAAGTAATGAAAATAATCAGAACACTTCACCTCGATATCCAGGTGCAGAAGTGACGGTTATTGATTCGAATCGAAACCCTTCTGACAATTTTAAGACATAAATTACAGAGGCTATGATGATGATGATGATGGTGTGGTAGCAAATGACTTTCTTAAAGGTGTGCAGCATCATCTTCATAGTGGCAATGATTTCCTTATGAACCATGTTTCTCAATTGGCACCCCCATTCCCCCCATTTAGAATTTCAATTTTTTTTCAGGCTCATATTTTAAAGGAAACATTTGAAATTTCTTTTCTTTTCTTTTGCAGATAAATTTTGGTTTTAAAATGTTGGCCTAAAACTCTGAACATATTCTTAACCCTTTCTAAAAAAAAACGATAAAAAGATGGAGATTAGTGGGAAGGTTAGCAGGAATATAATCGATAACAACATTTCAATAAATTTCCATTATTACACTCACACACGGCATCTGGCTGAAAGGCTAACATTGTTACGTGGGTAGACAGAAAGAGAGAGAGAGAGAGGGGAGATATAAATCTGAGTGTGTATTCAGTTACAGTCAGTAGAACGAATTGCTTGAAAAATATGTTGCGCGATGAAAAAAAAAGTACGAAAATTATTTAAACCATACGAGAGGATTTTAAAGCCATTAAATAATATTTTCTGTTTTGTTATTTGGAATTTTAAGGCATTCTTTTGAAATGATTTTAAGTGGCGCTTATTTTTACTTTACTTTATTTGAATGGTATTTAGAGGAGTAACTTTTGAATAGTAACTAGTCCTCTGAACGATTACTGTACAGTGGTCGGCACATATATTTTGACAAAGTATAGTGAAAAATTGTTTTATTGTTTTTTAATATTGAAATTCCTATAACACCATAGTTATTATAATATTTTCTTTACACTAACTCTTAAGTATACGTATGCAAAATATTTTGTTAATATCTTTACCCATTCTCATTCTGAAGAGAGAAATGCAATTTGGTACAAGAATTTGTAACGGCATAATTATTTTGACATTCTATAACTTCACCTCATTTTGTTTTTTGTGTTAAGATTTAATACAAAGCAGGTGTTGTTGAGCATTAAATATTAACATTCAATAAAAGATAAATAAAAAATTCTATTACTATTGTGTAAATATGGGAAAAATATCGGAATTACCTAACACCGTCAGAAGTGAAATTATAACCAAGTATAATCTTGGAATATCTGTAATAAATATTGCCAATGAGTATAATATACCTAGACAAACCGTGTATTATCAAATAAATAAATGTAAAAAAACAAAATCTGTCATTAATGTGCGTCGAACAGGAAGAAAGCGTAAAACAACGGCAGCGGAAGATCGACAAATTATCAGAAAATTTAAATCTAATCCAGTTTTGACACCCAAAGCCGCTGCGTTGGAATGGAATTCGCACTCAGATAGTCATTTAAGCAAAAGAACGGTTCGACGACGTTTAAAAGAAGGCAACATTAATACATATGTAGCAAGAACAATTCCATGTATAGCACCAAGAAACAAAATTAAAAGGTTAGAATTCGCAAAAAGATACGTGGACAAGCCCTTATCATTCTGGCAAAGCGTCTTATGGACCGACGAAAGTACTTTCGAGTATCACTCGTCAAAGTAAAAAGTTTTTTTTAGACTGGACCAAAAAACTCGAAAAAAAACCTCGCCTGTTTTCGAAAAAGTTAGTCATGGAGGTGGCACAGTCATGTTCTGGGGCTGTATAGCATACAAAGGCTTAGGAGACTTGGTTCCCATCGACGGTTCGATGAACCAAAACCAATATTTGAAAATTTTAAATGAACACGCATTTCTTTCTGGCGATAGGTTGTTTGGACCGTCATTTATTTTACAACAGGACAATGCGCCTTGCCACAAGAGTAAAATGATTAAGACATTTTTGACAGAAAATTGCATTGAAACTTTGGATTGGCCGCCTCAAAGTCCGGATTTGAATGTGATTGAGAATGTTTGGTCATATATAAAGCGCCAAAGAACCGCAGATCTGACAAGAACCAGGGAAGGAACAATTTCAGAGGTTAAATCTTTGTGGGAGGACATACCAACAAAATTCATTCAAAACTTGATCGATTCAGTTCCTAGAAGACTCCGAAAAGTCATTGCCGCTAAAGGAGGATACACGTTTTATTAATATTAAAAGTATTACAAAAGTTGGAATAACATATTTTTGTTTAAAGAGTTAAAATACTATATGTCAAAATACTTATGCGATCCCCTAAATTTTTAAATTAGAGAGGAAGACTCCGAAGAAGAGAGGAAGACTCCGAAGAAGAAAAAAAAGCGTTGGTGTTCGGTCTCCAACTAAAATATTTAATATCTATTGAGAAACTCATAGGTTTCTTTCAAGCCTAAGTTTAAGCCTTACAAAGATGAACGCAATTTGTTTGGGGCGACCAGTTTGTAGGAAGGGACCAAAATGGTTTCAGGCAATCAACACTTTTGCTGGGTAATGACATTGCAAACTAGCAAACGACCTTCTTATCCTATACTGAAAGAACACTTGTTCAGAATAGTGATCGCTTCACTTTTAATCTGCAGACACTGTGATGAGAAGAATAAATCATCAAAAGACATGCTTGCCATCTAGGCATCGTTAAACATCTGGATGGGTTTAAAAAGCTAGTCCTGGAATCACGGTTACTGGCATCGAACAACATCGTAGTGTTGGTTGGTTGGTAGTGACATTATAGGAATATTGTATAGAGATAGGAGACAATATTAAAGATCGTGTGGTACCAGTATTGCGGGATTTCTCCAGGTTATTAATGGAAATGGGGCTTTATGCAGGTTAAACCTGAGATAATATAATTGAAGTGAACTATTAACCTGGCACCATGCATAGACAATGTTGCGTATTCGGTGCAAACAAAGGAATCAAGTGCAAGAAACCTTTATTATTTTCATGACAACAGTTAGTTAAGCAATAGCAGTTATTGTGTAAATCGTGAAACTTTTTCGAATATCTTTAATTGAAATGGAGATTCTGATGTGAGAGTGATATTTTGTAAATTGTTTACAACGACTAACATTAGGCGATTGTTTTCGAATTGAAAAGAGTAACTGTAAACATCTGTTCAAATCTATGTAATTAATGAATCACATACGATATTATTTATGAACTTAATCTTAACCACGCGCTGCTGATAAAGTTCAGATCCGTTTTAAATAAAATGATTTCATTGGCCCCTTCTAATGAGCCCCATTTAAATTCAATTGATTATAAAAATGCCTATTAACTAACAACTAATTGGGTTAGTAAATATACATCGCAACAAATAACAATTGAAACAAAGCAAAAAATAAATAAAAATAAAAAAGAGAATAGATTTTTTTGTCAAACAATTAAATAAAATATTGTAAATCGATTTTTAAACAAATAAAATTTAAAATAAAATCCCAAAAAAAATAAAAAAAGTATGTATTCACGTTTGATTTAAATAAAAATTAAAATTAAAATAAAATAAAATGAAATAAATTGATCACACAAATACGGTATAAAAATAGCATTTGAAAAATTAACATTTGAAATGATTTTTGGAAATTGACAAAATCTTTCTTTCCATTTTTCGTATTCGTATTTCGCTCTAAAGCCTATGGCAACATGGGAAGGATGGGAAAGGGTCGTGTATTGGCTTGTATTGTTTGTGACAAAAACTATTGTTTAAATTGCTCGTCGTATACGATTGGCAGTGGCTATAACGAGCAAAAACACTCTATCCTCACACGCCACAGTGCACCGAGAGAAAAAAATGTTACATACATTCATAATTGGCCATTACAACCCGTCAGTCAGGATTACGACCTAGCTTCTCACACGAATTAGTCGAGGACAGATAATGAAACACGAGCGAGTATGTTCAGTTCCAGGCTGAAATAGCCTGAACCTAGAGGACAATCTTCCAAGTAAAAGTCACCAATATCGGACGTATCCAATAGCTGACGTACTCAATTCAATTTGAACAGAAAGTATAACGGGACATAGCAATACTATCTGGCCTAGTCTGGCCTGGGTCAGAATAGGAATAATTCGAGCATAGCGCGGGAATATCTGGATAAATTTTGGACAATAAGGTTACACATACATAATTGATCATTACAACCCTTCAGTCAGGACTACGACCTAGTTTCTAACACCATTTATGTTGTGTACGTTAATTTTATACATGAGTGGCGGGACCTACAGTTTAAAGTCGACTCCGAACGACAGATTTTTGAGAAGCTTTTCATGGCAATTTTATTATAACGCTCAGAGTTTTGGCCAGAAATCTGCTGAGAGAAAGTCGCCGAAGAAGTATTTTCATATTCATTTCAGTCTAATAAGCCAACACACTACCTACTAGACTGTGCAGCCCCTGCACTGATCAACTTCTTCCTTTCCCTGATTTGGCGGAACTTGGTTAGTACAGGGACTGCGTTTCACCTGTGGCATCACAACGGGCCGCTATGCGTGCTCAAGTGAGCTTTGTGATATCAGAGCTACCACTACGACCTAAACCTAAACCTAAAACCTACTAGACTACGGGGGCTTCAACGAGGGCAATGAGGTTACGAATAAGATTACGAGGAGACAAGCTTTCATGCTGTATGTTTGGCCAGAATTTTTTCTGTGTTGGTTGGGTAGTTATAATGAAATGGAATTCGGGTTATACATCAGACTAACCAGGAGTACTCTGAGGATATTAATGTTATGACAGGGCATTGTAAACTTAAGTCATCAGAAGACATGTTTGAAAACTGTACGTCGTTCGTATGTAATCTGAAAATAATTTTTCATTTTTCTCCGTGTATGGGTGTATTTGGTTTATGAATTTAACCGACAATTCATTATTATTTTCAAATGTTGGTCTCTGTCGGTCTGTTGGTTTAGTGGTCTATCGTTGTGTGTTTTTATCGTTATTGTCTTTGCAGTAATTGTTGTTGTTGTTGTTGCTGATGTTGTTGTTTAATTTTAATTCGATTCGTTGATGCAGCAGCAACAAATTAGCAATTTCAGGAAATTTTGTTACAAATTAGTGGCAAATGATTAGTAACGCCGCATTGATTAATTAAAACGAACGAAAAAAGAAAACAGGAAAAAACGTTTTTAACAAAAAGAAATTCTAGCCGTTATTATGGCTAGATACGGGGTAACAAACTTGGTTAACAAATTAAGAGTTTACGGATTAACTGTGAATGGCTTTTTTTCTCGTTTTTGTTTTTTTGCTGGTAAAGGCAAGGTAAGGAAGGCACTAAGGTAGGGTAAGGTTTTCTTATCATTAAATTTAAATCTTCACACTTGCAATTGTATTTCATATTCTCAGAATGTTTTTTTCTATTATTTCAACGTATTTTTTTCTTTCAATTTCTTTTTGGGTGGGTGTACCATATTTATGTGGCATTATAATAACAGCATATCATGCAAGTTTGTAGGCAAAAAGAAGCAGAAGAAGAAAATAAGAAAAAAGCCCCCAAAATTAAGGAATTTCTTTAAGTGATGTTGTTGCATACCAAAACGAAAAAAATTTTTTTTTGTTGAATCACCACAAATAATTACGGAATTTCATAAGTTTGAGGGAGTATAAGAAGAAGAAGAAAGAAATTTTAAATTATGTATACGAACCTATTAGTTATACGCGCACATAACAACTCAATTATAAATGAAGTGAGTATGAACAGTATGAACAGTCAGTCAGTCAGTCTAGTTAGTTAGCCAGTGAAACCATTAAAAGCCTATACGTGTTTAAACGTGATCGCATTCATATAAATTACTCTCTCTCTCTGGTAATAAGTTAAGGTGGTATGGAGCGTTCAGTATAAAAAAAAAACAGAAAAACCGAACAAAAACGCATTTTGTAATTATGCTGTGAAGCTTACAAAAAAAAAAAAAGGCGGAACTAAATTTGTTAAAAGCGAAATAAATACTCGAATATTTGAGTTGTAATTACAGAAATGTGGTCACTCTTTAATTAAATAGAAAAGAGTTTGGAAGATGTTAAACGTTTTGGATGACCAGTTGAGGTCTTTACTCATGAAATATTTGAGCACAAATCGACCTAATATTGTTAGCGATCGGAAATTGTAGGAAGAAGAAATTCAAGGCATTAAATAGCCTAGTTGAGCTCCCACCATTGAGAGCACAAACTATTCTGTCTGTAGGAAGCCTGTATTTTGTACGAACTTATTTATTTCTTTGCAGCCCATTTCTTCAATATAACTTATGTCCAGGAGTTCACAAGCTGGGTAAATATCAAGTCCGTCATCTAACGTTTTTTTTTTGCAAATAGTGCTTATTTGGTGAATGGTAACACTTAGCTCATGTCTGATTTGACAGATAGTTAGTTGTATCCTTCCGTTGAACGAATATAGTTGTGTATACGCGCTTTCGCTTCGCTAAGTGGGCCTGCGATCGACTTACAGAAGGTGCCGATTTTGGCAAAAAAGATTATCTTTTCATATGAAGGTCATTTTGATCTCTGCGGGTATGTACACAAGAGGAATTGTCGCATTTGGGGCAGAGAAAACCCACACGCATACATTGAAAAGCCGACGCACCCAAAACGAGTTACTGTTTGGTGCGGATTTTGGTCCAGAGGCATAATTAGGCCATTTTTCTCCGAAAATAAGCAAGGAGTGGCCCTTACAGTCAATAGCGATCGTTATCAGGCCATGTTGGACGAATTTTTGTTAACAAAAATTGTAGGGGAGGATATTGGCAACATTTGGTTTCAACAGGACGGCGCTACATGCTACACAGCCGAAGCTACACTCGATGATTTGCGCCCTCTTTTCGAAGATTGCATTATTAGCCGCAGAGCTGATGTCGTTTGGCAACCTCCGAGCTGTGATTTGACACCGTTGGACAATTATTTGTGGGGTGCTGTCAACGATATGTGTTATGCCGATAAACCAGAGACAATTGACGCTTTAAAAGACAATATTTGTGAAGCCATTGGTGAAATACAGCTGCATACAATCGATAATGTGCTTAAAAATTGGACCGATCGTGTAGGCTACTGCATGGCCAGCCGAGGCAGCCATTTGAATGCAATTAGTTTCCATTATTAACCGGAAGGATTGTACTTTCAAATAAAAAAAAAAATAAATTTGAGGAAATATTCGATAGTTTTTTTTAAAGCATTTCCAAAAAAAAAGTTATTTGGCGGACCCTTTACATTAACCGTGTTCAATCCTTTCGTTGTCATTATTATTTACCCAGCCTATCCAGTCTTAGTCATTTTATGCCTCCATTCAGTCTCAATAAGTTCATGGGATGGGCGAGCTTGAAGTCGTCTTTTTTTTTTCTCTAACGTCCCCGGCCTCTCACTAACCCGCCCTCACCCGACCGCGGAGGGCTCGACCCCATTACTTAGGGACACGTACACACTACAGTCCGGACTGTAGTGGGTAAGGAAAAAGTTATGGCAACGAGAACATAAAACAGCTACAGAACTTAATCACAAGCTGAATAAGATAACAATAGAACGGACCAATATATATAGTGTAATATATAGTGTGTTGGCTTATTAGGTGCATGCACATGGTTCAAACTACAGATCAGTCATTTCAAATTGGAAAAGGCAACAGTCTTCAGGGAAAATTTCCAAAAGTAAAATAAATCCGGCAGGAAAAGCTACACAAAAATCGTTAAATTGTATGCCCCGCCATTGAAGTATAAAAATTAACACACACAACATGAGTGATGTGAGAAGCTAGGTTGTAGTCCTGACTAAAGGATTGTAAAAATCGATTAAGTGAGTTAAGTAAGATTGTTTAGCTTTGAAGAAAGCGCAACTAATTGCAACAATAACAAAATTAAAACAATTTCTTGCTAAAATGAATTAAAAAATGTTAGAAACTGTAAGTTCTGTATTTCAAAAGCCTTTATAGTTTCCTGTAAAAAAAAACAAAATAAATTCAAGTTAAATCAAGCGAAACATTTAGCATTATTTTACGCGGGGAACACATTTATTCGTTACTACATACGAATAAAAAATGATTATTTTCTGTAATTATTAGCGAGCGAGAGAAATAAAAGGATTTCCATTAAAAAACAAAATTGTTTACACGTGCGTCAAACTAAAAGCTTTTCTTATCCTTTTTATATTTAATAATTGCAGAAAGGGTTATCCACTAACGGTCTGTTGTCGTAATATTTCATTTAAAACGAAAAACTTTGTTGCCACACTCTATTTGAAGGAGTAATGGATACGTACACGAATAAAATAAAAATAAAAATCAACTTCTAATTGAGATTATGACGACGATATATTATGATGATGAATCATAAAATGCTTTTATGCTTTCATTTTCTTTAATATATGCCATGGCATTTAATGCTTATGTTAACAAATTACTTTTGTAATGTAGTGTACCAGGTACCAAAAAGTTTTTTTTTCTACGGCGATATTACATGCAAATAAAATTGTTCCTAATGGGGCGCGAGTGCTCTGAAAATGATTAAATTCTTGTAAAAGAAATGAGGCTATAAGACTGCAGCTTTATTGTGTACATACATCAACGGGGTTACTCACTTAGTGGTTTCAGAACCTTTAGCGGGGCAAAACCATTAGATATTTTGGTGTCTCTTTGTTTAGATTCAATAACTCTCATCTGACGTTTGACTTTTTAAGGAATTGCTAACATTGTAAAGGAATTCGAAGAAACTGGCAGTATTGCAGATGGTAACAACAACAAAAGCTTGCACGATTCACCACACTGGTGCCTACGTACTAAACCTACCTCCTACATACTTAAACCACTCTCCCCCGCGGGAGTGCCGTAAGGTATTACCACACGGAGAGCTGTTTAGCTCAAAAGCTTTATCACATTAAGTCAAATTTCGTCGCCTTTCCTCCAATCTACGAAGTTCTAGCATTACTTCAGCCATTTTCGGGCTGTATTAGTTCCATAGTCGCTGTGGTCTAGTGGGTAGTGTGTTGGCTTATTAGACAAAAGGCCCGGGTTCGAATCCCAGGTCAGACATCAAAAACGAAAAATATTTCTTCGACGACTTCCTCTCAGCAGATTTCTGGCAAAGACTCTGAGAGTAAAAATTGCCATGAAAAGCTTCTCAAAAATCTGTCGTTCGGAGTCGACTTTAAACTGTAGGTCCCGCCACTTATGTATAAAGTTAACGAACACTACATAAGTGGTGTGAGAAGCTAGGTCGTAATCTTGACTGAAGGGTTGTAATGGCCAATTATGTATGTATGTATGTATTAGTTCCATAGCGTTCTAGAATTCATCAGCTCCTCCATAAGCCGGTTTGATCTGGAGCTAGTTTCTTCAGGCCATTTAAATCTGAGGCTGCATGTTAGAATATGCTCCGTAACTTTCTCTTCATCTACACAGTTTGGGCATATAGGGGAAGTATCATGTCCAAATCTGTGCAGGTACTTCCTAAAACATCCATGACCAGTTAGGAACTGGATCAGTTAGGAATTTAGCTCACAATGTGTGTTCTCCATCCAAAGGGTTATGGCAGGGACAAGGTGAAATGTTCACCTTCCCTTTAAACTGCTCTCTCATCATGACTGCCATTTGTGCATGGATTCTAGTCCCAGGCCAATCGTCAAAACAAAATACAAAAAGTATTTCTTCGGCGATTTCCTCTCAGCAGTTTTCTGGCAAAAACTCTGTAAAAAAAATTGCTATGAAAAGTTTCTCATAAAATCTGTCGTTCGGATTCGATTTTAAACTGTAGGTCCCGCCACTCACGTATAAAATTAACGCACACAACATGAACGGTGTTAGAAACTAGGTCAATAATCCTGACTGAAGGGTTCTAATGACCAATTATGTATGTATGTATGTATGTGTAAGCATTTTTCTAAAGTTATAAAACCTAAATGAGTAGGCTTCTGAATCAAAAGTATTTCGAATGATATGAGTTTGATGTCAACGTTGTACGCATGCGTACTCATTGCAACCTGCATTTATAAATCATTGTTGTAGTGAGTATGAATGAATCGGAGTACGTAGTTAAATTTCAATATTGTTGACTCAATAATTCATAAGTGCTTATGAGTATCGAAAAAAACGATTCATTGCTGACCTCTGATACTAACTTCTCACATCACCTATTGTGTCTAGGCTAAATTTTTTCAAGAGTGGCTGGACCTACAGTTTATTTCGAGTCCAAATCACAAATTTAAGAAACTTTCTTAACTTGAATTTGAATTTTCTGCATAACTTGGAAACTTATTGCAAAAAAAAAAAAATTTTAAAACACTTTCAGGAAATACTAATAAGCTGGGCTTAAAGGTGTTTAAAGATACACGCTACAAATTAAGGTTTTTCAGTCTTTATTTTTTCGTTGCAATATTTTTGTGTTATTTCCTTACAAATTAATCTTAATCTTAAATGGGATTTTAAAGAGCTTGAGAGTTAGGGAGGGCAGCGAAACGCAGATTGTGTGTAACGAAATAATTGGAATTGGAAGTTGCAACTTAATAAGCAACCCACGCATAATTATCTGTAATTAATTAATGCCACAAAACAGCCAGCAAAAGCGTTAAAAAATTAACGCCGTAAAATAAAGATTAAATTAAAAAAACAACAACAATAACAACGACTAAATAAATTTGTTTTCTTGATGAACGTTTTTTTTTTTGTTAAAAAGTTTCGTTTATTTTTGGTTTTTTTTTGTCAATATTAATGACAACAATTTATAAATGTCGACTGCCACTGATACGTTACGAATATGCGATATGTTTGTCTGTATTGTTGTTGTTGTTGTTTTCTTGTTTTTTGGCAAAGTTTATTAACGTGGCCATAAAGTAAGATATTCGTTTTATTCATATTTGGAGATTTTTTATATTCACAAAAAACCAAAAAAAAAATTGAAAACGAAACACTTTTTTTTTGGTTATATGGGCCAAGGAAGTAAAGGACGTTAGGGCGGAGGAGAGGCAGCGTAGAATGACAGACAATCGTTTAACGGCTGATTGATTTCGACAAGCAACGCCAGTCCGCCAATAAACCATAACCATTTACACCGTCGCACAATAAACGAGCGCATATTTTCGTAAATGAAATGAAAGATAGGCCAAGACAGGCGACAGATATTAAGAAGATGATGACTCGCTTGCATGATCGTTAAGTCAGACCAGCCTAGCAGCCAGCGAGCCAGCCAGTCAATCATAAATATTCAGATGATTAACAGAACACTTAACTGCACTGTACTCTACTCGTCTCTGTTTGTAAGCTAAGTACACAGAGACCTTAATCCTGTTTATCAGGTGGTGACGGGGAGTAGAGGGGATTTTAAAGCTTTTTACATACGTACACACGTATTTAGTAAAACTGCAGTCATTGTATGAATGGCTGGCTGGATGAAGTTCTTTGCGGTGGCGTGTTTTGCATACGAATTCAATCGATTGATACTGTATTTGAGCATGTGCCAACGATAATATTGTATGTGACACATTCATCGATTCTTTAAATGATCTACGAGGCGGCGGTAAAACGTAAAAACACAATCAAAAGTAAAATATTTCAATTTGAACTGAAACGTGCTTAAACTTCTGAATTAGTTCAGAAGCAAGAAAAAAACAACCAAAAAATAAAGGAAAATATGAGTAGCAAAAGAAAAAGGTAACAGCAACAGCAACAGCAACAGCCCCAGCTAAAATTACTCATTGTAGGATTGTAGGATGATCGTGTATACGCCATGAAAATCTTAATTTTCGGTGGCGTATTTTAATAAAAAAACTGTCCGTTGGCTACTGTTATAAACGCTGCACATGGCTTGCCCGCTTAATAATTGTCATAATTTTAATGCGTCTCATGCTGGGCCAAAGCCCGCCAAAAAAATACGATTTCGCGGAAATCAAACAGCAAAACTACGGCCCCCCTGTGGTCTGCTTCAAGTATTTCATTATCCTCAGCCTTTTTTCGTGTGTTTTTTTTTTTGCAATTTTACTCTCACACAGGATAATCCCTAAGCGTGTATGTTAGCAGTAGCCGGGGCGGCAGATGTTATTGATAACAGCCACCATGTATGTATGTTTGTGTGAAATATTATTTCTTTGTATGTTTCTGCCTCTTATTACCTCTTAAAAAAAAAGAGAAGAAGAAAAAGAAGGAAAATTTTGAAATTGAGTTAAGTTCTGCTGCATTGCATTGCATCGCTTTAAAGTGAATTTTTTTCTCATTTTTCTTTAACGCGATCGCAATTAATTTACGCTGATAAATCTTGAAGTGCTAACTACATGACAACAACAAAGTAGCAACACACAAAAACGTTCCAGACAAGCCACTTTAAGGTGTGGGGATGATTTCTTTCTTTTCTCATTCTTTCCATTCTCGTTTCCCATTTAAGGTCGCTTACTCGGTGATTGCCTTGCATGTTGCACACCAACAGTCAACGGTGTGGGTACATGTGTTCCCAAGATATACGGAGATATAGGCCTTACGACTAAGCAACATTAACATGCAATTTGTTGTTGTTGTTGTTGTTGCATCACACAGTAAATTGATTGCTGTTATTAGCCCAAAAGATACGCGTTAAATATTTCATTGTTGTTATACTACTTGCAGGAAAACGAAGTACAAGAAGATGCAATGTCAAGGAGCATCTATAGAGTTGTCAAATACCCAAAAAGAACGAAATATTTCAACAACAAACCATAAAACTGTTAGGAATAGAGACGTCCAATGCTTGTATAAATTAATGCAGGCTCTCCCGAGGCCCAAATTGTCGAACGTGCAACAGTTTTTAAAGTTCTTAAGGAGAAAGAAAGAGCTCACCTGCTACATTGTATCTTCTGCCGACACTGGGAGCAGTGTTCAGTAAAAAGACAAGCAGATTTGTGTTCTTAAAAGCTCAACAATCTGGAGTCTTTGCATATGCAAATCAGGGCAGAGATACAGTAAATGCTCCAATTTATTACAGATTCTACACTCTTTGCATAAACAATAACAATTACTAGACAATTATTCGACAGATCTTTGTAATGGGGATCTTTAAACCGCGAGTACTCTCTTCAAACAGAAAGAGTCTTTACGCGAGTCTAATTGAACTTTACTAACTCACTTGCATACTTTGCTTTGGCTTTTTTTATGGCATGGTAAACAGTTTGCTGAATGTTCGTGGGTTCGCCTTCTCAAAATCTCTATACAGTATTCCTCGATTTACACCGTTCGATTTACGTCTTTTCGATTAACGTCGTCAAAACTTTTGTTCCCTTCAATTTCGATTTGAGTCGTCATTCGATTTACGTCGTCTCTGTTGTTTATGAACAAAATCAGGGGAGTTCCCTTTAAAAGAAAATACGTAGAATAAAAATTTATAAAAATTATTTTAATTCGTTTTTTTTTTTATAAAATTTACAAAAATAAATGCATCTGATGGTATGAGTTCTTTGAAATTCGTTTTACGTCGTTTCGATTTACGCTGCCTTTTTCGGAACATTCTACGACGTAAGTAGAGGGAATACTGTAAATGTAAACATTGTTGTTGCATTATTGTTTTTTGTGATTTTTGTTTACATTTATTCTCGTTGTATTTGTTGTTGTATTTTTGTTTACTTCCTTACCAATTTATTGTTAAGTGATGTAAAAAAAAACTTCATTTTCGTATCAATATAATACACCAACGGCTGCATTGCTGTTATGGACTGGAAAACCTTCGCAGTCGCAAGGCTTTTCAATATAATTTGCCATTAAAGCATGTCTACTCTGTGGTTTCTTGCATCTCTAGAGTTCAGAACATGATATACGACATGCTATTCGTACGAAATCATAATCATAAGATCTGTGCCTAAGGAATTGGACTCCATGCCTCTCTATTATAGCTATGAGACTTTGAATTTGCTTTAGTCTTGAGAAACAAAACCAAGGAGTTCTCCAGATTCCAGATAGTATTTCTATTCAATGTTAATCAATGTTGGCAATCCTATGCCTCTGCATGCTACATGAGCTACTGGTTTCCATCGATAATGATTATTATGACTGGATCCTACAGCAGTCACAGGGAAAATGATGTGTAACTTGAGTAACTTGGAAGCAAATAAATATTTGCTGTAAATGTATACAGTACAACAACAATAATAATAACAACAATAACAACTGAATAAAAAAAAAAAAAGAATTAAAAACTAAATTATTCGATTATTCGGAAGGCAATATTTTAACCCAAAAGGTAATCAACAATCAGACATACGCTTACACTTACATGAAGAGACAGATTTTTTAAAAGGCAATAAAAAAAAAAAGAAGAAACAGAAAGAAAGAAAGAAACAGAAAAAACGCGTGACTTGGACTAATTACACGTCTCGGCGATAATCAACACGTGCTTGAGATAGTGAAATGAAGGCCCATTAAGATTGATACACAACAGCCAGCCACAAGCACATTTAAATTTTTAGGAATGAACATTTCCGTTGTAAAACACTCGCCTTAGATTATTAACGACACCTTAGACTAACCAACAGGTAACAAAACTCTTGGCAAACAGCTTTAGACAGGACAACAACTGACTTGTCTGTGTGTGTGTGTGTGTGTGTGTAGAACATTAAACGCCTTCAAAGGCTTTAAAGGCTGTAAAGACAACAGCAACCAGACAACGTGCGCATAGGCATGTATTCTGCTGCCTGTTTAACACCACGATCACATATAAAAGATGATTCACAGATCTCAAGATACGAGCATTTACATGCCACATTAATTCCCGTTCATATGCTCAGACGCTTGCTTGCTTGCTGCATGGATTTTATAGTTCTCTGGGTGTGCGTCTCTTAGCATACGTTTAACGTCTTAATAGTTGTACGAGGCCATATTTACATAAGAATTACATTTTTGCCATCGTTCTTCCTTCCATTGAAGTGACTGGATTTGGTTCTTTTTCTACGTTTCGTTTCGTTTCGTTCGTTTGGTGGCATTTACTTGCACTTACGGCTGCTGCTCAAGGAGCCACCAGACACCAGTCACCAGCCACCACTAGCCAAACCAAATCGAAACTTGGTATACTTTATTGCTGCCATTATTACAAATTGAATGCATGAATGCGTGTGTTTCCTTGAATACGTTGCTCTGATCTGCTCTGCTCTGCTCTGCTGACTGCTACATGTTCTTTACTCAGTTGCTTGGACTTTATTAAAGTCCATCTTTTTAGTGTGACAACACGTACTTCTGTGGAAATGCTAATTATGGTTGGAAATCCCAAACAAAAAAATAGGAAAACAAAATCAATTTCATTTGAATTTGCTCGTGAGTATCATCAGAACGGTGACAATGACGTGAAATGAAGTGTCTCAGATTCAGAGAATATAAAACAAATTACAGGAAGTATTTTGTTAAACATTCAAGTAAAATGTTGTGATAAAAGATTTCTGTTAAGTTACGAGGATCAGGAACCGAAGTAATAGATGAACACGATCTGAGATCAATAGATCAGTCACTCTGGCTGTTTTCAGACACGAACTCCTTGAACGATGTCTGATAAGGAAAGAAATAGAATACTTAAGTTGGAATATCCAACTAGACTGTTATCAAAGCCTAAGAGGTTAAAAATGCAGAGTTAATGAAGTCATTCTCACGATGTAAAATGTTTGAAGGTTACTGTGCAATAAAAATCGTTTTTTCTTTACTCATAAGCCCGCATGAAAATTTGAGTATAAGTCAGAGTCAACAATATTAAAATATAACTGTGTACTCTGATTCACTCATTCATACTCACTACAACGTTGATTTAGAAGCACAGGTTGCAAAGAGTATGCGTGCAACGTTGACATCAAACTCATACCATTCGAAATATGTTTCATTCCTAAGGCATTCAAACTCATTTAGATTCATAACTTTAGAAAAATACTTCTTATAATACTTACTTATATACGATTCGAGTGACTCGAATCACTTAGCAAAATTTGCAGCCTTAGTTGTTGCTTTTGCATTTAGAAAAAAATAAAAAAAGACGCGTAAGCAAAAAGGGAGAAATCAGCTAGCAGAGCAAACACGCAACTTTCTAGTAAGTATTTTAGTGTTCGTACGAACGAATCATACTTAGTATGTGATTCTCGATATTCCATTCTTAACTTCAGTGTTTAAATTCTTCTGAAGATGCGTAACTCGCGGCATCATATCCTCTTTCATTTTCCTCATCTTACTGATCAGCTCCAATCAAGGAGAGCCTACCGCTGTTGAAGTAAAGGATGTGCCTATTTGTAGCGTTCCGCTAACATGTGGTGTAACATTACAATTATCACCTTTATTTAGATCACCCTCTTTCCAAAGGACTGGTAGCAATTGGCTGTGTAGCCTATGGTTGCGAAGTGTCTGATTTTTTCGGTGTATTATCACCCCTTTATAGCTCGATTATCTGTGCCATTCTCACAGGCGATCGCCTTATACGTAAACTGCTCATAAATGCAACTTCTTCCTTGCATCATCTCATCTACCTCCAATATTCTTCTATTCATTTTCATCTGGGTTCCATCTTCAAGCCGCTATCTCATATCGATTATGCAGTTGTGCTTTAAGACACCGAGGGTGCCTATGGTAATCAGTGAGGTCCTAGCGAGGGCTGACGCAAAACCTGATGGGAGTTTGCGTTCAGAGCCTGGTCGGACACTAATTAGGAGTCATCTCAACTAAACGTCCATCACCAACCAAATGACGACGATAATCGAACGTACTTGAAGCTCTGCAAAGGATTTAACAGAACGGAGCGGTCTGCAACATTAGCTTGAAAGCCTTTTCCACTGGATTTCGCTCGGTGTACTCAAGTAACAGAATACTGCAGAACATCAGCCCGCTTGCGTCATATTCAAATCGAAGTACCAATCGTAGTCAAGGTCATGCCGAATCATCAATCTTGCCTTCTCATATTAGCAAGAACCCAGCGGTTGCCAGATACCAGTACCCAGGGAGCACTGATCTAAGACACAGAGGCTGTGAGCTACTTGATATGTCCCTGCAAAGATAGTGCTGGGTTTTTCTATGTTAAAACCTGTCAGCGACATTACCTTGTAGTTACATATCCGCTGCCCGAGGTGCCCTGATATTAAAACAAGTATGACTGCACATAAGTATAAGATTCGATTCTATTCATCTTTTTGAATACTCATTGCTGATATCTGATACGGCTATAATCCGTTGGGCTGCAAAAGGTGTGGTTTTTCAATGTCATAGGCTCATATGCTGGCATGAGATTCCTCTAAACATGCCACCGGCCATTCTCTGTTTTTAGAGATCCACGATGAGTATGGCAGAAGTCATTTAATGCAAATAACGTCAACGAATCACGTAGAGCAGTGTATGTACATATAATCTGCTAGACTAACATGACACTTATCAGCATTATATGAGGGTTTGAGCGAAATATGGCTGAACTGTTATGTTTATGTAATGCCAGGCTGCTCAATTTCCGAGAGTATCACCAGTCCTTAGTGCGGGTTACAGTTTGTGTGTATGTGAGTGTGTGAGTGTGTGTGGCTTTTAAATATTTTCCTTAAAAAAAATATTGTGTGCGGCTAAATTCTTTTTAAATTTAAATTAAACCGTAATTGGTATCTCTGGATGGAGTTCGTAATGGTTATAGCAGAGCACGGAAGTTCATACTCGACATGAATGATGTCAATTAGAGACGACAATCTTGTTGCTTACGAACACATACACACACACTTACACACATATGAACTACGCTGTTAATGCCTGTACTGGCTTCTGTTCCTACTCCATCTCTCTAACAATTTGATTTGATGATTGCTTGGCTGGTTGGCTGGTTGGCTGCTTGGTTGGTTCGTTGCGAGGTTGTTTGCTTGGTTGACTGGTTGGCAATTGTCATAAATCGACTCAGTTGCCGTGTAATTAATTGCAGCGAAATGATTTACGACGTTTCAACTCAACCAGACTGCCCGTTTTACGTTTACGTCGTGCGTTTTACGTTCGTTCATTTCGTTTTCGTTGTGGTGGGCTTATAGAGCAGCAGCAGCATCATCATCAAGAGAAACTCCCCAAATACCACCAAAAAGGCGTAGTGACCTATGAGTAGGCCCCAGTATATTTATTTCTGTTATGTTACGTGGTTATGCCATGGTGAGCGAGTCTACATACACGATAATTTATACGCTCACGGAAGTTTTCGTATTTTTTTCGTTTTTGTTGTTCCTTTTGCTTTATTTTCCGCTTTCCATCCATTTCATCCTTTTACTTGCCAGTAAAATGTTCATTTGAAGTGGAGTCAATTCAGGCTGTGTGGTAAGAAAATCATTGCGTTCCTTTGGCATGCCTAGACGATAACTGTCGTCTAGGCTATGGTATGTTATGGAGTTAAGCATTCACATAAATTTTTGTGTGTTTGTTTTTGTTGTTGTTGTTGTATTTTAAAATAAATTTTTTTCATTTGTTTTTAAACTTCCAAGTGAATTTTATTGACAATTTATTTCATTTCAGTTCAGTTCAGTTTGTTTTATTTTTATTTCTTTGTTGTTGTTGTGTATTCAGTTCAGTTACTACTCACTCACTGGCAGTTCGTTTGGCGAACAAGTGGTAGCATGAGCTGAACAAAACTAAACTAAGTTTTAACATTACAAATATAGGCTTAACCGGAACCGGATATATTATCTGCGCTATCAACTATTACTATTACTGCTGTTGCTGCTGCTGCTGCTGTCGGCCTGCTACTGCCGGCCAACCCATGTAGAATTTGCCAAATGTATGGATGAAGGTGGTGGCTATGGTGGTGGTGAGGGTGGCAGGGGAGATGGTAAAGTAAATGTACCATTTCATTTCATAAATAATTTATAATGCATAGCCCCGGTAAGTATGTAGAACAACATCGTCATCACAGTGAATAGCAGCCGCTGTAACAGCGCTACAACGAATATCACCTGAGCGAATCGTTACGCTTTATAATTCTTACGATAAATTTTTTTTTTGTTTGTATTTGAATTCCATCATATAAAGCAGGTTTTTGCGGAAAGAATTTTAAATTATGGTCGTCATATCTGTTAATATGTTTCTCGTAATGTTTTATGAGAAGGAAAAATCACAAAGAAAGAGAGAGACACAGTTTTACTGGCAAATTTTCCCAAATTCCATGCTAAAGTCATGGATTATATGAACAAAAATACTATTGCGAAACTTTTTTTTGTTGACAGCTGAGGGTAAAATAATAGCATCATGCTAATTCTAATTTTTTAAAAGCACTTGCAGCTTGTTTTATGAGGAATTTCTTATTCCCACTGAGAGTTGAAGATGCATCTTTGGTTGAATCACACTACCGAGAGACTTTCTGTAATTTTTAACAGTAGGCTACGAAACAAGTATTGAACCTAAGTTCACACCATAGCTGTGACATCTTGAAAAAGGAAATGTAAAGTAAAATATGTTTTCTTTCGTTTACATACATACATAATTAGCCATTACAACCCTTCAGTCAGGATTACGACCTAGCTTCTCACACCACTTATATTGTGTGCGTTAATTTTATACATGAGTGGCGGGACCTACAGTTTTAAAGTCGACTCCGAACGACAGATTTTTGAGAAGGTTTTCATGGCAATTTTTACTCTCAGAGTCTTTGCCAGAAATCTGCTGAGAGGAAGTCGCCAAAGAAATATTTTTCGTTTTGATGTCTGACCTGCGATTCGAACCCGGGCCTTTTGTCTAATAAGCCAACACACTACCCACTAGACCACGGCGACTTCTTTCGTTTACCGTCTCTTTATCTCCTGTTTTACATATTGCTGGGAATGTTTGACTCTGCAACTCCGGTACTAGTTATTGGCCACATGACCAAGACCTATGCGTAGATAAATAATGCTTAAAGTCCAATAACACGTAATAACTAAGACGACGATGCTAAGTGTGCTTCTTTGGGGTTTGAGTAGATATTCTGTGTACTTTTTATCTAGCCTAAGCCTGATTTGCTGGGTTTCTTGGCTCATATTCGAAATTAGACATGCTGTAACTATTACAACATTTTCAAAGTTTTAAGCATAGTTGCCCTGGTTTTATAACAAAAATATCGAATAGATTCTATTGTGATAATGGTTTACACCTCCCAGAGTATATCGTTCAAGTATTCTTTAACGGATTCGCAATGTAGAGCACTCATCTGCTGTTCAATTTTCTGAAATTTCACTTTGTCCTGGATTTAGATTGTCCTTGATTTGGGAAAGATGCATTCATCCTCCATATTTGTTATGTTTTTTTTTCTTGGAGAAACGTCTTTAGTATGGAATGAAGTTTCGAAAGCTGTAAAAATGGTTTTCAATACATATTTTAAGCATTCCGGAAATATACCAAAACCTATAGAACAATTATATACAGAGACGGAAGAGGACCGTAAGGAGAGCTTATATGGTCGCACAATTTTTCTGAACCTAGCTGGGAAACCAATCGTGTTAGAGTAGTAATATGGAATGAGTTTTAAGAAGAGTTTTTTGGGAAATGTTTCCCTGCCTTTAGTTTTGCTATTTATTAGCACCCAACTGTGCATTTGTTCTTAGTAAACATTACCGTAAAAATAGGCCTCTGCTACTCTCAAAATTCTAGTCACAAAAATACAAAAAATGTAATTAAAAAATTTGTCGATTAGAAGACAATAAAAAGTTTTAATTTAATTTCGCTTTTTGTTTAGTAAACAAATCCACACCTTCAATGAATTTCAATTAAATTTTTTTGTTAAGCGTTGGAGTCAATATTTTTGAAAAATAATAAAAAAAAAAAAATCATTAAAACAATAATAAAAACAAATTAAAAAAGAAAGAATAAAACTACAGGAATGAACATTAATATCAACGAACAGGTGTCACAATTTTTTAAACAATAAAATTAAAAGAAATTTAAAAAAAAATTTTTTTTTATTCTTCTGTTTACGTTTTATTAACGCAAAAATTCAATTCAAAAAATATTCAAACCACTGGCTATGAGTAAGTGAAGTGAAGTGAAGTGAAGTGAGTAAGAGTGAAAGGGAAAAAAACAAAAAATAAAACTGAAAAGAAATTAAAAATTTTGTGCAAAAATTTGTTTTTGCTGTTTATTGATGTTGTTACTTTGTATTTGTTTTAATAAAACAAAAAAAAACAACAAAAACCGACAACAAAATATTGTTTCGTGTGTGAGTATTAAAGAAATTGTGTATGAAAATAAAATCTCATCTCTGTTGCTTTAATGATGACGTTAATGATAATGATTATTATCGTAATGATAATAACAATAATGGAACGACGACATCAACAATAATGAAAAATAATAACAATAATGATACGATATCAAGACATGAGCTCTCTCTCTCTCTCTCTCTACTCGTATTAAAGTGAGAGAGAAGAAACGGTACATTAAGAGCTTCCCTGTAGTAAATAAAGTAGTCGGTTGATAAAAACGCAAATTATAAATTAACTATTTTGCAATTGACTACAAATTGGTTTAAATCTCATGAAGATATCAACCAAACATATTGAATAGAAGAAACAAAAGTAAGAATGAAAATGTGTGAAAAGGAAAATAAGAAATTGTAAGAAAACAATAATAAAACAAAGGAAGCATGTCTGTAAATCAAATGTCAATCATAGCAAATACGGTTTTTAGGTGGTGATCAATTTTATTAAAAAAAAGGGTAAAACCCAAGTAAATACTCCAAATTTATAATAAAATCTATAAAAGTGATATTGAAGTGATAGTGAAATAAAATAGTTCATTAAAAATCTAAATAAAACAATGTGTATATACCAAATCTATACTTGTACTAGCAATTATGAAGCGCATTTATCTGAGCACTGCTGGTAAGTATCTTGTACAATCGTACAAGGTAAAGAAAATGATGATGCCAATGTTCCCCAGTTTGATGTCAAATTTTCTGAAATGAATGCCAAATTATCAGAAATAACAGGTGAAATGCAAATATGTTTTGTCTACCAAAATATCACGATTTTCTGATAAATATCTATATTTCAAGGCGAAATTAAGGAGCTCAAAATGATATTATAATGGCAGCATTGTCTACCCAAAAAGTAGTGACCGAAAGCATTATTCGACAGGAAAAACGCAATGTGGCAATTAAGGCTACTTTTGCAATAAACACCCTCGAGGAGCTGAAAGCGCTCAATGATAACATAATCGATGAAAATCAGCAAATTTACGTGAGTTTTTATTCGTCTCTACTTTTATCATTTTCCAAATGTTTGTGCATTTTTGCAGAGCAATGTCATGAAATTATCACTGAAAGGGAAATGCCAAAAACTTTAACCACAATTTTATCTCTGCAATTGAATCTTGCTATAAATATTAATGGCACCCATGGCAAAAAGAGCTCGAAGGATTACAAAAAAGTTTTTGATGCAACATGGATGCACTTCGGCCTCTCTGTGATGACCCAGACAAAGAATTACGCAACGCCTTAGCCGTTATTAAAAAACGGCATTTTCATCACGTTTGTGTTGGAAAAAAACTTAATAATATTACTTAATAATATTTTACTTTTCCTTCAATACAAACTTTCCAATGTATAGAAGTATTCTTTTCATTTAACTTCTTTTTATTACAACTTTTGTTTTAAGTCCTGAAATGTACATGAATTTTCTTTTAATTTAATTAATTTTTTTTATAATAATTATTTCTATATATAAATATGTGTATATAATGTAATATAAATAAAATTGTTTAAAATTGAATTTAAAAAAAAGTGGTTTTTAAATAATTTAGTGTAAACTAATATTTAAATTAACTAGATTTTATCTAACTACAAATTGGTTAAAAAATAAGTAATTTGTAGTCAATTTAAAAGTCATGCAGAGATGACCAATTGACTACCGCCTAGGACATGCCTATGTTAAAATAATGAGTCGGCCACAAGGAAAAAAGTCACTTAATCCACTAGTTATGCTTATTAAAAAACCAGTTTCAAGTTACTTTAAAATTAGTTTGATTTCCTACAGGGTTACTATGGCAGAGAAACACAGTGTGTAGATGCGTTCAGTGATGCCAACTTAGCCCTTTTTGAAGTACCTTTAACGCGAAAAAAAATTTTTAGCCCTAAACTAAAAAACGCGTAATTTCAGCGCTTTTCAGTATTTTTGTTTAGCCCTTTTAGCCCGTTTTTCCTTTAACTCTGTAGGGCAATATTATTTTATGTTTCTCTGGCAATGTCGAATTGTAAGCCAATGTGGCAGAATTTTTTTCTTCTATTTCTTGATCTCTTCTTTGACATTTACATAGAATTGCCAAAAGTACCGGGAAGCACAAGCTTTGCTGAAAGTTTAAAATTGTGTTTACATAATAATTAGGTGAAAAAGAAATGTCAGGCTGCGCTATCGTTATATACTGCAATTCATTTATCATTTGCTTCCATAGAACACTTGACAGAGACAAATCTCAATACCATATATAAAGTGATTTATGAATGAAGAAGAGGATGACCAAGAAGTACAAATCGTATGTAACAATGACCAACTTTGAAAGACTGTAATGTAAATTCTATTTGAAACTAATCTAGTATCTTAATTCTATTGAATGTAAAATGATCTCAAGAGCAATAATAACTATTAATAAATTGTTTTGTTTAAAAATTGTGGTTTCTTTATCTGAAAAGACTTTTTAATTTTAGCCCCTTTTTGCGCTTTTTTGAAAAAAAATGAAATTGTTTTGTACTAAAAACGTAATTTTTTCAAGTTAGCCCTTTTTAGCCCGTTTTTCATTTTTATTCACGCGTTTGGTGCCCTAAGAGTTGGCATCACTGGATGCGTTTGTGCTTCTGTACGTAAGGTTTGTTGTATTATTTGTGATTTTTTTTTTTTTTTTTGTAAGTATATCTCCTCTCAATAACAACAATAATGCATTTAATAGCTTTTAAACGATATAACAATGCGTGATAATAACAAATGCAACAAAAATACAATGCCAACGACACCAACACCAACACCAACACCAACACCAACATCACGTCCATCGCATACAATTGCAAACACAACACATTTACGAAAGGCCTTAGACGACTAGACTAAATTTCAATGAAATTAATTGCAGCACCCAAAGAAAAAAGTACTTTTTTTAAGAAATAAAAATGAGAGGGATATTTTGTAAACAGTTACACTGAAATAATCGAAAAGAGGCCACTTTAGAGACAATTTTAAAGCGCTTTTCGTCTATAAAGTGGCAAAACTTCCCTTAAATCTTTACGATCAAATCGATCTTTACGATCAAAAATATACCGTTTCCGTTTTTAAAACTACAAAAAAGTTCGAAAGTACTTTTAAGAAAAGTACCATAATAAGTCTTTTATTTCTTTCAAATTGATTTCACAAAGCCTTGGTATTGCCATTTCCTTAGCTGCCAAAATTTCTTTGCGAAATATGCATTGGAATTTTAATGGCACGCACTGTAGTAAAGTAAAGTGCCTTGTATAAATATAATTACAACAACAACAACAACAACAACAATAACAATAACAACAAAACAATACAATTACATTGAAAGTATCTTTGAAATAAAACGACTTTTAGAAGGTGTTGCTTCCACTATTTACAGCGTATCGTATTGCATAAGTAACACATGATGATGATGATATTTTTTGTTCACATCCAATTTTTTTTTTGAACTGTTATTTTTGTTGTTGTTGTTTTAATATTCCTTTAAACGACACGACATTAGGGAGACCAACCACAAACAAATCACCCATTCCATCCCATCGCATCGCATCATAGTCAACTAGTATTCCATATGTGATGCATTAAAATGCTGTTGTCTGTCTGCATGTCGGCTGTCAATATTGCTGGTGACGATGTTGATGATGATGCTGTTGGTATTCCACACCAAAGATGAGATGTTTTGCAGTCACACAGGTAACCCATCCAACCAACCAACCATTCATTGCCACATTTTATAACACAATCGACAGGTTGTTTACTGTACAATGAATATGAATTTTTATTTTACTTCTTCTTTTTCTTTTTTTTTCTATTTTTCTCTTCTATTGTTGTTGTTGTTTTTATTGTTTATTTGATGAGCTCCTCATATGATATGTGGGCGTAGCGCGTATCGTATTTGTTTGCGTTGTCGTAGGTAAAGTGTTGTGTTTTATTTTATTTTATGACGACGATAGTGGCGGTTTCAATTTTAATTTTTTTGTTTTGTTTTTGAGGTAAATATTTAAAAATAAAAACAGAGTAGAAATAGAAAATATGGCATAAATAAGATACAGCAGTAGCAACTACAGCAGCAACTACAACAGCGATAATAAAATTAAAAGGAGAAAGAAAAAAATAAAGACCCTATCACCATCTCCGTACTGTGTTTTTGTAAAGTGTAGTGCAGTGTTTTTTTCTATTTATTCTTACACTAGAAGATTGTACCCGGCTTTGCGCGGGTTATAAAAATAATAATAAATAAAAATCCGGTTTCGAAACCGGCTTCTTAAAAAATGCATTTTTTCAAATTATTCGGAAACCGGTTTATCAAACAACTCAGTTTTTTTAATACTCTAAGCTCTAAATATAAATGAATGCAATTTGCCCGTTTTTCGCCCCTTTTCCCTTTTTTGGACCCATTTTGGTCCAACTTTTTAAACAGAACACCTCCAATAGCTATTTGGGAAACTTAACCAAGCTAATTCGTAAAAAAATACATTTAAAACCCATAAAATACATCATTTATCCATAAAGTACTAATTTTTACCCTTTTTTCTCCCTTTGTCGCATTTTTTTCGCTTTGGTTCAAAAGATTTATAGCCTATAACCTGCACCGACAAAAGCTCGATCAATATCCCAAATTTCAAGAAAATCGGTTCAAGCGTTTAGGCGTGATTCGGTATGCACTTAATTTGCCCGTTTTTGGCCCCTTTCCCCCTTTTTGGTTCGACTTTAGAAATGGAACTCCTCCAATAGCTATTTGGGAAACTTAACCACACTAAATCGTAAAAAAATATCTTTAAAACACATAAATTACAGCTTTATGCATTAAGGTATTAATTTTTGCCCATTTTTTCTCCCTTTGTTCCATTTTGTCTCACGTTTTGGTTATAATTTTGAAAAGATTTATAGCCTATAACCTGCACCGACAAAAGCTCGATCTATATCCCAAATTTCAAGAAAATCGGTCCAGACGTTCAGGCGTGATTGGCTAACAAACAAACAAAAAAACAGACTTACAGAAAGATTTATAATAATATTAGGATTAGGATTAAGATTACAGCTTATAATTTTTTGTTTTTTGTTTTCTTACAAACTGATATACAGTTAAAGGAAAAAGTTTACAAACAACGGTTTAAGGATTAACTGATTGTCATTTACGAAGGCAGATCACCTAACCGCACGTACAAAATAATTAAAATTGATTACTAAAGCGATGACGTATTCAAAAAGTATAAAAAAAGGAGTGTACAAAGACTTTTTCCATTACTATACGGTTATTAATGCAGAAACGACATGTTTAAAGGGAATTTTGCTTACAAATTATTATTAAAAATGGCAAAAAAAAAAAACGATTCACCCTGTAAAATTTGCCGTTAGAAGAAGTCTCTATAACTCTTTAACACTTCTGCTTTAATTTCTTTTTTGATTTCTCTCTCGCTTTCTGTCGGTTTTTAATCATTTAAATAAAACGTTTACGTTTAAAAACGTGTGTTTCCTTAACGGTTTCATTGGCATTTTTTTGTTTTTGTTTTTGTTTTTTTTTTTTGTCATATTTTACTTTTGTTTTTGTATAAAAAAAAAAATATTAAAATTTTGCATAAAAATTTTATAAACACATTCCAATTGAATAAACACAATAACACACGACTGTATAAACAAAACACTAACACACACAGGCACACACATTCCTGGTTCCCTAAGTTAAGCTCTTACTCTCTGTCTCTTGCACTAAAGTGTGTTTGTGTTAGTAACATAGAAGCAATAAAACATCATAAAAAAATGTATTAAAAATGCAACAGCAACAACAACAACAGCAAATAATAATAATAATGATGATGAATAATAACGGTAAACAGTAATAGCACCAACAATAACGACAACATATTGCAAGTCTATCAACACAATTTCTATCACCAGTAAAATACAAAACAATGAATCAAGCATGCTGTTGCTGTTGTTGTTGTTATTGTTATTCTTATTATTACTGTATGATTTAATGTTCATGCTTTTGCTGTTTGTTGTTGTTGTTTTTTTCATTAAAATTATGTTTTAATTTCTTTGACTTACATTGTGCGAGAAAATCTTAAGTTATTGCTCTCTGTTGTTGTGTTATTTTTTTTATTTTTTCTTTTGCTGTCGAGACACAGATAAACTCTCTTGAAAAAGAGAATTTAAATGCGTAAATATAACAACTGCTTAGGCTAAAACTATAAGAGAGATGTTGTTAGTGTGGTTAAATGTTTTTGTTTTTTTAATTAAAATTGCAGAGAAATTAAAAGTTTGCTTATGTGTTTTTGCTGTTGATGTTGTTTAAAACAACTTTAAATGATAGGAGGCTTGGTTATGTTAATGTATGTGTAAGTACATACATGCCTGCATATGGTTGTATGTATATGGCCGGTTCTCTGTTTATTTTGCGTGTTTGCTTGTGCATGCTTGGCGGGGTAGAATTTTTATTGTTTAACAATCAGTGTGTGTTTTTTAGATTTTTTTCCCATTTTTTTTCATTTAATTGTTTTAAAAATTGAATTTAAAAACAACAAAAAAAAAAAAAATTAAAATGAAACAAAAATGAATTTGCACAGTTGCACAACTGCTGTTTAAATGCGGAAATTATTTTAAAACAAAAAAAAAAAAAGAACAAAATGGGGAAAACAACAACAAAAAAAAAACAGAATAAAACAGAATAACAATTAAAAAAATGAAAAGTTACATCAAAAATTGAGATCAACACATTTTTAAAGAGTTATTGAACTCTTAATACACATGCACACAAGCACTGTTAATCTCACACATGCATATTCGTAATCACGTAGGCAAATACTTGCATAAGCGTTATAGAATACCAAAAATAAGGCGTACAGGCTCAATACTATTGATTTAGAAACATGTACACATACATACATACATACATACACACATATGCACATACAGTGTGAGACAATTTAAAAGGAAAGAAAAAAAAATAAATTTAATTTGATTATGATGTCTTTAAATTTGTTCTACTATTTAATAAGGCAGACAGACAGACAGACAGACACCTTTCCTTTATTATTTATTTTTTGTTTTCATTTTTCTTTTTATTTATAAAATTATTTACATTTCATTTTCATAAATGCCATACCATACCATACCATGCCATACCATATTTATTTATTTATTTGCTTTTCATGAAAATCGTTTGCATATGTCTATCTGTAACTGTTGTTGAATTATGAAAATTTTCCCATGACCGTCAAAAACTAAAAATAATTTGGTTGCCACCACCCTGATCTATAAAACTGAAATCAAAATCAAGTCGCGAATGATACAAGATTAAAATCTAACGGGAAAAACTGCTTCCGCGCAGAATGCAAATGCTTATTCGTTATCGTTATCGTTCTAGTCCCCATCGTTGTTCTTGTTGTTGTTTGTTATTGTTCGCTGACCAAACGAACCATTACAAATGGACTCGTTAACCAAATACAAGTATTAAGTAACTCAATCCTTGTCTACCTACACACTCTCACACACACACACAAATACATTTAAGAAACTTTTATCAATGTTTTCTATCACTCTATAGATGCATGTAAATCGCCTTCACTAGGTTTATATCGCGTTTTATTAAGGTTCGTGGAGGGGTGGAATAATAGGAAAAAATCGTTTTATTTTTCTTTCCTTCTTCTTCTCGTTGTTGTTGTTGTTGTAATCGTATTTTTAATATTTTCAGTTTGTGTTTTGGGGTGAAAAGTAACAATTTTGTTTGTGAATTTTTTTACATGAATTTTGTTTTTCCTTTTGTCCTTTCGTTCTTTATAACGAAATTAAGAAATTCCACCCCAAATGTTTAGCGCATTTTATTACATCGCCAGGAAAATATCGTTGTTGAAATATTTATTTTTTCACATTCTAATGATTGTGCGACTGAATGAATGAATGACTGACTCAATCTATTTTTGTGAGAAAAATAAAAAGAAACTGAAACGGGAATTCACCTGGGATAACGATGTTACCGATATTCGCCTTGGATACATCTTCGAATAAGAAAACGGATTGTGGGTTCTGAATCGCTGAGGGGTCAACTCGTCTGTCCTCATACCTAAGTATTAAATAACTGTTCCGTAGCAGAATGATTCTAAAGAGTTCCTATTATTAACCTTTTGCATTTTGTATAGTAAATTTGTCGATTTTATAGTCCGTTTATCGATGATTTGCATTTTTTACAATAAATTTATCGATAACTTACTTTTTTTACAGAACATTTATCTATGACTTGCATTTTTTACAATAAATTTATTGATAACTTGCATTTTTTACAATAAATTTATCGATAACTTGCATTTTTTACAATAAAATTATCGATAACTTGCATTTTTTACCGAAAATTTATCAATGACTTGTTTTTTTTTACAATAAATTTATCGATGGCTTGTATTTTGCACAATAAATTTATCGAATACGTAAATTTTTTACAATAAATTTATCGATGACTTGGATTTTTTACAAGAAATTTATCGATGACTTAAATTTTTTACAATAAATTTATCGATGACTTGGATTTTTTACAAGAAATTTATCTATGATTTGTTTTTTTTTTTACAATAAATTTATCGATGACTTGAACTTTTTACAATAAATTTATCGATGACTTGGATTTTTTACAAGAAATTTATCGATGACTTAAATTTTTTACAATAAATTTATCGATGACTTTTATTTTGTACAATAAATTTATCGACGACTTGCATTTTTTACAATAAATTTATCGATGGCTTGATTTGTTTTTTAATATAAATTTGTTAATGATTTGCATTTTCTTTTTTATGTAAATTTGGCGTTGGCTTGTGTTTTTGAAAATCAAAATTATAAATGTCTTGCATTTTTTATAGTAAATTCATCGATTATTTGCACTTTCTATATTAAATTCGCTTATAACTTGGGTAAACTAAACAACTTTTTATGTAATTCACATCTTGGTCATAATGAGACTAGAAATATAAAAATAAATTCCAGTCCACAGCTTATTTCTTCTCTTTAGAAGAGAGTAGATGCTCGATTGCTTGGTTGAACTGGTCGAGTCAAAATTCAAGGAAACAAAACAAGTTAGTAAGAAATTTTTAAACAAGATGCAAAGATGAGTCGGTTTTGACATATTAGTGTTGCCAGAAGCACTCCTGGTTACAAACCGCAAGTGTGTTGTGCATATTTTTTACTGCATCGTAGTGTGTTGAGGAATAAACTCAGAATTCTTCAAGTACATCTATGTCTTTCTTCAGGACCTAATCTCCATCCCCTGTTAGTTTCCTTAATTTTACATTTATCTACTGTTAGAGAGAAACTATAACTCTGTGTAATATGATTGCATTCCTTGTCTGCTCTGCTTACAAAAAATGCATAATTTCCTACGTGTTTCTCACGATTTTTTTTTGGATAATTTTTTGATTTCAAAAATAAAATTTATGCATTCAAATAAATCCAAAGTAAATAAATAATTATAAATTTAAACACACACACAAATATAAAAACATACTCAATAATATGTTCTGCACTTTAATACAACAGATACAGATACTGCGGGAAGAATGGTCAGACATTTCAAAACAAAAAAGGAAAGAAATGAAAACAAAAAAACTTGCATCAGGATTTTAATCTCAAAGAGATTGAGATTCGTGTTGGTGCACATTAAAATGCCAAACAAAAATTGAATTCCGCCAGTTATTTAGAGGGTAGGAGAGTACGTTGTTTACGCTGTTTACGCTGTTATGCTGCATTCTATGAATGTCTTTAGGAAATCCGGTAAAACATGATACGAGCATAAGTATAACAGCCAGCCAGCAAGTCAGCTAGGCAGCTAACATAGCGTAAATGATGAGGAAAACAGCGGTAGAGCGTCTATGAAAGCATTCACGGTGTTGATGGTTGGATGGTTGGGTTGGTGGTGGTGTTTAGCGTTCTCTTTCTTTCATTTCTTTTTTTTTTGTATTAAAGTTGACCAATTCATCTTAAGCCAGCGAATTGCTTTATTTATTGAAATCTTGTAATAATTTCCATAACACACCATGCCACACTATGCCAATGCAAATGCCATTTTAATCAAAAAGGGTGCCTTCAGAAGAGCTTCTGTACACTGTCGGCTTCTGTAGGTAAATGAGACGTGTGAGATCCTTAACAAGTTTTGTTGCTTTAACAAGATCGCGTATTTAAATAATGAATGAAAGAATGACAAAAAATATTATGAAAAGAAGGGTCTTAAGTGGGTTGCCTGGTCGCTATTCTCTGTCTGTGATTGTTTTATAATGTGTTCGACTATTTTGCCAGCCAGCTGCCTATTGTTTTCCCGAGCGTTGGTTTACGCGTTATTTCTAACGCACTCTTTAAGACAAAAAAAAAAACCCCAAAAAGGCAGTTGAAGACAATGCGACACAATAAAAGTTGCTTTTGTTTTCGTTGATCTTCTTTATTTCTTTTCTTATGAAATAAAGAAATTTAAGTTGAAAAACGTTTTTAAATCCCAAAAAAAAAAAGAAAAAATTCCGCATTTTTTTCACCATTACTGGACTGGATTTTAATTAAAACCAGTAGCCAAGTTACATTTTTTTTAGAAAGCAACGAAGAAAAAACCCGTGACTTGAATAGAGAAAATCTTCACTTCACAATGGGATATGTTATGGCCACACGTAAAAAGTATCAGTTTTTTGGTTAAATTCTTTTTTAATTAAAATTTTCTTTAATGAAAATTCATTTTCCACAATAAATCCTATGCCTTTTTAATCTATGAACTCTTGACATTTTCCTTAATTCCATTGCCAACAGATTTGGCGTGTTTTAACAAAGAAATCCTTGACCAAATAACTTTTAGAGGCTCCTTGATTGTTCAAATTATGCTGCCACCAAACAGAGAGAGAAAGTTTTTCAGTCACTAAAACAAATGATCGACCGAGACATAGTAAAGTCTAAGCCATACGTTGAACAAGTTTTTCATGCCATCAATCTTGTGCGTGATCATTGACGTGGTAGGACACTGTTAAGCCCTATACCACAGGCCTTCTTGAATGGTAAACAAATGCGAACAGAATTGTTCATTTCTCTTGATTGTCTCAATTCATAACGGTAAATACCCTGTAAAATTCCCTAAAACCTTAGTTTGACCTAATTTTTCAAGCCTGGAAGTCTTCTGTCCAGTGCTTTCGATCTTTGCCTGTGACTTTTTCCCCTTAAAATTCTCCTTTTCTAAAGTAGTTCTTATTGCCTGTCATGATTGACTTTCAAAATTGTTTGATTTTATTTCCAAATAATTGAAATTAATACCGGATTGCCAAATCACTTATCCTGGAGATAATTAAAGAGATCGCTGGATATGTGCGAACACTAGATACAAATCTCAGTTCGCATTTCATACATACATATTGTGGATTTCGACAGTAAAATGAATGGAAAGGAAAGGAAATTGCAGCACCCTGTAAATGGAATCCATATCAGAGATCAGCAATGAATGGTTTTTTCGCTACTCACTAGCACTCATGAAATTTTGACTATAAGTGAGCCAACAATATTGAAATTTAACTACGTACTCTGATTCAATGATTCACACTCACGTTGATTTATAAGTACAGGTTGCAATGAGTATGAGTACTGCATTGATATCAAACTCATACAATTCGAAATATGTTTGATTCATAAGCCCAGTTATTTAGAGCCATAACTTTAGAAAAAGTCTTTCAATACCTATAAACGATTCGAGTTATTCGAGTTCAGCAAATTCTTAGTCTTAGTTGTTGTTGCATTTACAACAAAAGAAAACAGACAGTTGAACAAAAAACAGACACAGAGCAGAAAGCAGAGCAAACACACAACCTTCTAGTGAGTATTTTAGTGTTCGTAAGCACATCATACTTATTTTGTGCATCGTGAGTTATGGAGAGTCGTAATCAATATCAAAATCATACGTGTTGTGTTGTTAAATATGAATAAGTACGATGAGTACTTCAAACTTTGAATATGAGTAGAGGAGGTTTCATAATATTAAAATAAGTATGAATGAGTGGGTATAAATATTAGAAATTATGAGTATGATTCGATTTTGCTCATCGTTTTGAATACGTATTGCTGAGCTCATTAACTATTGAAAGATTAACGTCCTGCTCCTGTATTTTCTAACGAGAAATAATTGAAGGCAACGATTCTGCTCATCGTTTTAAATACTCATTGCTGATCTCTGGTTGACATGCTTAGATATCTGAGCCAACAGACTTTTTGTCAAAGTTTTTAACTTAATTAATGGATTATTAATCATCAATAATTAGGAAAGGCATAAAAAAAACTGGAAATGATTAATGCAATGAGTGACTGACTTAACGTCACACATATTAACATCAGCAGAACGATGTTTTAGTTCAACTGATGATGAGGAGAATGTTGGTGTTGTTGTAAATGAAAATGATTTTCAATTACAATAAACAGAAGCAGATCACTACAGTCAACCCTTTATTTAGGGATACAAAACCCGAAAAGATTTTCCTTTTTGTTTTCCCCCCTGTCCCTGTTTTAATACGGTTACACGATCAACTCGTTTAAAAGAAAAGCAAAGAAACAATATTTGTTTGTTGTTTTCCTTAATAATAATATTGTAGTTGCTGCTGTTGTTGTTGTTGTTATTGTATACGTAATTAAATAACAACAAATGACTTCTTTTTTCCTTTCCTCTTTTTCGTTATTAAAAACGATAAGAACAAATTCCAATCCAAATTGAAAACTTCTCTCTCGAAGCAACAGAAACAGTCGAAGAAATTCTATGAAACTTTTAACTTCTTTAACTTCATTGTTGTAACATTTCTATTCTATTGTGTTGTGTTGCACAATGTATGTACAATACTTGCAACATTTTACTATCCATACGTATTGTGTAAGCACATCGAAAGGGTTACGATATTCGATACATAAATGAAGTTATTACCTCAGCTATAGGGCATGAAATTAAAATTACTGGCTTTCCTTCCCTTCCCTTCCGTTAACATGTATTTAAGAGGCGCGGTTTATAAATTAATTTCATCATCATTTAATTCCCTTCTTGCCGGTGGACAATAATTAGAATTTTTTTTTTCATTCATTTTCATAAATTATTGAAAGTCCACCCGTAATATGTATTGAAGAAGTCTTAAAACATTTAAATAAATTATAGGGTCATTAGGAAAACGACACTGGCTAGAAAATAAAGAAATTATATCGTGAGGCATATAGGATGCTTGAATAAATGTTATAAGTTTTGTGGGAAAAGAAAACGAAATAACGCTGAGTTATAAAACATTAAGTTAGGTTAGGTTAGGTTAGAGGAAGTGTACTTGTCAACTCTGACGAGTACAGTAGCCGGAGACCGCATTGACTCATTGTACAACGTCCTAGCTTCTCACAACACTCGTGTTGTGTGCTTTAATTTTTATATATGAGTGGTTAGACCTACAGTTTAAAGTCGATTCCGAACGCCAGATTTTTTTTTTAAAAACTTTTCATGGCAATATCATTTTCTCTAGAGTACGGCAACCTCCCCTTTTTTTTGTTCATACAGTCGAACTTCTATAAATTGAATTACTATTATTCACAAAAAAGTTCAAGAAGTAAAATCTGATAGAATTTCTCTCCAAGATGCTGTTGCTGTGCTTCAACTTAAAGAAAATTCAAGTAATACATACACAACATAACATAATTGGCCATTACACCCCTTCAGTCAGGATTACGACCTATCTTCTCACACCACTTATGTTGTGTGCGTTAATTTTATACATGAGTGGCGGGACCTACAGTTTAAAGTCGACTCCGAACGACAGATTTTTGAGTAGCTTTTCATGGCAATTTTTACTCTCAGAGTTTTTGCCAGAAATCTGCTGAGAGGAATTCGCCGAAGAAATATTTTTTGTTTTCATGTCTGACCTGGGATTCGAACCCGGGCCTTTTGTCTAATAAGCCAACACACTACCCACTAGACCACGGCGACTTCACACACTACAGTAATCTCTCGATTTACGTCGGAGTTGCTTCCAAAAAGAGGCAACGTAAATCGAATTTCATATTGCTCATACGACAAAGTATGTAGTATGTTTTTAACAAGGAACTTAAAAAACTTACAGTAATCCCTCGATTTACGCTGTAGTTAGTTCCAGAAAAGGCGACGTAAATCGAAGGACGACGGAAATTGAAGTTAGAGGGAACAAAAACAAACAACGTTAAGCGAGGCGACGTAAATCGCAAGATGACTTTACCTTCTAGACTACGGCGACTTCAAAGTAATAGAAGATCAAATTATAGTAGTTCGATTTGATTTCCTTTTATTCGAGAAGCCGGAGCTAAGGATTGAACCACGGCCTCACGTCGAATAAGATAGATAAATAGAGAGTAAAATTGCTACTCCCGTAATGAACTGATTGTAATAGGCGTTATTAGAGCCTGTGAGCCTCCTTGTATCGCATTTGGATGTAATAAGATGTTGCCTTTTTCCCAATCTCGCCAAACTCATGATGGTTGTCGTTGCCAATATCCTTCAATCAAAATTGAAAACATTACCCTGGTGGACCACTAAATTTCACAAGAAGGAAAAGTTTTTTTAAATTTCTTACTCCAAGGAGGAGTAACTCGTAACATTTAAATTAAAAAAAAAAAATAAATAAAAATTGTCCCAAAAGTGCTTATTCACTTGAACCAGTGGTATGCGTGCGTGTGTGTATCTATGTTTGTATGTTAATAAGCAAATAAAATCAAGTTTAATTGAATGTAAAACAAATACAAAAACAACTTGAAAAACAAACAAAACAAGAAAAAAAAACGAGCAAATAAATAAACAAACCTCTTAATTGTTAAACTAATATTAATATAATTAACTTTCGGATAAATAAATAATGAAATACAACAACAAAAACAACAACAACAACAATACAATTATGTTTTCTTTTAACGTTCAAATTCATCATCACAAGAAAATTGAACACAACTGAACTGAATGCATAGGAAGGCAGGCAGGCAGGCAGGGGGTTAATGAATGAAAACCGATTGATAATCATGCTGGTGATGATAATGTTGTTGTTGTTGTTGTTGCATGTTGGTTGCTTGGCATGGTCATACATATGTGCCATGTTGTTGTTGCAATTGTTTTCTTTAATTCCTGATCAACTGCTGAGGCACTGAAACAATTACAGAAATTCGATACAACTGGGAATTTGTCGACGGCGAATTTACAATTCCTTAAGGCATTTTCGGCTTGAATAAATGCCAGCGAGGGGAATCTTCGTTGTCGTCTATCGTGTGTGACTTTTGCATGCAAAAATTTCGTTCATTCGTTCGTTCGTTCGTTTCGCTTACAAATTGAGGTTGAAAATTGTTGTTGTTTAAGTTGTTGTCAGCAGAAATAATAAAAAAAATCAAACGCGTTAATTATCATTAAACGTTTGTTCTCTCCCTCCTTCTGCTCGTTTTACGTTTTGTTTTTGGTCTGTTAAGCCAACAGAGCCAATACACTTGTACTGGCATTCATACTCATGCCTTGCGTGCCTTGTAATGCGTTAACATTGTAACAACACTGCACTATAGTACTTGGATGTGTTCTGAGTACTTGGGTGTCGTTTATGTGTGGTTTTAGTTTTAAATTACCAGCTCAGTTCAGTTCAGTTCTGTTCTGTTCAGTCCAGTAATTGTGATTTTCACGTTTAGTTGGGTTAGTGCAATAGTAATAGCCAACAGCCAACAGCCAAGAGCCGACAGCCAAATGGTATTTGTAGTGGCCGGCAGACAGGCAGGCAGGGTCGTTAAGAGTCTGATTTTAATTAAAAGGTTTTATTTGTTTCCACTTAAAAGTCGCTCATATTACCAGTTGTCTGTCTCTATGTCTGTCTGTTGCACTCGAATTTATTTTGCTTCTACATTGGAGGCTTATTTCTCGTAGTGGTTTGTTATACCCTAAGTGACAATTTTGGTTCTTCTTCGTTACTGGTTTCGTGTACATTTTGTTCGTAATTTTATTAACAACTTTACGCTTCAGAAATTTCATTTTTTTTTTTTCCAAAACTGACATTGAAATGTTCCTGTTTCATGCTATGCCATGCCATGCCATGAAATACCGACAACAACAATACATTTTGCATTTTACTTTTTGAATTCGTTTGGTTAGAGGTTTTGTGCGTCTTCTTTACGAAAGTAATGAAATCGTTTACTCATGGGTTTCGGAAGCTGTGGTTTCAATGTCATTTCCTTTGGCATGTAACATTAGTACGTAAGTAAGTAAGTAAGTAAGTAAGTTATCAACAAAGCACCACACTACCACTAACACTGCCACTAGTCCAACAACAATGAGTACATGAGTATGAGTGCTTAAATCAATGCAATCTCATGTGTTGCCTTCTCTTTTACTTCTTCTTGTAGTGGTTGTTGTTGCATAGTTTTTAGTTTTAAAAGTAAAGGTTTTGATAAGCATTTATGCATATGAAGCACACAGCAGTTGTGTTTAAAAAAATAGGTAAACAAAAAAAAAATATTAAAAAACATCTATTAGCAAAACTGGGGCGTTAAAAGTTTTGTTGTACTTGAGTTCTTAAGTACTGTTACGTTTTTACCTTTTAAAAGCGTTTAAAATATGATTGAAAATAAAATAAAAATAAATTTGTATTTAGTTCGTAATTAAAATTCTTTATTATTCGCACAATTCTGTGTGCCACTGTTCACAATTTGATGTAAACAACACTTCTGCTTATAGTCTTTGCATAAACAATAACAATTACTAGACAATTATGGGACAGGTTTTTGTAAAGGAGATCTTCAAGCCACGAATACTCTCTTCAAACGCATCGCTTCTTCACACAAAACTGACTAAACTTCACTAACTCACTACTACCTACTTTGCCTTGCCTTTTTTATATGGCAGAGTAAAAACAGTATAATGAATGTTCTTGAAGGCAAATGTTCATGACTTCACCTTCTCGAAATCTCTGTAAATGTAAACATCGTTGGTTACATTCATTGCAGTAATGCTTGCTGTTGCATTTTTGTTGATATGTTTACAATTTTTTATGCTGGTGTTTGTTGTTGCACCTAGTTACAGATCCGCAAGGGGTGCTGGGTTGTGGAGGAAACACTTCTCTACTCTGCTGCAAGGCGATGACGACATCAATACCGCCTCTAGAGATGATGTTCCGAACCCGATCGATGATGACGGCGTGGAGATTCCGCCGCCTAGCCATGAAAAGGTTAAAGTCGCTTTATGCCAACTACAGGGGTATAAGCCTTCTCCCTATCGCATATAAGGTTCTTACAGGCGTATTGTGTGAACGACTGAAGCCACTGATTGGACCTTATCAGTGCGGCTTCAGACCTGGCAAGTCCACTATCGACAAGATCTTTACGCTACGCCAAATGCTGGAAAAGACCCACGAAAATCAAGTCGACACACACCATATTTTTGTCGATTATAAGGCTGCTTTCGATAGCCCCATAAGGGATCGTGTTTTTGCCGCAATGTCTGACCTCGGTATACCTGCTAAGCTGATAAGGCTATGCAGAATGACGTTGAGCAATTCCTGCAGCTCCGTCAAGGTAGGAATGGACCTCTCCGAACCTTTTGATACTGTGCGAGGTTTCAGACAAGGCGATTCCTTATCATGCGACCTCTTCAACTTCGTCATGGAGAGTGTTCTGCGAAAGGCGGGAGTGCATCGCAATGGGACTATTTTTCAAAAAAGTGTCCAATTGCTTGCGTACGCTGACGACATCGACGTCATAGGGCGTACCAAGCGAGATGTTACTGCTGCCTTTAGCGCTATTGAAGATGGGTCTGGCAGTAAATGAGGGCAAAACAAAGTATCGACAAGCAGAGACGTGTGGCGTATTGATTCTCAGATTACGGCCGATAACTATACTTTTGATACAGTCAAGGAATTTATTTATCTTGCCTACGCCGTTACCACCAAAAATGATGTCAGTCTGGAGATCAAACGCAGGATTACTCTTTCCAACAGGTGCTACTATGGTCTCAATAGGCAATTGAGTAGCAGAGACCTCTCTCGTGCGACAAAATTAATACTCTACAAGACGCTCATCTTACCCGAGCTTCTTTATGGCACAGCGGCATGGACCCTATTAAGAACTGATGCAGCTGCCTTGAGAGTATTCGAGAGAAAAGTCCTACGTAAGATTTTCGGTCCAGTGCGAGTTGGCGATGATTTTTGCATCCGATTTAACAGTGAGCTGTATGAGCTCCTCAACGACATGGACGTTGTACAGCGTATTAATATCCAGCGGCTGCGCTGGCTCGGCCATGTCGTTCGAATGGAGGAGAATGCTCCGGCGAGACGAGTATTTGATGCGGGGATCTGCGGAAGTCGGCGAAGAGGACGACCTTGTATCCGTTGGAAGGACCAAATCGAGGAAGCCCTGTCATCGATTGGTGTGACCAATTGGCGTAGGCGCGCAAGAAGCAGAAGCCCCTGGAAGGATGTGTTGCGACAGGCCGAAATCCGTTAATCGTGTTGTTATGGCCAATTAAGAAGAAGAAGAAGTTTGTTGTTGCATTTTTGTTTATAATTTTAATGTTAAGCGATGTAAATGCAAAACACCAGCATCAAGATTTTTCATTTTTGTATCAATATTGAGCAGAAGTCTGTCAAAGACTTTGGATACAATTGATCATGTGTTCGTTGCACGCTTTAATAAAGGGTTTGTAACTACATTTGCGTACACAACTGTTTTAAATTTATTGAATAGCTTGCCACTCTCTCTCTCTCTCTCTCGCCCTCCTTCTATCTCTCTCTTTCCGTATGCCAATATTATTTACATGAGTTTGAGTCCTCTTCCTTTTTTGGGTTATGGTTGGTGGTGTTGTGTTGTGTTCTGTTGCATTGTGTAATTTAATGCAACAGGAATTGTAATGATTTCTTCTGCCAACCTCTACTGCTTTTAATGGGTTTTCAATTTGTGCAAACAGTCGTGTAAATTGTGTTAAAAAAATAAATAAATACAACAACGATAACAACAACTAAAGAGAAAAAAAAAAGGAAAATCAAAATCAAGACCGAAATAAAAATACAATAAATAGGGCACTCACTCACTCATTCACTCACTCGCTTACTTACTTATTAAGGGTGATCGGTTGGTTGGTTGGTTGATTTGTGTCTTTTGGTTTAGTTTTCTTGTGTTTTTTTCATCTTTTTTAAATGGGAATGCGAATGTCATGACTGGTAACCCATAAAGTTGTTATAATTACTCTCTCTAAGTACATACTCGTACATATGTGAACCAAACAAAAAAAGTGTATAAAAAGAGGGACTTTTACTTGCACTGCTGCTGCTGTTTCAGTAAGTGGTGTGTGTGATATGGTTGTGCATCCTTATTAAATGATGATAATATTGGTGTTGCTGTTGTTGCTGTTGTTGCTGTTGTTGTCATCATTTATTCTCACCCGTAAGATAATGGCCCAATTGAATAACCGCAAATGAATAATTTCTTTTCTTCTTTTCCTTTCTCATACTTTCCTCTTCTCTTCGGTTTTTTGAGATACTTGAGGTGCTCATCCTTTTCATAGGATATTAGCACAGTTACGGCAAAGGCCACAACAGGCGTTCTATCCCTTTATGAATATTTGATAAAGTTTCCTTATTTTAGAAACAAAAAACAAAAAAAAAAAGATTTCAATTGTAATAACATATGCTGACAGTGTAAAGGATTTGATTTTTAATTCCTCTTTTTTTGTTTAAGGGAAAATTCACACAATACGTGTGTGTGTGTTAATGGGTAGCAGTGATATTTTAGAAGTTAATTAAACTGTGATGGATTTTGAAGTATAAAAAACCTAACATTGTGATGAAGTAAAGAACACAAAATCTATTGATCAACTTGAGGATCATAATTAATTGGTTCACCAAGTTATTCCAGTTCCTTTCTCAATGTAACAAGCACTCAAGCTAACATTGTTCATATCAATCCTGCCTTTAAAGCCATTTGCGAAATGCTTCTTTCAAGCGACTGGACTAGTGTTGAATAATTTTGCTCTCTCCAGCAGCAAACTCTTTTGAGTCTCGTCCTTTTATAAATTATATGAGACTGTTTGGAGGTTATTGGCTAATGTCTCTACTTGTCTTTTGCACTCGTTTTCAGTTCCAACGAACCCACTTTGTTCGGTCCATATATGGCTCTCATATGAAAATTGTTATCTTAAGCCATAGTCCTTAAAAAATTCGAGAACTATTCGTGGTTTTGTGTTCCACAAATTAAATAGATTCACAATGATGTCCTCAAGGTGGTAAAGGTCCTGACGCAACGGCAATCAAACCAAAACTGGTTCTCAGTTCAGGGCGTTATTTTCGTAAAATCAATCAAATTTGATTTTCTGGTTTCAATTGGTCACTGCAATCCTTTTTTTTGGCGTGTGAGGTAGGGTTAAAAATGCCTTCGCACTTGCAGTGATCGTCATCAGCTGCGTCGAGTGGTGCTTCCACTAAAACAATCCCACCTCCTTCTGGGGATACTCCCTTCTCGGGACGGATATCTGCATTACTTCGGGAAGGGCCCAGAACGACGTCCAGTTAAGGACCGTTGTCTACTCTCCCACGTCTGGGTACGCCATATTTGAAGCCAGCTTCATGCTATTGGCTCGTCTTCTCATATATCATTCCGTTGTATTGTATCAAGGTCGAACTTCTTTCTGCGGAGTACATATTCAACGTATCTTCTCACAGCGTTCCATTTCATCTCACTTTCGAGCATTGCGTTCACAATGGTGTCGGGTGTAAATTCACCAATTTGTTCCATCAACATGTTCTTCTCGTCTTGCCATTTAATGCAATGGAAGAATGTGTGTTCAACGTCGTCACTCATTTCCTCGCAATAAATGCACCCAGGATCAGTTACCTTGCCCATACGGTATAGGTATTTTCGGAAATAACCAAGACCAGAGAGAAACTGGGTCAGAAAATAGTTAGGTTCCCCAAAGGTTCTCCGTATCCATGCCTCTATAGATGGAATAAGTTTATAAGTCCATCTTCCGCATGTTTCCTCGTTCCATCTACTTTGCCATCGCCGTAGTGTTTGAGATTTGAGATCTGCGCTACTAATGGGAAGATTTTCCCTCTTCGTTGTCCAAGATTTTCTTCGCTCAAATGCCTACAGGTCAATAGGTATCTCACCAGCGATCACTAGGACTGCGGCGCCCGATGCTGTGCGGTAGGCCGAGGCAACTCTTAATGCGGCTGTTCGCTGCACCGCTGCTAATATTTTCCGCTTAGATTTAATATCCAGCGCATCTCCCCATATCTCGCTTCCGTACAGCAATATCGAGTTCGTCGCCGCCATAATCAATTTTCGTTTGGTCTGTGTTGGTCCGCCAATATTTGCCATCATCCTGCTTAGCATGCCTGTTAGTTTCGCTGCCTTGGTAGCTGCATGCTGTATTTGGGCCCAATAATTAAGTCTGCAGTCGAGTCTTATGCCCAAATATCTAACTGCCCTTTTTGGGACCAGTGACACATCACCTACCTGCATACCAATCTCGAGTGGGATGTGAGCCATTGTCATCATTATGACCTCAGTCTTGTTCTTTGAGAGCTCTAGACCATGATCCTCAAGCCATATCTGAGTCCTTATCATGACTCGATTCAGTTTTCTCCTGGCATCCTCAATGTCGCGCGCTGAAATGACTGACACTATATCATCCGCGTATCCCACGAGGTATGTGTCTTCTGGCATTTCTATACCTAAGATTTCGTCATAGCATAAGCATTTAAGGCTGATGCTCTCCAAGTCAATCATTTTTTTCTGTTTTAAATCGAAATTTTCTTTAAAATCTTCTATGTTTTCTTGATTAAGAAACGAAACAAATTTCTTACGCATACACTCGATAGATAAGAAGTCATGTTACAATAAAATATGACCCCCCCCCCTTCTCTTGAAATATTTTAATTCCCTATTGCAGCCGTATTACAGTTAGGGTCGCTTTCATTGTGTGCATGTGTGTTGTATGATCCTTGAAAAAGGAGAGCGAAATCTATAAATTAATCGCCAGGATTTGTTAGCAATGAAAAGGCGGCTTTTAGCGTTAAATGCTGAGGTGATTTACGAGCGCGGCTAAAAAAAGAAAAAGTAAAATGCCAGGATTTTTATTCAATACATAGGCGATTGTATTTTATCGCATTGAATTGAATGGCAAAGAAAGGAAACTTTGTTGCCAAGAAGCCTACACACATGAACACACAAAATAGCAGCGCCAGCGGTAGCAATAGTGCAATAAGACACCTTATGCGTACAAACGAACATCTTGAGATTTATTTCAATACTCCAGACGCGTTCTAAAGGGCAGAGAAATAGAAAAGAAGGATTTCTGACAACTTCATTGAGCCAACACACATCAAAATAAGAATGAATGAGGGAATGAATGAATACGAGAATGAATGACTGAATAACCCCGATTGCATGAGCCAATTTATATGATGATGCGTATGAAACTGAAGTTCACATAATAATAATGCGTTGTTGAGTGCTGTGTCTCAAACATTATGTTGCAACACAGAAGAGTAACAGTTGCTGCTTTTCACAACACAACAGCGTTGACATTTATCGCTTTCCAAAAAGACACACGACGTTGACAAAAAGCAAGCCAAGCATTGGCATTACAAAGGGCCTAAGCCAACTTAAAGGAACTTTTTTTCTTTCTTCTCTTCTCTCTTTTATTTTCTTCAATCAGCTGCCATTCATACCCACTCGCAGTTGGCCTGTATTATTGTGTGCGTTATATTGCAGTTGTAACGACCTTAAAAGGTATCCCAATTGAATGAATTAATGCTTCGGCTAAATAGGCCCTACTCCTTTGTAAACTATTGAACTGAGTGAGTCCTTTCTTCGCTTTGATTGTCAAGACTAAAGCATTGAATTCAATGAAATCAAATCAAAGGATTTAAAATATTACACGTACACACACACACACATACACACACACATACATGCACCTAAAGTTACAATGGCTGGTTTTAATACTCCTTTTCAAGTTAATTTGTATTACAAATCATAAGAGTGGAGGCTACAGGAGGCTTAAGGATGTTATCAAAAGGAGTCTCTATCTAACTCTCCCTCTCCCTCTCTCTCCCTCTATAGAGTTCGTTTGATGATTAAAGCTGCTTAAATATCAATTGAGGAAATCAAATTGAGTATGGCATACAGCAGCATAAGATAAAGATTAATTGAGATTTTCTTCTTCTTATTCTTCTTCCTTCTTAATGTTCTGTTTTGGTTTTTAAGAAATTCGTTTAAAAACTTTGAAAACATGCTTAGGTTCAATCCTTCAAACAAATTCAATCAATTTAAGGCTCAAGTTAATCCAAGTATAACTAAAAACATAAAGAAAATGTTAAGGAGCGCCCGGGTGCTGTAAAACATGAGGTTTCATGGAGAAATCATGTCTCGATTTTTCAAAGCGATAAACTGTCTCTTAAACTAGACAGAACGTGTATCTTCAGGAACTTATTTTGAGAGCAATAGACAAGCTTTTAGTTTGTATTTGAATATCAGAAAGACCTTCTGGAGTTTGAGTTGACAGTAAACTGAAAGCCTTTGATGTTATGACCTAAAACTATCAAAAAGAAATATGAGGGCATGCCATGCCCACTGCATCTAAAAGAAAATGTTCTTTGATCGAAGAATCGAAGTCGCCGTGTGCGGTCTACAGTATGAAACGAGGCTCTAAGCCTTTCTGCAAAGCTACAGAAAAACCATAGAAATACTTAAAAAAACATCCGCTTAATGGCATATTAGTAGCGGTCACCATTAAGCCGAATCGTTCCCAAGCTCAAAGCAAACTGATTTGGTTAAGTATGATAGACTTAAGTTTTTGAAATGAGTACTTTAGGCCTCACAGCATTCTGATTATTAAGAATTCTCTTGAATTTATAAAAAAGTTAAAGAATAAATGGTAAATAATCTGTTAGTCTTGTGTGAAGACGCCTTGCGTTTGAAGAGAGCAGAGTAATCGTGGTTTGAAGATCTCTGTTACAAAGATCTGTCAAACAATACTCTAGTAATTGTTATTGTTTATGCAAAGGATGTAAACAGAGCAACAATGAAGAAAAGCAATTGTTGTTGTTTACATCAAGCTGTAAGCAGTGGTACACAGAATTGAGGGAATAATAAAGAATTTTTAATTACGAAATAAACACAAATTTATTTCTTATTTTATTTGCAAACTACAACCTCATATTTTAAACGTTTTTAACAATTTTAAACCAAACAGGTTTCCTATGACTCACCCATTAAAACCTTACATTGGGTGTTGTAAATCTGTTTCCATCGTATTAACTTTAACCTCTGACCCTTTACTATCACTCTCCATATCGTAATTATTATTATTTTTTTTATTTTTTCATTAAATTTCATAATTTTCAGCCTGACTGACGTTACATTTTTTGCCACATTGCCTGCCGCAATCTAGATAAAGCGACATAAAATTGCATTTCATTGTTGAGAGGTTAATTTTTGTCATCCTGCTAACGCTGATTGGATGGTTGGCTGGCTGGCTGGCTGGCTGGGTGGATGGCTGCTCCATAATATGAAGCGATATTCTGTTCCTCGTAAGCATAAATCTTTTTGTGAAATGCAATAAAAATTTACGAAAATTACTTCAGGGAATCGTTATAAAATATGTTTCATTTTAAATCCTTATACGTTCACCTTTTTCTTTTTTTTTTTTTTTGGTTTAAAAAAGGATTTTTAAATTCCATTTTATGACTTAATTAAATACGAAAAAAAAAGAAAAAATAACACAGTAACAGTAAGAGGAAATGTAATTGAACAATTGAAAATAATAGAGGCTAGAGTTTTGAAATGAATTATAAAAACAAACGAGATTGAGTAAAATAATTATAAAACAATCAAAGAAGTCATAAACTATTTTGGTTGCTGTGATATAACGTGAGATAATCGCCTAATTGTCCTTTTTTGGACCTCGTCTTAGTCTTAGACTTCTACCCGAATTATGCCGAATTTTATTGATCTTTGCTTCAAATGTTTATACTCTTACATCCGATATTCAGGTCGGATGTGGATGGAGGTCTTCGCCAACTCCCACTAAACCTTAGAATGTAGAGAATTAGCTCCTTGGCAAGCATTAGTTTTATCGCACGCTAGAAATCTTTACTACTTTAATTGACTACTACATCATAACGCAGATTTTACGGGGGAACTTTTCTCAATAATGCTTCTCAAACATCTGCACCACTATAACAGTAATAGCGCATATGCTTCTAAGCCATAGAAAAACAGGGGTAAAATGAATTACTTGGGGAATAAAAGTTTCAATCCACAAGAGAGAAATCAATTCAAATGCCTATTGAAGCTACAGTAACACCTGTTAGCAGACCTATGCTTGAACTCTCCGAACTGAAGTAATATTGCTTGACGTTAAAAGTCGCCATAGTCTAGTAGGTAGTGTGTTGGCTTAATAGGCAAAAGGCCCGGGTTAAAATCTTAGGTCAAATATCAAAACGAAAATATGAAAATGTGTCTTTGGCAACTGCCTCTCTGTAGATTTCTAGCAAAAACTCTGAGTGTTAAAATAAAATTGCCATGAAGAATTTCTCACAAAATCTGTCGTTCGGAGTCGACTTAAACCCGCAAACAACATAAGTGGTGTGAGAAGATAGGTCGTAATCCTGACTGAAGGGTTGTAATGGCCAATTATGTTATGTTGCGTATGTATTACTTGAATTTTCTTTAAGTTGAAGCACAGCAACAGCATCTTGGAGAGAAATTCTATCAGGTTTTACTTCTTGAACTTTTTTGTGAATAATAGTAATTCAATTTATAGAAGTTTGACTGTATGAACAAAAAAAAAAAGGGGAGATTGCCGTACTCTAGACCTCTCAGCAGATTTCTGGCAATAACTCTGAGAGAAAATGATTTTGCCATGAAAAGTTTCTCAAAAAAGTCTGTCGTTCGGAATCGACTTTAAACTGTAGGTCCCGCCACTCATATATAAAAATTAAAGCACTCAACACGAGTGGTGTGAGAAGCTAGGACGTTGTACAATGAGTCAATTCGACTTCCGGGTACTGTACTTGTCAATATTGACAAGTACACGTCCTCTAACCTGTCCTAATATTGCTTGACAACGTTGAAAGCATAGTTTTGGGTCGTAACATTTGTTCTAATACTCCTGTCAACCACATAAACTTTGTTTTGATGTTATTTAGTATCAGACCCCGTAGCTAGCTTGGTTCAAGGTTGAAAAGGTTGTATGATCTCATTTAAAGAAGCGCAGACGGCATACAAACTATCTGAATTAATGCAAAAACTTGCAGAAATGCAAGCGTTTAAAGAATATTTCAATTATTTCGGCATTTATTTATTAAGTTGCTACGAAATAAATCTTAAATTATTAAAATGTTTTTTAAAATGTTTAAATATTGGAAAATTAAACAAAAACCGTGTCAATCAGGGCCCAGGCACACATGTTCAAGCCAAACAATGGCCACAAAAAAAAAAAAAGAAACTTGCAGACACCAGCCTGGTTTTATTTAATTTAAAACCCCATGATAAACAAATGAATGTGAATGAATGAATGAATGAACGACTGACTGACTGACTGAAGGAATGAATGAATGAATGACTGGCATATTGACTCGTCACCGCCTTGCCGGACAACAAACAACGTTGAAAATGCAAAGTGTGTAGTGGAAGGACGTTTATAATAATAATAATAACAACAGCAACAACAACAATAATATTAATAACAAATAAATATTAGAGTATGTGTATGAGTAGTGAAAAACAAAAAATCATCATCATTCCTGACCAGCAAATATTCACAAACCGTCATTGTCATCCACAACGTCAATATTTGTGACACAGAGGATAGAGGGGAGAACTACAATAAAAAAAATCCAAATAAACCCAAAGCAGACTGTTTTATAAACATTAACACAGGCACAGACACCGACAACGACACCGACATACATATTTAAATATAGATTCTATCAATAAAACACACACACACAAACACGTAGAACGTCAGCAATAACAACAAAATAACAACATTTCATCAGACAAGCGCCATTTTTAATAACGATGTTGGCATTATTTTTCTCTTCAACGATTTTGTTGAAGTAATAAATTATAACTGCATAAACGACATACTAAAAGAGAGAGAGAGCAATAGAGAAAGAGAGAGATCTGGCACACACACACGTTCACAAACATACATTCGTTATATCCTATATACATAGTCATATAGCAGTACATATATAAAAGCATTCAATACATAGTATATTTAATACATATACTAACCGTATGTTAATATACACACACATACATACATACATACGCCGTCAAACTCACCCATCAGCTGGCTGTATAGCAATATTTTTGGCTTTAATGAATTTGCACTTTAAGGACATGAGGACGACGATGAGTATAAAATCTATGAAAACAAAACAACAACAATAACAACAAAAAAAATTCTCATTAAACCGTTGGCTTAGCATACTTGCATGAGAAAGGTCGGGAATGAGTCGATAGAGCAGATAGAGGAGAAAAAGAGTAGAGCGAAATATAGAGAGGACACACATACATATGTACATATGTACAGTTTGTGTTTGTTTGTTCTGTTCGAATAGGTTTTTATTGTTGCTTTGAATGTGTGTGTGTGTGTATTAGTGTTTGTGTTTTTATGTCCAATATTAATACGTTCATAATTAATGGGTACGCGTGCAACGTTCATGCACACACACTGCGTTTTATAGTTATAGGGACATTTGTTACGAAAATCGCATGTGCGCTGCGAATTTCAGTGTGAAAATTAAGTCAAAAAGCTAAAATATAATTAAAAGATGAGAAGACCCTATAAATCTTTATACATAGGCTATTAGAATTTTGTAGATTTTTTTTATTATAATAATTAATTGTAGTTTTCAAGCAGTTTTAGAAAGTTCTCACCAGAATCGCTTAGCAGTCAAACGGTTAAAAACCTAATTGTAAAAATAAGAGAAAAGTAGCCGTTTGTTAGACATTATGATGTGAAAGTGTCATCGCCTTTTTCTATGCTTTGATGACTAATATCGTTACTAACTACCGTATAATTATTAAACGCACTATAAAAATCCATTTTAAATAAATATTCGCACAATGGACAACATGGGGAAAATTTATTTTGCAGGATGTGACAGCATCTGTCACTATGACCGCAATTCCATATGTTTATGGTTTTATATAGGCAGACAGCAAAACGTGTAAGAGTGTTTGTGTTTTGAAGTAAAAGAGCATAAACTAGTGACCAGCAACTATGGCAATACCAACCAAATGGAAACAGCCAATGCATAGCCAGCCAGTCAGCGTTATTTTAATCTTGATCTGCTTATAATTACGCTTACGCTTGCACTGTTTAACACTGCTTATGCTGCTTATGCTTACGTCTACAATCCCATAGAAAATATAAATTTTTTTGCATTTCAAACTAGACCTGTGCAAAGGATCACAATTTAATTGCAAAGAAAAAAGAAAAAATAAAAATTAAATTAAAATTCACATTAAACCAAGCAAATAATAGGAAAATTAATTGGAAAAAAATTTAATTTCTGGCAGATTTATTAACAAAAATTTTAATTGGAAAGCAAGAAAAATTTTTAGAAGGAAATCAAGATTCTCACGCAAAATTTAAAAAAAAAGAAAACATACACACACACACACACAGTTAAACGTTTCTTGGAATGTCAAGGCTAACAACTGGTTTTTATTTTATTTTTTTTGTTTTGTTTTGTTTTGTGTCTCCCCCCTCTCTTTTTTTTTTGTGTTCATGCTCAGCAAGAGTTGTTGATCGACGAGGTGTGATTTCAAGAAAATCCCATAATTTCACACTTGTAAACAATGCGAGAGCTGCAGGCAACCTTTCTTTTTTATTGCACTCTTAAATTTAAGATCTCTTTTCGTTATGCTTTCTCTCCCTCTCTCTATCTCTCTCTATTTCTGTCCTTTTGCTGTGTACATAGGTTTTTGTATGAAAAAGCAAACAAACAATAGTTTCGTCGTGTCAAATTGTCACAAACAGAAAATTTTCCGATTAATAATCGAATAACGTTGCTGTTAACCTTCGTCTTCGTATGGGAGAGAGAGTCAGAGAGCGTGCAAAAAACAACAACAATCATCAACTGTTTGTAGTGATAGTTTTTGTTTTGTCTTGTTGTAAGCACATACCTAAAGGACACTCTTTTTAAAACACCCGCAGTTACAGTGCAATTTTACCGTTACACAAAATGAAAAAGAAGAAGAAATATTTACAGACACAGTGGCAAAAATGAAAAGAAACTGAATTCATACGTACATGGTTTTGGTTGCTTTGGGGGTCAAGAGAGTGTATTAGTGCACTTGTTGTTGTTGTTGTTTGTATTGCATGTGTTATAAGAAATATTATTTGTTTTAATTGTTGTTTTTGTTGTTGTTGCTATATATTCACTCACATCAATTTGTTCGTTTAACATTAACTGTTTTGGTACATTTGCTTGTGAGTGTCATTTTAAGATAAACATTTGGATTAAAAACACACACATACACTTACAAACGCTATAATACGATATATGTATGTATGTACAGCCAAAGAAGTTCACTGAGTTTTACAGTTTAAATCTTAAAAAATTCACAATTTTTCTTAAAAATTTTAAATTTTTTTCGTAATTTTTTTTTCGAATTCTTTTAATTTAAAAAATCTTGCAAAATACGTTGTCCATATTCGACTTGTGTTGCTCATCGCATACATAAATTGCATTTGTATCCCTCTATGCACAGGTGCTTTATTTGCTAGTAAAACAAAACAAAATAAAAAAAAAAAAACGAAAAAGAAAAAAAGGAGGAAGAAAATTTTTTTTGTTTGTATTTGAAACGAAACGTAACAGATTCAGGTGTTCAAAAATGAAAAACGAAATGAACCAGCAAAATTGACTACCACTGACTGGGTACCATAACGATCTACTGCTGTGAGAAAACATTAGTCACAAGGCCAAAGGAAGGACAGGACTTAAAATGACAACGTTATTGTTGTTGTTGTTCGTTTATAATGAACGTGTGTACCTTTACAATGAAAGAAACCAAAAAAAATAAGAAAAATTTATACTGACAACAGCATTAAAACAACAACAGCAACAACAATTACAACAACAGGAACAAGAACACCGGCAACTTAATGTCTGTGACAGTTTTAGGTTGGCAACTACACACTTATACATACACAAACATAAATTCACTTGCATTCAACAACGTACACCTACAAATTTATTTTGTACACACACCGATATAGTCAGGCACATGGATTTTTTTCCTTTTTTTTTTATACGTTGTTGTCACTATAACAGACTGTCTCAAACGTTAAAAGGAAAAGTAAGAATTTCCGTTTTCTTCCGACATTCTTAGTATTAAAAATATGCCTAATAATGCTATTGGGTTGAATACGAAATCAAGGATTTTACCTACTTTGTCGGTATCATCTAGAAGCAATTCCCCAAAGCTTTATGCAACTTTTACAATAAATATACGGATTGTTCGAGATTACATTTTATCCTACTATTTCATTATTGATCATTATAGTCCTCTAGTAGTCTTGCGGGTCTAATTTTTTAATTATAGGACTTGAATCGTAATGCTGTAGATGCCTTGACAATTTTTAACGTTAGGAAAGAATAATTTGGCCCTCCATTTCAATAATTGGAACCCCGATTTAAATGCAAAAAGTTTGGGAATCTCTTTTCTACTAAATACACATAAAAATGTATAGTAACAGCAACGAGGCATAGTGATAAGGCACTTTTTTCATGGTAATTTAACCATATAAGGCCAACACCGACACACACATACAGAGTATACATGCATACACAGGCATAGACATAGAGGTATGGCCATACTTCTTATCATCGAAGTGCTTTGCATGTCTGAATGCATTCAATGGTTATTTAAATCTTTGAGTATGGGTGTGTATGTGTATGTGTATGTGTTTGCGTATATGTGTTGTAGTATTTCGGAATATGAAGAACAAGAAACAGAATAATGCTAAGCATTAAGGCTGCCAACATTGCATTGCATTACATATCCTGGAGCAATGCATCCACTAACTATTCTATGAAGATACAGCAACAGCAGCAACAGCAGCAACAGCCATGCCAAGAAAAAATTTATAGAGGGGAGGGCAAAAAAAGGACATTAAGGAACAAGGAAAAATATTAAAGTCATTGCATTTACACTCACACACATACACATGCTGTCTCTAATGGAAAAATATTTTTTTTTAATAATTTTTATTTTTTTTTTAAATAAATGAAGAGAACAAGGACTTTAGCACAGAGAGAGAGAGAGAGAGAGAGAGAGAGAGAAGAGAGAGAGAACGAACAAGAGAGAAATTAAATAAAATATTTAAAAAACTCGCAGGATTACAGTTTAAAAGGACGAAATATTTCACTGTTCTATCGGTACTATAATGGGAGGTGTTCTCGAGAGATAAGGGGCTTGGTTCCCGATAACTACACATTTTTACGTGGTACCCGAGCTTCTCACAGAGCACATCCTTTTGTGGTTGATTGTTCAGTGAACCGCACAATGCATTACAGGGAAAATTCATTTTTCCGCACTGCTCGCTGGTGGAATGATCTTCCTGCGAGAGTTTTTCCCGTCAATTACGATATTGGTAGATTTAAATCGAATGTCCATAAACACTACTCCCTCTTTCCTCCTTCCTATAACCTATTTTCCTGAACCTGCACAATGCACTGCATGAATAGGGGCCATCCCCTGAGTGTTGGTTTTATGAAAAAAAAAAAAAAAAAACTAAGCAATTTGAAATCTTATCTACGAGCCACTTAACAAACATTTGGGAAAACGAGAGGCTGATTATAGAGCGAACCCATCGTACTTTGGCAATATTAATACCTCGGTTAGAGCGTAACACGACTCAGTATTGAGAAAACACTTGTGAAGCTGGAATATTTTCAATACAATGTTCAACAGCTAAAGTTAGGGTTTAGGGCAACAGAAAACTTTGTCCCAAGCTAGGGATGCCTTTTTTCACAGAGAATAGAAATTCTTTCTAAATTCTTCCCGGCATTTTTCAAATAAATTATATTTTTTTTCTAAGAATTTAGCAGTGCTAGTCATTTATTTTTATTTACATGCATACACAATTGGCTATTACAACCCTTCAGTCAGGATTACAACCTAGCTTCTCACACCACTTATGTTGTGTGGACCTACAGTTTAAAGTCGACTCCGTAGGACAGATTTTTGAGAAGCTTTTCATGGCAATTTTTACTCTCAGAGTCTTTGCCAGAAATCTGCTGAGAGGAAGTCGCCGAAGAAATATTTTTCGTTTTGATGTCTGATCTGGGATTTGAACCCGGGCCTTTTGTCTAATAAGCCAACACACTACCCACTAGACCACGGCGACTTTAATTTTTATTTAATGTATACGAATATTGATGGAAAAATAATTAAAAATATAAGAATTAGATTTGCTTTCTTGTTCTTGCGCACATTCACATTTATCATCCTCTGCTCCGATTTCCTATAATTTCCGCATCAAATAGCCTTCTCATGTCCGAATTGGCACAGCCGCTGAATGTTAATGCGCTGCACAAACTCTATGCCGTTAAGGAGCTCATACAGCTTATATTATCCACTTTATTTACGGACAGAAGGCGAACATGTCTTTAACTCGTCTTAGACTTTTTTCATTTAACCCACCCTTCCACTACAATACAACGCAATTTTAGCTGCTTAGATGTCAGAGCGATCACTAGATTTATTAAACTTTCAAATGGTTTTCAGGTTGAGTCTAAAACCCTAAACCCAGATACTAATCGTCAAGACCGATTGATTAAGATTTCTCATTTAGTTCTGCGGCATCGTATCAAGTTGGATCATAACATACGTGTTCAAAATTTGCGTTTAACAAAACTGCCACTTTCGTCTACAAAATTACAATAACAAATCAACAGTGAGGTTCTAGAACTTGCCACTGAATACAAATTCGATTTTGATACCCAACATACTTACGAAGCACAAAATAAGTACGAATACTAAAATACTCATTTGACGATTGTGTGCTTGCTTATATTTTTTGCTTACGTTTCTTCTTTCTGTAAATTTTTACTCGAATCATTTATAAGTAGCATATTTAAGTAGTATTTTCCTAAAGATGAATCAAAATTAATATGAGGCCTATGAATCAAACATATTTCGTTCGAATGGTATGAGTTTAATGTCAACATGGTGCACATACTACGCATTGCAACCTGTACTTATAAAGCAACGTTGTGCAATGAGTATGAATGAATGAATCAGAGTACATAGTTAAATTTCAATATTGTTGACTCACTTATATTCAAAATGTTATGAGTGCTTATGAGTAGCAAAAAAAAAATCGATTCATTGCTGATCTCTAGTACCTACCATACCATCTTGAATAGAGTTTTAGGCACTAAACAATTTCAAGCCACTAGTTAGTGGAATACAAGAGAAATCAATGCATCTAGAAAATATCCTTACTGTTCTAAAAAAAAAAACAACTGCTCAACACGTTTTAAAATAAAATACAAAAACATTAAAAAATCCGATACTTTTTCGAATACAACACTTAATTCGCTTACGCTTCATCGATTCCGCATATCCCTTGTAAAGCAAGAAACGGAAAAATAGAACCATCATGCAGAGTATGAGCCAAGGAATGTACAAATGGATGGACGTTGTCTATGTATTCGCCCAAGTGCCCAAGGCAAAGTAACCAGTCAGTCGGCCAGCCAGCCAGTCAGGCTTATGATGTTGAACACAAGGCAGACAAGCAGCAAGTAGTTAACAGCAGTATTCACTACACTGTAAACGTCTTCTGTGCGTCCATGCGTCCGTCCATGCGTTATCTGTTTCCGCAACATGATGTTGACGACGATAATTATGTTGTATGTTGTAATGAGGATGGATGATGAGGATGATACTGGTGCTGCTGCTGCTGCTGATGCTGTTTATGTTGATGTTGATGACTTCTGCTGAGATGACAATAAAAAACAAACGAAAAAAAATTAAAAAAATATGCCGATAATGGTTGTTATAATATCTAGAAAGAAGGAATGTAATGGGGAGTAGGTGTCATATTTTTTTTTTGTGGAAAGGGAAAAAAGGTCTCAAATACAACAGCAACAACTATCACAACATTTTAGTAGGGTTGGTTACAACAAATCATAACAGCAACAGCAACAGAACAGAACCAAAAAAAAAACACACACAAGAGAACTACTTACTCGCAAATGTACGTTACACGCATTATGATAATATGCTTGTATATGTGTGTGTGTGTGTATGTGTATGAGTGTATGCCCCCTTATAATAAACACGTATTGAAACTTAAATTTTGAAACTGAACATGAAGCGTAAAAATATCTTCGTTGTCGCTACTATATAAGCAAGATGGACTTCCGGTTTCCTGTTTCCGTCTGTCGAACTTGTTTCAAATGCTCTCACATGAGTGTGTCGTTTTTTCTCTTCGTTTTTTTGTTTTGCTTTACTCTTGCCCTGCCATCTTCTAATGCTAACAAATATTTCCCTATTTCTCTCCGCCTCACCCCCTTCTCCTTCTCACCTCCTTTGGGCCAAGGCATTGAAATATGCTCTCTCACTCTCTCTCTCTCTCTCTGTGTCAGAAGATAAGAGCAATGCAAAAAGGAAGTCTTCTTCACATATGATTGGATGCTACACATTCATACGTAGCGTTTTACTTTGCTCCTCTTGTTGCTATTGTTTTTGTTATTGTTGTTGCTGTTCTCCGAAATCAATAAATAAAACGAGCGTATGTATTAAAGCTTCGGTTGTATGTATGTATGTATGTGTGCCACATTAAAGTTCAATTTTTGTTGTTGGTTGGTTGTTGTTGTTGTTAGTTAGTTAGTTAAAGTTATATTTTGAGGGAATTTTTGCAATTTGTTCGTCTGTTTATTGTTGTTGTTGTTGTAGTTTTACTGTGCGAGTAATTAGAGGAATTCGAAGTTAAAAGTTTTTGGTCGGCATTTAACAAATGACCCGCTTTGTACGTACATTTCACCAATTTTGATGAGAGGTCAGAACAGCTTTTTGTTTTACATGACGTTGTTATTGTTGTTGTTGTTATTGTAATAAGGGTCAGGGGTTGCTTTGCTGTTGAAACAAACAAATAGCAAAACTTTGTTATTCTGGCTGTTGTCAGTAATTTAATATTTACTTTGTAGTCATTTGTCTGTTTATATTCTGTGTATATTCTATATATGGGTCATTCCACTGATGCGGGGCGTTTTGGGGTAAAATTTCATTAATAAAACTTTTATAAAAATTGTTTATTAAAGACACATACATAGATTAGGTTAAGTATGATGGGGAAATACCAGAGTAATGTCCTAGCATTGCCGCTTGAGGCTAAATAAACAGTGAATTTCAGTCAGTCTTGTGTGAAGACGCGGTGCGTTTGAAGAGTGTAATCATGGTTTGAAGATTTTCGTTACAAATATCTGTCAAACAATTGTCTAGTGGTTGCTATTGTTTATGTAAAGCGTGTATGTGAACAAAGGTATCGCAAAGAAAAGCAATTGTTGTTGTTTACATCAAGTTTTGAACAGTGGCACAGAGAATTGCGCAAGTAGTAGCAGTAAAGAATTTTAATTACGAACTACAAGTTCATAATTTGAACGTTTTTAAAATGTTATAACGTAACAACTGTGATATACATAAGGATGTATATAAGAAAACTAATGCGTTGTTTTGAAGTCGCCGTGGTCTAGTGGGTAGTGTGTTGGCTTATTAGACAAAAGCCGGGCCTGTTCGTATCCCAGGTCAGACATCAAAACGAAAAATATTTTTTCGGCGACTTCCTCTCAGCATATTTCTGGCAAAGACTCTGAGAGTAAAAATTGCAAGAAAAGCTTCGCACAAATCTGTCGTTCGGAGTCGAATTTAAACTGTAGGTCCCGCCACTCATGTATAAAATTAACGCACACAACATAAGTGGTGTGAGAAGCTAGGTCGTAATCCTGACTGAAGGGTTGTAATTTCCAATTATGTATGCATGTAATGCGTTGTTTTAAGGACATTTGACTTTTGAATTATTAAAATCAGTGTCCAGTTCAGTTCTTAGTTCCAATAGAGTATTTTGAAGTTATATTGACAGTCTCAATTATGCTTGATTACACATAATTATCGATTAATTGCATATATTTCATAAGAGATGCAAAATACCTTTTTATCTCTGGTATATGAACGAATTTAATAAATTCCGTGAGAGGTACCGGTTGCTTCTTTTGATAAATGAAGCTTTTAACTCTTTTCATGGGATTCCAATTTAAAATGTAACAAAATGGGGGCACCGAGTATTAAGGCTAATCACGGCCCTAACCACCATATTAAAGAGATATAGAGTATGCTTACGGCTTAGACTTCAGACTAATAGGTACTGATGCCTTCTATCAATTCGAATGGTAGAGTAATCTTCTAATGCATAAGGACTGTTCCATCGAATTATAATCACTTTCCCCATGTAGTGTCCCATATGTTTGCCTGTAAATTTTCCCTGGCCTTCATGTTACGTTAAGTTGTGTTTATTTATGTGTCATATGAAGCGTTAGTGACAGTCAGTGAGAGTGTCAGTAAGTAGTAGTTGTTGTTGATATTTTATTGTTATTTAATGTGTCAACATGTTGCAAGTAAAACCGAAATGCTTTCTTATGTTTCTGTGTGGTGTCGGTGTCGGTGTAGTTGTCCGTGTCATTGTCATTGTCAGGTCACACTAATTGTATTACTTCGACTAATGTAAACAATTATTATTGGAAACACAAGGAAAAATGAAAACAAAAAAAAATTTAAGAAAATATTGACAAATCAAACATTATCGAAAACAACAACAACAACAACAATAAAAAAAAATTTTATAGAATCTGACACAGAAATCTAAGAAATGCTTAAACAAGCAAAACACACTCTGGTAAGTGATAACTGGTATGTATTCTCTAGTATCGTTTTCCAACATCATCATCTTAATGTTGCTGTCACTACAGCAACACTTTCAATGATGGAAGAATGATGGGCGAATGAGATGGACCGCTTGTGTGCTAGTCAGTTTCATTTTGATTACGATTTGGTTTATCTACGTCTGCAGTCGTACGTATTTATTATCTATCCATCTGTCGATTAGACAGACAATCTTTAGCTTTCTAGTCGCTTTCACAATGCCATAAAAATGTTTATGATTTTCTAACTGTCAAGAGATTGTGTTATGACGCATGGTATAGATAGGCAATATGATACGACTTCTGTAATGAAAATGTTTTTAAAAAGCTTCAGTGAATATCATGCATATATGCCTCTATTGTAGGCCTCTACACTTTTTTAGTTACCGTTACGGGCAAGCTTCTCATGCCATTCCACACTGTATGTGCTAATTTTATGATCCTGACTAATAGCCAACAATATTAGATATGAAGATTGAAGCTTGAGCAAACTACTCTTTAAATGTTAGAATATTGACTTCCTAGGTCCTTGGGTAACATCATAGAAAATGGAGTTAAAATATGTGAACAAAAAACTCACCTGGAAGGCTCTTAAAGAGAACATGTGAGGAACATTTTAAGAAAGGTCAAGCATGATAAAAATCCTACAACAGCAAGAGCCAAGGTTTGAGGAACGAATTTAAGATCAACTGATTGAGTTTAACAGTCGCTATAGTCCAGTAGGTTGTGTGTTGGCTTATTGGACATTAGGCCACGATTCAAATCCCAGGACAAACATCAAAACGAATTACGAAAAAAAAATTTCTTCGACGACTTCTTCGTAACAGTTTTCTGTCAAAAACTCTGAGCATTAAAATAAAAATTGCTATGGAAAGTTTCCTAAAAAAAATCTGTCGTTCGGAATCGACCTTAAACTGTAGGTCACACGGCTCATGTATTAACGCACACAACATTCATAAGGTGGGGTGAGAAACTAGGTTGTAATCCTGACTAAAGTATTTTCTCATGTAGAATGGCTCTAACTCGCTTATTTTTTTTTATTAAATTTTTGTGAGTAGGTGTAAGTATTTATGTTGAATGTATTGGAATCACAAAAAAAAAAAATCAACATCGAAAAAAGTGTGAATTAGGCTCTTTCTACATGTGGCCAACGATATGTATCTACAGTAGCGAGCACAAAAAATGCAACGTTGGGTAAAATTATCTTTAAGTGCGATAATTTTAAAAAAATGGTGACCAGTTCAAAATATTTCTTTGGGTTATTAATCCCTACAGTTATAGAGATACCTATTATCAATAACATTATGTAAATATTTTTAATTAATGATAGATTATTTTGTCATTTATTAAAAAGAGTGCGAATTTCATGGGAGCAATAAAAATGCAACATAAATAAATTTTAATGTGTTTATTTAAATTAAATAGTAATTCTTACAAAAAAAAAAAATCTTAAAATTAATATTTAGTGGCGTAGCCCTCATTTTTTATGACTTCTTGCAACCTAGAAGGCATAGAGTCGACTAAAGCTATTAATGTGTTAATGGATATTTTCTCCCATTCACTTTTCAAAATTTCTTCTAATTGCCTCTTATTTGACGGATGTTTCCTTTTAACTTCCCGATCTAATAGCTCCCATAGATTTTCTATGGCGTTTAGATCGGGAGACTGTGATGGCCAATCCAAAACATTGACATCATTGTCGCTTAAAAAGTTTCGAGCTAAGCGACTTGAGTGCTTTGGATCGTTATCCTGTTGGAATATGCTACCAGGAGGCATTTTTTCCCGCAGATGAGGAAGCATGTGTTCTCCAAGGATTTCACAGTACTTCTTGGCATACATTTTTCCTTCGATTTGAGTTAAGGGACCTACCCCATCACGGGAAAACGCACCTGTAAATACGTGACGTAAAATCATGAATTTTTTTTAAACATATCGTTCCTTACCCCACACCACTATTGATCCACCGCCATGTTTTACGGTTGGAAGTTGATATCTTGGAGAATATCTCTGTCCAGGCGGTCTTCGAACAAAATTTATCCCATCGGAGCCAAACAAATTAAATTTGCTTTCATCGCTCCACAAGACTTTAGCCCATTGTTCATTTGACCAATCCTTGTAACGTTTTGCAAATTCCAGGCGCTTCTTTTTATTGATTGCACTGATGAGAGGTTTCTTTGCGGGTCGTCTCGCATGCAAATTAGCCTCTTTCAACCTACGGCGAACAGTGTGAACGCCTATAGAGACTCCCATTTGCTCATTTACGAAATTAGCAACGTCCACTGCGGTCTTTCGTGGATCTTTTTTAACCAGTGCAATCATCTGGCGGCCTTGGCGAGAGGTAGTTTTTCGAGGATTACCACTACCTGGTTTCCTTTCCATACTATTTCTCAAGGAAAATCAAGATTTAATCCGACATACGGTTGATTGATTTACACCAAAGAGGTGTCCAACTTCACGCATGGATTTTCCTTCTTCTAAGGCTTTAATGATTGCAGTTTTGCTGTCAGCTGAGAGCTGCTTCTATTACAAAACACATGCTGTATAACTTATTTAAGAAATCAATCATTTATAATTAAATAAATAACTTACTTTAACTATTTTTTTATTATGTTGCATTTTTTTTGCTCGCTAAAAATTTGCACTTTTTTTACTAATTCAAAAATATTTAACTTTTTAAAGCAGAATTTGGAATAAACTGTGGTTACTTTGAAAACTTATAATTGAAAGAATTAACAGCAAAAGAAAATAGATAAATTAGTTACCGTTATTTTGAAACAGATCTTATTAAAGATCATATGGCACAGTGTTGCATTTTTTGTGCTCGCTACTGTAGGTAGATGAATTTGAGTGTTATGCGTTGGTGTAATCAGGACAATGGGAAGTTGTATTGCAGGTACGGTGGAAGCTTTCTTGGATTTTATTCTCCTTGCCCGTGGTAGTGAAAGCTAGAGCGCACGTTTACAGCCGTGCAGCGTTAATGCATCGCAGAAGAAAACGTGCTCGTGTAGTTATTAAAGTTTCTATGCTATTTGTTTCATCTATACTGTGTTGGAAGCATTATATGGTGCTTTAAAATGTCAAAGAAACTGTAAATATCCACACATTAAAAGCTAATATACGTAGTTTTATGACTCTTTTCTTTAAAATTTTTTTAATTTTTTCTTTTTTTTTTATTTTATTTAAGCGATCTGCTTATCTAAAGTGATTTTTAATAATAAAAAAAAAGAAACTGACGAAATTGTGAGCTGTCAACAGAATGGGTAAAACGATTTCATAAAAACCACCAAGTAGATCAAGTGCAACAACTTTTTCGTGTGTGTCTACCACCAGCATAAAACACTAAAAAATTAAAATTAAAATCAAAAAAAAAAAAAAATTATTGAAATTAAAATCAAAAAAAATACCGTTAAAAACATAAAATTTTTTATGGTTTTCATATTAAAAATTTTAAATTAAAAACTTATAAAATAAATTAACGAAAAGAGAAAAAAAAAAACAAAAAAAACAAAACTTAAATACTTAAAATCAAATTAATTTTGTTTAATACTCGTACACACGAGTGAATGACTGGCTGGCTTGGCTGAGCTGAGCTGAGCTGGCTGACCACCATCATTATCATTAGCAGCAGCTAGGCAGCTAGGCAGCTAGTCAGCTAGGCAGGCAGGAAGACTTAGAAACTTAGAAATAATATTAGATGAGGCCATAAAAATTGAATTCGAATTTGAATTTCAATTTGTGATAAAAAGCAAAAAGAGAAAAAAAGAACATAAAACATGCCTGGAATGATTTTCAATAATTATGTGGAGCTAAACGATACACTTATAATTTGTTTAAGAGTCTTTATTTTGTTTTTGTTTATTTTTTTTTATTATTATTACGATTATTTTAATTTAACGATCGGTTTTTATGTGTATTTAAACTATAAAATCAATACGTTTCGTATTCGTAAAGAGGAATTTCCATAAAAAAATAATTTTTAAATGAAATTTTTTTTTTTTTACGAATTTTTGTTACAATACAATGTTAAATTGGCTGATATTGGTTGATCGCCAACAACACCATCACCATCACCACCCAGATGTCGCCCGGGGTCTATTAACGCTCTTTAAGAAACACAATGAAACCGGCGGCCATAAAACTTCTTTATGAAAATCATCAACGCCATCAATGGCGGCTGTAATCCATTTCAGTTTCAGAAAGTCTATTAAAAGTAATCGACAACAACAATAACAACAACAACCACAACATGAGAAATCAATACAATCAATAAAAAATTGATCTCTCGATCCATCAGCAATCAAAAAACAAGTTTTTATTTCTTCTTTTGAGCCAAAAAAAAAGCTGGTGACAGCACGAGTTTTTTTTTTTCGTTCACAGATTTTTTACGACTTTTTTTTTGTTTTTTTTGTTTTTTTTTGATGCGTACCTGTATGTGTATTTGAAATCATAAACCGCGTCTTAGAAAATACATTTCAAAACAAAGGTGAGGCATTTTAATTTTTTTTTTATGATTATCTTCTATTTTAAAATCATCATCATCATCATCATCATCATAATCATCACTGATGTATCAGATGAGATTCACATGTCCAAGCATCCATCGATCCATCCACCCATCAAACGACGACATCTGCTTATAACCAGAGATAGTATTGTTGTGGTATTATGAACGAAACAATCGTTAAAGATCATAAAATATGTGAATATTTCACTTTAATTATTATTTTATTGGCATAAACGATCGTCTATTTGAACCAGTGATGTCAACTTTTCATTAACAAATTAAAATAACGTGTTTAGCTTAGGTTTAGCACTTTTTATTCCCTACGATTGATTTGTTTTAACAGTGGTTCCAGTTGTTTCTTAGTTTACCTAATTGGTCTTTACTTCTTGCTCCACCCATTTTCATGCAACCCTTTAGTCAGGATTACAGCCTTATGCTGTGTGTGTTAATTTCATTCATTAGTTGCAGGATCTACAGTTTAAAAGCGAGTCCGAACGATAGATCTTTTTTGAAACTTCTCCTGGTATTTTATTTTACTTACTTACTTACTTACTTAATTGGCCATAACAACCCGATTAACGGATTTCGGCCTGCCGCAACACATCCTTCCAGGCGCCTCTGCTTCTTGCGCGCCTACGCCAATTGGTCACACCAATCGATGACTGGGCTTCTTCGATTTGGTCCTTCCAACGGATACAAGGTCGTCCTCTTCGCCGACTTCCGCAGATCCCCGCATCAAACACTCGTTTCGCCGGAGCATCCTCCTCCATTCGAACGACATGGCCGAGCCAGCGCAGCCGCTGGATATTAATACGCTGTACAACGTCCATGTCGTTGAGGAGCTCATACAGCTCACTGTTAAATCGGATGCGAAAATCATCGCCAACTCGCACTGGATCGAAGATCTTACGTAGGACTTTTCTCTCGAATACTCTCAAGGCAGCTGCATCAGTTCTTAATAGAGACCATGCTTCTGCGCCATAGAGAAGCACGGGTAGGATGAGCGTCTTGTAGAGTATTAGTTTCGTCTTGCGAGAGAGGTCTCTGCTACTCAATTGCCTATTGAGACCATAATAGCACCTGTTGGCTAGAGTAATCCTGCGCTTGATCTCCAGACTGACATCATTGTCGGTGGTAACGGCGGAGCCAAGGTAAATGAATTCCTTGACTGTATCAAAAGTATAGTTATCGGCCGTAATATGTGAATCAATACGCCGCACGGCTCTACTTGTCGATAACATATACTTCGTTTTGCCCTCATTTACTGCCAAACCCATCTTCTTAGACTCCCGTTCAATAGCACTAAAGGCAGCAGTGACATCTCGTTTGGTACGCCCTATGATGTCGATGTCGTCAGCGTACGCAAGCAACTGGACACTTTTTTGAAAAATAGTGCCATTACGATGCACTCCCGCCTTTCGCAGAACACTCTCCATGACGAAGTTGAAGAGGTCGCATGATAAGGATCGCCTTGTCTGAAACCTCGCACGGTATCGAAAGGTTCGGAGAGGTCCATTCCTACCTTGACGGAGCTGCAGGAATTGCTCAACGTCATTCTGCATAGCCTTATCAGCTTAGCAGGTATACCGAGCTCAGACATTGCGGCAAAAACACGATCCCTTATGGGGCTATCGAAAGCAGCCTTATAATCGACAAAAAGATGGTGTGTGTCGACTTGATTTTCGTGGGTCTTTTCCAGGATTTGGCGTAGTGTGAAGATCTGGTCTATGGTGGACTTGCCAGGTCTGAAGTCGCACTGATAAGGTCCGATCAGTGTTTTGACGAGTGGGTTCAGTCGTTCACACAATACGCCTGTAAGAACCTTATATGCGATAGGGAGAAGGCTTATACACCTGTAGTTGACGCATATTGTAGGGTCTCCCTTTTTTATTTTACAAGTCACTAAAATCCCCGCGCTGCTAACAAACAGGGAAGGATTTTATTGAATAAACTTTCGGAATAGTTTGGACAGTATCTCGTAATAGTTTGTATGCAATTGAAACTTTTGTTTCACACTCTTCTTCCATACTGTTTCGTTTTTACCCCTTAAAAAACGTTTAAAATATGAGGTCGTAGATTGAAGTATTTTGTGTTTTGAGTTTTAATTAAAATTCTTGTTCAAACAATTCTGTGTACCACTGTAATTGTAATTCCTCTGTTTATACCCTTTGCATAAACAAAAACAATTGCTAGCCAATTATTCGTCAAAAAACTTTTGTAACAGGGATCTTCAAACCACTATTAATCTCTTCAAACACGCCACGTCTTTACACAAGACTGACTGAAGTTTTACTAACAACTCGCCTGGTTCGCCTTGCCTTTTATATGACAAAGTAAACAGTCTGATGAATGTTCTGAAGGCTAATCTCGATGTCTTTGCCTTCCCGAAATCTCTATAAATGTAAATATCGTTGTATGCGTTCATTATTGTAGCGTTGTTCGTGGATTCTTGTTTACTTGTTTACCATTTTTGTTTATGCTGGTGTTTGTTGTTATATTAAGCAGTAAGATAATTTGTAAACAAGTTTGTTAGTTTTCCCAGCTTTTGTTTATAATTTTTAATGTTAAGCAATGTAAAAGCAAAATACCAGTATTAAGATTTTTCATTTTCGTAACAATCCTATCGATTGGCATTATAGTGTCTCTATAGATTCAATTGGCATCAATAATGTTGTCATTAACAGGATTGTTTCCTTTTGAATCCCTGCTTCGCATAGGAATCTCACTTCCATTAGTAATTTTCTATTCTGGCTAGTAAAATTACAATTTACCAGCTTTTTAGTTGACAAATATTGGCATCACTGTTCATATCTCTTTACAAACTGTATGTATATTTAAATACAAAAGCCCATAAAATAAAAAATCTGTAAGAAGAGTAACTCTTCTAAGCATAGCCTAGTAACGTAGCAAAGCCTATAAATTATTTATAATCGGTCAATGGGATTGGGGACTATTCTAATGCCCTGTTTATCATTTTATTTCTGTTCTTAATATTTTTTGTTGTTGTTGTTATTGGCTATTGTTAATATGTGAGAAATTTAAATTTTGTAACGATTAAAAAGCCATCATTTGGATTTAATTTTAAAATTTTTTTTAATAACTTAAAGAGCGCTACTCATTCAATGTAACTCAGAACCTGGTAACACACACAGAACAGAACAGAACAGAAGAGAACAGGTGGCATTTGTTAAAAAATTTTTTCATTTGAAAATCAACACACATTTGACTGTCAATAATTCAGATTCATAATCAGATACAGATTCCGTTTAAGATTCAGATTCAGTTTAAAACGAATCAAATGATGTTTAACTGATGCGAAAACTATTTTTAGTTTATCGCCATATCGTCTTAACGCCTTTAAACTGTCAAAATTTATCAAGATATTGAAAGAGATGATGTCACCAGAGATTACTAAACAAATAAAATTGATGAGATTAAAACTAATAAAGAAAGTTTCTATTATGAGATGGTTATTGAAACTTCTAGGATAAGTTCCAACTTTTAATACTTTTTTTGGAATCAATTAAGGACTTACTATAGGGGAGTGCAAATTAATGATTTTACATTAGAAATCATTGTGTAGTTAAGTTTACGAATTAGAAAATTCTTCGATTGGAGTGGGATAAGATACAGGGACCGGCATGCATTGTTATAAGCAAGGCTGTCTGCCCCAAAGCAAATCTAGAAGCCGGGCTTATTATAGTGAAGATCAGAGTCGTGAAGACTATGGCTAGGATAATAGGGTACAAGATTAACACGAGACACATCAGAGGGTATAAAAGGGCAGCTGCCCAGTGCTGGGTTATAATTTGGTAGACTCCAGAGTCTTTTAACGAAGCGACTAATCTGTGGTACGGAATACAAAAGAATTAAAAACAGATTGTTCGACAGAAACTATACTATTCCAACCAGAAAGAAATGTTCGTAACACACGTATCATTCGAGGCAAACTGAATAAGCTAAGAATGAGAAATATTGTAATCTTTCGCTTGATTTTAAATCATAAGGGAATTCACGTAAAACAGCATGTCGGTGGGGTCCGGGAACCTTTCTGTAGATTAGGAAGCAAAGTTTTAAAAGTATATTTGCTAAAAGGAGGTGGAAACTCTTCTTAAGTCACCTGTGTTTAACGCAATATATTCTTTTGCTAGAGAAATTACCCGAAAAAGATTTGAAACAAGCATTAGATTATCTAGATATAGCCTATGAACCATGGCTAATCTCAAAGTATTGTAGAGCCAAAGAATACTAGGGTACGCTTCATGGCCAATATCTAGAGCCAGTATTGAGTAAAACGAATCACTAGAATACATAGTTAAAAACCATGTCAGCTCGCCATGATGCAGTTGATAATGTCATGGCTGACTAAACGTAAGGCCAGAATATAAACCCCAGGTCAGACATCAAAACGAAATTTAAAAAAAATAATCCTCCGTTGACTTCCTCTCAGCAGATTTCTGCCAAAAACCCGAAGCGTTAAAATAAAATTGCGATGAAAAGTTTCTCAAAAATCTTTCATTCGGAATTAACTTTAAACTGTAGATGCCGAAGACAACAGACATAAGTGATGTGAGAACATACATACATATTTGGCCATTACAACCCTTCAGTCAGGATTACGACCTAGCTTCTCACACCACTTACGTTGTGTGCGTTAATTTTATACATGAGTGGCGGGACCTACAGTTTAAAGTCGACTCCGAACGACGGATTTTTGAGAAACTTTTCATGGCAATTTTTACGCTCAGAGTCTTTGCCAGTAATCTGCTGAGAGGAAGTCGTCGAAGAAATATTTTTCGTTTTGATGTCTGACCTGGGATTCGAACCCGGGCCTTTTGTCTAATAAGCCAACACACTACCCACTAGACCACGGCGATGTGAGAAACTACTTCATAATCCTGACTGAAGGGTATATACATATGTACACTCAGTCACAAAAATATACATACGATTAACAAATTTCAGAAATTTTTTAACCAATCCGTTTTCGTTGAAAATCTTTCTTCAACTTTCTTCGATTTTAAGACAGTCTTTTGCATTAGTTCAGAAATTCGTAAAATTTGTTAAACGTATGTAGACTTTTATGGGCCTGTGTATGTATGTATGTATGTATGTGAGGTTAATACATTTGTGAAACGAGTATTAGGAAGGCGTTTAGCTCCCATTACTTTGTTAGAATAACGGCGTTACGAGATAGATTGTCTGATTCATTGACCAAATTTTGTGTAAATCTCCGTTAATAGCTTGAACAGCATGAAACGTTTTTCAACACCTGCATGTCGTTGTAATAATAAAAAAAAAATCGTAATTTTAATACAAAACAAAACAAAAAAAATTGAAAAATAACCAAAAAACAACAACAACAAGTTAATTTTTTTTTTAATATTTTCTTAACGTTTCACAAAGACTCGCCGAAACGGAAACAATTGTTGATTAACATGCAACAGTTGACACTGAATACATACAAACACACACACACCTCGACTCGAAGCTACTCTCGGGTAGTCGTATTCACAATAATTTCATTCACAAATTATGGCTGAAAAGGAAAGAAAGAAGAAAAAATATAAACGAAGGAACACTGTGTTAAAGCAAAAAATACCAACCAGCCCACCACTAAGCCACAACAATTGGTTACAACGTGCCAGACTGCCTGAATAATACGGGAGGCATTTAATGAAGAAAACAACAACAACAACAACATGGAGTATGATTGTAAGAAACATATCATTATCGTCAAGTGTTAAATTTATTATTATTATTGGTAAACAACAACAACAACAACAGCAACACTAACAAATCTAAACAAAATTTTTTTTTATTGAATTGTCACATGTTTGCGCCAAATAAACATGCATGCGGACCCACAAAATACGAGAGAATGTTTGAATTTTAAATTAGAAAACCCCTAAGAAATGAACAAGAGAAACTAAAGTCAAACAACACACTAAATGGGAAATAACAACACAAAACTAATAATACAGGTGGGAAAGGAAGACATGATACTTGATTGGAAAATATGATACGAATCAATATGATTCAAACAACATTTTTCGTTGCCTTCAATTTATTCTTGTTAGAAAATACAGGAGCAGAACGTTAATCTTTCAATAGTTAATGAGCTCAGCAATACGTATTCAAAAAGTTGAGTTGAATCGAATCATACTTATAATTTCTGATACTTATACGCACGCATACCTATTTTAATATCATGAAACCTTTCCCTATTCATATTCAGAGTTTGAAGTACTCATCATATTTATTCATCCTTAACAACACGTTTGATGTTGTCGATGTTGACTTCGACCCTCTCCATACCTCAATATATATCCGAATCACAAAATAAGTATAATTCACGTACAAACACTAAAATACTCACTAAATGGTTGTACAACGTTGACATCATACTCATAACATTCGAAATATGTTTGATGCATAAGCCTAATTATTTAAATTCAGCATTTTTGAAAAATACTCGAATCATTCATTAAAATTTAAATTGTTAGTTGTTATTGCATTTACAACAAAAGAAAACAGACAGATAAGCAAATAAAAAAAGACAAAGCAGCAAGCAGAGCAAACCCGAAACCTTCCAAAGGGTCTTGTTTTTGAGGATCCAATTATCATCCTCAGAGCTGATGTTCTTTGGCCACCTCGGAGCTGCGATTTAACACCGTTGGACTATTATTTGTGGGGTGCAGTCAAAGGATCGTACTTTCAAATAAAAAAAAAATCTGGGAAAATATTCGGTAGTTTTTTTAAAGCATTTTCAAAAAAAAAGAAGAATTTAGTAAGAATTCTAGTGTTGGTACGAGAATCATACTTATTTTACGATTCGTGTATATTAGACAAAAGGCCCGGGTTCGAATCCCAGGTCAGACATCGAAACGAAAAAATATTTCTTCGGTGACTTCCTCTCAGCAGATTTCTGCCAAAGACTCTGAGAGTAAAAATTGCCATGAAAAGCTTCTCAAAAATCTGTCGTTCGGAGTCGACTTTAAACTGTAGGTCCCGCCACTCATGTATAAAATTAACGCACACAACATAAGTGGTGTGAGAAGCTAGGTCGTAATCCTGACTGAAGGGTTGTAATGGCCAATTATGTACGTTATGTATGTATATGTTGAGTTCTGGAGAGTCGAAATCACAATTAACATCATAACGTGTTGAGTTGTCCTTCAAACTTTGAATATGAATAGAGGAGGTTCCATTATATTAAAATAAATATGAATACGTGCGTATATGGATCAGAAATTATGAGTATGATTCGTTTCTACTCATCTTTTTGAGTACGTATTAATGGTCACTGTTAAGAGAGCCCATCTCTCCTTTCTTTCCCCCTTGTCAACTACTTTCTTTACATGCGTGAGGTATGTTTAATCGTATTTACCCGTAACAAGTAGGAACTTCCATATTTGTAAACGCCAAGTAAGCAGCGGCAAGTTAAGGAGCGGCAAGTGGTGGAGTGTCAGTCGTCCGTCTACACATTGTAAATAGTTGGATATTTAGTGGCTCTAATGCATGTTTCATAAAGACGACACGCATATGAAATAATTTCTGGTTTATTTGCTTTTTAACAGCATTTTAATTAAGCCATAAATCAAATACATACACATGGTCATACATATTTACATACATACTTACATACATACATGCTACCTGATAGTACTGAAAATATTTAAAATTTTTTTGGAATTTTTTTTCTTTCATTTTTCTTGTGTAAATATTTATAAAGAAATACCACAACGACAAAATTTATTAATTGTTTGAATAAATAAATCTAGGTTTGCTTATATAACAGTTTGGGGAAATAGTTTTGGTCCCTATAAGTGGCCTTTATACATCTAGCGATAGATGGATAGGAAGTTGTCTTGTCAAGTCCGGCATAAGAGAAAAATTTTCTAGAAAAGGGCTGCCAGCTGCTCAACAGCAGGCTAGGGATACAGTCTATCAGCCATCCAGATTGTATAGACTGTTTGACGCCTGGAAGGATACTTAAAAGTGATGTGAAATTTGTTTTGTATTTAGTCACACAGTTTTTCATTACCTTACTTGACTCAGCATGTTCCTGAATTAGATGCTGCTCGAAGTAATTACTTTTTTAGTTTCAAGCAGGTGGTTCTCTAATAACGTTTAAACAAAAATGCGTCCAATTGTCTGGCAATGTAGAAAGTAATCTGTTGCTTGCCATTCTTTCTAAATTATAGGGGGGAGTAAACGTAACAAAACGTTTTAGTTAGGAATGATCTTTTGGGAATTCAATATGACCTTGGCTAGTTTCGAAGACGTCACAGTGTCTGCTTATGGATTGTAAAAAGAATCTCAAAAGTTTCATCTTCAAATTGTTTTCTTTGTAACGTTTATGGTATGACTTTCCAATCAAAAACTGTGGTAATTAGCCGGACTATTAATAGCCGAAATTAAATGCTTTTTTCTCTTATTATGTTTTAGACTTAAGGGTTAAATTAGAATGTTATACTAGATGGCCTTAATTATATTGGCTGTTTGTTAATTTATTTCTTTTAAATGGCTTGTGGCATGCCACTTGCACACAAAGCAAAAATATTACTTGGCATCTATGCCATATGATTGGTTGCCTAGGTTGCCAATACCCTGCAGCATAGTATAGAAAAGCTTTTCAGCTACTGGCTGACAGTTTGTTATGATTGTTTTGTTATATGTTTTCATCTGAAATATGTAAGTACGTAGGTTTAATGCCCTAAATTGTTGCATGATTTGCTAAATATAAAAACATACGTACGTACGTACATATGTAACACAAGTACAGTAAGACCCCGCTTAACGCTGTTTCATTAATACGCAGTTGCAAGTTAAAAGGCCATGCGTTAATCAAAAGGGGTGCACTATATAGCTACCGTGTATACTATGTATCCTTTTCAACACTCTTTTGTTAGTCTGTCCAAAAAAGAGATTCCGACTGTATTTTCCGAAACCGCAATCACAGTCCGAACGCATCTTTCCTGCGTCACAGTTGATTTATTAGTTGTCATCAACGTTACTAGGTGCATACAAATGTACGTGTTAAGTTGCCTCGTTTAACGGTGTTTTGTTTAGCGGTGGAACTTATTGGAACGTATCCTTTGCGTTAAGCGTGGTCTTACTGTAAAGCTTTTCAATTTAATAAAAAAAAAATTATATCAGGTGCCCTTACCTTAAATCAATGTAAGGGAAAACCGAGTATGTAAGAGATAATATTTAAGGTGTTTTATAAGCTATGACAACATCATTGCTATCATGCGTTGGCTGTCGGCATCATCATTATCATCATTATTGTTGAAAAGCAGACAAAAAGACAAGAAAAGCCAGGCAAGGCATCACACATTTAATACCCAATTAACTGGATTTACATGTCCATGTTGCTAAGCTCCCCTTTGAAAGTATTTTACTTTTGCAATACGCGTGTAACCATTAGACGTACTACATACTCTATCTCTCTCTTCTCTCTCACTCCGTATCACCTTGGCCACCCCCTTTCTTGATTGTATCTATTTCATGCAGATATTTATGGATTTTTTTTGCTTGTTTACTTGCCTCCGCCGCCACAAAACATATGCACAATTTAACCAATTTTTAATGCCATGCCTCGTTTAAGTAGCAATATGGTTTGACAAACGTCGTCTTCAAAAGCTGGTAATTAGTTTATGCCACAGAATTAAAAGAACGTTTTATTTTTTTTTTTTGAAATAGAAACTGAACGCTTGTTTGATGTTGCTGCCACCTTGTCTCTTCAGATGCTATAGTTTACATGGTCACACACACACACACACGAATTTATGTCTTATTGATTAGAGACTGGACTACCTGCTTAGCAGCAGCCTATCAGTCTGGTTTGAACCAAAAATTCTTCATTCTTAGAAGCTGCACTCAGCATTTATTCTAAGATGAGCTGAAATTGGTTTATGAAAAATGGTTTAAATGAACGTAGACGACGTCATAATGTCTGTTTGAGTTTTTTGGCCATAAACCATTTCAGGCCATAAGGCTTAGCCAATATAATCGAACAACCAACGATTCAAGCATGCATCTGTATCGACTGTTTGCCTTAAAAATCGTTTTTTTGTTCGTCGTTTTGGATTTGAAAATGGCCAGCTCAGCATGACATGTCAGCCTACGTTAAGGTTTTTCTCTTTTTCGTTTTGTTTTCCTCGATTATTTATTTGATTTTTATTTCACATTCTTTCCTGGCATTCAGATTTTAATGTGTACCCTCTCTAGCACCACCACCACCACCGTGCCAACAAATCTTAACTCTATGTTTGCTTGTTTTGATGTTGTTCTTAAGCCTGGTTTTGTTGTTGTTATAGTTGTTGTACGGTTTAATATTTTATTTAATTTTCCTTTATTGTCCGAAGACTCCCTCCCCACCTTTCTTTGCCTATCATTTCATGTTGAAGTTGAAAAAAAAAGTGAAAAAACAAAACTTCCTCTCATAAATTCCTAATGGCCCATCATAAATTATAGGCCATAAATATGTTGCATGTAATTACCAATTATTTCTCTCTCTCTCTCTCTTTTTAATCTCCCCCCTCCAGAAAAAAAAAAAAAAACAAAAATTCAAAACTCCAGAAAATATTTTAAAATTCTAGAAAACAATACTTCGGGAATTCCAAGCAGACATTGAGATGTCTTGCAATGCTTGCAACAGCGCTTTACAGGCTCACACCTGCTTTCAATATCAGAACCTTTTAATGAGCACAGTAGCAGACTGACAAAAACTCTCAGGTTTGAGCTGTGAGGCTACACGGATAATTCTTTAAAGCATTGGAAAGCCAACATTTGTCAACTTATTGCCAAAATACTGCCTACAATGTGCTAAAATGTGATGGAAGAATAATGGAGGCAACCAGAAGAGGTCATTTAAATAACATTGTATTCCTGCCTATGGCTACCTTTGCGTCAACGTTCTCTCTACAGTCAATAGTATGTCGCCTCTGCATAACGCTTTAATATACGTGACTCCATACTTATACTTGGAGTATAAAAATTCCGAATTCGGGGTGTACATTCTCTAATCAGTCTCTTATATTCGGAAAAATCTGCTGAACATTTCGATTGTCGTTCCAATTTTATTGATGGCAACGGTTTATGTGACAAGTCGCTGTAGTCTAGTCAGTAGTATTAGTCAGGAGGTCACGGTTCAAACCCCAGGCCAGACTACAAAATGCAAATATGAAAACAATATATCTTTGCCGACTTCCTATCAGTAGATTTCTAACAAGAACTCTGAGCATTAAAATAAAACTGAAAAGTTTTTCAGAAATCTGACTTTCAGAGTCGACTTTAAACTGTAGTGGCAAGACATTAATGTATAAAATTAACACATACAACATAAGTGGTGTGAGAAGCTAGGTCGTAATCCTGACTGAAGGGTTGTAATGGCCAATTATGTTACGTATTTCAGTGTTCGTATAAATTTCTGATATCCGATGATAAAACGTAAAATCTGGTTTCAGTCTTGTCTACCAGTCATTGCCTCTTATGCAGGAAGCATGTAACCTATTGTGTTGATATCTTAGGTGGCGGTATCCCGATAAGAAGTCAGCGGTCCAACAAAAGTTCCGCTTACATACATACATAATTGGCCATTACAACCCTTCAGTCAGGATTACGACCTAGCTTCTCACACCACTTATGCTGTGTGCGTTAATTTTATACATGAGTGGCGGGACCTACAGTTTAAAGTCGACTCCGAACGACAGATTTTTGAGAAGCTTTTCATGGCAATTTTTACTCTCAGAGTCTTTGCCAGAAATCTGCTGAAAGGAAGTCGCCGAAGAAATATTTTTTCGTTTTGATGTCTGACCTGGGATTCGAACCCGGGCCTTTTGTCTAATAAGCCAACACACTACCCACTAGACCACGGCGACTCCAAGTTCCGCTTTGATAGTTTTATATAACAATTCTATAGAAAGGAAACTGCCCTACTAAACGTTCGCCGGAATGCATCTTGAATGGACAAGCCTAAGAAAATATATACTACGATCCATCCAACGTTAGTCCAGTTAATCCCGCAATAGGCTACTAACTGCAGATCTATTTTCGAGTTATATCAGAAGAAATCCAGAAGACTTGGTTCAAGGTGTGGAAGATGATTAAAGCATTGTGGACCGTACAACTCCAAGTATAGGAGAAGCGCTTAAAAGGTACAGGTACTCCACGACTTACGACTGAGATAGGTTCCTGGTGATCGGTCGTAAATTTTGATAAGAGTATGATGGGCTTTTTTTTTTGTGGACATTGAGATTGAGAGTAAGCTCAACTCAAGATTCTAACCTGGGGCGGTTCCATTGCTTTTGAAAAATTGATTTCAATTAGGATTTTTAACATTAGCTGGCCGATGAGATTCCCTTCATTTGCATTTCCTTTATTACTTCAATTTTCTTTTTCTATTGCTTATCATTTTGGTTTGATTAACTTTTCTAAAGGCAGCTACAATGTATAGCGTACCTAGAGCTAACCTTGTTTCATGAAAGCTTAAGAAAATCATAAATTTGTAACTGTAATGTTATATGAAAATGTTGAAAACTTTTCTTCCATGTTTTTTTTTTGTGTGTTCCTCGTAAATGATATTTAAATTTGTTTTTATTTAAAGTTTTCAAAACAATTTATTAAACTCTCGGGTTTGTTTTCTCTCCTTTCATTTGCAAACAAAGTGTGTGTGAATAAACTAAAAATAAACGCCAAAACACTCACTCACATTATTTTTGTCCATTTATTTTCCCTTCTTTCTCCTTTTTTTTTGTGGAAATTTTTTTGTCCAAACTGGAAATCTTCTTTTTTTTTTTGTTCGCCGAAGTTGTATTTAAATTGTCGCACGCTTTAAGTGAATCACTAGCAATCCCTGGTAGAATGCCATAGACGGTGGCGTTAGTTGTAGTAGCTGCAGAGCAGACGAAGCCGAAGTAGTAGTCCCGGTAGTAGTTGTAGCCAAGCAAGCGTAAACAAAAGGATAATACTTGTATTCATAACATAACGGTACACAAAAATTGCAACTGAGCTTGAAGTATAAAAAAAAATCCAAACACTACACCATAAACTTGATCTGCAGGATGTTAGAAATCCTCCAGCACCCAGCACACCAGCACAACTTTATAGTCTCCTTTCCATCAATGATTTAACCAAACGGGATAGATGAACGCAGCAGCAATGGATGAATGACGGACGACTGGTTGTATGTTTCCATTGATAGACAGTGTCTTGGACGGACATACGGATGGATGACAGGATGAATGGTTAGACAGAGAGAGAGAGAGAGAGAGAGAAACGAAGAGAGGGAGAGAGATAGCGAGCAAAGCAGACAGGCAGACATGTCAGTTTAATAGACAGATTTCGTACGCACAGTTATGCCAAGCGAAAGGACAACATTGTCACAAAACAAAACAAAAAACCTAGAAATAAAAATGGAATACAAAGAATAAGAGAGAGAGAGAGAGAGAGAGAATCCTTGTTAATAATATGTTACCACTTAAGGCAATAGTTGGATTTTGCAGGATATGGCGCTATTCATCAAACCAAACCAAAAAAAAACTGAATTTTAAATGAAAGTAAAATTCTATTTAAGCACGCCAAACCACGCATTTCCCAAGATTTAAACTCTGTATTCATATGCAGAACAAGTTTAGTTAAGGCTTCTTCAAGGACACGTTTAGTTTGTTGGCTTTGATCGTTAAAAAAAAGGAAAGAAAACTTCTCAATTGAATTAAGTCCTTAAGGCGTAAAGAAATGTTTTTAGCATATCTCTTGGTTTCATCAAGAGAATTTGAAATTTTTCTTTACTAATTATGAGGAGAAATGTTTATGGAAATATTGCCTATGTACGAGGCTAACTGCAAGAAATTTGCAAAAATTGTTAATACCCAACAGACGCAGATTTTAACCGCTCCCGATTGATTGGTTAGTAGATGAATCCCTATATGGATTAGGGATCAGCAATGAATCGTTTTTTCGCTACTCACAAACACTCATGAAATTTTGATTAAAAGTGAGTGAGTCATAAATATTGCAATTTAACTACATACTCTGATTCATTCATACTCACTACAACGTTAATTTCGAAGTATAGGTTGCAATGAGTATTTGTATAACCTTGACATCAAACTCATACCATTCGGAATATGTTTGATTCATAAAGACTTCACATAAGCAAAAAAGACAAAGCAGCAAGGAGAGCATACCCAAAACCTTCTAGTAAGTATTTCAGTGTTCGTAAGCGAATCATACTTATTTTGTGATTCGTTTATATATTGAGTTATGGTAGTCGAAATGAACATCGACAACATCATACGTGTTGTTTGGTTAAGTATGAATAAGTATGATGAGTACTTCAAACTTTGAATATGAGTAATACTATGTTCAGACATGCATTTATATTGAGAAAATCGCAATAAACGGCATTATTGATCTCAATATTTCATATAAAGTTTCAATTAATTATTGGTCAATAAATTCATAAATTATTATAATATTGATTAAAACTTCAAATACAACACTGTCATAAGTACGTTCAGTGAGCATATTACATTTTTCCGAACACTTTCTATTGACATTTGACAACTCAAATGTAAACAACGACAGTGCCATAAGCAAAAGCTTTCTTTTCTGCTAGCAATCCAATATTATCAAATTTTTATTTCTCATCATTCTAATGAAAGCCACTTTGGGGTCACAAGTAGTCCTTATTAACCGCAACAGCTCAACGTTTCGGTTAATCATTAGCAATACATTTTCCAATGTTAAATTGTTTTTCATTTTTTCTAAAAAAATATTTTTGGCACTAATTTTCGCGATTAAATTAAAAGCAATTTTGTTGAAGCAATCAGCTGTTTTGTTGTCAAATAAATTTTCGTATATTATATGTCTGAACGCTAAAAATATTGTTCTCAATAAACCAAATATTTATTTAATAAAAGTGCATGTCTGAACATAGTATAAAGGAGGTTCCATGATATTAAAATAAGTATGCGAATGCATGCGAATAAATATCAGAAATTATGAGTATGATTCGATTCTTCTCAACTATCCTTTATCGTTTCTTTATTTAATTTTCACCAGGATAAACGGCAACTGCCTAGACGTTATTCTAACCACAACATTGATTTTGTACAGTCTGCTTCTGCTTGTGTTCAGGCAAGTAAAAGGGAAACCAAGGGATAGCTAGGGAGAGAGAGAGAAGATGAATGGGAGAAAGTCCTTAAAGACCAAAAGGCCGACAAGTTTTAAATAGTTTTTTTTCCATAATTTTGTTGTTTTTGTTTCTCATGTTTTTGGCTAAAAATTTGCTAAAAACAACATTTACGATATAAATTGTGTGTGTAATTGGGAGAGAAAGAGAGAGAGAGAGAGGACGGTAGAGTGAAGTACAGCTGTATGTACGTGTGTATTTGAATGGGCAGGTGTGTAGGAGAATATTGTTGCTAAAAATCATTTATTTTTACCAAAAACTATAACACAGAGTGTAAATTATAATAGATAAACCAGCAACAACAACAACAACAACAGCAACACAAAATAGGAAAATAAAAATTCAGCAAAAATAATAAATCTTTTAAAACACGACAGACATACATGCATACGAGCTGACAGACAGACAGACAGATAAAGGATACGAGGGTTAGAGGGACAGACAGAGAATGAACGGTATAAATGAGTGAGTGAGTGAGTAATACTTACTGGTCTTTCGAGTAAATCTGGTGTTATTTTGTACAAATAATTTTTAGAAATTCTAGTTAATGTTGTTCATGTTGTTCTTGTTGTTGTAGTTGTTGTTGTCACGAATATGAAACCATTGAACAAAACACAGGTAGTTTCTCATTCTAAAATTCCATTAAAATTCTGGGGTTCTTGTTGGTTAATGTTTTTCATGTCAAAATGCCACCTTTTCGACCAAACGACATGGGAGTTATTGCGGGCAAAAAAAAAAATATTTTGTTCTACAACAACAGCAACCATAATAATAATAATAATGGCAACAACAACAACACTTTACAATAACAACAAAAAAGAGAAAAAAACGAGAAAAATTTATCACCCAAACTGAGATTAGAAAGTATCATCCTTTATGACCCTTTTTCTCTTCCCAAATACTCGTATAATGCTGTGCTGCTGCCTACTATTAACATTAGTATGTGTAATGTTGTTGTTGTTGTTGTTATTGTTGTTGTTGTAGTTTCTGTTGTTAGATTTCTATAAGTTTTCCGGTATTTTTCTTGGAATTGTTACGAATTTTTCATTTTCAGTTTTCAGTTTCATTATCATCATCGTCATTATTATCCCCTGCATTCACATAAAATCGATAACCATTGAAGGAAACAAAGGCATTCTTAGAGAATTTATCGATTTTCGATTTTATTTTTATTGTGGCCCATGCGAGATTATTTGTGATTGGCTTTGTGTGTGTGAGAATTCCGTGTAAAATTTTTCACTTTTTTTTTTTTTAATTGAATTCAACTGCAGAGCGGCAGAAATTTTTTGATTGGAAATTTTCATTTTTTTTAAGAAGAGAATCTTACAGGGATTGTAATGATCCAGCTAGACAAGTTAGCTTTCTTGGGTAAGGCTTATTGCAAACCCGGCCGTAGGTTCCTGGTTCCATAAGGATGAATTCCACACTGCTTAAGACTTTCAGTTGCAATTGCCATACCAGCTTACTCTTGTTGATCAGGAGAACTCTGGCCTTGTCCACATTTTTCTAAATATTTACCTAACGCCATTGTTTTTACCTGTTTTTCTTAGTTTATCGTTTATGATTCGTCGTATTTCTAGTTATCACGCCTGTTCTGCGGACGTATTAAATTCCTATGACCTGTACTCGCGTTTTCATTGATGCCCTAAATGTGTCCTGGAATTATAATCTCCTGATTAGGTTTTCTGAAGAAATGTTTATTTAGAGTTTACTTGTGGCATATATTTTCGCATTAAGGCCATTAGCCTGGTTTTATTATCTTCACTAATTGCAACCGACAGGTATTTGCGTTCAGGGTTCAGCTGAATTAGAGAATTTACAGAGGCGCTTAGAAAGGCAAGGCAAATAATAAATAAAAAGTCTTTCTTTTGAAAAGTTGATTTTAATATTTTGAAGACAACAAAATTGTTAACATTTCTAGAATAAAAGGCTTACCATCGAAAGGATTTCAATACCAAAAAAAAAAAGTGTTAAAAAAGAGTTCTAATCTGACCTCTTTGTCGTCATGGAAAGCAATGAAACAAAATTTCCTATGATGACCCCCTTGCGGTGGCAAACATTTCAGCAAAGCTCTGAGAACAACTTGTGGCAATGGAATTGTCTCTCAAAACTATCATTTGGAAACCAAGACCAGTACTTATGGAAAGAATAACACGCATTACCTGGTTAGTATGAAGTCGGAATCATCGAAAGACACTTTTGTTCCAACAAAAGAGTGCACGATTCACTATCACTGGTTCCTACGTACTAAACCCACACCCTAAATTCTTTAGTTGTCAAGGTATTACTTCGCTGAGGGCTGGTTAGCTTTAAAACTTTATCACTCTAAATAAAATTTCGTCTTCCTTCCTCCAGCCTTCGGAGTTCCTGAAGCCATTTATCTTGTCTAATCGCGCTTAGACGATACATCGCGGACAGTTTCCTCCTTGTCGTCCCCATGGAGAGTGCTCCCGACCATGTTGAGCAAGCATATGACATTATCGACGTTGCAGCCTGAGATATTAATCTTCTCTTAATTGGATTTAGTCCTCAAATATTTGACATCATCCTCGTCAGTGCTCACTGGATGACAGATGCCTTTCGCCGATGTTATATTTCACATGTTGCTTGAAGTTACCAATTATTAAATGGCCTTCGTCAACCAACACTTCCATCTTCTCCACTATTTTCCTGCCACTTATCCATACGGCCTCCGTTTTATGTACAGCAAGTGTCAAACTTGTCTCATCAAACTATGCTCCAACATTTCGAAGGTCTATGTTCGTTTTCTCCTCTCTTACCTTTACTTTCGTAGCGACTGAGACTATGACAATGTCATCTGCAAAGCCCACATTTGTAGACGTCTAGAGATCTGTTGATAAAGATCTGTAGTTTATTGTTGGTCTCCAAAGACGTGAGCCTAGTTAGGCATCCAACTACCATTATACAGAGAATGCTGTCCTTGAACAGCTTTTATTTTATGTTTTTACGTTGATTTGGTTAGGGCGTCCAATGTTTTAATTCTGTGTAGTGTGACAGCGAATCCAGAGCGGACAGATATCTGGTACTTACTTTATATTTTGGTCACGTTGTGCTACTGTGTCTACTGATGTTCTGCTCTTAAGTATATAGGCTACCAATGAACAAACGAATAAATTTCTTTTTAAAAGTACTTTTTTTCAAGTGTTACGTTTTAACCTTTCAAAAACTTTTAAAATGTGTGCTCGTAGATTGCAAATAAAATAAAAATTAATTTGAGATTAGTTCGCAATTAAAATTCTTTATTAATCGCACAAATCTGTAAGCCATTGTTCACAACTTGATGTAAACAACAACAATTGCTCTTCATTGTTATTCCTCTGTTTACAATTGTTTACTAAACAATTATTCGACAGATCTGTGTAAAGGAGGTCGTCAAACCATGATTACTCTCTTCAAACACAACACGTCTTCACCTAAAACTGACTTTCTTTGCAAAAAAAGTACTCTTCTAAGAATTTTGTTTTTATTGAGAGAGACATCTTTTTAGAAATTTTAAATTAAATTTCCATTAAATTAATAAAACTTTGTTTTTTGACGCACTCCAGTACTTTTTGACGCACGATATCATGTGAAATGCTTTGAAAATCAAAATTTTTTTATTTTGCAATTCAATTCTTCAAATCGTTTTATGGTTGTCTTAAGCTATTCATTAAAAGTTTTTTAATCAAAACATGGGGCCTTTTTTATGGATTTTATTGTAAAGCAAAGCAATATCGTGTTTGCAGCATCAGAGCCGATTTAAAGTTACAAATTCGTTTCAAATCCGTTTAAAGGCAGACGTGATAAATGGACTTGATTTACATTGGCCAGCTAAATGGCTAAGCAAAGCCAAAGAACAATGATTAAGTGATGCATGTTTGCAGTATTTGCTGATCTCTTAATTACACACTCGTTTTTATAATTAAGAGCGTCCGACGTGCGCCTAAGCGTTCATAAGACCGTTTCGACCGTTTAGTCAGTAATTTTAGGGAGTGGTTGTTGAAATATGTGATGTCTCGTATCTAGCGGTGCGTGGGTAATAAAGTTTGTTTTTTCGTTTTCTTTTTTCTTTTCACTTAATTTCCAAACCATGGTCCGTTCAACAGTGCATACATCCATATGTCCATCCGTCTGTCCGCATTTCCAAAACGATAAATGACGTCGACTTTTTACAATATGTGGTTTGAATATCAAATCCAAGCCATAAAATAAAAATAAAAACAACAACAACAACAATATTTTTCAATAATTATTTAAAATTATTCAAAATATTGAAGTTTTTTCTTTTCGATTTTTGGTTAAAACAAAACAACGACAACAACAACAATAAAAACAAATACAAATCATTTAAAGCCATGGTAAAAAAAAAAATTAAAAAAAATAAAGAAAAATACGTTCAAGGTCAAACACCTGTGTATACGTACGTATCTTAAACTATTTTGAGATACTTTTTGTTTGTTATTAAGCAACAACAACAACAACAACAACAACAGCAAATAAAATAACAAAAAATTAAAAACAATAAATTGGGTGTGTTTAGAGCATTTACTGTTAAATTTTCAAAGCGTTTAATTGAATGCAATTGTATCTACCACACCCCCTCGCTCCCTCCCTTCTCCAGTTCATTGAAAACGAAATTCAATTCGAAATCCAAACCATCAAATGCGTTGTTGTTGTTCTTTATTTTTTCTTTAAACATCTGTGAAATCGAGATTAAGTTTTAACCTGGAATTTATTTGACTGTTCCGTTTCGTTTAATTTCGTTTTCTGTCTTATCGTTTATCATTTATCGTTTATCGATTTTAATTGTCCAATGAAATTCAGAATTTTCCGTTTCGTTTTTTCAAATCTTTTATCATGGCTGGTCAATCTATAGTGCTGTGCTGCCTGTGACTTATTTGTGTATTCGAATACTCATAGCATTCGAATAGAAGTGACAAATATGTTGCGCTTAAAGAAATAGCAGCTTAACAGTTTGACGGTTAAACAGTAAAATGAGGTTAAATCGCCATAATTAGGCCATGGTTTAAACCCCAAGAACAGATATCAAAACGAAATACGAAAAAATATTTCTTCGGCAACTTTCATTCAGCAAAATTCTGGCAAGAACTCTACGCTGCTCATGTTCCGGGTTATAAATTTCATGGTTTTGAAAACGTAAACGTAAATAAAACACAAATAAAATATTTTTTTCATGATTATTTTACTTACTTAATTGGCCATAACAACCCGATTAACGGATTTCGGCCTGCCGCAACACATCCTACGCCAATTGGTTACACCAATCGATGACAGGGCTTCTTCGATTTGGTCCGTCCAATGGATACAAGGTCGTCCTCTTCGCCGACTTCCGCAGATCCTCGCATCAAATACTCGTCTCGCCGGAGCATCTTCCTCCATTCGAACGACATGACCGAGCCAGCGCAGCCGCTGGATATTAATACGCTGTACAACGTCCATGTCGTTGAGGAGCTCATACAGTTGACTGTTGAATCGGATGCGAAAATCATCGCCAACTCGCACTGGACCGAAGATCTTACGTAGGACTTTTCTCTCGAATACTCTCAAGGCAGCTGCATCAGTTCTTAATAGGGTCCATGCTTCTGCGCCATAAAGAAGCACGGGTAGGATGAGCGTCTTTTCATGATTAGTATTCCGTTTTTATTGTAAAGTTTTAACGTTGACATTATTTTTGAAATACTACATCATTTAAATGGCCTCCACGCGAAGTGTTGCAAGTATTTATTCTTTTGAGATAATTTTCGTCAACTTTTTAACACATATTTTGCGGTATATTAGCCATAACTTGACGAATCTTGATTTTTAAGTGCTCAAGAGTTGAAGATTTATCTGCCTAAACACGGTCTTTCGCGTAGCCCCACAAAAAAGAGTCTAATGGTGTCACATCGCATGATCTTGGTGGCCGGTTAATATCGCCACGACGAGAAATTATGTGGCTAGGAAATGTCTCTTGCAATAAGGCCATATTTGTTCGCGTTGTGTGGCATGTGGCACCATTTTGTTGAAACCTTATATTCTCCAAGTCTTATTTTTCAATAACAGACAAAAAAATGTCGGTTTTCGTATGACCATAATGCTTCGAATTGACGGTGATAGTCGTTCCATCGTCGTTTTCGAAGAAGTAAAGTCCAATCACACTTTCGGACCAAAGAGCGCACCAAACAGTGACTTTTTCTGGATAGTAATGGCCTCGCTTCAATTACTTGAGGATTCTCAAAACCCCAAATACGACAATTATGTCTATTAACATACCCATCGAGTGTGAAATGTGCTTCATCGCTGAAGAAAATTTTGTTCGAAAAAGCACGATTCGTGGCTGTGGCAGAATCACCATTTTTGTAGCAGGTTTTGATACTTTTTATATGTTGTGTGATAGTTAATTGATCCATTTTCGTGAATGTAAGATTTTCATTGGTTTCACAACTTAGTTTTACAGATGTCGAAATCCAGTCCCATTTTTTTTAAAACACTTTATGTATAGCACTTTATAAAACGAACACCCACATAACATAAGTGGTGTGAGAAACTAGGTCAGTATCCTGACTGCAGGGTAATGAAGTAATGGCCAATTATGTTGATGTAAGGATAAGTTTAGTGTTAATTGTTTTATTTCGGTCAACATTTGGTGTTAGTATAAAGTGAAACTTATCCTCAGTGTATGTATTACAGCAGAGCTACTCTCTAAACAATTTTATATTCCCATAGAATCCATAGAGTTCACATAAAACAGAGCCAAGCTTCAGTAAATTGTTAGCCAAACATCAATACATACATACGTAGTTGGTCATTACAACCCTTCAGTCAGGATTATTGACCTAGTTTCTAACACCGTTCATGTTGTGTGTGTTAATTTTATACATGAGTGGCTGGACCTACAGTTTAAAGTCGACTCCGAACGACAGATTTTTTTGAGAAGCTTTTCATGGCAATTTTTACTATCAGAGTCTTTGCCAGAAATCTGCTGAGAGGAAGTCGGCGAAGAAATATTTTTTCGTTTTGATGTCTGACCTGGGATTCGAACCCGGGCCTTTTGTCTAATAAGCCAACACACTACCCACTAGACCACGGCGACTTCGATACGACTCCATAAAGTCTACTAATATTGAAGGACAAAATTTCTTAGGCACTTTGTCTTGATCACTTGGATCTTGAGCAAGATATCAACATCATCATGAAGGCCGAATCATTTTGCAGTTGGCATAACATTGCATCTTCAGTTTGCTATCTGTGGAGCAGAATTACAACAAATGGTGGCTTTAGGAGAACGTTGAGAACCGCATTAGGAGGTAGTCTGCGTGCCCTTACGTTTAGTTTACGATTATTGATACATTACGTGACGCACTAAATAGCTGTGGAACAATGGAGTTTTTGCCCGAAATCTGCTGAGAGGAAGTGGCCAAAGAAATATTTTTTTCATATTTTCGTTTTGATGTTTAACCTGAGGTTTTTGAATCGTGGCCTTACGTCTATTAAGCCAACACACCATCTACTAGATCAAGGCAATTTCTGTTTCAATTTCAAATTCTCCGTGCTCTAACCACGAAGATTCCAACTGTGGAAGTGAAGTTGGCTTGCTAAAATAAAAAATCAAACAAAAAAAATGAAAATTTGAATTTAAAATCGAAAAAACGAATTCTACAAAATAAAAAAGAAATTTAGCGAAGTGTATTGCAGGATATTTTTTCCAAATTTCACACAATTTCCTTTCGTTTGATGTACGAGTACATACAGGGCAGCAACGCTAACATCAGTTTCGGGTGAATATGACACAAAAGTGGTTCATTTCGTCTGTAACAATTTAACAATTGAGCCGATAAATTTATTTAAAGTGCTTGTAATTCCTGTAATGCATGCTTATAAAATAATCGCGTATAAATTTTCAAATCCAACCATAATTGTTATCATTAAAAAGCCACAAAAGAAACGAAACAATATGTTCTCCTGATCATTATTTTTTATTTTTTTTTTGAAATCTCATAAACTTTAATATGCGAACAATTTCTAAAGCCCACTTGAGTCTGGGAACATAGGCAGATGCTGGGAAAAACCAAATCAATGTTTAATACGACGACCCTCCTCTTGTTTATGACTCATACCACATAGTAAACACAATCACCACCACCAACCACACTGCCGTCGTGATTGTTGCTGTTTGCTTTCGCTATTACCACCCAATCAAACAAGAAGAAGACGACGACAACAACAACAACAACAAAAAAAGTAACTTTTCAACCAAAACATGTCAAAATACACACGATTTACGAAAATTCAAATTCAAATTTATGGCAACGAATGAATGTTATCCTTGAAAAGGACCTCAACACACAAACGAAACGCAATCCTGTCAGTGTTGTTGTTAATGCATACACTTACAGCATAAAGTGAATGACAGTGTAGAGTGTAGAGAGCTTCAGTCGTCAGGATTGTGATTCATGGTCGTATGGAGTGCATTGATTAATCGATTATAGAGCGTGACGTCATTGTGACGAATTTCAAACAATTTAAAGCGAAAGCTGTTACGCTTACTAGTCCACTCACTCGAGAACTTTTTCCATTTCATTCATACCCTCTCCTCCAGCTAAGCCATTCGTTGCGTTTGTTATGGTTTTAGCTGCCAAAAAAAGGGATGCCTTTCATCCTGTTTTCCTTACTCTTCCATAGACGGAACGGAAAGTACATTTTAAGGATGCGTAACTAAATTATTTGAAAACATTGTCATGAATTTTAATACATTCTCATACGAATATGGATTGTTCGTGTTGTTGTTTTTAAATCTTTCAATTGCATTAAACACAGGACGTTCGATGATAATTTTAAAAACGCAGTTGGACCACCTACTGTGAGGGCTTTTCAAACTCTATTGCCATAATCCTCGTAGTCTAGTAGCTAGTGTGTTGGCTTATTAGATGTAAGGCCACGGTTCAAACTCCCAAGACTAGACATCTCAGCAAAATTCTGGAAAAAAGTTTGAGCGTTAAAATAAAATTGCCATGAAAAGTTTCTCAAAAAATCTGTCGTTCGGAGTCGACTTTAAACTGTAGGTCCCACCACTCATGCATAAAATTAACGCACACAATATAAGTGGTGTGAGGAGATAGGTCGAAAACCTGACTGAAGGGTTGTAGGGCTAATTATGTTATGTTATTGCCAGCATATTGTTATGCTGAATCTGGCAGGCTTTCGTTGGAGAGATAAGATTTTATACCAGAAAACATTTGCTTCCAATACTTGGCCATAACAATTTGCATCTCACATTGCATAAGTGCGAACGGTAATCCCGGTTCATAACGTTTTCCGGAAAATTGTTTGTATTCCATGAAGTACAAGGGAAAGTGTGAATAATTTTATTGGGCAACCTCGTTTAAGAAATAGAAAATAATTCGCCAGCAACAGTTCTCAGTTTGGGCGTATAAGGGAAGTTAGGACCTGCGTCACGTAGTAGTTTAGTTCACAATGTTTGCTCTCCATACAACTCCCATCGTGACTGTCATTTGTGCATGAAAGTCCTTCATTCTTCCGCTTTTATAACTGCTGTTTGTCCTGGATTGGCCTCATCTCAAATGTTCGTCTCTATTGTCTTTGCTAATACTAGTACCGCTTTATCAGACATTGTCATGAAGCCACTTATCTGTCTAATAGCGCTTAGACGATATACCTTAGACGACAATTTCTTCCTCGACGTCCCCACGGAGAGTGCCCCTAACCATATTGGGCAAGCATATAAATTTATCAGCGTTACAGTCTTCGATATTAATCTCCTCTTAAATGGATTTGGTCCTCCAATATTTGGCATCATCCTCGTCAGTGCTCCCTTTGCCTTTGCTCCCAGATGCCTTTTCGCCGATGAATTTCATGTGCTCCTTGAATTTCAACCTATCGCCGATAATCACTCCCAATTATTTTATAGTCCTCTTCGATAGAGCATCCAACGACCACTTCTATCTTCCGGCCACTTATCAAGATGGCCGATGTGTTTCACGTGCTGCTTGAAGTTATCAAGTATTTTGTGGCCCTCATCGATTCGATCTTAGTGCCTTCAACCAACACTTCCATGTTCTCCACTGTTTTCCGTTTTATGTGCAGCAAGTGTCATACCAGCCTCATCAAGTTATGCACCCACTTTTCGAATCCTTCCGTTCGCGTTCTCCTCTGTTTCCTTTACTATTTTAGAGACCGATACTATGGCAATGTCATCTGCAAAGTCTGCAATTGTAGACATTTAGGGAACCGTCGACAAAAATCTGTAGTTTATTGTCGATTTCCAAAGACGTAAGTCCAGTTAAACATACAGAGAACGACATACAAGGACATACATAACATAATTGGCCTTTACAACCCTTCAGTCAGGGTTACTACCTAGCTTCTCACACCACTTATGTTGTGTGCGTTAATTTTATACATGAGTGGCGGGACCTACAGTTTAAAGTCGACTCGGAACGACAGACTTTTGAGAAGCTTTTCATGGCAATGTTCTTTCCCAGAAATCTGCTGAGAGGAAGTCGCCGAAGAAATACTTTTCGTTTTGATGTCTGACCTGGGATTCGAACCCGGGCCTTTCGTCTAATAAGCCAACACACTACCTACTAGACCACGGCGACTTCGACATACAAGGACATGGTTGTCGTAAAGTGAGTACATAAGACTACACTTTGAAAGGTCAAACCTTCACTGACTTTTTGCATAACCTGACAACACATGACAAGACTTTTTTTTGGTACCAAAACGTTTTGCAATTTCAATTCCCTTTGTTTGAAGTATTCTTTGTATGCAATAAAGTCTGGTTATAGGCTTTGTTAACAGCCATTAACCCCGGGGGTTTAAAAGCAGCGCCCTTAACATTAAAAATGAATTTATTTGGCTGTGCTGGTGGCAAGGTGAGTGGGTACATGATCTCTCTTTGAATTGCTTCTGTCTACTGTCGACCGACCGGACGTTTATCATATTGATTGTCAACAGTATCATTTAAAGGCATTGTCTTGCCTCAGCTAATCCCTAAATAATGACCAAGTAAAAGTGTTTCTCTGTTGACCTCAAATTTATCCACGTAAACAACGCAATAATGAAACAGAAAACGCAACAAAATTTCAAAAAAAAAAAAAAACAAAAACTTGCATGCGTAACTTGGCTTAAAGTGTTCTCAACATTTTTGTTAGGTTCTTTTTTCTTTTATTTCATTTTCTTTTTATTTTTATATTAAAAAAAAAAAGAATGAGAGAAAAAGCAACCGAAACTGAAACCGAAGAAAAGTATGCATATCACGTGGTATTGTATGTCCTCCCACTGGTTTTAATGATAATCTCTTAAATTATGAGTTTCTTAATAATTTTGACATGTTGTTGTACTATTTAAAGGTAAAACATTAAGAATCATGAGCACCAGGCTGCTCAAGCTGCATTAAGCAACAGAGCATTTAATATTTTAACCAAGACAAACGGACGGACGAATGGACGGACGGACGGGCAGTTTTTATATGTGTTTTGTCCCGCCAAATGTTTGAAATCATAAATAAGAAGAGCAGCAGCGTGCTTGTAATTTGATCAGTTACTGGCTGGCATAGCTTCCCTAGAAATACCAAGAAATACCACGAAAGAGCAGAAGCTGGAAATGACAGCAGTTTTGTTAAACATGGCGTAATCCTTAACACCACCACCACTACCACCACCACCACCACTTACTACTTCTATGCTGCCATCAAGCGCCAAGTCACGATCAGAGAACACCAAAAAAAAAAAAAAATATTAAAACAAAAACAAACACTCGCATTTACAACATGATGCCCAAATATTTTTCTTTTCCTCTGTTTAAAGCCGTTCAGGCAGGCTTATTTACATTGTTTGGCAGATTTAATGACACCCTGTTAAAGAGATTTTGCAAAATTTGAAACAAAACGTTACACAAAATCAAACGATCCAACACTTCTTTTTTTCGGGAAGTTTTGCTTTAAACTTTCTGCATGACATTCACTTTGTACCAAACAAACGATCTCTTTAGTCTTTAAGTAGTTTAAGGAGCTGTACTGAGGGATAGGCAAAGCAGACTTCGTCAACTGCTATTAGGTTATTACATGTATTTTCATAATGTGCCTTCACATAACATACATAACATAATATAGCCATTACAACCTAGCTTCTCTCACCACTTATATTGTAAGTGTTCAATTTATACATGAGTGGCGGCAGCTACAGTTTAAAGTCGTCTCCGAACGACAAATTTTTTGAGAAACTTTTTCATGGCAGTTTTATTTTAACGCTCCGAGTTTTTGTCAGAAATCTACTGAAAAGAGGTTGCCAAAGAAATATTTTTCTTCATGTTTTCGCTTTGAAGTCTAGTCTTGGAGTTTAAACCGTGGCCTTACGTCTAATAAGCCAAAACATTACCTATTAGACAACAGCGACTACTACCTTACAGAGGTCATTTTGGATATCCTCTTATATTTCTAAACAAAAAATTCATTCGATTTAAATCCTCTAAAAATCTACAAAGAAGTACTTTTAATGTAGGTAGTTTTGGTACGAAATTCTTTGTATGTACTCTTGGTACTTTTTGTAGGTTCTTTGGATGTCCAAAAAGTCCTTCCTTTTCGTTTCTTTGGAAAAAAAATGGCAAATTTTAATTCGTTAAAAAATGTTAAAAGAAAACTACAAAAAGTACTTTTTATGTGCGTACTTTTAGGATAAAACCTTGTGTTTAATATTTTGAATGTATTTGTACTCTTTGTGAGTTTTTTTTGGACGGCCAAAAGTCTCCCTTTTTTATTGTTTGCTTAAGCCAAAGACATGAAATTTTCCAATCGCTTTCAATTCCTCAAAAATCGCAAAGAAAAATATTTTTCGTATGCGTTCATTTAGTACGAAATTCTTTATGTACACTGTTGGTACTTTTTGTACGATTTTCTGTATGTATTTGCCTGGTACTTTGTTTGTACGATATTCATATGAAATTTCGAATAAAAAGGAATTGAATTTGTACGAATTTCTAGACGATTAGATGTCCTTGTACGATTTTTTTGGAACTCTTCGCATTTTTGGGGACGAAAAAGCAGCTACAAAGTATATCCCTTAATATCGGAATATTTCTTTGCCTTGTCTCAGGTTCTGTTGTTTGTCGAAACAAACAGGTGATTGGCAGCTGTACTAAATTCTTTTGGTACAAAATTCGATTCGAATAGGACAAAAACTGGTACTTTTCATTCATGCTTGACTCCAAGGGTGTATTAATAAATTGGGCCTTTCTATTCTTACAGTTTTGGAAGTTCCTTCAATACCATTGGAACGCTATTAAAGTTGCAAGGTTACGACCTATTGGAACTTAGCCAACAGCAATACCAAACGATTTCTCATCACTATGCTCCCTAGATTCTATTTCACTTCCTCTAAGTAGCAGGTACATAGCGTATCCAAAAGTCTTGAACTGCCAAACTTACAGTACTTGTGTACAATATACATACAGCCACAGTAGCACAGTAACATTTTGACACTAATTCTGGGTGCTGGTGTTGTTAGCCTCAGGCTAAACAGTCATGCTTAACAGTAGCAAGCAACAGGAGCGAGAAGAAAAACAAAATACTCCCACGACTCATAACAAACAGCAGCGTGATGCAACAACAACAATGTAGAAGAGGGCAGAACAGGAACGTAAATCCCAAAAAAAAAAAAAAAAAGATAATAAATAATGAGCGTCACTAATTGTGTTGCCATAAATGCCAGTTTGTCAGCTTGTCAGTTTGCCTGCTTAGGCTCCAAAGAACGTTTCTTAATATACGATATTAAGCCGTAAGAGATCTTAAATATGGGTCGCCTTCTTTTCTCAGTTTGATTTGATTTTTTGCTTATTTTGCCAGGCTTACGCATTAGCCTGGTTATGTATTGGATTTGCGTGACTTTTTGCCTTTAAAACGTAACGTAATGATCGTAACGTTTAACTTTTACTTTCAAGTGTTAAATTTGACACTCAATTTTCATGTGCAAAGGAGAGCAAAATTCCCCTGTGGCAGGTTTAGAGAGAGTGTTAAGCAGCAGCAAATAGATTGAATGGACTTTTACCGTAACCTGGTTAACAAACATCAGACAACATCAGCATCAGCAACAGCATCATCATTATTATCATCATCGTTTAATTGTGTAATTGCTCAGGCGTAACAATGTTTATTGTTGTATAGACGGGCGTGGGAACTTGGAACAATCAAACAAATCCCATCCCTGCCAATAATCCCACAATATATTCTCGTACAAGCCTTACAAGCATACTTTTTTTCTCCACTCATCGTTGAGGCGTAAGAAAATCTACAACAAAACAAAAAAAATTCCCTTTTTTTTTGGTATTTTATTATGCACGCTAACGGATATCCTTGTACATGCTTTTCAATTTCAATCTCTCTAGGCTTGCCTGTACGTCAGTTTGTTTGTCAGTACACGATGCAAGCATAATTCATCATTTGCTTTACTGTGTCCGTGTGTGTACTGTGTATTGGTTTTGGCAGTGGTAACGTGTTGAATAAGTCGCATTAGTGCCATGTACAGCTGCCACAAATGATGTGTAAGCCTGTGGCATAACGGGCTGGCCATTCTGCTGCGCCCACCTTGTTTATGCGTTGCGATAACGTAAGTAAGTAAAGCTCTTGCATTGATTGCATGAATGAAATTAAATCTTAAACATCCCCGCTGTTAGTGTTGATGCCTAAGCAGGACTCGTAAGCAAACAACTACCCCCTTAGGAAAGCAACAAAAAGTGAGAGACAGAGAGCAGTAGTAGTTTGATCGTTGAAAATTAAAATCCACTTTAAAGTTATTAAATACTGTACACACACACACACACACACACATACGAATTCTGTTTGACAATACAAGGTAATAATTTCATGATTCCTTGCTTTACAGCGAGCCAGTGACTCGTGAAATAAATCGCTCCACCCTAAACTCTTGGCCTCCTGGCGCACAGCACAGAGACGTTTGTCAAACAGCCGGCTGTTTAAGCGAAATCCATCACAACAGCAGCCACGCTGTATATGCATTACATCCGTTCGTCTGTCATGCAGCCAGCCAGCCAAACAGCCAGCCAGCAAGACAGTCTGCCTGTCATTCAGTCTCTCTACGGCCATCTAACATTTCCGCAATGACATTGTGTATGAGTGTGTGCATGCGAATATAAAAACGAATGCGAATACGAATGCGAATGCGGATGCTGATTATTATTGCGCATGTAGTTCTGGATTAATTGACATGAAGTCAACGACATGTCAGTCAATCAAATCATTCTGAGAGTTTTAATTGTGATGCTTTTTTTGTTGTTGTTGTTTTTGGTTTTTTTTTTTTCTGTTTTAATTCGTTGCGTTTCGTTCAACGATTTCAATTTGATTTGCTTCCTTTAATCGAAATTCATAAACGGGGTGGTGTAGTGTGGTGTGTTGTAGTGTGGTGCGGTTGTCGTTCGTTTGATTGCCGGTAGTATTGAATCATCATCACTGTTACCGTCACCATCTACGAGTGGAAATCCAAAAATCCGAAATCCATATCCCTGTAATTGTATTTGTACTTGTAATTACTGAAAATATAATTATTTTTATACGTTGTACATATGTGTGTGTGTGACCGTGTGTGTCCGTGTATGTGAGTGAGTCTAATGGTACTTTGAGGTTAGAAATAAACCAGCCATTAAAGGTTTCGTTTAATAAAACACTCGAGAAATTTGATCATTTGTTGTAAGGCAGTATATCGGCATTGAAATTTAATATTTTCTTCAAGGGTTCAGGGGTTGTTTTAATGAATATTTACGATTTCACTATGAATGGGAGTATCCCATTCGAAATTTTAATTTTATTTTCAATTAAATTTATCAGAATATAATTCATAAATAAATATTCAATTAAAATTTAAAAGGAGATCTAATTGAAATGTAAAATTTCTAGAATTTGCATTAAAAAATGATTTACATTAATTGTAATCAAAGGCAATTATTCCCCTAAGCACTTAGTTTGATCGAATTTTTCAAGCCTTAAAGACTTTTGTCGAGTGCCTGTGACTTTTTCCTTTTGAAATTCTGCTATTTAAAGTATCCTTCAGCATTTATCCTAGAGCTGATTAAAGAGATGAAAATTCTCTTGAAGATCAGTGTCCATTTGCGAACATCTAAGAAATAGTACACCATACAGCCTATATACAAATGGTAGTCCAGAGAGTACTCTTTCCAACCGTGGTTGTGGCATAGCTAAAATAATTTTGTCAGTCGAGATATTGAATTTAAAGCAAAATCGATCCCATTAAATACCTACATCGATTGGTGGCTTGGGACAGTAGAATGAATGAATGGAATGGAAACTACAGAACTCTGGAAATGTAATCCATACTGAAGTAATCCTCAAACTGTTATGTCTCTTGGGATGATACCTCACGGAATATAGTGCGATAAGAATGAACTGCAATAGCAGCAGATTAAAGACGTCGCGTTAATTAGTAATTGGAGAGAATCCTTACAACAAACAGAGACATTAAGGACCCATTAATAAGGTAGGATACAGCCAATTAGGTAAGGAATATTCTACATACATCTCATATTGTACTGAAACGAACATTTTCAATACTTGCGAGAAGACAGCTACCACCTACGGATGCATATACTGAAATGTGAATCCAGAGCTGCCCAAATTCTTGTTTACTGGAGTCTGAAATGAACTTAAGTCCATCAACCACAGCAATATTGAAACATTCAATGACTTTTAATAACGAATTATAAAATCAACAACATTTTATGGGTTTTGTAAGGAGGGGAATGCCATCCACCAGTTGATTACATATTCATTCAGGATCATTAAATAATTTCCGCTTGGGCGGGCGCTAGCTACTGTTGTGGCGGTTAATGGTATAGGAAAACGATAAAATTCTAATGATGATGCCAATAATTTATTGATTTCAATTTAACAGCTTTGTCGCCAACCCAATTATCTGATAATGACGATGATGATGCTGATGATGATGGCAAAATAGCAACTCATTTGAAATCATTATGGAAAGCAAAAATTCAAATGAAATTAATTTTTCAATTTTATTATTGTGGTGGGGAGAGAAGAGCACAAAGTTAGTGTTGGCGGCATGGGGGGGGGGGGGGGTTAATTAAAAAGAAAAAAATTAACAAAAAAAAAACAACTTAATTTTGAAAAAAAATGCCAAAGCAGCAGTTGAAAGCGAATGAAATGAAAAAAAATTAAAATAAAGTTTAACGGAATACACGAAAAATAAATTGTCATCAGTAAAGTGTAAAGTGAAGAGAAACCTAGAAACTAGACGACAGTGAACCAAAGCCGGCCAGTTGCTACTTTGCATACCGCAGCTTAGCTCAGCTCAGCTCTAGCATAGCAAACCTAATGCTATTCATTGATTTACATGCCGTTGCTGTTACGCGCCTCTAAATGGGTGCGTGTGTTGCGTTTCTGTTTTATTGTTTCAGGTTTCGTTTCGTTTTCTTTTAGCATCGACAGCAGCAGCAGCAGCAGCAGCATCTATTTCATGTCATTTTCGTTTCGTTTGTTGTTTGTTTCTTTTCGTAGTTTCCAGTTAATTGGGGTATGTAGCGGTACTTGGCATGTTTTTAATGCGTTATTTTATGATCGTTTGTTGGGTGAAAAAATTAACGGTATCACAGCGGTGCCAGTCAACCGATCAACTGTAATTTTGTTGGTTGAAATTTCATAAAATATCTGCATATTTATGCGCCAAGCCAAGCATTGTTTTCTATCATAAAAAAAAACAATTTCGAAAATGCTTAAACACAGCCAGCCAGTTAGCCAGCCAGATAGCCAGCGATAGCGATAGCCAGCCAGATGATATAAAAAAAAAAAACAATGAATCTTATTTTCAGAATAAAAAATAAAAAAATAAAGAAGAAAAAAACAATAAGCCGTGTATCTAAATTAGTTTAAACCAATAAATTTTAAGTTAGAAAACCAGCAAACGCAAACAAGTTTTTTTTTTTAAGTCATTAGATTTTGAATTTCAAATACTTCAGATTTACAACCTCAAAATTTGTTGTTGTGTTGTTTTTTCTTCTCTCTAAGTTGTTAAAAGCTTAAGATTTGTGTTCAGTTTTGTTTTTTTTTTTGTGTTTTTTTATTGATTTAAGCTTTACAGCCGTTCGTTCATTCTTTGGTGAATCAAAAAATTTTTCTTTCTTTCTTCGTCACTGTCATTGTCGGACTGAATGAACAAATAAATTTACAAACAAATCTTATAACAATTATTTCATTAACACCTCATTTCTTAATATCAACACCATAGCCTACCTGCCATTTAGCCAACCTGTCGTAAGAAATCTTTAAGCCTGGTTTGTTATTTGTTTAACAAACAAACAAAAAAATAAAAAAAAGGCTTTAACTTGTAAATTATGGCTGACTGGCTGACTAATTTAAATAATCAAATTAATTTGCCGTAAATACAAAAGGGTTTCCATTTCAGATTTAAGCATTCATTCACAGGCACTTGGTAATTTAAGATCGTTTGTTAAGAAACTCATTTGATCAAATAGCCAGAAAGAGCGACAGACTGTCAAGCTGGCACCACAAATCATCCATTCATCTAGATTCTAACATCATTGATATCCTTTCGTTCTCTCAAACAAAAGTTCTTTATTTTTTTTTTTGCCATGCATTCCAATCGCGAATTAGAAACGCTTTACAGCTTAAAGATTAATCTGAATAGGGAATCGAGTAGCACAGACCTCTCTCGTATGACAAAACTAATATGTACTCTACAAGATCTCTACTAATATCCGTGCTCCTCTATGACTCAGAGGCATAGACTCTATTAAGCACTGCTGCAGCAGCCTTGAGAGTATTCGAGAGAAAATTCCTATGTAAGAACTTCGGTCCAGTGAGAGTTGGCGATGATTTCCCACTAACTAATTTAACACTCAGAATTTTTCCCAAAATTCTGCTGAAAGGCAGTTGTCGAAGAAATATTTTTTCATATTTTCGTTTTGACATCTGAATTGGGGTTTGAACCGTGTCCTTGCCTCTTATAAGCAAACATACTACCTACTAGACTACTGCGACTTGTCACATAAACCGTTATCATCAAGAAAACTGGGACGACAATCGTAAGGCTCAGCAGATTGTTGGCAAATATGGTAGACTGGACGCACAACAATGTACACCACGATTTCGGCATTTTTATACTCCAACGAAGTATACATATATACGTATAAACATAAATAATTCGTAATTACAACCCTTCAGAATCCTTACACACACAATATAGTGGTGTGAGAAACTAGGTTGTAGTCCTTACTGAAGGGTTGCATGTATGAACTGCATGTTACGCCTTTTGTGCTCGTAGAACTTGTTCTAATGCAACCTTTAATATGATTTTCTGCTTACCACACTTCGACATTGTTTTGCATATTTTATCGCTTTCGACTCCATGCATGAGCACAGTAAAGAGACTGGGCCATCCAAAACTGAAAAGTTGAATTTCTATTGAAGCTTCTACGGGAGCTCCATCATTCACAAAATGTTCTGCAATTGCAAACGGTATGGTAGCACTGGTGTTTTCTCCGAATCTATCAATTTTCTGGCTTTTATCGCAGGTGAAAATCTATGGGAGTTTGTAGCCCGATAGGATTAGAATTTTCTCTGATTGTCTGGCTCCTATCAGGCAGCTGTTGTCACCTAGAACACGATACTTTTAAGCGGTGTGTGTTAACCGAAACACAAAGAAACAGTTTTGAATGAGAAATCCAATTTACCACCTCGATGAATGCAGGATTTATTATCTTCTGATATGTTTTGGTATTTGATTGTCAAGGGGAATATTTTCAATTTCTCTCTTGAGAGGGCACAGAACAAGTTGGAGTTTAGTTTTCCCGTTTGCTATTTCAAATACTCTTGTATGATAAGGTCAATTTGCAAAGTCAATGCTTTAAAGTCTTGCCCTATTCTCCGAATGATTGGTATTTATGGACTTTGGGGTTTTTTTGTTTCATTTTCATTAAAATCTTAAGGAGGAGAATTTGTGGTGGAGGGCGCCTTACCCAGAACGAATCGCTATAACTCGCATGACTCTTTATTCTATTTGGACGCTTTGAACTGTAATAGGGTAGTGTTAGGCGTGTCAACGTAGCTGTTGGCAATGGAATCGGTTGGAATAGTCCAGTCTATAAGACTGCCAGACCACTGCAGTGTCTTTCAGACGGACGTGATGGAAATACAGGCTGCGGCGAGTTTATTAGGGACGATAGGGTCTCCAAACGGAATGTCACCATACTTTCTGATAGCCAGGCGGCTATGAAGGCTCTAAATTCTAACGTGATGTACTCCAAGACGTTGTAGGGCTGAGATAGCGGAACGATATGATATCCATATCGTATGGGTTTAGAGGCTCAGTGGTATTCCGGGTAACTGCAAAGCTGATGAAATTGCCGGGCGGGGCACGACCATCTAACTCTTCGATGAGTTCTCGAATCTGGGCATACCTATAAGGACCTGCAACCTCATAACTGATAATGCGATCGTAGATTCCGTCAATGACAGGAGGGCGGCCTCGGACACAGGTAGAATGGTTCAGAAAATCTTGCCAAGGCTGGATGAGGGGTGCACAAAAAGTCTACTTAAACTTTAAAGGGGTTCGCGCAGTGTAGTTGCAGATATCATTGCGGGGCATTCCATTATGGGTACGCGTGCGAGGCTCATTAGTCTTGGGCACCTTACTAACTATGTACTTCTGCAGAAGCTGCAGAGGTGAGGAAGAATAGAAGACTATCCCTCACCTGCTGAGTACATGCCCGGCTCTTTGTCAAAGGAGAAGGAAGTACATACTTGGGTACTTACTGCATGGATGATCTAAAGAAACTGTTAAGGTATGACATCGGGTGCTCCGACATTTTTTCGAGACTAGGGGATAACGGATAAGTGTGGTAGCACAATGGGGCCAATGCGGCCTAAGTGACTGTATCTAAAAATGTTTCTTGGATCTACCTACCTACCTACCCAGGCGTGCTAGCGTTTGGTATTAAAGAGCTCCTTAATATCCTTTAATATCTCATTTAATTCGCTTTCTGTCTGTCTGTCTGTCTGTCTGTCTGTCTGTCGTTTATTTTATTGCTTAAGAAAATTAAATTCAATTTTCTTCCGGAAGAAAAAAATTGATTCATAAAAATTTTAACTCCTCTCACCCATGGAGTACAATAGAATACAAATTTCTATTAAAAATAAGGGAATGGGGGGGGGGGTGGTGAGGTAGGTTACTAAAGGTCTTCATAGTTAACCATCCACCAGTTGTGCTCTATCCAAATATGGTTGCATACCAGCAAACGCAAGAGAACAAACGAGAAAGAAAAAAAATTAAGAAGAAAACAACAGAAACTGAAATTGTACGTTCTGTGGTTGTGGTAAATCGCTGCTGTGGCATGGCATGGCTTGGTTCGGTTCGGTTTGGTTTGGTTTGGTTTGGTTTGGCTTGACTTGCCATCATAGCAAGAGGAAGGAATATTATCCATCCATGCGCAAGTGAAGCGCCTTTAAAAGATAAACCAATACTGTGTATGGCAACAACAACAACAAACACACGTACACTTGCTAAAAACCCGAAACTCTTAGATTCACTCACCCATATTTTTAGATTCTGTTCAGCCAAAAAAAAAATTTAAGAATTTCGTTTCGTTTTTTTTCGTTTTTTTCCGTTTTTTTTTAAATAAAATGGAGAACAAAAAACAAAAACAACAAAAATTTAATAGCGTGCAAATAATTGGGATAATTTGATTTATGGCATCAAATTGTTGACACAGATTTGTTTTTTTCGTTTTTTTTTATTTAATTTAATTTTTTTATTATTATTATTCCTCTTCTTCTTCTTCTTACCAAAAAGTAATTTTTATTTCTTTTTCCCTTCGTTTCTTTTTTTGTCTCATTTATTTATTGTGTGTGAGTGAAATTTATGGCATATGCTACCGTTTTTCTAAATTTTTTTCTTTTTTTGGAAAATAATTTTTGTAACTATTTTTTGAAGGGGGGAAGAAAAGCTTAAAAATAAAGCAAGGGGAAATTGACATTTCCAAATTGAAAGGCTAAACATTGATTTTGGGCGACCACATTTTGTTCATTCATTCGTTTTTATTTTACGCTTCTTGGCAATTTTTCGCTACAGACTAGATGCAAACAATTTCGAAATGAAAAGATGTGCCGTTCATTAGTAGAACAGCTTCCTGGGAAACCGATAGCTTCCTGTCTATGCCTACTACTACAGTCAGTAGTATAATCCGTCTGTTTAGCGCTCTAATACACATGCTCCCTACTTCGTTGGAGTGTGGGCCGCCGTAGTCTAGTAGGTAGTGCGTTGGGTTATTAGACAAAAGGCCCGGGTTCGAATCCCAGGTCAGACATCAAAACGAAAAATATTTCTTCGGCGACTTCCTCTCAGCAGATTTCTGGCAAAAGACTCTGAGAGTAGAAATTGCCATGAAAAGCTTCTCAAAAATCTGTCGTTCGGAGTCGAATTTAAACTGTAGGTCCCGCCGCTTATAAATAAAATTAACGCACACAACATAAGTGGTGTGAGAAGCTAGGTCCTAATCCTGACTGAAGGATTGTAATGGCCAATTATGTATGTAGGTATGTATGTTGTCGGTGTAACACTTATCTTTGACGGCACCCCACAAATAATCGTCCAACGGTGTCAAATCGCAGCTCTGAGATGGCCAAATGACATCAGCTCTGCGGCTGATAATACGATCTTCAGAAACAGGACGCAAAACACCGACTATAGCGCCGTCCTGTTGAAACCAAATGTTGCCAATATCCTGCTCTTCAATTTTTGTGAATAAAAATTCTTTCAACATGGCCCGATAACGATCGTCATTGACTCATTTTCGAAGAAAAATGGCCCAATAATGTCTTTGGACCAAAATCCGCACCAAACAGCGACTCGTTTTGGGTGCGAACCCGATAAATAAAAATTGTCATGAAAAAGTTGCTCAAAAAAAAAGAAGGAGGCCGTTCTCAGCCCCTTTACTTCAACTTAGCGGTGCAATTACTCACCATTCTGCTATAAAACTTTCAAAGATTGTTCAAATATTTCCTCTGAAGACTCGTCAAGACCATAATAGTGGCTGCAAATAATTATTCCATGTGGTAAATTACCCAATACATGTTTACATCTATATATGTGTGTGTGTGTGTTCTAGAAGTTATGAAAACAATAAAATGATTGTCAGATGGAAACAATTGTTTCGTCAACAAATGTTATTGTTTCTGTTGCAAAAAGGGGGTCTCCTGTATTGTGTGACCACGACAATGACAATCTTAAGATGATATGAAGACGATGACAAATACAAACAAACAGACAAACTGAGAATCTTTCAATAATAATTTCGTATAGAATTTCAAGACAGACAGAGAGAGAGAGGGATAGAGATTATTTGTGTCTGTTACTGTTGTTGCAACAAACAACATCTTAAGATTGCAAGGACATGAGAGGACATGTTAAAAGCATTTTGCATAAGAGCTTTAAATGTTGTCTCTCAATAAAATGAGGGAACGAAAATTATTGAATGAAAATGCTTGCTTTCTTAAGCTTACTTGAAGCACATTACAATGGCAAATTGTCTGATTTGCTGCATACATACGTATGTATGTAAGTATGTGGAGTGTTGCAACTGAAAGTGGCAAACAACACGTGCTTAAATATTCCTCTTCAATATTTTGACATGCAATGCCTTACATGTTGCATGTCTTGGCATTAGAATTGAATTGAATTGGAATTAGAAGATGCTACAAATAGTTTTCTAATGATTGTTGTTGTTGTTGTCACACAGTGATACACTGCCATTAAAAGGGTAATATTTTGACAAACTTTTCAATTATACAAGTTCATGGCAACCAACCAGCCAGCCAGCCAGCCATCCTTTGTCCAGCCATTCTCTTGAATGTTTATGCACAGGTTTATAGAAAATATTCTGGCTTTTTTCATTATGAAATGAGTGTGTGAATGAGTGAATGAATGAGTAAATGAATGAATGCATGCATGCATGTATGAATAATGAAATCAATTCATCTTAATTTATTAATTGGTTTTTGTTTGTTGGCAAATTTTATTCCCTGTTTTTTTTTCTGTGTGTGTTTTTTATTTTTTTTTGTCTGTTTCTTGTACGGTGGCTTTTTGTTTATTTGAAAAACTATAAAATACATGATGAAAAAAAAAATGCAATTAATTTACCATAATACAGTTAGAGAGTAAAAAAATAACAAAAAAAATAAAATAAAAAAATAAAAAAAAGAAAATAAATTAAATAAAACATAATATGTATGTATGTACGTATGTACAGTACAATACAGTACAATATATATTGAAAAAAAACCTCAAATATGTGAATATAATAATAAAATACAAAAAATATAAATAAAATAAAAATATAACAAATAGTAGAGAAAAATTAATTTCATATTAAATAACCAACTAAATCAACATGTATGTACATACGATTTTTTATGGTCAATACACTCAAGCCAACAAACAATCTCTTTTCATTTTTTTCTTTCTTTCATTTTACTTCTCTGCAACACAAACAATAATTGTGATTAAAAAAATAGCAGAGAATTAATATTTTTGTTCTCTGTACAATTCAAATTATTGTAATCGACTTATTGATTAAGATTAGAGATCAGCAATAAGCATTCAAAAAGATAAATGGAATCGAATATGTGTTACTTCTGGTGTTCCGCAGGGTAGCCATTTGGGTCCTTTACTCTTTTTATTGTTTCTGAATGATCTTCCTTCTGCTCTTTCTGATTGTAATATTCTGATGTATGCTGACGACGTTAAATTATTTTATACTTTTGACGATGATCATGGCCAGGCTGTTCTCCAGCGAAATATTGATTTGTTTGTTACTTGGTGCAGGATAAACTTAATGGATCTTAATTTGAGGAAGTGTAAATGCATGGTTTTCTCTCCCCTTAGTGTAATCTCGTCCACTTATATGATTAATTCTCGGCCTTTGGAAACTGTGCCTTCATATCCTGATTTAGGAGTATTATTGGATATTATATTGTCTTTTATTGATCATATTAGTTTGATGATTGGCAAGGCTCGAGCTGTTCTTGGTTTTGTGAAAAGATGGGCAAGGGAATTCATTTACATTTCACTTGTTAGGCCTATTTTGGAGTATGCGTCTGTTATTTGGAGTCCATACTATCGTTGTCATAGTGATTCAATCGAGTCTGTGCAGAGACAGTTTTTATTATTCTGTTTACGTGGCTTAGGATGGGATTATACCAATGGGCTTCCGCCGTATGAGGATAGATTAGCTTTGGTAAAACTTCCAACTCTGGAACGTAGAAGGTCTGTTTTAGGTGTTTGTTTTATTTTTAATCTGGTTAAAGGTGATATCGATTCTAAGTTTTTGCTTTCTAACCTGAATTTCAGCATTCCTGCAAGATTTACACGGCACTAACATCCTCTTTCTTTGGATTTCTATAGATCGAATTATGCATGTAATTATCCTTTTCGTAGATTGTGTAATGATTTTAATTTGCATTATGATTTTATAGATTTTAATTGTAGTGTTTGTAATGTAAAACGTGGCTTGTATACTGGCATTAGTTTATAAATTATTATATAAAAATCTATTTTCCTTCTTGTCTCTAATTGTTCCGTTTCATTGCCACCTTATTCAGCTTGTGATTAAGTTCTGTAGCTGTTTTATGTTCTCGTTGCCATAACTTTTCCCTTTCCCGCTACAGTCCGGACTGTAGTGTGTACGTGTCCCTACGTAAGGGGGACGAGCCCTCCGCGGTCGGGTGAGGGTGGGTTAGTGTGAGGCCGGGACGTTCGAAAAAAAAAGAATCATACTCATAATTTCAGATCCTCATACGCATGCATTCATACATACATAATTGGCCATTACAACCCTTCAGTCAGGATTACGACCTAGCTTCTCACACCGCTTATGTTGTGTGCGTTAATTTTATACATGAGTGGCGGGACCTACAGTTTAAAGTCGACTCCGAACGACAGATTTTTGAGAAGCTTTTCATGGCAATTTTTACTCTCAGAGTCTTTGCCAGAAATCTGCTGAGAGGAAGTCGCCGAAGAAATATTTTTTGTTTTGATGTCTGACCTGGGATACGAACCCGTTCCTTCTGTCTAATAAGCCAACATACTACCCACTAGACCACGGCGACTACATACTTATTTTAATATCATGGAGCCTTCTCTACTTTCTATTTAAAGTTTGAAGTACTCATCATACTTATTCATACTTAACAACACAACACGTATGATATTCATGATGATTTCGAATCTCCATATATACACGAATCAGAAATTAAGTATGCGTCGCGTAAGAACACTAAAATGCTCTCCAAAAAGGTTGTGTGTTTGCTCTGTTTGCTGCTTCTCCGTGTTTGTAGCTTATATGTCTCTTTTCTTTTGATGTAATGAATGATTCAAGTCACCCGAATCATTTATAAGTATTCTTAAGTATTTTTCCAACGTTATGAATCTAAATGAGTGGACTTATAAAGCGAAACATATTTCGAATGGTATGAGTTTGATGTCAACGAATGAATAAATCCCAGTACATAGATAAATTTCAATATCGATGACTCACTTATATTAAAAATTTCATGAGTGCTTATGAATAGCAACAAAACGATTCATTGCTGATCTTTGCTGTGTAGTTAATTTCAGATTTCTTAAGCACAAAATTGTGCTAAATTTTTGCTTCATAATGTATACGAAAATATATCTACAAATATTTGTATATTATGCCTGTGTACGTGTGTATGTGTATGTGTGTGTAAAAGGAAAGGAAAGCAACAACAAAAAAAATAAAAAATTAAATAAAATAAATTAATTTATTTCGACATGAACATAGAAGCAGACAGACATACCATAAACACAGGAAAATTTATATACAGACTCACTCACTCGCACACATACTATAAATCAGTAAATATGTTCATGCATATATGTATGTATACATACGTATATACAAGTACATAGGCTATTATGTACAGTGCTTAACAGAAATAGACATGTAACAACTTAGTATTAAACATTATCTTATAAATTATACTTTAGCCACAAATTATACATCATGTTATCACGCCTATGTCATGTTATCATGTTATTGTAGCCTCGACTGCTGGTGAAATATTGTTTACAACTATAGTACGTTAGTAGCTCCAACAAACAACAACTTCATCACTCCCCTGATAAAATCCAAAGAATCTCTGCAATCACCGTAGTCTACAAGGTAGTGTATTGGCTTATTAGTCCTGAGGCCACGATTCAAACCCCAGGTCAGACATCAAAACGAAAATATGAAAAAATATTTCTTAGGCGACTTCCTCTCAGCAGATTGCTTGCAAAAACTCTAAGCATTAAAATAAAAATTCCTAGGAAAAGTTTCTCCAAAAAATCTGTTCGGAATCGCGCACAACATAAGTGGTGTGAGAAGCTAGGTCGTAATCCTGACTAAGGGACATTACTCCTATGAATTATATCAGAGGGAATTATATTAAGCTATGGAAGATGATCAGAGCACTTTTCGGCACTAGACAAACCTGGCCCTCTGGAGTTATCAATCAAAACAAAATTTTGCGTTCATTTTTGCCGCCTTGGCTTAAGCGTTGATTCTGGTTCCCTTTACGATGTCTTAAGCAGCATAAATGGTAGGACGTGGTGTCAGTAAGCCTTAGACTCTGCTGCCCTTCCTGCTTAAAGTCGGAAAACAGTAATTACGGATTTCTTTAATCTATTCTATTTTGCTTTTGTTGGACAGTAATTGATGATGATGAATTATGCTACAAATTATTTCCTTGGAGTAAGTTGCAGTTCAGTATGTTGATTTTCATTGGAGGAAAATTTTTACGTGGTGGGTTCCAAGCCCTAGGCACAACCCAAATTTAACGTCCAGGGTATTGGACTTCGCTGCACGCATTAGTTAACATCTAGCGGGTGCTAGAATGCCATCCAGGAGGGGCCGCGAGGAGGCTGCGTGTCAACTTGAATACAGCAATACAAGAATCGTCCTGGTGGTCGCCATGTTGGCCACAGTCAGAAACTGTACCCTGTTTGCATGCATCCCATTCCTCCCTTCGTTAGCCCCATAAGGGATCGTGTTAATGCCGCAATGTCTGAGCTCGGTATACCTGCGAAGCTGATAAGGCTATGCAGAATGACGTTGAGCAATTCCTGCAGCTCCGTCAAGGTAGGAATGGACCTCTCCGGACCTTCTGATACCGTGCGATGTTTCAGACAAGGCGACCCCTTATCATGCGACCTCTTCAACTTCGTCATGGAGAGTGTTCTGCGAAAGGCAGGAGTGCATCACAATGGCACTATCTTTCAAAAAAGTGTCCAATTGCTTGCGTACGCTGACGACATCGACATCATAGGGCGTACCAAGCGAGATGTTACTGCTGCCTTTAGCGCTATTGAACGGGAGTCTAAGAAGATGGGTCTGGCAGTAAATGAGGGCAATACAAAGTATCGACAAGCAGAGACGTGTGGCGTATTGATTCTCAGATTACGGCCGATAACTATACTTTTGATATAGTCAAGGAATTTATTTATCTTGGCTCCGCCGTTACCACCAAAAATGATGTCAGTCTGGAGATCAAACGCAGGATTACTCTTTCCAACAGGTGCTATTATGGTCTCGATAGGCATATAGTAGCAGAGACCTCTCTCATGTGACAAAATTAATACTCTACAAGACGCTCATCTTACCCGTGCTTCTTTATGGCGCAGAGGCATGGACCCTATTAAGAACTGATGCAGTAGCCTTGAGGGTATTCGAGAGGAAAGTCCTAAGTAAGATCTTCGATCCTGTGCGAGTTGGCAATGATTTCCGCATCCGATCTAACAGTGAGCTGTATGAGCTCCTCAACGACATAGACGTTGTGCAGCGCATTAATATCCAGCGGCTGCGCTGGCTCGGCCATGTCGTTCGAATGGAGGAGGATGGTCCGGCGAAACGGGTATTTGATGCGGGGATCTGCGAAAGTCGGCGAAGAGGACGACCTTGTATCCGTTGGAAGTCCAAGTCCAAGGAAGGAAGCCCTGTCATCGATTGGTGTGACCAACTGGCGTAGGCGCCTGGAAGGATGTATTGCGGCAGGTCGAAATCCGTTAATCGGGTTGTTATGGCCAATTAAGTAAGTAAGTTGCAGTGCATTTACTTTTCCCATGCACTGTATGTACTCGATGTGTACATAATATTTTTACATAAGCCGTTATGGTACATTGCAGGTATGTTTACATATCTCATACATATGATGAGAGCGAGTACTTTATACATATGCATGTAAATTCATACATATGTATGTATGTATGTATGTATGTATGTAGGTAAGTGTGTGTAGGTTCAAATGTATGTACATATGTGTGTATGTATATATAACGGGGCATGATATATGGGCAAATTAATTGGGGCTTTAACTTGGCTTTTTTTTGCTGTTTTCTGTGCAACAAATAAACTGAAACTGCAACATACATAAACATTGTAGAAGAAGATTATAAAGATGAGAAGAGGTACGGCTGGTATGGCTAGTATGGTTGGTACGTTTGGTTGTTTCGTTGTTGTTTGGCATGGTCCGTTACTTGTCGATACTTCAGATGAATTTTCCAGGTGAATGATGCGAAACAAATAATCAATCAATCAATCAGTCAGTCCGTTTATAACAACAACAACAACGGGAACAACAAAAAATTCGAAATTCAGAGAAAAACAAGAAGAAAAAACACGAGCACAGATAGCCAGACTCATACTCTCATACTCGGTACTTGGGGTACTCATACAGCGTACAGTCAGTCGTCAACATCAGTCATACAGTTTGACTGAACCGTTGTCGTAATTAATCAGTAGCTTTAATGGTATTGATAAACGAGTTTATGGCTGATGGCTGACTAACTGGCCTGCCTGCCTGCCTGCCTCTGTACGTACATATATGGTGGCTTGTATGTAAATTTTTGCCATTAAAAATCCATCTAAAGGGTGGGGTCACTTATTTTTATGAAAGTTTCAAATATACAAACCAATGGCAGTTGTTATTGTTTTTATATTGTTGTTGTTGTTGTTATAATTCTTGAAATAATGTTAAACAATTTTAAAACATTTTGAATTTTTTCTGTGGTTTTTTTTTTAATTTTAATTTAAAAATCTTAACAATCGTTTCGTAGATTTATAGGCAAAATAAACAAGAAAATAAAAATGTCGTTGGACATTCCATAGTTAATTAATTAGTCCAAGTTTTTATACGGTTTTATTGTTTTTTTTTTTCCGTTTTCATTGTTTTCAAAAATTTTTATTTCTTCGCCACATCTGTCAGGCCAACTGAAAACACTCGACAAACAACAGAATTTTTATGACAAATCGTTTAGAAAAAAAAGTGGCATAATTGAGTCTCTGAGTGTCTGAGCTTTTGATCGATTTCTAAGCTTGACGCACATAAAACATTTTGAAATCAAATCCATTTTTGTTTCGTTGGTAGCCGCTTATAATTAAATGCTCCACCAGCAGACATCACTTATCACTTGAATATCTAAAAGCGAATTATGTTCGTCGATTTATTGTTTGTGTGTACAGCAATGGCACGTGAATAGCACAAACGGTAGTTAAAGAAAAACATAAAGATTTTTATAAAGATTAAGGAAAAGATAACGAAATTCCTCCTCAAAAGAGTTTGCCTCAGTTACACAACATTTGTGGCAAACCCTTGAATGACATTCGACTCGTTTCGTTTTGGTAAAGCCTTGAACTATTCCTAGATGGGTTGGCTTTATCTGTTTTTAAGCACAGTAATTTTGTATGGTTTTAGAAGGTTTTTTTATATTTAACAAATAATTGCAGAGCCCTTAAACAACTATCGTTTTCAACGAAAACATTGGAAAAACTGCTTGAGGCCCTCTCAACATAGACAACTTCTGAATGAGGAGAAATATCGACTATCAACAGTTTTGTTTTACATAGAAATGAATTTTCTTGGATGAAGAGGGCGCTTGAAACGATATGGATTCTCTCAATCTCTAAGGTGCCGTAGGTTAGCTACCTCTCCAAAATTTCCGACCAATTCATGGCTTTATGTCCAGAATTAAGTCTCGCCGTCCACCTTCCTCTATCTTCCACCCATCCATCCATTGTTGTTGCCATTCTGTAATGGTGTTCTCCCTGAAGTGACCGGTTATGTGATTTACAGCCGATTTCGCCTTATAAATCTCCAGCCGCTCTGCTGCCAGCAGATCCACAGGGATTGTAGCTGCAATCACAAATACGGCTGGGGCGGACACTGTACGATATGCCGACGCGATACGTAATGCAGCCATTCTCTGTACCGGTAGAAGTAAGTTTCGCTCCGATAGAGCATTTTTTTTTTTTTTTATTAAACCTGCACTCAGGGGATGACCCCTACTCAAGCAGTGCATTGTACAGGTTTAGGAAAGGTGGAAAGAGGGAAAGAGGGAAGATGCGAACGGTAAGGAAACGAGTTGCTGCTGGTGACTATAAAATGGCCAGTGCTATACCTTCGCCATTAGACAGTCTACAGCAATCGACCCAAAGAACCCCGCAGTTTCTCACACCACTTATGTTGTGTGTATTAATTTTATACAGAAGTGGCTCCGATAGATCATAATGCTGCTTCCAACCTCCAACAGGAGTCTCCGTCTCGCCGGTAGAGGCCCTCCAATATACTTTTCTGTGGTTATACTGTAGAACAGACATTATTTCTGTGAGGCGAAAACTTACTTACTTACTTAATTGGCCATAACAACTCGATTAACGGATTTCGGCCTGCCGCAACACATCCTTCCAGGCGCATCTGCTTCTTGCGCGCCTACGCCAATTGGTCACACCAATCGATGACAGGGCTTCTTCGATTTGGTACTTCCAACGGATACAAGGTCGTCCTCTTCGCCGACTTCCGCAGATCCCCGCATCAAATACTCGTCTCGCCGGAGCATTCTCTTCCATTCGAACGACATGGCCGAGCCAGCGCAGCCGCTGGATATTAATACGCTGTACAACGTCCATGTCGTTGAGGAGCTCATACAGCTCACTGTTAAATCGGATGCGAAAATCATCGCCAACTCGCACTGGACCGAAGATCTTACGTAGGACTTTTCTCTCGAATACTCTCAAGGCAGCTGCATCAGTTCTTAATAGGGTCCATGCTTCTGCGCCATAGAGAAGCACGACGGGTAGGATGAGCGTCTTGTAGAGTATTAGTTTCGTCTTGCGAGAGAGGTCTCTGCTACTCAATTGCCTATTGAGACCATAATAGCACCTGTTCGCAAGAGTAATCCTGCGCTTGATCTCCAGACTGACATCATTTTCGGTGGTAACGGCGGAGCCAAGGTAAATGAATTCCTTGACTGCATCAAAAGTATAGTTATCGGCCGTAATATGTGAATCAATACGCCGCACGGCTCTACTTGTCGATAACATATACTTCGTTTTGCCCTCATTTACTGCCAAACCCATCTTCTTAGACTCCCGTTCAATAGCACTAAAGGCAGCAGTAACATCTCGCTTGGTACGCCCTATGATGTCGATGTCGTCAGCGTACGCAAGCAACTGGACACTTTTTTGAAAAATAGTCTCATTGCGATGCACTCCCGCCTTTCGCAGAACACTCTCCATGACGAAGTTGAAGAGGTCGCATGATAAGGGATCGCCTTGTCTGAAACCTCGCACGGTATCAAAAGGTTCGGAGAGGTCCATTCCTACCTTGACGGAGCTGCAGGAATTGCTCAACGTCATTCTGCATAGCCTTATCAGCTTAGCAGGTATACCGAGCTCAGACATTGCGGCAAAAACACGATCCCTTATGGGGCTATCGAAAGCAGCCTTATAATCGACAAAAAGATGGTGTGTGTCGACTTGATTTTCGTGGGTCTTTTCCAGGATTTGGCGTAGTGTGAAGATCTGGTCGATGGTGGACTTGCCAGGTCTGAAGCCGCACTGATAAGGTCCAATCAGTGTTTTGACGAGTGGCTTCAGTCGTTCACACAATACGCCTGTAAGAACCAGAAAACAGAAAAATTAATTTTAACCACAAAAAAGGAAATTTTTTCACATAAAACCTGCACCTAAAGCAGTTATTGCTGCTTTTTAAGACCTATATGACTACATATCGTATTATTAATTAGATCTCCTTGACACCCGTTCCCCTTTTGTGCCTAAAAACTATGTTATATTGAGAGGAAAAAATAGTTCAACATCAATACGGCAACCTGTTGTCAATTCCTTAATGTCTCATCTGAAAATAACGTGTCAACAGTAGTAGCAGCAGCAGCAGCAGCAACATTTAATGGCAACAATTATAATTGTCAACAACTGCTGCATACAGCGACAACAACAACAATAACAAGAACAACCGTGACAATAGAAATGAAAATAGAAAATCAAGAAGAAAAACAGGCAACATTTAAACAACGTCGACAAAATCAAGGAGCATCGGTAATAAGTGTTGACAATAATGTTGATGGTGGATGGGTGGTGGTGTTGGTGGTGGTTGCACATGGCATTAGTATTGCTGTTGCTGTTGTTATATGACTTTGAAATGCTTGACGTACATTAAATAGGCTTTTAAAACAAGCTCATCAACCTTACGGCCTCCTTGTATAACACAAGCATGCATTAGTGTTTGTTGCAAATACCAATGTCTGCCCCCATGCCACATAGAAACGAGGTAGCATAACAAGGAAAACAGAAAAAAAAGTTTCAATTGCTTGATAACTCTTGCCACATACGTCTGTCTGTACATACATATGCAGACTTTTATTTTAAGTTTTCTGTTGTTATTGTTGTTGTTGTTGTTGTTGTGGGTAGCTATTGTTGTAGAAAAGTTTCGTAGCCAACTTTAAATGTCAACAAATCGATAATGCTGATGATGATGATGATGGTTATCGATCGCTGGCAGATTGTTGCTGCATGCCACAGCAATCATTATGACAAATAATGTTTCTGAACTTTATTTTCAAGGAAGAATATTTAGAAGTTTTTTTGCAAAAGAAAAATTTTTAAAATAAATAGTCCAAGGCAACGTTCGTTTGTGTGCAATTTTATTCGAATTTGATTCGATTTTGATTTCTTTGGAACAGAAATGCAGCAAAAGTTTGTTGTATTTTTCAATGTTTCAAAATTTATTTCTTTGTAATACAAAGAAAACCTGTGGCACATTATAGTCACTTAGAACAAATAGGTCGCGTTCAATATAAAGGGTCCGCCAAATAACTTTTTTTTTTTTGAGAAAAACTACAAAATATTTTCTCAAGTTTCTTTTTTTATTTGAACGTACAATCCGTCCGGTTAATAATGCAAAATAATTTCAATCAAATGGCTGCCTCAGCTGGCCATGCAGTAGCCTACACGATCGGTCCAATTTTTAAGCAAATTATCGATTGTGTGCAGCTGTATTTCACCAATAGCTTCACGAACATTGTCCTTTAAAGCGTCAATTGTCTCTGGCTTGTCGGTATAACACTTATCTTTGATGCCACCCCACAAATAATCGTCCAACGGTGTCAAATCGCCACTCCGAGGTGGCCAAACGACATCCACTCTGCGGCTGATAATGCGATATTCAAAAACAGGACGAATAATATCGAGTGTAGCTTCAGCTGTGTGGCCGTCCTCCATATTCGTTCAACGAAAGAAAAATAAACTATTTACTGTCAAATCAAATATTAGCTAAGTGTTACCATTCACGAAATAAAAACTAGTTCAAAAAAAACGTTAGACGGCGGACCCATTATATGGCACCCCTATGTTCTTTAAATGCTTTGCAGTTCAGCAGAAATTAAGCAGGCGTTTAAAATCGCTTGCATGTTAAACAAATCTACGCTGCCACATTCTGTTGCACACATGCAATTTTGCACAAACAATTTAAAATTAAATGGCATACAACGCTGTACATAGGAGATAACGTAATGAAAATATGTCTCCGACTAAAGGAAGAAAAAATTCGTTTTTTTTTTTGTTTAAATTTTAAATTTTTATGTAAAGAACAACAATAACAAATTGTGCAGGTTCCATATCAAATTGTGTGTGTAATAAACAAACAACAACAGATATGACTGTTTAAACATGCAGCCTACAAATGTTGCAAGTAAATAAGCGAATATTTCTAAGTACATAAATACTCGGGCATATTTCTGCTGCTTTTTTTTTTTTTGCATGAAACGCCCTCTCATAATCAAAGCTAACCATACGTTTGAACACGGTAGTGAGTAGGAAACACTGCCTCAGAAGCCAGCCATTACTGTAATAATCTTACGTTTGGGAAAAAACCTTTTTTTTTCATATTTTTTGAATTGAAAATTATGCGGGCCTGTGTAACTCTATACCAAAATGTGTTCATTTTTTTATCTTGTCAGGGCAAAAAATAAAAAAACACGAGAAAAAATGCAAATTTTCTTAGAATATTTAGCAGCCGCTCAACATCTACACTCGTATGTACTCCCATAGATGTTGTGCGTGCCTATAACCAGATATTAAATTAAAAATGATTGAAAAAAAAACGTCGTGTTTATGGTCGTAGTAGAACGTAATTTGTTTTATAATTTATGCACACCCCATGCTCGCCATTATCATTATCATCATCATTTGGTGGAGCATCAATGTTAAAATGGCGGATTATTTAAAGTATCGTAGAGAAAAATGTTGCCAAAAATTTTTGACAAGCCAGTCAGTGAGTGAGTGAGTGAATGAATGGTAAATGCGTGTGGATATTAATACAGCGCATGATTTCGCCCCCCCCCCCCAAAAAAAAAAAAACACACAAAAATTATTACTGCCAGCCCCGTTATAAAGATCTTTTGGGAGGGCAAGGAGGTACGTACACTCATCACCATCATCAACAACGCAACTAAGCAACAACACAACGTGATGATTTTAAAGATTCTCTAAACTTATAAGCGATTTAAAATATTTTCTTCTTCAATATAATCCTCTCTCTAGTAGCAGCAACAGCAGCAGGATTATTCAATTCAATTGAATTGAATTGATTCACTCACCCACTCACACACACACATATTCATTCAACCAACCATGTCAGGCATCATCATCGTCATCATCTTGAACACTTCGTTCATACAAATGCTCACCTCGTGTATACACTTGCCAGCCTTCACATGGACTAGTTTCGTGTTTTTTTTTCTCGTCTTCGTTTTTCTGTTCACTTTATCATGCATGAGTATGCATGCATGCATGCCTGAATGTATGTACGAGTGTAACTGCATCTGTAATTGTAAGTTTGCATAAGTGTTGGCATTTTAATTGTTAAGAGAGTCGTGTTTTCCTTCTTTTTTTTTATTATTTTGTGTCTCATTTTATCGTTTTTTTGTTGTTGTTGTTTTTTTTTCTTCTTTGTATCCACCAAGATCAGCCATGTTGCTATTAATAAATATTGCCTTTGTTGTTGTTGTCATAGCTGTAAATAGTTGTAGTTGCTGCAGTATTCCTATAGCATGCAACAGGTTTTGAATTCGCAATAAAAAAGAGAAAGAAAGAAAAAAAAAAAGAAACAACAACAATTCAATGTTGCATGCAACAAAAGAATCTAAAGAAAGAAAATGTTTTATTCGGCGATTATTATGATTATGTTTGGCTAGAGCATCATAATGCAACAACAACAAAATCTATGCTAAACTTTGATACACAAATACTTCTACACACACACACACACATACTTATCAGGCAGCCATAAAATTTAACTGCTAATGGCCTAACATGGTAGCAGAATGTAATAGCCAGTGTTAGCAAATTAGTAATATTAAGCCAAAGGGTTATGCATTAAGGGGTTTCAACGTTGTTAGTCTTCAAATATCTATTGCATCTGAAATGCCATTTATTTGCAGTTAAAACTAGGGAGACTTGTGACTCAAACGTAAGCCTTACGAAGTGTTTACATGGCAAGGAATTGCCAGCATTGTAAAAAAGTTAAAATTGCCTGGAAGTGTTAAAAGTGTGCTGTGAAAATATTTCCCGGATTTTTCGAATAAAATTTTCTACAGCATTGAAGCTTAATTCTCTCTCTTGATGAGTACTCATAGTCGAGCAGATAGTGTAATGGCTTATTAGATGCAAGTTCGAATGCCATAAAATATGATAGAAAATAATGCGCATCTCTTTCCAATTATTTGGAAGATTCAATTCTATTTCGTCCAATCATTTCCTACTATTTTATTGACCTCAACTGTATGCATACGTACACTTATTCGTATGCGTATATGTAAACTACTTGAGTTAGTCATTTTTATTCTTCTTCTTTCTCTTTTTTTCTTTCTATTTCCAAACGATAACGAACATACAATTGCAGGAGTACGTACGTATGTGTGTGTGTGTGTATGTATTTGAAAATTGCATTCATTTTGTATTTACTATAAATGGAATATGCATGCGATTGAGTGTGTGTGTGTGTATAAGTATTTTCATAAGCATTGATGGTGTCTATAAGTGGCTATGCATGCATGCATGTGTGTGGAGAGGAGTATAAGAGTATCTGTCACCTTGTTTTTACCACCTTTTTGGCCTTTTTTTTTACTTATTAATACTTCTATATTGCTGTTGTTATTGTTATTATTATTGTGTTGTAATACAAGGTAACTCAAAAGAAGTTTAATATTGAAAATCTATTTCTAAACAATTATATTGTCGTTTAGTAAACACCATGGAAAACAGTTGTAAAGGCGCTAAAGACCATCAGTACCACTCTGCGATAAATTCATCCTCATTTCCAATTTTTTTATTGAAAAACCAATTGTACGGACACCGAATAAGCAGATGCAATGATAAGCGATGGGGCCACAAAAATACGTTGGTCCCGGTCCCCTCCCATTATCTGTGCTATACGTATACCGTAGTCTACCAGATAGTGTGTTGGCTTATTAGACGTAAGGTTCAAACCCCAGGTCAGTTATCAAAACGAAAATATAAAAAAAATATTTCTTGAGTCACTTCTCAGCAGATTTATAGCAAAAACTCTGAGCGTTAAAATAAAAATTCCTAGGAAAAGTTTCTCAAATATCTGTCGGTCGTAATAAACTTTAATTTGTAAACAGTTTTAGCAAACAATAGCAAAAATGGGCTTAATTTTTCAAGCACGTTTTTTTGGCTAAAATTGAGGATAGAAAGGAAAGACCCGGGTTCGAATCCCAGGTCAGACATCAAAAGGAAAAATATTTCTTCGGCGGCTTCCTCTCAGCAGATTTCTGGCAAAGACTCTGAGAGTAAAAATTGCCATGAAAAGCTTCTCAAAAATCTATCGTTCGGAGTCGACTTTAAACTGTAGGTCCCGCCACTCATGTATAAAATTAACGCACACAACGTAAGTGGTGTGAGAAGCTAGGTCGTAATCCTGACTGAAGGGTTGTAATGGCCAATTATGTATGTATGTATGTATACAGTCGAACTTCTATAATTTGAACTTCTATTACTTGAATTTTCTATAAACTGAAACACAGCAACAGCATCGTGAAGAGAAATTCTATAAGGTTTGGCTTCTTTAACTAGAAGTTTCTATAAGTTAAAGTTTTTTTCTGTATAATGGTGATTCAAGTTATAGAAGTTCGACTGTATAATGGATACCTGTACCATCGAATAGTATTCAGTCTCCTAACTGCTTCAATTGCTTTCCCGAGTTTTAGTGCCAGTCGTTGTAAAGCACTTCCCTAAATCATAGCTAACTGGCCTCGTCAAGGAGACATTTAAGAAGGGAGCTATTCGGTAAAAACGAGTTGCCATTGCAGAATAAACTTCTTTCGTACAATTTTCGTTGAAAGGATTGTTTATGCAATTGAAAAGTGGAACGTTTTTACCTAAAAATATGCAAATATTAGTTTAAATACAACACTAAAGGACACTGCCGATAGAAGACTTGGTCGTGTCGTAGGCAAGTTAAAATACTTCTTTACCTCGTTAATGCTTCTTTATTCGCCTTTTGATTATGATGAAAGTGAGCTTCATAAGAGCAGGTACATTTTAAATGCATTGAACTTCTTCTGAGAGTAATATAAACTTATTTTTGCGATACCCTGTATTAGCAACCATTTTTAAGCTGTATATAGCATATGATAATTGTTGTTGCAGTTGTTGGTTGTAATAATCATTATAATGATGACAGTTTAGCACGAGTATGTGAAAAAAAAACTTTGAACAACAACAACTGCAACAGCAATAATACCAACAAGTTTTGCTCTCTTTTCACTATTTAACGTATCTAATATTTGTACAATTTTTAAATCTTTAAAATGATTTCAAAATGCGAAAACAAACTATTTCTGTTAACTTATGTTGGCAACACTTGCCTATCTAATGGCCAAGTTTAAAAACCTTAATGAATTTAAGAAATTATTTGGAATAAGAAGGGAAATCCTTTTTTATTCCTTTAGTGATTATGAAGCCCAGGTCAGACATCAAATATTTATTCGGCGACTTCCTCTCAGCAGATTTCTGGTAAAGACTCTGAGAGTAAAAATTGCCATGAAAAGCTTCTCAAAAATCTGTCGTTCGGAGTCGACTTTAAATTGTAGGTCCCGCCACTCATGTATAAAATTAACGCACACAACATAAGTGGTATAAGAAGCTAGGTCGTAATCCTGACTGAAGGGTTGTAATGGCCAATTATGTATGTATGTATGTATGATTATGGAGCGGAGTTGTTGGTAAAATGTTGGGCATACTTACCTTATGGCCGAGTATTGAAATTTCTCTATCGTTGTAACTGTTTTAGGAAATTATTTGGAATTTTTGAAAACGTAAACCGTTTTCATCCTTTAAGGTTTAAAATAGGGCCTATTAATGATCTGCTGTTATAGAGAATACATGTTTAAGTGTGTAGAGGCGTTGATATTCTTGAATTATTATTTTATTTTACTTACCCTTCGCCTTTCGATTTACGTACGTACATGACAGAGAAGAGATCTATGTGAGCCTTTAATAGCCTTAAGCTAAGACTGCCATAATAAAGAAACTAAAAACTGTGACACGGTGACTTAGTCAGTCGTATAGGCAGGTGTCTTTTTGTCTTTTGAATGGATTTAAAGTAATTTCCTTCAACAACAACAAACAAAAGGCCATGAACTCGTGTGCACTGTGTGTGTGTGCAGTAGCAATTTAAATTTCAAATGAATTTTTGCAAAAAAAAAGAATAGAGAAGAAAAACCGCAAAAGCCAAAAGTATCCCACGCTATTTGAATTTAATTCTCGAATAAAAATTTAAAAGAATAATTATCATCAGGTTGGTCGTTTAAAATAACATTCGATTCGAAAGTATAGGAAAATAAATTAAAATCAAATCGAATCAAATCAAAACAAATGAAACAGAACCGACACTGACAACGTTCTGTCGTTGAGCTTCATTAAATTTATAACTTCAATTAATTTTTTTCTCTCTCTCTCTCTCTCTCTCTCTCCCTCTCTATGTGTTTATTCTTTTCATTTTCTATCCGCTTATTGTGTATAGAAATAGCTGCTACCTGTAGCCAACTAAAACACCCACTAAAAAAACAAATTTTTTCATTCAATTCATATGTGAATTTTATTTCATGTTTTTATTATCTTTTAAATGCGTTTTAATAACGTTTTTATATACGATTTAAGCTTCTGTTGCTGTTGCTGTTTTATTATTTTTTGTTGCCTTCCTTTCCCTTTCCATTCCTTTTTATTTCGATAATTTGTTTAAATAATAATATTTTGTTGTTGTTATTACTGATGATGATGATGATGCTGCTACTGCTACTGCTGCTGTTTGTTGTTATAAATTTTAACTCGTTGTTAAACAAATAAGTTTTGTCACCAAAAACAACAACGACAATCAAATGCTAATTTTTTCCATGATTTTGTTGATAAAATTGCAATCAAAATTTTTTTTTTTTTAAATTATTATTGACGGTGATTATTAAACAATATTGACATGCATTTTTACACAATCTTACAATTGAATTATTCACGCGAATAAGAGAAGCCACAGGCGGAAGGGGCTTCTAAATCTAAATATTTTCCTCTAGAATTTTTATTAAATTTTTCTTTTTTGAAAGTGCTTTAAAAAAAAACTACAAAATATTTCCTTAAATTTCATTTTTTATTTGAAAGTAAAATCCTTCCGGTTAATAATGGAAAATAATTTCATTCAATAATAGGTCATGCAGTAACCTACACGATCGGTCTAATTTTTAAGCACATTATCGCTTATGTGCAGCTGTATTTCACTAATGGTTTCAAGAATATTGTCCTTTAAAGCGTCAATTGTCTCTGGCTTGTCGACGTAACATTTATTTTTGACGGCACACCACAAATGATAGTCCAAGGATGTCAAATCGCAACTCCGAGGTGGCCAAACGACATCAATTCTGCGGCTGGTAATGCGATCTTCAAAAACAGGGTGCAAAATATCGAGTGTAGCACGCAGCACCGTCCTGTTGAAACCAAATGAAATGAAATCATATTCGTTCAGCGGAAGGATAAAACTAATTATCTGTTAAATCAAACATGAGCTAAGTGTTAACATTCACGAAATAAGCACTAGTTGGAAAAAAACATTAAATGGCGGACATGATAGTTTCAGATTGTTTATTTACGATGCTTCCTTACAGGAGATCCTTCTGCTACATTAAGATGACATGTCCAACGTCATCTGGTTACTAGCTGGTTCTCTAAAAGGTAACATCTGGCTTTCACAAAGCATTTCTATCTTGTTTGCGTTTCATTACTCCTTTGTTGCTCCAAGTGAAGCATGTCTGATGTAATTCCTAGGATAATGGGGCTTTCATTTATCGTTACATAGAAACAAAGCCCCCGATTGGTTGTGTCGTTTCGACGGTACTGTCTGAGCTTGCTGTGTGCTCCTTGCAGAGGGTTTGAATTGGAGGGGAGTAAAGCCACTTAATTTAAAAATCGAAAACGAAAAATTGAATGAATTTCTTTCTCTTAGTGCGACTGGAAGCTATGATTTTTTGTCTCTCCATTAAGCTTCGAATTTTGACTATTTTGACACCATGCCGCCACCTCTACTAGGCATAGACCATCCATCTATATGTTGTATACAGCTTGGCCGAAGTGCTTTTATATGTCTGAGTTCCCGGATGTTGTTAAATATTCTATGTGGACAAAGCAATCAATATAGGGTTATTTCTGCAGTAATGATTATCGTCAAATGGTTTTTACGTTTCCCTTTTAACTGCTTCCTTGAAACGTGTATCTGATCCAACCATATTTTGTTCTGCCTATCGCTAAGGTTTATAAACACTATCAGTTTACTTTGTATGTCTCAAAAAGCCAAGTCTCATATCCAATTAGAAGCATGGAGACAAACTAGGCCTTTAATATCAGAAAAGGTTCCTTCCGATGATGTATATGTTTGTGTTCCATTTCTCTTCTCATACATAATTGATCATTACAACCCTTCAGTTAGGTTTCTCACACCACTTATGATGTGTGTTTTGATTTTATACATAAGCGGTGGGACCTCTAGTGTAAAGTCGACTCCGAATGACAGATTTTTTTTGAGAAACTTTTAATGGCAACTTTTCATTTTTACTCTCAGAGTTTTTTCCAGAAATCTGCTGAAAGGAAATCACCGACGACATTTTTTTTATATTTCGTTTTGATGTCTGGCCTGGGGTTCGAGCTCTGGCTTTATGTCTAATAAGCCAACACACTACCTACTAGACTACGACGACTTCATATCCCCTACAAATCCGCTTTTTGGCTTGGTACAACATACATAATTGGTCATTAGAACCCATCAGTCAGTATTATCGATCTAGTTTCTCCCACCACTTATGTTGTGTGTGTTAATTTTATACATAAGTAGCGGGACCTACAGTTTAAAGTCGACTCCGAACGATAGATTTTATGAGAAACTTTTCATGGCAATTTTATTATAGCGCTCAGAGTTTTTGCTAGAAATCTGATGAGAGGAAATCGCCGAAAAAATACTTTTTTTTGTATTTTGTTTTGATGTCTGGCCTGGGACTAGAACCCTGGCTTTTACGTCTAATAAGCCAACACACTACCTACTAGACTACGGCGATTTCATATCCCCTACAAATCCGCTTTGGCTTGATACAATATATTTTTTAAAAATGTTCAACAGCTGCAGAATTTACCCTGAAGTCTACTTTATTCGATTCCAAAAGAAGATCATCCAATTTTCGTTGCTTATTACAGAATCTGCAGGATAATCCTGAATATACGGACTTATAAGATTCCATACAACTCCACGCAATCAGTTTTCCGAAGTACAGCAAGAGACTGCATCCACACACATACATAATTGGCCATTACAACCCTTCAGTCAGGATTACGACCTAGCTTCTCACACCACTTATGTTGTGTGCGTTTATTTTATACATGATTGGTGGAACCTACAGTTTAAAGTCGACTCCGAACGACAGATTTTTGAGAAGCTTTTCATGGCAATTTTTACTCTCAGAGTCTTTGCCAGAAATCTGCTGAGAGGAAGTCGCCGAAGAAATATTTTTCGTTTTGATGTCTGACCTGGGATTCGAACCCGGGCCTTTCGTCTAATAAGCAAACACACTACCCACTAGACCACGGCGACCACATCCATTAATCATCCATTAATATAAAAAACAACGACGACCATTGAATCCTGCATAGCTCTTGCATGTTTAAGTCTGGATTGAAGCTCACTTGAGCATGCATAGCAGCCCGTAGTGACACCCCAGTTCCTGTAGCGTACTACCAAACTAAAAAAGAAGAAATTTGAAGTTGAAATTTTTTTCAGACCTTGTTTAAAAACATTTTTCTAGCCATAATACTGCCGCCAACTAAATTGTTAAAGCGTAAGAATAATGCCGTCGGTGGGTTGGAAATCAAAAATGAAAAATTAAAAAAAAAAACTTGAAAATCTTTTTTTTGAAAACATTTTTTATAATTTTTTTCTTTTTTATTTATTTTTTATTATTTTGTTACGTTTGTTGTTTTTGTTTTTGTTGTGGTTGGTTTTCTTTTTCTATAGATATTCTGTTTTTTTTTCCTTTCTTTTCATTTCTTTCTTAATAATATTTTAATAATTTATTGTATTTTCCATTTTTTTTATAATTATTTTTTTGTTTTTTGTTTTAATTTATAATTTTAATAATAGTTTTTAATTTTTGTTTTTCCTTTTTATTTATTCTTGTTTTCTTTTAATATTTTTTTGTTTTTTTTTACTCTAAAATTAATTTATAATTTCATTTCATTTGTTTTAATTTATATTTTATTTTTAAATATTATTTTTTATTACAATTTCAGTTTATAATCTTTTCATTTATAATTTAATAATTATTAATTTAATCCATAATTAATTAATTAATTTATAAATTAATTCTAACGTTTGAGTGATTCTGTTGTCGTTAGAAAATTTTTTTTTCTTAAAAAGGACATCAAAAAGGCTTAAATAATCAATTTTCACACAAAAAGAAAAAGGGGAAGAAGGGAAATAACAGGGGTGAAGAAATGAATCATTACTTAATCTCTATAATTATAATGATTATTAATTAAAGTAACAAGTTTCGGGTGGTAATAGTTTGTTTCAATTTAATTTGAAATTAATTTTCTTTTCTCTTTTTTTTTGATTTTCTATAATTTGCGGAGATTGAAATAAAATTGAAAATCATTGCGTGCTAGTAAACAAGCAATTTATGAAAGGATTTTTCAATTAAAAAATAATAATTTCATATGCAATGTTAGACTTTAAAATTAATGTCAAGAAGATTTCTCAGATTTAAGGATACAAATCGCAATTAAAAGGAAATAAACGAAGGGAAACTTTATCAGTGAACTTAAAGTTAAATTTAATAAATCACAGCAGAAGGAAAGTAACTTCATCTAAAAATAGCGACGGTGTACGCAAAATAATACCATCGCAACAATTGAAAGCACTTGCCAACCGTACTGCAGAATGTATAGATGCATTTCCCTTCATGTTAGCGTGAGTCCACGGTTCAAACCCCAGGTCAAACATCAGAACGGAAATATGAAAAAAATATTTCTTTGGCTACTACCTCTCAGCAAACTATCAAAAACTCTGAGTGTTAAAAGTAAAATTCCTACGAAAAGTTTCTCAAAAAATCTGTTATTCAGAGTCGACTTTAAACTGATGGTCCCGCCACTCATGTATAAAATTAACGCACACAACATAAGTGTTGGGAGAAGCTACATCACAATCCTGACTAAAGGCTTGCAATGACCAATTATTTGTATGTATGTGAAGCGGAACTAAACAAAACTTGTAACCTAGAAGTTAAGTTTGCTTATTGGAGGACTAATACCCATGCAGTTCATTGCCCGAATATAATGTAGGAGAAGGGAAGGGATTCAGTGCTTGTAAACTAGATTCATCTAAAAAAAGCGGCATTGTACGCGAAATCATTGAACGAAATCAGATTTTGTCGTATAAATTGCCATCGCAGCAATTGGATGCACTTGCGAACAGTAAATTGCAGAATTTATAAAGATATTTCGCTTCTTACTGGGTTTAATTACTACAGTGAAACCCCGCTTAACGTTGCCCCGCTAAACGCGCTTTCAGTATTACGCGGCTGCAAATGAAACGGTCGTACATTAACCGAAAGAGGTGCTTTATATAGCGACGGTCTATATAATGTATCTTTTTCAACGCTCTTTTATTAGTCTGTCCAGAAAAAAGATTCCAATTGTATTTTCCGAAGTCGCAATCACAGTACGAACTCATCTTTCCTGCATCACAGTTGATTTATTAGTTGTTATCAACGTTATTAGGTGCATAGATACGTACGTATTAAGTTGCCTCGTTTAGCGCTGGAACTTATTGAAATGTATCGTCCACGTTAAGCGGGGTCCTACTGTACAAGAATAAAAGCCAAACAAGTGACAGCAGTGGAAAGTTGTATTTCATTTCTTCAGTATCGAATCGGTTTCTTCTGATTTTTTTTTTTTATAATGCAGGAGAATAAAGGCATATCGTTTAACAATCGCAACATGTTAGCACTTTTTCAATTCTTAAAGATAAGATAGTAAAGTTACGGAAGAGATTAGCTACCGACAAAATCAAATTACAAGTTAGATGGACTATTTTGTATGGTATTATCCCACAGGTAGAGGTAAAGATAGCATTAGGAATGAGTCATAAACGTATCATTATCTCTTATAAGTTGTAGATACCATATTATATACATACATATATATCTATACTAACTCGTTATCACGGTAATATATCCTTATAAGATGCATATTTAATTTATATTTCAAAAAAGAATTCAAAATTCAAAGCTCCAACAATAATTTCGCCTTTGAAAATCTTAGTTAAAGTAGTCAGCAGTATCTTGCATGAGAGGAAAGTAAGATAGTAAGCTTTCAGTCGGTGTAGGAGTACACCAACTTAGTATTTTATCCTCTCTTCGCTTCAAAATTTCCCAGAGATTGTCATCATAAATGACTAAACCAATGCCAGCACAACAGAGAAATATATGAGATTGGAATGTTATAAGCATACGACGGAAAGATTCCCACACATTTGGAGGTTCTGAAACCTTCTTAAATCGTGGAAAACTTCAGATTTACTGAAGGCTTGGAACTTCACAGACCCCAATATCTATTAATTGAATGTATTATTCACAATGTTTATCACAAATACCTGCTTACACACCGAGATAAGGCAATAAACTGACAGTTGCAATATATACAACGTGATTTAAGTGAAAACTTAAGCGGTTATGAAGAATAAACAGATTCCCATATGCTTTCCATGCATTAACAGTATATCAGCAGAAGTAATTTATGCCCATTAGTGCCACTAGTATAGCTAGACTCCTATAATCTCTCTTCAAGAAAATATAGAAAACAACAAGGTTAACCGAAACACAAAGAAAGAAAATTCGGTCTTAGTCAAGGGCAAAACCAAATCGAATGTGACGCTAAACTACAGACGAAGCCATGCAGCGGATCGGATTGAACCCGCAGGACTGTGCTAAGACCTTTTGACGATAAAAGGCGGAGACCTTGTAAGCGATTTTATTTATTGTTAATAAATAGCGTAGAACTTTCAAAGAAGTGTTTTTTTTTTTCATGTAACCACTGGACGCTGTTGATCTACACCAGCACCCGAGTGGAAACGTGTCGTTACTACCTCTCTTTACTTCATTGGTAGTGAAAAGAATTGAGAAGAGAAGGAATGGAATTGAATCTTGGGTGAAGGCCATCAAACGATAGTTTTTTGTGTGGAGTATGTTAAAAGGAAAGGAAATGACAGTCGCCGTGGTCTAGTAGGTAATGCGTTGGCTTACTAGACGTCAGGCCATAGTTCAAACCCCAGATCAGATCTCAGTAGATTTCTGGCAAAAACTCTGATCGTTAAAATAAAATTGCCACGAAAAGTTTCTCAAAAATCGGTCGTTGATAGTCGAATTTAAACTGTAGGTCCCGCCACTGATGTATAAAATTTAACCCACATAACACGAGTGGTGTAAGAAGCTAGGGCGTTGTACAATGGATCAATTCGACCTCCGGGTACTGTACTTGTCACAGTTGACAAGTACACGTCCTCCAACCTAATCTAATATTTCTTGACAACGATGAAAGTATAGTTTCGGGCTGTAACGTTTGTCCTGATACTCCTGCCGAACACATAAATTTCGTTTTGATGTTATTTAGTGCCAGACCCTATAGCTAACTTAGTTCGCCGAACGTTGTCACAAGCAATTCGAAATTTGTAGGTGTACGCCCCTCTTTTATAAGATTAACACTTACAATATAAGTGGTGTGAGAAGTAAGGTCGTAATCCAATTAAGCCTCTACTCGAAGAACTTGTTCTAATGCAGGCTTCAAGGTATTTTCTGCTTACCACACTTCGGCATTGATTTTTATATGAAGACACTGGGCTTCTCAACATAATCCTATGTCATCTTACATCGCCTGGATTTAGAATTGCATATGCACCCACCTAGGTATCCACAACTGACCAGTAGAACAACTGAGAAGTAGAATTTCTATTGGTGCTGGTGCTGCAGCATTCACTGAATGTTCTACGATTACAAACGGTATGGTAGCGCTGGTTTTTTTTCAGATGACAATCTGTAGGATTTTGGAAGCCGATAGGATTATAATTTTCTCTGATTTTCAAGCTTCTATCAACACAGAGAAACTGTTTTCAATGAGAAATCAGAATTACCGTCTCGATTAATGCAAAATTTGTTATCTTCTCCTATGATATTTTTTTTTTTTTGTGGTCTGATTGCCAAGGAGAAGACCTTCATTTTAACTTTCTTGAAAGGGCATAGAATAAGTTAAAATAGGGGGAACTTACAAGAGTTTTAGATGTGAAATTGGCTAGGATAACTAGGGGTCACGTTATTTCTGCTAAGGTGCCATAGCTTAATGGTTTTTGTCTAGGGTTGAAATTGTTTTTAAAATTACAGAAAAAAAAATTGAATTTTTATTTTTTCTTACACAAAATTTCCGTGTGGTTTTATTTTCAATTTTGAAAAAAAAAATATTTTAAAATTAATTAAATTGTTGTAATTGTTTTTTGTTTATAAATTATTATACATATAACTGCATACGATACGAATATTGTATATAAAAAAATAGAGTTAGGTTAACTTACAATTTAAATGATAAAAACTAAGAATTTTAAAAATATAATAAAAAATACAATTAAAAATACAAAATACAATTTAACAAAAACTTAAGACATTTAAAAAAGGAATTAAATTTGTAATTTCAATTTAAAAAAAATGTCGAACTTAAATTAAAACATTCATTAATTAATTCATTAATAAAATAAAAAACACAATGCACGCCCAAACCTGCCTTTGCGTCGTAGTTATTTTCGAAAAAAAAAATGCAACGCAAGCTATGTAAAGATCGGAAATGGGTCCAGAAAATTCCACTTTTTTAAAAAGAAATTGAATAAAAATTTAAAAAAAAAACGTATTGAATTAAAATAGAATTCAAAAATTTAACACTAATTGAAACTGAATAATAAAATTAGAAAAACAGGGTGAAAATGAAACCGTATTATTTGCAGTTGGAAAAGGAAGCCGTAAATTTTGATAGCTTGGAGCAACTAGAAACAAAAGTCGTGTCATCTTTTAGAAAAGAAAGAAAAAAAGAATTAAAATTTCGAACCCAAAACAATGCAACTTCGAAAATCTAACGACAGACAGTGAAGATTATTACGCTTATTACAGCAGCAGCAGCGACACAACTTTGAAAAAACGTAAAACATAATGACGCAAAGTGAGGTATTGGTGTACTATGCTATGAAGACTACTTCCAATACAAACGAATATAATAATTAATAAAATAAAATAAAATATTTAACATTTTATCACACATTTTATAAAAAAAAAAAAAAAAATAGATTTTTAAAGAAAAAAAAAGAATTTTTCTTTAAAATGCATTTAAAAATGCAAAAATTTCCCCAAAGGAATGTTTAGTGCTTTGAAATGAGGCCGGTTTGGTGTGAAGAGATTTACTTTTAACACTTAAAAAATAATTTCTTTTTTTTTTTGTTTTAATAAATTTATTGTTAACATAGGATAGGAAGAAGGAAACGGAAGTGGAAGGGGGAAGGGGGAAGAAAGGATTTATAAATGAGGTGTATTTGGCGTATGATACTCTCTCGCGTTTGCTATTTTTTTTATCATCTAAAAATTAAATTATCTTCTTCTTATTGTTTATTATTATACTCTCATACTTATTTTATTTTTTATTTTTATTTTTAAATTTATTTAATAATAATTTATTTCATGTTGTTATTGTTGTTGTTGGGGATATTTTTCTCTGTCTTTTCCGCTATATTTTTAGTGTTTTTCATTTAATATTTACTTTTTGTGTTTAGTATCATTAATTATCATCGTATAATAATTATTAATTATTTTAATTGTTTTTCTTTTATTTTATTTTTTTTATATTTTTTTTTTCATAGTTTTCCTCTTTTTTCCCGTTTAAATAATTTACACTTGTGGGTTGATTTTTTTTGTTATAATTTTTACGATTTTTTTTTTATTTCTTTTGATCATTTTCAATTAAGTTTTTCATTTAATTTACAATCTATAACGTCAAAACTAATTAAAAATTTAATTTAAATTACAATTTTTCATTTTTTTGTAATTTTTTTAATGAAAGTTTCGGGGAATTTATTGTATTTTACAAACTGGAAATATCCAATAGACCGTGTGCTTCATGCGTATGATGATGATGGTGATGATGGTGGGCAGGATGCAAATGATGATGGGCAGGATGATGGTGATGATGTTGATGATGGTGGCTGTGCGGTGGTGCTGCTAAAGCGCTCGCATACGAGAAGGGATGATGTGCAGCAGCTGGATGATGATGTTGTAGTAACGTTAGTGGAGTATCCGAGCCACAGGTATCGTGATTATTAAAACTACCGTTGGAATTATTGCCGCTACCCAAAGTATCCATACAGCCGGCCGTTAGACGTCCCATTATGGCAGCCGATGTTACCACAGTTGTCGTGGGTCCACAATTATCCAATGCACCGTTTTGTTGCGAGTGATGGTGATACACAGCGGCCAAATTGTGTGTATGTAAAGCGGGGGAATGTGAGGGCAGGGAATGGGCCGAGGAACGACTACCGCCGCCGGAAGAACCCGAAGCCGTTGGACTAATGCGTCCATTGAGTGCAGCATTCAAAGCAAAGCTTGAATGCATAATCGATGTGCCGCCATTCGAGCGTTGTTCCAAGCCGTTTGTTAATGTTTCCGCATTTGTTATACCTGAGTTTAAGGGATGTTGTGCTTGCTGCTGCTGCTGTTGCTGCAGGTGAGCATTTAGCATTTCACTCGCTTGTAAACGTTGCAAACTGTTGTTGTTATTATTATTATTATCGCTTTCCTGCATTTGTTGTTGCAATTGTTCCGTATCCCGTGCCTGAGCCTGGGTCTGTGCATGGTGTTGTTGGTGTTGGTGGTTAAGATTGTGCTGGGCGGCTGCGGCGGGCAGATGTGGGGGCAGGTAGATTGGTGGTAAGGCTCAAGCCTTCTGCATTTGTATTTGTAACTAATGTTTGTTGTTGTTGTTGCTGTTGTCCTCCATATGCTTGTGCCATTTCTCACATATGAGCCAATGGCGCCATGGAACGCATCGATTGCTGGTGATGATGTGACTGATGTTGTTGCAAGTCCGGCGAACTGGTCTGATAATGCATCAAATTACGCTGGTGATGTTCGGCAGCCGCTGCAGCAGCTGCTGCTGATGCCTGCATTCCCTCCGGCAGGTGATACATGTTCATCAGGTGATTTAACTCCGTTGTTGGCTGTTGGACTCTGACGTATTCCTGTTTCATTATGTGATTGTTATTGTTGTTGTTTAGAGCATTAGCAGCAGAGCTAGAATTCTGTTGGCCCGTATTATTGTTGGAGGCATGCAGAGGACTGGGTGAGACAGGTTCAGATTTCACGCTTGAATCGCTGGGACTGTGACTTTGGCAGGATACTTGAGAACCAGGCTGGCCGGACAGACCATAGGGTGAACCAGGCTGGGCTTGCTGCTGAGCCACCGCCACCACCATACGGTGAACCCGGCTGTTGTATGTTACCATAGGGTGATGTTTGACCACCCGTTACTGTGCCATACATACTATAACCAGTGCCAGCGGCATTCATATAGTTGAGAGAACCTGCAGCCGCTGCTGCTTGATGCATTTGACCCATATCGTAGCGATGATAATTGCCCATATAGGCACCATGCTGGCTCTGATAGGCGGCCGCCGAGGGATCGTGCATTATGTAACCATTTGGCATATAACCATTGGGAGCACTCATGGGATACATGTCACGATTGACACCTGCCGCCGCCGCTTGCTGAGCGGCTGATGATAAACTATTAGACGACGAAGTCCTATTAGAGGGCGTTGAAGACTCTGAGTTGGGCATTAAGCCTTGCACACCCAAGGGATACTTTTCCTTGGTTTTCGTCAGAGTTTTTGTTTTGCGTCTTGGACGATATTTATAGTCTGGATGTTCTTTCATATGCACGGCTCTTAAACGTTTCGCTTCATCTATGAAGGGTCTTTTCTCTGCCTCCGATAAGTCTTTCCATTGGGCGCCTAAACGTTTCGATATTTCCGAATTATGCATTTTGGGATTATCCGAAGCCATTTTACGTCTTTGACCTCTAGACCACACCATAAAGGCATTCATGGGCCGTTTTACTCTTTCAGCGGCACTCTGGGCATTTTTATTGGCTGCTGAAGTATTGTTATTATTGTTGTTATGGCCGGAACCACCTGAGCTGCCGCTAGAACTTAAAGGTGTCGATTGGCCACCCATGCCAGCATGATGGTGGGACTGATGATGATGTGTTTGGCCAGGCGAAGTCATATGATGGCTACCTATGCTGGTGTGTGAACTCTGTGTGGGACTCAAGTCACTGGAACTGTGCAAAGGCGAATTATGCTGCACCGACGATGAATTGCCATTCAATGTGTTGGCCATGCTGTTTTGTAAAGAACTTAATGCGCTAGTAGAGCCATTACCGGCGGCTGACGCTTGGCTGGCCAAATGTGAGGACATGTGGTGTTGGTGGTGGTGCGACAAATGTGATTGGGTCAAGTGGGACTGGCCCAGGTTCATGAGCGGACCCAAAGCACTGTACGGTGATGCGGCATGAGAATGCAATGCAGCCGAGGCATGATGAGGCGGCATTGTGGCATGTAATATGCCACCTTTCATATCGGATTCCATGGTCAGCATAATGTCTGCTAAAGAAACTTAAAAACTTGACGTTTTTCTTTCTTTCTTTCTATTTATTTTTTTATTTTTTTTTTTTTTGTTTTAATTTTCCCGGAGTTTTATTGGCACTTTATAGGTCTTATTGGGTTTTAATTTCAACGATTATTGTTTTTTATAATTTATTTGAAATGATTTTTAATATTTTTAATTGTTTTTTTTTTGGTTTGTTTCTTTAATAAATTGTATTTGTATTCATTATTTTGCACATTGTGGAAACCATTTTTGTTTGGAATTTAAAAATATTTTTTATTTTTGTTTTTATTTTTAATTTTCCATTTGTTTATTTGTTGGTAAACATTTTAATTGATGGGATTTGTTTGTTGATGTTTTTTTGTTTATTTTTTTTTACACCAAAATTAATTGTTTGATTAGATGAATTAAAAACCACAAAAATAAATTCTAAAAACACTGCGTATTTAAAATTTCATTCTTTTTCGTTTTGTTTTAATAAAAAAAAAATTATTTCCTTTTTAGGTTTTTTTTTTTGTTTTCTTTTCAACAGATTTTATTTTGAATTCTTTTTTTATGAAATTCTTTTCATTCTTTTAAATTTTTTTGATTTTGTTTTGTTTTATTTATCAGTACAACACAATTGAATTATGGAAACACATGCGATGCGACACGCGCTGCAGACGACATCAATCGCCGAATTTCAAAACACAAATGATCTTTTCATAAACGTGATTTCCCGTAAATCCCATGAAGGAAAACTTCAATAGACAACGAACGATACGATACGATACGATACACAACACTACACTACACACCACACAACACAACATAACACATCAACATACGCTCGACGTTGACGCCATAAGCGGCTGTTCAATGCACTCATTCGTACACTCTCTCACTCGCATAGAAAACACAAACGAACGAACGAACGAACGAACTAAACTACTGTATAAAACCGATTAGTAGCAGCGCGGTAAGCGGCAGAGCTACGCATTAAGAACGAACAAACGAACGAACGTCTAGTATGTGGATAATGAGTAACTAAAATAAAGTGCGTAAGCAAAGAGAGTGAGAGAGAGAAATGTATGTTTGTTTTTTTATTTTTTTTGGTTCTTCTCTGATTTTGTTAATGTTTGATAGGGATTTTAAAGAACCGTCAAACCAAATTTAATGTTGTAAACAAACGTAAACACACGTTATATTAAAATAATTTAATTTTTTTTTGTTTTTATAAGCACTTTATAATTAATTAAACGTATTAAAAAATTAATTAAAACATGTTTTTATATTTTTTTATAAAATTTTAATCATAAATTCGCTCTTTTAATTACACTCTCTTTCTCTTAGAAACACGGTATGAATGTTAGACCGTTAAACGAAATACCTCTACACAGCTTTAGAATGAGCACCTTTCTGTTGAAAGCCTTTAGCATGGAAACCTGTTTGAGGTGCTTTAACAAACTCTCTCTCGTACACTCACCCATACCAAAACAAAACCAACCAACAAAATTTACTCATTTAAACAAACAACAACCAAACCTATGAGTAATTATTTACGTACGTACGTACGATACGATACACGAAAATATATACAAGAGAGCTAGAAAGAGAGAGAGAAAGAGAGAAAACAAGAAAATCTTATTGACTCATGCATTAACATTAACTTCAACATGCATACGACCGGGTAAGTTATACAAAACACGACAAGTAAACATACGACGATCTCTTTCTGTTGAATTGGTTTTTGCTTGCTTACATCAAAACAGTAGTAGTGCATACATGGTGGGTATAGTGTGTATGGTGTGTGTGTGTAGTTTGGTTGGCTACAGTGTTGGGTAATAAATCATAGTGTTTGTTAAAGGTTTTTTTTCGTTATACACCAAGCAAAAGGGGGTTGGATTATGCGCTTTACAAGATTTTAAAAAGCAAACATTTCTGCTTTACAGCCAATCGCTGTTTTAAGTAAAAAAGGCCGTAAATACGTGTTTGTGCTATACATTCATCTCTTTTTATCGTATATAAAATGCTTTAAAGAAAATTTTATTTTAAAAATACAAACAAAATAAAAATATTTTCATGCCCTGAAATAAACACATTTTAGAGAGCACAAGTAAAATCAGAGAGCAAGAGACTTTTTATATTTTTAAAGGTTAAAAATAAAATCGATTTGAAAAAAATATAAAAAAAATCCTTATAAAAAACAAAAACTAAATATTACAACAGGCTTCTTGCTATAAAAATTTCAATATTTACGCACTTTGTATATCAAATGTAGCATGCAATGAGAGAGAGAGCAAAACACAGTGATTATGGCAACACATGTTGCCAAATTTCTTTCTTACTCTCAACGTTCTACTCTATCTTGGTTATGCGATTCGTGTATGGAAGCCGGCTGTTAGTTTTAAGAGAGTTTTAAGCAAAAAAAACGAAAATATTTGTGTGTGTGTGTGAGAGAGAGAGGGGGTGGTTAATGGGCCAACCAGTTAGTTTAGGTGGTTTTTCAACTCACCATTCGTTATGATAAGACATTATTGGACAACAGCAGAAACAAAAACAATAAGAAAAACAAAAACAAATTCATGCTGAGTTACAATTTCATCTCAAAAGAGAGTGTTATTGAGAGTATGTGTGTGTGTGTGTGTGTAAAAATATGCTAAGGAATGTATGCATGTGCACAGTCAAACACTCAATCTAACACTGACAAAATTTATCCATTCGTTGGTCTTCTGGTACTTTAAGGTCTCGGTGTGGTTGTCTCTCGCGCTTATTGTGCCAAAATGAAACAAAATATACGAATAAGAAAAAAATAAAACAAAAACTATGGAAAAACTAACGTACAAGCGTCGCTACTTTTCTTCTTATTAACTTAATGGATGGTTGGTTGGCTGGTTCTTTGGTTGGATGTATGGATGGATGGATGGATGGCTGGCTGAATGGTTGCTTGCATGTTTTTTCCACTCTTCGCCTTTCCCATTTACTTGGAGTGTTTTCGTTTTAGCCAAGTTTTTCTTTCCTTTTTTTCTCTCTCTCTCTCTCTTCTCTACTACTAATGCTACTTCTAAGAAAATGGAAAATATCAGGAATTTTTTTGCTTGTCATTCTTAAAAGCAAAAAAACAAAAAAAAAAATTCAAAATTTAAAACATTTTTGATTTACATTTTAAGGCACGATAATAATGCAAAGGAATTTCTGTTGAAAGTTTCAAATAAATTTAAAATTATTGATCAATCAATACACAATACAGTGGGACAAATCGGTACTAAATTTTTAGATTATTGTTGAAATTGATTTATTAAAAGGGAGGAAAGTAATCCAAGGGTAGTACATATCGCAGAAATAATTCGTGAAGACAATTTAAAAGGAAATTTACTTCTTAGAGTAAAAACACTTTTAAACAAGAAAAAGTACTTTTTAAAAGAAAAAAAAACGTTCATTTTGATGGAAAAGTACTGTTCCAAGTAATTTAAAAACTTTTTTTAAGGAAAAAAGGGACTTTTTTTCAAACTAACGTAAGGATAACTTTCAAAAGTTCTAAGGATAAAAGAGTACTTTTTGAAAGAAAAAGTACTTTAAAAAGACACTTTTTTAAAAGAAAACAAAGTATTTTTAAAAAGAAAAGTACCTTGCAAAAAAAATAAACCTAGACATTAAAGAAAAGTACTCTTAATAATAAAGTAACATTCTTTTGAAAGGAGAAAAAAGAAAATGTTTTTTTTAAAGGATAAGAAAAACCTTTTAAAAAAAGTATACTTTTTGAAGAAAAAGCATTTTCTTGGACGAAAAATTTACTTTTAAAATTTAAATAAGGCTATTTTTCAAGAAAGAAAGTACTTTTTATAGGGAAAATGAAGTAATTTTTAAAGGAAAATATCTTTCAATAGAAAGAAAATCTTCTTTTTAGAGGAAAACTTCTTTTTTTTAACAAAGGAATGTTACTTTTTAATCGAAAAGTGAATTTAAAAAGAAAATAAAGAAAAATTTTTTCCAACAAACTATGGGTAGTAGTTACTTTTTAAGGGAGACATGGTTCTAGAAAAAAGTACTTTTTGAAAGAAAGCAAACTTACTTTTTAAAAGTTTATTTTTTGAAAACTAATCTTTTCCTTATAAGCACTTCATCGACATTTGCTATATCAATCATTCAAGGCAACTGCAAATGATCTTATCATGACACCAGAAAGTGCAATTTGTTTGATGAAAAGTTTGCCGCTTACTAAGGTAGAAAATCCAATGAATTCGGTAAAATGCAACGTCTAAGGCATATTATAACCTGGAAGTGGCATTGACCGTGAGGCGGTCTTCTACGTTGTACAGTAGTCGCTCATAAATTAGAACCGCTTTGTTTTTGAGGCAATTTTTATTTCTGGACGTTTTTTTTTTGGAATATAAAACGATGAATTAAACACATTTCCCTTCAAAAACTAAAATAAAATACTTTTAAGTTTTGTTAACTCAAGTTTATTTAATAAAACAAGAAAACGAAACATAACAATTCCTAAACTAGCCACAAAATACATAAAAACGACAAAAAAAAAACATCAATTGCGGAAAAACGTATATAATTTGGTGAATCCCCTTTTTAGTTTCGCAGAATAAAAATAATATGGGGATTTCTTGCATTAAAATAGAAAAAAAAGAAGAAAAAACGTTCAGCGTATAATATATTGCAAGCACCGATTTTAATTTCGGGAGGTTCTAAGTTGTGAGGTTCTACTGTAATAACGGTCGAGATCTTAGCTTTTCATTTAACTTCACTTTACAAAAGCAAGTTAACTTCAAAGACTTTTCTAAATTCAAAAAATATTTTCTAAATTTAATTTTTAATTCCATCTCCCACTCTTTTTCAATTTTTTTTTTTTTATTTTTTATGAATTTCAAGGGATTCTTTACTTTAAACAGTAGCAGGCAGTAGGTAACCATGTGACAGTCATCTTAAAATTCACTTACATGCTTCACCTCCCTCTCTCTCTCTCCCTCACCAATTCTCTCCGTCTTTCTCATCCTGAATTGTTCTCGTCGATTTAAGTTATTTGACAACAAAACAATTTTAATAAAAAAAAAAAATAACGGGAAAGAAAAAAAACAACTTTTTAATTTAAATTAAAGGAAATTTTGTTTTTGTATAATTTTGACATAACGGTAACAGCTATAGTCAGCAGCATCAGCAATAATAGCAACAACAAAGAAGGGAATAAAATGAATAAGAAAAGCTTCCTTTGGCATCAGCAAAAAACAAAAATCAGACCCCTCCACTACTAGTCAGTCAGTCAGTGGCACAAACTGAGAGACCCAGACTTATATCCATACACACACACACACACACACGGACACTTGTACATTTAAAATTGTATAGAAATCCAGATAGACAGAAATGACGAGAGCATATTGGAGAAAATGCACACACATACACACACAAACACACACACTACACAGGCACACGCATATTAATGTTAATATTTTACAATGGCAGGGCATAAAACATTTCTGCTGCTGACTTATGGTTTATTGTGTTGCCGTTGCCGTTGCTATTGCTGTTGCTGGTTTCTGCCATTGATGTTGTTACTGCTTTTATTATTGGGAGCACAATAATAACAACAACAACAACAACAACGATAGCAACAAACGTCAGCCAGCCTCAGTTACAGTCTTCCTGGATAAATGCCTGACTGCCTGGCTGTCTAGTTGTCTGTTCGCTTGCTTGCCACAATGCAAAAATAAGCGAATAGGAACAGAAAGAGAGAGAGAGAGAGAGAGAGAGATACAAGAGAAGTAGTTAACAAGTGACTGAAGGAACAAGCGTACGTACGTACGTACGTACGAATGAATGAATAAATGACTGAGTAAACGAATGAATGAATGAATGAATGAACGAACAAATGAATAAATGAATGAATGAACGAATGAATGGCTAGAGAATGAACAAAACAAACAAAGTTGTACAAATCCTCGATTGAAAAGAAACAAAGTCAAGGTCATTGCAAAGAGTTTAATTGTTCGTTCCCAACAATACTCTCATGCAGTAACAACAACAGCAGCAATAACAACATAACAAAAAAAAATACGCCAACAATAACAACAGCAGCCAGCAATAACAATGAAAACCCAACATCATCATCATAAAATGAAATAAACAACTCGAAACCAAACAAAACATACAAAAAGCACACACACACATACACACATACACATACACAAAACAAAAATCACACAAAAATTTTATATTCTTTTTTTTTTTTTAATATAACACTCTCATACACATACATACACACACATTTTTATAGAAAAAAAAAAATTAAAAAAGAACAGAAAGAAAACAAATGAAATGATTTTATTTTTAGAAAATATAAAAGAAAATACAACAACACTGAACAACATAAACAAACAACACGAAAAAAATCGCCAAAAATAACAACTGAAAACAAGTGAATATAAAAGACACGCTTTCGCTCTCTCTCTCTCTGTCTCTACAATAAAAAAAAAGAGTACAACTAGACAGCCAACAGAATTATTGTGTTGTGCTGAAATGCATTAAAAAAACATTTTTCAACACTCTTTTACGAGCCAACACACACATGCATATACCTATGCAGAAAAACTGAAAAATCAAAATAAACACTGAAAAATACAACATCAAGCTACTACATGCTCTTACTTACATGCTGCACCCACATACACATGCAAAATATTATTGCAAACAAATTAACAAAACAAAGCAAAAAACAAAATAATAATGAAACATGCATATAACGGTACGACTAAGGTTTAGACGCCGCTCTAGAAACCTTTCAAACAAAAGACCTTATAAACAAAAACCCAATACAACAACAACAAGACAATTTAAACATAACAAAACAAAACAAAACTGTTACTCTTATTTATTAACACTTACTCTTGCTTTTATTTTGTTTTTGTTGTATTCAGAGAGCTTCTCTGGTAGTAAGTGTAACAAATCCTTTAACAATTAAATGAAAATGAAATTCAATAGCACGCCACCACACACAATGTCATTTGAATATCAAATAGCCATGAAATTGTCTTTGCTTTATTACTCATTCTCTTCTCTTCTCTCTCTCTCGCGCTCTCTCTGTGTGTTCGGCTATTATGATTTGTGTTTATAAGAGCAGTAGAGTACTCGTTGGTAATTTCTTGTGCAAATTCTTGTCCAAAAGCTTAGTAATTAGTTGATTAATACGGCGTTGAAGAGTGTGTGTTTTCTTAATAAAATTTAAGAATTTAATTCGTAATTAATTTATTAACAAATCTAATGTTTTAAAATAATTTCCAATGAAATCTTCATTGAATATGTGTTATTAAGCATGCTTTTAATATAAAATTAAGATAATAAAACGTGTAAAACGAGAGTGTAAAAGTGTGTTGCAAGTGTTTTTATTTTACGTTTGATTGATTGTTGAAGTTGTTGTTGATATTGAATGCAGATTGTTGTAGAGTTGCCAATTCCCATTTTAATAAAACAATGTAGTGCATTAATGAATAGTGAATTGGGAGTATTTAATCTGGAATTTTAACTCTAATTAGAATTAATCAGGTATGTAAGCAATATTTACGTAAAATTTATTAACATTGTTCAAGTATTTATTAGCAGAAATATTTTTAAAACCTTGATTCGTTTCGGTTTAAATTCTTCTTCTTACAATATTGCCACTGAGTTTGAATTACCGATATTACTTACTTCGTAGTAATTTTCGATTACATTTTAGTACATACCCCTCAGTCAGGATTATTGACTTAGTTTCTCACACCATTTATGTTGTGTGGGACCTACAGTTTAAAGTCGACTCCGAACGACAATGTACAATGGGTCAATTTCGACCTCCGGGTACTGTGCTTGTCTTGACCGCCAGGTGTACGTCCTCTAACCTAACCTAACCTTTACATGGCTATATCTCAGAGTTTTTGCCAGAAATCAGCTGAGAGGAAATCGCCGAAAAAATACTTTTTGTATTTTGTTTTGGCTTTTACGTCTAATAAGCCAATACACTACCTACTAGACCACGGCGATTTCCACATTTTAGTACATAGCCGATGTTATCTCGGCAATAAATTCACGAATGTTCACGATTTTAAATGCTTAAACGTTAACGGATTATCTGTAAACACAGAGTCTGATGTAAAACAACTTTATAAAAAGGAATAAGCTTTATGAGGTTGATTATAAGGACAATAATTATCCAATAATGCCTAAAAACTTTTAATCATCACTGTAGTCATCTAGTTTTACAAGTTCTTTGATTGTTTATACGATCCTTTCACTAAATAAATGACACTTCAGGTGAAAATTATTTAACATTTAGCAATAGCAGTTTTATAAGACAATATAATAGACAGACGAATATAAAAAAATTTAAATCTTCTAGTAATTAAGCACGGTTGTGGGTTCTTAGAAGTCGCCGTGGTCTAGTGGGTAGTGTGTTGGCTTATTAGACAAAAGGCCCGGGTTCGAATCCCAGGGTAGACATTAAAACGAAAAGAAATATTTCTTCGGCGACTTCCTTTCAGCAGATTTCTGGCAAAAGGCTCTGAGAGTAATAATTGCCATGAAAAGCTTCTCAAAAAAATCCGTCGTTCGGAGTCGACTTTAAACTGTAGGTCCCGCCACTCATGTATAAAATTAACGCACACAACATAAGTGATGTGAGAAGCTAGGTCGTAATCCTGACTGAAGGGTTGTAATGGCCAATTATGTATGTATGTGTGGGTTCTTAGGGATTAGCTCTATCCTAATGGAATACAATTTCATATTGTCCAATGCCAGTTTCATTTTATTGATTTTTGCATCAGTTGAGCTAATTATTGACAAGAAAGCCTTAAATTTAATGCTTTTTTACCCTCGAAAAGCATCTATATCTACTATAGCTTTATATTTATAAAAATAAAATGTTGAATTTCAATAATAAAGTGTCCTTTACAAAAATCAAGCGATCAGACAAAAAAAAAATGCCCACTTATTACCCGGTAAAGTTGTTTTCTCCTCATTTTTTTTTTTTTGGCCAATACCCACTCGTCGACAACTTCAAAGAGAACCTGACAGAATTTTTTTGGTTATAAAATTTCCAATTTCAAGTGGATGTGTCTGAAGTGGCATATGTATTTGTATGTATGTGTTTGTATACAACAATATATAACAAATAACAGTTATATATGCCATATACATATGTGTACACACTTGTATAAAGTTCCAATTTTTAAATGTATGTATGTATGAGTGTATATGAATGTGTAAAATAATTTGACCTACATTTATATGTACATACACACACACACACATACCTATATTATATTATTATATTATATTTTTGTTGCTTTTTCTTGTTAAAATACGTCAAGTACTCTTGAGAGAAATGCAACAAAAACACAAAAAAAATGTTTGCTTATGTATGTATGTATGTATGTATTTGCAAAATATTGGCAAAATACGAATATTTTGTTGTTAAAATCATCATGAACTAGAAATAATTTATTTGTTCAACATGTGTGTGAGTGAGTCGTCTATGATAGATAAAGGCAGATAGATAGAGAGAGAGAGGAGAGTGAGGGTAAATTATTACATTAACATACATTGCTAGTAACAATAATAACTGTAAAATATTAAAAAAAATAAAATAGAATGAATAACACTGAATGACTGACTGGCTGGATAGCTGGCTGGCTGAATTTACTCAACCAACAACATCTCCATCAACATCGTCATCATCATCGGCATTGGCATCGGCATCGGCATCGTAATCAGCATAATAATACAAATACAATGGCCAGCAACAATAATAATAATGAAAAAAGGAAACATTCTCTCTTTCTTATTGTAACTGTATTTAAATATGAATATTGTATGTATGTGTGTGTGTATATGTTGTTAGCATGCATGTATATGTGCAAGCAACAATTGTAAAATGAAAAGGAAAGAGTGTCATTGAACTTTAAGTTGTTCTGTTGATGATTATTTTTCTTTTCTCAGTCTCTCTGTTGCTCTCTCTCTCTCTTTTATGTAACTATTCTGAATAGATTTTCAAAACAGCTTAAAATTTTAACAATATAATAACAACAAAAAAAAACAACAACAATAATAATAATAATAATAAAAGAGAGTAAAAAATACAATTGTTTACAACGTTTTTTTGTTTTTTTTTGTAATGTTTTTATAAAGGAATAGCCAAACAATTCAGCCAGCAGACATTGACTATAAATTAATGCTCTTAAATACATACAACAACAACAACAATAATAACAACAACAACAATAGTAATAACTGTGCTTATTACAAATACAATATTTTTGTTTTTTTATTACTTTCTTGTTTACAATTCTTGCTTGTAATGTATTGGTTTCTCTATTTCTCTCAATTTGTTATTTTCTCTCAATGCATGCATTACGTATGTATAAGTGAGTTACTCATAAACGTAGTCCTGTTTTCTCTTTGTAGGCGAACAATATAAAAAAAAAACTTGTGGTCCAGTTTGGTGTTTCTGTTGTATGTGGGTGTGTATTTGTTGTTGTTGCTTTACAGAGAAACATTTTAAAAGTTTTTCAGCTTTCCTATACAAAAGAGTGACCAAAAGTATTGATTTTTCATGTTCGTTATAAAAAAATTCGTTGTTTTTTTGCAATTTCCTTTTGGAAAAGACGGCCATTTAAAGATGAATTACAATCTGAAATATTTTCTTATAAAAGAAAGCCACTGTAAGCGACTTCTACAATAAACGTTTTCATTGCAAGGTTTCGGGTAAGTTTTTGATGTTCTGGAATGCTTTAATTGAATGAAATGTTAGGCTTTCATCGAATCCACGCATAAATTCGACCCGTTTGAAGTCGATGTCCAGTTTTTTGTCAATAGAAACGAGGTTTTCTAACAAATTATGTTTTAAATATTTTAATACCGCGCAAATTTGCAATTGAAGGCCTATTTACTTAAGCAATATGCACTTGAAAAGTGTTATCAGTTGATAGAGCACCAATTCAGTGTAATTTTAAATATTTTTCGTGCCTGGTGGCCTATTTAAGAAAGAATTTCAATGGAAATTTTTCTTTTAAGAATTTAATTTAAGCGGCTCATTATTTTTTTTTGTTGTTAATTTGTGCTTTACAATTCCCTGTAAATTTATAAAACTTTTCCATTTTTTTTTGCCTTCTTTCGTTCTTCTCTTCAATGAAATTTACTTGAGACATTACGAAATGACTTTCATGGGGCAATAAAGCACAAATGTATGCCGTGTACGTGTAGTGTGACTGGCAAAGTTAAAGGAAAACTTTAAAAAATTATGGCAGCCATGTTTTATTTTTCCCCCCGTATCCAACAAAATTAAACATTCCCCCCCCCCACCAAATGCTCCCACCAGTCAGTCATATTTAGTTCATCCATATCTCTCGCTCTGCAGTCATAACAGTTTATGAAATTGTCAACGACTAACTGACGATGGATGGATGGATGGATGGATGATGCATGCCTCGGCTTCTGGTTAATTTTTGTTTTGCCTCACACTGTAGTTGTTGCTCTCCTTTACAGAAGATGAAAATCCATTTAAATTTTGTTGTCATATGTTGCACGAATATTCTCTGCATGTATGTAAGCTTGAGAAAGTAAATTAAAAATAAAAAAAAAAAAAACAAAAATGTCTTCTGTTGTCTGTCCGTCTGTGTGTGTGTGTCTGTCTGCAGCTACTTTCGCTTGTATATTAAAAACTAAGTGCTCGTGACTTTAAATGACAATCGCCATACTTGAAGCGGATATACTCAATTAGAGCAAAATCATGCATAGAAAGTAAGAAACAACGCAAGAACGAAAGAATCATGAGAGACTCACATACGTACTTACGTAGACGTAGTTAGTCTTCTGTGGTAATTTATATCTTCTTAAAAACAACAACGAACGTATTATTACTGCTAATAAAATGGATACAACAACAACAATAACAATAACAACAACAATATTATCATAACAAATAATGTCGAATGATAATAATAATAAGAACAGTCAGCCATTAACATGTGTACGTTGCAGCAGCAACAAGAGGGTGCCCCGTTTTGTGTACAGTGGTTGACAAAAATAATGATTCACTAACAAACAAACAAACGAAAGAGTTTTTATAGGTTTTTGCAACATAGAAGTCGTGTGTATGAAAGTACGAAAAATTTTTAACAATTTTTTTTAGCATTTAAGCCGAAATATTTTTTGCCAACTTCCTTTCAATAGCTTTGGCAGTGTCTTCATAGCTAGTTTAGCTGATTAAATGGTTTGGAAGATGGGGCTATTTCTAGTGCTTTAGTCCACTATTCCAAAGGCGTCACTTCTTTTGAAGTCTTTTTTTAGTAATCCGGAGTTGCTTTTTCTGGCCAATAGTACTCGCCATATTGTTTAGCCTTAGGATAGAGAACATGAACTTTCCAATTGAGGCAAGTAAAATACCCGGTGGTCCAGTTGATCCGTTGTACAACGTCCTAAAGGGGCGAGGATAATAAAGGAGATAGGAAAAGAGGAGTGGAAGTAAGAAAGGGAGAATAAGGAAGGAAAGGAATTACACAGATTAACAAAACACAAAAGAGACCAGCGCAAATTAATAATGAATCTATGGAGAGTCTTTTTGCCGACGCATAAGGAATCCCCTACCAAGGTTCGTCAATCTCAACCTACAAAAGGCTAGACAGTTATAGAAAAGCTGTTCGCAACATACCCTGCAATAGTCCGACTGGGATCTGTTCGAGATCCTTGTCAACGATCTAATCTCACAGTGCTCCGTATTAAACCCAATAACTAACCTTAAGCAAGAACTTATCCAAGCCCAGCAGCCAATCTGATCTTACACTATCTATAGGAGGTCATAGACACCTAGACACATAACAACCCGATTCATTCCCCCAAAGCCTCTGCTTTTCTCCCCTGACCCATCTATTGACGAGGCCGGAGTGGTGGCAATAATCACATCGTTCTCAGAAAGTAAACCTAATCCAGCGAGAAAATCTGCCGTCTCATTACTACGTATTCCGCTATGGCCCGGAATCCAACATAGATGGATTCGCTCTGGTCCAAAAGACCTTAACTACTCCTGGCACTCTCACATGAGTCGCGATTTGCACCAGACCGATGCAAAGTAAAGGATATTGCAGCCTTACTGCCAACGAAGATCGTATAAGATTCCGAATACGAAGTAGGCCTACCAACTATGACTTCGATAATGAAGATCTCGGCCTGAAACACGCGACAGTTGTTCTTTAACGTGAAGTGAAGTTCAGGAGCGAGTGCCCTACAGAAAACCCCAGCACCTGTTCTCCACCTAACCTCAATCCATCTGTGAAGATGGATATACCTTTCTGCCTCCCTGGATTACCCCACCATTTCATAGTGCCCTATCGGGTATAAGTATCCTCAAACCAGGCTCGAACATAGCCTCAGGCGCAATATAGGCGGTGGTTTTTTCCGAAAGTCCGTGCCTTGAATCAGGAAAAACGGCCGTCAGAACTCTGGAGTGTATACATATCGCCATAAAATATGGTACAGCTAAGAAATGAGTGGCATCACTTGAGCACACACAATGCGACATTTATCGTGTTACAAGAGGCAATGTCGTCAGAAACTAACGAAGAAGTTTTAATTAAACTACAGGCAGCTTCAGGTCAGGTTAGGTCATGTTATTGTACTGCTACATATTGTTCGTCTACTTTTTATTCCCACTGTTGAATTTATAAGTCTTTTGTGATTTGTTGATGCTGTTGCTGTTGCTGCTGCTGCATTTAATCCAATTTAAAAATTTTCTTAAGTGAAGTTGACATTTTATATGAAATGAATGAATAAATTATTCACTTTTTAAAATGACGACGAGAAAAACGAGAAAGATACGTACGTACATACATATTAAGATCATAGACTAACTAACTAACTGCGTGACTGACTGACGGTGTTTTTATATTAAATATTACGAAGTGAGTTTTTTTTTTATGAAAGAAATTCATGTTGAATTAAGTAAAGATTTATGATGTGAAATCTTAAATAATTTTCCTCTATTTAAACTAAAAATTAAGCCAAGCCATGGCAAAGACACAAAGTGAGAGTTTTATTGTCAGCTTAAGAGATAATTTTTCTCTAATTAGGCCTTGTTAGGCTGCTGGAATACTCGAATATTAACACACATCATGGCTTGGCTTGGCTTGGCTTGACGTTGCTTGTATTATTTACAATTTAGTTATGCGAGGCGTTTTATTATTTTTTTTCTTCCACTCATAGGCCATTTCCTTTTCTTTTTTTGTTTTTTTTAGTGGCGATTTATAAATTTTAAATATTTTCTGTTTCTTCAGCTGCTTCTACTTGATTTAATTTGTCAAATATTTGCCTACTATGCCTGTCCTTTGCTATGTTGGTTAATGCGGTTGTCGTCATCAATTTCTAAGAACGCCTTAGAGTATGACTGACATAGAAATGGAAGTGGAATGGAAATGCTTGGTTAGGTTAGGTTAGAAGCTGCTGCTGCTGCTGATGATGATGATGGCTGGCTTAACCAGAAACCCAATGTCAGTTGTTTTAAGAACGTAATCTTTCAAAAACTTTCAAATGCAAAATGAATGTCAAAAACAAAAAAGAATCCGAAAGAAAGAACGAAAAAAACCCTGCAAATGAACTAAAACTAAAGTAAAGTAAAGTAAAGAAAAATAAAATAAAACGTTTTGGCCATAATTCGGCAAGAAATGGAAGAACAAAATCCAAACTTTTTGCCATAATGTGTGTAGGACATGCAAAGTTGACACAGCCAACCGCCCAACTACAGTGACACCTAAAGAGAGGTTAAATTTAAAAGTTTTTTTAAAATCTAACATCTGCCGTAAAGCCTTTTCAATGTGGCCTCGTTGTAAAAAACACAAAACAAAAAAGGAAAACAAAAAAACGGAAAATATTTTTACTACTCGGACTATGGAGAGTCACCAGTTGGCTAAGGCAGTTGCATGTCATATTACTGGACAGTTTGCATAGAGCCCAAGCAGAAGGACAATGCGGTCTTCCTTTTTTGTTCATTCTCTCTGTGAAGAATTTATTTACATTTCGCATTACAGAACTTATGAACTGAAGTCCAAAAGTGAAATAATGATGAAGAGTCAGCCAAACAGCCCGACAAACAGTCCAACAGCCAACATCTTCATTTCATTTGTCTTAGTTTGTATGGCCTGGCCACTGCTACTGACAGACACACACTGTTTAGTTAGATTTCTTGTTATAAGTTGCTGTTGCTGTTGTTGATTTTGGTAATGAGAAGGACAAAGTTTTTCTTGTTTTTTCTTGCTTAGCTTCAGTCAGTTTTTATTAAGTTTGTCTATCCATTAACGCCTCTACAAAATACGATAAGTTCATGTCAAGTTTCCATAGTTTTAAGTTTTGTGCTGCACATTTTCACACTTCAAGGCATAACTTTCAATTTAGCACGAACTCTTCTTCTCTGGAAACGTTCGTAACTTGGCAAATGTTGGCAAAAGTTTGATTCATCAGAAGGCTTTGCCTGGGTAGGCATAAGAAAAGTTGTTGGCTGGGCTATTCATGCAACACAGAGAGGAAGAGTTATCAAGAAGTCGATCAGAGAGTGGACATTTTCTTTATGAACGCAAATATAAAGAAAATCCAACAAAATTCGAGAGATGGGATTCGAAATACGATAGTTCGTAAAGGCAGTGTTCAATATTTGGGTTGCAGGCAAAAATCTCAGCGATAGATGCATAAAACTCTTGGTGACTTTCAAATCCATCAAAAATCATTGTACAGACAGAGTTCTACTAGTACATTGGACAACTACTAGATTGATTGCGGTAGTTGATCCACTTTTTCGTTCTTCGACGATTACTTGTTGGTTTTCAAAGACTCAAAGGAAATTATGAGCGGAGTGCATTAGAAACGGTGTCATATCGTCATTGGTGGCCAATACTTAAAATTACTGTTTCTGGGACCTTCTCGCGAAATACTGTTAAAATTGGTAGTGTTTTGTAGCTTGTTTCAGTTCATAATCTTCAATTGCATACAGCCAAACGGGCAAACTTACTTCTAGCGGTACAGAGAACGGCTGCACTACGTATCGCGTCGGCATATCGTACGGTGTCTGCCCCAGCCGTACTTGTGATAGCAGGTACAATCCCTGTGGATCTGCTGGCAGCAGAGCGGATGAAGATTTATAAGGCGAAATCGGCTGGAAACCACATAACCGGTCACTTCAGGGAAAACACCACTTCAGAATGGCAACGACGATGGAACGATGAGGATAGAGGAAGGTAGACGGCGAGATTTATTCCGGAAATAAAGCCATGGATCTGTCGGAAATTTGGAGAAGTAAATTATTACGTTACACAGATGCTAACGGGCCACGAATATTTTAGGAAATATCTAAACAGAATGGGCAAGACCACCTCCCCTTACTGCCTTTACGAGGAAGGGGAGGTAATAGATGATGCAGAACACACTATCTTCGAATGTGCACGCTGGCAGAGCTATCGCTCTGCACTGACGTCTATGATCGGAACGATAACGGCCGCTAACATTGTCGGGGTTATGATTGCGAGCAGAGAGAATTGGGCCTCAGTGACGAATTACGTGGAGCGCATTCTGAGACTGAAGAAGAGAGACGACATAGACGACACTAGCTCACGTGTCAAACGAGGTCGGAAGGAATAGTGGAGACAATTAGAAGTCTCCCCAACCTTCATTACGCAGTCCGGACGCGGATGTGAGCACGAAGGCAGCCAAAGGGCCAAAAGGACTCCACTCCGAAGTAATACCACCGTAGTTACGGAGTGGACACAACAGTCCACGGTACGGGGGGGATTTAGTGGGTGAGGACCCCACACACGGAGGACGTGACGACTTCCTCTATGGTGCGGTTAGGTACATGCTTGGAATTGACCGCAACAGTTCGTCTAGTGAGCTGCGGAATAGCGCAGCGTCTCAAAACTAAAACGGGCATCAAACTATCAGTTATTCCCGGTAAATGGGGTTTCCCAATCATTTCTACGCACCATATGCGCCTGGCTTAGACGTCTTGAGTAAAACAAAATTTAGAAAATAGTTTTTTGGGAGTAAAGTAAGATTGCCATGAAACAATGTTGATTGAGATGTCATTTGGGGACCTTAAGGATCACACAATTGTGATGAAAGTCAATATCATTGCGTGATCCGCAATACAGAAGACGTATTAAACAGTGTTCGCAAATTGGCAAAGACATGTGTTTGCGTTAATTTCATAGTTGACGACTTTATTAACTGATTATGATGAACGAAATCTCCGCAGTCTAGTTCGTAGTGTGTTGACTTATTAGCCGTAAGGCCATGGTTCAAAGCCCATGTTAGACAAATATTTCATCGGTGACATCCTCTCAGCAGATTTCTGGCAAAAACTCTTAGCGTTATAATAAAATTGTCATGAAAAGTTTCTCAGAAAACTGTTGTTAGGAGTCGACTTTAAACTGTAGGTCCTGCCACTAATGTATAAAATTAACACCCACACTACATAAGTGAGAAACGAAGTCCATAAGCCTCCTGACTGATGCGTTGTAATGACCTAACAGTCTCTCATCGTACAAGTATATACCGATCATCCTTAACGTAAATATACAATGTTGATTGAGATGTCATTTGGGGACCTTAAGGGTTAATCAATTGCGATGCCTTCATATGAAGATTATTAAGAGATCCGCGACAAAAAAGACGCATTAAACAGTGTTCCCAAATGGAATTCTACTTCGCATATGCTTCCATCAATTATGGAGTAATCTACATCCTACTAATTGACTTCAATTTCCATTGCATACATAAGTTTAGAAATTTTTTAATTACCAAAACCTTATCACACCACCTTCGTAGGTCATTGTGTTTTAACCATTTTCAATTAATCTGCAGAAAATATTTGTTTATCCGTATGTATTTAACTTTGTTAAAAGTGTTAGCCAAGCCTTATGTAGCAACCCTTGTATACGGTATACTTGACCAGAATTGTATTTTCTTTTTGGCCAAGTTTGTTTAAATTTCCAAATTAATTGGTGTTTTTACTTCATTATCTTGGTATATGGTTGTTGTTGCTGTTGTTGTAGTTGGCATGTATGTATGCATGTGTATGGCATCCATACAAACCATTATTAAAACGTCTTAATTTGTTGAACACAATGTGGGCATACATTGGAGGAGAAACAGGAGCAACAGCAGCAGCAGCAGCAAGACTTACGAAACTGATTAAAACTGAAACTGACTTGAGTTTTTTATTCTTCTTGTTGTTCTTGATCTTCTCTTTATTTTTTTGCATTTCATTTCATTCTTTTGTAGGTGAAATTTTTCTCAATTGCCAGCAATTTGAGATAATTTTCACAAATTAAATTCATGCCATGCCATGCCCAGCCAAGCCATGCCATCCAATCCAATCCAATCCATTCCATTCCATAGCAAATAAATGCTGATGATGCATTTCCTTTCAATAGAGTGTGATACGACTTTGAATGCTGCTTCCTCCTTCCCTTTTTCACAGTGTGGAGGATAGAAGAGAATGGTAAAATGGACATACATACCCTAGATGCTTGATGACTGTAGCAAAATAATAAAAAAAAAAAAATAAAAAAAATCCCGTAAAACGTTGTCACTTCCTTTAGAGCTCCTACACACTTAATTGGATGACTGACATTTCATTACGTTGGCGATTTTTTTATTTCTTTTCTCTGCTCTGCTCTGTTCTCTTCTTTTCATTTCTTTTTTTTTATTGCTACTCGAGCAAGATTTTTCTGATGCCAAACAAAGAATGAGAATTTTTTTCTTGCTGGCTGGCTGCCTGACTGGCCTTTGAAAAAGATACTGGAAGAGCGTTACACGACGTTTGTACGACTACCGATCGGTAATGGGCAAACGTATATAATCCCGTTGCTGCTTATAGAGACCGCAAAGGATATGTTTACCCGGACAAATTGAAATTGTTATACTTACGCGGGCTATCCAATAAGCTCCACAAACATACCCACGTACATGTGTACCCAATGCCCGTTCATATCTAATATGGACGAATGGCTAGTTCGACATGACAATTTAAGCAGATTTTTCTCTTGTTTTTCTCTTTTTTTGTTGTTCATTCATTCATTCATTCATTCTCAACTGCTGCTACTATTGCATTGTTCATAAGCAATTGTGAACAATTGCTGGCGACAATTCCAATAAACGCAATATAAATACTTGCGGTCTTCTTTAGCTGTCCTCGCTCTCTCCCTCCCTCTCTCTCTACATGCCTCCCCGCCCCCTGTGTTTAATTCTTTATGAACAGAAACGAATTCTTTTTTTTTGTTCCTTTGTTTGCTTAAACTTTCAATTGGCTTGTACAGAGGAGAAGAGAACAGTAAAGAAAAGAAATTTGTCTCCAAACAATTTCCAAAATGATGCTGTGGTCAGCAGATTCTACTCCTTTTATTCGTTTCTCAAAATATTCAATTGGTAATTGAAGTGTAGGTGGGGTCCGCAGGGGTAATGTATACCCCCCCCCATTTTATTGGTTTGTCTATTTATGGTTTAAACCTTTAATCCCTGGGTACTCTAATAATAGTTTCGTTGTATTAGATGAGTTTGTCAATGTCCTTTAATTGCTTGACCCTTTCTTTGTTAGCCAAAGTATGCATGCATGACTGGTGTCATAATGAGAACATAAAATTCTACTGGAATTTGTAAAATGAAGGAAGGGTGATGAAGTGTCAGATAATAATCAAATAAGAAAATAGTTTTTTAAAACGCGTTAAGGTTTTGTCAAAAAGGTACTTTTTTATGTCTGTTTTAAAATCACATTTTATAAAAATTAAAATTTTATTTGATTGAAAATCAATTTAAATTATTATTTTCCACGTTTTTACCTTCAAAGATATTTTTTTAAAAAGACTTTTTTAAATTGGCACTTTCTGAAGAAGTACTTCTTAACAAAAAATTACAAGTTCAGCTGAGATTAGGTGACGTACCATTCAATGGTACGTTTTTATCTTTTAAAAACCTTCAAAATATGAGCTCATAGATTGCAAATAAAATAAGAAATAAATTTGTGTTTAGTTCGTAATTAAAAATTCTTTATTATTCGCACAATTCTGTTTGCCACTGTTCACAAATTGATGTATACAACCACAATTGCTTCTCTATCGGGTCCGCCATCGAACGTTTATTTTCAACTAGTGCTTATTTCTTGAATGGTAACACTTAGTTCATGTCTAATTTCACAGATAATTAGTTTTATCCTTCCGCTGAACGAATATTGACCATCAAATGTTTTTTCGCTACGCTAAGTGGGCCTGCGATCGACTTACAGAAGATGCCGATTTTGGGGAAAAAAATCACCTTTTTAGATGAAGCTCATTTTGACCTAGACGGGTATGTAAACAAGCAAAATTGTCGCATTTTGGGCATAGAAAATCCGCAGGCATACATTGATAAGCCAAAGTATCCAAAACGAGTCACTGTTTGGTGCGGATTTTGGTCCAGAGGCATAAGGAGTGGCCGTTACAGTCAATGGCGATCGTTATTGGGCCATGTTGAACGAATTTTTGTTCACAAAAATTGAAGAGGAGGATATTGGCAACATTTGGTTTCACCAGGTTACACTCGATGTTTTGCGCCCTGTTTCTGAAGATCGCATTATCAGCCGCGGAACTAATGTCGTTTGGCCACCACGGAGCTGCGATTTGACACCGTTTGGCTATTACTTGCGGGGTGCCGTCAAAGATAAGTGTTACGCCGACAAGCCAGGGGCAATTGACGCTTTAAAGGATAATATTCTTGAAGCCATTGGTGAAATACAGCTACACACAATCGCTTATACCGTTTGTATAAACAATAACAATTACAGTAAGACTCCGCGGCTTCGCTTAACGCTGTTTCAGTATTACGCTGTAGTATTGGTATTCCCCTAAATAGCACACTGTATTTATACCTGGTGTATATGTATGTGGGCAAATGAAACAGCCATGCACCAACCAAAAGCGTGGCACTACATAGCGCGGTGTATACCATGTATCTTTTTCAAGGCTCTTTTGCTAGTCTGCCTAGAATAAAGAATCCAACGATATTTTATATGTACGTGTTACGTTGCTTCGTTTAACGCTATTTAATTTAGCGCTGGATCTTATTGAAACGTATCCCCCGCGTTAAGCGGGGTCTTACTATTCTAGACCACTATTAGGTACTCTCTTCTGACTGGACTTTACTGAGTCACTCGCCAGCTTTGCTTTGCCTTTTATATAGCAGTATAAAAATAGTCCGATGAATATGCTTGAAGGCGAATATTCGTGGCTTCGGCTTTTTGGAAATCTCTATAAACATCGTTGTTGCATTATTGTTGTTTGTGTATTTTGTTTACATTTATTCTTGTAGTGTTTGTTGTTGTATTCTTGTTCACTTGTTTAACATATTTTTATGCTGGTGTTTGTTGTTGTATTTTTGTTTACTTGTTTACCATTCTAGTATCTCGATTCTTTATTTTGCAGCGACAAGGTCCTTTTTAAAGATCCTCACGTATCTATAATATACAAAAGTACTATTTATTCATGCATTACTTTATTTATTTATTTTTTTAATTTAACATGATTCTAAATTAGCCTTCAAACTCATTCAATTCGATTGGAGGAATGATTTGTTTTAAAAAAATATTCACAATTCCCTCCTCGCATGACTTCATTTCATAATTCATATGCACACAGAAACAAATGTACACCCGACTATTGTGTATGGCCAGGAAAAATGTTTGCTGTTGCTGTTGCTTTATAGTCGCTCATAAATTTTCAAGATATTCTACTGATAAGCAAGGGAATACAATTTTAAGCATAATTAACTTGAATTTTTAATAAAGTTGTCATTGTGATCTTTTTTTCTTTCCCATCCCCCTCTTCCCTCTTTCTTTTCTTTTCTGTTGCTTTTTTTTTTTTAAACAACGACACGTTTATGAAAATCAGTGTTTTAATTAGAATTTTGAATGAATTTTGTTTGTATCAATCGATGATGCTTGAAATCAATAAACGGACATAGACAAGCAAATATTGTCTGAATAGGCCATAAAATTAAAATTTAAATATTCATAAATAAATATTAATTTTAAATTTTATTATCATTTATCTATCTATTTCTTCTATTTCTTATTTTTGCTAAATTATTGTAATTATTTAGAAAATAACGGGTGTTTAAAGCGAATTTGATTTAATTTGAGAATTGTTATTTAAATTTAATCGCCTATTGAAAGTGGCCCCATCTCTAAACTGCATAATTAAAGAGAAATGAAAACATTTTAAAATTTTTAAAGATTAAACGGTACTTTTTAATAAAAAATCTTAATAACTTTTCTATATTTTGATAAAACATCATCATCTCGTATTGCATGTTTGCAAATATAGCCCTAGGGAAGATGGTATCGAAAGTTATCGTAGTAGAGTAGAAGCTATTAAGAAGTTACATAAAATAAAATGCATATTTAAACCGCTTAGAATGAATGCATACATACTCACAATTTCTGATACTCATACGCACGCATTAATACTTATTTATTTTAATATTATGGAACGGCTTCTACTCCCTATTTAATATTTGAAGTACTCATCATACTAATTCATACTCATACAACAACGTATGATGTTAATTTCGATTCTCCATAACTCAACATATACATACATACACAACATAACATAATTGGCCATTACAACCCTTCAGTCAGGATTACGACCTAGCTTCTCACACCACTTATGTTGTGCGCGTGAATTTTATACATGAATGGTGGGACCTACAGTTTAAAGTCGACTTCGAACAACAGATTTTTGAGAAGCTTTTCATGGCAATTTTTACTCTCAGAGTCTTTGGTAGAAATCTGCTGAGAGGAAGTCGCCGAAGAAATATTTTTCGTTTTGATGTCTGACCTGGGATTCGAACTCGGGCCTTTTGTCTAATAAGTCAACACACTACCCACTAGACCACGGCAACTTCAACTCAACATACACACGAAGCACAAAGTAAGCATGAATCAGAAATCAGAAATAAGTTGTCAAAATGATGAGTAGATTCGAATCATACTCATAATTTCTGATACTTAATTTAATATCATTACAATCAACTTTGTAGTGGGTATGAATGAATCAGAGTGTGTAGTTAAATTGCAATATTGTTGACTCGCTTGTTTTTCAAAATTTCATGAGTAGTTATGAGTAGCGAAAAAACGATTCACTTCTAATCTCTGGAGCTCATAAAAGATTAGGTATAAAGATCAAAGCAGGTTTAATTCTGTCCGTTTGTAGTTTCTTTAATTGTTGTCTAGATTGTTTCACCGCGAGCTTGTAGTGAACAGTTTACGGAATTCTATTTCAGAAAAATGGTACAATTGTGTGATATTCAAGCTGTTGTTGCTTTCGTTGAAAGCTAGAACTCTGGAAACTCTGCCGCTGCTTAGTAAGAATTATGCAGATTTAAAAAGTTGCTGCTTTAAATGACCACTTATTTCTGTGAGCACTGTCTAGATTTTAAGTTTCTAATAAAACAGTGCCTAATCCATATTCAAATGAAATTATAGTCTTGGATTTTTGTTTTTAGTTTTTAGAAGCGATATGCGAGTAAATCTAATAATTTTGAAAATGAATTTTTTTTTCGTTAATTTTTTAATCGATATACCGCATCTATTAAGTAATAATTTATCGATTTTATTTTGAAAGACTTTACTGCGGTGTATGTAGAGCAAACAGCAACGAAAGTGTTTTTATATTTTTTCGTTATCGGAAATTAAAGGCTAAGACAGATCAGGTAGACTTGGCTGGAAACAATATTCATGGGCCACAAATAACCTGCCGTTATATTTCCTATTTAAGTTGTGATAAAACAAATTGGAGAGGGGGGAAGATATCGATTTTTTCCATTTTTTTTTTTTGTCTGCTGCTAACATTTGTTTGTTTTTTGGGTTCTCTTTTTGTTTTGTTTCTAATGTTTATGAAAGAAAAAGGCGTAAATTGTAAATGTTATGGTCAAAAGCAAATTGAAAATTTATGTAGATCTCGATCACTTCATTAATAATAAATTAAAGACCAAAACAAAAAAAATAGAGAAACAATTTTTTCTAAATAGACAGCGACAAGCCAGTTAGACAGTGAAATGAATTTGATAAAGAATTTCAAACTGGAAAGGTTAGTAGCCTGTGAAGTAAATTTAAAAGAAAACGAGAAAAATTATAGAAAATTAAGTCATATAAGGGAAGTGGTGTTATCGAAACGTCATGGCTCGTTTGTATGCCCAATAAATATTGTGTTGCTTTGTTGTCAGAGTGTCTTGTGACACCTTTTAATATGAGCATATCCATACTGTTTTATTTATAATATCATATTTATTTATGCTTTTATTATGTTAAAATCTCCTTCTCTATTCTTCTATTCGCCTTCCCTTTCGTCTGTCTCCTGAAAACCACTTTAAAAGTGGTTTCAATCCAAGTTAAACACAAGCCTGAGGTCATTATTATTTAAGAATTCGATTTATTGCTGCATTAATAAAAATTGTTTTTTTTTTGTTGTTATTTTTTCGGTTTTTTATTTTATTTCTTAATAAGATTAAATAATTAATTAAACTATAAATATGCCAGAAATGCAATTATTATTATTGTATCGTGTTTAATTAAATTTGTCATTTGCAAATAACGATTCATAAATAAATTTTTAATTACTCTTCAAAACATTTTTATTACTTCACACGTCTACGGCTTTTGTTTTAAGCAAAATTATTATCTCCCCCATTAATTATATTAATTATAATTTAAAGCATATTTAATTTTAATTTTTATCTCTTCTTTTTATAAATCAGGCTTGGAACTTTGCTTTTGTGCTACAAAGATCAGTTTCTTCAGTATTCAAGATCATGAATTTCTGATTCTTATACGCACACATTCTTACTAATTTTATTATCATGGAACCTTTCTCCAACTCATATTCAAAGTTTGAAGTACTCATCATACTTATTCATACCCATACAGCACGTATTATGTTGATGTTGATTTCAGTTCTCCATACTGCAACATATTCACGAATCACAAAATGAGTATGATTCACGTACGAACACTAAAATACTCACTAAAAGTTTGTGTGTTTGCTCTGCTTGCTTATGTGTCTCTTACACATTTCGAAGGTTATGAGCTCGGTGTCAACGATGTACTCATACTATGCATTGCAACCTGTACTTATAAATCGATCTTGTGTAGTGAGTATGAATGAGTCAGAGTATGTAGTTAAATTTCAATATTATTGACTAGACTTATATTCAAAATTTCATGAGTGCTTATGAGTAGCGAAAAAACGATTCATTACTGATCTCTGATATTTATCGGGTGATTTTTTAAGAGCTATAGGAAAATTTAAAAAAAAAAACACATAAAATTCAGAAAAATTCATGAAATTTTTATTTGAATCGATAGTACGGTCCATATAATTTAATGTTTGAAGATTATTTCATGCAAATGTTAACTGCGACAGCGCCTTAAATGGTCCCGCTTAGTCCAATTTTGGCATATTCTTTCCAACATTTCGGCCGGTATCTCACGAATAAATGCTTCAATGTTGTCTGCCAATGCGTCAATTGAAGCGGGCTTGTCTGTATAGACATGAAGTTTAACATAGCCCCACAAAAAATAGTTTAAAGGCGTTAAATCGCACGATTTAAGCGGCCAATTGACTGGTCCCGAACGTGAACAAGCCTCTCAATAAGTCCACTGTTACGCATGCTGTGTGCACATGTCATTCAAGTGAAGCTCTTGCATTTTGGGCAAAAAAAAGTTGGATATCATCTCACGGTAGCGCTCACCATTCACAGTTACGATACGATTCACAGCATCGTTGAAAAAGTACAGTCCAATGATGCCACCAGCCTATAAACCGCACCAAACTGGGACTTTTTCTCGATGTATTCTGCTTATTTTCGTATTCATTGAGCCAAAAATGAGCTCCGTCGTTGAACACAATTTTTCGACAAAGAAGTTGATCTTCAGCCAACTTTCCAAGACCCCATTCACTAAAAATTCTGCGTTGCGTTAGGTCATTCGGCTTCAATTCTTGCACCAGCTGTATTTTGAAAGGCTTCACACCTAAACCCTTCCGGAAAATTTTCAACGTTGTTAAGTAACAGAGGCCCAATTGCTGCGAGCGGCGACAAATCGATAATTGATGATCATCATTAACACTGGCCGGTACAGCTGCGATATTTTCTTCAGTTCGCACTCTAAGTAAGCGTGTGGGTGGTTTAATGTCCCAACAATGTAAATTTGGTGCAAAATTCAGTCACAATAGCCCGAATAGCCGCTTCAGTGGGTCGATTAAACTGACCATAAAATGGAAAAAGCGCGCGATGAACTTTCTTAACAGGGCACGCATTTTAATAACAAAAATTCAATGATTTACAAGCGTTGTTCGTTTGTAAGACGATTCATGGTTAAGTTAAAGACTAAACTGAAGATGTTTGACAGTGAAACAAAACACGAAACGTGCGTAAGCTGTTTAAACTTGTGTTGCCAAAAAGATAATAGCTAAAAACATCACCCGTTATATGTGGTCTCAGTCTTGATTTCGAATTGTGTAATACGAACCATGCTCGTCGATTAAAAGTCTCCTCACGTGCTTGCGGCTTGGAAAAGAAGAAGAACACTGTGATTTAACGGATTTGTGTAAATTTTGGATAGGGAACAATGCCTATTCAATGTAGTTTTTTTTTTGAAAATAAAAACTTAAGTGCTTAATGATAATGAACGAGTTTTACTAATTATGGGAGCGATGGAATGTTGAACAAACAAAATTATTTGTAGCAGATACGATACGACAATAATGTCCATAATTTTCCATTGCATTGACAATTGGATGGACAATGACAGTGAACATGAAATCTATGGAACCGCATGCAACAACAACAAAACATTTCCAAGACAAAAACAAAACGAAAACGAAACGAATCCAAATAAATGTTGTCTTCTTGACGGTGGTTGTCCCATCAATTTGTTCTGGTTGTTTCAACCAATAACCGTGATTTGGGGCAAAACAGGAAAGGAGTTTGAAAAGCTTTTTTTCTTTTGGTTTTCTTAAAGAGAAACACTGGAGCGTAACTAAATACATGTCACAAGTTTCAATGGATTTTCTTTGCCAACAGACAACACAAACAGAAATAAAAAAAAAAATAATTATGGGGGGGCTTACAATGCTGTTTTCATGCTCTTGCAATGCACGTTTAAGGGTTAAAGCATATTGTATGAGATGAGAAATCATGTGAATGTTGTATGTTAAGGGCCAGCTTTAAAGCTGTGGCAAATATTATAAACTTTGCTTAGGAGTTTAAACACATTACAAGACATTGGAAGTTATTAATAACGGGTGCTTAGATTAAATACTTTTTCATCAGTTTCGAAGATATTTAGGCAAAACCAATGAAATGTTTTTGTATCAATTATCCACATTAAATTACTTGAAGTGTTTAAATTTATTGGCATATGATTTCAAGTTAAGCACCCTGTATTTTGCCTCTGCAGAACGTGAGTTTATTTGCACAAAAATAGCCTCAATGCCACAATGCAACATAAACGGATTGTAGTTTCAGCGAAATATGCCTCAATGTCATGTTGTTATTTGCGTTTCTTATAAGATCAAGTGAGTAGAACTCACTTTACTGGATGTGTGTGTGTGTGTGTGTGCAAAAGTGAGTGCCACTAATCGAGTCATGGTGCTGTTGTTGTTGCTGTTGCCTGTAATACTGCTTTGTAGTTAATACGACTTCTAACAAGTTTTTCTTTTCAGTATTTTTATTTCGTTTTCTTTTTAGTTTTCTTGTTTTTTCTGTTTTTTCTGCTTTTTTTTGCAGTATTTCTGTGTCCATTTTTTCTTTGCCATCCATCCATCCACCAGATTGTTGTTTGCGATTCGTTCGTTCGTTCGTTCGTTCATAAATTCATTTGGCCGTCTACGTTGTCTACTTAAGATACCCAAGAGTGTTGTATTCCAGTCATGAGGCATAAATATGTACGTATCTGTTGCAGTCGGAGTTGTTGTTGTTGTTGTCATTATGCATGTGTGATGATGTGCCACAATTTATCGCGAATGTTTTTGTAAACAAAACAAAAAAAGAAAGAAAAAACGTATCTTTTTTCGTTTGCTTCTTAGAAGACTGACGCCATATTATGAACGTAAGTGTACACACACACTCACTGTTGTAGACACTGTAGCAGCCAGTCAGTCACACCATTTACTACTCACTCATCCGTATACATATAGTATGTATGTACGTACGTCGTAAGTATGTTTAAGTACGTCGTGTATTTTAAAGATACAAGATACAAATACAAGATATTTTTGCTTAAGTGGTCGCCCATTTTGCGTTCACATTCATTTAAACAACGTTTTGAGATTGTGCGGCTTGATTGGTTGAATAGTTACTGACTGCTTGGTATTGAAATGGTTTATAGGCCTCTCCAAATACAATACAAATGTGAATACAAACAATCAATTTTCATAATCGTTTCAACGATGTCTACTTGTATTATTGAAATATTTCTCAAATACTTATTATTTGCTAAGCAAACATTTTCATTTTCGAAAATATTATCGAAGGTCAGATCAGAAGTCGTTAAATTGGACTCTAAGTACTTACAGTTTCCGGTACCAATAACACTTGAAATAGGCCTTCAATCGTAAAATGTTCTTATTATATCGATGGTTTAGAGAAGACACAACATAAGTGGTGTGAGAAGCTAGGTCGTAATCCTGACTGAAGGGTTGTAATGACCAATTATGTATGTCTTATTGTACCAATGACTTAGAAGAAGAAAATTGCTGTTTTGTATGGCGATTGGTGTTTATTTCAGAAGTCGACTCCGAACGACAGATTTTTGAGAAATTTTTCATGGCAACTTTTATTTTAACGCTCAGAGTTTTTGCCAGAAATCTATAGAGAAGAAATCGCCTGAGAAATATTTTGTGTATTTTGTTTTGATGTCTGGCCTGGGGCTCGAACCCTGGCTTTAAATATAATAAGCCAACAAACTACCTACTAGACTATGTCGGCTTCAAAAGCATACGACTCAATAAATAGGCTTGTGATCTCTAAACTAACAGTATAGTTGAAATGCTTTATTCATATTGAAATTCCGCTTATAGATAACATGGCCCTGCGTGAGTTTTGCGAATAAGATGGCTCCTGATGTTACCGAAGGCATTTTAAAATGGCGGATCCAATATTCAATATTCAATTTTTAAAAACTTCGACTACCATACCCAAAAACCCCTGAGTACCAATTTTCAAGTAAATCTGATTAATTTTAAGGACCTTCCGTAACTGTGTTTCTTTTTCTTTTGCTACCCCTTCACAAAAACTCACCCCCGGGCTCATTTTAAAGAGCAAAGATCAATTGTCAATTTCTGACAATAGTGCCGGTTCGAGCACGTCGGTGTTTAGCTCTACAATTTTTCAAAAATGCCCAAAAACTTTTTTTTAGCGGTTTCAACCCTCTTTTTCTCGAAAACCTGACGTAATGGAAAGCTTTTGAACCCATATTGGTGTTCAGCACGCCAAACGCGTTCGGAAACACCTGGAGCCATCTTATTTGCACAAAAAAAGTCCAAATTTGCAGGGCTGTGTAATCGAAATTAAAATTTTTTTGAAACAAATGCAAAACAAGCAAATGCTTACCGCAGTTAACGAATTTAATTGATCAGTTTGGACTCCCGATTTCGTACTTGTCTTAATGAAAAGCACACTCCTCCTCTAGCTACCTCTATCTGATCTAACGTTAGCCTTTAAAGAGTACTTTCAGCCCTTCAGTATGAAGGCCGTAATATCTTTGACGCCAAGTTGACTAACCTGCTCGGATCCAATATGAAATTTCTTCAAGCCATGGTAGTCACGTCACTTGCAAATTAATCGATTTTGGAGCATTTAAACACATTTTCAGCCACTCTTCGCCACTTGAGGAGGTGAACTGCACGATTTTTGTGTAATTTGGTTATAAACCCTGTTTGGTGAAATATTTTGAATGGTACTACAACGAGATCTTTGATAAGACAGAGAGAGAAAGAGAGAGAGAGAGAGAGAAGTCATTAACAAATGGAAATTTTAACTCTGGTGTGGGATCCTTGCATTTTTCTTTAACTATCCAGCATCTAAGAACTTTTAAACAGCACTAAACCCATTAAGCCAATACACATGATGGGTCCTTAAGATAATGTATCAGCCCCTTTTGAAAGAGTTTTAAATTTTTTTTAGTTATCTGGTGGACTTGTTAAACATTATCCATGATGAACGGTAGATTTAAGATCATTTACTTGGAACTGCGGTTTATTTTTAACCCGCTCTAAATGAGTACAGACCCCAGCAATTGTAAGACTGGCAATGAAAGTGTTTGAATTCAAAAATTTATTTTTATATAGCCCGTTTGCGATACCCTAGTATTCAGAATAATGGAATTATTTTTGTAGTAAATTAAAGAAAAAAAAAAAAACAAATTCAATAAGAACGTGGTCGTGCGTTTTGAATCTGCTAACAAGGCTTTCAAATTTCTTGTCTTGTCTTGCATAGAATCAATGGATCTGTCATATTTATTATGATAATAGGAACAATAATCGTCATATTTTATTTTTACGATCGGCTTTCAACACGATTTTATTGTTTTGATGTTAATTTTCCGATATTTTTTTTGTATTTGATTTCGATAACAAATTTATTACAATTGTCTGCCAGAATATTTAAAATCGAATTCTATTGAGTATCGGAATTGTTTTGTTTTGATATTCATTTGAATACACCTGCTGCTCAACATTATTTTTTGATTTTTTTTGCTAATTTTAGAAGCTATTGTTCGCAAAAGTTATAGTTTTTTTTTGTTAGACTAAAAATAGCAACGATAAAAATTATAATAATAATAAGTAGCACAGGTTAAAACACAAGTTAAATCACATCAGAGATCAGTAATGAATCGTTTTTTCGCTACTCATAAGCACTCATGAAATTTTGAATATAAGTCTAGTCAATAATACTGGAATTTAACTATGTACTCGGATTTATTCATTCGTACTCACTACAAAAACGTTGCAACGTTGACAACAAACTCATACCATTCGAACGAAATATGTTTGATTCATAATCATCGAAATCAAGAACATCATACGTATTGTTAAGTATAAATAAGTATGATGATTATGAGTATAGGTTCCATGATATTAAAATAAGTTTGAAGGCATATAAGTACAGTAAGACCCCGCTTAATACGGGGGATACGTTCCAATAAATTCCAGCCTTAAAGGAAACAGCGTTAAAGGAGAAAACTTAGCACATACAGTTGTCAATATATTCCGACTTCTGAACAGATTAACAAAAGAGCGTTGAAAAGGTTGCATAGTATACACCGTCGCTATATAGTGCACCGTTTTTGATTGCTGCATGGCCGTTTCATTTGCACACATATAAGTACAACAAGTATCAATACAGAGTGCGATTTAGGGTAATCCCAATACTACCGCATAATACTGCAACAGCGTTAAGCGGGGTCTTACTGTATCAGAAATTATAAGTATGATCCCTTCACGACCTAAATTAAAAGCATTGACCATTTTTCTTGCAACTCATGAATTTTCCCGCCGCAATCTGGCAATATTTTAGAGTCAAGAGTGAAGCAAGATCTTTACTGAAGTATTCTAAGTCCTGCAATAAGAAGAAATTCTAAGAGAGCATTTAAACAAATTGCACTCGGATTAACGAATCTCTCAAAAAAGATTTTATCTGGCCCGAACGGGTGTCGCTATGAAGACATATTGCGGTTTAAACAAATCAATTGTATTCTATGAACTACTGACAAAATTTCAGTAGCCCATAGTAAGTGGAGACCATTAGAAGTCAAAGCATTAGCCTAGTGGCATGGAAAGTATGTTTAAACATTGGTTGGGCAGATTAACCCATTTGGGAGTGCCATAATGGAATCATTTTCCATCGCCTTTAATGATTTGTTGAAAAATAACTCTTTCATGGGATTCAACAAGCGTCTTGGACATTCAAAACCCTCTTCCAATGTGCGAGAATATTTTAATTCTTCTAATATTGGATGCAAGACGGAATTGGACCCAATTGGTTGACAATAAAATATTCTTGAGCTCATATCGTAATGACTTTATAATGTCTAAAGGATTGTACGGCTTAAAACCTGTATTACTATAATTTTTCTAAGTCGCAAATAAAGCAATTTGAAGCATTAATGCTTAATGACGATTGCAAAACATTTTTCGGCTGGGAATTGCCAGCAGCAACTGACTGTTGAAACTGCGCAAAAGACTGAAACACGTTTTCTGTTTTTCTTCGTATTTCTTCTAAGTGAACCCCTCCTCTTTATGAAAATCTGCTCTACTTTCCAGCAAAGACTGTCAGTCAAATTGCTTGTGTATTTACGTCTGTCTGTCTGTCTGTCTGTCTAGTCTGCCTTGTACGATATGCTGTGTGAGTGAATACTTAATGTGAAGGTATTTATGTCGGTACACGTACAATAAAATTTTTTTTCTAGTTCTTTTTTTTTCGCTAAGCCTGTCATTGCCTGTTAACTGGTACTGTTACTACTACTGCTACTGCTCAGCGTCTCATATACGAAGAGATGAGTAATTTGAGAACACTTTTCCGGCTTGTTATAGCCCGAAACACAGTCATCAGTCGCTAGAAACAGAAATTAAAAAAAAAAATCTTTAAGTAGAGTAGTGTAGAGTACAGAATACAAGCAGCGCAATAAGATTTACCAGCGCAAATAATTGCAATACGAATTAAAAAGCACCAACAACAACAACAACAATATAATAAAGATGAAACCAAGTGTTCGTCTGATTCCGATTTACATTTGATATCGTTGCGCTGCTGCTGTTTTATGCTTCGGTTTCTTGATTTCGATCAGCAAAATAAGGGTCGTTTTCGGTTTCTTGTTCTGTTCCCTTCTTCGTTTTCTGTTCTGTTCTGTTTTTTTTTTCTTTCAATGCCATTATAGTTGTTGTAGTTGTTGTTGTAATCATTAAAATAATTATTACGATTTTTATTTATTTATTGTTGTTGTTGTCGATGTCGTTTTGCAATTAGAGGAGAGCCTCCGTGTATCGTTTAGAATTCTTGCTGCGTATTTCGTTCAAAGATTTCTTGTCGATAGAATGCGGCGGCATAATTTTTTCCATGAATTCTTAAGCCCATAATTATAAATTGTTTGTTGTTGTACTTGCTGTTGTTGTTGTTTAAAAAAGGATCGTGAGAAACCTGCCATATTTTCCTTCTTCTTTTTATTTTTTTTTTGGTTTTTGTTGCAGAATCTGAAACCTAAAACGAACGTAACTGTGCTGCCAAATCGAACAATTGTTGTGTGGATCTTTTGCTCGTAAAAAATTTGATACCGAAGTGGGTGTATCACTTTAGGAAAAAAGAAGAAAAGAAGAAAAAAAAGGAAAGAAATCACAATAAAGGGGGAAAAATCAAAGGGAAATTGTAAAAAGAGGCGACTCCATAAGGGAAGAGTTGAAATTAACATTTTAAATCACGTATAAAAACAAAATTAATTCACAAATCTAAGCAAAGAAAACAAAACTAGAATTTGTACAGTGCAGGGGACACAATAATTAAAACCTCAAAAGGAAACACACAACGTTTGTGATCCTTGCAAATCCTGGAAGAAGAAAAAAAAAAACGTTAATGAATGACAACTAATACAGGATGATAGATGGAGGGGTCATACACAAACAGAAAATCTTTAAAAGTTTAAAACATTTTGAATGCAAAACATTTTGATTTCTTTTATTTTTGTTGTTGGTTGGAGTAGGAGTCAGGAAGGAACACTTCATATGCATGCCTGAAAGGTTTTTGTTGTTTATTCCCCCAAAACATGCACACAGCCAGAGAGGGAAAGATAGACGGTCAGCTAGACACAGAATCCATGTTTTTTTTTTTTGGAAAGCTTTTGCTTATTCATGTGAGTTTTTCAACCTGTGCTGCTGTGATATCAACTAAAATGGAAAATTAAAAACATTTTCCAAAAAAACAAAAATAGGAGAAGAAGCAGAAGAAGGTAAAGGAAAACCTAGATTATTTTTAAACATTTAAATTAAAATTTCTGTTTAAAATTGCTTTTTCTAATGAAAATGACGAGCAAATCAAACTAAAACGCACACAGAAACACATTCTCATATACTTTGTTTAGTAAAGGCTAACCGCAGATGAGTTTTTATGAAAACTTGTGAGAATTATTTTATGATCATAACCTCGATGAATGAAATATTTTTGTTTTAAAATATCAAAGACCCTTAATTTGAGTCTCTAAAGAAAGCTAGAAAGTGGGGAATATGGAAAACCTTAATGTCGAAGATGATGACCCATGGTTGTATTCACATTGGTACACACACTGAGTTAACCAGTGTCTCCTCAAACGAAGATGCAGCCTCATATTACACCGCATCACCGCATGTATTTAGTCACGTGTTGTTCCTTAAGCAGATGCAGGCTAGGACAACAGCAGTTGCTGTTTTGTTTAATCACAGTTCATTGGGTTCACGAGTCACAATCTGTTGTGGTACCAAATGAAGTGAAATGTGAAATGTTCTTAATAAAAAGAAAGCCTTTGTGGAGATAGTAAGCATCAGAGGTCAGCAATGAATTGTTTTTTTTTTTTCTTATGAAATTTTTAATATAAGTGAGTCAACAATATCAAAATTTAACTATGTAGTCTGATTCATTCGTTCATACACATTACAACGTTGATTTATAAGTACACTTTGCAATGCGTAGTATGCGTACAACATTGATCTCAAACTCATACCATTCGAAATATGTTTGATTCTCATTCAAATTTATAATTTTAGAAAAATACTTATAAATGATTCGAGTGCAGAAAGTTAAAAAGACCCAACAGTAAGCAGAACAAACACACAACCTTCTAGTGAGTATTTTAGTGTTCGCACGCAATTCATACTGATTTTGTACTTCGTGTATATGTATGTTGAGTTATGGAGAGTCAACATCGAAATCAACCTCATACGTGTTGTTAAGTATGATGAGTACTTCAAACTTTGAATATGAGTAGAGGAGAGAATACGTGCGTATAAATATCAGAAATTTGGAGTATGATTCGATTCTACTCACCTTTTTGAATACTCATTGCTGACCTGTGGTAAGCATATCCAACCGTAATTAAAATATATAACATAATTGGCCATTACAACCCTTCAGTCAGGATTACGACCCAGCCTCTCACACCACTTATGTTGTGTGCGTTAATTTTATACATAAGTGGCGGAACCTACAGTTTAAAGTCGATTCCGAACGACAGATTTTTGAGAAGCTTTTCATGGCAATTTTTACTCTCAGAGTCTTTGCCAGAAATCTGCTGAGAGGATGCCGCCGAAGAAATATTTTTCGTTTTGGTGTCTGACCTGGGATGGTGGTCCAAACGTCTATAATCAATGAAAAGGTTGGTCTTCACATCCCTTAATTGTGTGCCATAATTTCTTAACAACTTCAGGCAACCAATTGCATTAGAAGATTGTTCAATCAATGCTCATCTAAACACTCTGAGAGAATAATTTAAGGCTTTTCGTTCTCTCCGAGGTATATCCAACCGAAATTAAAATAATTCATAAAAACTTTGTCGTGCACTCACTCTCCACAGCAATGCATGTGTATTAGGAAGAGATCATAAGAGGAAGTGATATACGAAGGTTTTCTACATACAATAAATGGGTTTGTTTGTGTGTGTGTTTGCGTGTGTGATGTCTATGCTAATGTCAGATTCTGCAGTTGGTAGGTCTAAATTAAACTACACAAACGAACTAAAAATACTCGAACTCGTACTCCATTACAATACGAAAGTATTCGACTTGAAACATAATTTTCATGTATGGAAGTTTGTGTTTTTATTTTTGTTGTTTTTGCTTTTTCTTTGGGTTTCTTTGTTGCTTTGTATACGAATGAAGTCCATGCTTGTTTGACTATCCATTTGCTATTGCAATGGCTGTAGTTTTGTATTGCTGATGTTGTTGTTGTTGATGTTTTGTTGTTGTTGTGTTTTAAATATTTTTTTAATTTGATACAATAATATAAGGAAGTCCGTCGTCTCTCATCTGTAAATCTCTATGTGTGTGTGTGTGTGTGTGTAAAACGAATGCATGACCATGTAGAAAGAGTAGTACGAGTACGAGTACAAGTATGAGTATGACTGTGAATATGCAATTTATGCTCAAACAATCTCATACACAGTGCTACAGTATTTTGTTGGATTGGATGTTGAAATATTTTTTGGGGTTCCAAAGATCAAAATCTTTACAAACTTACTGTATGTATGCATATTAGACAGTTCGATGTATGTATGTACATATGTATGAATGTATGTGTTGTACTTCGTATATGCATTTAAAGTAAAGACATGCCATACTATTATAGAAGGAGAATATATTCGTTATTCAACTAACCGAGAGAATGTTTTTGTTGTTGCGTTTTTTCTTTTTTCTTTAATATTTTCCTTTATGACCTGAAGGCATATGCAAAGTAGTTGATTTAAGTTACGTTCTGCAAACACAAAATTACATTGAAATTCATTCATTCCATCCAACATACACGGCGTTCGAATACATCATCATACATTCCATACATTGAAAATGTTACTATTGGGTCCTATAAGATGTAAATGCAATACCCGCCTTGAGATAGTCGATGCACTTAAAATCAATCGCCCATTATAGATTAAAAATATTTGGAATAGACTGGTTGGCTCCTGCATTCACAATCAAGAACGAAAAGCGGTTCCATAGCCTGCTGCAGCACAGGTTCCAAGTATAGAAGCCTTACATATAGGGTTTGAGTCGATTACTATTCCTGAATAAGTGTTCTTTGAGATCTTTTACTGTTCTCAAGGTACCTTTGAATATCTCTTGTAGGAATCAAACGCTTTTGGGTTGCTGTTTTCAAACCTTTTCGCCTCTCCTTATTTTCCCTTTCGCCGAATATTCAAATTTCTTGTCCACTACACAGTTTTACACCTCCTCTAACGTGAAGTTCATATTCCTACTAATTACCGTGAATTGTTGTATGAATAGGCATCTCATTTCTATTGTCGAGCTTATTCTGCTTATCCAAACGGTATTGTATTCTCCCCGAGTTAATCTTGTATAAGACGAGTGCTCGAATGATCAGCTGATTATCAGATGTTTGCCTTGACACTTATATTCCTTATGAAGTTAAATTGGGCACATCTTTTGATGGCTTGTTGAGTTTGATGCGGAATACATAGTTTACTACCGAACAGAATAAGCAATAGTAGCAATAGTAGATATGCTCGAGAAAGATCTTGTTTATGTGGGAATACTTATTATGTACGGCAGAATGACTTTAATTACGGTTATGAGCTTATCGTATGGCAAATGGGATTCCAGCTAACAGTTCGCCAGAGGAGTTTTGTGCAGACTTGGAATAAATGAGACATGCAAAGATGTTGTTACGTTTTTGCCTTTTTAAAAAAATATGAGCTCGTAGATTGCAAATAAAATAAAAATAAATTTGTGTTTAGTTTGTAATTAAAATTCTTTATTATTGGCACAATTCTATGTACCACTGTTCACAACTTGATGTAAACAACAACGATTACTTTCATTGTTATTCCTCTTTGCACTCTTTTGCATAAACACTAACAATTACTAGTCAATCGTTCGACAGATCTTTGTAACGGAGATCTTCAAACCATGATTACTCTCTTCAACCAAACCGCGTCTTTACACAAGACAGACTTAACTTTTTGATTCATTTGCCTGAATTTTCTTGTCTTTTATATGGCAACGTAAACAGTCTGAAGAATGTTCTTGAAGTCGAATGTTCGTGGCTTAGCCTTTTCTATAACCCTATCAATATAATAAATGTGTCTGGATTTTTCCATTTCCATAACAATATTAACAGCTAGGCTAGGCAAACATTTCAACAAGAGGAAAATCTTGCAGAGAACGTAATAAGCTTAGCTCCCTAGGTAGTTCCCTGACGTTATACTTAAATAATGGCTCTGGGAGGATTTATCCAGGAGGTTTCCAGGATGATTTTGCTGACTAACAGTAGTAGTCCCCGGAAAATGCCGTAAAGGTCATAGTTGAACAATATCCCATTCAAAAGCCGCTCATACTTTTCATAACACCCAATACTCGATGTTTGTAGTCTCATGCTCGGTTATAATAATGTTTGCTCATGCTAATATGAATTTGTTCACCAAAAAAAAGAGAAAAAAAATATGAAGAAGACGAAGAAGAAGAAGAGAAGCTATTTCTTGTTTGAATGAAGAGCAAAAATACATTTATTCGTTGCTGTTGTTGTTGTTTGTTTGTTTGCTTCGAGTTATGATTGTCCTGATGCTGATGATGATGACTTCCTTAATGTTTTTTCTTCTTCGTTCGTTTCGTTTTTGTTTTTTTCTTTTTTTTGCATCATTTTTATTTAATTTTTTTTTATCTTTTTTGTTCTTCGATTTTTTTCCCCAATATGATGATATGCTTTTAAATCGGGTTCTGGGGTTTTGCTACCAAAGGCGTAAGAGTTTTAAGGTGGACAACCGACGACTTAGAGAATGAGTGAGTGGGCAAACAAACAAAACAAATCACTTTAATGTCAACAATTTAAAGGAAAACAGAAAGAGTGAAAGAGATTTATCCTTTCAAAATTAAGTGATATTGGCAACGAATAGCTGCTATAAACACTCAAGGATATCTGTAAAGTTTTTCGATACTCCTGCAATGTGATTTTAAAATATTCTTCTTGAAAACTAAGTAAGATTTTCAATCTGGCATATAATGTCTTACATTTCTTTAATATTAAAATTTGAAAATAACAGAGATCAGCAATGAGTATTTAAAAAGATGAATAGAATCGAATCATACTCATAATTTCTGATGCATGCATACTAAATTTAATATCATGGACTTTCTCTCTACTCTCTATTTAAAGTTTGAAGCTCTCATCATACTTATTCATACTCATACAACACGTATGATGTTGTTGGATTCAACTGTCAACACAAAATATGTACGAATCGCGTACGAACAATAAAATACTTACTATCGGGTCTGCCATCTAACGTTTTTTCTTCAACTAGTTCTTATTTCGTGAATGGTAACACTTAGCTCATGTTTGATTTGATAGATAATTAGTTTTATCCTTCCGCTGAACGAATATTGACCATCTAATGCGTTTTCGCTTCGCTTAGTGGGCCTGCGATCGACTTACAGAAGATGGCGATTTTGGCGATGAAGCTCATTTTGATCTTGGCGAGTATATGAACAAGCAAAATTGTCGCATTTGGGACACAGAAAACCCGCACGTTACATTGAAAAGCCTTCGCACCCAAAACGAGTCACTGTTTGGTGCGGTTTTTGTTCCAGAGGCATAATTGTACTATTTTTCTTCGAAAATGAGCAAGGAGTGTCCGTTACAGTCAATGGCGATCGTTATCGGGCCATGTTGAACGAATTTTTGTTCACAAAAATTGAAGAGGAGGATATTGGTAACATTTAGTTTCAACAGGACGGCTCTACTTTCCACACAGCCAAAGCTGCACTCGATGTTTTGCGACCTGTTTTAGAAGATCGCATTATCTGCCGCAAAGCTGATGTCGTTTGGCTATCTCGGAGCTGCGATTTGCCACCGTTGGACTAATAGTTGTAGGGTGCTGTCAAAGATAAGTGTTACGCCGACAAGTTAGAGACAATTGACGCTTTAAAGGATAATATTCGGGAAGCTATTGGTGAGATACAACTATTCACACTCGATAATGTGCTTAAAAATTGGACCGAATGTGTAGGCTACTGCATGGCCAGCCGAGGCAGCCATTTGAACGAAATTATTTTCCATTATTAATCGGAACGATTGTATTTTCAAATAAAAAAAGAAATCTGAGAAAATATTTAAGTATTCAGTAGTTAATTTTTAAAGCTTTTTCAAAAATAAAAAAAAGTTATTTGGCGGACCCTCTAGAAGGTTGTGGGTTTGCTGTGTTTTCTGCGTTGTGTTTTTTGCCTTATGTGTCTGTTTTCTTTTGATGTAAATGCAACAACAACTAAGACTGTAAATTTTGACAAACGATTCGAGTCAAATGGTATGAGTTTGATGTCAACGTTGCACGTATGCGTACTCATTGCAACCTGTACTTCTAAATCAATGCGTTGTAGTGAGTATGAATCAGTAATTAGGGTGCATAGTTAAATTTCAATATTGTTGACTCGCTTATATTCAAAATTTCACGAGTGCTTATGAATAGCGCAAAAAAAAAACGATTCATTGCTGATCTCTCTGATGCCAATAGAAAGTATTGAATGTATTGAAATTCAACATTGTGGATATTTTTTCTTGAGATTTCTACAGTAACCTCAAATTAAGCATGTCATTGGCCCATAAAAGATCTGAACTTAATTGGTGGTATACCTTTGTGTTGATAATTTATAAATTATTACCCCGTTTCGATGGAGATTTTAATCTCATTGTCGTTTTTGTTTTTATTGCATTCGATATGATAATAATTATGCAAATTTGTCATAATTTTTATTTATTTTATAGAGCGTGTGCGTGTGATAAAAATAAAGTTTGAATATTTGCATTATGCCGCCATAAAGTTCATTTAAAAATTTGATTTTTATTGGATAAGACAATGGCAAAAATCATAATTTCACTTTATTTCGTTGTGTCGTTGTGTATTTATGAGTGACTTTTCCAAATAGATCGGATTAAAAATCTTAAAAAAAGAAATAATTTGACAAACGATTTAACAATTTAACGATTTAACGAAGACAAACAATCTCATCATACATAGCGATGACGCAAAATATTGATGACAATCACCATTAGCAGCGTGTGCAGCATTGATGTGGTAATGCTAAGCAAATTAAAGGTGGCTGGGGCTTGATTGGTCGGATGGTTGGTTGGTTGTTTACATCTTTACAATAAAAATTTTTAAAAAAGAAGAAAAACGTAACGTTCATCTTTATTAGTGTCATAAAATCATTCGATCGATTGTTTATCGATTTTTATTTTTCTTAATTTCATAGCAGTTTTGTTTTGTTTTGCTTTTTAAGCAACAATCGCTAATCTCTGTGCCTTGCAAGACAATAGAACGCGAGTGTCAGTCTGTGTTAGGCAGTAAGTAGCGTTTATTGTGTTTTTGTATCGCGTAGTATCAAATGTTGTTGATTTTTTTTTGATACGAAATCAAATTTTTCAATAAGTTTTGTTTTGTCTTTTTGTTTATGATTTATTAACGTTTCTTCCATTGTCCAAAAAAAAAACCATTCACCGCCTTTAATAGAAATTGTTTTAAAGCAGATCAACAACGCGTGCCGCCAAATGGTGACACTCTCTTTTGTTGAACTTAACAGCTGTTTTTTTTTGGTTTAGAAAGTTTAAATTTATTTTTTTAGGCTTAGAAATATTGGCTAAAATGATTAGAGTAGCAAAAACAAGAAAGAAAATTGAAAAATTTCAACCAAAAAACTCTTTAAACTCATCTGGTTGTAGAGTTTAAGCCTAGTTTTACAAAAAAAAAAAAATATCAAATCCTTGCTTAAAATCTTAGCTCCCTTTAGCATTAATGTGGAATGGAATTCTTGCCAGCCAGGTGTTTCATAAATTTCCATCCACTCATCATCCATCAATTTATCCAACCATCCATCCTGCTTTGTAGGTGATTTCAAAAGAAAAAAGTTCAGTTTAAGGATTAAATGCAGCAAATAAAAGAAACAAAAAAAAAAAAGAAATCGAAATTGAACCCTCTTGCAATGCATTGACGATCATTCTATCAGGATTTTAAAATTTCATTTGATTTTCTACCTGCTGAGTCTTAAACAAAACCGATACCGATTTCCATTGTTTGTAACTGGCATTAGTGGCAGTAGGAGGATCAATTGTTCCTAAAACCCAAGGTAGTCCTTTCGTATTTTTTTGTCTTTTCTTTTCTTTTTTTGCTTTGTATTCCAGATCGTTTTTTTTTCTCCAGGATTTCATGTTCACATGATTTATTTTCGTTTCTTTTCTTCCTTCAGAACAGAATAGTTGAGAAAAATTAATATTTTCTCTTGATTTTCAGGAAAATTATCGTTTTTGTTGTCATTCACAACAATTGCTCTGGAAAATTGTTGTTGTTGCACGGTGTTGTTTGTAATTTTTTAAGGATTTTTTTTTTTTTGCTTTAAACAGGTCCTCGATTTAATATTTTGCCAGGTGTTCGCTTCATAGGCGCTAAATTTGCTTGTTTTTCTCTTGCAAATTGAATTGTTTTGTGTTTGTAAGTTCAGTAGCGGTGTAGGACTGTGTATTTATGAATTGTAGGAAAGAACAATTCACAGTAATAATTGGTTTATTGAACAGTCTAAAAGTACAGTCTGTAACAGAAGTCATAGCATCACTTGAAAGAAAACCTAGGTTAATAAACAAACCCATAATGGATAGGGTTCTATGCGCCCTTAGCTATTGGCTATGCCGATGGCAATTAAACGGCTGATCAGTAAAAGAATATCCTGTGACTCAGACTATCATAATATCCCTTTCGAACATAGTACCCACGTACAGGGTGGTCCATGAATGTAACCGCATCATTTGGTACCAAAGGGGGGACATGAAGCCTCTGTAGTCTAGTTGGTAGTATGTTGGCTCATTAGACACGAACCCATGGTTAAAATCCCAGCTAAGCAATGTTAAATATTTTTAATGACAACTTTCTCTCAGCAGCTTACAGGCAAATATTTTAAATTGAATAAAACTGTAATAAAAATTTTATAAAATTTGTAGTTAAAAGCCGACAATAAACCGCAGGTCCAGCCACTCATAAATCAAATTAGCACAAACAATTTTGTTGGCGTGAGAAGCTAGGTTGTAATCTTGACTAAATGATAGCAAAATCCGATAATGTTAGTAGGTAGCTGACGTCCTTGCTAGAACGTATACGGAAAACCCTTATAAAGGGTCTCCTTGGCTACAATAAGGCTGGATATTAGGGATAACTTTCACTCAATTAACTTGGTGAACACTTAGTAGTAGTGTGTAGTGTGTTGGCTTATTAGACGGAAGGCAACGGTTAAAACTTCAGGTCAGGAATTAAAACACGAATATGAAAAAATATTTCTTATACTATGTTCAGACAGGCAGTTTTATTACGTAAATCGTAATAAACGCCATTATTGAGATCAATATTTCATATGAAATTTCAATTAGTTATTGCTCAATAAATATGCAAATTGTTATAATATTGAGAAGAATTCTAAATACAGCACTGTCATAAGTTCCGAACACTTAAAATTGATATTTGACGACTCAAAATGTTAATAACGACAAACAAATAAAACAAAAAATGGCGGATTTTCTTTTCTGCATTACCAAATTTTTCTTCCCCATCATTCTGAGAGAAGCCACTTTGGAATCAAAAGTTGCTTCTACTAACCGCAACAGCTTGGCGTTCCTGTTACACTCTAATATGACCTTTTCCAACGTTGAGTTGTTTTCCATTTTTTCACAAACTTTTTTTAGAATTAATTTTCACGATCAAAATAAAACAATGTTTGTTGGAACAATCAGCTGTTTTGTTTACCAGCTGTCAAAAAAAAAATTGCGTATATTATGTGTCTGAACACATAAAATATTGTACACAAATAAACGAATATTGACTCAATAAAAGTGCCTGTCTGAACATAGTATTAGGCTGCTGCCTCTCAGCAGTTTCTGGCAAAAGGTCTAAGCGTTAAAATAAAATTGCCATGAAAAGTTTCTCAAAAATCTATCGCTCGGAGTCAACTTTAAACTGTACGTCCCACCACTTATGTATAGAAATTAACAACATAAGTAGTGTGAGAAACTAGATCCATAATCCTGACTGAAAGGTTATAAAACTTCCGTGGTAGAAGAGAGGAGCCTATGTGAGCATCAATATAAATTTGCCAAAGTTTAATCCTGGTAGAACTGTTTTCTTTCTAGACTAAACCCTTATAGGAAGCCATATCCATCTGTGGGGTCCCCTATTAAATTATTTCTGCTGAAACTGCGACTCGTTACAATAGGCCAAACAATTCATAGATAAACTCACAGATAACATTTTTATGGTGATAGCAGCTAAGAAGCTACCTGAAATATGGAAATATTTGAGGAAAATTAATTTCCTTTAACGAAAATTTCAATTCAAAACATTTACCAAAAAATGGCTCATTAGCTAGCGGGGGATATCGTTTTGTTCATAGCCATTCATTTATATTTTTTATTGATTTTATTTTTATTTTTATTAGAGGTTATAGATTCAATATTTTAAACGATTGTTTTATTAATTAAAACTTTTTCTCTTCTTCTTCTTTAAAAAGAATACAGGCCCCTGTAATATATTATCTGTGGCAATAGTGAATGGTCTTTTAGGGGAAAAAAATTCATTTGTTTGTGTCTCGGTTGTTGTCGTAAAAATCGTTCAATAAATTATTCGTAAACAGTTCAGTTCAGGTCGGTCAGTCAGTTGTGGCCTTAAAATTGTTACGCGCGTCAAAAATGTCATAAAAACATCAAAAACCATAAAAACGAAATTTACTTACAACCTGAATTCACACCTTCAATGGCACTAAAAAGCTGGCACTGTTACTGACACTAACACTGGCCTCAAATACTGTCCCTTTCGAAAATGACAATTAACAACGGAGCACAACGCACAACAAACAGCATCAGCACTGAGCATAGCGCAGCACAGCACACGGTTAATATTGAAAAACTCAAAGGTGGTCGTAAAACTAAAGCCTGTTGTCTGCCAGCCAGTCATTTAAATTTGGTTGGTTAGTTGGGCCCATAAAAAGTAAAAGGATTTTGTCCGGTTTTTATAGCCCTTAGACGGACAAACGGCTATAAATGTTAGCAAGCGAATGATATAGAGAGCGAGAGCGAGAGAGAGTTAGGGGAGTGAGGTGAATCCGCTTTTTTTGGATTTTTTTTAATGGATTTTCAATTTTGGGGGGGCAGTTGTGTTGCTTGTTTTACATGCTTAAACGTGTTATAGATTTTCATATTGTTGTTGTTATTGGTTTTCAAATTTTTATGATAAGCATAAAAAGCTATAAAACAACAACAACAACAACACCAACAAAAACAACATGATTTTATTTTTACGCTCTTACCATCAGAGAGAGAGAGACAGTTACACGGTGTGTACAGCTGTCATGTCGTACAGTTCAGTGTTATCATCTTCAGGCGTTTTTTTTTTTGGAATTGATGGAATGCCTCAAGTAGAAATGGCTGGAATGGCATTGGTGATCATAATTTTCATCGTCAGCTTTCAAAAGATAATTTATCGTTTTGGTTGTTAATACATGTCAGCAGTCAGCAGTCAGTCGTCAGTTTTCTGTTTTCATTCCCTCTTTCACATCTCTAACTATGGCATGGCATGGCTCATCGTCATCATTTGTTGAATTCGTTAAATTTATTCATTCTTGCATTCCAATAACTTTCAACCACTATTCATTCTGCCAGTTATTCAGACAGTCAGTCTGTCATTTACACAATTCAAGTATAATACAACAACAACAACAACAACAACATTAACATTGTCATTGATGACGTTGATAATGGTAAGAACGAATCGTTTATCGATTGAACAAAATTTTCGCTGTGCGTGTGGAATGAGCCAAAATCGAAATTTCGATAGAGCACGCAAATGTATTGAATGTAATGCACTGTGGAGCAAAGGTCACTTCTATTGATAAATTTCATAGAAAATCTGTAAAGCTTTCCGCCAGGTTCTAAAGCTAGAGAAAACGGTCTTAGAAAATCAAGAGTATGTGCGGGATACAAACGAGATGTCAAAAGAAATAATAGCACAGGAGTCTGATGTGCTTACACAGAAGATCCATGCATTCAAATCAGAGATCAGCAATGAAACGTTTTCTCTCTACTAATAAGCATTTTGAATATAGGTGAGTCCACAATACTGAAATTTAACTATGTACTCTGATTCATTTATTCATACTCACTACACAACGTTGATTTATAAGTACAGGTTGCAATGCGTAGCATGGGTACAACGTTGACATCAAACTCATACCAAATATGTTTGATTCATAAGCCACTTTGCTCATTTTGATCCATAACTTTAGAAAATGCTTTAAAAAAATAGCTACTGAATATTTGAATATTTACTCAAATTTCTTTTTTTATTTGAAAGTACAATCCTTCCGGTTAATAATGGAAAATAATTTCAATCAAATGGCTGCCTCGGCTGGCCATGCAGTAGCCTACACGATCAGTACAATTTTTAAGCACATTATCGATTGTGTGCAGGTGTATTTCACCATTGGCTTCACGAATATTGTCCTTTTTAAAACGTCAATTGTCTCTGGCTTGTTGGCATAACACTTATCTTTGACGGGACCCCACAGATAATAGTCCAATGGAATCAAATCGCAGCTCCGAAGTGGCCAGTTCTGCGGCTGATAATGCGATCTTCAAAAACAGGGCGCAAAACATCGAGTAGTAGCTTCGGCTGTGTTGTCCTGTTGAAACCAAATGTTGTCAATATCCTCCTCTTCAATTTTTGTGAACAAACATGGCCCGATAAAGATCGTCATTAACAGCCACCCCTTGCTCATTTTCAAAGAAAAATGGCTCCAATTTTGCCTTTTGGACCAAAATCCGCACCAATCAGTGACTCGTTTTGGGTGCGTAGGCTTTTCAATGTATGCGTGGGGGTATGCTATGCATCAAATGCGACAAATTTGCTTGTTTACATATCCGCCAAGATCAAAATCAGCTTCATCTAAAAAGATGATTTTTTTTTTTTTTGCCAAAATCGCCATCTTCTGTAAATCGATTGCAGGCCCACTTAGCGAAGCGAAAACGCATTAGATGGCCAATATTCGTTCAGCGAAGGGTTAAAACTAATTATCTGTCAAATCAAATATGAGCTAAGTGTTACCAGTCACGAAATAAGCACTAGTTGAAAACAAAAACGTTAGAGGGCGGACCCGATACTTCTTATAATACTTAAAAATGATTCGATTGAGTACTTCAAACTTTAAATATTAATGAGTAGAGAGAGGTTCCATGATATTAAAATATGTATGAATGCGTGCGTATAAATATCAGAAATTATGAGTATGATTCGATTCTATTAATCTTTCTGAATACTCATTGCTGACCTCTGGTATGTAATGGCAACGTGGCATTTAATTGTCGAGGTATAATTCGATATGAATGGATGTAGGTGTACAGAGTTTACCAAACAGTTTGTTTGACATTTGTTTAGCAGTTACTTGAGCTCCCTTGAGCATGCATAACGGCCCGTTGTGATGCCACAGAAGAACGCAGTCCCTGTACCAAGTTCCACTAAAATCAGAAAAAAGGAAGAAGGCTGGTCAGCGCAAGGGCTGGATCGTGTTAATCATTTTGAAATGATGATTTGAACAACAAATAAATTTTCATTTAAATTTCTTTGTTTTATAGCCACTGTAACCAGTTCAGTTTATATTATAAGGCCTACTACGAACACTTCAAATAAACAACCAAAAACAACCAGAATAACACAGAAGCAGAGGCAAGACTAAATGACGCCTGATTTATTATCAGAATAGTGACTACAACTAGCGGCAGCAGTTAGTAGCTGTAAATTTTAAATTAACAAACGTGTACCACAGAAAAATACAGGGAGCAGCAGCAGCAACAGCGAAAGCGAAAGGGGAGGGGAAGTTATTCGAAATAAAAAAAAACAGGGTGTTTACCGGGAGGGTCAAATATTTTTAATTTGTTTCTTTGCTACCATAACACCATAACACTGCGTGTTTTAAAGAGCGAAGAAAAAAAACGTACAGAAAATAAATGAAAAAGATTTATGAGCATATGAGCAGCTACAGTAGAGAAAAAAAGTTTGCGTATAATTTATGAGCACAAATACCTTTGCGGCTGCTGCTGCTGCCGGAGCCGGTACTGCAAAATTATGCATTGCAACGGTAATAACAGCAGAAGGTTGAACTTTTTATCGATGCATCAAAATCTTGCAAGGAAGTTGCAACAAAACAGCAGCAACACACACAGACACACACACACTCACATTGTCGACGATAAAGATAATGAAGTGCAGAGGAGTGCAAGGACTCTTTTGCCACTACACATACTCTGATGCGCATTCGAGTATTTATTTATTGATTTGCGAAATGAAAAACAACAACAAGAAAAAAAGAGAAGAAAATATCCAAGTCATTAGGACAATAAAAATCAAAAAAACATAATTTCATAGAAAAAAATGATGATGATGGTGATTATTGTGTTTTAAAGGACTACAATTTAAAGGATCCTCTTTTGGAAAATTTGAAATCAAGCCAATGACTTTTTAACCAACACACACAATTCAATAGAATTCTAAGAGCTAAACAGCCAGGTTGGTTGTCTCTTAATTGTCTGGCACAATTGAAATCAAAAATAATGAATCACAACTAGTTAAGAGAGGTTTTGCTTTGGTTTCGTTTGGTTTGGTTTCGTTTCTGAATGTAAAATGTAGCACCCTTAAATGCAAGTGTGTTTAGTACTTGAAAACAACAAGAAAAACAAAAAACAAACAAACAAAACACGGCTATAAATACGTATTTTTATGTTTTTGTTGCCTTTGTTTCCATAGAATTGAGAATAAAAAAATGAAAAATGAAATGAAAAAAAAGAAAAAATAATTCAGAATATCAAGATTTCAATAGGAAAACACACACCCGGGCTCTGGCTATTGTTTCCCTCCTGCTAATGCACAGCACACACACATCACACAGGATAAGCCTTACAACAATAAAAGGAGATCCTGCTGCAACAGGTAGTGGCATACACTCTCTCTCTCTCTCTCGCACTCTTTCTGTTTCTCATATGCTATGTATGTACAGTGTAAGGATGTTATGAAATTAAACCATCTAAGAGGGGGGGAATAACAAAAGACGCTTGTAATGCGCAATTTCCCAAAAATTTCCAAAGAAAAGGAAAACAAGAATTTTTTTTCCAAAAGGAAAATTAAACCAAACCAAGGTACAAAAGCATTTACACATGCGCAACAACATTAACATCAGCATAGTGTTCAGGTGTTCAGAAGATCAAAACAAGACAAAAACATAACAAGGAGAGAAGAAGAAGAACAGAAGAACTCAATATGATCGATGACTAGTGGTGTGTGTTGTAAAAACAGCAGGATGAATGCATGCCTGAAATGAATGCTGAGCCATGATGATCAGAAACAACTTTTTTTGTTTTGTTTCTCTTAATAACGCGTCTCTATGTCTAGCTTAAGCCAGCCATTTGGTCTGGCAAATCGCTTACATACACCACGTTTACAACAAACAAACAAACAAGCAAAGTTTAAATACTTCAAGCAGCCAGCCTGGCTGCCATCCCGTCTTTGTTTCTTCAGTCTTTTCCTTAATCATCTCTCCAAACTCTTTACGTAGACAGAGTGGCGCGTTTTGCATTCATCATTCATGCATTACCTTTGAAACGTAACGTGAAACGTAATGAGTTTTCCAAATAACCAACAACAACATCATCATCATCATCATCAACATCCATGTTGTTGTTGTTATTGTTGCTGTTTTGACAGCCATAAACTGCCACAAAATTGTTGATTAAACCTTCAACAACATTTCGTAAATGAAACTGAAAATGAAATGAATGAACTGAACACGTAAAATGAATGAAAGAAACATTCCAGATTTATTTTGTTTTGTTTTTTCTTTTTTAAATGGAATTAATTAAATTATTAATGATGATTATAACATAGCCTTCTACGTCTTCTTCTTCTTCTTCTTCTTCTTTAGGAACTTTAGGAAAAGGTCATTCATTATTAAGGCCAAGAGGTTGCAAAGCTTACTTAGTCAAATGGAAAATATTTTCTTAACAAAAAAAAAGAGTTTCGAAAAACAAATTCTTCCTCAGCTCATTATAGATGATGAATGATGAATTACGAAGAGTGATTGATTACTTCAAATCTCCATTTCTTCATCTTCTCAAATCCATTACTTTCTTTCTTTCTAGGGACACCCTTTTGGTCTAATTGATCAGCAGGAAAGTTGACTCTTCTAAGGGGTTTAAGAGAGATTGTTATTGCTGCGATTCTGCTTCTGCTATCCTGCTCTCTAGATAGTACCTTTTTTCTCGGATAGTATCTAGGCGTCGTGCAGCCTTTGCGCTGACCAAGGAACTTGGTCAGCCCAGGGACTGCGTTCACCCGTGGCATCACAGTGAGCCGCTAAGCATGCTCAAGTGAGCTTTGTGATATCAGAGTTACCACTTCGACCTAACCTAACCTATCTAGTCGTTCTGAAACGTATATCTAGTTGCCGTAGCAACAAGAGAATGTTGTAGTATTGAGTCCTAGGCTACATCATCCTCATTGCCGTTTATCTTTCGCTTTCATCTCTAAATGCTTGAACGTTTTATTAAGCTCTATTAAGGCCCTAATGTTCTTTGGCAGGTAAGGTATTTAGTTGAAAAGAGAGCTCCCCAGATCAGGTAGCCTAAATAATTAATAAATCTGCAGGTCTTCAGGGAAATTCCATTAACTGTTCCCATGTTTACATTGGTACAAAAATAAAAACAATCTAGATTCGGGTGTTTTGCTTTTACATCGCTTAACATTAAAATTATAAACAAAAGATTCAAGAACAAAACAAAGCAGTAAATAAACTTGTTTACAAATTATCGTACTGCTTAATATAACAACAAACACGAGCATAAACAATAATGGTAAACAAAAATACACAAACAACAATGCAAGAATAAATATAAACAACAATGTTTACATTTATAGAGATTTCGAAAAGGCAAAGTCATGAACATTGGTCTTCAAGAACATTCATCAGACTCTGTGATATAAAAGATAAAGCAAAGCATGGGAGTGAAGTTCAGTCAGTTTTGTGAGAAGAGGCGGTGCGTTTGAAGAGAGTAATCGTGGTTTGAAAATTATTGCTAACTGAAGAAGATATTTCACGATACGAAATTTACTGGACAACAAAATACACAATTCTAGACGGCATTCGGTTAGGAATTCCTATAACTTCGTTCAGAATAACGTATTTTAGAAATAGTATTTCAGTTTTCAGTATTACAGCAAGCGAAATTATCTAGACCTATGACTTCGTCCCGAATAAAGTATTTTAGAAACATTATCATGGCAATTAATAACTAAAAGACTAATGGCAGGTGATATTTCTGTTGGTACTGTTGCTAAGACAAAACATCAACGAAATGATGAAATTACAATAACAAAACTATATAGCAAGACCGACCATAAGTTCTAGAACTTGACAGAACGAAAATAAATGAAGTATAAACATAACGAAAGGCGTGAAGACGTAATCGTTGTTTGAAAATCTCCGTTACAAAGACATGTCGCATAATTGCTTAGCGATCGTTATTGTTTATGTTGTTGTTATTTACATCTTACAACTTGTGAACAGTGGCACACAGAATTGTACGTACAATAAAGAATTTTTGATTAAAACTAAACACAAACGAGATCATATTTTAAACGCTTTTTAAAAAGATAAAAACGTAACAATATGTTTTGGATACCTGATTTCATATCGATTGGATTTCTTAACTTTCAAAGTTTTTTAAATTTTATTAAAGTTTTGTTAAATTTATCGTGTCATCGTGTAACAGCAACATCTCCACCTTTCACTGGAAGTTAATTAATTAAGAAGAGCGAAGATTTCTTTTCGCAATTTTCATTCCTGAATTCATTCTTCATTTCTAGCCAATATTTTTGTAAATCATGATGATGATGATGACGTTGTTTGTGTTGATGTTGTTGTTGTTTCTGCTGTTGTAATGGCGGTTATTTTTGCATTCCCCAACCCGTATTTTGTTTTGGTACGCCATTACAGTCTGACATTTAATTTTCGATTTTAATTGGATGCGAACAGCAGGAAACTTGAATGTTTCACTTCATGGCAGTAAATAAAAAACAAAAACGACGAATTGAATCCCCAAAAGAAAACAAAATGACGAGAGAAAAATTTTTAGAGAAAATATGGAAAAAATAAATGGAAATGGAAATTCTGCAAAAACTAAATGAAAAAATTCGAAATGAAATGCAAGGATGATGAAGTCATCATATACGTTGAAACTGTTGAAACAGAAGCTCCCGATTAAATAAGAGCCAATAGAACGAATGGCTTACAAACCCGGGTGACTGACTGACTGACTGACAAGACGGCTTTTTGATGGCCAGGAGGGCTAATTTCTCATTTCCTCTGGCCGTGGTGCTATGCAGGTGAAAGAAAGTAAACTTAAATATAAATCTCCATCTCTGCCGTTATTAAAAGTCCGAGTCTCTCATAACATATGATGTCTGTACTCCAACATTTGTTTAGAATCCCTAACTGTCTGGTTAAAGCTTACCTTGCCAGCCTGTCTACCGATAGATAGACAGACTACTACTGCTGCTGGTGCTGCTCTCGATGATGGTGATTATATTTGGAAAACAAGCATAAAAATGAAATGAAAAAATCTTCTTTATTGATTCAACAACACTTTGCATCATTGAGTTTTCTCTCATCGTTTTTTCTTGTTTTGTTTGTTGCAGAAAGAAATCCATGGCTGTGTAATAAAGAAAGAAAGAAAGAAAAAATATTTAAAAAGAGAAGAGTTTTTCAAAAGGCCAATTAAAGCAAATATTTGCAAATGAACGCCCTTCCCAAAACAACTGAAAAAAGTCGAAAAAAAGAAAATTCTTTTCTATTAATTAACATGCACACGAATTCCAAGGAATCGACTGTAAAATACTTCATGATATTTGACAAGCAATCAATGAAAATTGTTAAACAGAAATGGCAATAAAAATAGTAGCACAGGGACTAAACAACAATCTACTGTTTTAAGACCTAAATCGTTACCTATCGTTGTGTTTATATTTCATTTATTTTCATTCTGGCAAGTTCTAGAACTTATGGTCTTACTATATAGTTTTGTTATTGTAATTTCATGATTTCGTTGATGTTTTGTATTAGCAACAGTACCAACAGAAATATCACCTGCCATTTAGTTATTAATTGTCATGATAATATTTCTAAAATACATTATTCGGAACGAAGTTATAGGAATTCCTAACCGAATACCGTTTAGAATGGCGTATTTTGTTGTCTAGATAATTTCGTTTGCTGAAATATCTTCTTCAGTTAGCAATAATTTTCAAACCACAATTACTCTCTTCAAACACAACGTGTCTTCACGCAAGACTAACTGAACTTAATTCACTAAGTCACCTGCTTTGCTTTGCCTTTGTTTATATGGTAAAGTAAACAGTCTAAAGAATGTTCCTGAAGGCGAATGTTCATGACTTTGTCTTCTTGAAATCTTGAAAAATTTGAACATTATTGTTTACATTTATTGTTGTAGTGTTTGTTGTTGTATTTTTGTTTAATTGTTTACCATTTTTGTTTATGCCGATGTTTGTTGTTGTATTAAGCAGTACGATAATTTGTAAACAGGTTTGTTTACTGTATTGTTTTGTTTTTTGTAGTTTTTGTTTAGAATTTTAATGTTAAGTGATATAGAAAGAAAACACCAGCATCTAGATTACTTTGCCAAAATTTGGCACATAAAAGCTAGGCCTGTGCTATATATCTCTCCTTAACGGCTGATATGTTTGTATTCTTTGCAAAATTTTCAAATCAATCATCTTTTGGGAATAAGATTCAATGATTATTAGCAAACAAAAAAATAAAAAAAACGCTCAAATATTCGTTGGAAATTGTTTGTCACTGCCTGTCACTAAACACGCATGACTGAAGGGGAATAAAAATTTCATTTCATACCCAAAGGAATTCCCTTTAAAAGATTTTCTTTTTAATTAAAAAGTGAAAATATGGCTAGAAAATTTAAATACAACGACATGGATTTGTTTTTAAATGGAATTCCAAGAAGGAATTTAAGTGAGTAGGAAGGAAGGGGGAAGGGGTTATAATCCTTAAAGCTGTTTTGTTTTGCTGGTCAAACCCTTGCTTCTCCTATTGTCGTTGAATTTGGATTTTAAAACTCTTTAAGATTAGATGCATACACAAATCAGAGCATAATTTTTCATTTTCGCAAGCACTAACATTGCGTGCCTCATAGCTTTTTCATACCATATGCGTTGCGTATAAAATGAAGGGAATTAAAAGTCCTAGCAAAACAAAAAGCAAAATAGAACTGAAAAGAAAAGAACGTAAAACGCTTCTTAAAGTAATAAATAAAGTGACAGAATTTTAATAAAAAGAATCCCTTTTTTATTGCATATCCTTTGTCCTTCCGTCTTTCGTTTCACTCCTCTTATGCACATGCTTAGATTTGGTGTACCTACTACACTACACTACACTACACTACACCGGACTACTCGAATACCAATTTCAATAAGTCCTGCCTAACGTTGCTGGATAAGCACCAGCCAGGCCAAAATCTGGTTGTTTCTTCTGCTAGTTTCTGTGGCTGTGGCTGTAGTTGTAGTCTTAATTTTTTTTTTCATCTTTCTTTTGCTTCTCAACTAAAGGTAGTTGCTCTACTTGCCTTGAATCTTGGATTTCCTGTTGTATCCAGCAGAATACAAAACAATGAATGACGCAAACAAAAAAAAACAAAAAAAAGAAAGAATCACAAGAAAAAAAGTATCTGAAACAGGCAAACTTTTAAAGTTTTTCATGCCAAACAACCAAATAGGAATAAAAAAAAAATTAGAAATTCGTTTATCAAACATTGTTGTTGTTGTTGATGTTGGATTTTTTTGCTTTTGAACTACTTCTACTAGCACAGCGCGTAAGCTTAGTTTTCTTAAAACACTAAACACTATACGAGACTAGGCAGAGAAAGACCCATCTTTGCTTATGATAAAATAAAGTTCCAAAGAATTCATTAGAATTTCTTAGATTTTGAAAGACCTTAGGACACTTGTGACACCCCAACCATCTTGAAGCTTTCGCAGGAAAATTCGAAAAATATCTGCAGTCTTTAATTGGAGTCTTCATGGCATTTATTTAAGAGACTTAGCAGAAGGGAAAAGACCCTACACTTACTATTAAGTGTTGAAAAAGTAATGGAATTTCTAACCTGAGTGCAAACTGGAGTGCTTATCTACGGAATTCAGGTCATGCCAAGGCTCTGAACTTGATCCGCCTGCATCTTTATTTATAAAGATGGATAAGGCCAGCTTAAGGTTAGTTCTTGCCCTTATTATGGGGCACTGCGAGATTAAATCGCTGACAAGGATCTGGAACAGATATCAGCCGGACTATGAAAGGTTATGTTGCTATGTCATGGATGTTGGTGCTAATACCTATCACACCTAAAGTGGGTTTATTACGAGACCCAGCGAGATTATATCGCTTATAAGGATCTGGATCGAACACCTCCTCTGTGACTGTTCAGGGCTTCTTCGAGGGTTTGAATTTATTGTTGAGTGTTGTACGAAGTCGCCGTGGTCTAGTGGGTAGTGTGTTGGCTTATTAGACAAAAGGCCCGGGTTCGAATCCCAGGTCAGACATCAAAACGAAAAATATTTCTTCGGCGACTTCCTCTCAGCAGATTTCTGGCAAAGACTCTGAGAGTAAAAATTGCCATGAAAAGCTTCTCAAAAATCTGTCGTTCGGAGTCGACTTTAAACTGTAGGTCCCGCCAATCATGTATAAAATTAACGCACACAACATAAGTGGTGTGAGAAGCTAGGTCGTAATCCTGACTGAAGGATTGTAATGGCCAATTATGTATGTATGTCGACATCAAGGCTCTCTATACTTTCATTGTTAGTTTGAGTTGGTTAAGATGACATACATATTACGTCCTCTGAGCCTTTTTTAGGCAAACCTCTCAACGAGATGGCTGAGTTGAACAGCAATCAGCAACGCGGATCATCCGATCAGACTTGTCATTACCATCCAACGTATGTGACTACTGTATACTGCATGTGACTACTGGGCATATGATCGGTTATCACCTTTAGGAAACTTAGCGGTTTTACCAATAATTTTGGATTGTTCACAACGGGGTAATAGGGTTTCCTTTATATTTTGTTGAACACAGGCTGCTACCTAACACACCTAACTACATGGACCTTTCTCCCACTTTTCAGAAGGTAGTTCGATTTGGTAGAATACAATTCTCTTCATATAACGGCCCCCTAAAAGCTAGACAAAAAAAAAAAACTTGAAAACAACGCATCTTAGCATGATACTGGGCTTATCTGTTGACCTACGTATGGGGAAATTTTTACTTTCAACAGCCATAAATCATATACAGGGCGACCACAAAGATTTTGGCTCTTCTTCGTTTTGTTCTTTTTTTTTGTCCTTAAGTAAGAAACCATTTTTTTTTGGTTTTGTTTTTTGTTTTTTTATGCCTCTGCTAGTGGCTGAAGTACTTGTACCAGTAGAAGCAATTTTTCTATTGCTGATGCTGTTGTTGTTGTTGGTGTTGGTAATTTTGTTGGCATTGTTTTCTAAGACAACATTTCCTGAATTTACCTTCTCGCCAGTCGTACTGGCATCATAAATTTCAAGACTTGCTCTCATTGTTGTTGTTGTTGCTTCTTAAACGTAAAACAAAGTCAAGCCAAAAAACGTTCTCGTTTTTTTTTGTCTTCTTCTTCTTCTTGTTCTTCTTGTCTTGTTGGCAATATTTCTTAAGATTTATGTGTGTTTGGGCAAAGAGGCGAATAGGCGAAAACAGAATGTGTCTGTGTGTGTGTGTTGGCGTGTGCGTGTAGATTTAAAGCAGTAAAACGGTTATCCTGTATTAAATTACGCGAATATCTTTATGCAAACACACACACTTGGCTGTATATGTACATACGCACACGGTTTAAGATTTAGTGACTGCCTTACATACAAGACCCGAAGTTTTCTACACAGAATTTAAGGAATTGCCAGTAATTTGCAGGGATTTTCTTTTGCTGATTTTGGGGAAGTAAGAAACAACATGAGATGGAATGGAATGGGATTGGAATGGGAAGAGGCAGTTCAGTTCACTGTTTAGTTTTTAGCAACATCTTAAGGTTTTGAAATTATTTTTCAAGGGGTATGCAGAGCATACGTGCGTGTGTGTGTGTATGTGAGGTTGGGTATTTGTGACAAGGAGTTCGTTCATCTGTTTGGTGTGTCTACATATTGTTGTTGTTGTGTTTGTTTCATGTGTTTACCACATCGTTGTAGCATCGTTGTGTTCTTCTCTTTCGTTCGTTCGTTCGTTTGTTTTTTTTTGCAAATATATGGGGAAACAAATCTAAAGAAGGATGTCCTTAAAAACATTTTGCCTCTGTAATGGTGTGTTGTGGTGTGTTGTGGTGTGGTGTGCTATGTTTGTATGTAATGTTGTTCAGTTGTTTGTTCGTTTCTTCGTTTGTTTGTTTACTTTTGAACGCTTGGAAATTATGTTGACTTAAGATTTTGTGGATAAAATTTCTTTTTTTCGTTTTTCTTTCTTGCTTGCCACTCGCTGTATGCCTTTGTCTTTACAGCTCTTGTGTGTGTAAGCCTCTATGCTAAGCTTTCGTTTAATTTAACTGAGACGACGACAAATATTTATTACGTACGAAAGACGTACATACGTATGAGTGTGTGTTATGTAATGTAATGCTTAATATTAACGCACCGCAGTGTAACGCTGTTTGTTGGTGCTTGTTTATGCACTTGGATGTGTGTGTGTGTGTGCGTGTCTTAAGATGTCTTTTGTCGTTCTAAATAGTCATTAGAATGAAATTAATTGCAACCGGAAATTTATTAGATTTCATATTTTATTGCCCAAAACTTTTCTATCCCATGGTCTTGACACATACACACACACACACAATCAACAACATGTTGCCGAAAAAGCAAAAAGAAAAGAAGAAAAAAAAATTGAGAAAATAAGCGATAAAATATGAAAAAAGGAAGTGAATTAAGCAAATGTCGGATGTTAAGAGAAGTAATTTCACAAATTAGAGACAAATTTTTAAGGATTTCCATGAAATTAAGAATGCTTTGGTAAGTAATTTTTATACTAAGACAGGGTATTTGTTTTCGGCTGAATGAATAGCTATCTGGAGGAAAATATTCCCAGGATTTTTAAGAGACTCGCATTAGGTTTCGCACTGCAATGACTATTTGTTTAATTGATTAGAACAGGCAATTTTATTTTAAAATTCAAAGCTTTTGCCAGAAATGTGCTGAGAGGAAGTGGCCAAACTGGGATTTAAACCGGGTGCTCTCGTCTGATAAGCAAATACACCACCTACTAGACTGTGGCGACTAATAGGAATACTAAAATGCGTTTAAAAAAGGCAAATATGCTTGGTTAACAGGTTCAATGCAATGAAGTTCCCTTTATTATTAATTAGAATGGAATTTGACAGGCTTTTTGTTATACAATGGAACTACAACGATTGAGGGCAAAACGAAGTATATGTTATCGACAAGTAGAGCCGTTCGGCGTATTGATTCACAAATTACGGCCGATAACTTTACTTTTGATACAGTCAAGGAATTCATTTACCTTGGCTGCGCCGTTACCACCGAAAATGATGTCAGTCTGGAGATCAAACGCAGGATTACTCTTGCCAACAGGTGCTACTATGGTCTCAATAGGCAATTGAGTAGCAGAGACCTCTCTCGTGCGACAAATTAATACTCTACAAGACGCTCATCTTACCCGTGCTTCTTTATGGCGCAGAGGCATGGACCCTATTAAGAACTGATGCAGCTGCCTTGAGAGTATTCGAGAGAAAAGTCCTACGTAAGATTTTCGGTCCTGTGCAAGTTGGCGATGATTTCCGCATCCGATTTAACAGTGAGCTGTATGAGCTCCTCAACGACATGGACGTTGTACAGCGTATTAATATCCAGCGGCTGCGCTGGCTCGGCCATGTCGTTCGAATGGAGGAGAATGCTCCGGCGAGACGAGTATTTGATGCGGGGATCTGCGGAAGTAGGCGAAGAGGACGACCTTGTATCCGTTGGAAGGACCAAATCGAGGAAGCCCTGTCATCGATTGGAGTAACCAATTGACGTAGGCGCACAAGAAGCAGAGGCGGCTGGAAGGATGTGTTGCGGCAGGCCGAAATCCGTTAATCGGGTTGTTATGGCCAATTAAGTAAGTAAGTAACTACAACGATTCGTTAGTAACGTAACTTATTGAATATGTTTTCGAATATTTTTTTTTTTATTTTTGATTAAACGTTTAACATTTTTCAAGATCGGGTTCGGGTTCTCTGGTTTATAATGGAATATGTCAACTTAAATGGCAATGGAGAAGAATAGCAATTTTGTCACAGGTATAAAGAAAAGTTTTTTCTCTCTCTCTCTCTCTCTCTCTCTCTCTTACTTCAACATGTCGACATGTCTTCTACTTCGCATACAGAAGAAGAAGGAAAATTAATTCCCAAAAAACCAATTAGAATGTTGTCAACCAACGGATATGAACATGAACTGGATTTTTTTCTTTTCCTTTCTTTTTTTTCATTACTTTTTATGTACAGTTATGGTATATACTACCTGTATATACACACATACAATACGTAGGTAATAACTTGGGAACTTTGAAAAACACACGAAACCCTTCTCTTCATTTTGCTAAACCTTGTTTCCTAAATGTACTTAAAGAGCCTTTAAGTTGTTACGAGATTCTCTTTTCCCTGTCTGTATTCAATTCCTATGATCCTCTGTGTGTATATGTGGCATGTATTCACACATTATATACTAACTACACTTGGTAAATATGGTTTATGAAAACGAAATTGTGTATCGTATTGTACATAGAAATTTATGAATTATTTTTCACACACACACACACACGCAAACACATATGAAGTTAGGGTGTCCCTTGATGAAAGGAAACTAACAATGCGGTCAACATTTTTAATGATTAGAAATGCCGTGGTTTTGTTAAATTGTTCGGATACCAAAAGTGTAATAAGAACAGCACTAATAGCACCTGCTTTCTAATATTCTTAAATCAGGTTTAACGATTAATCGTTTTCAAATCCATCTGGCAAAACATGACAAAAACATACATCCGACATACATTTAATGTGTTGAAAGGCTAATCTAAGCCAGTAGTTCTCCGATTACTACTAGCTACACCTTTGACACTACGACTGATCGATTTAGAGCTTTAGTGTCTCCTTTAAGCCGCTTGAAGTCGTTGTAGTCTAGTAGGTAGTGTGTTGGTTTAGATCATCGGATCAGACATCAAAACGAAAATATTTCTTTGGTGACTTCTTCTCAACAGATTTAGTGAGTACTTTAGTATTCGTACGAACGAATCATACTTATTTTGTGATTCGTGTGTATGTTGACTTATGGAGAGAGTCGGAATCAACATGAACATCATACGAGTTGTATGAGTATGAATAAGTATGATGAGTACTTCAAACTTTGAATACGTGCGTATAAGTATCAGAAATTATGAGCATGATTCGCATCTACTCATATTTTTTAATACTCATTGCTGACCTCTGCGACGCATGCTCATTGCAACCTGTTTTTTTTTGTCTTGGGCCGGAGGTGGGAATCTTCGAAAGATACTTTTGTTCCAACAAAAGCATGCACGATTCACTATCAATGGTACTAAACCCAACTCCTACACACTTCAACCACTCTCCTCACGTTATATCGAACTTCGCTTTCGTTCCTCCAATCTTCGGAGTTCCATCATTATTTCGGCTGTTTTCTGGCTGTATTGGCTCCATAGAATTCAACAGATCCTCCATGAGCCGGTGTGGTCCTAAACCCGTTTCTCCGCGCCATCTAAATCTGAGGCAGCATGCTAGAATATGAGCTCCGCATCTTCTTCCTCATCTACACAGTTTGGGCATATAGGGGAAGCATCATGTCAAAATCTGTGCAGGTACTTTCTTAAACATCCACGACCATTTCGGAACTGGGTCACGTAGTAATTCAGAACAAACATTTCTCCATCCAAGGAGTTATAGAAGGGACATGGCAAAATTTTCATCTTCCCTTTTCTCCCATCATGACTGCCTTGTGTGCATGGAAGTACTTTTTTCCTCCGCTTTTATAGCCTCTGTAATGTTATAACCCTCGATAGTAATCTCCTCTTAAATGGATTTGGTCCTACAATATAAGACATCACCCTCGTCAATGCTCACTGGGTTACAGATGCCTTTTCGCCAATGCATTTCACGTGCTTCTGGAGATTCATCCCGTCGTTCATAATCGCTCTTAAGTATTTCATGGCCCTTTTCGATTCGATCTTAGTGCTTCCAATGGTCACTTTCATCTTCTCCACTATCCTCCGGCCACCTTGCAAGACGGCCTCTGTATTATGTGCAGCAAGTGTCATATCAGCCTTATCAAGTCATGCTCCAACTATGTTTGTCTTCTCCTCTATTTCTTTTACTGTCTTATCTACCGAGGCTATGGCAATGTCATCTGCAAAGTCCACAATTGTAGTCCCGTTTGGCAATTGCATTCGGATTACACCGTCGTAATAGTGTTCCACATTAGTGGCCCAAGTAAAGAGTCCTGGGAGACACTCGCCATCGGTGCGTATTCTTTTTCTCCATCATCCGTTAGGTATAATACCTTCCTGACCTGAAAGTGATCATTTAGTATCTCCATTAAGTAAGGCGGCGTAGCCATATTGAAAAGGTCTCTCAAAAGCCGCCCCCAATTCGTCGAGTTAAATGCGTTTCTAACGTCAAGTATGACAATCGCGCAGTATTCCTTGGTGCCAAATCTCATTGTAGCTTGTACTTATAAATCAACGTTTTGTTGTGAGTATGAATGAATGAATAGAAGTCGCCGTGGTCTAGTGGGTAGTGTGTTGGCTTATTAGACAAAAGGCCCGGGTTCGAATCCTAGGTCAGACATCAAAACGAAAAATATTTCTTCGGCGACTTCCTCTCAGCAGATTTCTGGCAAAGACTCTGAGAGTAAAAATTGCCATGAAAAGCTTCTCAAAAGAAAATCTGTCGTTCGAAATCGACTTTAAACTGTAGGTCCCGCCACTCATGTATAAAATTAACGCACACAACATAAGTGGTGTGAGAAGCTAGGTCGTAATCCTGACTGAAGGGTTGTAATAGCCAATTATGTATGTATGTATGAATGAATCAGAGCTCAGAGTTATTGTTGACTCACTTATATTCAAAATTTCCTGAGTGCTTATGATTTTCATTGTTGATCTCTGGCCTGCACATGGCCGAAGGTTTGTGTAACAGAATTTTGTCCATAACGCCGCTACTCTCCGAAGGAAGTTACTTTACAAAACATCCTATTTGGAGGATCAAATCACCGTTTAGATTTCTTTAAAAAAAAACATTTTTTTTAGTGCCACAGTGTAGGGGACAACCTACGAATAACGAATGTGTCAGCTTATGAAAGGAAAATAAAAGAAACGAAGAAAAGAAATCTTAACAAGAAATTGACATTTACTAGTGAAATTAAAATTTCAATATTTTAGTTACAAACTATAGAGGAGACCTCCTCCATGGAATATTAAATAAGAACGTTTTTGGTGTAACAAGAAATCGGGGGTTTTTTTTCTTTTCGTTTCTTTTCTATTAAAATTTCTTAAATGTCAATATAAAATGTTATTAAGATTGTTGTTGTTGTTATGGTGCTGTCGCTGACGCTGATATTGCACTAAGTCAGTCATCACGTAGCCTTTCTTTCCCTTGCCTTAGGTTAAGAAATTCATTTAAATTCAAAGGACAAGCAATAACGCCCGTTTGCTCGGCAAACATACGAAGAACGAACAAAAGTTGTTTCACCACCTTACGAGGCTCCACTAAGTATCACCATCATCATCATTACCACCACTACCACCACTACTACCACACAGCAGCAGCAGCAGTAGCCTTACCATGAATACGAGTATATGAAGGAGAGGATGTTAAGAATGAATGTTTGTTGTTGTTGCTGTTGTTATTGTGTTTATACGCGCTTATTAATAATTAATAACTAATATTTATGGTTGTATGGATGTATGTACATATGTATGTATGCTGGGTGTGGGTTGTGTATGTGTAAGAAATATGTCTTTATGTAAACATAATCATAAAATCCTTCTGCTACTGTACATACACTATGTGTGAGAAGTTTGCATGGGCGATGGTGTTGTGGAGTGTATTTGTAAGGAGCGTGTGTGAGTTTGTTTGTTTGTTTATTTGTTTAACCAGCAAACACTTTATATCCTCCTTGTTATTAATGTACACTCCTTATGTATGTATGTGTACATATGCATACATAAATAACGTTTTATATTTATGTTTATAATATGAGTGTGTATGTATGTATGTTTGCATTTCAAGAAGGTGTATTTGAGTGTGTAAAAATTCGACCACATAATAATAATAATTTTGTTGTTTGTACGTGTGTATGTATGTATGTATGTGTTCTCTCTTTCTCTCTCTCTCTCCCATTCTCTTTATTTGCTTAATGTCCGGCCAATTTAATTTTGTATTGCTTAAGGCTGCTGTTGGAAAATTTTCTTCTTCTTCTTTTTTCGTATACGAATTTTAATCATTTCCTTACGCAAACGCTAATCAATTTTTTATTTACTTTTGTTCGTTTGTTTATCAATGTATTTGTGTGTGAGAGAGGGAAAGCATTAATAAATCCATATTTTGTAAACAAAAGGCCAACAACAAGCAAATAAAAATAAAAAAAAAATAAAAATTAAATTCAATGAATTGAAATGAATTGAATTGCAAAATGATTGTTTAAATATCCTTTAAGGTCCTTTAACAACTGTTAATCGTTGTTTATTAAATAAACATTGAAACAAACGTTTATTTCCCTTACTTTCGAATAATTTTAAATAAAAAACAAAGATTCATAACCGCCTTTTATAACGATTAAAATGCCTTCAAAATCATTAACGGCTGCTGCATGTGAATTTGATTGAAAGGTTACTACTGTCACCTCCTTACGCCTATCCATGTGAGCTTTCTCTCTCAATTGCAATAGAAAATCCCTGATGATTGAAAATCTATCAAAAATTCAAAAATACAATAATTATTCATGCATTAAAGCAAGAAGTAAAGATAAATACAAAAAGGAAGAATACCACGACTACATGAATTTAAGCAAATGCCCTACATTAGGCAGGAAAACATCAAATCTGCATATTATTACGTTTTAATCTTTTAAAAACATTTAACATATGAGCTTGTTAATTGCAAATAAAATAAAAATAAATTTGTGTTGTTTTTTTTTAATTAAAATTCTGTGTGCCAATGTTTCACAACTTGATGTAAACAACAACAAATGCTATTCTTTGTTATTCATTTGTTTACAGCCTTTGCATAAACAATAACAATTACTAAGCAATTATGCGATAGTTATTTGTAATGAAGATCTTCAAACCATTACATTCATTACTCTCTTCAAACACCCGGCGTCTTCACACAAGACGGACTGAATTTCACTAACTCAGTCGATTGCTTTGCTTTGCCTTTTATGTGACAGAGTAAACAGTCTGATGAATATTCTTGAAGGGAAATGTTTATGATTTCGCCATCTCATCATTGTTTACATTTGTTATTGTTGTTTGTGTATATTGTTTACATATATTCTTGTTTGTAGTGTTGTTTGTGGATTTTTGTTTAATTGTTTATAATTTTTTATGCTGGTGTTTATTGTTGTATTCTGGTTTACTTGTATACGATTTTTATATACAGTAGCGAGCACAAAAAATGCAACGTTGGGTAAAATTATCTTTAAGTGCGATAATTTTCAAAAAAATGGTGACCAGTTCAAAATATTTCTTTGAGTTATTAATCCCTACAGTTATAGAGATACCTATTATCAATAACATTATGTAAATATTTTTAATTAATGATAGATTATTTTGTCATTTATTAAAAAGAGTGCGAATTTCATGGGAGCATTAAAAATGCAACAGCATAAATTTTAATGTGTTTATTTAAATTAAATAATAATAAAATAAATAATAAATAATTAAATAGTAATTCTTACAAAAAAAATCTTAAAATTAATATTTTTTATGACTTCTTGCAACCTAGAAGGCATAGAGTCGACTAAAGCTATTAATGTGTTAATGGATATTTTCTCCCATTCACTTTTCAAAATTTCTTCTAATTGCCTCTTATTTGACGGATGTTTCCTCTTAACTTCCCAAACTAATAGCTCCCATAGATTTTCTATGGGGTTTAGATCGGGAGACTGTGATGGCCAATCCAAAACATTGACATCATTGTCGCTTAAAAAGTTTCGAGCTGAGCGACTTGAGTGCTTTGGATCGTTATCCTGTTGGAATATGCTACCAGGAGGCATTTTTTCCCGCAGATGAGGAAGCATGTGTTCTCCAAGGATTTCACAGTACTTCTTGGCATCCATTTTTCCTTCGATTTGAGTTAAGGGACCTACCCCATTACAGGAAAACGCACCTGTAAATACGTGACGTAAAATCAATAATTTTTCTTAAACATATCGTTCCTTACCCCACACCATTATTGATTCACCGCCATGTTTTACGGTTGGAAGTTGATATCTTGGAGAATATCTCTGTCCAGGCGGTCTTCGAACAAAATTTATCCCATCGGAGCCAAACAAATTAAATTTGCTTTCATCGCTCCACAAGACTTTAGCCCATTGTTCATTTGACCAATCCTTGTAACGTTTTGCAAATTCCAGGCGCTTCTTTTTATTGATTGCACTGATGAGAGGTTTCTTTGCGGGTCGTCTCGCATGCAAATTAGCCTCTTTCAACCTACGGCGAACAGTGTGAACGCCTATAGAGACTCCCATTTGCTCATTTGCGAAATTAGCAACGTCCACTGCGGTCTTTCGTGGATCTTTTTTAACCAGTGCAATCATCTGGCGGTCTTGGCGAGAGGTAGTTTTTCGAGGATTACCACTACCTGGTTTCCTTTTCACACTATTCCTCAAGGAAAATCGAGATTTAATCCGACATACGGTTGATTGATTTACACCAAAGAGGTGTCCAACTTCACGCATGGATGGATTTTCCTTCTTCTAAGGCTTTAATGATTGCAGTTTTGCTGTCAGCTGTCAGCTGAGAGCTGCTTCTATTACAAAACACATGTTGTATAACTTATTTAAGAAATTTTCAATTATAATTAAATAAATAACTTACTTTAACTATTTTCTATTTTTTTATTATGTTGCATTTTTTTTGCTCGCTAAAAATTTGCACTTTTTTCACCAATTCAAAAATATTTAACTATTTAAAGCAGAATTTGGAATAAACTGTGGTTACTTTGAAAGCTTATAATTGAAAGAATTAACAGCAAAAGAGAATAGATAAATTAGTTACCGTTATTTTGAAACAGATCTTATTAAAGATCATATGGCACAGTGTTGCATTTTTTGTGCTCGCTACTGTAAATACGTACGTGGGAATTGATTCTTAGCAACGTCTGTTAATCAGATGGATACGTACCATATAAGGTAAGAAGGAACATTTCCCTGCCTGTGCATAATTGTTGCAGTAGCATACACAAAAGGTCAGTCATGATCGTTTGTAATTTGCTTGTCTGCTTTTTATGTTCCAATTTCTGTTAATGTTCTCAAATGCAAATCCCTTTGTGGAACATTATGGTGTGAACACTTTAATGTGACGCAAAATGATGTTTTTCAAATAAAAAATTTTATGTTTCAAACAAACGACCAAACGTGTCTACTGCCAGCCAGGCTATACGTATTCCGAACTGACTGGCTGACAGACTGACTGAATGGCTGTCTGTTCTAAGCTTATATTAGTTGTTGGGTTCGTTGTGCATACAATCGCATGTCAGACACACACGAATGATAAACAATGATAATGAAAATCTAAAGAGATTTATTATGGCAACATTGGTCCAGAAATGACAACAACAAACAACAACAACAACATTTTAAAGAATAAGCAGTAGCAGTAGTAGCAACATCATCATCATTTCCATAAGCAACTATAAAAAGCTATCAATCATTATGACTACACTTGGTGGTTTACACCGTTTTAGAAACAACATTTTGGAATAAAAGGGGGTAACAGAAGAGAGCAGGGCAGCCCTATTAGGATATATGCATACACATTCAGACACACACGTGTACGTATGTATGTATGTATGTATAGAGAATATAATTATTAACACAATATTAGAATAATCAACGTCATCGGCATTAAATAATAAAACACACATCATTCGCAAAGCTTTTGCCAAGCTAAGGTAATATGGATATGGATGGATGGGTGGATGACATGGATGGAATGGCTTAACCGGGGGGCAACATGATTATTAAATATGCCGTTGTCAGTAAGCATTGCATATTAACATACGCCAAACCGTACCGCAATGTAACATACCGAACCACAGACAACTTATGGCAACGCAATGAAAGCCACAACCACAACCACACACACAGCCACCCTGTCTTAATCGATTTATTATGGTAAACAACAGGAAATGGAGGAGTACAACCAACAAAACCCAAGACTGTCAAGGATAAAGAACGAACGGAAAAAAATTTAAATTAACCTGCAAAGAAATGAAATGAAATGCAAAAAAAAAAAAAAATTGAAATATTTGAGCTATTAAGGGACACAAACGCAAAGAAGAGTTAATTTTAAAAATAAAATTTAATTGACCACCACTACGCTGACAGTATAGAAGGTAAACAAAACAGAAATTTTAAGAGAGATGGATGGATGGACAGTCTATTACTTACAAGTCAAAAAAAGAAAATCCATGAACAGAAAAGAGAAAAAAAATAAAATTAAAATATCGTGTTGAAAACGCGTGGCACTCGCCAGGAGCCAGGCCAGCAGCCAGCAGCCATCAGCCATCAGCCAGTTGGGAAAAAATGCCACGTGCTGCATGATGTAGAGAGAAACGCCTCAAATACAGTCTAGCTAGTAGCTGGAAAGCTACTTAATCACAAATACATGAAGAATTATAAGTAAATCTATGAGGTGGCAACCAATATGGCAGGCGAGCAACCTCTCAAGTAACTCAATTGTTTGGTTTCTTTAATCAAGTGTGCCGTTTGGGGGGGCGGGGGGGGGGGGGGGGTAGTAACATACACACCACCACCACCAAAATGACATTTTGCTGTCACTACAATGTCTTCTCTTTAATGGCCATCATCATCATCATCATAGTTTTGGCCGCTTTTATCTTGTGGTAACATCATGTCTTGTAACTATTAGTTGCGTAACATAAATGTCTAACAAATCACTACCATATGTACACGTACTGTGTATGTATGTTGTTACTCTAGCTATTATTTTAAATTATACAACAACAACAACCAAAAGAAATATAAAAAAAAAAATGTTCCTTCCAATAGATTATGATGTTGATGCGAAGTGACATGTCAACCACGTTTAAGTTTCTCTTACCCTTCCCCCCCCATCAAGAAAAAAAAAATGTCTCAAGATATCATCATCTTTTCATATTCATTTGATAGGCTTTTTATCTTAAATTTTAACGCTACAATGAGTGACTGATTGAATGTATGACTGACTCACTGACTGACTGAGTCATTGGATAGCTGACATGCTTGCTGTTCGATAGTAAATGTTGTCACCATCACCATCACCATCACCATCATCAGCATCATCATTGTCATTATCATCGTTGCACGCTCCTGTTTATTAATATTAATCCTTCGTTTTTAACGCTTCACTGGTCACCAATTCTTCCAAGTAATAGAGACTGTCATGTCTGTGCATAGAATTGATAATTTCTGGTGACTCTGTCAATAATAATCAATTATGTGGTCTTCTTTCTCCTGGGAGAAACCATATGAATTTCTTCAAAAACAAAAGTCTTTAAGGAATTTAATTAAATTATGGGATTACAGAAACATGTTTTATTATTGGCGTTTAGGACATTCAAATTGTCACAGAACTTTTCTGCATGTGGGATTTCACTATTCATAACATACATACATAATTGGCCATTACAACCCTTCAGTCAGGATTACGACCTAGCTTCTCACACCACTTGTGTGCGTTAATTTTATACATGAGTGGCGGGACCTACAGTTTAAAGTCGACTCTGAACGACAGATTTTTGAGAAGCTTTTCATGGCAATTTTTACTCTCAGAGTCTTTGCCAAAAATCTGCTGAGAGGAAGTCGCCGAAGAAATATTTTTCGTTTTGATGTCTGACCTGGGATACGAACCCGGGCCTTTCGTCTAATAAGCCAACACACTTCCCACTAGACCACGGCGACTTCACTATTCACTCGCAATAACTGTTTTAAAGCTGTTGAGAATTGCAAAGAAGATTTTTTGTAGGGAGACGACTACAAATACCAACCCGATTAACGGAGTTCGGCCTATCTTAACACATCCTTCCAGGTGCCTCTGCTTCTAACACGCCTACACCTATTTGGTCCACCAATCCATAACAGGCTTCCACGATTTGGTCCTTCCAATGCAAACAAGATCGCTCTCTTCGCCAATTGGTGCATATCCCCACATTTAATTCCCCGTCAGACGGAACATGCCGAGCCAGCGCATGATGAATACTCGCACAATCCTAATCGAGGTCATACAGCGTACAGACATACGACTAATGGCCATAAACCTTCAGTCAGAATTACACTGACTTCACAACTCACTTAGTTTGTCGTTACATGAGTGGGGAGTCATTTTAGTCGACTTGCTCAGATTTTTGAATTCATGGCAATTTTAAAGTCTTGCCAGAAATCTGCTGAGAGGAAGTCGCCGAAGAAATATTTTTCGTTTTGATGTTTGACCTGGGATTCGAACCCGGGCCTTTTGTCTAATAAGCCAACACACTACTCACTAGACCACGGCGACTTTTGTCATTGTTAAATGGAATGCGGAAATTAGTGCCAATTCGCACTGGACCGAAGATCTTACGAACGACTTTTCTTTCAAATACTCTGAAGGCTGCTGCTTCTGTGCTTAATAGTCTACATACCTCTGCGCCATAAAGAAACACAGGGGGAAGATAAGCGTCTTGTATAGTAGTGGTTTTGACGTACGAGAGCAACCTCTGCAACTCAATTGCCTGTTTGGGCCATAGTAGCTTTTTTCTTTGTAGGGAGCCAGCGATATGAAAATAATATTCCCCTTATAGTAGCCGCTCATTGCCTAATGGATATCCAAACATAACGAACGTACATGAAAAGAGTTAAATACAGCTGAAGTCAGTGGCAACAATCCTCAAATTGAACCAAATAGACAGCAAAACGAAAATATGAGAAAGAATTATTGTGGCGACTTCCTCTCAGCAGATTTCTGGGCAAAACTCTGAACGTTAAAATAAAATTGCCATGAAGAGCTTCCCAAAAATCTGTCGTTTGGAGTCGACTTTAAACTACACAACACAACATAAGTGGTTTGAGAATCTATGTTGCGCCACATACATAATTGGCCATTACAACCCATCAGTCAGAATTACGATCTAGCTTCTCACACCTTTTACATGGGTTGTGTGTGTTAATTTTATGCAGGAGTGGCGGACCTATAATTTAAATTCGATTCCGAACGGCAGATTTTTGAGGAACTTTTCATGGCAATTCGTATTTATTTCGCTGAGAGTTTTTGGCCAGAAATCTACAGAGAGGAAGTAGCCGAAGAAATATTCTTTCACAATTTCGGTTTGCTGTCTGACCTGGGGTTTGAACCCTGGTCTTACGTCTAATAAGCCGACCCGCTATGTACTAGCTTACGGCGACTGCTCATGTATAAAATTAACACACACAACATACAACATAAGTGGTGTAAGAAACTAGATCGCATCCTTAAATTTAACATTAAATTTCAAAGTGACTTAAAGGTATCAACTTTAAATATCACTTACACTGTACTACTGCAAAGCATATTTAAATGATTTTATTTTTTGAAACGAAAAATAAAAAAATAATCGCTAAAGTCTTTGCGAGAGAGAGAGAGAGAGAGAGAGAAAGACTAATTAAGTAAAATAAATTCATTAAAAACATCAAAAGGTTTTTAAATCCTCTAAAAAAGCGTCTAAGGAAACTGCAGAGGAAAGAGAGGGGGGGAGGTAAGAGGAATTATTAATAAATTACGTTTCAATTTCAAATAAAATTACTACAAAAATATGACAGGGGAAAAGCATTTCAATTTTTATTAATTTTTTTAATTGAAAAATAATATTAAAAACGAAATAGACACAGACAGACACACAGGCAGACAGACATACTTATGCGTATTAAAGCAACAGCAACAACAACAACAACGACAACAAATTTAGAATAGAGAAAGTAAAAACTAATTCCATAACAAAAACAACAAAAAATCAAAAAACATTAAAAAAGAAAGAAAAAAATAACAGTAAACGGCGACGACGACGAAGACGACTACGACGAGTGAGAGAGAGAAAAATCAATCAAAAATAATCTCCTTTACAACTTGCCGCATCAAAATGTTTTTTTTTTGGAGAAACAGTTTCAGTTTTGCCTCACATTCACATTCAAAAATTAAGGCTGCCAACAGCCACGAGCATTAAAGTAAATTGGTGGGGGGGAAAGGGGGGGAAACCAAACTCAAACTCAACTACAAAATATAATAAAACAAAAGCAACAACAAAACAACAACAACAAAAAAAAAATTTAAGTAAACCGACTACAAACGAAAATGGCCAACTTATTGATCTCCCTGTACTTTCAACAATAACTAGCATAACAGCAGTCACACATACAAACAAACATTCACTCACGCCCATTTGATTGTGGACCATCGCCATTCATCCACTCATTCATTCAACGTCATCATTTTTACTATACACTGCACACTGTTCCACTACTACTACTACTACCCAACAAACCACCCACAATGAAAATATGCCACCCCATCCAACCAACCAACCATTTATCCATCCATCCATCCTTAGAATTCTCTATCCATAACGGACATCGAACATCCCCAATAATAGAGAGAATAAAAGCCCACTTTAGTAAATATTAAAAGCTTCGCCAAATATTGTGTGTGTGTGTGTGTGTATGCATTGTTGTTGTTGTTGTTGTTATATTTTTGGCTTGTTACACATTGAGGGAGCATTTGAAATTAAGGAATTTGGCCCCAGGAAAAGGGCCCCGTTTTAAAGAATTAATTGCAGACCGGAAAGGTTTTTTTTTCGTAGAAATATGAACAGAAAGGAAGCAAAGTATCAAGACTCTCTAAATTAATATCGGATCCGCCATCTAACGTTTTTTTTTGTTCAACTACCGCTTACTTCGTGAATGGTAACACTAAGCTCATGTCTGATTTGATAGATAGTTAGTTTTATCCTTCCGCTGAACGAATATTGACCATCTAATGCGTTTTCGCTTCTCTAAGTGGGCCTGCGATAGACTTACAGAAGATACTGATTGTTGCAAAGAAAAATCATCTTTTCAAATGAAGCTCATTTTGATCTTGGCGGGTATGTAAACAAGCAAAATTCTCGCATTTGGGGCACAGAAAAATTTCGCACCCAAAACGAGTCACTGTTTGGTTTGAATTTTGGTTCAGAGGCATAATTGAAACATATTTTTTCGAAAATGATCAAGGAGTAGCCGTTACAGTAAATAGCGATCGTTATCGCGCCATGTTGAACGAATTTTTCTTCACAAAATTGAAGAGGAGGATATTGACAACATTTGCCGAAGCTATACTCGATCTTTTGCGTCCTGTTTTTGAAGATCGCATTATCATTATCGATAATGTGCTTAAAAATTGGACCGATCGTGTAGGCTACTGCAGATGGCTAGGCGAGGCAGCCATTTGAATGAAATTATTTTCCATTATTAAGCAGAAGGATTGTACTTTCAAATAAAAAAAGAAATTTGAGAAAATATTTTGTAGTATTTTTTTTATAGCATTTTCTAAAAAAAAAGAAGTTATTTGGCGGACCCTTTTGTAAGTTGTAGAAGCACTAACGTATTCTTATATTACGTTTCGTTGTCGATGGCTACATCATGTCCTATCTTCTCGTAAGTCTTGGTTGTATTGATTCTATCTACCATACGTCCTATGAATACATGAGTTATGTAGTCCCCGTAGTGTGTTGGCTTAAAAGACGAAAGCCTCGGTTGAAACCCCCGGTCAGACATCAAAACAGAAACATGAAAAAAAGAATTTCTTTGCCGACTTTCTCTCAGCAGATTTCTGGCAAAAACTTTGAGCGTTAAGATAAAATTGCCGTGAAAAGTTTCTTAAAAAAATCTGTCATTCGAAGTCACACAACAACATAACTAGATTGTAATCCTGACGGAGAGGTGTTGTAATGACCAATTATGTGTCGTATACTGCGGATGATCCGTAGGATTGTCGTGAAGATTACATAAAATCAAGCAAATTATGCTTTTAGATTTTGAAAAGAGTTATGAAACTCTTATTCTATCTATCTTGAAGTCGCCGTGGTCTAGTGGGCAGTGTGTTGGCTTATTAGAGAAAAGGCCCGGGTTCGAATCCCAGGTCAGACATCAAAACGAAAAAATATTTCTTCGGCGACTTCCTCTCAGCAGATTTCTGGCAAAGACTCTGAGGGTAAAAATTGCCATGAAAAGCTTCTTAAAAATCTGTCGTTTGAAGTCGACTGTAACTGTAGCTCCCGCTACTCATGTATAAAATTAACGAACACAACATAAGTGGTGTGAGAAGCTAGGTCGTAATCCTGAAAGAAGGGTTGTAATGGCCAATTAAGTAAGTAAGTATTCTATATATCTAGAGGAGATACAAATTCCGTTCCTATCCAAATTCATAGCAGAATCAAACTGCGTTTCTTTTTATCATTAATACGTTGACTGCCGACTACGAGATAACTCGTAGTTTGGTTCCCTAGAAGGGAAACTCGAGTTAATGTGAAAAAGTCAAGTTGTTGTTGTTTGCCTAGTGTTCTGAAAATTGCCGCGGCAGTCAATGTGTTAAACGGAGGTCTGTGGTAGTAAATCGCTAAACAGTATTGGTAACACAATTTGTGCTTTAAAAATTAAAATTGAAACGTTTTCAGGATCATTTGTCTGTGGATGCTTATCAAAAAGGCCTCTTAATTACAAACCCTTTATAATACATTTACCTCTGGTGAACACCCACAAACTCATATATTTCGCCCCCCCAGAAAACAGAACTTCTGATTAAGATGGGGAGAGGAGAAGGGGGATGGCAAAAGCATGGCAAAATAAGCAACAAAATTATGTTACAATCACGCTGAACACATGCACAGACAGACATTTTACCCGCCATTTTGTTTGATGAAGTATTTTCATTACTTGGCCATGGTCTTACGGAAAAAAGTGGCCAAATGGCCAAGTGGCTAAAAATATAGTGAAATTGGTTTAAAAGACAGTAGAACATACTCATCAACGACGTACAGCACAGCTTGTAGCGTTTATTGCTGTGTGCGGCTAATGGGAAAATGACAAAGCAAAATAAGAGGATGAGACAAAAAGGAATTGAAAAATTGACGAAAACAGCTAAAAAAGAAAGGGAATTATATGTGTGTGTGGGAGAGTGTATGCCTGTGGACATGTGTGTGTGTGTGTGTGAGCTTGAACTGTGAATGTTTGAGAAGACCACCAGTGTACGAAGTAAGATAAACGGATTAAGAAGCTTCATTTTCATTCACCCACACACACAGACAAAGAGAAAGATAGAGAGAGCGGGAGACAAACAGGCCAGCAAGCAAGTAAGCAGCCAACCAATAAATCCTTACAGCAGGGGAGGGAACTTTATAAGAGTACACTTCGCTGCTCTACTCTTCTCTTCCTTTCTCTTCTCTTAAGATTGCAAACCTTGCAACGTTCAACCATTAATTTCACAAGGTAACCAACAACTATCAGTCGAACAAACAAACAAACAAGCCAACCATAAACCACTTGTCCGTCATCATTGTCTAGAGAGAATTAATAAAAATCATCATCAGCATCAGCATCAGCAGGAACAGCAATAACATCATCAAGGATAAATGAAGGTGGATGGATGGATGGATGGATGGATGAATGGATGGATGGTTGGACAGCCATCGCCATACTGGGGTAGTTGTATTGTTTACCTAGGCAAGCAATTTAATTACTGAACTTATATAACAACAACAACAACAACAACAATTGCAACAAGAAAATCGTAGTTCTTGTTTATAGTTCGTCTAACGAATTTCGAAAATACCAAAGACAAGCTGACAAGCTCGCCGACTGACTGCCTGGCCATCTCTTCGGTGATTACTAAAAGCCTTGCCAGCCAGCTAAAGAGTTACGCGAGTACTTAAGTGTTGCCATTTTTTTTTTGTTGTTTTTCCTTTAATTTTCATGAAAATTTTTGGTTTTTTTTTTTTGGGAAGTAATTTTCGTCGTTTCGAGTATGCCTGGCTGCCTGGCAGCCTGCCTGCCTGCCATTAATGTTCAATCGTCAAAGTTCTTGCCACAAATACACCGTAACGAATGAAATGAACATCCAAGCCAGCCTAGTAAAACTCGAGCTAAAGCTTGGAAAAATTGAAAAAAAATTAAAACGAAAAGGCCAACAACAACCATCACCATTGAAAGTGGTCAACTGGTGCGAGTGATGATGGCCGGCCTCCATTCCTTTCCTATTGATGTACCCATGCCACACTCTCAATTTCGAAAGCATTCAAACATTAATGAACGAACGAACAACAATAACAACAACTACTGCTACTAGTACGAGTACGCCAAAAAAGGCGGCAATAGCAACAACAACAACAACAACAACAACAACAAAATTTCCATTTTAAATAGAATTCTAACATTAGGCTGGCCTGGTTGATGGCAAAATTTGTAGCAGCCGAAGTGGAATACTTTACAACGCGCGACTTTATGCCACAAAATAAATACTTGCCCTATTGCTGTTGTTCTTGTTGTTGATTGTTGATTGTTGTTGTTGTTATTGCTCTTGCTATTATTATGATTTGTTGTTTTACATTTTCAATTAGCCATAGCCAGCCGCTCTTGTTCACTTTAACGTTCGACTCAAGAGCCTTCTTAATGAGTGTAGAAATCATACAACCGCACTCCATAACCTCCATTCCCCCATCCTACCCCCATTCCTAACTTCCTATGCGATGGTACACTTACTTTTCATTTTTTTTGTTTTGTTTTTTTTAATAGAAAATTTAAAAAATTTTTAAAAAAAAAATTTCATCTCTTTTACTGAACTTCTTGAAAAACAAGGGCACACTTAAGCATGTTGTTTGCAAATACAGGGTGGAGGGGGGGGGGGGGGGGTGGTAAAAAACCAGCAGAAATAGAAAAAAAACATTAAAAATTCCAAACAAGTTAAGGAAACATTTGCATATTTATGGTAATGCAGTTTAAAAGCAACACAAAAACAAAACCAAGAGAGAAAAAAACGAACCAAAGGATGACAAACAAATGCTGGGGAGTTATTGAATTATTTTTGAAGTCTCCTCTTAAGTAAAGTATTTGATTTAATTATTCGAAAGGCAAATATGTATTGTGAATACCTTTAAGTAATTGAAAATCATCTTTATAAACCTATTCCATGGAAATCTATTGCAACTGTTTGCTTTATTATGAATCAAATCTTCTTTTACTCGTATATGTTCGAATATTCTAACACAAGGTTCAATCCTGGTGGTTCTAATCTAAATCTTATAAGTTCTTATGGTTTCATTAGAGCCTTTGTCTTTCCTTACTTTCATATTCAATTGTTCATTATACTCCTTTAGCTAGGGTTACAACCTAGCTTCTCATACTACCATTTTTCTTCTTGGTCTTACCTATCTACCAGAGATCAGCAATGAATCGTTATTTCGCAACTCATAAGTACTCATGTAATTTTGAGTATGAGTCAGTCAATAATATTATAAATTTAACTACGCACTCTGATTCAGATTGCAATGAGTATGAGTAAGTACAACGTTGACATACCATTCGAAATATGTTTGATTCATATGACCACTCATTCAGATTCATAAATTTAGAAAAATACTTATAATACGTCATCTAAAATTACAGTAAAAGATTAAGCGTCTTACCGAGGGTTATAGGCCCGGAGCGTCTTCCTGCAAGGACGAGAATGGAAACTGGGTTACAAATCCGTAAGGGATGCTAAGGTTGTGGAGGAAATACTTCTCTACTCTGCTACAAGGCGATGACGACACCAATACCGCCTTTAGAGATGTTGTTCTGAAGCCGATAGATCATGACGGTGTGGAGATTCTGCCGCCTAGCCATGAAGAGGTCAAGGTGGCGATTATGTGTCTTAAAAACAATAACCGAGCAGGTCCTGATGGTCTCTCCGCTGAATTGTTTAAGACCGGATGTAATGAGTTGGTAGGGCGCCTGCACCAGCTTATTTACAAAATATGACTAGAGGAAAGTATGCCCAACGATTGAAATCTCAGTGTCCGCTGTCCTGTCGTGAAAAAGGAAGACCCCAACTACATGCGTATAAGCCTTTACCCTATCGCACATAAGATTCTGGACTTTATCAAACCTGGAAAGTCCAAGGTATAGTACTGGCCATTTTATAGTTACCAGCAGCAACTCGTTTCCTTACCGTTCGCATCTTCCCTCTTTCCAGCTTTCCTAAAAAACCTGCACAATGCACTGCATGAGTAGGGGTCATCCCCTGAGTGCTGGTTTTATAAAAAAAAAATCCACCATCGACCTTATCTTCACACTATGTCAAATCTTGGAAAAGACCCACACCATAAGGCAGCCTTCGATAGCCCCATAAGGGATCGTGTTTTTGCCGCAATATCTGAGCTTGGTATACCTGCAAATCTGATAACGTTGAACAATTCCTGCAGCTCCGTCAAAGTATGAATGTACCTCTCCGAACCTGTTGATACCGTGCGATGTTTCTGAAAAGACGACCCCTTATCATGCGACCTCTTCAATTTCATCATGGAGAGTGATCAGTGAAAGACGGGAGTGTATCGCAATGGCACTCTCTTTCAAAAAAGTGTCCAGTTGCTTGCGTACGCTGACGACATCAACATAATAGGGCGTATAGGGCAACTGCTGTCTTTAGTCTACTAGATGGGTTTGGCAGTAAATGAGGGCTAAACAAAGTATGTGTTATCGACAAGCAGAGACGTGTGGCGTATTCATTCTCAGATTACGGCCGATAAATATATTTTTGATACAGTCAAGGAACTCATTTATTTTGACTCCGCCGTTACCACCAAAAATGATGTCAGTCTGTCCATGTGCTTGTTTCCATGATGTTGCTTTTAGGAGCCAAGCGAATGCCTTAAATTATCGTCGATTATGGTTGAGTCGCTAGAAAAGAAAACATTTTTAAGAAAAGTTTGATAAAAAAAATGTTTTTTCTCTGCCGTCTCTGTTTGTCTGTATGTGACTTCAATCAAATTGATACTGCTGCACACTGCTGAATTATAATTCAATTTGAGGCACTTTATTAAACAAATCGAACGAAAGAGAGAAATGCTTGAAAACAGATTTTTTTTTTTAATGATTTTTATCAAAATAAGCAAAAATAATTCAATTTTCCATTCTTCAATTCAATTTAAATGCAATTCAATTTGATTTGATTTGCGTTACGTTGCCTTGCTTTGCTTTGCGAGTTGATATTCGAAAGCAACATGTGTCTGCTCTGTCATATTGTTTTGCCATATCACTCACCCAATCCAAACCAACCAACCAACCAAGTACATACTTGGGATTAAAAAAAAAAATCGAGATAAAAATAAGGAAAAGAACTTGGAACATCCACATCATAACAGATCTTTATTATTCTGTTGACATATGTTAATCAGGCGCACGTTCACTCACTCTCTTGTAGTACAGACACTCTTGTGCTACCCTGTAGATTTCCATAACCATAGCCTGGGGGTCAAACGTATTAAAAATACGAATTCAATCACGGCAAAATCAAAACAAAAAAAACAAAACAAAATTCATGAGTAGAACGTTAAGAGAATAGTGATGATGATGATGATGACGAAAATGAGGGTTTGGCAGCATAGCACAGCCCAGCAAAGTTGCATGAATTAGAAGAAGAGGAAGAAGAAGAAGATTTAAAATCCAACGGAAACAATTTGATTGGAAGAGAAGCCAAAATCCACAATTTTTTCGTACGGAGGACACACGCATTGCACGTTACCTTGTAGATTATAAAATCCGATGATTGTTTATGTGGTTGTGGGTGTGAGTGCGAGTGTATGTATGTGTGTGTTTCTCTGTCACCCATATTGTATGTCCTTGCAGTGGTACTTTGCATGCAACCTTATGTAGCCAAAGGGGAATAGAAAGTGAAATACGTATGTATCCTGCTGGAAGATAATTTAATTTGGTTATACAAGCCGATTTTAGTTAACAACAAGGAAAACGGTGGGTTGGGTAGTAGCAGTGGTAGTGGGGTGTTAAAATTCTGCATTTAATTACACTCACAGAAATAGAGTGAGTTAAAGTCTGAATGTTAATGTTTTAATTTGAAACTTTTGATAATTTTCAGTAAGCCTGTCTAGTTAATATCGTTTCACGTTCAAAATGATCCGCTTAGTAAATTGATTTAGCACGAATTGGTCCTGAGACCAAGCGAGAGTGATTCAGATTCCTTCATTTATGCAGGATGTGTTGTATTTTTACCATAGAGCTTTGCTGCGTTTGTTACCAATTCTTGCTTAAATTTCGCGTAGTTTTCTTTATCTAGAAATTCATAATAGGTCATATCAAGTTTGCAAGGGACTTTATGATAGTACGGTTGTCGAATTAGATCAGCATACAGTATGACTCCGCTTAATGCGGGGGTTACATTCCGAAACAGCGTTAACGAGGCCACAGGAAGGATGCGTTCGTACTGTAATAGCAACTTCGGAAAATACAGTTGGAGTCTTTATTCTGGACAGACTAACAAAAGAACTTTGCAAAACATAGAATATACGTTCGCTATGTAGTGCATCGCTTTTAGTTGGTGCATTGCCGTTTCATGGAAGCCCGATACTACCGCGTAATACTGAAACATCGTTTAGCGGGGTCTTACTGTATTCTCTATTTGATCGCCATATCAAGGATACCCCTCTCTTCCTTCTTAGAAGACACTGCAGTGACGAGTGTTTAACGTTAAAGGCGTCAATTACATACCACAACAAAATTTTGAGAGATTTTTGAGAAGTATTTGGTATTCAGTTTAATATGCACACGCTTGGAATAATGGTGCCGAATGTATTCTGTTGGAACTAGAAAAATTGGTTGTTAGAGGGAGAAGAGAAGAGGTACTATTTGTGGAGCTTTGATTTGAGTCTATTGATAACGTAAGTTGCAGAATAAATATCAACAGGAAGAGAGTTTCGTAAAATTAAATTAGTAGATTGTCCACCTCTACGATGTCAAGAACACTAAAAATAAGGAGGGAGTTGAAGTTATGCAATAGAGTTGTATTGCAATTTCTAACCGTTAGTAGTTCACTGAATGTAGTCTGATCGTCTCTATAGTCTAGTAAGTAGTGTGTTGACTTATTAGACGAAAGGCTACGGTTCAAATCCCAGAACAGACATTTCCAACCAAATATGAAAAAAAAATATTTCTTCAGCGGCTGAGAGATTTCTGGCAAATATTCTGAGCGTAAAGAAACAAATTGCCATGGAAAGTTTCTCTAAAATCAAGAGTTCAGAGTTGACTGTAAACTGTATGTCCCGCCAGTCATGTATAAAATTAACACTTACAACATAAGTGGTGTGGGAAACTAGCTCGTAATCCTGACAAAAGTGTTGTAATGACCAATTAAATACATGTGCAGGAGAAGACAATAAGACAGTATGACAATTTATTAGGTTTTCCATTTAAGTCTGATAGTTTTTGAAATACAAAAATTTCATAAATTTTTCCTTCATGTACAGTAGAGCGACTCACCAAAAAAAGTGCTCGATGTACCCTCCTAAAACTGAACCTTGGACTTTTTTAAGACAACATTTCAAATATTTCGGCTCGAGATTCGACCTCTCGTGAGCTGGACCATTTTGAAAAAGGGTCTATTTTAGAATGTTTTGTTAACTTGTGGATCTGTTTCTTTACCAACATATACAATATCTATATCATAAGAAAGGTTTTTTTAAGCCGCGTCCAACAGTGTATACAATTTGTCCAAGGACGATCATTCATGTCCGTTTTTTAAGGATATTCTGTAAAAAAGAAATGGTTTTTGAATTTTTTGTTCGGGGTTCTTCGTAAGAGAAATGCCAAATTAACATATTTTAATCTTTAGACGATTTAATGAAATACGGGTCTCAGCTTTTTTTGAAATTCAAGGTACTTCGCGTTTTGTAGGACAAATTGTATACACTTTTGGACGCGGCTTAAAAAAACCTTTCTTATGATATAGATATTGTATATGTTGGTAAAGAAACAGATCCACAAGTTAACAAAACATTCGAAAATATACCCTTTTTCAAAATGGTCCAGCTCACGAGAGGTGAGGGGTACATCGAGTACGAATTTCGCTTCCATACAACTTGAGTCGCTCTAATGTACAGTCGAATTTCTATAATTTGAACTTTTATTATTTGAATTTTCTGTAAATTGAATTACAGCAACAGTATCTTGGAGAGAAATTCTATCAGGTTTTGCTTCTTTAACTTGAAGTTTCTATAAGTTGAAGTTTTTTTTCTGGATAATGGTGATTCAATTTACAGAAATTCGACCGTATTTGATTAATCAAATTTTTCGAGTGTAAGATATGAAAAAGATTACTTGTCGATGAGCAAGTGACTATGAATGCGTGTGTGGGTGTGTGTGTGTGTGTGTGTGTGTAAAATGTCCATAGTATACGATGAATATTCCGAACATATTGTTGCAATCATCTAATCTTCGCGCTTTAAAAGAAATGTTAAAACAAAAACAAAAAAGAAAACTTTATTAAATCAAGTCCCAACGACAGGAAACGCATAAACATGCTGATAAAAACAAGATGAAGCGATAAAATGATACAACGTATGTCTAAATGTGTGTAAACCCCGTGGATTGTTTTAAATAAAATTACCCACACAAACTAAGGCACAAAAAAAAAACTTCCCTTTCTGTGATTTGCCGTTATCCATAGCAAACCAACCATCCATCCATCCTTAGCTTACCTTATGTACACAAATTAATTCCATAACCAAAAAAAAAAGGGAAGAGGGAGAGAGAGAGCAAATACAAATGTATTGTAAATACGAAATATAAATTCATATACAGTGAGATAGCGATATAGAAAGGGAAATTTTCATTAAATGTACGTGTATGTGTAGGTGTGTGTGTGATAAATTCAATGATAATTTAACTCTGCACTAAACAACCAACAGATGAGTTGAGTTGCGATGAGTTGCGTTGAGTTGAACGAAGATTGATTTTCTTTGAACGGCTTAATGAAATGCATTCGTCCGTTAAAAACGAAACGAAATGATACGAATACCCTTTCGTTTAGTTGGACAAACTCATACCATTACAATACAATTTAAATACACCAACGTAAAGTATGGATGTGTGTGTGTATGCTAGAATTGACTGTTGCTTGTTGTATTGTAGAGGAACATTTGAAAAGTAAGGCACGTAAAAGGAATAGAAACAGAAACAGAAGTAGAAGCAGGAACTGGTGCGTATAGAAATCTTAGCAGAACACAGCAAAACAGATTAAAGTAGAGTAGAGTAGAGTAGAGTGGAGAGTAATCTTGATAAAGTTTTGATTATCCAACTGGAAAACGTGCATTTAACTGATTACAAAATATTCCAAATGAAACTATTCCTCCTCCTCTTCACTAGACGGAAACACAGCTATTGCGAAGATGAAAGAATGGTGGCATGGCTAGACAAACTAAATGTAACAGTTGAACGAAATTGAAGAAGAATCATCAACGTCAACATCATCAGCATCAGCATTTAATCGAAATGAAAACAAAATCATCAAATCTTTAATAAAATATTTACTCGTACAGACATTACTTTACAATGCCACCCACATTTACAGACATGATAAGAGATTGATTCGTATACGCTACACTAAACAATGGTCATAAAATTCAAAATAAATGGAATATGAACTCATGGAATATGAGTTAGAATTCAATCATTAAAGAAGGCATTAAAGTCGCCATATTCTAGTGGGTAGTAAGTTGGCTCATTAGATATAAGACCTCGGCTCGGGTCAAACTCCAGGTCAGACATTAAAATGCAAATACGAAAAAATATTTCATTGGATATATTCTCTTAGCATTAGATTTCTGGCAAAAATTAAATAGAATTTTCGTGAAAAGTCTCTCAAAAATCTTTTGCCAGATTTTAAGCCTATTTTCGAACAAAGCTTGCCTCTACTAATACAACATTTTCTTAAATAACCTTTAAAAAGTGAAGTCTTAAGATAGCCCTTATGCAAGATGTAAGGCTCCTAAGTAATTTGCTTAATAATTTACCTTGACCTGTTCGTCTTCAAATATCTGCCATCTTGTAATTTGAATTTCTTTTTAAATTACAACGAATGCTTCTGTTTCTGTTGCAGCAGTTTCTTCTTCTACTTTTTCGTCTTTTTCAATTCAATTCATTTGATTTGTATTCGTTGTTGTTGTTGTTATTATTCTAAGAAAATATTACAATTTTGTTTAATGACTGCCAGACAAACGTTTAGTATTTAATTTTATTTTTTCTGCCAGCAACGAAAGAGCTAAGTAATGTAATGGTAATGATAGATGGGGGGGTACGGCAAGAAATCACAAGAAAAATTTAAGAATTCCTACCAAGAACGAAGCATGAGGTTAAGAGAATAGAGAGAGGAAGAAGAAAATGTCCATTTCATTTTCTCTTCTTCCATTTTTTTCTTCTTCTTCTTTTTCTTTTGCAATTAATCACAATTGCGTTGTACTTCCTCCGTAGCTATCCAACTACAGCAGCCACAGTAGCAGTCAACGAGACGAAAGTAGTAAAACAGAGTGCGTGGAGTTACATCCGGTATGGCAAATGGAACTTTTATGTTCGAAATTTCTGTCTTTTTTTTTTTCTCTGTTTTTGTACGTTTTCTTTTCCCGTATAATAATTTCAGAGAGGTTTTTTTTTTTTGCTTACTTGTTACATGTAATTCCTTTTTTCGGGTAGAAAGAGTCCTGGCAATATGAAATGATTTGGCCAGAATGAAAAATTCAATGGAATCGGTAAAACGAAAATGTTGGCAATAATGAAAAAAAGTGAACAGAAAGCCATTAAATTATGTGGACGTGATAATTTTAATATTGTCGGCTGTTTACTGTTACTGAATGAAACGTAAAGGATACTGGATCATCATGCAACACGCACACACACACATATCAAGTATGCAGGATTTTTAAGTTACTTTTGTGAAGTGAAGGTGCAATTTAAGGTCAGGTTTACATCCCTAATTGGTCATTACAACCCTTTAGTCAGGATTATAGACCTAGTTTCTCACACCACTCATATTGTATGTCCTTCAATTTAAAATCGATTCCAATTTTGAGCAACTTTTCATGGCAATTTTTATTTTAACGCCTGGCTCTGTTTAAATACTGGTCTCATGAAAATTTTCAAGGTATTGGGAACTCTGTGTCTCACAAAAAAAAAAAAACAAATAAATTTTAAGTTCAAACTTTAATGACAAGACACGAAACTGCATAAGTTTCATTCACTTAAAGTCCTTTTGCAAGCAAGAAGTAAATTTAAAAAAATTATGTCACGTCTAGTGCAAGTAGCAACAACACTGATGGTAATGGTGGAAGAAAATGTTTTGTAAACTTTTGCAATTTTAATTAAGTTTCGAAAAACGTTTTATATCATCAAGCAAAAAAAAAAAACAACACACACACACATTTAATCACACTTTTTTCATTTTTGTTTTTGTTTTTTGGCAGCCAGTTTGTCAGACCGTACGACATTTAAACCATTTTCGCTGTACAAACATTGCTACTCTCCCCACACATACTCGCCTACGCATGGAGAGTAACCTCCGCTATTTTAAACATGGCCCCCGAAAGTGTACATACGGATTTCATTACACAAAGCCAAACAGCAACACTAACGGCAGCCATTATTATACTCTCATCATTGCAAACATGCGAAGTAAGGCAACAACAGCAACAACAACAACAACAACAACAGCAAATGTAGCAGTAAGTTGATGTTTCATCAGCGAAATAATAATGAACAGCAACAATTAAAAAAAAACGAAAACGAAATACGAAAAACAACGAAAACAAACTACTGAAAGCAGACAGACACTTGGGATATTATCAAAGTCGCGCACTCTTCAATTAAAAAAATATAAAAAACTGAAAAGCAACAACAACAACAACAACAGTTACAGTAAATGCAATAACAAAAGGAAAAAATTGGAAACAAAAAAAGCAGGAGCTTACAGAGACTGAGAAAAAGAGAGAGAGAGAGAGAGAATGAAAGGAAGGTAAGGATTGCAACATAAATAAAATTGAATTAATGAAAAAAAAAGTATCAAAACATTTTGTTACACACACACACACACACTCTGTCACACAGAGTGTTTATACAACCATACTTGCTGGCTTTTTTGACTCATTCTCTCTTTCTCTCTAGGGCCAGGATCAGATTTTTTTTTTTATTATTTTGTTTAAAATTCATTTAATTTTTCTGTTATTTTCTCATCTTTGAAGAGGAGGAGGATATTGATTTATTGAACGAAAAGTCGAACTAAAGGTGTGTAATTCGCGGAATTAATTTTTAATTGATTTTAGAAAAGTAAGTTCCCTCTAGTCACCGTACTATCTACACTATGTAGCATGCCATGCAAGGCCATGGTTCAAACCCCAGACCAAACATCAAAAGGAAATACAAAAAAATGTTAGGTTAGAGGACGTGCACCTGTCGGTCAAGACAAGCACAGTACCCGGAGGGTCGAAATTGACCCATTGTACCTAAGAAATGTTTCTTCGGCGACTTCTTCTTAGGAGATTTCTGACATAAACTCTTAAAGTAAAATAAAATTGCTATGAAAAGTTTCCCAAACAAATTCTGTCGTTTGGAATCGACTTTAAACTGAAGGTGCCGCCATTTATGTATAACAATTAAGACACACACAACATTAGTGGTGTGAGAAGCAAAGTTGAAATTCAGACTAAAGAGTTGTAATGTTATTAGCTCCCGCTAGTCCTGTTCTATCAAACTCCAAGTTTTTGGAAATTCTCAATTACTATTGCTGAGTTCAAATGCTAGAGCACTGCAACCAGATGCTCTCCATAATGTGTAGCCAGACCTGTTGCCGTGATTAACTACAAGATGCTATGAGGAGTCCGATTCGTAGTACGTGTTCTCATGATTCATTCCTATCTATCTATCAATACAAAATCGATTGTGCTTAAAGCGACGTCTTACTTCTAAACAAGTATTCTTTGAGCGTACAAAGCGCCATCTGAAGCATGTATAACATAATTGATCATTACAACCTTTCAGTTAAGATTATGGCCTAGTTTCGCGCGGCCTTTAGGTGGTGTGCGTTAATTTTATACGTCAGTGGCTGGGCATACAGTTTAAAGTCGATTCCAAACGAGAGATTTTTATTTTTATGTTCAGAGTTTTTGCCAGAAGTCTCTAAAGAAGCATTTTTCTTCATATTTCCTTTTTGATATCTGTTCAGGGGTATGAACCGTGGCCTTACCTCTAATAAGCCAACACACTATCTACTAGACTACGGCGCCTACCCTGTCTCAATAAAAAGTTTTAAGAAATTTTCAATTACTGTGTATAACTGAGTTGATCTGCTAGAGCACTGCCCAACCAACCAAACGCTCTGCACAATATATAACCAGTCCTGTTGCCCTGGTAAACTATAGGACACTGTACGGAGTCTGGTAAGAAGTACGTATGTTTTCCTATGATTCATTCCTATCAATTCAAAATCGATTAGGTTTGAAGCGACTCCTCTTCTAAGCAGGTGTAGTTTGAGTAAACAAAGCTCAACCAAAAGCTCTAACAAAAATTTGAATTGTTTCAAGCCTATTTGGCTTGCGAATAGACTCCGTCCGTCTTTACTTTTCTTTTCGTCGAGATAACCTTTCCAAAGCTATCAGCCTGCTCTCCTTCAATTCGTATAAGCGGCTTGGAAGCGCCTTAGTTCGAAGACTCATCTGTCTGCTCTTTGTAGTGAATTCCTACATGGTCCGGCGATTCAAAAGATTCCTATTTTCCCTGTCTAAGTGATTTAATTTCTCCGGAGATTCCCGATTTTTGCGAAACATTTAAAAAGATAAAATGGCAATAGCCTGGTCATTTCTTGAAAACTTGTTAACAAATTTGAATTCGTGTTGTCCCGAGTTTTTAAGATGGATCGCATTTGCTTTCTTTTACTGTTTAAAAGCCTCCTATGGATCCTGAATTAAAATTCTGAAATAATTTTTAAAACAACAACAGGTTTTTTTTTATTTTTCTTTAATGAAGTTTGTGAAGCAAGTAAAAGGAAGAAAGGACGAATGAAAAAAAAACAAAAATCATTAAAAATCAAGGTTACATTGACGAATCTCATGCAGATTTTAGAAGCAGGTAAAAGGCAAAAAAAAAATTAAAAACAAAAAATTTAAAAACCTAAAATACCCCTAGAGAGTTATAAATAAAGGAAGCAACAACAGCAAAAATAAAAAAAAAACGAAGTGAAAATATTGTATTACGAGAGGAGTATTTAAAGAAGGAAGTAGAGCCAACCACTTTTGGTAGATTTACTGCTCGCAAGTGAAGCACTTCATGTGATACTTCAGACTTTAACTCACAACGTAATCATCCAAGCAGCTCTAAAGAGCAATTCCTTCAAATCCTCTTAAACTTACAATACAAACACACACAAACACACACACACTTCATATACATACTCATACTCTGCTGGAGAATAAAAAAAAAAAATAAAAAATCGCGTTGGATCCCCAACTTATCTTAGATTTAAATTCAAGCGACTTCATCTGCGACTATGAATTCGAATGGGAATGTGATTTGTGCAAATTCAAACAAACATTCAAACAGTACAGCAACACAGATAGACAAACAAACGTTATGAACTTGGTTATCATGTTCAGAAGCGTCCAAATGGAAAGAATCATCCTGGTATCATTTATCCACAAACAGCAACAGCTACATCCACCACATCCACATTCATATTCACATCCAAACAGCAAGTGAACTGAACTCAATGAGCTGCCTCGCGACTACCCCCCCCAAAACACATACTTGCACATTTGCTTTGAGAGAATAGACACAGCCAATGTTGTTACATTTCCAAGGAATGGAAAATAGTGATGGAGAAATGAAAACAAATAGTCGAGCTTTATGGTAATCGATTACTTTCAAAGGAGAAAAATTCGTTTCAACTCATTAATCTATTCCAAATAATCGTTCAACTCTCTACACGAGATCCTTTATGAATTGCAATCGTGGGCTGAATATGGAATGATGAATGGACTTCCTCTCAGCAGATTTCTGGCAAAGAATCTGAGAGTAAATGAAAAGCTTCTCAAAAATCTGTCGTTCGGAGTCGACTTTAAACTGTAGGTCCCGCCACACTCATGTATAAAATTAACGCACACAACATAAGTGGTGTGAGAAGCTAGGTTGTAATCCTGACGGAAGGGTTGTAATGGCCAATTACGTACGAATGCAAAAAGCTTGTAAAGTGTGTTGAGTAACCAAGAATGTCCAGGTGCTGTTAGCTTGTAAGCGATTTCGGCCATGAATTTTGCATTAAAAACGTAGCAAAGAATTGTTGAGAATTTCGTTTTTATTTCCGCAGTTGCACGACTATTAGCTTCAGACTGTAAGCTAAGCTGGAGGACAGTTTAGCTAAGCGGTCCACCTTGTAATGCAACTTTGAGCCACCTGCACCATAAATGGAACTGGTTTTTGCTATGGTGAAGATTCTGTGCAATAATCTCTTCCTAGAACACTTTGTAAAGAGATAATCTTTGGTCGGGTCTGCACCTAGTCTTGTTGGGAGATTTCTTTCATGAATTCCATGAACGGAAGTCTGGTCTTCTGGCTTGGTGAAGATTCTGTGAAATAATCGATAACCTTTGACCTAGTCTTTCTTTAAAAGATTTGTTATTATAAAACCGAGATCGTAAAACTGGTCTTCTGCCATGGTTAATATTCTGTAGAATAATCGCTTTCTAGAACACTTGGTAAAGAGACAACCTATGGCCTGGTCTCCACCTTGTTGGGAGATTTCTTTCATGAATTCCATGAACGCGAGTCTGGTCTTCTGGCTTGGTGGAGATTCTGTGAAATAATCGATAACCTTTTACCTACGAGTGACTAAACCTCGTGTCTGAACCTAATGCTGCTTTAAAAGATTTTTTTATCATAAAACCGAGCGCGTAAAACTGGTCTTCTGCCATAGTTAATAGTCTGTAGAATAATCGCTTTCTAGAACACTTTGTAAAGAGACAACCTTTGACCTGGACTGAATCTAATCTTGTTGAGAGTTTTCTTATTAGAACCCAATGAACGTAAGTCTGGTCTTCAGGCTTCTAGAACACTTTGTAAAGAGATAACCTCTGACCTCTAAAATAAGATTCTTGACAATTCGGATCATTGCAACGATTATTCGTTATTCCCATTCCAACTGCACAATTCCTTTGCATAAAACAAAACCATGTGCAGCTGAAATATCACAGCAAAGCAGGCAAATAACAGTTAAACTGAGTACTGACGAATGATATAAAAAAGCCAGAATATATATGGGCGAAGCGTTAATAATCACAAAACGCCGGAACTCTAATGCCACAAAACAACTCAAGGACTCCAAATACAAAAAAAAAACGAAGAGAATAAGAAGAAAAAAATTAAGGGAATATGACGAGTATCGACAATTTCAGGATCAAATTCAAAACAAAACACAAAAAAGAACGAAACGAAAAAAAAAACGCTACAAAAACTTCCGTTTTATTTGAAAAAAAAAGAAAAAACGAGAAGAGAAGGAAATCCAAAGGAAAAACAAGATGAAATCAGTGAAGAGAAAAACGAATTCAAAACGTAACAAGTGCATCATCATTATCGTCATTAACAAGAGGTACAGGAGTACAGCACAGGAGTATCCTTCTAAATTCTACGTATCCATGCCACGCCATGTAGGCGTACAAACAACAGCATCAGGCAGCAGCAGATTTACAAGAAAATTATTGTGTTTGTGTGCTTGGGCTGGTGTTGTTACGTTTTATTAGAGAATTTTTTTTTTTTGGTTTTTTTTTTGTGTTTCTTTTTCACTTTCAAGCTTAAGAGCCGACAATGATTTCGATTCATTGAATGGAAAAATTACGGGGACTAATCAATACGAAACAGAGGCGAAACAATACTTGAAATACAAAAACAACAACAAATTTTTTTAAAATATTTCCCCGTGATTTTCCTTTTCTTTTTCTGCTTTCATTTCGAAAGACAAGGTGTTTGTGCTTGTTTTACCGGCAATTTAATAAATTATTGCCTTTGAAGGAAACACTGGAAAATTAAACGGTTTTTGGGGAAAATTTTTTTTCGAAAAGCAAAAAAAAATTAAATTTTTTTTGTTGTTGTTGTTTCAAGTAAAAGTTACTAAAAGCGTTTAGTTAAGAAAAAACATACAAAAACAACAACTAACTATAAAGCCATTAACAACAAAAAAAAAAAACAACAAAAACCAAAAAAGTTTTTCACTTTTTAGCCTCTTCGGCTTGGCTACTCTACACAATAATAACAACATTGTGTGGTAAATGGGAAAAAATGTTCATAATAAATATGTTATTTGTTTAAAAGCGTGTGAGATTAATAGAAAGAAAAAGTTTTTCCTGTTTTCCCTAGAACAACAAACAATTTCGGAAAATATAAACGAATGTGGCGGGAAATATTTGTGGATTTTTGTTGTTGTGTTTTTGTTGTTTTTTTTTGGCTTCAACTTCCCTGTTGCAAATAGCCCAACAATAATTCCAGAAACAAAAAATATTTTAAAAACGAAAAGCCAAAACCAAAAAAATATTGTTTAAACAACAATAAACGAAAAACTTTGTTTAAAAACAATTTTTTTTTTCAAAATTTGCAGTTGAAAACAGAAAGAAAGAAAAAATATCGTTAATGGTCATGTAAACCAGAGGAGGTTAAATGTTACATACACACATACACTTACACACACACACACAGAGAAAAACTTTTTTTTATACCCTGTAGGAAATCAAACTAATTTTAAAGTAACTTGAAACTGGTTTTTTAATAAGCACAACTAGTTGATTAAGTGACTCATTATTTTAACATAGGCATGTCCTAGGCGGTAGTCAATTGGTCATCTCTGCATGACTTTTAAATTGACTACAAATTACTTATTTTTCAACCAATTTGTAGTTAAATAAAATCTAGTTAATTTAATTATTAGTTTACATTAAATTATTTAAAAACCACTTTTTTTTAATTCAATTTTAAGCAATTTTATTTATATTTTATTATATACATACAGTGACGAGCAGAGGTGAGTGCATGTTCACAATACTGATTTTCGTCATTCACAAAAACAAAACCATGCAAGCAAATACAAAAAAAAAATTAATTTTAATTCGTCATTTTATTCTTAACAAATAGCAATAAAAAAAACAATAATTAATGAAATGAATTCAATGAGTTTGAATGAAAAAACGAAAATAACCCACATAAACTCAATTTTGCACGTTTCAAGAAAATTCAAAAACTAGCCCAATTTCAATATTTGGTCCATAGAAAGTTATTAGATATAGCTTGATTTACGTCGTTTGAGATGCTTTCTACCAAATGATCAATAAGATCTTTCGGAATTCGATGCCACTTCGCATTTATACGATCCCAAAGTTTGACAATGCCTGTTGAGGCTGTTTCGTGCTGTCCGAGCCGGATTTTCACGAATGGACAAAAATTTTTATCTTTATCATATCATATCTTTACAATTTTTGCTGTGTGCTTCGGATCACCATCCTGTTGGAAAATAAATTCTTATTCGGGATAAGCACATTTGTCCATAAAATTCGGAAGATGGGCTTGCAGAATCTTTAGATAGTCTTTTTTCACATGATACCATCTACTAAATGTAGAGGGCCAACATGCCACCATATTAAGCATCCCCAAACCAAAATATTTTCATCGCTGTTTTTAAGAGTTTGCTTCACATGGTTTCTTTGAACACGTTCCCTGGATCTGCGCTAGCAGAACTGTTTTCCATCTTACTGAAAGTGGTTACATTTGGACTCATCAGACTAGATAACACGTTTCCAATCACATGGAAAGCAGTACTGCTAGCGCAGATCCAGGGAAGGTGTTCAAAGAAACCATGTGAAGCAAACTCTTAAAAACAGCGATGAAAATATTTTGGTTTGGGGATGCTTAATATGGTGCATGGTTTTGTTTTTGTGAATGACGAAAATCAGTATTGTGAACATGCACTCACCTGTGCTCGTCACTGTATATTTATATATAAAAATAATTATTATAAAAAAATTAATTAAATTAAAAGAAAATTCATGTACATTTCAGGACTTAAAATAAACGTTGTAATAAAAAGAAGTTAAATGAAAAGAATACATTCGAAAGTTTGTACCTGAAGGAAAATTCAAAAGTAAAATATTATTAAGTAATATTATTAAGTTTTTCTCCAACACAAACGTGATGAAAATGCCGTTTTTTAATAACGGCTAAGGCGTTGCGTAATTCTTTGTCTGGGTTATTACAGAGTGGGTGAAGTGCATCCATCAATGCATCAAAAACATTTTTGTAATCCTTCAAGCTCTTTTAGCCATGAGTGCCATCAATATTTATAGCAAGATTCAATTGCAGAGATAAAATTGTCGTTAAAGTTTTTGGCATTTCCCTTTCAGTGATAATTTCATGGCATTGGTCTGCAAAAATGCACAAAAATTTGGAAAATGATAAAAGTAGAGAAGAATAAAAACTCACGTAAATTTGCTGATTTTCATCGATTATGTTATCATTGAGCGCTTTCAGCTCCTCGAGGGTGTTTATTGCAAAAGTAGTCTTATTTGCCACATTGCGTTTTTCCTGTCGAACAAGTCTTTCGGTCACTACTTTTTGGGTAGACAATGCTGCCATTATAATCTCATTTTGAACTCCTTAATTTCGCCTTGAAATATAAATATTTATCAGAAAATCGGGATATTTTGGTAGACAAAACATATTTTCATTTTACCTATTATTTCTGATAATTTGGCATTCATTTCAGAAAATTTGACATCAAATTGGAGAATATTGGCACCATTATTTTCTGTAACTTTATCTGTTAAAATACAACATAAATAATAAGGCATATTTTTACGATTGTACAAGATACTTACCAGCAGTGCTCAGATAAATGCGCTTCATAATTGCTAGTACAAGTATAGATTTGGTATATACACATTGTTTTATTTAGATTTTTAATGAACTATTTTATTTCACTATCACTTCAATATCACTTTTATAGATTTTATTATAAATTTGCAATATTTACTTGGGTTTTTCCCATTTTTTTTAATAAAATTGAGCACCACCTAAAAACCGTATTTGCTGTGATTGACATTTGATTTACCGACATGCTTCCTTTGTTTTGTTATTGTTTTCTTATATTCTCTTATTTTGCTTTTTTCATTCTTAATTTTGTTTCTTCTATTCAATATGTTTGGTTGATATCTGCATGACATTTCAACCAATTTGTAGTCAATTGCAAAATAGTTAATTTATAATTTGCGTTTTTATCAACCGACTACTTTATTTACTACAGGGTAGTTACACACACGGACACATACACACTCACAGTTTTTTTATTTGGAATTTGTTTTCACTGCACTTAGCCTTGAGACAGGCGTTTAACAATAAAATTGCAAATGTTATCCTGTAACCAACAACAACAACAACAGCAGCAACGCATTTAAACTTTCAAATCCATTTTACATATACAAACGATGGAGATGAATGGCCGGCCAAATCCTGTGTGATGAAGGACAAGAAAGCAAAAAAACAAAAAAAACTTTGAAAATCACATGTTTAAAGTGGATTTCATACACAGAAAGGCAGATTTTCAAAAGACTTAAGACGGCTTAAAGTCTGCACATGCAAGGGGGAAGGCAACCTGCAATCTATACACATTTAAGGGAGATAGGTAGAGAAACATTTAGATGGACTCGCTTAGGCGGCATTGGGTCCATTGTGGTACCATAGTTATTACTTTTCCCTCGTCTCGAAACCAATCGGAGCTCTTGATGAAGCGTTGAAGGCTGCCAATGTTAATCCTTAACAGTTTCTCCAGATTATCCATGTAGTAAGCACTAGGGATGCCAAACGGGATTGATTTTTAAAAATCCCGGGATTCTGGATTTTGTAAATCCCAATCCCGAAATCCCAGGATATTTCGGGCTAATTCGGGATCCAAAAATCCCGAAAAATCCCGAAAAATCACGGGAAAAATCGCGATTTTCTCTTAATAATAAGAATATTTTGTTAACAAAATCATTTGTACTCCAATTACGAATGTATATTAGAATTATATATCATTAAAAATAAAATATAAAAACAGTAAGACAAAATGCTACAAAAAAGTGTAAATTAATAAAAATAAAAATTATTCATCCATATGCAAATGCAGAAGAAGTCGCCGTGGTCTAGTGGGTAGTGTGTTGGCTTATTAGACAAAAGGCCCGGATTCGTATCCCAGTTCAGACATCAAAACGAAAAAATATTTCTTCGGCGACTTCCTCTCTCAGCAGATTTCTGGCAAAGACTCTGAGAGTAAAAATTGCCATGAAAAAGCTTCTTAAAAATCTGTCGTTCGGAGTCGACTTTAAACTATAGGTCCCGCCACTCTTTTATAAAATTAACGCACACAACATAAGTGGTGTGAGAAACTAGGTCGTAATCCTGACTGAAGGGTTGCAATGGCCAATTATGTATGTATGCAAATGCATTAGTTTTAAGAAAATTATTTGGATTCCAATAAAGAGATTAAAGCATTTAATATGTGATACGCTTGAACGAATTTTGTTGTCAACATAAACTCTTCTTTTCTCTAGTTCCAAGATAGCTGTATGCAACTTGTAAATATTCACCTCTACCACCTCTTCATTTCGTCGGAAAGTTGAGTATCTAAACCTGTTACTCTATTATTTCGTTTTACAGGGCTTTTGCATTCTTCGATGCCATTAAATAATTTTTTATAAATGGAATTAGGGTTGTCCTCGTCTGAGATGCTATTATCGAAGTCAAGTGATATGGAATTTTTTTTCAGGACCTTTTGTAGGGTCAAAATACCTATTAATTCACAATCCCGAAAAATCACGAAAAATCCCGGGATTCGGGATTTTGTGAATCCCGAAAATCACGAGATTTCGCGATTCGGAATTTCCCGATTGGCATCCCTAGTAAGCACCCCAGTACTTCCTTCTCCTTTGGCAAAGAGATGGGACAGTCTCCTCTTCTTCCTCAGCTTCTGTAGAAGTTGTTAGCAAGGTGTCCAAGACCAAGGCGCGTGGGTACCCAAAATGCAATGCCCCGTAATGAGACCAATAACTACACTGAGCACCTCTCTTTGTAGTTTATGTACACTCATTGTGCTTCTCCTATCCAGCCTTGGCCAGATTTTATGAGTTGTTCTACCCGTGTCCAAGGCCGCTCACCTGACGTTGACGGAATCGACGATTGCATTTTCAATTATGAGCTTGCAGGTCCTAATTTACGGATGCCTAAGTTCGAGAATTCATCGGAGAGTTCGATGGTCGTGCTCCGTCTGGCAAGTTCATCAGCTCTGCAGTTACCCGGAATATCATATTCTAACCACCTCGTTAATTCGATGCAATAACGAATGCTATTTGCTTGGATAAAGATAACTTCAATTGAAAGCCTTGATCTTGTAGGCTGCTTAGCAAAACTAGTCGAAATGGTTCTTTATCTCTCTCTCTCTCTCTCTTCATTTCGGTCCATTGAGAGCCAGGTTTAATGATTTTGTCTATTTTTTTGCTTCACAAAGTGGAGTATTGTTCCTCGCTTTGGATCTAAGTTTTTCTGGCTTCTTCAGGGTACTGTATGAAGCCTGCTTAGAAGGAATCCTTTGCTTAATGGATTATTAAATTGCTGCTAAAACTAGTATCTTCGTTAATGGCTATTACGTTGCCATACCGTGGCCTTCAATGCTCCTCTAATGGCAATAGTTTTCAAGTCCAATCATTGGCGCATTGTTGCAAGGCTGGATGTAAATGTTTCGCCATTTAGCTCCACTTGTCAATGCATTTTCTATTGCTTTAGTTGGTACTCTTGCCAATGGAATCAATACTCCACCTAAAAGCTCTTCTAGAAAATACAAAATGAAATTAAAAATTAACTCTTCCCCAAGCCTGCGTACGAATTCCAATCTGAAGGCTAATTTCAATACGAAAACAATTAAATTCGTAACTGAAAAGTCGCTTTAAAGGAAATCACATTCTTGACACACATCATTGGCCTTGTGGTGGCAAAAAACAAAAAAAAAAAATTCTGATCCCCAACCAACACATCACAATGCAACTCAAAGCCAAAGCAAAAGTGTTTTCCGGGTGTCTCCGGAGGAGCAAAAATTAAGAAGAAAAAAAAACGAAATAAAACATCAAAAGGACGACAAAAGTAATTGTAAAAAGAAAACTGAAGAGAAAAATTGAAAAAAGAAAAAAAGAGTACACCGTACAACGTCACCAACAACAATCAAAGAACAAAACAAAACGACAAAGAGATGAGGAAGGGAAGAGAGAAGACAAAAAAAAGAATGAAAATAGAATAGCGAGAGTAAAACGAAAACACAACTCGTTCATCCGGTGTGTAAACAATTCTTGAGCTTTAACACTTTGATGTTTCCATTAGCAACAGCAACCGATTCCATGGTAGTGGCAATGGTAGTGGTAATGGTAGATAGGATGCACGAATATTAACCAATCTAAGCTTGCCTTGCCTGGTGTCATTACGAGTTAATGTTTTTTACCACCGGCGCTTTGCTCGAAACTTAATGAAAATATGAAAAGAGAGAGAAAAAACAGAAGAAAAATACTGGCAAAGAAAATTATGATAAGCTGTGACAAGACAACAAACAGTTAGACGGGCAGACAGACAGACAGTTAGACAGTCCGTCAGTCAGTTAATGGCTTGGGATTTAAGCCTTTGAAGTCATTTTTTGTTTTTGTTGCCTTTGTTGGCTTTGTTGCATTATAATCACAATCACCTCGCCATTATGGCTTCTAATAAAAAAGCCAAAAGGCGTAATTAATCGATGTGTTAATTATGAAATCTTATGATGCTCCTAAGGGCCTATTAAGAAGGTTATGAAATTTGTCTTTTGAATTTGAATTCAAAACAAAAAAATCCTTAAATTTTACTAGAGAGTCAAGACCGTATGGCATAATCATCATAGAATCGAATCACTCTTATAATTTTTACTCTCTATTTAAAGTTTGCAGTACTTATCACACTCATTCATACTTAACAACACGTATGATGTTGTGTCGATGTTGATTTCAACTCTGCTTACCTTTACATATATGAACACGAAGCCCAAAATAAGTATGATTCGAGTACGAACAGTAAAATACTCACTAAAAGGTTGAGCATTTGCCCTGCTTACTGCTCTGTCTATTTTGCCTGTGTGTCTTGCATTTAACTACGCAACTACGTCGGAGTTTCCCAAAGTCTCGAGGACTGGAAGCTTCCATATAGTCTCATATACATCCTTCTTCTCCGTAATCTCGCCGATGTCTCTGATCTCAATTGTCTTCATATCCTTTAGAGTGCTGACAAACGCGCTTTATTCTAAGAGGTCTCTAATGACTCCCCTAACGTTCTCCGTGTGCTTCCCGCTCTTGCGGAGTTGGAGTAGTGGACCGCCCTTGACGGTTCTCCGAATTTTGGTTACATTTTCTCCCATTTAACAAAGCTTGGTTTCCGTTTTGACTCTCTTCAGAATGTCGGCATACAACGTGTTATCCTTCGTCGCTATCACGATGGCATCCGACTTCTTTTTCTTCTTCTGTGGTTTCTTGTTCCTTCTTTTTCCTTTCGTGACTTACTGCCACCCTGGTTCCTCAATAACTCTATTGGTGTCCTCCTGCCGGCTCAAGGTCAGATCTATAGACGCTGGAGTCCTTGGTGCAGTCGCCTCATGTTTCCTCTTCGACTCCTAGTTCCTCAACAAAGGCGATGTTTGTGTAGCGGATCTGCTGCGGTTAGTCGCCTTGGTAGGTTAACCCTTCAACTCGATTGCGACGCATTGCAACCTGTAAACGTGTTGTACGAATGAATGAATCAGAGTGTGTAGTTAAATTTCAATATTATTGACTCAACTTATATTCAAAATTTCATGAGTACTTATGAGTAGTGAAAAAACAATTCATTGCAGATCTCTGGTATAGAAAACGCTGATATCCTGTCACCTTTTTCGCGTAAGTAATGTTGTAAGTTACTCTACTTATTTAAGTTCTGTTTGGTTAATTAAAAGTCCTGCTTTCTTTGCATTTCTATGGGTTTCTGTTCCATTTTTTTTTTTATTTCATACTCAAGAAGTGCCTCTCGCTCCCCTAGCTCTTCATTTTTGCTTTGCAGCCCGTTAAACTAACAGTGGCATGCCTTATACGGGTACGGCTGGTAGGTTCTTTTTACTAATTCTCCTGCTTCGGCTTCTAGTTAATAGGAATTGCTGTTGCTGCTATTTCGTGCAGTTGTTTGTGTTGTTGCTGGTGTTGCTGGCAATAATAAAAATAATTGTGAAAAAGGTGCCAAGTAAAGACCAAACAAAAAAAAAATTGTTGGAGTATTTGAAAATAAAAGCTCGACAACTGACTTCTTGATGACACAGTGAGTTTTTCTTTTTTGATGTTGTTGTTGCTGTTGCTGTTGTTGGCAAATGTGAAAATGTTTTAATTACTCATTGGAGTCCTCTTTTAAAGTTGATGCAGCAACATCATCAAGGACTAAAACAGAACAGAACAACACTAACTACAGCTACAGCACTAACCCCTGTAATAATAACCAATGCTGAGGTGAGCACCACATTAAACCTCTTGTACTCACTTTTGTCCCCTCGAAAACCCCCTCCCAAAAAAAAAAAAAACGAAACGAAAAATGGAGAAGAAAAAAATTGAAAACTAAAAAGACTCTTTATGAAAATATCAGGCACACACAACAGCAACAACAACAACAACAACAAAAAATAAAACATATTGTCGCATTATAAGTTTGTATACAAGCAGCACGTAGCACGTAGCATGTAGCATATAGTGGTTGTTGTAGTTCGTTTTTAGTTATTGTTGTTGTTGCTGTTGTTGCTGTTCTCTTGTCTTATTGTGTCAGTGAGTGTCATGTGCCAAGAGTGCAAAAATTTTTAGCGAAATTATAAAAGTTTTTCATTAGCGAACATTAGCAACAACAACAGCAACTACAACAACAACAACAACAGCGATAACAATAACAACAAAGTAATGAAAGTACTGTTCCGTAAAAACTATTTTGTAATTGGCAAAATATACAGTGGAACACAAATAACAGGAACTAACAATTACTTGGTATTCTTTCCTTAAAAAAAAGGCTCTAATGAATACACGAATGTTTACTGTTGTTTTTCTCATTATAAATTCCCAACAGAGAGCCCCCTTTCCCACTAAAATCCGACGAGGTAATCTTTATTTTTCTCTGCTTCTTCTTCTCGTCTTCTAAGCCATAGGCTCTCTACTAGGACGCTAAGTAGGATCCTCAATAAAATGAGAACAGGCGTGATCTCTTCCAGGGATAACACTATACTTCCGATCGCAACAAAGTCTCCTAAAAGATTCTTTCACTTACACAACACACCCGAGTATTTGATTTGATTTCGTATCCTGCCAAGTTTGTGATCCCATTTTGCTATTTGAGATATTTGTTATGCTTAAACTATAACAATGTTGAACGACATCGTCATCTCTGGAGAATATAGTTCTCCATTGTTATTAATATCTTTAATGATCCTTGGGATTTATAAAAAAATCTCATATGCATTCCTTACTTACTTACTTAACTGGCCATTAACTGAATTCGATTAACTGAATTCGGTTTGTCTTAAGACATCCTTTCAGGAACCTCTGGTTTTTAAGCGCCAACGCTAGTTGGTCACACCAATCGATGATAGGGTTTCCTCGATTTGGTACTTTGAACACAAACAAGGACGTTCTCTTCGTCGACTTTTGCAAATCTCCGCAACAAATACCTGTCACATCGGATCATCCTCCTTCATTCGAACGATATGGCCGAACCACCGCAGCCGTTGGATGTTAATCGCCCATATCGTTGAGTAGCTTATACAACTCACTGTTAGAGCGGATGCAGAAATTATCGTCCACTGGCAATGGATCGAAGATCTTACTTGTCGCTTTTTTCTCGAATACTCTCAAGGCTGTTCCATCATAATGAAGCACAGGGAAAGGATGAGGATAAACGTCTTGTAGAGTATTTGTTTTGTCATACGAGAGAGGTCTCTGATACTCAATTGCCTGTTGAGACTTTAGTAGCAACTGATGGCAAAAGTAATCCTGACTTAGTCTCCAGACTGAGATTATTTTTGTCGGTAACGGTGGAGCCAAGATATGTAAATTCCTTGACTACATCGAAAGTATAGTTATCGGCCGTAATGCGAGCATATGCTTATTCTGAAAGCCAAAGCTTTCTCACTTCTCCAAGTCATTCTATGGGAAGCTTCTTCCTTCTTCAACTGTCTGCTTGAACTATAGACTTTCCTTTCGATTTTTCGACTCTTCTGTGGCTCATTATACATACATACATAATTGGCCATTACAACCCTTCAGTCAGGATTACGACCTAGCTTCTCACACCACTTATGTTGTGTGTGTTAATTTTATACACGAGTGGCGGGACCTACAATTTAAAGTCGACTCCGAACGACAGATTTTTGAGAAGCTTTTCATTGCAATTTTTTACTCTCAGAGTCTTTGCCAGAAGTCGGTGGCTCATCAATTGTCCAAAAAATTCAAAGCAATTGTTCGTTTATGAATACAAATTCATAGGAGTTTCCAAAAAAAATTCCTTTTTCTTCGTCTCAATGAACCTAAAGTCACTTTCATGTTTAACATTTAATTCGGTTGATATGTCTTTACCCGCTCCAAATCTTACGTTCGACTCAAACTTGTTACTCTGGTCTTTATTTCTTGTTTTCCTCCCACGCAAAATATTGTTTATCGCCTGATATCGCATAAAATCTTTATGTTTTCCTCTTTCACAACACAACACAACAGAAGACAACAATAGCTGCAGCAATAATATCAAACAGCAATTGTCGTTCTTGTTGTTCGTATTGTTGGGAACATTGTCAGCATCTTTATGAAACGGCGGAAATCATCATCTCGTATAAATCGTTTCCAACTTCCGCACCGAAGCGATAAAATGTTGCTGTTGCTCTCAATGGAAAGCAAAAAATAAAAAAAAATCGAATCGAATGAACGAACGAAAACGTTTGCAATTCTTTGGAGACCAGACCTTTGGCGTGTTATTGATTATGGAGTGACACCTGTAGCTGTGCCTGTGCTTGCTGTGCTGTGTGTGTGTGTGATACGTGCAATTTAGGTGTCTCAATATGCCATTAATAGTGGTGTTGTTGCACTAAACAAACGCCAAAGAAAGTACTTAACAAAGTACACACACACACACACACACTGATTTGAATGTGGCCATAAAGTGCAAGAGCCCACGTTTTTTTTTTCGTTTTCGTTTTCTATGCCCGCATTGCGAAAATTTTCTTTTCCATTGTTGTTGCTGTTGTTGTTGTTGTTGTTGCAATGATTGTCTTCTTAATGAAAATGACGATGCATTTAAACATGAAAATGCTTTTGTTGTTGTTGTTTATATTAAGGCTCTTAACATTAATAGGGAATTGTTGTTGTCGTTTTATTGCTTTTTTTCTTCTTCTTCTTCATCATTTTCATTGTCTGCCTCTCTCTTTCTCTCTCTGTTATATAAGCGTGCATCAGATTTCAATTGACAATGGACCAACACCGTTAGAAAAACAGAAAACGTAATACAAAAATGCAGAAAGGCATTAACAAACGCTAACGATAGCGATAACAACAACAAACGTCGTTTGAGTTCTATTCCTTCAGCTTTTATTCGTGCGCTCGTACGTTCGTACGTACGTTCGTTCGTCATCAACTTCAAAACGTTCCCATCTGGTTAAACACGTTCGTTCATTTAAGTCAACTGAACTGAACTTAACGAAACTGAAGAGTTAAAAGAAGAAAACGAATGAAAAAAATAAAATATGTGGGGGATCTTTATAATATGTACTTGTTGTTGTTGTTGTTGTCATTATAGCTGTTCTCTCGAAAGGAGACGAAGAATGTATGTTTAGTGTATGTGAATGTGTGTGTGTTTGGGTGTGTTAAATAGATCCCTTGTGGGCTTTTTAAGCACTTGATGTGCAGCTAATGAGTCTCTAAGAATAGGGACACAATATATGAGAGTATATGCGGGTTTTTTTTCTCATTTTCCTTGTGTTAGCTTTAAAGTGTTCCTGGGAGCATATTAAAATCATAATCATACTACATAACAACAACAACAGCAACAACAACAAGAACACTAACAACAGTGGGCAGCAATAACAAACATCATTAGGATTTGCTATTTGGTGTGGCTGTGTTGGATTAGGTGCCAGCTAAAATCGAAAAAATAAAGGAGAAAACACCACACAGAGAAAGAGAGAGAGAGAGAGAGAGAGAGCGGGAGAGAGAAAGAAACACACACACACAGAGAAAATGTAAGGAAAACATTGCAATTAATTACGTTTAAATACGTTTTTGTTAAACTCAACGATGCAATAAACCTCTAGGGGTGCTTTTAATTAGCGCTTAAACAACCTCGTCATCATCCACTACAACAACAACAATAACATCAGCAACAGCAACATCAGCATTAGCTTCATCACCGTCATCATCATCATAATCAAGCACTAATGTAATCGTAGTCATCTCCAGTATTTTTTTTCCCAACCTTTAGGTGCAGTATTGAGGTGATTTTTTTGGGCACGCATATTGGCACCTCCTGGGAAATTGAAGAATTTTTGCAAAATTGTTGTCTTTAGAATGCAAATGCAAATGCAATTCACAAATAATAATAGGGTGTCTGCCTTAAGAGGTATTAAGGAGGACAATTTGAATGGCAAACATTAAGCAGCAGCAGAATAAGATTTCTCACACAGTAAACATACGAAATTCTTAAGACCTCATGTGGGAAGGTTTTGTGTTCTCTGTTGCATGACGTGGGTTAAAAAAAATTTTGCAAAGGATTTGTGGGATTAAAGGCTCCCTGAAACACTTCTATTTCTAGAAAAGAGGGTAAATTTTCATGCCATTTCTTGGAAAGCTTTGAAAGCTTTGTCCATGATGAGTTACTTTCCACACATTAATGGCAAGAGGGATTTATTAAAACTTGAGAAGAAATTAACGAAATAACATTGTTATCGATTCCATGAGGTCCTGCCCAACTGCATCTTATTGCTACAAAAAATTAGGGCATCACCCCAACAAATCTGTACTGAACATAAACCTTTGGAATCGCACCAACTCCGTTCTACATGGCTAAGGATTATTGTTTGGGTTTGAATGGAAGACATTATCGAACTTTCTTCTCGTATTGGATCGCGGGTTTGTGTATATAGCGGTTCAATATTATTTCTAGTGTTGGCCTATAGGTAGGTAAGTTGGAGCATTAGTTTTGATACTAAAAGCTTTCTTGAGCACACATAACGGCCCGTTGTGACGCCACAGGTGAACACAGTCTCCTTATTGTCTAAGTTCCTCCAAACCAGAGAAGTAACCAGTTGGCCAGCGCTAGGGCTGCACATTTAAAGCACGACTACCCTATGATGGAAAACCAGCCCGAAAGTTTGATAATCGAAATTATATTCCTGACTTCAATGGATGGTAACTCCGTCAGGCTGACAAGGATTGAAGAGGCACGTAGCAAGAGATGGGCAGTGACAAAGAAAGTGGATACCAGTCTCCTCCTCTTCGGCCGATCTGAACACACGGTAGAAGTCGTTAGATCGGAGCTGCATCTTTTCCGCGTGCCTTCCCATAACACAATGACCTGTAAGCATGGCCTTGTTAGGCTCTAAGCAGAAGCCATCTTAGACTTCGTTTGGTAACGACAGACCCCGAGTTTTGTGACCATGTTGGAGTATGGTTTACACTTGGTTTCGAATGCTTGACCCTATAAGCTTTTTTGATTCCTGTATTCCCGTCTACCCTAGCTGTCATGCCAGCAACTAAATAAGGCCTTCATGTTGTTGTGGTACTATAGCTGGTCCCTTATTGAGTCTTAAGCTTGACTCTCTTTCCTTCAGGGTTATTAAAACCAAACGGACAACATTAATCAGGAAGACCAAAGGGTAGCAGTTAAGAAAATTATTCATTTTAACGCTGCTATCCATAGATGCCTCAGATACGAAATTAATTTCCTATTGTATTTCCTTTAGTTGGATATACTTCCCCTTTATTTTGTGTATTTATTTATTTTTATTTGTTAATTGTATAGGATGGGGTGGGGTGGGGTGAGGAGGGTGTTGTTAGTTTTTGCGAAATTTAATTGTAAATTGCGTAAAAGTATGTGTGTATGTGTGTGGATGTGTGTGTGTATGTATGTTTTAATATGTTTTACGGAAATGAATTGGTATTTAATTAATAGTTTTACCCTGATTAAGTTGGTACGTCCCCCTTGTGGCATGTGTTTTGACCTAATGAAGTACATACACACAGCGGTAGCAAGCAACAGTCAGTCAGTCAGTCAGTTAACAATGGTAGTCGTAATCATCATCATCATCATCAGCATCATCATCATCATCATGTTCATCATTGATGAGGACGTATGGTTACGATGAGGCTGATAATAATGGCGATGGTTGGTGATGGTTGATGCTGATGCTGTTGGTAGTTTATGTTTCATAAGCAGGCCATAAGGAAATCAAATTGAAATTAACGTTTGTCCGTCTGCTGTTATTCTATCGTTCCTAGTAATTGTTGTTGCTGCTGTTATTGATGTTATTGTTGGTATAGCGAACACAGCCAGCCTTGGTGTACTCAAAATGTGGTCTTAGTTAATTTGATTGGATTCTGATGAGAAGGCGTTACACACTATACGCCCACACACATGTTAGCGACACAGTCGACACAGTATAGGAAGAGCGAGATGCCTGCTTGCAAATAATCTTTGGCTGATTTGCAATACAATTTTTGGTTTTTGGAAGGTTTTTTTTTATTTTTTTCATTTTGGGCAATGAATAGCTGATGAGTGAACAACCCCTGAAGAAAGTTTTTTCAACAAACACTCACACACATGAGGGCAAATGATTTTTGGTACATTTGATAATGTTATTGCCGTTGATGTTGCTGCTGCTGCTGCTGTTTTGTTTTGTTTAAGGAAAAGTAATCACATCGAGATTTACTTCTTTCCTATCCCCCTCCCCCCTTTTCGAACAGTTTCATTTCAGTCTTAACGAAAAAAAATTGACTTTTCTTAGCGTGGCGTTGTTGTTTCTTCTTACATTTTGGACTTTATGGCCAGAATTTTAATTTTCATTAAACGAAAATTTGGTAACAATAAGCGTCTAATCATACGTGATTTAACTCTGTACTCTCGTCATAACATTATTCCAAGGCTTTAAGAAACAAAAAAAAATATGGGTTTTGTATGGATTCTTCAGGATTTCTGTTCCTAAACCTGTAGCAACGGCTACAGCAACAGCAGCACTTTATAAAATTAATAACTTGATAGACTTTTAATATGTGCCCATATTGTTATACGAACTCATTTAGATTTGCCATCAATCATCATCATCATCATCATCATCGTCTTGGCAAGGAATTACCCCTTAAAAGCGTAGGCATTTGCAAAAACTGTGTGTGTGTGTGTTTCTGTGACGAGACCGGAAATTCTATTGTGTTTGTGATTCCCTTTAAATTCTTCCTCTTCATCTGCTTTAGCATCTAAAGTTACGGGAGTTTTTTTTGTTTTTGTTTTGTTTTTTGAGAAAAGAAGTCGTTGACGCCTTTTCTTCTCCTTCATTTACTTGAAATTATGTTGAAAATTTAGTTCAAGTGCATTTGAGACTGTGTTTCATTATAAAAGGTGGCCCCCGGTCTAGCAGTAATCACAATGCCAGACATTCTTAATGCCGCTCTTTCACTCTTTCTCTCCTCTCTCCCTCTCTCGCTCTCTATGGATTTAATTAGAGTTTCCTTTTGTTTTTTTTTTATAATTTTTGTTTTCAAAAGGGGAATTGCAGGGAGGTATTAATAACGTACGATTGCACCTGCTTTTATTTTCCAATTCTCCTGGTAACACAGATTCATTCATTCATGCATTCATTCATTCATAAAATTACGAAGCATTTCACTTTCATTTTCCAAATATTTTGATGCTACAAATTAATTAATTTGATTGCATGTGGCAAACAATTTGACATTCTTGCTGTTTTAAACAAATATGAAAGAGGACACTCTGTTGGAAAGAGCACCCTCTGGACTACCATTTGCATATAGGCTGTATTGGTGTATTATTTCTTATATGTTCGCAAATGGCCACTGATCTTCAAGAGAATTTTCATGTAATTATTGGCCAAAATCGATGATTTTTTTGCCGATGACTTGATTTTTTTTTTGGGCTTATGACTTGCAATTTTGTTTTCGATAACTTGAATTTTTTTTTTAGGGCGATAATTTGCATTTTTTATTCTGATATGTACAGTAGCGAGCACAAAAAATGCAACGTTGGGTAAAATTATCTTTAAGTGCGATAATTTTAAAAAAATGGTGACCAGTTCAAAATATTTCTTTGGGTTATTACTCCCTACAGTTATATCAATAACCTATTATCGATAACATTATGTAAATATTTTTAATTAATGATAGATTATTTTATCATTTATTAAAAAGAGTGCGAATTTCATGGGAGCAATAAAAATGCAACATAAATAAATTTTAATGTGTTTATTTAAATTAAATAGTAATTCTTACAAAAGAAATCTTAAAATTAATATTTAGTGGCGTAGCCCTTATTTTTTATGACTTCTTGCAACCTAGAAGGCATAGAGTCGACTAAAGCTATTAATGTGTTAAGGGTTATTTTCTTCCATTCACTTTTCAAATTTTCTTCTAATTGCCTCTTATTTGACGGATGTTTCCTCTTAACTTCCCGATCTAATAGCTCCCATAGATTTTCTATGGGGTTTAGATCGGGAGACTGTGATGGCCAATCCAAAACATTGACATCATTGTCGCTTAAAAAGTTTCGAGCTAAGCGACTTGAGTGCTTTGGATCGTTATCCTCTTGGAATATGCTACCAGGAGGCATTTTTTTCCCGCAGATGAGGAAGCATGTGTTCTCCAAGGATTTCACAGTACTTCTTGGCGTCCATTTTTCCTTCGATTTGAGTTAAGGGAACCTACCCCATCACGGGAAAACGCACCTCTAAATACGTGACGTAAAATCAATAATTTTTTTTAAACATATCGTTCCTTACCCCACAAGGGTATTATTGATCCACCGCCATGTTTTACGGTTGGAAGTTGATATCTTGGAGAATATCTCTGTCCAGGCGGTCTTCGAACAAAATTTATCCCATCGGAGCCCATTGTTCATTTGACCAATCCTTGTAACGTTTTGCAAATTCCAGGCGCTTCTTTTTATTGATTGCACTGATGAGAGGTTTCTTTGCGGGTCGTCTCGCATGCAAATTAGCCTCTTTCAACCTACGGCGAACAGTGTGAACGCCTATAGAGACTCCCATTTGCTCATTTGCGAAATTAGCAACGTCCACTGCGGTCTTTCGTGGATCTTTATTAACCAGTGCAATCATCTGGCGGTCTTGGCGAGAGGTAGTTTTTCGAGGATTACCACTACCTGGTTTCCTTTCCACACTATTTCTCAAGGAAAATCGAGATTTAATCCGACATACGGTTGATTGATTTACACCAAAGAGGTGTCCAACTTCACGCATGGATTTTCCTTCTTCTAAGGATTTAATGATTGCAGTTTTGCTGTCAGCTGAGAGCTGCTTCTATTACAAAACTCATGTGGTATAACTTATTTAAGAAAGTTTCAATTATAATTAAATAAATAACTTACTTTAACTATTTTTTTATTATGTTGCATTTTTTTTGCTCGCTAAAAATTTGCACTTTTTTCACTAATTCAAAAATATTTAACTTTTTAAAGCAGAATTTGGAATAAATTGTGGTTACTTTGAAAACTTATAATTGAAAGAATTAACAGCAAAAGAAAATAGATAAATTAGTTACCGTTATTTTGAAAGAGATCTTATTAAAGATCATATGGCACAGTGTTGCATTTTTTGTGCTCGCTACTGTATATCTCGAGCATATGAAGTTTTTGCGAGCAGCTTTAATAAGAATCGTATCCTTAAAGTTCAAAACAATAGAAGATAACGAGCTTTTTTCCTAGGAATTTTATAAATCGCAATGTAGACTAGCCTGTAATGCTTAATAATCTGGATAAAACAATCAATAGCTGTATCGCCCTCTTTATTATTGGCAAAACTCGTTGCATGTATTAAAATCGTTATTAGATTTCGATAACTCGCCCCTCTTTATATGTCTCCCTAGCTTATTGTGCTTGACGTTATTAATTTCTGTCATCGAATGTGTTGATAATGCCATGCTACAGTGATTAAATCCTTTATTGCGACCCTCTGACAAATATTGTTTAATAACCCCAGGCTGTTGTCGTTGTGTTGTTGGTGGTGGTGGCATTATTGGCATATTTAGGAGCAAAAGAAATTCTCAAATAGAGACACAAAAAACAAAACGAATAAACGAGAAAAAATAATACGAAATTATTATTAACGGGGATATAAAACAATAGAAATACAAAAACAGAAAAAAAGAAAATTCAATAAGTGATTAGTGTTGTTGCTGTAGCTGTTGTTGTTGTTATTGTTGTTGTCATCGTTAGATTTCAAGTGAACAGCAAGCAATCAAGTGTCTGTTTAGTTACGGATAATCCGTTGCAAGTTGTTGAATTATCACATGAATGATGACGATGACAACTATTGTTGCAGGGTGTCGTTGTTAATAACAAAATATTACACACACCCACACACACACACGCAACACGACAAAAGTGTTGCTGATATGTTGGCGGCAATATTGCGACAGCTACAATGACACTGCATTGCATCGCCCAGCACTGCACTGCATAACGTAACGTAACGTAACGTAACGTAATCTGTTGCTAAAGTGGTTACAGAGTGTCAAAAAAGACACCCAACTTTACTTTTTAAAACAATAGAGGCATTAAATCCGTTGTAACAGACCTACATACATGCATATACGGCAGCAGGAGAGCTGTCTAGTTGGCCATGTTGTTGGTTGTTGGGGGGGAGAGAGGGTGTGTTGTAAAGAAAATTTATTTTCGATAATGCTTCCAAAAATAATTTAGAAAATATCAGGATTTACTCGGTCTTTCCTTTTATTTCTTATTCCTTGCCTCTTTTTTTTTGTTTTTGTTTTGGCAAAAGTTGCTAGACAAACTTGCCTTATGTTGTGTTACGTTTTAGCAGCATGTTGGTCCAATACGCGCTTGTTATACACTTAAGAGTCTGAGCCGATTTAAGTCTTTGATTTCTATGACCAGGTCTTAGTATTGTACATGAACACTCACAATTACATAAACCTACACATACACCTACACATGCAGTTATTATATGTTTTAGAGACTCATCCTCCGAGATGTAACCGAGTGAGTAGAGATGCCAAGCATGAAAGGCTTACGTTGCTTGTTATTGTACAGGGAATAGTGTTGATTCTGCTTCTTCTTTCTCTTCTTCTTGTTTCTTCTTTTTTTTTGGATTTTTTTTTTTTGGTATTTTGTTTAATGGAATCGTATTTGTCTTTACAAGTACACATGGGTGCTCTGGTCGTTTTTATTAAGTTCGCCACGGGATTCTTTAATCTCTACAGGCTTTACAATGCGCTTTCATATGCTTGGATTTTTGTTGTTGACACATGTACGTATGCATGTACGTATGTATGTATGTAAGCAGATGGTGAAGACTGGTCTTGTATATACTCTTACAGTACAGCTGAACAGTGAAGAGCAAAATTATTCTCTTGTTTATATTGAACAGTGGATTATCGTCACGAAATCATTGAAAAGCCCTCGTTAAACTTAAAGAAAAACTCTTGGAAGTGGTACGGTAATGTAAAATTCAGCAACAATTAAAATTGATGGTTAAAAAAAATACTTAAACTTTTAGGTCAAAGGTCACATAAACAATGCGAATAATTCTTGCCGTGTTAATTTTCAATTTTAAGTTTGGAAACAGAAAATAATTCGTGGATTCTAAATCTGGTGGATTATCAAAGGGATGATAACTTTCAAACTTTAATTAATGGATCTTGGCGATCACATTATCGTCTATATGTATGAGCACCTGGTACCCGGATCGACCTTACACAAATAAGTTCTATTTGTCCTCTTTGTTAAATAGACAACCACGAAAAATCTTTCTTTAAATATTTCATGTTGAAGAAGCAGAGGCTATTGCAAGTCGCCCCTTTGTGATACCGCAATCTTGAATTTCAACTACTCCTGAAGCCAACTGGTGTTTCTAATAGAAAATTTAGATCTTCAATGCCGATTCTTGACTGATAAGGTTAGGTCGGAGGGGTAGCTCTTATATCACAAAGCTCACTTGAGCACGCATAGCGTCCCGTTGTGATACCATGGGTAAACCCAGTCCCTGTACTAAACAAGTTCCACCAAAACCAGGAAGGAAAAAGGAAGAAGTTGGTCAGCGCAAGGGGTGCACAACAAAAGCACAACTACTCCGCACTGGAAAACCAGCCAGAAAGTTTGATGAATGAAGCTATATCCTTGATATTCTTGACTGATGCATAGAGATCATCTGCATATTAAGAGGCCAAACGCTAATTTCTTTTACAACATAACGCACGGCATATTCCCAATGTGACTCTTGTTGCTAGTTCCTGCAGATTCTGTAAAAGACCTCTACGGTATAGTCAAGACTCAAGACTTTAGAAATCGCCGTAGTCTAGTAGGTAAAGTGTTGGCTTATTAGACGTAGGACCACGGTTCAAACCCCACGTCAGATACTTAGGATTACATCAGGATTACAACCTAGCTTCTCACAGCACTTATGTTGTGCGTGTTAGTTTTTTACATAAGCGGCGGGACCTACAGTTAAAAGCCGATTCCGAACGACAGATTTTTAAATAAGTTTTCATGGCAGTTTTATTTACTCTCAGAGTTTTGCCAGAAATCTGCTTATTTTCGTTTTGATGTCTGACCTGGGATTCGAACTCGGGCCTTATGTCTAATAAGCCAACGTCAGATATCGAAACAAAAAATACAAGAAAATTTCTTCGGTGACTTCCTCTCAGAAGATTATACGAATATACGTAAAGACTTCAATATCCAGTAGTACCTTGCGCTAACTTGGGCTATCAAGTAATCTGTGTTCCTGAATTCAATTAGTATTCTAGAAGGATTCCATCCGATTCGTTCCGTATTATTGTCCAGTCAGTCATAAACGTTGACTAGTATTACCTCTGACCTCTAAGCTCTTACAGTAAACTGTCACCATCAAGATGCCTAAGATTATCTCCAGCACCAACCTAGGTGAAGCGTTTACTTGCATCCCTCGTGTCATGTCGAGGTCAAGTACTAGGTTATCAGGATTTTGGCCTCGACTGTTACTTTAAGGAACTGTATTTGAGTGGATATTATGTATTAAAGCTCTTTAACTAAAATTACTAACGGAAAAATTATTTAATATTTTCTCATTGAAACTGCTAAAGCGGAACTCTGTCACTATGTATGTCTCTTTCACTCGCATTGTCTCTCTATCTCTCTCTCTCTCATATGTATGCCTTAAAAATAGAGTGGCTGGAGAGAGAGAGAGAGAGCGTAAGTAATCCCGAGCATTTATGAGATTGTATTTTAGGCACACGAATGTGAATTTAATTTAGTCGCCACATACGATATTATACGAAACGTAAAGTGTTAGATTTTGTGGTTAAGACCGATACCACAATAACGAAATATTGTTAGCAATTGCAACAGTAGAGACTATAACTGCGTAAGAAGGGGCTACGAGTGAAAGTGTTCATTTTGAATTATGGGGTGTGAAATTATTAATTTCCACACAGAGAAAGAGAGAGTGAGAGAGAGCGAGTGATTGTCACACTTAAGCCTTCTTTGTAGGCAGCTTAGTTAAGCTTAAATCATCCGCTTTTTTTTTTCTTTTCTTGCTGTCGTGATTTGCAGGGTTTCCTAGCAGGGGTGTGTATAAAAGCCTTGTTACACTTCATAAGTGATGCAACAATAAGTCAAAGAGAGGAAGAGGTCCTTAGATAATCCAACTTTGATTAAAAAATAATTTCTTCTTCTTCTTACAATACAACAAATACAACAACTGTATAGTGAGTGTCAAAATCCTGGCATTTTATTGTTGTTACGCTGTTGTCTCCTCCTCTTCTCTTCTCTTTTTTTCTTTCTTTTTGCCACATTTAATGTGAAATTTTAAGACTTCAGTGTGGTAGAGAATATGTTAGGGCATGAGGATATGTTCTGCACAATTGACTGACACAAGTCCTCATATGTTGATCAGAAGGATGATTTTTTTTTTTATTAAAATTACGCGAAATTGACTCAATTGTTGTAAGTATTCTACCGCTTCTGTTCTGGCTGGCTGGCTGGCTGATGATGATGCCAGGATGTGTGTGGCTGGAGGGGGTGTGGTGTTATTGTCGTAAATTAATATTTTACACCATTGGGGGGCCTGTTTTTAATACAGTCGCGTTAAATCTTTTTTAAGAAGCTTTTCTACGTTTTTTTTTCTTCTCATTTCTTTTCTCTATCAATTGTATGCCATTGATGTGTGGATATTAAGGATTTGATGTGTTTCGTTACCCCCTTTATTTTTTTTTTTGTTGTTATTATCCTCGAGTGTCCCAAATGCAAAAGTTATCTGGTATTTTACAAATTAATTGAATATGTTTTGTTCGTAGAATTCTGTAAAAGCTTGTGTGTTATTTGTTAAAAGGCTCTACAGCAACAAAAAAAAAAAAATATTATGAACAGAGAAAGAGAGAAATTCATTACAATAATGATGATGACGATAGAGTTTAAACTTTAGTCGCCTTATTAAAAATGAAAACATCAAATGAAATGAAGTTTTTGACTTGTGTTGCTTGTTGTTGGCTGGTTGGCTGGTTGTTATTACCAACAACTTAAGCCAAACAAGTGTAAAATTCATATGAACCTAGTGTAAATACGTCTGTGTGTGTGTACAAGGCTTTGTAATGTGAATTCATTAGAAATAATTTCTCGTGGTATTTTAGCTAAAAAACAGAGAGAGGGAGAGAGTGAGGGAGGAAAGGGTATACCTACAGCAAGTGTTAGTTTTAAATTCAAACCAGAAGCCACATACATGTCAAAGCCGTAACCACAATGGGTCTTAAGAATTCCATTTAAGTTGCCTGAAATGAATTTCATTTAATTTTTCTTTGTTGCACACTCCTAGTAAGGTATTGTTACGAGCATTTTTTTTAAGCCGAGGAAGGGCATCATAGAGGAAGTCATCACATCCTCCCTAAGTGGGGCCCTAACCCACTAAATCCCCCCTCGTCTCGTAGACTGTTATGCCCACACCGGAACTACGGTTGTAGTACTTTGGCCCCTGCGTGCCCATATCCGTGTCCGGATTGCGCATTGAAAGTGGAGGAGACATCTAAGTGCCTCCATTATTCTTTTCGTCCAGGTCCCTATTTGGAATTTCGTTTGACACGTGTGCCGGTGACATCTATGCCGACGTGTCTACATGTTCAGCAGCCTCAAAATATATCTTCTTCAGTTTTAGAACGCGGTCTACGTAATTCGCCACTGAGATCGAATTCCCTCCACTCGCAATCATAACCCCGACAATATGAATGGCCGTGATCGTTGAAGTCGCCGTGGTCTAGTGGGTAGTATGTTGGCTTATTAGACAAAAGGCCCAGGTTCGAATCCCAGGTCAGACATCAAAACGAAAAATATTTCTTCGGCGACTTCCTCTCAGCAGATTTCTGGCAGAGACTCTGAGAGTAAAAATTGCCATGAAAAGCTTCTCAAAAAACTGTCGTTCGGAGTCGACTTTAAACTGTAGGTCCCACCACTTATATGAATAAAATTAACGCACACAACATAAGTGGTGTGAGAAGCTAGGTCGTAATCCTGACTGAAGGGTTGTAAATGGCCAATTATGTATGTATGTATGTATGTGATCGTTCCAATTATTGACGTAAGTACAGAGCGATAGTACAGTGTGTTCTGCATCATCAATTATTTCCCCTTCCTCGTAAACACAACAAGGGGAGACGTTCTTGCCCATTCTGTGCAGATATTTCCGAAAATATCCGTGATCCGAGAGCATCGGTGTAACGTAGTAATTTACTTCTCCAAAATTTCCGACCAATGCATGGCTTTATGTCCGAAATAAGTGTCGTCGCGCACCTTCCTCTATCTTCCATCCATCATTGTTACCATCCTGAAATGGTCCTTTTCCTGAAGTGACCGGTAATGTGATTTGCAACCGATTTAGCCTTATAAATCTCCATCCGCTCTGCTGCCATCAGATCCACAGGGATTGTATCTGCTAATACAGCTGGGGCGGACACAGCACGATAAGCCGACTCGATACGCAATGCAGCCGTTCTCTGTACCGATATATGTGAGACTGTAAGGAGAATGTATACGTATCTAGAATGTTTTTGTTTATTTTGTTTTTGGTGTTTTGCTTTTACATCGCCAGAGCTGGTGCACTCCTTACGGAATCCTCTTCTGTTGAGATGGGTACGGGACGCCAACCTATCCTGGGTCAATGAGGAGTCCTGCTCCACCGCTAGACTTACCTGGCCCAGGATGAATGGAAGGCGTACCAATCGATTACTTAGTCTCGGTCGTGATGTCATCTCGACTGTAGTGGCCGTGCTTACGGGTCATTGCATCATGGGTAGGCACGCTGAGAGAATGAGGCTCCCTTTTAACGACTTCTGCCGTGGATGTAGGTCCACTGAGGAAGAGGAGAGCGTTGTTCACTTTCTTTGCCAGTGCCCGTCTCTTGCTAGGAGTAGATATAGGCTATTTGGCTCCCCATTCCTTGTTAGCTTAACGGAGCTATCATCTATTGATATCAAGGATAAAGCTTCGTTCATCAAATTTTCTGGCTGGTTTTCCAGTGAGGGGTAGTCGTGCTTTTATTGTGCAGCCCTTGCGCTGACCAACTTCTTCCTTTCCCTGATTTGGCGGAACTTGGTTAGTACAGGAACTGCGTTTCACCCGTGGCATCACAACGGGCCGCCATGCGTGCTCAAGTGAGCTTTGTGATATCAGAGCTACCACTACGACCTAACCTAACCTTTGCTTTTACATCGCTTAATATTAAAAGTTATAAACAAAAGCTATAAAAACATAACAATTCAAGTAAATAAACCTATCGTATCGTACTGCTTAATACAACAACAAACAAGAGCATAAAAAAATTGTAAACAAGTAAACAAAAGTGCACAAACAACACCAGAAGAATAAATGTCGACTTTAGGTACCGCCCGCCCCCCAAGTATAAAATTGACACAACATGTAAGCAAAGAAAGTGCTCTTTCAGTTATTGTTCAGTACCATTTCAAAATTTCAGATTTGCAACGCTGATAGGCATTCTCTTTGCCTTAATATTCTCTGGTCTTGTGAAATACAGAGAAAGCAGGTGCAGTGCTGCTCGACTGAGTTTGATTGATCTGGATGAGAAGAAGATTTCCGTTTTTTGAATTGATAAAATATTGAACGTACTATCGAATGATTTTTGATATCACACAGGCCTTGGTAAGTCTTACGCCTCAAATTAGCCTACTTTGGGACATAATTCAGTGCTGGAAAACCTTGGTTTAAAAATGGTTTCCAGCTTCTGATATCTGTAAGTATGATCAAAACATTGAAACTACCTCAGTTTATGAAAGATTCTTATATTCCCGGCTTTTGTAACACCCTCTCTCTCTCTCTCTCTCTCTCTATGAAGTATTTACGGTACCAGCCTGTATTCATTTGAGTATAAAATATTTATTATAACGAAAATAACGATTTAAAAAGTCATTAAAAATGAAATTAAAAAAAAGAAACAAAAAAACAGAAAAAGTATTTCAACTAAAGAAGGATTTTTTCTTGTTTGTTTGTTTCTTTAAAGCCAGCCAGTCAGCCAGCCATTATGCCAAGTTAAAATAGATGCTGGCTGGCCATAAAACAAACGAATAGTACTGAGCTGAGCAGCAAAGGCCTGGTTAAGCTGAACTAAGCTGAGCTGAGCGGAGCGAAATCATTAAAAGGTACTTAAAATATCCTCTTAAATGACACCACAATCTGAATTGAATGCAGAAAATGATGATGAAAAAACGAAATAAAAATCACTCTCTCATTAAACCAGGCATAAATAATTAACAAAACAATTTATTTTCAAGGATTTATGAATACGATTTACAAAATATAAAAGGACATGTGTGTTGGCTTTATGGCTGTAGTAATTGCTGGGGCTTTTGCTTTTTGAATGTTACGCTTAAAGAAAATCAGAAAAAAAAAGTATCGCTTTTAAATTCTCATAACAAAAAAAAAAATTCATCACATACGACACCATAATGAGGTGACTCGACTCCATGAGCCACTACCTCCCTATTGAATTGGATTTTGGGTAGGGGAAAGGGTGATGGATGGATTTCTCGACTTTGTACTTTTAGTTTACGTATCATTAAAAGCAAACAACAATCCTTTCAAACGTTTTACCATTTCATTTCATTCCATACCGAATCACATCATTAGTGAGTGAGTGAGTGGTTGGTTGGATGGATGGACATCATCATCAAAACGACACCAAACAACCAAACAAACCCAGTCAGCCAACCATATGCAGTCAACATTATCGCCATGTAAACAAGCATCGGATTCAGCTTCACTTCTATTCATATGACGTGGAGAGGCCAGGGATGGGTGTTTAGATGTGCATGAGTGCTTAGGATTTATGCATCATAACCATTCAAGGTGGTAACACAAGATGAGGGGAGAGAGAATGCATGAAACGTTGTGAATTCAAAATGAAATCGTTGCACGTGTGGTTCATTTGCCCGCAAAATCAAAAAGCAACAGCCCCAGCCCCAGTCCTGTAATTAATTGCTGTTGCGGTTTCAGGCTTAAAGTAAATAACGAGCCCCCCTTTTTGTCGACAAAACCCGCCTCCTTATCCTCCGAACTAGTGAACATAAAAACGTTTGTTTAAAATGGCTTGACAAACTCATTTTAGCCGTAATCATAATCATAATCATTATAAACGTAGACAAACACAATAAAATGGAATCTTAGAAAAGAATAGAAAGTTTAAATGACCGGAAATTGAAAAAAACAACCCAGAAAAATCAAAGTAAATAATGCCGTTAGCCGTAGTAGAATCTGAAGTGGATTTGCATTCATGTGCGCATTTATGAACTTTTTTCTTTGACCATTTGTGGTTGAGGTCACATAAAATGGGATATCGTTCGTCTTGTATTACAAAGATTTGTCCTTTTAAGAATTCATTCACTTTAACGTTGTTTAAGTAAAGACTATTCTCCATTTAACACGGCTTTTAAAACCTCTTTTTTACAAAAACTGTAAAGAAAATCCGTTCTTTCCAGTTCGTTTGTGAAATCCAACCTCAAGTTAAACTCATACGAGCCATCATATATTGTCCCGTCCTTTGCACATGTTGTGCATGCAGACAATACAATTGAATAAAAAAAACATGCAATAAACAAGACAAACCGACAACAACAATATACACACATCGTACGGTAAAAATCATTACATAAACGAATGCATTAGAAATTTATTTTCCTCTGGATGTTGGTTCCAATCCCCAATATGTAGATTATCTAATGATGAGAATAAATCAGAGAAATACATTCTTGAAAACTGTGGAACGAGATTCCTAATGAGTTTCGAATATTTCATTTTGGGAATAAACATTTCAACATTATGCTTGATACTCCGTAACCCAAACAAGTATGCAGTGGCGAGCTACTCGATTTGAGTTACGATTCCCTTTTGTAAATTTCCTATCTATGAAGGCCATACCACTCGTCGTCGGTTTTCAATTTAACAGAGCACTTTCTAACAGCTGTGATTATAACACAGTCTCAGTATTTACTCCATCCGAGCTGTATTCGATTCTTTCGACTTGCCGAGTGTTTAATAACTGATCTGAACATCATCCATAGTATATATCCTCTTGGGTTTTACGTTCAAAATTTACCAGCAAGTCCTCTGCATATTATTTTCATGAAAGTCTCTCTACATGAGTCTTACTATACAGTCATATCCTTTGATGTTTGGCCTCATGAGACGTCGAGTGCAAGGGACCGTCTCTAGTATTTGATGACCGTTTTGTATGCTGAACATTGTATAGGATTTCATTGCTAGTCCTATAATCGCCTGCTATAACGATTAGAGAGATGGGTGGTTATAAATTTCCATCCAAATTTTTCGACTTTTTATAGTCTAGGACCGTAAGGGAATATCGCCGCTATCTCGACCTGCTTTCTGAGCGCTTCAGTGTCTAACTGGGTCGACGAGCTCGCCAGAGCTGGTGCACTCCTTCCGGAATCCTCTTCAATTGACTTGGGTATGCCACTTAACTCGGTTAAATTGGCCATTGCGTGGAAATTCTTTCAGGACGCCAACATATCCAGGGTTAATGATGAGTCATGCTCCATCCCTAGACTCACGTGGCCCTTGATACATTGAAGGCGCACCAACCAATTACTTGGTCTTGATTGTGGCATCGTCTTAGACAAATGGCAAGGCTGCAACTGCTATTTAAAGACTTCTGCCGTGGGTGCAGACCCGCTGGGGAAGAGGAGACTGTTATCCACTTTCTTTGTCAACGAGCATCTCTTGCGAGGTGCAGATATATGTTATTTGGTTCTCCAATTCTTGTCAGCTTGTCGGATCTATCATCCATTGGTGTCAAGGATATACATACATACATAATTGGCCATTACAACCCTTCGGTCAGAATTACGACCTAGCTTCTCACACCACTTATGTTGTGTGCGTTAATTTTATACATGAGTGGCGGGACCTACAATTTAACGAACGACAGATTTTTGAGAAGCTTTTCATGGCAATTTTTTCTCTCAGAGTCTTTGCCAGAAATCTGCTGAGAGGAAGTCGCCGAAGAAATATTTTTCGTTTTGATGTCTGACCTGGGATTCGAACCCGGGCCTTTCGTCTAACAAGCCAACACACTACCTACTAGACCACGACGACTTCGAGGCTGGTTTTCCAACATGGGTTAGTCGTGTTTTTAATGCGCAGTTCTTGCTCTAAACAACTTCTTCTTCTTCCCTAGTTTGGTCAGTATAAGGACTGTGTTCACCTGTAGCATCACAATGGACCGCTATGTGTGTTCAAGTAAGCATTTGGTATCAAAGCTATCACTCTAACCTAACTTAAACCATAGAACCTAATTTCGATTCTAGCCTTTGCATATATTCTACAAGTTTTTCAATTGGCTTGGGGTGATAATTTTATTCAAGAGACAATTTGATTTATTCATGCTTACGAATGTGGAAAACATTAAATATTTTTTAAATCGACAAATAAATCATCAGTTCTGTTAGGGAAAAGGACTGGTTATGTTTAATAATTTATGGCATATCCTTAAAACACACACACACACGCACGCACACACAAACAACATCTACAGTGAGTGTATAGATTCCCTAACTCTCTGGCCAGGTTTTAGGATTTAATTTAAAAAAAATTATTAAAAGACCATAAAACCATATGAAATGTTACGTTCTTAAAGATGATCTATGGCCCATAAATAATGTCAAATCAAAAATAAATTTTTCAACGCAAAAAAAAAACAACGGAACAGGAAAGAATTAACGAATTAACCCCTATGTAAGGCAGATAGGAGTCGAGTGCACGCTATTTTTCATAAAAGGATCGTTAAATAAATCATTCAGAAGGAGAAGAGAGAGAGAGAGAGAGAGCGAGAGAACATCTTTAAGATCAGTTTCCAATAACGAGAGAAGACTTTTGAGGTTTTCATTTTTTTTTTGTTGTAAAGCGTTAACATTGTCCTCATTAAACCGATCATCCCGTACTGGGGTTGGCATGTTTGTAACACCGCATGTTACACGGGTGTTAACATTTTACAGATTTTTTCAAAATTTATTCGAACTAAGCCTTTTTAACTCAAACATATATTCGTTGTTCGATGCTTCGTATTTGTGTGTGTATAATAAATTATCTTTTAATTTTAATTTTTATTTCTTATTAATCCCTTTTACATTTTTCTGTCATACGGGCATATCCTTCTTTTAAAATTTTCCTCTTTCTCTCATTGTGTTGCTTGTCTCCATTCGCATGCAACACTAGACACCCGGAATATTGCGGCCAGCCATGAATTTTTGAACGTGTCATCTCTTTATTGGCCTTTACAGCAGTGTTTCGTGGATTTTTATCATCTTTTTTTTCCGTCTGTCCGTCTGTCTTTCTGTTCATAATTTAAATTTTTGTCTTCGTAACTGCCTTTTTAATGTAATTGAAACTGCAAGTGTTCTCTCTTCAGTCTTCTGTCCTATTCCGTCGTATTCTGTCGTATTCTGTTCACTTCAGTTGCAAAACTAGATTTCCTTTACAATTGTTTTTTTTTATTTCATTGTGCGGAAAAAATATTAAATTTCGCATAGAAATTTAGAAAATTTCCTTCTAACAACGACGACAGCCAGCCAATGCCATCCAACCCACCAAATATTCGAAATTATTGTCGTCCTGTTTTCTATCCCACGAATAACGTATCAAATGCGAATGAAGATGGCTGGAAGGATGAACTGAAAGGCAAAGGAAATTTAAATAAAATTGAAATTAAAAATTTAAAATGTTTAAATAAATAAGCATTTAATATGCAGGAATACGTTAAAAGGCAATATGTACGTACATACACTCATATCTACTCGTACAATATGTTACACTCAGAGAAATTTAAATTGTTTAAAATTGTCTCTGACCAAATTAGGTGACTAGGTTAGGTTAGGTTAGGTTGTCGTGGTACCTTTGATACTAAAAAAAGAACACTTGAGCAAGCATGGCGGCCTGTTGTGATGCCACACGTGAATGTAGTTCCTGTACTGACCTAGTTCCTTCAAACAAGGGGAAGAGGAAGAAGTTGGTAAGCGCAAAAGCTACACATTAAAAGCATGACTACCTTTTGCTGGCAAACCAGCTCGAAATTTTAATAAAGCTATATCCATGACATCAATGGATGATAGCTCCTTTAAGCTGACAAGAATTGGAGAGCCTATATCTGCACCTTGCAAGACAAAGAAAGTAGATAACAGTCTCCTCTTCTTCAGCGGATTTGCACTCTCGGCAGAAATCATTACATGAGAACTGCATTCTTTCTGCGTATCTGCGTATTTCCCCATAACACAATGACGTGTAAGCAAGACCCCTGTGATCAAGATGACGTTACGACCAACTCCAAGTAACTGGTTGATGCGCCTTCTCCTTCCATCGAGGGTAAAGTGAGCCTAGTCGTAGAGCAGGACTCCTCATTGCCCCATGATAGGTTGCTGTCTCGAAAGAATTTCCGCGCGGTGGCCAACTTGATCGAGGTACATAAGAGGCATCCCCAAGTCAATTGATTGCGGTAGGATTCCGGAAGTAGTGCACCGGTCCTGCAATGAATGATTGAACGGAGATGTCCTTTTGGGTAGACGTAGGATGTTACGACTTTCTGAAATCCTTAGCCACAAATGTTATTTTGAATCAATAATCCTCCTGGTGTTCTCTCTACATCTGTAAAAGAACACTTGGAAAGATTTACGGGCTTAGACCTGTCATCTATAGCTAGGCCAAGCGAGTCATTGTAGAGCCAATGGTGTTAAGGCCCATATAACTGCCCCTATAAATTATAAAGGGGTCTTACAGCACCCATGTCTTGCATTGTTTTCGTAAAAAGTTCACATATGGTAGGCGATAAGTTTTTACCACGTAAATCTGCTTTCAAGTCACTGGAATCATTTGTAAGTATTTTTTTAAAGTTATGAATCTGAATGAGTAAAGAGGCTTATGAATCAAACATATTTCGAATGGTATGAGTTTGATGTCAAAGTTGTATGCAACCTGTACTTATAAAACAACGTATTGTACTGAGTATGAATCAGTGAATCAGAGCACATAGTTAAATTTCAATATTGTTGACTTGACTTATATTCAAAATTTAATGAGTACTCATGAGTAGCGAAAAAACGATTCGTTGCTGATCTGATGCTTGCAATACAGCAAGCAACATACATTAGAAATGGCATCACATCGACTACAAATACTAGATTTCATGACTTTCGCTCTCCTAAGTACGAATTTCAAATGCCATTGCCTTACGATCTCACACGATATTTCTCGTCGTGTATTTGCCAATGTTTGTTTGACTTTTATGCTTAAATTCTTGTTCTTCTTCTTCTTCTCTATTTTCGTAGTTCGTTTGGGCTTTGTTTGCAATGTTGTTTGCATTTTGTTGCCGTGTGTGTGTGTGAGTGTGTATTGAAAAGGATTTTAACTGATGCATGAGTTTGTAAATAAAGTCGTCGAAACGAAGCCAAAAGCACAGGCATTTTTTCGTATGTACATACATACATACATACATATGTGCATACATATGTGTATACGTATGTAAGTATTCACTGATTTATTTGCTTTTAGCGATTTATTGCTGCTACCGTTAGTTGCCACATATTCTCCAGTGTACTATTGCTGCTGTATGTGGTTTGCAATAGTACACGGTTATACACACATGCATACATACGCGTTTGCATTATTGTACAATACAGACACATTTATAGTAAATGTCCTGAATATTATACTTACAACACACATGTAGTACATCCATCCACACATACATACATACTTCACATGCATATGCAATATGGTAGCCATGTACCTAAAATTGCTGCACATACTCACTTGCATACACTTTACACAAGGGAAAATTGCAGGGTGTGTGTGTGTGTGTGAGTATGTGTTTGGTCCGATTTCTGCCATTATAAAATACAGTTAACGTGGCTAACGTATAATACAGCACTTGTCCAGTAATTAGCACTTGCCATAGGCAACATTACTGTGAGTTTAAATGCTAGGATACCTGGCCCAAAGGAGAGGGTGTATTGCATTGCATTCAATAGACAGTCAAAGTGGTTTTTCCGAACAACAGATTTTTGAGAAACTTTTCATAGGAATTTTATTTGCTCTCTGTGCTTTTTGCCAGAAATCTGCTAAGAGGAAGTAGCCGAAGAAACATTTTTTCATATTTTTAAAACCCAGGCCAGGTTATGTCTAATAAGCCTGCTTACTACCTACTAGACTACAGCCACACACTCAGTAAAACTCTGCTGTAGAATGTATTGACTGATGGCCAGTTCCATCACAGTTGTAGTTAAATGCTTTAAAATTATGCCGTTATGCCACCAAAAGCTTAAATTTTTCAGCCTGATTGTGCTCCAAACACAAAATGTGTACATCAGTGGCCAGTAAATGTAAAATTACCTTTAAAACAGGATTAGAATGAGTTCTGTAAGCATCAGAGATCATCAATGAATCGTGTTTTCGTTACTCATAAGCACTCATGAGATTTTAAATACAAGTTGAGTTAATAATATTGAAATTTAACTATGTACTCTGATTCATTCATTCATACTTACTACACTACGTTGATTTATAAGAACGGTTGCATACAATGTTGACATCAAACTCACACCATTTGAAATATGTTTGATTCATAAGCCTCTTTACCCATTTAGATTCATAACCTTAGAAAAATACTTCTTATATCGAGTGACTCGATTCATTCATCAAAATTTACATTCTTAGTTGTTGTTGCATTTACAACAAAAGTATCAATAAGTATGAGAATGATAAGTACTTCAAACTTTAAAAAGAGTATAGAGAGAGGTTTCATGATCTTAAAATAAGTATGAATATGTGCTTATAAGTATCAGAAGTTATGGAGTAAGATTCGATTCTACTCATCCTTTTGAATATTCATTGCGGATCTCTGCTGCTCGTATAAGGTTATGTTATCCCTTTGGATCTTATTAAAGAATGTGTGCGCTTTCTGTTAAGCTGAACAAATAATTGCTGGGTTCTGTGGTTGGTTTAGATGCCATCACTTGATCATATGCCATATTTCTTCCTTGTTGTGCTATTTAACTATGCGAAACTGTTATCATACATGCGTTTATTTTATGATGAAGGGAAAGCAAATTTTTTTAGTTATTAAGCTTTTAAATTTATGGTTCCACAAATAAAAAATAACAAAAAAAGAAAACAAATGCTCGCATGTGACTCTCTCTCTCTCTCTCTCGCTCTTGGTACAAAAAACAAAAATGATTTGTTTGTCGAGCCAAATAGTGTATATCCACGGCATAAAAATAAAACCTAAACGTGTATACGAACGGGTCTATAAAAATGGCATTTTAATTGAGTCCATTTGCCAAAAAAAAAAAATACAACAACAAAAATACAACAACAAAACAAACAAATAAAATAAGAACGAGAAGCGAATAAAATAATGATTAACAATTTAGAAGGCTGGTTCGTAGTATTTTTTTCTTCTGATTCGGCATTCCACATTGGAAATCTAAACAAAAGAAATTTGTTGGGGAAGGAAAAATTTTAAAATCCTCTTTTAAAGAATTTTTCAATAGATTTTCTCTTGAAATGAAATTTTATTTGTTTTTTTGAACATGAAATTTTTGTATCTTTTTTTTTTGCTTTTATAGGCTTTAACTTTGAAGAAGAAATCCATTTTGAACTCTACGTGACCTGCTGTTTAGGCCACATTAGAGTGCAGACTTTGATTCTTCTTCTTCTTATATTTTTTTTTTAAATTTTTCATTTTTCTTTTAAAGTATTGGACTGGGGAGGGAGGTGGTAATAAAATAAAATTTTATGTTTTGGGCACAAACAAGAAAGAGGAAAAAAAAAGTAAAAAAGATTACGAAATAAAAATTAAGAGAATAAAAATGAAATTTTTCGGATTTTTTTCTTTGCTTTCCTTTTGCCTGGCCTTTTTTTTTTGGAGAACATTACTGAGCCTTCTAAGCCTTAAAGGTTTTATTACATCACCAGCAAGGAAAAGCACAAAAAAAAAATCAGAATTGCTGATTAAAAGGAAGAAAACAGAGATCCTTTAAATAAACACACTTTGTTTTTTGTGGACTTTCGTCAAAGTGCTGGGAATTTTCTTCTTTTTTTTTAACCACAAAAAATAAAAAATGAAAGCAAAACCGTACAGAAAAAACTGCTAAAAATTCTAAAAAATGTTGTTGTTTTTCTAAAATGCCAAGTAAATTTATTGTAACAATTTCCATAAATTCCTCATAAGAAAAGACAGACACCCTTCGGATGTATTTCCATCAAACTGACTTGATATTCTAGGCTGGCCGTTGAAGCGGGTGGCTAAAAACAGACAAAATAATGACAACCTAAGCTGATTGCATAAGCCACCCATCATTTTGGTTTAGAAAAGACAGCGCATTTACCAACCATATCAAGGAAAAGTCCTGCAGATCCCATTACACAAAAAAAAAAAAAAAACCAGCAGAACTCGCACGCAACTTAAATAAACACTTAAAAATTTAATTTCGCATGAGATTCCTTAATGAGATTCTTTATTTGGAAGTTTTTTATTTTTTTTTTGTGAATTCGAAACCATTCACGCATTTGTAACACTTGCAAGCATTACCCCATAAAATTCTTAAATATAACGTTTCCTGTTGAGACAGACTCCATGATTACTTTAAGTGGTTTGAAGCTGAGCTAAAAGTCAGAAATCAAGCTAAACTGTTGCTTGTATTTTACAGCCAATGTTGAGGTATCACCTAATTGGCATACTCCACGACTTTACAGTCACAGGAATATTCCGATTAATAGACTTGCTAGAGAAGACTTGTGACTGAAGAAGCTAGGTCGTAAAATTGAAAAGATAGGGTACCAATCAACTACATACATGGTCATGATCATCATCATCATTATCACAATCATCTTTATTATCATAATGCATTGCATCGAGTTTTAATGACCTTGAAAATGAGTTCCTATTTACGCTATATTTACCCGGGCAATAATTAATGGCATTCTAAACATGATTTGGTTTTGTTTCTCTGTTCAATTGTTCATTCAGAGCGTTTATTGTTTTTATTGTTGAAATTGAAAATTTAATTTGTTTTGGATTTTTGTTCGTCGTCATCCAAAACAAAAGATTTTTTTTTGTTTTTTTTGTTGTTGAAATAGGAATAGGAACTCCTTTATGAAATAGGGAAGTAAATGAGTTCATCAAGGCTGTTGGAATAGTTTTCGATAAGAAATCATTTGGGAATCAGAGATTAGCAATGGGTATTCAAAAAGATTGGAAAAATCGATCATGTGCCTCTGGGGAAGATCATCTTCGACTTTTTACACACACCGAGGGCCCGAACATCAACACTGTTCGATAAAAAGAGTGTAAAAAAGCATTCAGTTGCTTTCCAGCTTTCAGCGAAGCAGGTTTTCGTCGCTCCGTTTAAAAATTTTTTTGTATATCAATTATACACCAAAAGAAAAATCAGATTCACTAATAACTTTGAAAATGCTCTCCATTTTTGGAAGAATATTTGTCAAGTTAAATAAGCAGCCTTTAGGGATTTGGTGCTTTATATTCTCCATTTTCTATTGCATAATCATATTAATAGATTACATTTGAAAATATTACTAACATTTTTCCTCTGGGTTAATATACATTTCTCTCACAAATACACACACATTTTTAGCGTGTTCTCCTTGTGCCGACGTCTGCTAATAATACCTGATACTTTTACGCATTCATCCATATAACATACATAATTGGTCATTACAACCCTTCAGTCAGGATTTTGATCTAGTTTCTCACGCTACTTATATTGTGTGCGTAGTTGGTAAGCAACTTCTGCCGAATTTGTAGATCAATTGGAGAATCAGTAAAATTTCAGTCACTATTGTGTGAAGACGCGTTGTGTTTGAAGAGAATAATTGTGGTTTGAAGATCTCCGTTACAAAGATCTGTCGAACAGTTGCCTAGTAATTGCAACAAAGAAAAGCAAGTGTTGTTGTTTTCATCAAGTTGTGAATAGTGACGCAATGAATTGTCCGAATAATATAGAATTTTATTTAAAAAATGAGTCACTCAAATCATTTATAAGTACATATAATAGGTAGTTTTCTAAAGTTATAAATCCTAAATGAGTTGGCTTATGAATCAATTCATATTTCGAATGGCATGAGTTTGATTTCAATGTTGTACGCATATTACGCATTGCAACCTGTAGTGAGTATGAATGAATTAGAGTACATAGTTAAATTTCAAAATTGTTGACTTAACTTATATTCAAAATTTCTTGAGTGCTTTTAAGTAGCGGAAAAACGTTTCATTACTGATCGCTGATCGTAATCCTAACTGAAGGATTTTAATGACCAATTTTGTATGTAGTATGTTCCGACCATCCAACCTGTCAGCTAGCAATACGCATTGTCGGTAGAGTTTTAACCAATGCCTTTAAGAAAACACCGTAATGCACAAATGAGCTTCGGACTCAGAATTTCATTCATCGTTTCGATTTGTAAAAAATCATTGAAAAATCCTTTGTATAGGATTCATGTCCTTCGATTTCATTCTTTTTCTTTAAGGCTATTGGGCTTAGTGAAGTTTTGGTTCTTTTAAATTAGTTTATGATGATTAAAATATATTTCTGTTACGAATTAATTTTATTCTTGAAAATAATGGATTTTTAAATATCATTTCAATAACATTGTTTTAACAATTACGAAATATTTTTTCAAAATATTTCTTGTAAAGCTATTGGACATGGAATAATGGACGTACGTACGTACGTACTTATAATGTACTTTTCATATCGAAAGAAAGGCCTCTTGTAAAATCCTGAGAGCTTTTTCTTCTAAAATATTTATTTATTTATCTATTGTTGTTGTTGTTGTTGTAATTGTTGCTGCAATAATTAGGCTGACAAGTGTGTCAATTGTGCCTAGTAGAGTGGGGGGATATAATAGCAGCAATAAATAAAAGTGTTTGGAAGAGAAAATAAAAATTGCAGATAAAACAATAAAAAAAAAAGGAAAAACATATCCAAGCCAAGGATTCTTATAATTTTTATATTGTTTTTGTTGTTTTTTTCATCAGCAAAAAAGTGATTACAATCATGGATTGTCTTAATGGATGCTTAAGCTGCTAATTTTGCCACCATTTGTAATTGCAATGAATTTTCTACTCATTTTTCTATTTCGTATACGAAAAGAATTCCTTTTTCTTTTCTTGTTGTTGTTGTTTTTTGTTTAAGTTTTCTTTGGCAAACAACACAAACCACGCATGATGCATTATTTTAATGATTCTTGAAGCCGTATTCTTTACCAACGACTTTCATTTACTTTTTTCTGTTTTCTTCTTCTTCTTTTTCTATTTTTTAATTTCTATTTTAAATAAAGAAGCCGTACTCTGCTGGCAAACAACCATACAATCATACAACCATCCATCCAACCATCCATCCATCCATCCAATCAAACAAACAACACAATCATACTCATCATCATCAGCACCAGCATTGGCATCATCGTTCTCATCGGCAAAAGCACTTCCATCATCATTATTATCCTCAACAACAACAGCAAGAAGCAGTTTATTTTCGTCGTTGTCGTCGAGCAGTGTATGTGTAGGTATGGCTGGATGGCTGGTTGGCTTGGATAATGAGTATGATGATGACGTTCGTTGATGTTAAAGAAGAATAAGAAAATGACGAAGAAGAAGAAGAACAACAACAACAACATAAAATCCATTAGTGTATGGCTCATTAAATCAGGAATAGCCTCCATTTTGCTAATGGAAATCATCTCATCATCTTCAATAGTTCTGTTCTAAAGCGTGCATCAAAAAATTCGGCATTTGCTTCCACAGAAAAAAAAAAAGCATTTTCATCAGCATATAAAAGGCAAAGTCCCCCTTTAAATATTACACATACTCACTCCCTACTAACCCCTCCCACCCTCCGACTATTTAAACCACAAAACATATGAAGGCAACACAAATTTAACGAATGAGATGCTGTTGCATACATTATAAGATTGAAAAGCGTGGTGTTGCCTCCCTCCCTAGTGCCATAGTATTTATGCGGTTGTTCACTTTACAGCTTAAAATCACTCGCACTCATGTTGCCTAAGTCCTAATAACTGTAAAGTGTAGTGCAGTGCAGTGCAGAGAGAGGAGAATGAATTTTGGTAAATTGGAAATATTTAACAGCACAATTTCCCTAATTGGCAGCGATGCTGATTATCAACAGACCCAGTATGTTACCAAGGATTGAGGGAAGGCAGTCAAAAGTTGGTTGAAAGAGGCAAAAAGCGTTGAATGTTGAAATCACTTCATTTATGCTTGAGCAGCTCCATAACAAATTGGCTAAAAGGAGTTCTTTGTGTAATAGAAGCTGGAGAAATTTTTAAAAGTAATACGTACAGGCCTTGCGGTCCTTCCTATGCTTCCTCCAGGAGGTACGAAAGCAGATTCACCTGTAAACTCCTAGCCAGCCACTTCACTTCTAAAATTTCAAACTGACCTTCCATTCGTATTACCTTTAGATTAACTATCTTCAGCTAGACGCTGCGTAATACATTTCCAAACAGTTTCTAACACCTCCTCTCCTTTACTTAAGTAATAACACACTTGGTCTTAAACCGCTTAATACATTAGCTTTTTCTCTTGCTTCCCCATACGTCTATTGACTTTGTTTGGCAAATAATCAACAAATTAAATGACTGCCACTCCATCGTCATCATCAACATCGTTCTGCCAAATCGAAATTATCATTATGAACAGCTAGGCAGTCAAACAGGCAATAGCAGAACGGCATCCTGCCTTCATCTTTTGCCAGCTGAAAACTGCATTTCATTTCGTATGAATGTTTAAAGTGTGATTATATTTCGTTTGTACGTTCGTTTGTATGCATATTAAGGCATATGCATTTATAAGCATCTTATTTACATAAACATATGCAATCATATTCCTTGCATATCCATAAGAATGTATGTGTGTGTGTGTGTATGTGACTGTGAATGTCTATTTAAATCGGGTATTAACGCTGAAGCAGTTCAAAAGATGAAGAAAAAAAAAGTTCGTCAAAACGAAATCCAATGAATTTCTTTTCTTTTTCTTCTTTTTGCCTTTTTCTCGTATTCTTTTGGCAAATGAAACGCGTTCAGCAAGCAAATTAGCCCATTTAGCGATTTACTGAATATCTAAGTAGTAGAGTACAGTATATGACAAAAGTTTACGATAAAAATGTAAATTTTAAATACACTTGCTCAGAATGGCTTTTAAAACCTTATGCTTAAAAATGTTATTAACTTTGGACTTATCAGACAAATGTTTCTATCAAATACTTAAAAAAATTCCTTTTCTAGCAGGACTTCTTTGTGATTTTCTAAAAAAAAGCATGAATGCCATTTGTTCCTTACATATGGTCTCTAAAATAACCTCCTAAAAAAAAGTCATAATAAATTAGGTCCTTTAAGCTTGGCTATGGATTCTGGTAAAACGAATTTGCTACTTTTCACCTTTTTCTGTTCATCTATTGAGGTACTAGGATTATTTCATCTTGGATTTAAAGATGAAACAAAAATCTCCAATGCCGCCCATGCTTATAAGAAATTGTAGAGGGAAAATAAAACTAAACCACTGGATGGTATTGTTACGCTTTTACCTTTTAAAAACATTTAAAATATGAGCTCATTGATTGGAAATCAAATAAAAATTAATTTGTGTTTAGTTTTAATTAAAATTCTTTATTATTCGCACAATTCTGTGAGTCACTGTTCAAAACTTGATGTAAACAACAATAATTGCCTTCATTTGTTATTCCTCTGTTTATTCCCTTTGCATTAACAATAACAAGCCACTAAGCAATTATGCGACAGGCTTTTTGTAATGGATAACTTCAAACCACGAACTGACCTTTTCAAACACACCCGGCGTCTTCACACAAGGCTAACTGAACTTCACTGACTCGGTCATCTGCTTTAACTTGTCTTTTATATGGCAATGTAAACAGTCTAATGAATGTTCTTCAAGGCCAAATATTTATGACTTTGCCTTCTCGAAATCTCTATAAATGTAAACATCGTTGCTTGCCTTTATTCTTTTAGTGTTGTTTGTATATTTTTGTTGACATTGTTTACCATTTTTTATGCTGGTATTTTTTGTTATATTTCTGTTTACTTGTTTATCATTTTTTAAGCTGGTGTTTGTTGTTATATTAAGCAATATGATAATTTGTAAACAGGTTTGTTTACTGCATTGTTTTGTTTTTGTAACTTTTGTTTATAATTTTAATGTTCGGCAATGTTAAAGCAAAACACCAGAAGCTAAATTTCTTATTTTTGTAACCTACAGACGCTTGACAGGATGGGAATGACATCACATAAGAATTAACTTCAATTTAAGCCGGAGGATACAAAGTTCCACGCATATTACAGTTACGTAGAAAAAGTACTTTTAAGCATGGTGCTCTTGCTTAAGAACTTATTTATTTACAAAATCTCTTTGTCATACATATGTATGTCTCCTAATTAACTGGTACTTTTTTTTCCCCTTTTCAACACTTGCAAATATTAATACATGGTCGTTTGGGGATACAATTTTCAAAAGTAACTTGTTTTTTATACGTCACTGTATTTCACTGTATTGATTTAAAGCCTCTTGCATGCGTTTCTTAATTATGTGGTACCTTTCCTTCTGGCCCCTTCGTAAAACCGCAAGATGGCAAAATTACTTCTTTTATACTGAAGGTAAAGCATACACCGGCTTCTTTAAAGTCAAATAAGAAGGTGATTTTAAATTTAAAGAAGAAAAAGAAAACCAAAACCAAAAAAAGATAAAAGAAAGACTGTCTTTTTAATTATTCAAAAAATGAGATGCTCCTCTCAGAGGCTAACAACAAGAACTAACGAGAAAAAAAGCCAAAAAACTCATCAAGAAGAGTGAAACCCAACATAATTGATGGCTGAAATGGATGGCCACGGCCACAATGGTTTTGCAATACAAAACTTAAATCAATCAACGCCCAGTGGTTAATACAATTGATGCACGTGGGTTACCATTAACGTACAAACGAGAATGAGTTGTTTATGTCATCGTTATAGACGTCGTTGTCATCTTATCATCGGAAAGATATTCAGAAACGATATTCAAGACAACAAAAACAACAAGAAATCTTTAATCATTTTACCAACATTTATCATGTTTCGGCTGAAATCATTAAAGCTCCATTGCATGGAAGACAAGGAAGAAGAAAAAGGGGTTTCAAATGGTGCTGGTGTTGGTGGACTGTTGGTTAAAAAGAAAACAAACTTGAAACGTATAACGAATGACATGTGACATGACGTGTCAGAGTCATTAATATAAATTAAAACTTAATTATCTCCCTCTCCTCTCTCTCTCCCCCTCTCCCTCTATCTGCCTCACTTTATTTGGTCATTACAGTCGTAATAGAATTTATTTCTGATTTCTGGTACAGGTAACCGGAAAATAAGCAGCCTGATTATGAATTTTTGCCAGAAGAAAAAAGTTTTTTTTTCGTCTTCGAAAAATTTGCCAAAAAAAAGCAAATTTTTTTTGTTGCTGCTCTCCTTTTAGAATTTTTTGGTTTTGTTTTTTTTTTGTTGTTCTAAAAGTATTGTCATATGCTGCTCATTTGCAAGAATTTAAAGTACACTTTTGCAGTTTTCTGATAATAATATTGCAGATGTGTTTTAATGACGATACAACAACAACAACGGCAACGACAACGACAACAACTAATAGCGACACAATCATGGCGACAGCCACAATGCCATTATTGACGTTGTTGCTGGCAACAACATCAACAACGACGACGACAACAGCAATAAGAAGAACAGCATTATCTGCACCATAAGTTTTCAGCTTATCTTTAAGCCAAAAAAATAAAATGAGCAAAAGAAACAACAAGAATAGGAAAGAGAAAGAGAGAGAGAGAGAGAGAGAGAGCGGAAAAGTCTAAAGAAATGCAAAATATTTATGAAAACAATATTTAATTTGAACTATAGAATGCATAGTTACCATTACACACAAACACACACACACACACACACCATGATGGTATGCTGTTTCCTGAGGCCCTAAGGTACAAGAAAAGTGTGGTCACAATGTAGTGTTAGTAGGCCCTATAATGAGACTTTAGCTGCATTCAATCTAGCACTCATCACGGTGCGACACTTTGTAATCAAGTCGTTTACGCAATTCCTATTCTCCTTTATTTAGAATGGAATTTTTAAAATATTCTTCTAAGAGTCGTAATGTGGTCTATAGCAGAGATCACCAATGAGTATTCAAAAAGATGAGTAGAATCGAATCATACACGTATTTTCTGATACTCATGCGCACGCATTCATACTTATTTTAATATCATGGTATCTACACTCTTTTCAAAGTTTGAAGTACTCATCATACTTATTCGTACTCCATACCTTAACATATACACGAAACACAAAAGAGGTCTGGGTCGCGTTCGACCACTAAAATACTCATTAGCAGGTCGGGTGTTTGCTCTGCTCCCTGTTTTGTCTCTTTAGCTTATGTGTCTTTCTTCCTTGGACCAGCTCATCTATAAAATATGGCTAGAGGAAAGTATGCCCAACGATTGGAACGTCAGTGTCCTCTGTCCCGTCCTGAAAAAGAGAGACCTTACGATATGCGCCAACTACAGGGGTATAAGCCTTCTCCCTATCGCATATAAGGTTCTTACAGGCGTATTGTGTGAACGACTGAAGCCACTCGTCAAAACACTGATTGGACCTTATCAGTGCGGCTTCAGACCTGGCAAGTCCACCATCGACCAGATCTTCACACTACGCCAAATCCTGGAAAAAACCCACGAAAATCAAGTTGAAACACACCATCTTTTTGTTGATTATAAGGCTGCTTTCGATAGCCCCATAAGGGATCGTGTTTTTGCCGCAATGTCTAAGCTGATAAGGCTATGCAGAATGACGTTGAGCAATTTCTGCAGCTCCGTCAAGGTAGGAATGGACCTCTCCGAACCTTTTGATACCGTGCGAGGTTTCAGACAAGGCGATCCCTTATCATGCGACCTCATCAACTTCGTCATCGAGAGTGTTCTGCGAAAGGCGGGAGTGCATCGTAATGGCACTATTTTTCAAAAAAGTGTCCAGACGCTTGCGTACGCTGACGACATCGACATCATAGGGCGTACCAAACAAGATGTCACTGCTGCCTTTAGTGCTATTAAGCGGGAGTCTAAGAAGATGGGTCTGGCAGTAAATGAGGGCAAAACAAAGTATCGACAAGCAGAGACATGTGGCGTATTGATTCACAAATTACGGCCGATAACTATACTTTTGATACAGTCAAGGAACTCATTTACCTTGGCTCCGCCGTTACCACCGACAATGATGTCAGTCTGGAGATCAAGCGCAGGATTACTCTAGCCAACAGGTGCTATTATGGTCTCAATAGGCAATTGAGTAGCAGAGACCTCTCTCGCAAGACGAAACTAATACTCTACAAGACGCTCATCCTACCCGTCGTGCTTCTCTATGGCGCAGAAGCATGGACCCTATTAAGAACTGATGCAGCTGCCTTGAGAGTATTCGAGAGAAAAGTCTTACGTAAGATCTTCGGTCCAGTGCGAGTTGGCGATGAATTTCGCATCCGATTTAACAGTGAGCTGTATGAGCTCCTCAACGACATGGACGTTGTACAGCGTATTAATATCCAGCGGCTGCGCTGGCTCGGCCATGTCGTTCGAATGGAGAAGGAGGATGCTCCGGCGAGACGAGTGTTTGATGCGGGGATCTGCGGAAGTCAACGAAGAGGACGACCCTGTATCCGTTGGAAGGACCAAATCGAAGAAGCCCTGTCATCGATTGCTGTGACCAATTGGCGTAGGCGAGCAAGAAGCAGAGGCAGGCCGAAATCCGTTAATCGTTAATGTAACAAAAACTAAGGCTGTAAATTTTGATGAATGAATCGAGCCACTCGAATGAGTGTGGGGCTTAGGAATCAAACATATTATGTATGGTATGAGTTTGATGTCAACGTTGTATGCAACCTGTACTTATATGTACTTACGGCCTATACATATTCGTGAGTGTTCCCAATTTTGCCACAATTCTTGAGTGACTGATAATCTCACTGATCCTTGTTACTATCCTGTTGTCCATAGAAACTATCTAGAATTAGCTGTTGATTCCTTATAGTAAAGTTCCAGCGAAATAATACATAAAAATATCTCGCACGCCGACCAGTGATGTAATATGCAGTGCAATAGGAATAATGATGTCAAGCAGATCCTGGCATCCCCCATATCCAGATGCATTTAGTTGTCCTGGCAAATTCACTTCAAGCATTCGTAGCTAAGGATTCAGACAACTTGAGCGTTAAGATAAAATTGCCATGTAAAGTTGTCAAAAATCTGTCGTTCGAAGGCGACTTTAAACTGCAGGTCCAGCAACTCATGTATGAAATTAACACTTACATAATAAGTGGTATGAGAAACTAGTTTGTAATCCTGACTGAAGGTTTCTAATGGCCAATTATGGATATGTACGTAATCGATTATCAGCACAGTTTCCTATCAAAGAAAAGTTGTAGGGATTGCCAACCAAACAGTGAAAAACGTAATGACTTTTAATGACAGATGGACTTACCAGTTAAAGTCCTTCCTTTTTCTAAGGATTACAACAACGATCTGAAGTTTTCGTAGAGCAGCAGCTCAAGGCTCATTTACCGGTCTAATGTAATTGAAGGGCCTATTCAGGAAGTTTTAAGGATATTGAAAGCTTTGTTGTTACAAACAATTGCTTGCAATAAGTATGCCGGAAATTTTTATTAATGATTACGCCAAAATGGGGAGGAAAAAAAAGAAGAAGGTTCAGACATGAACTTTAGGCAACAACACTTGGATAGATTTTAACCAAATTATGCGAAGAAAGCCAACAAAAGTCATAACAGCCCCGTACAGAGTACCAACACATATAAGCCAACGCAAAATGGCTGTCTTGGAAACACATTCACGTTGTTTTGTGCACAGGATCGCTGTGTAGAAGAGTAAGTAGACACAAAAGCCAAAGATGGGTTCCTTAGCTGTGAAGTAAAAACTAGCAAAAGACAACACACACAGCAAATAACGATAAGAAAAGTGAGGCCTTTGGTAGTAAAAAGGATTGGGCGCTGGATGCTGATGCTGATGCTGATGCTACTCACGACTGCTGCTATTGCTGTTGCTATTGCTGTTGCTGGTGTTGGATGTTTGGAAAGTTTTTCCAAACTACGAAAGAAAAACGTGTTCACAAAGGCTACAAAACTTATAACGAGAAAACTTTAGCACTTGCAAGCATCAGTAGAATAAGAAGAAGAAGAAGAATAAAAAAAATTGTAAGCAAAAAGCTGAAAAGAAACGCGATAAAGAAACAACAAACAAGTTAAGAAGCGACACACATCTTTGGCTACAGCGTTGATGTGATACACCCTCCAGCCCCCCTGATGTTAGCCAGCCATTGCAACCCAATCGCACGAAGGCTTTTTGTTCAACAAACTTTTTCGAAGAAAACGAAGAAATAAACGAAACGAAAAAATTAAATTGAAAAATAGAAAATGAATGAAGAAGAAGAAGAAGATTTTTGTTAAAATTTGTTGCTGTTGTTGTTGTTTTTTTTTTGCCAGCAACAAACGTAAAAGTTTTACTTGGAAATTCTTTGGCATAAAATAATAGAGCTGACGTCGTGAAGGTATGATGATTGGTTGCTGAGGCAAAGGGGTTAGCTTTGGGGGCCCCAGGAAGTGGAAAGAAAAGAAATCATCAGCTCAACTTTAACGCGCGTTTCGTTGTAATTCTTCCAGCATTTTGCTTATTAACTTGGCTAAGAATACAGCGTAAGGAGAAGTTGGCTGGTTAGCTAAAGTGCGTTAACGAAAACAAAAATTTCCACACTTTTATTTACGCACGGATGGTGTCATCTAATTTTCAATTCAAATTTAATGTGAACGAAAGAAAAAAAAATAAACAAAAAAAAAAACTGGCACCACCAAAGAAAAGTAAAGAAACGTCACAAAAAGAAAAAAAATGGCGTCTATTAAGGAAGCTTTAATGAGGACACGGAAAGAGTCTGGGCAGGTGTATACACATATACTGTAACACAGCCAATGATGATGATGCCTATTTTGTATTAAATTGTGTACAAAGGAAATACAAAAATTTCTTAACGAAATACCTACCTTGGCTTGCCAACTCATCCTGCCATCCAAATTGTAAAATTTCTTTTGTTACAGCCACAGCAGAAGTTCTAGTTGCTAATTTGAAGTGGCATCCAACAAAACTCTGAGTGGTGGACTGGACACAATGACATCATGACTGTACATTATGAATGAATTTCCTTTCTACTGTTTCCCTCTCTCTCTCTCTCTCTCTTCAACTCCTGCTTCCTGTAATCCTAATAGTAACCATCAAACATAAGCCAAAATAGCCAAGAAGCCAAGCAGCGAAGTAGCCCAGCAGCAACAAATTAAGAACAGGGAATGGAACGGTTTTTAAACGAAAGGAAACTTGTTTAACTTTAACTTGGTGGAAAAAAATCCAAGAAAATTAAAAGAAAATTATTAAGAAAAGTGCGAAAAAATATGGCGAAATGTATTGCTCGCTCAGAGTTTAGAAAAATCTTTTAGAAAATTTTCTGCTTTTTTCTTCTTGCTTTCTTTCTTTCTTTCTTTCTTTATGTATGAAAAGCTGCCATAAAACTTGTTAAAAGATGATTACCACAATAGGTGACAAAAACAACAACAACAATAACAACAACTGTATGACCAACAAGGAGAAAAAAAATTGGATAGGAAAAGAACATCTCCAAAGAGTTTTCCTCCTGAAATCTTTTTATCTTAGTTTTTTTCGCTTCTTTTTTTTGCTTTTGGAAAAGAGCTTGTAAAAGCAGAAATTAAAATTAATGTTAATAAGCAACAACAACAACAACAACACGAACAACATCGAAATATTCATTAAAAGCCAATTATTTACGATGAAAGAATGTTGCAAGATTTAAAGCCTCCCTCTCCGTTATGAATTAAAAATTAAAATTACGTTAAAGAGGATCTCTCGGAAATGAGAAATGGAAGAACGAGGTCCAATTTAAGGTAACGTTTAGGCCTGTTTTGTTACCACAAACTAATATACAATCAGAGAATTTAACACACCTTAAAGGACATCAATCTGAGTACCCCAATAAGTCTTCATATTGGAGGCCACCGTCAAGCATATGTAGATACAGTAGCGAGCACAAAAGCAACTACTGTGCCATATTACTTTAATAAGATCTGTTTTCAAATAAGGTACTATTTATCTATTCTCTTTTGCTTTAATTCTTTCAATATAGTTTTCAAGTAACCACAGTTTTATTTCCAATTCTGCTTTAAAAAGTTAAATATTTTTGAATAAAGTGAAAGTGAAATTTTAGCGAGCACAAAAGAATGCAACATAATAAAAAATGTTAAAGTAGTTATATATTTCATTATAATTGAATTTCTTAAAATAAGTTATCAATCATGTGTCTTGTAATATATAGAAAGGCAGCTCTCAGTCTGACGCAAGCAACTGTAGAATAAGGAGAATCCCTGCGTGATTTGGCCACCTCTTTGGTGTAGAATTCAATCACCGTAATGTTCGGATGTAAATCTCGATTTTCCTTGAGAAATAGTGTGGAAAGGAAACCAGGTAGTGGTAATCCTCGAAAAACTACCTCTCGCCAAGGCCGCCAGATGATTGCCCGGGTTAAAAAAGATCCACGAAAGACCGCAGTGGACGTTGCTAATTTCGCAAATGAGCAAATGGGCGTCTCTATAGGCGTTCACACTGTTCGCCGTAGGTTGAAAGCGGCTAATTTGCTTGCGAGACGACCCGCAAAGAAACCTCTCATCAGTGCAGTCAATAAAAAGAAGCGCCTGGAATTTGCAAAACGTTACAAGGATTGGTCAAATGAACAATGGGCTAAAGTCTTGTGGAGCGATGAAAGCAAATTTAATTTGTTTGGCTCCGATGGGATAAATTTTGTTCGAAGACCGCCTGGACAGAGATATTCTCCAAGATATCAACTTCCAACCGTAAAACATGGCGGTGGATCAATAATACCCTTGTGGGGTAAGGAACGATATGTTTAAAAAAAATTCTTGATTTTACGTCACGTATTTACAGGTGCGTTTTCCCGTGATGGGGTAGGTCCCTTAACTCAAATCGAAGGAAAAATGGACGCCAAGAAGTACTGTGAAATCCTTGGAGAACACATGCTTCCTCATCTGCGGGAAAAAATGCCTCCTGGTAGCATATTCCAACAGGATAACAATCCAAAGCACTCAAGTCGCTTAGCTCGAAACTTTTTAAGCGACAATGATGTCAATGTTTTGGATTGGCCATCACAGTCTCCCGATCTAAACCCCATAGAAAATCTATGGGAGCTATTAGATCGGGAAGTTAAGAGGAAACATCCGTCAAATAAGAGGCAATTAGAAGAAATTTTGAAAAGTGAATGGGAGAAAATATCCATTAACACATTAATAGCTTTAGTCGACTCTATACCTTCTAGGTTGCAAGAAGTCATAAAAAATAAGGGCTACGCCACTAAATATTAATTTTAAGATTTTTTTTTGTAAGAATTACTATTTAATTTAAATAAACACATTAAAATTTTTGCTGTTGCATTTTTATTGCTCCCATGAAATTCGCACTCTTTTTAATAAATGACAAAATAATATTAATCATTAATTAAAAATATTTACATAATGTTATTGATAATAGGTATTTCTATAACTGTAGGGATTAATAACCCAAAGAAATATTTTGAACTGGTCACCATTTTTTTGAAAATTATCGCACTTAAAGATAATTTTACCCAACGTTGCATTTTTTGTGCTCGCTACTGTATATGACGTATATTCTCCAATACAACATCAGGATTATGACGTAACTTCTCACATCACTCATGTTGCGTGTTTTCATTTTATACATGAGTGGGATGGGACCTACAGTTTAAAGTCGACTTCGAACAACAGATTTTTACTCTCAGAGTTTTTGCCAGAAATCTGCTAAATGGAAGTCGGTTGAAGAAATATTTTTTCATGTTTTCGTTTTGATGTCTGGCCTGGGGTTTGAACTGTGGCCTTACGACTAATAAGTCAAAACACTACGTAATAGACTACGGCGACTACACTGAAGAAAAAGAAAGAAAAGAACTTCCATTGCGGCTAGAAAGTGAAGAGGTTGTCAGACTGTTCTTTTTCTGCTGAGAAGATGTCGCCGAAGAAATATTTTTTTCGTATTTCATTTTGTTGGAGCAGTCTGACGCTGGCCCCACGTCTAATAAAGCAACACACTACCTACTAGATTACGACGACTTCAAAGAAGTTCATTCTTATTACTATTCTATAGGGAATCTAGGGTACGCATTTCGGTGTCAGTAAGACTAACTCACTGTCTAAGCACCCAAATGGTTCCAAACATTCTTTTAATCTCAGAATCAATATGTTTTGCTTGCAAATCAAACTAACACTCGTGTTGTAAAGTTTCCTACTTTTGTTCCGTTTTTACGTGATGCTTTTATAAGAATCGAATCGTAAGATTTCTTGATTAATTTTTACAAAAATTTTCTGCTCATTTTAAATGATTTTATTTCGTTTGATTTTTTTCAATTTTATTTCGATTTTATTGGGTTTTGTATGTATTTGTAATAAATTTATTGTGGATTAAACATTTATACATACACACACACATACATACAGTACACAGACACATATAACAACAACAACAAACGTTTGCAACCATAAAAGTGTTTGCAACGCATACGAATATCATTACAAAGGACGATTAGGCTTTTTGAACGAATACGGAAAATAAATGGAAAGCCCATCATGCCAGACTTTATTTTATTGAAATTAAATTTGTAATAAACGAAGCCATTTTCTTAATAACAAAAGGAAAGTAAAACCATAACAATTAGAATATTTTCTACAACAAAAAAGAAAAAAAACAAAAAAAGCAGAGAGTCTAAGGAATTTATTTTAATTTTTCTTTTGGAAAATTTTATGTTTCGAATACAGTAAGACCCGCGCTTAACGCTGCACCGCTTTTGCAAATGGCCGCGGTTTCAAATGAAACGGCCATGCAGTATGGAATAGCGGTGCACTATATAGCGACGGTGTTAACGATCTATCTTTTTCAACGCTCTTTTGTTAGTCTGTTCAGAAAAAAGATTCCGACTATATTTTGCAGTACGAACGCCGCATCTTTCCTGTGTCACAGTTGTTTTATTAGTTGTCATCAACGTTACATACACCAGTACTACGGACGGCAATCGGTAAATCCCGAATCCCGGATTTTTAAAACATTGTCCCGAGATTTTTCGGGATTTTCGGGATTATGAATTCATATGTATTTTGAGAAGTCGCCGTGGTCTAGTGGGTAGTGTGTTGGCTTATTAGACGAAAGGCCCGGGTTCGAATCCCAGGTCAGACATCAAAACGAAAAATATTTCTTCGGCGACTTCCTCTCAGCAGATTTCTGGCAAAGACTCTGAGAGTAAAAATTGCCATGAAAAGCTTCTCAAAAATCTGTCGTTCGGAGTCGACTTTAAACTGTAGGTCCCGCCACTCATGTATAAAATTAACGCACACAACTTAAGTGGTGTGAGAAGATAGGTCGTAATCCTCACTGAAGGGTTGTAATGGCCAATTATGTATGTATGTATGTATTTTGATCCTGCAAACGGCCTTGAAAAAATTCTATATCACCCGACTTCGATAATAGCACCTCAAACCCTACTTCCATTGCTAAAAAATTATTTGATGCCATCGAAGAATGCAAATGTCCTATAAAACGAATTAATAGGGTAACTGATTTCGATACTTAAAGAAATCGATTTATTTACATCCGGAGATATTGATGTGTTGAATTGCCTCGTTTAACGCAGTTTCGTTTAGCGGGGTCTTACTGCACTAAGTGTGGGTTTACAGGGTTGTAATGATGATTTGGTTTAATTTCCTACGAATTGTTTTCCTTAAGAAATGATTTTAATTTAAATTTTTTCCTTCGTAGTATTTTAAAGTCGCCATAGCGTAGTAGGTAGAGTTTTGACTTATTAGTTCAAACCCCAGGTCAGACATTTCCAGCTAAACGAAAACATGAAAAAATATTTCTTCAACAACTTCTTCTCAATAGATTTCTGGCAAAAATTCTGAGCGTTAAAATAAAAATTGCCATGAAAAGTTTCTCAAAAAAATCTGTCGTTTGTAGGTCCCGCCACCCGTTTATATAATTAACACACACAACATAAGTAACGTGAGAAGCTAGGTCGTAATCCTGGCTGAAGTTCTGTAATGATGAATTATGTATGTTATCTTGTGGGAGGCATCCATGGGTCCCTTCTCATCGATTCAAAACCTACAAGTTAGACTATAAGTGTACTCTGAGTCTAGAGTATCAAGAGTCCAATTCCGAAAATCTGTTTATGTCTAGATAGATGACTCAAATCTCCCAATTCAACTTGCCCAGATCGACCGATACTATCTTTCATTTACATACATACATAATTGGCCATTACAACCCTTCAGTTAGGATTACGACTAGCTTCTCACACCACTTCTGTTGGTGCGTTAATTTTATACAAGAATGGCGGACCTACAGTTTAAAGTCGCTCCGAACGACAGATTTTTTTTTGAGAAGCTTTTCATGGCAATTTTTTACTCTCAGAGGTCTATGCCAGAAATCTGCTGAGAGGAGTCGCCGAAGAAATATTTTTCGTTTTGATGTCTGACCTGGGATTCTTCCATTTAGCACCATTAAATGCAAGTGCTCGAATGGTGGCCTGATTGTCAGTTAGTATGGCTATGTCTTGGCTTTTATAACTCCTATCCAAGTTGAATTGAGCATATCTTCGTTAACTTAATTGAAACCACATAAACACCATCTGTAATGGCAATCTGCATCTGAACAATGTTTTGAGTTTTATTGGTCTTACAAATAAACGCCCCTTCATTTAGACGATGGCTTTAAATTTGTTTTTTTTTACGGCATTTTGATTTTATTGCCGAAAATTATAATCGATATTATTGCCTTATTGTTGTTGTTATTATTATTGCTTTATTTGTAATTTTTATTTTGTATTTTGTATTCGCCTTTTTTTTTCTGTTGCGTTCATTTGTCACCGGATGCAATTCCTACAAAATGATAATTTATGATAATGATGCTTCCGTCGCCTTATAATGACGTTAAAGATTCATTCCGTTGCTGTTCCTTTTTCTGTTTTTTTTTTTGCTTTTTTAGGTTATATTTTACAACATTACACCCTGTATGGCCCCACCACTAAGTTTTTAGTGAAAACATTCTATTGAAATGGAAAAAAAGGGCCAAAATCGTTTCAATATTGTTTTATGCCCCAGCAGTGATTATGTGAATATTTGGTGTGTCTCTCTGCCTGTCTGTCTGTCTGCCGTTAGTCTGTATTTGAAATCAATAGTCTATGTCCCATGGTTTATGATTTTTAGTGGTGTTGTGCTTGCATTTATTGATAATTTCCGTTTAACGGCCTTCCCCTTTACCGCTCTCTCACAAGGCACTTTATTCGCAATGTTGTTGCAGATTTTTTGTGTGTTGTTGCAAAGCAATGGTGCGTGGACAACAACCAGCGACAGAAACGGAAACATTGACATTTTGTGACAACAGCAACAACAGCAACAGCCCATGGTTTTCATTATTTTAAATCCATTTTTTTTCCCCCATTGATTGCATTTCTCCAAGTGGCATCAATAAATAAATACTGGACTAGCGTTTGACCATTCATCTCGTATGCATACGAGCAGCCGTATGCATATTATGATCATCGAATATTTTACTTAAAATAGCTCAACAATATGCAGCATAATAAATTACAAATTATAGTTCACTTCCCCCTATCCTGCTTCTCTACAAGCCATCTCTTAGTGCCCATCACATCATCTAAACATTAAGGACTCATCCTTCAATTGTTTTGTAATTCTAAACCAGCCCCAGTTCTCCGGTTTGTATGATTATGAATGCAATTGAGCGCGTTTTTATTTTATTTTTTGTCGCTCAGTTTCTGTCGCTTTGTTTCTCTATTTTTTGGGGACAATTTATGACATCCTTTTTATAATAGCAACAGTCACCAGTTACCAGCCAACAGCCACTAGTCAATCGGCCAGCCACATTTGTATAGAATTCTAGCGCAATTGTTAACAGTTATTGGAACGACAGACATACGGACTTTGGCAAAAAAACAATTCGAAATTCTTTGCTTTTGTATGCAATGCATGATGGCAACTGATGATGATGATCATCATCATCATTATCACAATCATCTTTATTATCATAATGCATTGCATCGAGTTTTAATGACCTTGAAAATGAGTTCCTATTTACGCTATATTTACCCGGGCAATAATTAATGGCATTCTAAACATGATTTGGTTTCGTTTCTCCGTTCAATTGTTCGTTCAGAGCGTTTATTGTTTTTATTGTTGCGATTGAATATTTAATTTGTTTTGGATTTTTGTTCGTCGTCATTTAAAACAAAAGTTTTTTTGTTGTTGAAATGGGAATAGGAACTCCTTTATGAAATGGGGAAGTAAATCAGTTCATCAAGGCTGTTGGAATAGTTTTCGATAAGAAATCATTTGGGAATCAGAGATTAGCAATGGGTATTCAAAAAGATTGGAAGAATCGATCATGTGCCTCTGGGGAAGATCATCTTCGACTTTTTACACACACAGAGGGCCCCGAACATCAACACTGTCGATAAAAAGATGTGTAAAAAAGCATTCAGTTGCTTTCCAGCTTTCAGGGCGAAGCAGGTTTTCGTCGCTCCGTTTAAAAATTTTTTGTATGTCAATTATACACCAAAAGAAAAATCAGATTCACTAATAACATTGTGAAAAATGCTCTCCATATTTTGGAAATAATATTTGTCAAGTTAAATCCCGGCAGCCTTTAGGGATTTGGCACTTTATATTTGTACATTTGTATTGCATAATCATATTAATAGAAAATTGTACTTTTTTCCGATCGATTTGTACTAAATCACTTTTTTCTTTTTATTAAAACTTTTTTATTATAAAGTATAAAAACTATGAATGAGAATTCATTTCATTGTGTGTAGGATTAATGTAAAAAGAACAAAAATAACAGTAATTTTTCAAATTGTTAGCACAGTTTTGACATTCTGTATAAAAATTATAGGACCCGTCCTCATTTTGTTCATAAGAGCTTTATTTACCAAAAATATTTATACTTAAAACCTAGTAAAACCCCCCTTATTAAAGTAAAGTATTCGGTCCTTTGATATTTTTAAAGATTATTTAAATCTTTCTCCGTCTAATGTTTCCACCCACACCACTCCAGTGTAAATTGTCTGTTATTTGAATATAATCTTCGGACAAGAATGGGTCAATTCGTTTGGTGAAACGTTTTCAATAACATTCAATATCAGAAGAGCAAACCTGGCACGATAAAACCTCCAATAGATTGTTACGGACCATTTCCATTCTGCTGACATATCTCTGGTCGATGTTGTAAAATATAGTTTTTAATTATTTTCTCCCAAGAAGAGAAGCACACTACAGCTAAGAACAGTATGTACTCTGTACTATACATTCGCGTAGATGGAAACTGAAATTTGAGAGCAACCACTTAAAGAAATAACCCCCCAGCAAATGGGACTATATCCCCCAAAATTTGAATTTCTAAAGTCACGACAGTAGTATCGATAGCCATTTGATCTATCTAAGCTCCACTCTTTTTCATCAGAGGAATATGACATGAAGACAATTCATTTTTTTGTTATTATTGAAATGCTTGTGGTGCTATAATTATGAAAAGCACTTTATAATAGGTAAACTTAACAACTTACTTTAATACTTAACTATAAAGGAATAAAAATGAGATCTAAATTTTAAATCACTATTTATGATAAATTTTGTACCAGCAAACTATTTGTTATTTCAAAATTGTGGCAACACTTATTAAATGACTTCAATAAATCCCTTGTTTGAATTAAATTAGAGACAGTCAAAGGAAAGAGTCCATTTGTCCCTTTGATTTTTAATAATTTTGGTATGAAAATATCCTTTCTGCAATTGCAGATTAATGTGGAACGGATAATATTCCTTTTATAACTCTAGATATGTTGTCAAGTTAGCAACGAGTTGCCATATGCAATTGAAACGAAAAAAAAAACTTATCCATTGATGAGACAGAATATTTGAGTGATGTAATAAAGTAGAGAGCATTTTTCAATAGTGCTAAATAAGTTTTGGAGATGCTTTTGACATCCAAATAGTGCTAAAAAAAAGTACAATTGTACCAACTTTTCCATCCCTGATTCCATTTGAAAATATTACTAACATTTTTCCTCTGGGTTAATACACATTTCTCTCACGAATGCACACACATTTTTATCATGTTCTCCTTGTGCCGACGTCTGCTCATAATAACTGATACTTATACGCATTCATACGTAGTATATACATACATAATTGGTCATTACAACCCTTCAGTCAGGATTATTGACCTAGTTTCTTACATCACTTACGTTGTGTGCATTAATTTTATGCATGAGCTGCGGGATCACTCCCAACGACAAGCTTTCCATGGTAATTTTATATTAACACTCAGAATTTTTGCCAGAAATCTGCTGATAGGAAGTCGCCGAGGAAATATATTTCATATTTCGTTTTGATATCTGACCTGGGCTTTCAACCGGGACCTTTACGTCTATTAAGCTTACACAATACCTATTAGACTACAGCAACATCTTCCTGCATCAAACTTTGGATCATTAATGTTCTACCCAAGGGTTAAGGTTATTCAAGTCCACCTTATTGTTTAAAAATTTCCATAAATATGTACATACGTCCCAAAACATGTATCACAAACAGCGTTACCGTTGAGCGGCTAAAGTCGCAATTTGACACTTTTTTGAGCGACCTCGCCACTTTTTGTGCCCCCTTACTAAAATGAACTAAATCTGACACTTTTCAAAATTGTTGACCCTTTTTTCCCCTTTTTTTAAAAAGTATTTTTTTCTAGACTATAGACTAGATAAAATAGATTAGACTATATACTAGACTATAGACTAGACTGTATACTAGGCTATACTCTAGACTACATACCAGACTATAGACTAAACTGGAGACTAGACTATAGACATTTTCTTTTCTTTTAAAAATGTTGCCCCTTTTTACTGCCAAAATACACTTTTTGTGCGACTTTTTCTTCAAAAATCCCCTTTTTGTGCGACTTCTTAAAAATTTCCAGCGGTAACGCTGATCACAAATTCATGTCAGTGTATGACCAATAATTTTCCTATTATTGAACCGCAGTGGCAATGGCAGTTGACAGTTTTGTGGCAACATTTAAATTAATTTCATAATTATTTAAATACCAACTACAAAAGAGGGAGTATGTACATAAGTGTGTACATATGCCATCACTGTTGTATCCTTGCAACGCCATATTCAAAAATAGACAGTGAAACTATGGTGTTATCGTAATTAATAATGTTATCTTGACTACGAGTATGAATATGATTTGTGGTGTGTGGTGGTAGTGTGGGGTGCTGGTACTGGTGTTGGTGTTGGTGTGACAATAAATAATAAATAATTTTAATTATTCTATAAAGAATAAATAAATAATAATAAACAATAATAAATTAGTTTGTTATTGTTATTATATTTATTATTCGCATGGCGTTTTAATGATTTCCATATTTGTCATGCCTCCGTTATGCAACACAATTTAAATCATTTTCGAATAAAAAAAAAAAAATCACTTTTTTTTTTGTTTTTCTCATTTTTCGAAATTTATTTTGAAATCAATAAATCGTTACATTTTCTGTTGTTGTTATTGTTGTTTGTAATAATAAGTTACGGCTGGTCACGCCTCTCTCGTTTTGTGATGATGAATTTATGAATTTCACTTTAGAACGTGATTGAGGCTGTGGATTTATCATCATCGCCACCATTGTCATCGTCACCAGCCACATCCACATCATCATCAACATCCTCATTACTGAAGCCTCCAAATAAACTGGAATAAAATTTTCAATAATTTTTTGATGATAAATCCACTTCACGCTCTCACTCACTTACTCACACACTGGCTGGCAAAACTGGCAACGACTGACTCTGACTGCAGTTGTTGTTTTCTTTGTTTTCATTGTATTACTTACTGCCACCAGATTAACAGGGAGAGGAAAAAAATTATTTATTCATATGGGGCTACACAACACAACACAACCAAGCACGCAGCCAATGTGTCCTCGAAAATCTACAGATTATTGCAAATAAAATATTAAATATCTTCTTCTTGTTGTTGTTGTTGTTGTTTTTATGTTTTTTTTTTTGTATTTTCCGATCAAATTTACCGCAACCTTAAATAATTGCACGTACTCGCACTCATATTCGTTAAATTCTATGCGCCGCATACAATATGAGTTACACAGATAGGCGCATTGCAAAATTCATAAAAAATCGTGAATCACATCTCTAGAGATATGCAAAAAAACTACTCACTCGTATCACCTACTTCATGAATATGTGGGGATTTTGAATTTTTTTCCAATTTTAGAATCAAGAACGAAATAAAGATTCTAATAAAGAAATCAAAAGAAAAGCAAAAAAAAGAGAGAGAAATTAATTTGTATTCATGCAATGCAAGGCGAAATAGCTTATATGGCATGGGGGCCTATTGTGTTAAAGAGTTGCAACATGAAATTCGTTTTAACCAGTAAAGGAATTCCATTTGAGGTTTAAGGTTATAACACTTACAAGGAGGGAGATTTTAACAAAACAAAGAAAAAAACGTATTTTTTTCTACTTCAAGAACAGCTTCCAAGTACAACAAAATACCCAGCTTAGAAGGTACATCTTTAGAACTACTGAAATAGAGTCAAGTTTAAGTTGCCTGATAACCACAGCGCATGTATTCGAGTTGATATACCCAAAAAGTATTTAAACGTAACTTTCAAATGCTCCATGTTATAACAAAGTCTAGACTACGGCGACTTTAGGCAGTAAGTAGTGTGCTTATAAGGCCAAAGTTCAAACCCCATGTCAGATATCAAAACGAAAATATATAAAAAAAAATATTTCGCGGTGACTTCCTCTTAGCAGATTTCTGATAATTGAAATTGCCATGAAAAGTTCCTCAGAAATCTGTCGTTCGGAGTGGACTTTAAACTGTAGGCCCCGCCGCTCAATTATAAAATTACCACACACAACATAAATAATGTGAGAAGCTAGGTTATAATTCACACTGAGGGATTGTAATAACCAATTATGTGGGTAACCATGGCCTTTTTGGTCTTTACTACCATGTGCATCGAACTTAAATCTAAAAGAGCATCCAACACCACTCAATGACAATTTCTTTTTGCCGCTGTTGTAGCCAGAACTATGTGGCTAACGGATTACTGCAGCGTTTTCCAGAATGAGTTGTTGACAATACAGACTGCAATAAAGATTATTTGGAATTCGAATATCCTCAATGGAAACATCATCATTACTCTCTGATAGCCAGGCGGCCATCAGGGCTGTGGGCTCCAATGTGATAAACTCCAATATGGTTTGAAACACCTGCACAAGGTGGCGAAGAGATATAATGTACGCATTATTTGGGTCGCCGTGGTCTAGTGGGTAGTGTGTTGGCTTATTAGACAAAAGGCCCGATCAAAACAAAAAATATTTCTTTGGCGACTTCCTCTCAGCAGATTTCTGGCAAAGACTTTGAGAGTAAAAATTGCCATGAAAAGCTTCTCAAAAATCTGTCGTTCGGAGTCGGCTTTAAACTGTAGGTCCCGCCACTCATGTATAAAATTAACGCACACAACATAAGTGCTGTGAGAAGCTACGTCGTAATCCTGACTAAAGGGTTGTAATGACCAATTATGTATGTATGTATGTATTATTTGGGTTCCGGGGAGACAACGATATCCCCGGGAAACTGCAGAGCAGATGAACTGGCCAGACGCGGCACGACTATCGCAATTTCCTATGAATTCTTAAGTATTGGGGTCCCTTTGGGGAAATACAGGCTCATGATTAATGGCGAGAACACGGACGCTGTCAACCGCAGTGGCGTACGTGATCTGACCGCGGCTGACTGCGAGGTTGCTTAAACTGGAGTCATGACGGGTCATTGCATTATGTTTGTCCACGCGAAGCGCATTGGTCTGGGACACCTCGTAAACGATTTCTGTAGAAGCTGCATTGACGAAGAGGAGGAAGAGACGGTTCTTCATCTACTGGGAACATGCCCGGCACTGTGTCAAAGGAGGAAGAGACATCTTGGTGCCTACTACATCGATGATCTGAGTGATTTGTCGAACATTGACGTAGCCAGTCTAACTCGCTTCATTGTAAGCTGTAGGTGGTTCCACGATTAGGGGATATTTGGCGCGAACTGTGGTATCACAATGGGCTCCATGAGGCCTAAGTGCGTCCATCCATTTAATTGGGGGGGGACGGCCATTTATACCAACCTACCTGCATAACAATTCACGCTAGTCTCTGTATCAACTCAGTTTGAGCTGTTTTCAAATGTTTTCTATCTGAACATCATGATCAGTTCATAAATTCTAGGCTGCATTACCAAAATGGCGGAGATATATTTGCCTGAAATATTTATCTCTTAACGTTTGCATTACTCATGGATTACTAGTCTGAAAGCCTAGTTTAAATCCTTGGATTCCCTTTATATATTCTGATAAAATTGTGTAATTTAAGAATTAAATTGAAAATATTCATAAAAACCAATGGGAAAATAAACGATGACAACGAAACGATAATTTTAATTAGTTGGAGATGACACTTTCCTTCTGTTGAATATTTTTTTTGAAAAAAAAAACCCTTGCCCTTCTTCTCTCCTGTAGCAGTTTATGAATATTAGATCAGCATTTTTTTTTTTATTTTTGTTGTTCAATTTACTGACAGTCACTGTTAAAATATTTTCATTCCGTTTTTTTTCTCTTTTTTTCTGTTTATCGTTGATTAATAAATCATAAAAATACATGAGAAGAAATGATAAAACTGTCATCATCAGGACAATAATTCAAATTTATTAAAAAAAAAGAAAACAAGAAATGAGAAACGAGAAAAACTGTTGATAAAATCAGATGAGAAGAGAAGAAACAAAAAATATGTTGTCACTGAACGTATAGTAATTTTGTTGTTGTTTTCTTGTCACTCTTTTTCACTTTTTCATTTCATTGTGGATTTTTTTTTCTTTTAATTGTAATTGTGCACCCCCTGTTGATAAAGTTGTCAATTGTAGAATTTTTTTCCAACGCCTTTACGTCTTACATTTTGAGGTTTTGCCTGCAAAATATTGCAAATATTTTTCGGAGAGAAGGAAGGAAATCATTTTCATCCATAAATTTAAGGGTTTAAATAAGGCTCTATACACACACACACATAATGAATGTGTTAGAAGGACCCATTTTTTTATGGTGGCAGTTAACAGAGTTAGACATTATAAGACACCCTCCCTCGCCTTATTTGTTTAAATGCTTGGCAAATATTTTCATAAAATTAATGTGACATAATTACGTGCGTACCTTCAACCACCATCGCCATCACCATTACGACCACGACCACAAGTACCACGACCACGACCACCACATCATCATCATCATCTTCATCACCACAAGCAAATCAAATTAATTTTTCATACCGCACAATTGCCTGCAAAGGCTAAAGGAATGAAAACAGAAGATTGAAAGAATTCCTTTTCTTGTTCAGCTTTTTTTTTTGGGATTTGATCTAAAGGGGGAGATCGGCTGGCATTAGAATCCTTACAAGCTTGCGTTTTGTCTCTCAATTAAATTCTGCTATTGAACCGCAGAAACAAAAAAATTGATGTTTTCTACTCCAGCTGAGTTGTATTTTCCTTTTTCTAATTTGGACACAACACAACTGATTATTGTTATCGATATCATTTATCCTTTCCCCTACCTACCCTTTGCTCTCTCTCTCTATTTGCATCATAATTATCATATTCATAATCGGATTTAATTTGTGATTTGATTTTATTGCAGCGATAAAATACGAATTCTGGAAAAGAATTTCAAATTTTGTTTTGTTTTGTTTTCGTGAATGTCACTTTAAATTTTTAATAGCAAAAATAATGCTCTAATATACGAGGGTAAGCTTCAATGCCTTATAAAATGTTCGTTACTTTACAAAAATAACGAAATCCTTCGAACATCGAGTGTCTATCAAATCCCGCCTTAATTGGCTTTTGGACGAAAGCACTGAACTCTATAGTTATGAGAAAGGAGCGATATGAAAACAAAGTATATTTTATCGATTACTGCCGATAACTATGTATACTTTCGATAAAGTCAAGGAATTTATTTATCTTGGCTCCGCCGTTACCATCAATAATGATGTCAGTCTGGAGATCAAACGCAGGATCATTCTTGCCAACAGGCAATTGAGTAGCAGAGATCTCTCACGTGTGACCAAATTAAAACTCCACACGACGCTCATCCTCCCCGGGCTTTTTATGGCCTCTTTATAAGCTGCTCAACGACATAAACATTGTCCAACTAACAACTGCGCTGACTCGGCAATGTCGTTCGAATGGGGGAGGACGCTTTGGCAAGGCGGGTATTTGAAGAGGGGGTCCGCAAAGAGGACAACCTTGTTTGTGTTGGAAGAACCAAATCGAGGAATCCCTGGCGTAGGCGAGCCAGAAGCAGAGGCGTTTGGAAGAGTGCATTACGGTGTTGACTCCAAAATTCTTTGGTTGGCTCTCAGCACTCATTTAACTCACCGGAATATATATGTAATCAAGATAGGCTTTGAAAATAGCGGTCAACTAGAGGAGAACGAATTTCATCTCATATTGAATGGCAGCTGATATGCTTCAATTTCGGTTGGATTATAAACTTTGAAACTTTAGTGAGTAGGAGGCTACTATGGTGTGCTTGGAAGTGTTTGACGCAAGCCTGCATGGAGCCGCCATTGGTACAGATCTTGGTGGTAGTAGCAAATAATCGAATGAGACCTTGGAGGACGGAAGTGGAGAAGGGTTTCGTGTGAATAGTGGTTGATCACGAGTTAGTCGGTCCTAAGTTCAAGGCGAAAGCCGAAAATTTTCAAGTTATAATGAAAAATAATTAAATCTTAACTATTTAGTAATTAAACACTGGAATAATTTTGAACGAAAGGGAATACGGTTCCAATTCCGTAACCTGTTGAGTATCCATTTGTTAATAAATATGGGCCTTGTGCTTATCCTGGCAACAGGAACGACCATAAAGAAGCCGTCGAGAGATATCGGAAGAGTTTTCATTTATGTTTTATAGTCGTACTGCCATGGAAGTTTTTCGAAGAGGGATATGGTAGATGGGTTAGAAGAGCATGACATTTACTGTTGTGTCAATATTTTCTCCTCGGAAAATGTATGGTGGGGTCACGCAAACTTCTCAACAGACCGTACCAATATCCGCAGATGGTCTCCAAGGTGAAGAGTCTCTAGTCGATAGAATAATGTAGGAAAGGGAAGTCGGCAAATTAGATCCGTAACTTCGGGATAAGGATTGGCTCTGAAGATTGAGATAGTCGGGCTTGATTGGGAAGCAATAACATGGTTTATGTACTCGTTCTGGGTAAATAAGTGATTCAACAGTAGCAATAGGCTCAAAGAACATGAAGGGAAATGCTCAAATAATGTTACATTAGCTTGATTCAGAGCATTTCAGCGATGGAGTTAAGAGTTATTCATATTGGCATAAGTTCCCTGATTACAATCCAAAAGATCGGCTGTCTGAATTTAGTAAAGATTCATTAAAGCTTTGTTTGCATCAGCATATTTGACCTAGATTTTGTTGGCGCCTTCATAAAGTTCCTGGCCAACAGTTTTCTTATCGCCTTTTTAGCACTAAAATTTTGTTTACAAATACTAAACGACCCTCGCTTATTTCGTTTCGTTTTTTTAACATTGACTGCCTGCAAAAAAGAAAAAAATAACAACAATTAAAGCATATTAAGCAACTGTAATCTCTTGTAATCTATACGATGTGAATAAATTTTTGTCAATTCATTTGAATTTTTTTGCGTTTTTTTTTAATTTTCAGATTCAAAAGCCCATAAAACAAACAACAGTTGTTAAGTGGTTGTTTGTTTTTCCAGGCGGTCAGGCCAACCCTGGGCTAAGGTCTAAGCCCACCGGGTAGGGTAGGTTTCATTAGCATGTGCAACTGATAAGCAAAACATCAACGGCGAGCGACATCATCATCATCATCATCAAAGTGGTAAGTAACTAACTAACGTGGTTACAAAGTGACGTGATTGTTTTTCATCAATTTTACCCCTGCCCTCACCTTAGCCACCAAGGGAAGGGGGAAGGGGCAAAAGCTTACTTGTTTTTTTTTTTATAAGGATTCTCTATGTACGTGACATATGTATGTGGCTTGTAGCCCATAGAGAGAGAGTGTGATGTGGCGTTTGGCTTGGATAAATGCCGAGTGTCATCGATACATAAAATAACAAAAAAAAAATAAAGAAACGAAACCACTTGAAGTGCCACATTTCGATGGGTTTTTTTTGTATGTTGCAAAAGCAATTCAAGCATTGCAACTGCTGTGCTGTGCTGTGCTGTACTGTGTGTGGTTATTTGACTGTGTAACAATGTTTCAGCAAATACTTGACAATCTGTTCACAATCCATTCACATGCCATGCCACAAGGTGATATTTACTGTAAATGTAACCAAAATCATATGAGTTCAAGCTGGCTATACCATGCCAGCAGAGGAAGAGCGAAATGGATAAAGAGAAGAAACTTTCAAGTATTCCTCGAAAACTTTGTTGCTGCTGCCTTTTCCCTTGTCAATTGCCATCCCGCAAACAATGTCTTTAAAAAAATCTTTCTGTATTTCACTTAAATTCTTTCATTTTAATTTGTTTTTGTCGTTGTTGTCGCTACTTTTTCTTCTTCTCCTCGATTTTGTTATCTTGTCGTGTCATCATTTTGTTTAAGTACAATATCTAATGGATCTACAAAAAAAACTCGGCCTCAAATACACGTAAAACCATCAGCAGCCGAAATTCTTCTTCTATTGCCACGGCATTCTATGAGTTTACCGTTCCATTTCCTTTGCTGCTGCTGCTGCTGCTGTCGTAACTGTGTTTCTTACTTCTTTTTTGTAGACTAAATTTTCTCATTTCACTGGCTATCTACCCCAGAACATCAACAGTAACGATTCCGGGATATTTTTCTAATTTATCTTATTTTTTTCTGTCGGTTTTTTCTCGTTTTTTTTTATTCTCTATTGTTCGTGAGATACGAAATGACCAAATAACAAATGGCGCAAATAACAGGCAGACAAAAAAATAAAAAAATAAAAAAAACGGATCCAAAATGAAATGAAAATTTTCTTCCAAAAAGCTACAAGCGGTCATACGTTAATGTAGCTAGAAAATGACAACAGTTGTGCTTAAAAAAGGAGCCCATAATGCATCCCATACGAAGGATAGAGTCTTTCGTCAACTATTACGCTTAAAAGGACGGAAAACCTTAATATTTTTTAGTCGATAACTTGCATTTTTTGTCGATAACTTGTGTTTTTTGTAGGGCACTTTTTTTTTGCTTGTACATATAAACAGAAAATCAGCTTCATTGGCAATAACTCTGCCCCCAAAGGATATCCGACCGTAACGAAAACTACTTTGGAATCCTTGGTCCAATAGCTATCTGGCTTACTATGTCGAATTACTTACTTTTAACGAATTTTGCCTCGTTTGTATGAAGTACATTTGACTCTTATCAAAAAGATGGCTTTGACGACTATATCTGGCGTCCTAAAGGTAAGCCGAGTTAACTTAAATGGTTTTTTTTTCACCGAAAAGTATTTAATTTTTAAGATATAAAAATGGTTAAAATATAAGCTCGTAGATTGTAAATAAAATAAAAATAAATTCGACAGATAGTTGTAACAATTACTCTCTTCAAATTGAACTACACTAACTCACTCGTCTGCTTTGCCTTGCCTTTTGAATGACAGGGTAAATCTGAAGAATCTTCATAATTTCGCCTTCTCGAAATCTCTATGAATGTAAACATTGTTGTTTACATTTATTATTGTATTGTGTTGTCGGTGTATTTTTGTGTAGATTTATTCTTTTAGTGTTTGTTGTTGCATTTTTGTTTACTTGTTTACTATTTTTTTATGCTCGTGTTTGTTGTTATATTCCACAGTACGATAATTTGTAAACAGGTTTGTTTACTGCATTGTTTTGTAGCTTTTGTTTATAGTTTTTAAGTTAAACGATATAAAAGCAAAAAACCAATTTCTAGATTGTTTTCATTCTCGTAACATTATTTTTTTTCGAATTCCTGCTATATAAGCTATCTCCACTGTGTGTTCCATATACATACGTAAGTACGTCTGTTTATTATGCTTTTAAATATAGAATCCCAAGCAGACATAAAAAATTGTCGAGATTTTTATTAAACGATATAATATACGACGAACAACAGAGCTCAACAGAGCAGTAACAAATACGACCATCCATCCGCCATCGTACAACGAGAATACATACACGAATCAACCTATGCGAACATATGTGTATGTATGTGTGTGTAATGAGTGTCCTTTTTAGTCCGAAACAACAAACCAACCAACCGACTGACTCTCTGTAGTTGTAGTTGTGTTGCGATGAAAGCTTTCGATATACTTTCGTTCGTATTCGAGTTGTAGTAGCCATAGTCGTACTGAAAGAGAGAGAGAAAGAGGGAGAGTGAGTGCGATTAAGGAAGGAAATTGTTTTGGACAAATCACTGTCGGGGTCAGGTTTTGTCATTAGAGAGTAAAAGATACAAAATCTTAATAAACAAAATAGACGCTAAAGAATGAAAATAAAAAAAAACAAAAACAAAACATTACCAATAACAAATAATGAAAAGAGAGAGAGAGAAAGAGAGAGAAAAAAAACTTGAAAAATTATCTTTAAACTTAAAGAAGGAAATTTGTTAAACGGGCAACAACAACAAACAATCCTAAAGGACTAATTTGCTTTAAGGACTCTAAGAAAAGGTAGTAAATCACCAGCGATTGAGGATTAGAAGTAAAACAAAAAAAACCGTTTTTTTTGGATTTAAGATGTGGAAAAAGAACTTTTGGTTCACTTGTATGGCCAATAACTAAGTTTTGTTACGTTTTTACCTTTTAAAAACTTTTAAAATACGAGGTCGTAGATTTCAAATAAAAATAAAAATAAATGTGTGCTTAGTTCGTAATTAAAATTCTTTATTATTGGCACAATTCTGTAAGCCACTGTTCACAACTTTATCTAGACAACAACAATTGCTATTCTTTGTTATTCCTCTGCTTATACCCTTTCCATAAACAATAAAAATTACTGGGAATTATTCGACAGCTCTTCGTATCGGTAACCACGATTAATCTCTTCAAACACACTGCGTCTTCACATAAGACTGACTGAACTTCACTTACTCAGTCGCCTGCTTTGCCTTGCTTTTGTCACGAACATTCGCCTTCGCAAAATCTTTGTTTACATTTATTTTTGTAGTGTTGTTTATGTACTTTTGTTTACTTGTTTATCATTTTTTTATGCTAGTATTTGTTGTTATTTTTAACAGTACGTTCATTTGTAAACAGATTTGTTTACTGTATTGTTTTAGTTTCGTAGTTTTTTTTTATAATTTTCATGTTAAGCAATGTAAAAGCAAAACACCAGTATAGAATACGTAGGTTCAGTATGAGGCAAGTCACTGTAGGATTTTTTCAATTAATTTTTACTAAAAAAAAACTGCACAATATTCCAGCATTTGTACAACAAAATATTCAAAATCCTCTTTTAATTCTAAACACATGACAATGCGGGACTCATAACGATCTAAAAATGCAGCGAAAGTCATGGAATTCCTAAATCAAATATCCTGCCGTGTTTGAGAAAGATTCCCACTAAAAACCTCATTTAGAAATTGTGTCACAATTTTTCCTTTGTATTCAAATTTATTTTTTTAATTAATATTCAAAGAAAAAACTAAGGACGGGGAATGTAATCAAATCTAATAAATTTTTGATCGGAAAAAAATGCACCCGTTTTTTAGAGAATTTCTCTTCTTTTTTTTCTGGGAATTAAAAAGGAAAAAGGCCAGCCAGGGATTATTTATAAGGGCGTAACAAATAAAACCGATATTAAAATAAATGTCCCCCCCAATAATAATAATAAATTTTATTTTTTGGTTTCCTTTACCAATGTCTTGGTTTTATTTTTTCGTATGGAATACTAAACAAAAACCAAAAAAAAAGTAGAGAATTTTTTAACAGAAAAAATATATGAAAACGGTTGCGATTATTTAAGGGAATACCCAATAGATTCACCCTGACCATTAGAATATTAAAGGAATTTCATTTACTTTCATCGTTTTTTTCTTTCTCTTCTTTTTTATGACGAATTTTATTTATTTTCTTGTTTTTTTCCATTTTTTGTGTAAAAAAATTACAAATTCTAGTGGCCATTTGTTATCTTCACAGGGATGAATGACCGACCGACCGACCGAATGCTTATAAAAATTACAGATTTTTTCCGTTTACAATATATGCTCTAAAGACAAGAGATAACCATTGTTGTGTGGTATTCAAATTAATTTCGTAAATAATCGATAAATTTGGGTTTTTGGGAAAGTAAATCACAATCGAAAAGAAATGTCCCGCATGCCAAAGTGAACTTGAACCTTGAAACGGCAGCCAGCCATCCATCTGTAGACCACAACATAAAGGTCATCATCTGTGAAGCAATTGATTAAAAATAATGTTAATGACGATCCAAATGACAATGAGAATGACAATAACGTGTGTGTGTGTGTGTATGTCTGTGAATCATAAAAATTACGCATAATTAGACAAACAAACAAACAGAGAGTCTGCCTCTCTGACAGACAGACAGACATGCAGATAGAAAAGCCATAGACAAATAATTAATAATTACGAATCCAAATGTAAACGAATGGATTCGTTCGTATTCGTTTCTCATTTGTTTTCATTTGAATCAAATGCTATTGACCCGCATACTGACCCTACACAATAAAACCCATCGACAAACATAGGAAATCTTTAAAATCCAGAGCCAGAGACAAGAATTTATGAAATCTGTTTAAACAATACATACGCACAACTATACCCATACATCCGGAACAATGCATAGGCCTTGCCTTATACACTACATCCCCTACATCCCTTTCTTTATTTTTAGTTGTGGTGGTAAATACACACACACACGCTCACACACACACGCTGCTTTCACAGACATAAATGCAGTAAATGACAATAATAACAACAACAAATACATGCATATACAAATGATATGTGTAGCTGTCACACAACTATGCAGATATTTTCCTTTAAACGAGGGTCAACTCAAAAGTTATTAGACAAACTATTATTACGAAAATGGAAAAATCTAGATACTGGTGTTTTGCTTTTACATCGCTTAATATTAAAATTATAAGCCAAAGCTAAAAAAAAACAAAACAATGCAGTAAATAAACTTGTTTACAAATTATGGAATTGTTTAATATAACAACAAACACCAGCATAAACCAAAATTATAAACAAGTAAACAAAAGTTCACAAACAACACTACAAGGCTAAATGTAAACAAAATACACAAACAACAATAATAAATGATGTTTACATTTATAAAGATTTTCAGAAGGGAAGCTATGAACATTTGCCTTCAAGAACATTCTTCAGACTGTTTACATACATACATAATTGGCCATTACAACCCTTCAGTCAGGATTACGACCTAGCTTCTCACACCACTTATGTTGTGTGTGTTAATTTTATACATGAGTGGCGGGACCTTCAGTTTAAAGTCGACTCCGAATGACAGATTTTTGAGAAGCTTTTCATGGCAATTTTTACTCTCAGAGTCTTTGCCAGAAATCTGCTGAGAGGAAATCACCGAAGAAATATTTTTTCGTTTTGATGTCTGACCGGGATTCGAACCTGGGCCTTTTGTCTAATAAGCTAACACACTACACACTAGACCACGGCGACTTCGGACTGTTTACACTGACATATAAAAGGCAAGGGTAAGGAATCAAAGTCTTGTATGAAGATGCGGGGCATTTGAAGGGAATAATCTGTGTTGGAGGACCTCCATTATAAAGACCTGTCGAATAATTGCCTAGTAATTGATATTACTTATGCAAAGGATATAAACAGAGGTATAACAAAGGAAAGCAATTTTTGTTGTTTACATCAAGTTGGCACACAGAATTGTGTGCAAAATAAAGAATTTTAATTAACACTAAACGCAAATTTATTTTCATATCGTTTGCAATCTACGAGCTTTTATTTTTAACGTTTTTAAAAGGTAAAAACGTAACAATATTGTAATGCCTTAGTGAGCTCATATCACTTTTTCCTGTAATCTTCGTAAGCATTGACCTCTCTTGTGAGATACCTTCACTCAACCTAGCCCTGTAAAATTCTTTTTGAGTCAGTGTTCTTATCATTATTACAATGTGGAGTAAACCTTAGAGCTCTCTTTTGTTTTTCTATCGTCTCGTTTACTATGTAAGCCAAATTTTTTAGGCTTGATAATTAAATGAAAACTTATCAGACAACCTATGCATTTATATGCATTATGTGCATAAGGCAGACTAAATTTTTATTGTTGTTAGAAACCCTTTTCTGTATAGAAAATACTTTTTAAGGAAAAGCTCTGCCATAGACTTGAGAGTCTGTTTCAGTGGCACCATGCCACTGACAGCAATAAAACCCATCAACTTTAACATCAGCAACAGCAGCTTAATCAGCAGGCCATAGACTGTGTTTTTTTTTCTTGTTCCTTTGTAAGCATATGCAGCAGACTGCTGCCCTGCTGCTGTAGGATATACAAAATGCATTAAAGCGCCCATTAAAATTATTTGAAAAAGAAAAGAAAACCAGAAAAGAAAAACAAAAAAATTCCGAAATTATTTGCCCCTCTACGGGAAATTAAACAAATATTTCCGCTTATAATTTACGAGGCATTTGTAATCGGTATTCAGTCTTTGGGTTTGCGTTTTTGTAGTTTAATTTGTAGGATTTATTAACGAATATTTCAAGTGATTAATTTGATTTTAAGAGAAACCATTAGAGAAACACAATCAAATCAAATTGACAGATTACAGCGCATAGACATGCAATGGTCGCCGCGACGAGCAAACTAATGAAAGTGAAATTGAGCCTCTATTAAGGCAAAAGGGAGGGTTGTTGAGTGTTGTTGTTTGACCGCAAATGATATTAAAAACGTAAGATTATCATTAAAAATAATCATGAGAAAATTAACAGATTTTATATTTCATTTTATAGCCGGCTTACCAGTGTATGGCAACACTCACATAAAATGCAGAAAGAGAATGAAGAACGCTTAGTTGCTTACGAACAGTTTAAGCTGCTTAAATAGCACTTCATAAAGGCAATTATTGTGTTATGAAAAGCTTTTAATTAATTTAATATCGTATGCACTCAGCTTTTATGGAACTATTAAAGAGCGAAAGAGCATTTAAAATTTGTTATCGTTATTGTTATCATTATAAACGATAACATATGTCGTATTTTAAGTGTTACCGTGTGCTATTTATTTCAAATCATTTAATGACAAACAACCGGGAAATTTCAAATTAATAATTCATTAATGAAACATAAACGAAAAGAGAAAAGAAAAATGAGAAAATCTTCAATAATATTGAAAAGCAATTAAAGGCGGAGAAACTTTTTAAAGAAATTGATTTCTGGCCTATTTTAAAATTCATTCAATTCACTTTCCGCTTTATTCCATTGCGTACAAGGGTATTGAGGTCTTTCTAAGCTACATGCAAGAATTGAAAACAATTTAATTGAAAGTGGGAAGAACAATGAAAGTGGGTGTCCATTTCCCCCTCCCATGGAATCTTGTGATGAACAGGCTTAAAAAAATTCAACTTTGCGGATGATAAAGATCTTAGACTTTCGTATAAATTTGTACGTCCTATTAGGGGCAAGATGTAACTCACTGTAACAAAATTAACGAGCGGGCATATCTAATCAAAAGCGACACTTTTCATCAGAATCTACAGAAACAAGCTCAGTTTCTGGAGCACATTTGGAAATGAGTTGGAAAGAATCGAATGTACTTCTGCATAATTTGTCTCTTATTTACATCAGAGTCCACAGAAACACTGACATCACTCCTATTAGCAGATGGTTTAATGTCGTTTTGATAACTTAACGAAATCTTTGGCTGGCTATTATTTTCTTGCAATCACTTCTATCGTTCACTGAGTAGTGAGTAAAGAGTATGAGTACTCTATGAGTAACAATTTCCACATTTTTTTTTTTCAAAATGCTTTTTCAATGGTAAATAGACCCCTAATTGCAGACTAAGGTAATTTGTCAAGAACTCAGAGATTATATGAGAACATAAACTCCCTTCAAAAGTACTTGCATTATGCAGAGTCATTTAAGAATCGGATATAATCTATATACGTCAGTAAATCGATTTGTATCTTAAAAATCTGGCAATTTTGTATTGAACTTTTCTATTTAAACCGAAACTGTTGAAATGCTTTAGAGTAGTGGAACGAAACTATACATTTACATTCAGAAATATTCCCCTCTTCATTGCGTTGTTCTTGTAAAACTTCCAATAAATTTACACCCCCCTTTTAATGCTGCTAATGAAAATCAAACCAAAAAAAAAATCTCATATTTTGGGTGTTAAAGGTCACGGCTATTTAAATTAGTCACAGGGCTAAATCCCTAAAAATATGCAACAAGAAACACGTACAGACATACACACACGTTCCAAGCCCAAAACAAACATGAAAATGGTCTTCACGCTGAGATTTAATCGTCCAACAAAAATTTTTTTCTCTCTCTCTACCAGGATAAACGCACGTTTTTAAGGACGACGCTGAAAACGTATCGTATCGAAATCAATGTATCGTATCTCGGTGATGAAGGCAAAACAAAGAAAAAAAAGTGTAAGAAGAACTGACCGAAAATAAATATTGACAATATTTTTATGGACTGGAATTAATTCACATCCACATCTACATCCATATTCACATCAACATGTCATATATCCACACTCGTGACTATGTGACTTGGACAGCACAACACAACTATTTTCCTTCGTGCGTTTCGTTTTTTTCTTCTCCTTTTTTTTGCAATTTTTTATGCGATTTTTTCTTTACAAGTAATTGAACAACGTGACATTCCACAAATGCTATAAAAATAGAAGAGACAGGAGAGGAGAAGGGAAGATAGAGAGAGGAGAGAGAAATATTATCATTTTTTTCATTAAGAGGAGATTCCAAACAACCTTAAGGGTAAAGGGATGTTGAAAATTATTTTGCTGGACTTGAAAAAGCAAAAAACAAGTCAACTGAGGAATATTATGTGCACGTGTTCCAATGTTTAAATGTTTAAATGCATTTAAAAGGGCAAGATTTTTTGTAAAGCGTTAAAAATCACAAACGAACTTTTACAAACTGATGTCCCGCGAAGAGCAATTTCCTTTTAGACGGACAACTGAAGATTACGTTCCATCACTTGGAAGCTTTTGAAAAGATCCGGCTTTGACAGAAAACTTCAATACAATACTTACGCACTAAATTGCATTCGCCTACGATCACTATGTCCCTACATATTCAATTTCAAAGGTTTCCCTTTAAATCCCTTTAAATATGAGGTGTAGGTATTACTTGAAGGGACGGATTGCTACGCCCATTTTTGGTGGGATTGTCGATATCGACTCTACGTACGATCAATATGTAACGAAATATTCAATTTTAACCATTTGCCACGCCCTCTTAACATTTAGGGATTTGAAAAATGTTGTCCGATTCTCATACCTACCCAATATGCACACAAAATTTTAATGAAAATCGGTCGGTCCACTTCAGAGGACTTTAACCACTAACATCGTGACAACAGAATTTTATATACAAGAAGTCAGATTCTTAACTGCATAATGCAAATACCTATGAAGGGATTTTATGTTCTCATCAAATCTCTTAGTTTTGGGCAAATTACCTTAGTTTTGCTAATGGGGGTCTATGGACCAACTAAAAAGGATTTTGAAAAATGCTTCAGTGAACATATTGATTGCGAGAGAATAGTAGCCAGACACGGATATCTCAAAGTTATCGACTTTAGACCATCTACCAAGTGTGTGGAGTGAAGCCAGCCAGTGTCTTTCTGGGCTTTGATGTAAATAAGAGACCAATTATGCAGAAGTCTTTCCAACCCATTTTCCTTTCATCGCAAGTTTGTGAACCATTCGGAACCCTTCTTCGACTCCCTGTTAAATGAGGTAAAATGTGATTTTATAATTAAGGAGTCTGCAGTTTACACAGCAGATGAGCAAAATTGCTTATCTTCTGCATTTAAAGCCAGCGACTAAGGATTAGAAGCTGTTTTGAATCAACACGTCTTCACCACGTTTTTTGCACATTCAAGATTTTCTGCTGATGGCGCTGAGGCTTGCCTTGATTTTCCTTCATGAGGATACAAGTGAAGTGAGATGCTAGTTAACGACATGCCTTTTCCATTTCTCTGTATTATTTTCAACAAGTTGGACTCAATAATCTCCAAGTCTATTAGTGAGATGCTTCCTGCCTTGACAGTATCTTGTCAAGGATGTTATAAAAATTGTTTTTCATTTCGGTTAACATTAAGTGATTTTTTTTCTAGGGCCCACCTTCTCGACTTTCTGTCTCCTGAATGTTTCGAAATCCCTTTAAAGCTGACATTTCGATCCATATGGCTTAAGCTGTATTCACAAAGTACGTTGCAGATCAACATTCGTTTCTATGTCTCATATAGCATGCGTTTATTGCCTGGGAAATCTTTCAAAATGTAGCACAAACTTTACAGAATTTAAAAAGTTGGAGTTCTGGTTCAAACGGTAGCTCAGAAAAAAATATTTCTCTTGGCCACGTACTCTCAGTCGCCTTTTGGTGACAAAAACTCTGAAAGTGAAATAAAATTGCCATGAAATGTTTCCCATTAAACTGGCATTCGGTTGGCCTGCTGGTCTTAAGGGCTTACGAGTTCATTACGTATGCACTCTACTCACATATGTACATACGTATGTATGTATGTACACAATATATTTACATACATTGTATACGAAAATAAATCTATGAAAACTATTTCTCGTATTCACAACGAAACAGGCCAACCAAGCCGGCAGCTATTTAAACAGAAAAAAAATATTGAAAATCATGCCACAGAATGATGAGAACAAAACAGCCAATACAACTACCATCCATGAGCCTATAAAAATTTAATACAAGTAAATATGTATTGTTGTTGTTGTTGTTGTTTATTTTAAAACAGAAAAAAAATGCTTAAAATTTCATGGCAAATCTTTTATAAAAATTTCTGTGAAATATTTTCACAAAAAATTTTTTTCTGTTTTCACAAAACAAAAAACGAATTCTTTTGTACGTAAAATTTTTTGGTAACATTTTGACGAGAACAACAAACCCCTGAATGCTGGTTAAACTTATTTGGCTTGAAACTGTCAAATGAAAAATTTATCAAAATGGAGTTTTTCTCTCTTGCTCAGAGAATAACAAAAAAACAAAAAAAGAAAAAACAAAAGAAAACGAAATAAAATCGTTGGAAAAACAAGAGTAAAAATAAATCTTTTAAAACTCATTTGGGGCATGAATGCATGGCGCATGCCTCAATAGAAAAGGGATCCCCAAACATCCACTAAATCGTAGGAAAATCAAGGAACAACAAATTACTCGACTCGACTTGTAAACACTCATACACGCATAAGCGAGCACTACTTATTAAAGCTTTCAGGACGTGTTAGTCTGGCAGTAACTTTTTTCCTGTACACACAGACACACGCATACACATACACATTGTACACCGAGAATTCTACCACAGTGGTTCCCTGCTTGTATTTGTATATGTGTGTGTTTGTATGTGTTGAAATTGAAGTTCCAAATTGTTTAAGTGTTGGTAAGTGTATCATCATCAGCGATTCCGTTTTTTTGTTTTTTTTTTGTTTTTGCGTTGCTCCCTTCATTTTCTGAACTCATCCATCCAATAAAAACAAAAGAAAGAAAGAAAGAAGTTTTTATCGCATTCGATACAGGAGTTCAATTATGTCGTGTGTGTATGTGTGTGTGTGTGTATATATATAACCATTCGAAACAACAACAACAAAACCAACAAACAAATTTAAAGAACGAAATCCTTTTAAAGGACATGCGTAAATCAAAATTGCCGCGATTTAAAGTTTTCATAACAAAAATTTACTTTAAAAAAGCCTTTAAATTAGGAACAGAAATACAGAAAAACAAAAAGACAAACAAAGAATTTGAATACGATTTTTACTACAGTTTTACACAAGAGCAGCAAGCCTTTGTTTTTGTATTTTGTATGAAATCTTACTCCTTGAACTGATGATTGTTTTGTATCCTTTAAAGGTCATTAAATAAATTAGAAAATTAGAAAATTTCTAATAAAAATCCAATAAAACACAATTTACTTGTTTCTCATCGTCAAAACCAATGAAGTTTCTCCCAACAATGCATCACTTTGAGGAGGTTTTGCTAAGCTTTTTCAATACGCAAATACAAATTGTTACGAAAATGGAAAAATCTAGATACTGATGTTGTGCTTTTACACTGCCTAACTTTAAAATTATAAACAAAAACTATAAAATCAAAACAATGCAGTAAACAAACCTGTTTACAAATCAGCACACTTTGTAATATAACAACAAACGCCAGTATTAAATATGGTAACCAGGTAAATAAAAATGCAACAACAAACACTACAAGAATAAATGTAAACAAAATACACAAACAACAATAATGAATGTAAACAACAATGTTTACATTTATGTATAGAGTTTTCGAGATAGCGAAGTCACGAACATTCGCCTTCAAGAGCATTCTGTAGACTGTTTACACTGCCATATAAAAGGCAAAACAAAGCAGGCGAGTGAAACAGTTAGCTTCAGTCAGTTTTGTGTGAAGACGTTCATTGTGTTCAAACACAATGAATAATTGCCTACTAAATGTTATTGTTTATTTAAAGAGTATAAACATTGGAATAACAAAGAAAAGCAATTGTTGTTGTTTACATCAAGTTGTAAATGTAAATGACACACAAAATAGTGCGAATAATAAAGAATTTTTGATTAAAATTAAACACAAATTTATTTCTAATTCATTTGCAGTCTACGAGCTCATATTTTAAATGTTTTAAAAAGGTACTAAACGTAACAATAGCTTAGGGGCCCCTTTAATTTAAAAAAAAGGATTTTTACTTTAGATTTTGTTCCAAAAAAACATATTTTGTATGTAATTTTGCTAGTCCTTCTCCATTTGAAGCAGATTACAGCTGAAGCTAGTTGAGACCCCCCAGTAGTTTATGCGAAATATATTCAATCGATTAAAGGTATCAGATTGAGAACGCATGGCTTCAATTAGACTAAGTGGTTGATTGCACCACACTTCAGCCTATTAAACGCATTGCGTTACCACATTTTATTTAAATAAAAATTAGCTGCTGTGTTGCCTTCGAGTCTTTTAAATACTGAGTCCAGTGTAACACCTATTCTGGCCAGCGTGCCCACACCAAAGCTTACGGGGTTTCTTTTTAGGCTCGAATTGCTAAAGAAATTTGCCACTTTAAAAGCCAAGCTTGGATGTTCGAAAGAGACGTTACAGCAAATCAGAAATTTCCGCTGCTTAGTAGAACTTAAGCGCTGTATGAATAGCTGCGTTGGTCCGGGAGTGTATATGAGTTTCTAATATATAAACCCTCTATAAACACACACATACTCACCACAATTCCGCTTTTATTTTACCAAACTTCAAGTCATCGAGATGTATTTCCAGAATGTGTGCAATGATGGAGACCATCAACCGAGAAACAGGACGCTATGTGCTTAGCATATCCATGAAGCTGCTTAGGGTAGTAGTTTGTCGTATATAGCTTGATTCCTGCAACAGTTGCTTGCTGTTCCATGGGAAGTCAATGCTGTGTCCAAAGTTGTCATACTTTCGGTTAAATTCGACTCAGACTGTAGAACAGTAGAGATTCTCTCGTTGCTTCAGTAACTTTGGATTGTACAGATGGATGGGTATCAGGCGCTGGGCACGAAATTGTACCAAGAGACATCCCGAAGTTTTTTTGTGTAATAGAATTACAAGAGGCTCTCTCTATACCATGATTATAATAAAGAATTCATTAAGAATTACGTCTCTCAGGTTTGTAGTGGTTTAACAAGGTGAGTCTCATATGTATGAGTACTCATGGTATTGTTTTACACATTTTTGATTCCACTGTTAATAACAAGTGGCTCAAAAGCTTATTGACACAAATTCTTTTAGCAAGTCAATCCATGAATCCATCAATTAATAAAATTGGATTCGAAAATAATCAATAAAATGAACATCAGCATACATTTTGCATTCATTTTGTCATGCAGACACACACTCATTTGCATTCATTTAAATACTCTCACAAGGACGTTTCCATTATAAATCCTGTCGTTATGCTGTATTGCCTAACAGTAAGGCACTCTCGTCTCTTGCAATGCAAACGATAGAAAAAAATCTTTCAATTTGATTTACATTCCATAGGCAAATGCTTAAGAATTTAAAAATCAAATTCAAAACACTTGCAATTATGCAAATCGCACCGGCAATACATACAAAAACAAATCTAAAGGGTGGCCCCACTTACATACAGACGCTTGTATAACAAAAAAAAAAAAAAGAAAACAAACATCAACAACTACACCATCAAGAGAGACAAAAAAAAAAAGACAGTGGCAATAACAAGTCATTAATTTAATTTATAAGCAATTGTCGCTGTTAACACCCATTTTACCACCCTCTGTCCTCCTTCCCCTTTTTACTAAACGTACCTTCTTCTTCTTCATCTCATTTCCCTTAAGTTCAAAAAGATTTTTCATTTTATTTTATATCATTATTATATTGTTGTTGTTGTTGTTAATAACAGTTAAAGACAAGAACAACAAGAACAACAACAACAACAATTACCAAATTAAAGCCCTATTTCTCCCCTTCCCGTGAATTTCCACTTCCAAAAATATGTTGACTGTAGGAAACGAATGAATTTTTCGAAAATAATATTGCGGTTCCCAAAGGAATTAACCAACAAACATCATTATCTACAACAACAACAACAACAATAGCAACAACGCAATAAGTCGATAGAAATTAAATGTGTTTGTTTCCTGTACCACACCCCCCCCCCCCTCCCTCCCTCTTCCTCCCTCCCGCATTGCTCTACAAATGACTTTAAAATGAAACACTTTAAGCGACTAGAAGTTGAAATTGAAGCCAAAAAAGTCATTGCGAATGAAAGAATTTTAAAATAAAAACAACCGTAGATTACATACATACATTTTCAAAATACACTGGGCGTTAAAAGTGCTTACACTTTATAAAATAAAATCAGATTTCATTGGTCTACTAATCCAACTGCTTGGCACGTTACTTAGTAGGCTCAGTTGAACACATATAGCGTGAACACGCAGTCTCTGTACTGACGAAGTTCCTTCAAACAAGGGGAAGAAGAAGAAGAAGTTGGTCAGCGCAAAAGCTACACATGACAAGCATGACTAAATTACGCTGGAAAACTAGCCCTAAAGTTTGATTAACGAAGGAAGCTATATCCATGACATCAATGGATGATAGTTCCATGAAGCTGACAAAGATTGTAGAGCTAAATACCGTATATCTGCACCTCGCAAGAGATGGACAGTGACAGAGAAAGTGGATAACAGTCTCCTCTTCCCCAGAGGATCTGCATCCAAGCCCAAGTAATTGGTTGGTGCGAGGCTCAAGTAAGTCTAGCGGTGGAACAAGTCTCCTCATTGACGCAGGATAAGTTGGCGTCTCGAAAGAATTTCTGTGCAATGGGCAACTAGCCCGTGGTAATTGGCGTATCCAAGTTAATTGAAGAGGGTTCCGGCAAGAGTGCACCAGTTCTGACGAGCTCACCGGCTCTGCTGTGTCCCGTAATGTTACTGTGCCCAGGGACCTTGGACCTAAATCGCGGGAAGAGTCTAGTTAGGCTCGGTCTGTAGTTGCATTTTCAACCGGGTGCCGTGACCTAAAGATCGAAAGGAGTTTTAGATAGACTCCGCCTCTAACCAAGGGGGAAGTCATGTCCAAATACATGACTTCGAATTGGTGCTGGGGCTGTTGGTAGACGCATTGTATTTCACCCTGTGCGAAGAGCACCATGAGATTAGGTCCACGCGGACAGGTTTCCATGTAAAACCCATCATAGTTGTGTCCAGGGTTCCAGATAAATGCGACACAGAAGCGCCCAGAGAGAAGGTCGAGACGGCGACAACATTTGCTAACGTTCACAGAGATCTTATGGCAGCTTAACTATCAGAAAAGATCGAGTTGCGGGTGAGAGGCGCACCGTTGACGAGGATTCATTGAGCAGCCCGGTAGATGGCCATTAATTCCGCCTGAAACACGCTACAATAATCCGGTAGTCGGAGGGAAATATTCAAGTCAAGTTTCCCATAGTCGACTCCGCTACCAACTCCGCTTTCGCGGTTAGAGTCATCGGTGTATACATCCAGGAGTTTTGAGGGGATGGACATGTCAGGGTCCTAGTCGTCTTTTCTCGGAATCGAAAAGTGAGAACCTCTGTCAAGATAATATTCCACAGAGAGATATCGACGTTGAAGTCGCCGTGGTCTAGTGGGTAGTGTGTTGGCTTATTAGACAAAAGGCCTGGGTTCGTATCCCAGGTCAGACATCAAAACGAAAAATATTTCTTCGGCGACTTCTTCTCAGCAGATTTCTGGCAAAGACTCTGAGAGTAAAAATTGCCATGAAAAGCTTCTCAAAAATCTGTCGTTCGGTGTCGACTTTAAACTGTAGGTCCCGCCACTCCTGTATAAAATTAATGCACACAACATAAGTGGTGTGGGAAGCTAGGTCGTAATCCTGACTGTAGGGTTTTAATGGCCAATTATGTATGTATGTATGATATCGACGTTCAGTGGGGCCATAGGATCAATCTCCAAAATAGAGGAGTGACCAGAAGAGATGATGGGCCAACCCGACAGGGCATTGAGTCTAATCGCAGTGAATTTAGACACCTGCTTTCTGAAAAGCACAGTAGAAAGCCAGTTAAGCTTTGCAAACAATGCCTTTGTGGGGGTGGTGCTTAGAGGACCAGTGATACGTATCGCTACAGACCTTCTGACCTTGCCAAGAAGTTAGACATTGTGTAGTTTATTTAGAGGAGTCCACCAGAAAGCAAAACCATATAGGAGGTTGAGTTCGACGACTGCATAATAGATCCAGTGCATGTCCTTTGGGCAAATCTTGTTCCAACTGCCCTACTCCAGCAGTAAGCACCACAGGCTGCTTTGCGCTCTCCATTTGAGTTTTGCCTGCTCTTAGATTTTTAAAAGAAATAAGAAAAGTGTTTCTTTACTTTTGTTGCTCAATGTACAGTGATAAACGTGTTCACTTGGTATGTATTTGTCAACATCTTCGCAGCACAATCATAATAATAATGATGACAATCACGGTTAATGATAATTATACTTGCGATTATGATGATGATGATGATGATGACAATGACGAGAGAGTATTTGATGATGATTACAGAGAGAGAGTGAGAGAGAGAATATTGGAAATGCTTATTATACAAAGCAACACAAGTGCAGAGTGAACAGAGAGGAGAGAGAGAGAAGAACAAACATTAGTGAGGTCCATGTTAATGTTTATGACGTTGATGTGACAGCCACATACAAATACACAAATCCTGATAAACAACACTGTTACACACACACACACACACACACACTCGTACGTACATTTTAGTGTTGAAATTTACTTACAACCTGGTTTATAATAGGGAAGTGGGTTGCTTGCTCGCCTGCTAGTAAGCACACATCTCAACAGTAGAGGGTGTTTAAAGAAGTAAATTTCAGCTGCTTTTCATTCATTCTTTATGTGTCTGCCAAAAAAAATGAAGAAAAAAAATCGTTGAAATTAAATATTGAAAATGAAAACAAAAAAACAAAAAAAAACACGCAAAGCAAAAGGGGTTGCGACTTTTGTTGACGATAAATATTATCGTAATTCTTTTCGTTCCTTTTTTTTTCTTCTTTCATTGCTGTTCTCAACTCAACTCAACTCACTCAAAATAAAGTCCTGCTGCCTTGTCAAAGACTAACAACGGCGTGTATGTAGTGTAGGAAGCGTGCAAATGGCAGAAAAATATTATGAGGCTCTAAAATTCATATTAAACATCATATTGTACGAGTAGTAGTGAGTGTATCATACTCCCGGGAGCATTTCTATGAATTTTATTCAAAAAGTTCTGTTGCAAGAGCAAGTAAAACTTAAATTTTAAAACCAATACGAATAAATTTCAGGATTATAAAAAAAAGGGATAAGCAAAGAGTGATGCGAGTGAGAGAGAGAGGGTTGAGTACATAAAATTTCCCGTTAAGAAAGCTATTTAAGTAAGATTATCGATAACTTTTGAAAAACGAACTCCGTTATAAGGACACAAACCAATGTATCCTGAAGCAGAGAAAGGGTTTTTCATATTGACATTTATAGCTCGCCCTTGGCGTTCTTCATACATATACGCACTTTGATGACGCAGTTATGGCCAAAAGATAAAATCTTGTATAAACGCAACGTTTTTTCTTCAAACTTTTTTTTGTAAATTTTTCACAAAGGCATAGCATAGCGTTGCCCAAGTGTTCTCATCAGTTGAGATGATTAATTAACTTGGCAAAGGCAAAGCAATGAATTTTTTAGATTTTTATGTTTCACTTTAAACTTCATGAAATCGAGATGTTAAAGGCTGTTTAAAAAAGCCTAAATTGCGGAAGAAAGGCAGGCATTACTGTTTTGTTCCTAAACAAACTCTTCTTGGCTAACACAAGATGATATCTTCAGACATCTTGTCGAACATGAAGTAGCTTCCCAATGTTTTTGCTTAATTATTGCTACGTTTTTACAATCGATTACATAGAATATCGGAACAGAAATTTTCCTAGCTGTAGTCTAGTATTCCAACTAGGAATCATCCTGCAGAGTGAGTCTTTTTGCTTGTTTTAAAGGCTTGAACGAAGAGACTCGTTTTTTCTTGATACTGTTACGTTTTTAACTTTTAAAAACGTTTAAAATATAAAATCGTAGATTGCAAATGAAATAAAAATAAATTTATGTTTAGTTTTAATTCAAAATTCTTTATTATACGCACAATTCTGTGTGCCACTGTTCACAACTTGATGTAAACAACAACAATTGTTTTTCTTTGTTATTCCTCTGTTTATTCCCTTTGCATTAACAATAAACATCACGAAGCAATTATAGGAAAGACCTTTGTAACGGATATCTTCAAACCACGATTACTCTCTTCAAATACTCTACGTCTTCACACAAGACTGACTGAACTTTTACTACTCCTGCTTTGACTCTGCTTTGCCTTCGTGTGACTCGATTCTTTCATCAAACTTTACAGTCTAAGTTGTTGTTGCATTTACAACAAAAGAAAAACGACAGAGCAGCAGAGCAAGGCAAACAATCACAACCTTCTAGTAAGTATTTCAGTGTTCGTACGCGATTCATATTTATTTTGTGTTTCGTGTAATATATTGCGTTATGGATAGTCGATATCAATATCAACATCATACGTGTTGTGTTGTTAAGTATGAAGAAGTATGATGAGTACTTCAAACTTTGAGTAGAGAAAGGTTCCATGATATTAAAATAAGTATGAATGCGTGCGTATAAGTATGAGAAGTTATGAGTATGATTCGATTCTACTCATCTTTGTAATCTTGTATTTCCTACATAATTATTCGGTTCAAGTGCTGTAGTGAAAGAAAAATTTCATTGAAATTATAATTTTATATGGATTTGCTTTTAATTCCCATTTGAAACCGAAAAATGACGAAACCCAAGCACTCATTAAAGCCACTTTCGTTACACGGTGCTGAAAACTTAAAATTTTTTTTTGTGTGTGAGTGTGAAAATGAATTATTTTCACGTGTCGAAAAGTTACCAGCCTGCAGTTACCTTCTCCTTACTTGCCCTTCTTAACAAACGATTACAAAAGAAACGCTTAAATAAGGCGACCATTTACGCGTTAGAACTTATGTCCTCGATTTAAGAAAGGAAAAAACGACAAAAAAAAATGAAGAAAAAGAAAGATTCTCTGCCGAAGATGGGCACAACGGAAGACACATGTGGGGCTGCTGTATTCATATGTGATGTTGCCACACAAACACACACTCATCCATACATAGCATATCCTTAGAAGACATGCAACGATACTTCAGCCAACTTCCGGCGGGCATAGGTGAACAAATAAGCACAAGCAAACGTAAACTTACTGTATAATGGGCTGAAGGAGTAAAAAAACATACGAACGAACGAACGAACATTGCAGATAAATTTGTTGAAAGATTATAAAGGATGTTGGCGGTTTGATTGTTGTTGCTGTTGTTGTTACTGTTAAAAGGGAAAACTTTTGTTTGGATTTTTTGGATGTTTTTCTTGTATTTTCCTCACCCATGAACATGAACTTTTCACCACAAAAAATATTTCGTTTTTTTTTTTGGGGGGGGGGGCCAAAATAATAAAAATTTGGAATGCAAAAACGAAAAGAAAAAAACGAAAAGAAATCAAATAAGGAAATCGCGATTTGTCACTTTTAAACAAAAAAAGAAAAACTTGGGGAAAATGGCTTAAAAGCAGGCTTTTCCGGGATATTAAAAATAATTTTTTTTTATATGAAGAAGAAACCAAAATAAATAAACGAAAACATTTCAACGATTTTAAAGTGTTTGTGCGACAAACAGCAGCTGTTTTTTCATTTTTTTTTTTTCTGAAAATTTTCAGTTAAGCAAACAATGGCGTCATATTGGCCAACAAAATTCTTGTTCAATGACGAATGATTGAATAAATGACTGAACAAATAATGATGACAACATCATCATTATCGATTTGTTTGTTTATTGAAAATAGGTGGTTTTTGTTGTTGTTGTTGTTTTTGTTATTTTAACAAATTTGTTTTTAATTTTTTAAATTGTAACTTAAGAACGACCCCAGAAAACAAAAATCAAACAAAACAAACAACAAGCAAAAGAAACACTTAAAAATTTGTCATTCTTTCTTTTTCCTTCGCTTCGAAACGGAATCAATATTTGAAGTATATCAGGTTGCACACAGTTAGCCCCCGCCCCTCCTTAGCACACCCTCCGCCCACCGTTATAGAAGAGAAGAAAAGGAGTCATCATCAGTTAAGCATTCAAACAGACCACAGCATGAACAAAAAAAAACCAAAAAATTGTGATTAAATCCTGCTACTTTCAAGCACTTGAAACATTTTTACAAACACCCATCCCCGCCCCCCCCCCCCCTCTCCTGCACTGCCCAACAACGAAATTTTTAAGATATTGAAAGTGTTGCATAACATGCAAGGGGGTGGAGGGGAAAAAAGTCACAAGGCAGGATAGGCAATGCACAGAAGAGAAGTGCCACAGTTTTTTTTCTGCTTTTTTTTCTCTCAAGTCAGCCAGCCCAGCTTAAAGTGTAGCAAACTTCATTTAAGTGTGTTGCCAAGTTGGTTGTTTCAAGTATACGAGCGTTAGTGTGGTGGCATAGGCATCATTATCCCTTAACGTCATCAGCAACATCATCATTATTATCATCATTCACAGTGGTTTCGTAATACTTCTCGTAATCATCATAAAAAACGCGGCGAAGCGTTTGCATTTTGAAGGATCCTTCAATTGCCAGTGATTCCACAATTTCTTAAAATTTTTTTTTTCTCTCTCAATTTTAATAACAAAAACAACAACAACAACAAAAAAAATACAAGAAAGAAATTATTTTTTAACGCGTTCAGATAATAAATTAAATCCAACAAAACCTACTACTGGCTGGCTGGTTGACTGGCCAAACATTTACGAAAAGTATTAAAATGTTGTACTGCCATGTGGTATACAACGAATATTGAAATGTTCTTCATGCTCTCCATAGAATACATATCCCAATATTGCTAGAGAAATTTCAAATGGTTTTCCAATGGATTTTGACTGCAAGGTTATAGGATCGCAAGCACTTTCTTGGTGATTTATTAATGCTATGTTCACGTATGTACCTTTATTCTGTAAATCTCAATTAACGCCAATATTGATTTCAATATTTCATATTTCAGATTTTCAATTAATTATTGCTCAATTAAATGCTAATTGTTATAATATTGAGTGAAACTTTAAATACAGTAAGACCCCGCTGAACGCTGTTTCCGTATTATGCGGTAGTATTGGGATTCCCTTCTTCTACTTCTGGTGCACTATACAACGACGAAGTGTACTATGTATCACTTTCAACGTTCTTTTGTTATACTATGTTCAGACATGCACTTATATTGAGAAAATCGCAATAAACGACATTATTGATCTCAATATTTCATATAAAATTTCAATTAATTATTGTTCAATAAATTCATAAATTGTTATAATATTGATTATAACTTCAAATACAACGCTGTCATAAGTACGTTCAGTGGGCATATTACATTTTTCCGAACACTTTCTATTGATATTTGACAACTTAAATGTAAATAACAACAGTACCATAAGCAAAAGTTTTCTTTTCTCCAAGCTACCCAATATTATAAAATATTTCTTTCTCATCCTTCTGAGGAAAGTCACTTTGGAGTCACAAGTAGTCCCTATTAACCGTAACAGCTCGGCGTTACGGTTAATCGTTAGCAATACCTTTTCCAATGTTAAATTGTTTTCCATTTTTTCTAAAAAACATTTTTGAAACAAATTTTCGCAATTAAATTAAAAGCAATGTTGTTGAAGCAATCAGCTGTTTTGTTTACCAGCTGTCAAATAAATTTTCGTATATTATATGTCTGAACGCTAAATATATTGTTCTCAATAAACCGAATATTGATTTAATAAAAGTGCATGTCTGAACATAGTAATAGTCTGTCCAGAAAAAAATTCCCACTGTATTTTCCGAAGTCGGAGTGTATTCACATATGTACGTGTTAAGTTGCCTCGTTTAACGCTGTTTCGTTTAGCGCTGCAACTTATTCGGACGTATCCCCCCCGTTAAGCGGGGTCTTACTGTACAGCACTGTCATAAGTAACCGAACACTTCCTGTTGATAACGACAAACAAAAAAAAACAACGAACAAAACAAAAAAAAGTTTTTGAAACAGCCAGCTATCAAATGAATACCTGAACGGTTAAAATATTGTTCTTAATTAACCAAATATTGACTCAATTAAATTTCATACGTGAACGTAGTCCTGTAAGATTACAAGCCAAAATCTATATCGTATACTGCAATACTGCTTTTGCGAGATTGTTCATTTCGAAGAGTTCAGTCAAAGAATACAAAAAAAGTGAAGCCAAGAACCTCCGTCTTATCATGACAAGAGCTGGGCAATTACTCATGAAGTAAACGTTAATATCCATCTACAGCTCAAGCCCACAGTTGTTGCAACATCAAAGCATAACCAAACATGACCTCAAATTGTTTCTGAAATTATGAATTTCAGAAAGCGGAGTTAAAGGCAACCGGAAGAGTCACTGTACTTCGACTATTAGCCTGTAATGGCACTGATGTTCGAACACCGACCACGAACTATGTTTGCAAATTAGACACGGCTTTTAACACGATAACGCCAATACATGTTGGAAGCTCTACTCCTAAATATTGCCTCCAGCTCTCTTACAGGTCATCGCCATAGTCTAGTAGGTAGTGTATTGGCTTATTGGACGAGAAGTCAGGGTTCAAATCCCTGGTCAGACATCTAAAACTAACTATGAAAAAATATTTTTTCGGCGACTTCCTCTCAGCAAATTTCTGGCAAAAACTCTGAGAGTAAATAAAAATTGCCATGAAAAGTTTTTAAAAAATCACACAACATTAGAGGGGTTGAGGACCTAGGCCGTAATTCTGACTGAAGCGTTGTAATAATGGCCAATTATGTAAGTATGTATGTCTCTGTATGTTGGAAGTCGCCGTGGTCTAGTGGGTAGTGTGCTGGCTTATTAGACAAAAGGCCCGGGTTCGAATCCCAGGTCAGACATCAAAACGAAAAAATATTTCTTCGGTGTCTTCCTCTCAGCAGATTTCTGGCAAAGACTCAGAGAGTAAAAAATTGAAATGAAAAGCTTCTCAAAAATCTGTCGTTCGGAGTCGACTTTAAACTGTAGGTCCCGCCACTCATGTATAAAATTAACGCACACAACATATGTGGTGATGAGGACCTAGGCTGTAATTCTGACTGAAGGGTTGTAGTAATGGCCAATTATGTAAGAATGTATGTCTCTTACAGGTTTAAAGCGCAAAAACATTTCCCAACACTTATAAATTCAAACCAAATTAATGTCCATAAAGATTACTGCAATATTTTCTTAATTCCAAGTCAATGCCCTTATTAAATGGGAGCCATACCCCAAGTGTTAGTTGTAAAAAAGTTCGGCGATTTATTTTAAGTTACAAATGCTTTAATGAATCGATTAGATGCCTGCATTTATAATTTTTTTTAGGTGTTAAATAGGAATTGAAATACAAATTTTATAAAACCAAAAATGCGTAACAAGAAGGATTTTTTTCTTCTGTTCTTCATTCATTTGTTTTGTTGAAGAACTCACTCACCTCTTCAATACAACAAAAACAAAAAAAGTGGGAAAATCCTTAAAAATGAAAAGAAATAAAAATTGAAAGAAAATAAAAGCAATAAAAATATCGCGTCTATTAAATTACAATTTCGAAGAAGATTTAATTTTTTTAAGTTACGTATCTCTGCAGAAGAAGATGCTTTTAATTTTGATTTTATTTCATTATGATTGCTGTTGTTGTTGTTGTTTTTGTTGTTGCAAATTCTAATTCGATAGAAGAAAAGAAAGAAAGCCAGGAGTGTACGTGTGTAAGCCAACTAATGTTAATAATCCCCCCCCTATAATCCCTCTATACCCTTTCTTCTACTCCTTTGCCTACTGTTGCCTCTCATACAAATCATCTTGTGTTGCCTTGTGTTTTAAATTCATAGCCGAATACTTCAATATTCTCCTTCTTCTTCACTTGTACTTGCCACATGTGTGTGCTTCGACTACAACGACAACGAGTTGTATTTTCTTAAACAAAAAGAAAAAAAAACTGATTTTGATACACTTAAACAACATACACTTGCAACACTAACACGTAGCGTTACGTTACGTTACGTTACGTTTCTCTCCCTCTCTGGCTCCCTTTCTCTTTCTTGCCAGGGTATAAGTGGTCGACATGTATCAACATTTCAATTGATTTGAAGTGTTTTGTGAAACGTATGCGGAACACTAAACCCTTTTAGATTTGAACGCTTTAGGACTCACATTGAAACACTTGAGTGAGCGCAATGCATAAGAGATGTGTCACTCTTACTCATACACATGCATACATACATACATGCATATATGTACGCATTAAAGTAGCATATATTTTTTGTAACACACTGTACTACTACTGTATAACGCCGCTCTTATTATTCGAAACGCTCTTAACAAACCCAAAGCGTTGAAGAACATCATCAAGCTAATGCACGTTTGTATCATACAAATGCCTCCTATCCACAAGCTAAGTTAAGCTGGGCTGCCTCGCTGGCTGGCTGGCTGGTTGTATAGCTAAGGATAGATGAGTGTATGACTGGTTGGCTGGCTGCCATCCTTAATGGTCTTAATAAAAAATAAAAAAAAATCTTTCAAATTTAATTCAATTTAAAAACTTAATTTCATTTAAATTCACGCTACTCGAACTCAAGCTCTCAACTCCATTAAGCAAAAACGTGTCCAACATGTACAGACAGACAGACAGACAGACGGACAGAAAGGCAGCCATCCATCCATCCAGCATGTTGCCATTAAAAGCAACTGACTGCCTTTGTTGTTGTTGTTGTTGGAAAAAGGAAAACTACCGTCAATCAACATCATTGAAAATCGTATGTAAAATATTTTATTTTCCAAAGGATATAACAAGAAGAAGAAGAACAAGAAGAAGAGACATGTATTCACTCACTTTATTATTATTATTATTGCCGTTGTCCTATTTGTGAAAGAATCTAAACCAATTACATGAGAAATAATTGTTAAATACTCACTCGTATGCACATGAACAAAAGAAAGATAAACTGAATGAGAATTATTAAGGATTCGTCAACTGAAAGCAATAATAATATGGTCAACGTATTGAATGGCTGTCTTCAGCAATCTTTAAATTCTGAATTAACAGTTTAAAGTTCTGAAAGGGTACCCCAGTAGCCAATCAACATCAAGAAGTACTTTCTTCGGCTCCTAAAATCTCCAACACTTTTCTTTACCCCATTTGGCTACAAAGCTTTACACTTTAAGCAAAACTAAGTACATACAGTAGCGAGCACAAAAAATGCAACACTGTGCCATATGATCTTTAATAGGATCTGTTTCAAAATAACGGTAACTAATTTATCTATTCTCTTTTGCTGTTAATTCTTTCAATTATAAGCTTTCAAAGTAACCACAGTTTATTCCAAATTCTGCTTTAAAAAGTTAAATATTTTTGAATTAGTGAAAAAAGTGCACATTTTTAGCCAGCAAAAAAAATGCAACATAATAAAAAAAATAGTTAAAGTAAGTTATTTATTTAATTATAATTGAAAATTTCTTAAATAAGTTATACAACATGTGTTTTGTAATAGAAGCAGCTCTCAGCTAACAGCAAAACTGCAATCATTAAAGCCTTAGAAGAAGGAAAATCCATGCGTGAAGTTGGACACCTCTTTGGTGTAAATCAATCAACCGTATGTCGGATTAAATCTCGATTTTCCTTGAGATATAGTGTGGAAAGCAAACCAGGTAGTGGTAATCCTCGAAAAACTACCTCTCGCCAAGACCGCCAGATGATTGCACTGGTTAAAAAAGATCCACGAAAGACCGCAGTGGACGTTGCTAATTTCGCAAATGAGCAAATGGGAGTCTCTATAGGCGTTCACACTGTTCGCCGTAGGTTGAACGAGGCTAATTTGCATGCGAGACGACCCGCAAAGAAACCTCTCATCAGTGCAATCAACAAAAAGAAGCGCCTGGAATTTGCAAAACGTTACAAGGATTGGTCAAATGAACAATGGGCTAAAGTCTTGTGGAGCGATGAAAGCAAATTTAATTTGTTTGGCTTCGATGGGATAAATTTTGTTCGAAGACCGTCTGGACAGAGATATTCTCCAAGATATCAACTTCCAACCGTAAAACATGGCGGTGGATCAATAATGGTGTGGGGTAAGGAACGATATGTTTAAAAAAAATTATTGATTTTACGTCACGTATTTACAGGTGCGTTTTCCTGTGATGGGGTAGGTCCCTTAACTCAAATCGAAGGAAAAATGGACGCCAAGAAGTACTGTGAAATCCTTGGAGAACACATTTTTTCCTCATCTGCGGGAAAAAATGCCTCCTGGTAGCATATTCCAACAGGATAACGATCCAAAGCACTGAAGTCGCTTAGCTCGAAACTTTTTAAGCGACAATGATGTCAATGTTTTGGATTGGCCATCACAGTCTCCCGATCTAAATCCCATAGAAAATCTATGGGAGCTATTAGATCGGGAAGTTAAGAGGAAACATCCGTCAAATAAGAGGCAATTAGAAGAAATTTTGAAAAGTGAATGGGAGAAAATATCCATTAACACATTAATAGCTTTAGTCGACTCTATGCCTTCTAGGTTGCAAGAAGTCATAAAAAATAAGGGCTACGCCACTAAATATTAGTTTTAAGATTTTTTTTGTAAGAATTACTATTTAATTTAAATAAACACATTAAAATTTATGCTGTTGCATTTTTATTGCTCCCATGAAATTCGCACTCTTTTTAATAAATGACAAAATAATATTAATCATTAATTAAAAATATTTACATAATGTTATTGATAATAGGTATCTATAACTGTAGGGATTAATAACCCAAAGAAATATTTTGAACTGGTCACCATTTTTTGAAAATTATCGCACTTAAAGATAATTTTACCCAACGTTGCATTTTTTGTGCTCGCTACTGTAATTCACTTAGATTTATTTAATAATTTTCACTTCTATAGTCCGGACAACTCGATAACTGCCTATAACTATATGTGTCCGGATTGTCGAAGTTCCACTGTACATACTTTTCTATGAGATTAATTAGACAAAAAATACTTTTTATGAATTGTGTTACAAATGAAGCGATTAAATTTATAATGAATAGTGTTTTACCTTTTAAAAACGTTTAAAACATAAACTCGTACATTGTAAAGAAAATAAAAATAAATCTGTGTTTAGTTCGTAATTAAAAATTCATTATTATTCACACAATTCTATGTGCCACTGTTCACAACTTGACGAAAACAATAACAATTGCTTTGTTTGTTATTTCTCTTTGCACTCTTTTGCATAAAGAATAACATTTACTTGTCAACTGTTCGAGACATTTTTGTAACGGAGATCTTCAAATCATGATTGATTTCTTCAAATCATGATTGATTTCTTCAAACACAACGTGTCTTCACACAAGACTTACTGAAGTTCTCTTACTAAGTCGCCTGCCTTATCTTGCATTCTATAAGGCAAAGTAAATTGACTGATGAAGGCGAATGTTCGAGACTTTGACGTCTAGAAATCTTTATAAATGTAAACATCGTTGTTTACATTCATTATTGTAGTGTTGTTGGTGTATTTTTGTTTACTTGTTTGCCATTTTTATGTTTGTGTTTGTTGTTGTATTTTTGTTTACTTGTTTATCATTTTTGTTTACGCTGGTATTTGTTGTTATATTAAGCAGTACGATAATTTGTAAACAGGTTTGTTTACTGCTTTGTTTTGTTTTTGTAGCTTTGGTTTATAATTTTAATGTTAGAAGATGTAAAAGCAACACAGAAGTATCTAGATTTTTCCATTTTCGTAAAAGTGCTTTCCTACAAGATTATCGAGACTAAAAGTACTTTTTATAAAATGAGTCACAAATGAAGCAATTAAATGTATAATAAATAGTATAAATTAGCTTTTTTGCATCAAAAAACACTAACAAAAACAGAGTCCCCCAATAGAAATAAAAAATTTTAAACAAAACCATGAAAAAATAAATTTCATTTGAATACTCATTCAATTCATATGTACACAATATGTATGTATGTGTATCGATAAACATATTTACAGTTGCCCTACAAAGTCATCAACGTCATCGATAAATATTGTCAAAACACTTGTCATCGTCACAAGGCCATAAATATTCATTTCGCACTCAATAATCATATAGTACGTAATGACAACTGTTTTCATTTCTTTCTTTTTTTCTATTTTTTCCATTTAAAATCTACACGTGAGTATTGTTGTCTTAACGCCTTAATCGAGAAGGTGGCCACATCATATCTCTCTAATGATTATTTAGAGAGGGCGTAGTATTTTTTCCCCGCACTGCTTTTGGGTGACAATATTTAATTGAGTGAGCACTTCTACTACCCTCTCCTAGAGTGTTGTAATGTTAGCGTCGTCGTTGGTTTAAAATAATAAATAAATCAAGGAAATCAATTTGATTTGATTTAAATTTAAAGTCTATCTATCAGTACGTCTGTCTGTCTGTCTGTCTGTCTGTTTGCATTTTAGTCACGTGTCGTAGAAACGTGCCAAAGACCAACAGCAACAACTATGTTACGTATGTCTTGAATTTAAAATGTCATGTCACTGTCCTATCGTCTTTCACTCCGCGTCTCTTTAAATGTTTTTTCAATTGTAGATGGAAATAATTTAATCACAGAAGAAAAAGGGTGACATTACAGAAGGGGTTAAATATATAGAAGACCATTGCCCAACGTGCAGTAAGGTTACCGCATTGAAAATTCCCTTTAATCACTACCTTGAGAAATACATATCCAAAGCCTAACAATCTGATCAGATGGACAGGCTGTATATGTTGTGCTGTTAACTTAGTTGCTATATTTTCTTATCAAATTCATGAGTTCTACTGATCAGGCCACTCTAGAGACAATACCATACGTACCGCTCCTGAATGTTAGGCGGACTGAGGCAATGTCGCCTTAGTCACGGCAACATCCAACGAGGAGTAGGTATATCGGCATCAAAACAAATGGATCGCTCTCCTCTTCAATTTAGTTAGTCCAGCATAAAAAATTGTAAACAAAAATACACAGACAACAGTACAGTAATAAGTGTAAACAACGATGTTTACATTTATAGAAATCTCGAAAAGGCGAAGTCATGAAAATTCGCCTTTAAGAACATTAATCAGACTATTTACTCTGCCATATGAAAGGTATTGCAAAGCAGGCAGCGGAGTGGGTAACAGTTCAGTCAGTCTTGTGTAAAGACGCAATGCGTTTGAAGAGAGTAATTATGGTTTGAAGATCTCTGTTACAAAGATCTGTCGAACAATTGTCTAGTAATTGTTATTGTTTATGCGAAAGAGAAATAACAAACAAAGCAATTGTTGTTGTTTACATCAAGTCGTGAACAGTGGCACATAGAATTGTTTGAATAATAAAGAAATGCAATTGAAACAAGACACGAATCAAAGGAATTACTGCAGTTATATCAGATCTGCTTCCTGAACTCAATGTTAGTAACACACCCACTATAATTTGTTATTATTACAACGGCCTGAAATGCTCTACGATAGTGTAATTACTTCTTAAGGTTGAACTCTCCAGAGAAAATTTCACAGTTTTTTACTTTTTGGAATACTAGTGTGAAATCTCCTATCAAGACTAGGTCCAAACGTGCTCTAAACAATTTCAGTAGAAGCGATTCTCGAGAGAGAATGTAGCAGCGCAATATTGTCTGGCCAGTGTTCTAGATGGAAAGTAATTAAGCGTCATTAAGAGGGTTTTCTAGCGACAAAGTTTACTATTGAACTTTCAAAATTGTCTGTCTCAAAATCTGCCGACTAGACTACAATGATTAGACTTTTATGTAGTGTGAGAATAATATTGTTACGCAAAACGAAACGACCTGATATCGTTTTGCAATAAAAGCTAAGCAATAGCTACAAAAACAAAGAACATGAATATGAAAGAGAAAGAAAACGCAAGCGCAACGAAAGCAAACGCAACAATACACAACAAATACATCGAACATCTCCCAAATATACGAACAACAACAAACGTGAGGGATAGACAAGTAAGCATACGCAACAACAAACAATGTAGTCGTGAAAGAATTCTCGAGAAGGCGAAATCCTTAACGTTCCACTTCGAGAACCATTATCAGACTGATCTTTTGCGTATATAAAAGAGCAAGACAAAACAGACAATTAGTCAGTAGTAATTCAGTCAGTTTTCCGTGAAGACAAATTGGGTGCGTAGCAAAGTTGTTAGTGTTTACGCGAGCAGAAGTGTTGTGACGGCTTGCCATGGATGTGATAAAACAAACGAGTTGCAGTTACATTTAGAAATTCTATAGGGATCTACGCTATTGCTCTGCTTTCTATTACTGCCCATTCTGTCTAATCTTTACCCTGTGAGTAAAGCCGAATTAGCTGCTATTTTTTTCTTCATAACTGTTCTCCCTTTGGATGAAGTAACAACATTTTATCGTTTTTAAAACCGTAACCCATTATTCAACAGATTTTAAGGAGATTGATGTGAGTGCTGTTGTCAACAACGTTCTGTCATTCGTTCGTTCGTTTATTTAAAATCTTTAAAATGTTTAACTAAAAAACAATAAAATGTTGCACATACTTGTGTATACAACTTGCAACACACCATCGAAATACGTAATGCTTGTTATTCGTTTAGCCGAAAAGGAATACGAAAATCGGATGAAAAAGAAATTTTTTTCTCACAATAAAATTTGAATTCGACCAGGCTTGAAATTTAATTGGACATTAAACATATTTTGTGTTGCTGTGTTGCTTGCATGTTGCAAGCTTAATGCTTTATTAGAGGAGGGAGGGCACCCTTAAAATAAATAAAATTTGATGCTCAGAAAAAAAAAAGGAAAAAATAATTCAATTTGCAACTTAATGCTACAAGTTAACGCCTAAGGGGTAAAGAGCAATAACAACAACAACAATAAGAATAATAATAACATTATCAAAAAAGCAGGGGTAGTAATAAAAATAAATAAACAAACAAACAAACATTTCTAATAGAATTTAAATACATCCCATCCCTGGCCTTGGCTTACAAACAAAATTTCCCTGAAGCGCAATCAAAAAAAATTTGAAGCTAACAAACCCGTGTTGTTGTACGAATTAAAAAAATATTACTAAGTAATGTTTGTTATTGTTGTTGTTAAATTTTTGCATAATTTAACATGTTCTAGAAACAAGAAGAAGCATTAGAAAAAACAAACAAACACGCAAACGCTCTCAAGGAAACATTCGCTAGAACAGGTACAATTCCTTACCAAAAAGTCGAAAATGTTTGTTCTCAACCTGTATGATGTTACGTTACAAACAGTAAGAAGCAGAAAGCCCTTTTTTTGGTCTAACTGGACCCACTACACACAATGAAAATTCATTGCTTTTGGGCTTGAAAATTCAATTACTGACCGCACATGTATGTACACTCTTTTGGCCGCCACCCCGCTCCTTTGCTTTCGTTCATGGAGGATAATTGTAAAATTAAGAGATTTTCCAAACATGAAATTTAATTTGGCAGAAAAGTTTGCTTTCCTAACATCCTCTCTGCCGCCTCCTTGGCTCCCCGTTCCATTTATTTACAACTCAACCGTAATCCTTCAAAAATTCCTTAAAGGCCTTGTACATGTTTTGATGTTTTTGATTAAGGACTTATTGTGTTCAAATTGCCGTACCCCCACCCACACACCCTCCCCCCTCCCACTCTTTCTTTGTCTCTCTATTCCACTCTCTATCGTCTGATTGTAAGTCGGAAAAAAAAAATTGAAAAACTTTTGAGTAACACTTAAGGGAGTGGGTGTTATTCAATTACCTGTCAGGCAGTCAGTCAGTCAGCCTTTGGTTTAAAGTCAACTGCCAAACCAATACCAGTCCAGACCAGAATTTGGCCAGTGTACGGTATATAAGGACATGATTTTTCTCTAGAAATTAAATTTTCATCTCTTGCTATTAATTTAGTAATATTGGGGTACCGAGAGAAGAGAAGAGGAGAGAGAGGCTCTTTCTCTCATTAAAAAATATCGCATTCATTAAGAAAATTTCATAATTAAGACAAAAAAGCGTACAAAAACAACGCATCACAATATTAAAAAGGTGCTAAGTAGTTGCGAGGGTAGGTTGATAATTAACTTACTTCCTTAATTGGTCATTTACAACGCTTTAGTTAGACTAACAATCTAGCTAGACTTTAAAAAATGAAGTCGGGTTCCAAGAAGAAGAAAGTTATACGAGAAACAAAAAAACGCCGCAGTCTAATAGACCCACCCATTACTGCATGTGTATAGCCCCTTGATTAACTTATTACCATCCAAGCACCGGCATAAAGTAACATCAATGGTCGATGGGAAAGAAAAGAGGAAAGACGAATGATTTTATTGTTCTTAGGCGCTCACCAGTCCCGTACTGTTTGGAGTTCAACTGGTAGCAGACTGGTAGGCGAAACTCAACCAAAGGCTTAATTCTGGTATCAAGGGTGTCGGAAGCCCAAGATATTCGACTCTGCCCGACAATGGTGAGGTCCCCTTGTGGGAGCAACGTGGTGGTTGTGGTTTGAACCCAAATCGCGGGGAGAGCGTAAACTCGGTGTGGCGTTGCACTGTCAACCACTGTGAATAGCGGAGCGGAGAGACTATCTCTCACCTCTTGTCCAAATGCAAGGCTTCGAAATGACACTCACGTTTGGTGATGCTCTTGCATGTCATATGCTTGCATCATTGCGCATGGTGGCGCTGGTAGACGCATTGTATCCAGCCATGCTTAGAGCACCGTGGGTTAAGACATCGCGGCGATACTCACGTAACAACCTGGACTATTGTTCTTAGGCGCTATGAATGGTCTTAGGCCTAAGGTAAGAAAAACATATCAATCAACCGCCATTCAAATGGCAGAATATTCAATTACGGACTGGTTAGAAATATCTCTGTAATGAGACCTACGTACTCTAGTGTGCTAGCATATTAGACGTAAGTCCGCGGTGCAAACCCCTGGTCAGGCATCAAAATGAAATACGAAAAATATTTCTTCGGCGACTTCCTCTCAGTAGATTTCTGACAAAAACTGTGAAGAGCTTCTCAAAATTCTGTCGTTAGGAGTTGACTTTAAGCTGTCGATACCGTTACTCATGTATAAAAATTAACGCACACCACTTAAGTGGTGTTAGAAACTAGGTTGTAATCCTGACTAAAGGGCAGTGATGACCAATTATGTTTGTAGGTAATGCTTAGAACTCCGTTATTACGCCTGCTATTGGAGAAGTGGAAAACGTGCGAATCTGTCTAATTTGTAAAATTTTTCTTCTTTTTTTTCAAGTAAATTTTCAATCGACCCTCGTATAATTAATATATGAAATGCCTTAATGATTTGTAACAAACAGTTAAACCACTGCATCACTGCATCACTACTTATTTATTAAAAAATTATTTTTTCCTTCACAAATTCTTTTATTTTCGAAATTATTTTTTCATTTCTTCGCTTTCTTTCAAGCTGCAGCCATGAAACAGAACAGTAAAGAGAGAGGGGGGGTGTGTGTGTGTGAATGGCCATGCTTTTAAAGGATTTTGTCATTAGACTTCATTAAGGCGTAAATATGACTGTAAAATAAGAGGACCGAGACAAAAAAAAAACACGCGCAAAAACATGGCTAAAATGTTAATTGGTGTTGCTTCTATGATGATGACGATAATGACGATGATGGTGATGTGATGGTGATGATGGTGATGCTGGTGTTGCATGTATGTAATGCATGCCACATCATTTAGATGTGCTTGCAACTAAAAGTTTTCATTTGTATTTTGTTTTTTTGTTTTTTATTTCTTCTACTAAAGAGAGCATGTAAATTAAGTGTTTTATGGCACCTCTTGTTTGGCTATTGTTGCATTTCATAAGCGCGTCAACCCATATGCAGTACAGGGCTGGGAGTATGTTTTTTTTTTGTTTTTGTTGTATTGTTTTAATACGCCATGCATTACACTACAAGTACATTTAATATGAATTTGTGTTTTTGCTTTAACAACAGCAATAACAATAACAATAAACACTTGCTTACAGCAGAACATTAAAAAGAAAGAGAAACGTAACAGAAGTGCTGCTACAATTAAGAGGCAACCAAGTAGTAAAAAAAAAGCTTTAATACTTGCCACACACACACACACAATTCACTCCATCTACCATCTAGCTAAGCTAAGCTAAGGTAAGTTCCAACTCTTGAGTGCCATTAATTTGGCAGTTAATTGCAATTAAGGAAGCGGGCTCATTAAGACAATAAAAAATTTTAAACACTCACACCCACCCTCCCATACACCCTCTTACCCTACTAAATAAGCACGTAAAGCTCTTGGAACGTATAAAGTTAATACATGACCAAGTAGAAGCCAAAGTTTTTCACTTAACCGAACGTCTTTCACATTTAATGTCTAACATCACTGCCAGTCATCATTAGTAATTAAGAAATTACGACGAAAACAGTACCCCCCCCCCCCCCTCCCCCTCTAATAAGCTAAAAACAAGTCATCCAAAGCAAATGACAACAACACACCGTTTTAGCCAACTTATACGCTTAAAATGCTTATAAATGTGGTCGTTACACTGCCAGGGTTGGGATTCAAATTTAAAAAGGTGGTGCCAAGTGAGAAAAAAAACACGTAAAAAACACAATAGACCTGCATGTGTATTTGGCAGCAGCACCATTGTTTGTTTTCGTTTTTTTTTCTTTCAAAAACAATTTCGCAAATGGATTAATTGTTTTCCCCTCTATTATGAGTATTATTTGCATTAGAAAACAACAACACCAACAACAACAGAAATAACAATAATAACAACAACAACACAATTTTAATTTTAATTTTCCAACCAACACCCTCAGCTCCAAAGGGAAAGGGGTAATACAGCTTTTAGCCATAAATTCAAGTATAGGGCACTTAGCGGTCATTCTTAATGCACCAAATTTTGCAATTAAAGGCCTATTTATCGAGATATCCTAAGTAAATGAAATTGCCGTAGTCTACTAGATAATGTGTTGGCTTATTAGACGTGAGCTGAGGATTCAAATCTCAGGCCTAACTTCTCCAACAAAATGAAATACTTCAGAGACTTCCTCTCAAATTTCTGGCAAAAACGCTGAGAAGAAATAAAATTGCCTTGCTTTCAATAAAACAAGCATTTGTCACCCTCCAAAAATCATGATTTTTTATTCTTTCATTTCAAAAAAATTCTCATCTTACAGTAAAAGCTGCTAATCTGGCAGCACTATCCTCACATGCAATGTAGCCATACTGGCGTGAACAAACAATTCCATTCAGTCTGCTTTCAGCTGTCAATGAGAAAAATTCTGTGTTTTCAGTGTTTTTGTCGTCTCTTTGTGTAGAAATTATTGTGTCGTGTGAGAAAAAAATGTTTCTGTGTGCGTTTTATAGACTCGAATTAATGAAATTACAAAATAATTGTGAATAAACAAATGAAAACTTTAATATTTTTTAGAGAACGCATAATAAAACACGTTGTTTTCTTGTTTTAATTGCTTACGATAAAAGTGAAAACACGGGAATACTTCCTTCCAATTGAACAAAAGGGCCAACCAAACACAATCCAATAAAACAAATAAATTTGTCGTGTAAGAGAAACAACAAAAGAAATAAAAAAGAAAATAATTTACAAAGGAAAAGAAAGAAAGAAAGAAAAAAGAAAAAAACAAAAGTTTTCAGATAAAAGTTGTTTCACATTTACAATAACACAGTATTTGTTGTTGTGTATTTTGTAAAAACAAAAAACGATTTTTCAATGAATTGATGTGATGGGTGATTCATTGTTTATATGTATGTGCGTGAGTGTGTTTTTTTTGTGTTATCAATAATTAAGCATGATCAAGCAGAGAAATCAATAATTTTAAAAAAATGTGTTGTGTTAGCCATAAAATAACAACAAAAATCAAAGAAACCATATGTTCTCTCAATTAAATTAATCATCTCGTCATAAACATCACCATCATCGTCAACAACAACAATAACAAAAGCAAAAGCAACAACAGTAACGCCATTATTTAACGGAATCCACATAAAATTGTCTTCTAACGTGGAGGGAGAAACAGAGAGTTAAACGAACAGCACAGCTGGTGTTTCTTATTAGAAACTATGAAAACCGTAAAAATATTTTTCAGGTAAATTTTCCAATACACCAACACCACCACCGCCACCAACCAATACGAATAGAAATTGTATTCGTTCATAAAGAGCTCGTGTAGAGTAGAGTTGAGCCGAGCAAAGCATAAAATAAACAAAAAATAATAATGAAAACCAACTACATACACTACTATAGCAACAACAAAAACAAAGTCGTATAATCAATATTCAAATCAACAACAGAAAACCTCGTGCCTCCATACATACAATACAATACAAATATTATGCATATGTAATGCAACCTACCCCCCCTCCCCACCTTACCTTTGCTTATACAAAATGCAGTTTGATTTTCAACAAAGAGTTGTACACTGTAAGTAAAGGGCATGGGCATGGGTATGGTGTAGTAGAGAGATTTACTTCTAATACAAGAAAATACAGGAAACAAAAAAACAAAAAAAACTGTTTTCTTTTGTTCCAAAAACAACAATGTGAGAGCAGACGTAGCATTAAGTAACCCTCCTCTCTAAATTAGTTGTTTGTTGTGTATAAATAAACAGCAGCAGCAACAGCAACAGCAATAAAATGCTGGTGCTTATTTTCGTAAATGACGTAAGCTCCTAAAACGGCTTTTCTCAAACAAAAAGAGAGGAAGAGAGAAAAAAACAAAAAAACGAAAACAGCAACAACAACCTTTTAATGAAATACAGAGAAATAAAAAAATAATTTGAAAATGTCAAAAGACCTAAAGAGTAGTAATATTAACAGCAACAACAACAACAGCAATAAACATATCGCATTAAGAGTAGGGAATTTGGAAATCAACCAAATAAAACTAATAGAGACAGACAGACATACTGAAAATAAACCAACAAAACGGATATTCATGCTGCAAAACAAGAAAAGAAGGCAAAGAAGATTAGCCAACGCAACAACAATAAATTTTAGATAAAAAAAGAAAATAAAAAAAAGAATCTTAATGGAACAACAATGCGTAGTTCTTTTAAGAAAAAAAACTAAAAAAAAACAAAAAGAAAACGAAACACGAGTGCTTATAATGTGGAGCAACTAAAATCGACGTTGCCACACATTTTGGGCCATTGACCCAGCCAACACACACAAACCGTAACGATCTCTCTTTTTTGTTTCTTTCTTTGTGTTAAATTGTCCAACTGACTCACTCGCTACTTTGCTTCTAAATGGCAGAGAAATGATTCCCAATTTATGTTCGTTTGATTTCTTTTTTTTTAGAAAATGAAATTCGATTTTCAATTTAAAAAAATAACACCTTCAAAGTTTAAAGTTCACTTTCTTTTTTTTATTCTTTTGCTTTCGTTACAACAACAATAAAAAAAATTTGAAAACATTTAAAGGCCAAATACGATCGATTTTAGTGGTAAATTGTTGTCAAAGGCTTAAAAATTACAATTTTAGCCATGAAATGTTGATACTTTCTGTATGTTTTTCGCTTTGGTAGAACAAATAAGAAGTTAGGTGACTTAAGTAGCCTGTATTTTGTGGCATATTAGCAGTTAGCTTGAATTGTTAATGCAAAATTGGCCATAATAAGCCTGGGAATATCCTGAAGCCTGCTCTGTAACACGCTTCCAGCATCTTCAAATTCCTTTTCAATATTTTTGCAATTCGTTGCTTACTTCATCGGCTATGACAACCAAAATCTTCTTGTTGGAATCCGGACATAACATTTAACACATTTTCCGTGTGCTCTGGCTGCTAAGCGACCGCAATGCGACTTAATTTCCAATTACATTGGCCCTTACCCCCTATGCTATCTAAGGTTTCCCAGACACCTAGTTTTGACAGAAGATTTCCGACTAGAAGTCCGGTACTCTGTCTCAATCAGATTCTGTAAAAGTCTACACGTAGAGTTCTTGACTTGAGAATAAGGTAGACTGCGGAATTTTCTCCTGGTTAGTGTAGTAACTGAGACCTAAAGCAACGACCTACTACCACTACTAAACTGGTTGCCATATAATGCATCTCTTTTAATAGTTTTGTGCAAAATTAATATGGCTTCCATGACATGGTAATATTACGGGTAACTGTGTAACTGATGAACATGTTAGAGCAGGCACAGTTCTAACGAATACAAATCCACACATGGCTATGGATAGAGATTCTCTTACCTCTACTAAGCCGTCGATTAGGTAAACTTAGAATCTGGTTTCATTGTACAGATTAACGTGGAAGAATGCTGCTGCTTTGCCAGACTTACATGACCTAAATCGGAGAGTAAGCTTAGGAATCCACTACTTCAATTGGAACCACTTTCACTTCATGCAATGTCATCTGTTAAATCGTTAAAACATCGCTTACGATACAAAAAAAAACTCCCAAATTAAATGCCTATTTAACAACACTGCCCACAGTGTTTAGATCATCATTTGAATGCGTTAAATAAAGTCAAACTTCAAATCGAATTTGTCCTTCAGCAATAAACACGAGCCGTGATTATAAAGTATAAGCCACCGTTACAAATTTAATTGAATTTCAATTAGACCACGGCTCATATCACAGTTCACAAAACGCTTAACAAACGAGCGCAGATTTAATCAATTGAGCTGGTAATGGTAGTAACAGGTTTTCGTTTTTTAAACAACTCACTCGATATGCGATGCGATGCTTGAAAGCGAAGGTGTAGCTTGAAATTCTTTTTAAAAGTTTTTTTTTTTTAATGCGAGACTTTACTGTTCAGCATTGTGCCACAGTATTGCCAGCATGTGTAACATTAGGGTGTGAGATTAAAACAAACAAAAAAAAAAAAAAATCAGAACGTAATTGCAAAATAAAAACCAAAAAAATAAAGAAAAAACGGAAATAAAACCGCAAATTAAGTGTAAACGGCTTAGTGAAGGCCGCTTGTATTTGCACTGCACTACAAAACGTTCTCATACAAAATGCCAAAAATAAAAAATCAATTAAAAATACAAATGACGAGATTCAATTTATTTATCGGTATGACACAATAGGCCCATAAACACCAGAGATACAAAACTACTAGCAAACATTCATTATTCTAGAGTTTAATTGGAATTCTTCAGGTAAAAATCCGATAACAGCCTCTAACATCGTGGGAAAGCCATAAAAAAATAAAACAAGCAACCACCCTTAGAGACGACTTGACCTTTTTAGCGCGGCAAGTGTTAACATCCCTTCTGTGATGTGATGTTCCCTAACAAAACTGTTTAGCAAAATGCAGGATTTCTGATAAGTTTAACTAAGAAAAAAAAATTAGGCATTCAGGTAACGAATAAATTCATGGTTTCCAGACAAAACACTTTAAAATCCATAAAAATTTCTAATTTCTTCAGATTTTTACCTTTTTTTTTTTAATATGAATTGAAAGACCCCATTTATGTGGAAGAGGAGAAGGTACATGCCTCCGATACGTACGTTCTCTTTCGTCGTACTAAAAGATTCAATTTGATTTCCCTTCTTTTTTTTTTGTCAATACACGGATATAATCTGCTCTCTCTCTCTCTCTCTGTACCTCACGGATACATTTTGTCGTTTTTTTCTTGTATTGAAATTGGCAGTTGCTGAAAGAGAGAGAGAGAGAGCGTATCTTTAATATTGACAGAGATGCCACATTGCGGGATTTGTAATACATGAACATTTTATTCCTTTGGAATTTTTCGATTTCAAACGGAAAATCTTCTCAAAACACACAAAAGAGATATGATTATGCTGAAACTTTCGTCTCAACATAATGCTTGGACCTGGTATTTAAAATGTCTTCCCCTGGTATTGTTTGAAAACGTTATCCTACTACTTTATGCAAGTAATCCCTCAATAAGGTGTAAATAGCGGCCTCAACAGGGGTTTCAGTAGTCAAGTAGATTGATTTATAATGCTTAAGAGTACTTTTTTAGACATTTCGGGTGGTATTTCGACGAAGACTTGTCTGAAGTTGGTTTTTAAATGCGTTGGCAAAACCAAGAAGGTTTAATGGCGTCAAATTATCTTGCTCGACACTTGGCGAGTGAAAAATGAAATTTATCGCTGCAGAAAAGTATACTCTCATTACATTACACATAATTGGATTACGACCTAGTTTGTCACACCACTTATGTTGTGTGCGTTAAATTCATACATGAGTTGCGGGATCTACAATTTAGAGTCCACTCCAAACGACAGATTTTTGAGAAACTTTTAGTGGCAACTTTTCGTTTACTTTCAAAGTTTTATCAGAAATCTGCTGAGAGGAAATCGCCGAAAATATATCTTTTATGTTTTCATTTTGATGTCTGAACTGGGATTTGAACTGAGGCCTTACATATAATAAGCTAACACTCTTCCTACTGGACTACCCTCATTACAAGAAGGAGTAATATATACAAAATTCAAAAGGTCGCTAATATCGTTCCAGTCTTTACAATTTTAAAAATGATCTCCTTTTAGCCTGCTACACTTTCCCAGAGATATTCAATAGTTTTATATCGTGCTTACAGTCCATTTTGTCTAGCATCTTAAAACAATCATTAAGCTTAGATTTCACTAGTTCATTGTTAGCAAATGTTTTAACAACAAGCCGTCCTTCACATGCGCAAACAAAAAGTTATTGAAGGGAACTTCTTTCTTTCTTCGTTCAATTCTGATCATTTTTCTACGGGTAACCAATTTAGCTAAGGTTTCTTACGTGCACATTATTGTCTTGTTAGGTCATCTTTTCAAATCTTAATCCAATTGAAACCCAAGTAAAGTTTTGAATCATTTTATTCCATTCTGTACTCAATTCTATTCTTCTCAAATCTCCTAAGGCATCTAGTCTAACCTTATCTGACTATTTTATTAGCAGATGTCAAGTGTTCATAAATTCTATTTTTCTTTGAGATTCCTTAATTAAATTGTCGTAAATGCATCATGACATGTTTTGAAATGTTATTTTATTGGATGACAAACAATAATAATAACAATTGTTAATTATTTAATTAAATAATTTACAAGGAAATTCAACTTAAAATGCAATAACAATGCAATTAACAATTACAATAATTTATTATTGTTTTTATTTCTTAATTTCTTTTTATTACAATTGATCTGAGCATGACAAACATATTCTCTGTATAGAGTATGTGTGTGACACGATATGCAATGAAATGGCAAATAATTTTTAATTGATCTTGTTTCTATTTTGTAGATTTAAAAATGTTAATTAAAATATGAAATAATTGTTGATTTTATTTATTTAAAACTATTTGTCGGAAATGATAAATTATGAAATATTTTTACAGTTTCCATTTTAAGAATTTATTTTGGAAATTTACATACGTTTTCATATTTATTAGAGTTTCCAATTTCCATTCACTTCTACTCATGCAGTCAATTTGGAGAGTTAAAAGACATGCAAGCTATTACCACATCCACGTAAACCAAGATCAACGGTTTCATTGTGGGTCTTAGGATTTCTAATCATAACTTCTGGAATAAAATTCCTAGGAAGGAGTGAACTGACGTCTATAATTCTTAGATAATTACTGTCACTTTTATGTCTGAATGTTCAAAAGTTACTGTTTTATTGCACAAAGGAAGTTTCACTTTCGAACATGGATAACTAGCTCTTTTTCTGGCTCACAACATTATTCCCTTGCTCGAATTTATGGAAGCAGCTTAATGAAACATGAAGAATAACTGCTTACAAACGAAAAAAAGCTCAAAGTCTCTTCTATAGCTCAAAGTCTTGGTAATCAAATAAAATATTGTCAAAATTATGCTTTTTTTAAAAATTTTGTCTCTGGGGCCCTTCCCCAACTGCCTTTGGGTTTGAATTTGGTGTTACACCTATGCGTTAGTGAATGCTGGTCATAATCAGGCAGGTTGGTATTTAGACACGGAAGTGATAGATATGTGTATATACGTAGATCCATTGTGATTCCAATCAAATTTCTTCCCCATAATTCCTAGGGCTCTGAATAAAGCCGTTGGCCCAGACAGATCAATGAGTTAAAATCCATGTTAAAAGCTCACTTTTTTCTCCTCTTGTTTCATATGCCCATTAAGTGAGTGGGTAAGACCAGAAAAAGAATTTATCTAAAAAAACTCTACGATCAGGCTTAAACTGGTTATAAAAAAGCGTCGCAGAAATGGTTACCTGACACAAGCTAATCGAGAAAACGATTTTCCCAATTCATTAGCTGTTCAACAAACTTCTTTTTTTTTATGGGTTTGTTATAGAATTTTAATTGGGAATATTTTTTTCGTCTAATCTGTCTGGCATCTCTGCTTGCTTACTACTAACGCAACGATAACCCGGTTGTACGCAAACAAATGTTGACTCTCTTGAAACTCAAAAGGCAAAAACACGAAAATTTACACCTCAGGAGAGCACAACGTACCACTATAGCATACTCATGCAAAGTTAATGTTGTTGTTTCTATTTGTGTTCATTTCTTTGTTTTTGTTGTTGTTTGGTGTATTCAAAACAAATACTCGTTCGTTCGAGTGTGTAGTCAAATAGTCTTCATTCATATAAAAAAATTCTGCTTGCCAGCCATTCGTTTATTTGCCTTCGTTGTCTTCGCAGGCATTAAAAACTGTAACGGCGGCCGACGTTTTTTACTTTAAAATTTTTTTCTGTTTTTGTTTGTTCGGTTGTTGTTTTTGGTTTTTTTTTTCATGATTTTCTACCATTTCGTTAAACAAAAAAAAAAATGTTTAAAAATTGAACTTATAAACACAAAATAAATAGAAAATCTTCATTCAATTTGTTTATGAACGTTGAAAACGAAAGAAAACAAGTGACGGACGCGACGATGGTATTGGATTGATTGTATTCAATTTTTTTTATTTGTTTTTGTTTTTAAATCATTTCTAAAATTAATTTCGAAGTTGTTGTACTATAATCAATGAAAACAAAAAAACAAATCCAACAAATTAAATGAAAGAAACCGTGTGAAATCTTAATTAATTGTTTTGCGTGTATTTTACTACAACAAAAAAGAAGAAAAATAAATAAAAACTAATTAACGGTTATTAATTAAATGACATAGAAAAGCCAATAAATAAAAGGAAAAAAAAACAAAATTTATGCTCTGCTACTCTACGTCTCTGCTATACTGTTTACTACTTACTTACGTTGACAGCGCTGTTACTGTTAATATCGCTGTCCTTACTCCTCATCTATGCAAGCTTAATTTGTGTTATTTGTTGTACTAGAAGCAAGCAACAACTGCAAATATTTTCTTTCGATTGTTTGTGTTTTTTTTTTATTTGATTTTTGGTTATTTTTTTTTTTTTATTACTGAACGTGTGTTTAATTTATTGAGTTCTGGTGTCAAGAAACAGAAATTTTTAATTTTTTATAATTTTTGACAGTGATTCAAACAAAACAAAAAAAAAGAGATGAATATTGAAAAAAAAGAAAATGAAACAAAAACAAAAATTGTGTTTACACAATTTTTAAAAAGTTAAACGCATTTAACAAAAAAAATAAATTCAAAATGTTAAAATCTTAAATAAAAAAAAGAAACAAAGAATAAAAAAACATTCTTTAAAAAAATTATTAAAATAAATAAACAGCCTTCATTATCCATGACTTCATAAAAGACACAAACGGTATACTTACCTACTCTCTATTGCAGTGCATTGAAAAAAAAAACCAAACAAAACTGCTGCTTTTAATTGTTTATCATTGCAACACTATTATCACCATTTGACTTACGCGTACTATTTATCAATACAACGGAACTGTTGTTTGTTTTTCGTGTTTTGATACGCAACATCGAAGCAAACAGTTGTAACAATGGGTTTGAGAGCTAAAAGTACCACTACCACCACAACCACCACTACAAATGCAGCTTTAAATACAAAAGGCTCTCCGCCCACCTATGCAGCCACCCATGCATGTAAATTTTTTAATAACGGCAAAAAACTTAATACAAAAACAATTTTCGTACAACAGCAACAACAGCAGAAACATGAACAAAAGAATGTTAAACAGAATCCTTTAATTAAAACCACTACGGCTGTTGGTAATAACAATGCCAATAACAATAACAACAGCAATACCAATACATCCTCCCCATCATCATCATCATCAACATCAACACTATCGCCAACATCGCCGACTTTGCCTTCGTCAACATCAGCCGTTATGGGGTGTGCGAATTGTAAATCGTCGTCTGTTAAGCATGAAACCACTTGCTGCAGTATAACCAGCATACGTACCACATATCGCAGCAGCAGCACCTCGGCTTTATTGTCTTCTTCGTGTTCGCCGCTATCATCTGCTTCTACTTCGACCAATACCACCACCTCCTTATCGACCTGTATGCGTCCCCAAACCTTAAATGTTCACAATCATCTTGAAACACCAACGGATCATACGCGATTGTTTTTGGGGTATGTTTTGTTTACTTTTTTTTTATTTTTTTAATTTTTAATTTTTGTTTTTTTCTTTTGTGTTTATTTATGTTTATGTTTTATTTTATCTTTTTATTGTTTTATGGTTATTATTATATCGCATTATTTTATTTTATTTTAATTTTAATTTAATTTATTTGTTGTTGTTTTTCCATTCTTTCATGATGGCTTTTAATTTTTTAATTCCTTCTTTATTTTTATTTTTTTTTTGTTCCTTTCTTTGCGTTATAATTTTATTTTGTTTTGTCTGTTATTGTTGTGTGAATGATTTAAACGATTGACCCAAGACTACAGTACTTTAAAGCTATGCATTCGCATAAAATAGGCTCTGCTTGGATATGCGTACTTATTTGAAGTTTTGTTCGTGGAAAAAAATTTGTTCTTTTAATTACAATCTGAACTGTAAGGTTCTTTTTTGATACTAAAGTTGTGTGTAGAGCTGTATAATCAAAGGAGATTCATTTAGCTTGGGATGTATAGTTCGAGAAGAAATTAATGTGTTATAATCCTTTAAAATATGTTTCTGTATTTCCAACGACACTTCTAATTCTTAGCTGTCTTTGGAGCACATTTGTACGATTTTAAATCAGATTTTCATTTTCAAAAGATCCTGAGAACATATATCCGCTACTGTGCTAAGTATTTTATAGGAAATTTATAGAATTTTTGGTTTATAAATATATTGTTTGAATGAAAAAGCACCATTCCAAACTTAAACGATGATCATAGCAATTATTCGCAGTATATTCCATAAAACCCAAAGCTTTTATTGTTATTATTGTTCTTATGACTGATAAAAATTATTCAATTATTTTCTGTGGTGTTATACGCTTTAAAAATATTGTCCTTACAACTTACCAAACTCCCATCAGTTGTTGGCGTGAAATAGCAGCCCTTGAACTACTTGTTCATAAGCCGTTTAATTGTTAACTAAAAACATTCGGTGTTCAGTGTTCAGTTTGTTATTTGAAAAAGAGATAAAAAAAAAACAGCAACATTGAGTGATTGAAACTGACTGACTTCATCATTCTAATAATGTATGACTGACGTTAATGAATTTGTTTTTTTTAATGCAATAATTTCTCCACACTTTTCATGTCATGTGTTTCTGTTTCCATTTTTTTTAACAATTTAAATTAAATAAAAAAGATGACATCAGTTGTTAAATATTCTTACAAAAAAAAAAAAAAAACAAACAATCAATCTATCTATACGCGTTTTATAAGGCCAATAACTTTACGCCTTATCCTCGCATGTTAATGCTCTTCTTATTGCTAATAATCCAATACAATTCCAATTCAGCCGTAAAACCCATCATAAAGAAATAATACTTTCGATTTACTGATTAATAACTGAATAAAATATGACACTTTAAAAGTGTGCGTGTGTATGTGTATGTGTATGGCTATGGCGGCTATATTGGTATTGGTATTGGTATTGATATATAATGCACTACACAGCACAGCGTCAATGGTTGGTATTTTATTCTGTCATCGTTATTTTAAATCATGTTTTGATTTGTTTTCGTTTTTTTTGTTTTGTTTTGTTTTTGTTTTTTTTTTAAATGACCGACGATTATACTCGTGAGTGTGAATATGTTTCGGATTGTGAGAAGAAATAACAGAGCTCGGGGTTAACATTGCAATTTATTGTCGTCTTTTTGTTGTTGTTTGTGTATTTGCTTTTTTTCTCTTTTTATTTTAGAAACGCCATCATCATCATCATCACCATCGTCATTATCATTATCATCATCACCACTGTTATTAGAATAGCAGACAAATTATTATTGTTTTGCTGTATCGTTCGTTGCCAGTGTTGCGTTGTGTTGTGTTGTGTTGTATTGTATTGTACTGTAGAGTATAAATATCTGCTTATTCTGCTTCTTTTCATTTAGAAAAATTAAAAAAAAAATATTTTTACTGTCCATATGAAAACAAAAATAAGCAAAAAAAAGACAAAAAATATATTTTTTTTATTGTTATTATTTTTATTAAAAATGATCAATGACAACAATATCATTGAACTTGATCTTTTAGGCATTAAGCGCGTGTTGCATTTTAATTAAAATTTATGAAAAGAAAGAAAAAAAATTTTAAAAATATTTTTAAATAAATTTTCATAAACGCTCTACTCTATAAGCTATAAAACACAACAACTACAGCAACAACAACAACAGCAGCAATAATTTACTGATGTTGTAAAAAAAAAATCGGCTAAAATTGACAATAAAAAATTGAAAAATAAAAGGAAAAAAAGAATAAATTTCAATCACTGTAAAATAAAAATTAAAATAAAACAAAAACAATAAAAAAAAAGATTTCATTGACCCCTCGTTGTTGTTAAAATAATGCACACAATACAACCGATCGACCGACAGACCGATCTGCTGCTGTCATATAAAAAACATTTTTCTTCATTTTAATTTTTTATTTGTTTATTATTTAAAAGACATATCAATTGAGTAGAGAGACTGGCAGACAGACAGATGGACAGACAGACATTGAAATTACAATAATAAAAAATTGTTAATAAATGATTTTAATTTCCTGTTTTCTCATTCATAAGCCGCTTCTCTGACTGAGGCTGTTGTCTCATCGTTTTTTCTTAAAAACAAAATTTTTTTTTTAACTTATTTTGTGGCTTTTTTTTATTGCCATACCTCACAGTAATTTGTTTCACTTTCATTAATTCTGCTGTTCCGTGATTAGTAATCGATCGATTCCAACGATCAGTCAGTGATCTGTACACTGACCTTTACTTGTGATAAATAAAGACGAGGACGGGGATTGATCTGTGATTCTGTTATCATATTTTAATTCCTGCTAAATTTTGTTTAGCAATTAAACAGCGGACGTAAACTTAACTTAAATAAAAAAAAAAAACTTTTAAATCCTGGTTAACGAATTATTTTTTTCTAGAAAATTTAATGAAATCCACACCTGGCGTCTCTTAAGAAATTTTAAAATTATTGGACGTAAAACAACAAATCTTAAGTTCTTATGATTTCGATCTTTTCTCTATGGACTATACAATACATAAACCCGCTCACGATAGTGGTTTTATTACAAACAATAAAGGAAAGATCCTTCTAGGAACGACCATCATTGACTTGAAATGGTATCCTGAGAATGGGGTTGTTGTAACAGAACCGAGGCTATATCACATGAGTGCTTGATAGCAAATATTCTAATGTGTGTGAAGATAAATTCGAATATAAAAAACAAAGACGCAAACCCACACTTTTAGCAGAGCCACTTATTGCCTCTAACAGAGAAAACTTTGCTTTCAAAAGAGCACTGTTTAACAGTGGCATCAAGTAGATTATTCTACTACTTTGGAATTATTGCAGTTGGTTGATATAAAATTTAATTCTCATTAAGATCATTATTATTACATACATACATACATAATCGGCCATTACAACCCTTCAGTCAGGATTACGACCTAGCTTCTCACACCACTTATGTTGTGTGCGTTAATTTTATACATGAGTGGCGGGACCTACAGTTTAAAGTCGACTCCGAACGACAGATTTTTGAGAAGCTTTTCATGGCAATTTTTACTCTCAGAGTCTTTGCCAGAAATCTGCTGAGAGGAAGTCGCCGAAGAAAAATTTTTCGTTTTGATGTCTGACCTGGAATTCGAACCCGGGCCTTTCGTCTAATAAGCCAACACACTACCCACTAGACCACGGCGATTATTATTATTAAAGAACAAAAAAGTTGAAATGTAAAGGATGGTTGGTGGGGTTGGACACTCAAAATTACTCCAGCTATCCTACTACCGGGGTTTGAAGGAAGACCCTCTGGACTACCATTTGCATATAGTCTGTATGTTGTACTATTTCTTATATGTTCCAAAATGGCCACTGATCTTCTAGAGAATTTTCAACCAATAAATTGATATTTTCAAAGCCAATTTTCACAATATCACATCACTTTATGTATGAGACTATGTTGCTGATTATATTAAGAAGGCTTGTAACCCTCTTTGCATATAGTATAGTACTCATAGACCTATTTTTTGTCTTAAAATTAGCTTCTGAACAAGTGAACTTGTTCAAAGGGATACTATTAAACAGCTAACAAAGCTCTGTTAAGGACCAATTTTATTCTGTTAAGAGGAAATTTTGCTCTGTTAACGCCTAAGGTGGCACTACTAAAGTTTATGGTTTGTGTCTTGGATTTTAAAATTCGAATTTATATTCACGGTTTGGAATATCATGTGGACATATTCCAAACCGTTAATAAAATACATTTCTAGCGTGCGTACACATGTACCAAATAACATATGATTTCTACAAATGTCAAATCACATGTAAAACACATTAGATGCGAATAATTTTACACGTAAAAACGGTTGCATTTCCTTCTTTAATTGCTCGTGTGATTAATTTTTTTAAATTATCGTGTGTAAATTCAAGTGACAATAGAAGCAAGGTTATGTGCGTAAAAACCATTTAATAAATAGAAAAAGAAAAGAAAAGAAGAAAAAACACAATATTTTTAAATGAATTTAAAAAATATTTTTAAAAATAATTTTTCGTTAAATACGTTGTTTATTTATTTATTTTTCAAAGTCATTAACATACAAAACCACCCACATTAAAAAAAAAATTGAAAAAAATAATAGAATAAGAAGAAGAAGAAAAAAGCATAATTCTATTTTAAAATATTTGTTGCCTTTGTTTAATTAAAAAAAAAAACAGAAAAAAAAACAGAAAAATCATTTAAAAATGGCATTAAAACCAAGAGAAGTAAAAAAAAAAAGAAATATTTTTGCACTACGAAATTTACCATCAAATTGCAGTTGGTGTCTTGAAAAAGATATTTTTAAAGAATTTTTATTTCTTTTTTTTTTGTTTTGTTTTTTTGTTTGTTGCTGTTTTACTTAAAATAAAATTTGTTTGCGGATTTTTGATCAAATATTTTCATTTAATTTATTACACTCTGTAGCAATAAAAACAATACCAAATAGAAGGAATAATCCTTCAGCTCATTAGATTCCATCGTAACATCATCACATACTTTGAATTAAAATTTTAGGCATAATAACAACAATTGTCAACGGTTCGCTATGGTTTCCTGTCCAGATCAGGATCTTTTTCCTTCTTATTATCCTTAGAGCATAATCTACGTATTTCCTTGCAACGTACATAGCACTTCGTCCACAATACTATCAGAAATTGAGGAACCAATTTCCACTCTATGTGTAAAGATAAATTCAAATTTGAATATCTAAGACTCCATCCTTAAATTTTAACAGCGCCACATTTGGCCTTAACAGATCAAAATTTTCTCTTAACAGAATAAAATTTTCTCCTCAACAGAGCACTGTTACCTATTTAACAGTATCCATCTGAATAAGGCCACTTGCTTAGGAGCTAATTTTGGGTCTATGAGTACTGTACTATATCCAAACGGTAGTCCAGCGAATCCTCTTTCCAACCGTGGTAGTGGGATAGCTGAAATAATTTTAAGAGTTAAGAAAATTTCCATCCTCCAGCCCCACCAATTATCCTTTACATTTCAACACTTTTGTTCACAAATAATAATGATCGTAATGAGAATTCAATTTTATATCAATCGACTGGATAAATGCAAAGTAGTAGAATAATCTATTTATTGCCACTGTTAAACAGTTAACAGTGCTCTGTTAATAGCGAGGTTTACCCTGTTAGAGACAAGAAGTGGCATTGCTAAAAGTATGGGTTTGCGTCTTTGGTTTTTAAATTCGAAGTTATCTTCACACACATGTAAACCCTACAAAGTTTGAGGGGGGAGTACAATAGATCTTATAAGGTTGCAGTATTAAGGCGTGGTCATCACCGCAAATAATAATAATAACAATCGTCTGGAAGACTTACAGGTCATCATACGATCCCAATCATCTTAAAAAATGTTTCACTCTTCTGCTGCACCAAGTGTAGAATCCTAAACAATTCCGGACATTGTCTTTCTGGACTCTATACACATGTTGTATTTGCTTTTTTCTTAATAATCGCAGTGAGAATTCAATTTTATATCAATCGACAGTTAACAGTGCTCCGAGGTAGCGAGGTTTACCCTAGGTTGAGAGACAAGAAGTGGCATTGCTAAAAGTATAGGTTTGCGTCTTTGGTTTTTAAATTCGAATTTATCTTCACACACATGTAAACCCTACAAAGTTTGAGGGGAGTACAATAGATCTTATAAGGTTGCAGTATTAAGGCGTGGTCATCACCGCAAATAATAATAATAACAATCGTCTAGAAGACTTACAAGTCATCATACGATCCCAATCATCTTAAAAAATGTTTCACTGTTCTGCTAAACAATTCCGGACATTGTCTTTCTTGACTCTATCCACATGTTGTATTGCTTTTATTCTATTTCTGGACATCCAGAACAAATTAAACAGTCCCAAAGATATGTTTAAAATGTTTTTCTGGGATTCCTTCCCAGTACGGGTACTTGGTTTGTATTGTAAACTTTCAGGAGACAATGGAGTTTTGCTAATACTTTTAAATTCTTTCGTTAGCTGAAGGTAAAGGCTAAGAAGCAAAAACTAAAAGCGCAATTAAAACCAATTTAAAGGTCAATTGGCCACTTTAAAGTGAATTTCCATTATGACATCACTTTGTCCAAATATGGTAGGTTGGGTTGGTGGTAAATCAATCGTCAGAGCCAGCCGTAATATTCATTGACTTCTTCTTCCTACAAACGTTAGGCATTAAAACGTATTTCCATTTCGAATTCAAATTCAATTTCAAATTCATTTTCAGTTTCTTTTTGTTTCGTTTCGTTTTCTATTTTATGACGACAAACATTGTTGGTTCTTTTTTTGTTTGTGTTATTTTTGGTTAGTTCGTTCTGTTGTTGTTGTTGTTGGTTTTTTTTTATTTTTTGTTTTCTTATATTTTTCCAAATGATCTAAGTCAAGTGAAGTGAAGTCGTCGTCGATAAATTTAATTTCTTTTGTAATCTTTTTAAAATAAAATTCAATTACATCGTGTGGTATTTTTATATTCTTAAGCCAATAACAGCAGTGGCTACAGTAAATAGCACACTTTAATTGTGGTTTAATAATCTACTAATATATTCTATATGTACGTACATGTGTATGTATGTATGTGTATGTGTTTTGGTTGTACAACTAAATAAACCATAAATTTTTGTATTTTTTTTTTATTTCAAATTTGATTTTATTTTAGGCTTATCAACAAAACAATTTTGTGGTATTTTTTGTTTACGAACATAACAAAAAAGCCATTAAATTGCGTTTTAAAAAATAGCACAATTGAACCATATGATGATGCCTTATGATTTATTTGCTAGGAGATTTTATTTTATGTTTAAAACTGTAAAGTTCTTGCCTGATGATCGGGAGATTCCTGGTAAAGTCCTTAGGCTTTATGGAGTGGTTGCATGGTACTGGCTGTACATATTAATGTGTGTGAAGATAAATTCGAATTTGAAAATCCAAGACACAAATCCATAAACTTTAGCAGCGCCACATTAGGGCATTAACAGAACAAACTTTGATCTTAACAGAGCACTGTTAGCTTTTTAATAGCAGTTATCTAAATAAGCCCACTAGTTTAGACGCTAATTTTAAGACAAATACTCTTGGTCTATGAGTACTATACTATATGCAAAGGAAGATGCCAAGGCCTATTAATATAATCAACAAAAAAGTCCCATATAAAGTGATGTGATATTGTGAAAATTGGCTTTGCAAAAATCAATTTATTGATTGCAAATTCTCTAGAAGATCGGTGGCCATTTTGGAACATATAAGAAATAATATAACATACAGACTATATGCAAATGGCAGTCCAGAGGAGGGCCTTCTTTCAAACCGTGGTAGTAGGAAAGGTGGAATAATATTGAGAGTCCATACTTCACCAACCATCCTTCACATTTCAACAGTTTTGTTCATTATTCATTATTAATAATGCATCGACTGCAATAATTGCAAAGTAGTAGATCAATCGATTGTTAAGCAGTTAACAGGACGCTGCCTGATCTCCGCAACGTTTATCAGGGGCACGTTATAGCCATATTAATGCGATTTTTCTGTAATCAAGTCCCTCACGTCTTCGGAAAGATATCTTAAGACAATATTTAAATATTCAGAAGATATCTCTCGAAAATTGCATTGCTAATCAGCTGGCCAGTGCTGCCCGTACATAGCTCTCAATCTCTGATATGTTACGGATTAAAAGTGACAGGGTTTTATTGTCTATTGTCCACTCCACTCCTTTGTTTTTTTTTTCCCACCCGCGGTAATTTTTATTAATCAAAAACCAAAAAGAATTTTAATCTCGAAAAGCGCCCTTTATTTAGTCTGTGCTGTAAATGTTGTTATTATTTTTCGTTGTTGTTACTATTATTATTATTGCTATTGTTATTGCTATTGTTGTTGTTATTATTATTATTTGTTTCTAACAATAAATAAATAAATTTTTAAAAAAAAATTATGACATCAATTCGTGACTATCAACTTTCATGAATACAAACAAATACACAAACCTACATACACGGTCCTATGATGAATGTAAGTATGTATGAATGTCTACATTAGATGAATGGTGTGTTTTGGTTACTACCAACATGAGATTGTATGACTAGGCACCATAGCATGTATTTTCTTATTTGTTTATTCATTCGTAGAGATTTTAGAAGAGGGAAAAGGTAAGAGAACTAAACTATGATTAGAGAGTTAGTCAGACAATTTAATTAAATGTCGATTTAATTATTACCCCACACCACGGCACACCACCACACCACTCCAATCCACAGACATTATACATCTTATAACGCTGATAACTTTTATACTGAGTTATCCATTAAGGGGTTTGAAAATCACAGGGGGATCTCTTATTATGAAGTGTGATTTTAAAAAGTGATTGATTCAAACGTGATCTCTTTTCTTACGTTTTAAAGTCATAATCGAATTTAAAAACCAAAGACACAAACCCACACTTTTAGCAGAGCCACTTATTGCCTCTAACAGAGAAAACTTTGCTATCAACAGAACACTGTTAACTGTTTAACAGTGGCAATAAGTAATTTAGTCGTCTACTTTGGAATTATTGCAGCCGATCATTATTATTAAAGAACAAAAATGTTGAAATGTAAAGAATTTTTGGTAGCGTTGGACTCTTAAAATTATTCCAGACATCCTACTACAACAGTTCGAAAGAGTATCCTCTGGACTACCATTTGTATATGCTCTGTATTGTGTACTATTTCTTATATGTTTCAAACTGAACACTACTGATCTTCACGAGAATTTTCCAGCAATAAAAAATTGATATTTTCAAAGCCAATTTTCTCAATACGATATCATATATATTATTTCTAAAGTACATTTTTTTTGTCGGTTGCAAATATCTTCCATACCACCGCACCAAATTTAATGAACGATATCTCATTTAAAAGCTTATATCTAACACTAATGGCAAAAAATAATTAGAAATTGAAAAATTAATATTTTCATTGATAAAAATTATATTTTATATAGAACTGCATAATAATACTGTTGTCATTGTGATTATATGTTTTAAAAATGACAACTAACGGTGCGAAATATTCGTACGGGTCATCTAGTCACTTCATATAAGACTATGTTGCTGATTATAGTAAGAGGCCTTGGAACCTTCCTTTACATATAGTATGGTACTCATAGACCTATTATTTGTTGTAAAATTAGCCTCTAAACAAGTAAACTTGTTCAGATGAATACTGTTAAACAGCTAACAGTGCTCTGTTAAGGTTAAATTTTATTTTGTTAAGAGGATGTTTATGGATTGCGTCTTGGATATTCAACACATAAGAAAACTTTCATCGTAATTCCAGCTTTGTGGGTTAACCCTTTACACATTAAATTAAATTATTTTTCGTGATGTATTTTGTTTTTTTATTTTTTATTGTTTTTGTTTTTTTTTTAATATTATTTTTATTTATTAATTAAATCATTTATAATTTTTTCTTATTGTTATTGTTGTTGTGTTATGATTGAATGTATTGAATTTGGACAGGTTTTTCTAACAACAATTGCCAAACACCACAGTCTTTAAATGGTGCTAAAAACGTTAACATCACTGTTAAATTCGATAATTGCTCTGTTTTTTTTTTTGTAAACAAATAAAATAAATAAAAATCCAATTTTGTTTTAATATTTATCACCGTAAAATAACAGCAAAAAAAAGGCTAGAAAAAGAAAGGAAATAAAGAAAGAAATTTTTTTGATGATTGATTAGATTAATTGCCGTGTAGTGGACTGAAGTTAAGTGAGTGCGTTTGCTTCCACTAGGGGAAACAATAAAATTATTTTATTTCTTAATCTATTGAAATAAAATTTAAAAATTAAAATAAAAAAACCAGTGAGGAGTACATAACATCAATACCAAGCAGGTAAATTCGAAAGAACGTGAGCCGTTCGTTTTGTGAAACGCATATATAGAGCCTAGCCTTTCCAAAATCGATATTCATTTTCATAAATTCGAATTCAATGAAAGAACAAAACAAAAAAAGCGTTTTACTACCGGAGCTACTATTCGCGCGCTATTTTTGGCTCTAAACGTTGTTCATTATTTTCCTATTTTTTTTTGGCTTTTTGGCTATTTTGTAAACCAAAAAAAGAATGTTTTTAAGTGTGTGATATCATCATCGTTTTAGCACTTAAAAAAAAAAAATACAAAAAAAAAAATCTAAAACTAAACGTAACAGAAAAATAAAAATAAACTTCGAACGAACGTACAAACGTATGTAAGAAATGTAAGAATGAATGAATGAATGAACAACGTACATATGAGTTCGTAGCATAAATCCCAAAAGATAAAAAAACAAAAAAATAAAGTTGATGTCATAGTTTTTAGGCTGTCTATGACACCAGCAACTATTTGTGAACCATTAAGTGAGAACGCGTTAAAATCGTTTTTTTTTCTTATGCCTGCTGACTGACCCGTCTACGCGCCATTAAATCACTTGAAATGAGGCTAAAAAGCCCTTTAAATGTTCTGTGACATATTGGGCTATTAATTGTTTTCGTCATTATTATTGTTGTTGTTGTCATAACAAATTTAAATCATTTACCAAAAAAAATTTAAAAATTAAAAAGTAAAGTATGTGCACGAAATTAAATATTGTAACGCAAATCAAATTAATGTAAGTACATATTGCATTAAGAAGTTTTAAAGAAAATAAATTCAATATTTAAGCCAGAAAGTAAATCATCAGCATTTAAAATCACAGAAGAAAAGAATAAATTTCATAGAAACTTCATATGATTCCAGCTTAAAAGAGTTCGATGTCAATATAAGGCTTGGGTGTCTCTGGTATGGCTACTGTCAATTCTTTTAAAGCAGTTTTCAAGCACTTTGTCTCACATTTTGGCCCATAATTTAACCAATTTTAAAGGATCGCACCATAAACGATTTTTGTGTTTCATTTATTCGAAGAAATGTGAAATTAGGCTTTCTTTTCATGCATTAAAGCTCTGTTGAAACGTCCTGTTGAAACCATATTCTGCCAATTCAGTTTATAATTGCCACCCTAGTGTTCTACATCCCTAATGCAGAGCATAACTCACACCAAATACCTGCGTTTTCTGCATTCAATAGCTTTCCTCAACCACTGCTGTATTCTTCTGGCTCCGCATGCGACAATTACGATTGTTGGCGTTAACCAATGAATGAAAAATCTGCTTAAGCGTTAAAAAAAATTTTATAAGAGCAGCTCATAAATAATAGAAGGTTTGTTGACCTTTCTCCATCTCAACGCTACCAGCTTCGTTAAACGCTGAAGTACAAAGTATTCAACTCAGTTCTCTTAATAAGCTCCAAGACGGTGTACGACGGTCGCAGATGTCCCAATGAGGTGGCGAATCGGGATATAGAGATATTCCCGGCAACTGCAGAGCAGATGATTTGGCCAAAAGGGTCAACACCATCGAACTGTCTGATGAATTCTCTACATTGGGGATCCCTTTGGGTACCTGTAGGCTTATAATTGACAATGCAAACGTAGACCTTGTCAACAGTAGGAGGGCAACTTCGGATAAGGGCAGAACGATGCAAAAAATCCGGGCAAGGCTTCTCTCCTTAAACTCCAAAGCTGCAGGCTCAGCGCTGTTATCGGGGTTATTACAAGGCATTGTATTGTAGGAACACATGCGAGGCGTATTGATTTTGAATACTTCGCGAATGATTTCTGCACAAGCTGTGGAGAGGAGGAAGAGGATGAAACTATTCTTCACCTAGTGGGCACATGGACGGCTCTTGGTCAGAGGAGAAAGAGACACTTGGGTGACTATTACATGGAAGACCTAAATGAACTGTCATGCATGGATATTGGCAGCCTGAGTCGCTTCATCGGAAGCTCCAAATGGTTCCTGGAATAAGGGAGAATGAGAAACTGTGTGTCTGCTCATGACTCCATGGGGGGGGGGGGGGGACAGCCACTTCTACCTGCCAACCAACCAGTTCTCTTAAGTAAAATGTAACTTGTTTGCGATTCCTCAACGATTTCTAGATGTTTTCTATTTTCTTTCGTTTCCCGTCATGTTTAAATGGTTACAAAAGATTTATAAAACAATGTTGAGGTCCTAGGCTACCATATTCATTGCACCATAACGGACAGTTTAATTATCAATTTAATTCTAAAGTGAATCTTAGGTTGGAAAAATTACAAAAAAACAAGTAAACAAAGAGTTCTAAGTGTGTGAAAGCATGTAGACATGCTAATTCTTCATTCAAAAATTCAAAACTCTTTCAGGAAGCTGTTTGAAAATTCTTTTACTACCAATGGAAGGGGTTTGTTTATCCGATCCTCACTTTTATATTAGGTTAGGTTAGATGACGTGTACTTGCCAACTGTGACAAGTACTGTACCCGGAGGTCGAATTGACCCATTATACAACGTTCTTGCTTCTCACACCACTTATGTTGTGTGCGTTAATTTTATATATGAGTGGTGGGACCTACAATTTAAAGTCGATTCCGAACGACAGATTTTTGAGAAGCTGCACATGGCAATTTTATTCACTCTCAGAGTTTTTGCCAGAAATCTGTTGAGAAGAAGTCACCGAAGAAATATCATTTTTATATTAATGTGACGTAATACGAATTTCCATCCAAAACGCAGGAACTTTGGAACATTCGAATAATTTATGATTTGTTTTATGAGTGATCATGAGGCATCAAAATGGAATGCAATTGTTTTGTAATAAAAATTTCATGACTTTATTTCAATGTATGTACGTACATACGTACATTGATCCCCACCCTCGCATACAAATCACATGATTCACAGAAATCTTTAACCCTTATGAACAATCACGATTTCTTTCTTTGTCATGCTTAATGAGCGAACGAACGAAACCACCTTATGGCACTGACTCTGGACTTAATCACGTCCACTATATTACACACAGAAAATGTTGTTTTTTTTTAATCACAAATTGATGATTTTGTTTTGCAAATATTTACTTTGACTATAAGCTACGCTTTGACTGATACACGGTTACTCTCGGTCTCTCTCTCTCTCTCTCTCTCGCTCTTCTTCTATTCAAATTGAATCACAGTTTAGAAGAGAATGTCTCAAAGGCACTACTCACTCAGGCTACTACTCATCATTCATCATATCATCCGTCGAAACTATGGAAAACAATCTAAAATGCAAAGATGAAACGTAATAAATAAAATTTTTAATCTGCGTATAAATAAATAAATAAATAAATGTCATTTAAAAACAAAAACAAAATAATTTATGGAAAGGAAGATTCTATCTTGTATAGGAAACAGAAAAACAAATTTAGAAAAACAGAAACAAATTCACAAATTGTTTGTGTGTGCAGCCTTCAAAACGTCACCCAACATCACTGTAATGTTATTTCCTGTGAGAGATTGTATATGAACAACAGCAAAAACAATAATAACAGCAACAACAAAAACAACAACAAAATAATTATTTTAATATGTATATCTTCACATGTGTTGGTTGTCGTTTAATAATAACAACAACAACAATTCAATTCTAAAGGAAATCTGAAAACGAATAAATGAACGAATCAACGAACGAACGAACGATCGTTGTTATAATCAAAGGAAAACGAATGCACATTTTTGCCTCGGTTGTTTAACTGTTATAGGCCTGAATGCAAATGTTATCACACACACACACACATACACACTCAATTTTTGAAGTGTTAAACGCCACAACAAGGTGATACAATTTATTTCCAAGCGTATAAATATAAATCAGTTGTTACTGTTGTTGTTGTTGTTATTATTTTCATTATCTTTAATGTGTTATTGTTGTTGTTTTTATTATTATTTGTTAATTTAATCAACTTTGTTTTCTTTTCATAATAGTTTCCTAATGATTTCCTCTTCTTCGTTCCCACATTGACTCTCAGCACAGCGCCTTTAGCAGTTTTTGTTTATTCAAAAAACGAAAACATGTGCGCAAACACAGCCTTCGAAAATGTGCGTTTCATTTTACTCTCTCTCTCTCTCGTTTTTTCACCAATTACTGTTTCTCAATGCTTTCCTGCATGTGTGTGTGTGTGTGTTTGTGCGCCATTTAATAAACTTTCATTGCGGCATTGTCGTTGTCAATTAGATATGACAGAGCAGAGCATGCATAGAATTTATTTGTTGCATTAAATTAATGAGCAATTAATTATCATGTTTAAATCAATTAAAATAATCAGAAAATTATTATTATTATCACTAGAACAGTTGGGGGTGACAAAATAGGCACTAGAATTTTAAACTGATTTATTTTATTATCACAACAATTATTTGTAAACATAACAAGCAAGTCACCAAGTGTTGGGGATTCACACTTAATCTTGTCTATTAATCACAAGAATTAATCATCAGGCAGATCAGATCAGATCACTTTCTCTTTTCACCTAAAACACCATGACGATAAAATCTGTAGCAATAAATGCTATTGGCTTAAGTTGACATACGTATTAATTCCTTTTTATTGCATATTCTTATTCTCTTCTTTAAGATCTATCACTCAGCTAAATTTCATGTATAAAATGCCATTATTTATAAAACTATAGTATACGGATTTATATTTTAACTTTTGCTTAACTTAAATAGCGTTTAGGATTTTAGACAAAAACCTTAATATCTCTGAACACGACATTTCGACTTAAGCTATCATTATTATTTAATACCACACATTTATTTATTGTATAGCCATTTGAATTTGTTTCTAATTGTTGGTGAAAGTAGTCCTCAAATTCAACCAAAAGTGAGAACAACGTTAATGTCCTCTTAATTCAACTTATTTTATGGTCCTTCAAGCTAAATAGTTAGACGAATATGTTGTTACGCCTTAAAAATGTAGAACTTTCTTACCAAAGAGACCATGTAGTACATAGACCATGTAGATAGCCTAAGGAAAATGAATTATCAGAGTAGATAACACAATTCATTTGTTTTATTGACTTCCAGAAAGCGTTTGAAACTTTCAATGCAAAGGAATAACTTGCATTTCGCTAAAAATGTTTATCAGCGAGCCCAATAAACAACTCGTTACCATTCAACGTATTTACAAATGAAATTATTATGAAATCTATACGTGAACGTAGATATTTCCTTGATTTTTGGCTTCCTTTTGATATAAATTTGTATCTATGACATGGCTCTCATTTATAATTTGTTTTTGAAAGTGTAGTCTTCTCTTTTCCCATTTTTTTTTTGTTTTGTTTTATTCGTAATGATTTCATTACTTAGCAATTCTGTTTATTACTTAATTAACCGTAAAATGTTTATTGACAACAACAACACAACAACAATATAATACAAGGCATACAAACAGCTGTTTCTGCTAATATTTTCTCTCTTTCTTTGTGTTTTTTTTTTCATTTTTCTTCTCTCTACCCAAAGAAGAATGGAGCCTAATGGCCATACGTAAAATTCATATTTTTCTCTCTCTCTCTCTCTCTCTCTGTGTGTGTGTGTTAGTGAATAAAATTCACATGTACATATGATTTGAGGTGAGAGTGACTAAAAATCAAAATACTTGAAGAACAACAAAACCTTATCAACAAATACAGTTGGCGTTAAAAGTTACTACGCATGTTAACAAATATATCCCTTATTTCTGTAAGCCAGGTATCCCATGAAAATAATAAAAATATTTGCGGAATTGAGAAATTACAATGAAAAAAAAAACCAAAACAAGGATATAAAATTAAATTTTTAATTTACTTTTGTAGGAGTTAAAGACGATATTAACCGATATTTATAAAATATTTCTATGAAAAAAAAAGGCAATAAATTATCATTGATGTTGTTTGACTTTTGAAGCCGCTTGTAGGTACAAATTTAATCAAACAATTTAATGTATGGCCATTGCACACTCACACCACTTTAAACTGTCACTGGGTTCCGCTCTCCATCTCTCTCACTCTCTCTCTTTCTCTTTGTGACTCTGCTTTTTTGTACTCTTAACTCAGTTGTCTAGTTTTTGCCTTCTTTGTTGTTGTTGTTGTTATTTTCAAATAAACGTATTTTGTTTTGCTCTTTTTATACAGGCATGGGTGTTGTATAATTATACATACATACATACACATATGCATGTGTATGTGTGTGTGTGTACATTGTGTCTAAAGTCATTTTTATTATTAGTTATGACCTCATCATCGATTATTTTGTGGTTGATTCTTATTGAAACGAGTCCCTCCTGTTTTGCAAGTCAACAACAACAAAAACAACAACGACAACAGCAACATCTACATCGACATCGACAACATCAATAACAACAAATGCTAACAGCACACTACATGTCTAAATTACTGACTGACTAGATGGCTGGTTGGCGGTCTCTCTGCGGCATTAACATTAACATTTCGTTACAATAAATTTTAATTCACTATTAAATTAAATGTTTATGTGTAAGTGTGTGTGTGTGTGGCATCTATTTGTAGGTTTATGCGTGTGAATGGTAAAGAACATATGTTTAGAGATACTAAGTGTGCATGCTACTATGCGTGTGTGTGTGTGTTTACTTGTGGGCATTGTTTATTATGGCGGCTTTTTATTGTTTGTTAAGCATACTTGTATACATAGGTGAAAAAACTATCACAAACACTGGGCATCAAAAGTAAATGCATACATGAAAGGCATAGTTTTTGAAAATGCATTTTTTTCCTGTTTATAATTTGATTAAGGATTTTTTTTTTCTTTTTGTTTTTTGTTTTTTATTTTAAATTTAAAATGCATACTTAAGTGACTAATTTGTTGATGAGATTTTGATCACTTTTTTGTTTTTGTGTTTACTTTTGTTTTGTAATTGTAATTTGTTAAACTTAGAAATCCCTTTCTTTCCATTTGATTTTATAAGATTCATTTTATCTTTGGCAAATACAAAAATATCCGCCAGCATACCAAAAGATTATGTCATGGCTCTTATAGTCTGTATTGTATTGTATTGTATTGAATTGAATTTTATTGGTTGTCGTCAATTCAATTGTTTAACAATCATTCACAGACACTCACTCACTTACTCACAGTATTACCTCTGCACTCACTTATCCATTCATTTATTCAGTCATTCATTCATTCATTCATGCAAATTGAGGCGACAATTTGTTTATTTTTCTTTTATTTATTTATTTATTAAATGCCTGTGTTGTGTTGCTGTGATTGTTTAGAAACAAAAAAGAAAAGAAATAGTTCGTTTGTATTTATTTAATAATAATAAAAAAAAATCAAAAATTTACATAAAATTTAGATTTTTATTTAAAAATTGAAAGAAAGAAAAAGAAAAAAAAATCATTTTTGTATGTCTGCTATGTACATATGTATGTACATACATACATACGTATTTATATTTTTATAATCTGCTGCTATTTTTATGTCATATTTTGTGTTGATTTTCAAGAGACACCTCCACTTTTTTTTTTTTGTTATTTTTTTGTATTCAAATCCAATCAAATTATAAAATAAAAACTCAAATCAAATTATCTCAAATATGGAACCAGTTGAACAGGGCCAACACACAACAACCACACATTTTACCAAAAATAGAAAAATAGTTTAATTTTTATAATAATTTCTGTAACAAACCACATACTCGGGGGTATTTTTGTTTTACGTTTTTCCTTTCACTAAAAATTAATGACCATCACAATGGTCTGGTTGTCATCATATTAATGATTGTAATGAAAGGCAATGGAAAATGTCAATATGTTTTTAAACTAAAGAATTTTACTTCAATATCTCTTAATTTACTTCATATTCAAGAAAAAAATGTTTTTTTTTTTAGTATTTTGAATGTAGAACTTATAAATGAGGGATCTAACACATGGTTTAAGTCTTTGATAACATCCACTCATACATAACTGATCATTAGAGCCCTTCAGTCAGGATTTCCTGTACTCTCAAAATTAGTCCACGTATCCCAATACCAAGGTTCGAAAGAGGATCCTCTGGACTACCATTTGCATATAGTCTGTATGGCATAAAATTTGTTATATCGGGTCCGCCAACTAACGTTTTGTTTTTCCACTAGTGCTTATTTCGTGAATGGTAACACTGAGCTCATGTCTGATTTTATCCTTCCGCTGGTTGTGTATACGCTAAGCCAATTGACCATCCAATGTGTTTTCGCTTCGCTAAGTGGGCCTGCGATCGACTTACAGAAGATGCCGATTTTGGCAAAAAAAAAAATCATATTTTCAGATGAAGCTCATTTTGATCTTGGCGGATATGTAAACAAGGAAAACTGTCGCATTTGGGGCACAGAAAACCCGCATGCATACATTAAAAAGGCGACGCTCCCAAAACGAATCACTGTTTGGTGCGGATTTTAGTCCAGAGGCATAATTGGGCCATTTTTCTTAGAAAATGAGCAAGCAGTGGCCGTTACAGTCAATTGCGATTTTTATCGGGCCATATTGAACGCATTTTTGTTCACAAAAATTGAAGAGGAGGATGTTGGCAACATTTGGTTTCAACAGGGCGGCACTACATGCCACACAGCCGAAGCTACACTTGATGTTTTGCGCCCTGTTTTTGAAGAACGCATTATCAAGCGCAGAGCTGATGTCGTTTGGCCTCCTCGGGGCTGTGATTTAACACCGTTGGACTTTTATTTGTGGGGTGCCGTCAAAGATAAGTGTTACGGCGACAAGCCAGAGGCAATTGACGCTTTAGAGGACAGTATTCATGAAGCCATTGGTGAAAATGAAGTCGCCGTGGTCTAGTGGGTAGTGTGTTGGCTTATTAGACGAAGGGCCCGGGTTCGAGTACCAGGTCAGACATCAAAACGAAAAATATTTCTTCGACGAGTTCCTCTCAGCAGATTTCTGGCAAAGGCTCTGAGAGTAAAAATTGGCATGAAAAGCTTCTCAAAAATCTGTCGTTCGGAGTCGACTTTAAACTGTAGGTCCCACCACTCATGTATAAAATTAACGCACACAACATAAGTGGTGTGAGAAGCAAGGTCGTAATCCTGACTGAAGGGTTGTAATGGCCAATTATGTATGTATTGGTGAAATACAGCTGCACACAATCGATAATGTGCTTAAAAATTGGACCGATCGTGTAGGCTTGCATGGTCAGCTGAGGTAGCCATTTTAATGAAATTATTTTCCATTGTCAACCGGAAGGATTGTTCTTTCAAATAAAAAAAGAAATTTGAGAAAATATTCTGTAATTTTCAAAGCATTTTCAAAAAAAAAAAAAAGTTATTTGGGGGACTCTTCATATACATCCACTAGCGAAGATATTTACTGGCCCCTGACAAAACTTACTTTGGAAGAGAAGTATTTCTGTAGATCGGTTTCTGACTTAAGTCAGATTGTCTAACAGAACTTGAGAACGAGAGAGTTTCTCCAATTTTTACATTCCAAAGGAAAGTTGACGATCACTCCATTCGCAATGCAATTGTGCCTTGCACTTGTAGATACAAAAATCGCATGGTAATGTTGGTTTCCTTGTGGCAGCTTACAGTTTACCACTCTGTATAAAGCTTAAGTAACGTAAGTGCCATGATTTCTGTACTTGAAAATCTGTGTGCTTTCCTCTTAATTCCAATGACAAATTTGAAATGTAGTTTAAGGTACCAGATCAGCAACCCTTTAAGCTTTGAATATTTTGACCTTATGAAACCAATATTTGCGTTGTAGCTGAGTTAACGAAAATGAGGACGAATACGTGAGTTTCGTTTTGCCTGGGGCGGCATATTTTAATCGCCATTGGTTGACAGATTCTGTTTATCAGTTAAGCACTTCAGCACTTATTTGTCGATGTTGTCATCGCAAGTAAACAAGCTCTCAGGTCAACAGAAATTGATTTCTTAAGAATAAACTCATAAACTGATAAGAAATCCTCATAGATTTTCTTCCTAGACGCCCGTGATCGTGATCATTAAGTGACGCAAATTATTTATAAAAACCCGATGTGTGATAGGCGATGAAATTGTTTCGAAAGCATTTGTTAATCGAGCAGGCAGGCAGGCAGGCAGGCAGGCGGGCAAGGAGGCAAGAAGGCAGCTAGCTAACCGGGCAGGGTATTTGTTAAAACGCTTCAGTGTTAATTGTTTAAACAATCTCTCCAGTTGTTTACATTCACATTTTATACGTACACGGTGTCTTTATAAATTAAAATTTATTTGTTTATTTACTTTTCATTTTTAATCTTTTTTTTTTGTTTTTTTGTTTTGTTTTTTTGCTCGTAACCGTTTACTTAATACGAACGAAATTTCATAATATGCGCCCAGGTTTCTTAATGTAGACCCTCTTGCGTTGCGCTCTCTCTCTCTCCATCGATCCATAACAACGTTTGCAAGTGCATTTAACGGGGTGCAAAGTAATCTATCCCCTCATAAATTAATCGCCTTTAATTGAAGTCAATAAAACGAAATATTCAAAGGAAGGGCAGGCAGGGCGAATGTATCTCATCTGCTCATCTGGAGTATGATGATGACGATGATCATGATGATGTTTTCAAATACCAATTGATTGCTGGCTGTTACTAATTACTGCTCATATTGCCGCTGATGTTTCATTCCACAACAATTTACATTCATTTCGAGCGTTGTTGGGGCGTTTCAATAAACAAAACTCTACAGATTCCGTTCAATTTCGGAATTGGAAACAAAGCAAAACGGAAAGAATAAGAATGAAAATGATGCCTCATGTTGGCGTAGTAAGAATTCTTTTTCAATGTGCTGGTTTCTGTTGGCCTTTCAAAATGATGCAATTGCTAGTGTTTTCTTTAATTATGACCATAAACTCTCAGGCCTTTACTTTGCCCAATACAATCTCCAAGTTTGACAAGCCAAATGAAAATGTTTCGAATTTATTTTTAAGGTTTCCAGCTCGTTTCATGTCTGCAGCTTTTAAAGCTTTAACTCGTTTACTAACCAAAATTTCTATTTTTTTTTCTTACGTTTTCATTGCAGTGAAGTCTTAGCGGCTTGGCGTGCCAAAGCCAGATGCAATGTGGTACCAGCCGAACGCACCCAAGAACTATTTCAAGAGCTTAGTTTTCATCCCAATGACAAACAAAGTAAGTTTTCTCGGTTTTTGATCATAATTTTCCTGAGTTTTAGTAACGATTTTCGTCTCTCTCCGGTTGAATAGTCAGTGACATGCTGCAAACTGCTAAAATGTTGGCCCGCAAAGGCAGCCGCCAGTCGAATGGCTTAACATTTGGTGAATTTTGTGTTCTGGCTGCCGATCTTAAACGTTTTCGGTAAGTTTTTTCGCGTTTCCTTTTTTCCTTTTCCTTAATTTTCTTAATTTTTTTTCTTACATTTTCTCCTTCCAGTACCTCTTCGTTTGGTTCTACATCACCCGGCTATTGTGACAAAAGCCAATTACTAGGAGGCGGCTCTCTACATAATAATGATGATGATAATCATACGGAGGAGGATAGCAGTAATGAAATGACATCCTCCTCGAAAACAACAAATTGCAGCTTTCCGGTAAATGAGTTGCGCAGTACAAAATCTTTAAGTAACGTGGAAGACTGCAAACGTAAACAAAAACAAAAATCAATTGAATCCTCTGCCTCCTCCTCCTCCTCCTCGACTACGTCAGCACCCGTAGAAGTATTCTTGGGTGGTTCATGCAATCCCACCACCTGGCGTGCTGATGTTGCCATACCCGCTTTAAAAGAACTCGGCATTTCCTTTTACAATCCGGTAAGTTTTCTTCTTAAACACGCTTCTCTTTTTGGAATTCCAAATCTCTCTGTCTCTTCTTCTGTTTGCTAATGTGTGTGTGTGTGTTTGGGTCTCTCTTTTAAGCAGCAAGTTTCCGATTGGACACCAGATCTAATAGAACTGGAGCATCGTGCCAAGGAGAAGGCGCGAGTTTTATTTTTCGTTATGGATTCAGAAACACGCGCAAGTGCTGGTGCCATTGAGGCGGCACATATAGCGGGTCAAAACTGCAAGCAGCTGGTGCTGGTGCTGCATCCGTACAAACCCAATCAATCCATACTCAATGAGCGTATATCGCAACAGTAAGTTTTTTTGAGACATTTCTTAGGCTTTCTTTGTTTACATACTCTAATAACATTTCCTTTCCCTTTCCCTTGCAGAGAGTACATTGACTTGACACGCAATCAACAGATATTGCGTGAATTGGTAACGCGTCGTGGCTTGCCTGTGCTCAGTAATATACCATCTGGTCTCCAGCGTACTAAGGAAATTTTAGCCGGTTTCCGTGATCCACCATCGAATATTGCCTCTATTTTAGTGTAAGTATTCCATACACACCCCATCTCTTTTATGTTTTAACATCTATTTGCATCGTTTCCAGTGTAATACGTGGTGCTTTTGATCGTGTTAATCCCGTTTACGATCTTATCACTGTTGAACAGTGTCAACAAGCTCTCTTATATTTGGGCTATGCTCAAAGCCTGGTTAATATGGACAATTTAATTAAAATCATACACGCTCAACGTGAAGCTCTACAGGCTTTCAATACAACTAACGATGATGATGATGATCATCATCATCATCATGATACCAATAACAGTACAAATTCTAGTAAAACCAACTGTAAACAGACATTAAGTGCTCAACAACAACGACAACAACAACAACAATCTCCAGATAAATTAGATTTCAATTTATTCTGCGTAATATCGGCTTATCTATCGGTATTGCAGCAAGAAATCCATGAAAGTGGCTGCATTTCACCCATTAAAGGCACCAATGTACCACCACCGCCCGTTTACTTATCAAATTTGCAAGGTGAGTTGCAAGTCCTTTATTTAGAATTCATTCACACTTCACACTTTGATTTTATCTTTACAGGTGAAGATTCGTTTGCAATTAGCTATTTTAGCAAAAACATTTCACGTACCTCTAGCACAGCCAGTGTGCCTGGTGGTGGTGGTGGTGGTGAAGAACGTTTGCAAAATTTAAATGATCTTTTGACGCGCCAGCGAGACAGTGGCACTTCTTCGCCGCAGCCTTTATTGGAACCTTTGCGATCACGCTCTCAAGCTCAATTAGTTAATCAAAAGCAGCAACAGCAACAGCAACAACCGCAAGTTTCATTCAACGTTGAAACGATTGAAACCACAGAAGTGACCACCACACAAACAATACAACCTCAAACAACAACAACAGCAGCAGCAGCAACAGCAGCTTTTACAGCTCATTCACCGCTCAATATAGCCAACAACACTGCTCATCATAATAATGCCGCCGCAACGGCTGCTGCCGAAGAGGAAAGTGATTCGAATGATTCCGTTTTCTCTAGCAGCAGTTCAATAAATTCCATTAATTGTTGTGATCCCACATTGACCAGCTATTCAATGCCCGATTTTCGTGAAGTTTATCTGGGCGGCAGTTGTGTTTTGCGCACAAAATGGCGTCAAGAGATTGCCATACCCTATTTGAAAGCCAAGGGCATATCCTATCACATACCTTCACTGCATGAATCAATCAATGCAACACAATTGGATTTGCCAGAACAGAAACTGGCACAAAACGAAAGTGAAGTTAGTGGCGAAAGTGGTGGTGGTGCTGGTGATATGAGAAATTGGCGGGTACGCAGACAGCCTACAACGGCTGCAGCTAATTTTATGCGTACTCGACGGAAATGTCGCACAAACAGCGGCACTAAACTAGCGGAAGAAGTCGAAGAGGTAACCATTGCAGAGGAATCTCTCAGTTGGACATTAGCACCTGTCGTACGCACGAATCTCTTTAATCCTGCAATCCTGGACTCGAGTCGAGTACTGTTGTTTGTCATCACCAATGAGACTCGCTCTTTGGCACCCATGACTTTGGCCGCCCACTGTATAGGCCTCATGTATAATGTGGTTTTGGCCGTTCAAATGTTACCCAATGACTGTGTTATTGGCAATGAAAAGGTATGTCACGCTGATTTATTTTGCAAAAGACAAAAATTTATTCCTATTGCGTTTGCTTTGCATTTTAGCTTACATCAACCGCCATTAAGGACTATAATCGTGGTCGTTCCTATTTGATTGATTTGGCCAAACGTCAGGGTGTACCCGTATTCAATGATATTAAGGCAGCTTTAGAATGTACCGTTGAGAAGATACAATCCTACAATACCCGACGTTATGATTGAAATGATGATGAGCAATTGATTTTGCTTTTTACTATGGCTTCTTAAATATTGATTTTTACTTTACTTTACTTAGTACTAAAAAAACAAAAAGAAAAATGAACAACAACAAATATTTTAAACAAATTTACAACAACTTCAACAAGAACAACACAAATGCCTTAAATTGTAAATACTAACCCTAAGAATTATTAATTTTTTATTTCGTTTTCGTTTTCTTTCGTAAATTTTTTCGGTTTTTTTCAATTAATTTTTAACAATTATTCGTATCGTTTAATATGAAAACAAAATTCAATTGATTTTGTTTAATTAATTAATAATATTGTAAGCATTTTAGTGAAATTAAGTTTTAATTGGGCCAGAAACAAAAACAAAAACACAACACAACAGAAAAGAAGCGATAAATCTTTAACTTCTGCTGAAAACTAAACAAAAACTAAAAATAATTTAAAAAAAAAAAACAATTTCTTTGACTAGATAAAATTTAGAAAATTCTAAACAATAAAACAATAAAAACAATTATCCAAAATAATAATTTCAAATAATTTCAAAAGGAAAACGGAAACGGTGTTTACATTTTAGAAAATAGGCGGAGAGAGAGAGAGAGAGAGATAGAGAGAGATAGAAAAAAAAGGATCACACCGTCAAAGTCTACAGTGATTTATCACATCTGGCGTCAGTATAAGTACAACAGCCAATAAGATCCTGTACTGTTTGCGATGTTTTCTTGACAAGTTCCAAAAGGTGTTAGGTGGCCTAGCATGGGCTAAAACAAAGGAGGTCTGCAAACAAAATAATTGAAAGATCAATAATAACTTATAGTCCCTGTGTAAAGACATCCTTAATGTAAGAAACGCAGAGGCTAAGAGGAAGGTCAACCAGGTGATAATAAGAACAAAGTGATGGCTCGAGGACACAGGACTCAGACTAGCAACGGAGAAAACGGAGTTGATACTTCTTACGAAGAAGTATATACCGTTGGAAATCGACATCACGACATGCTACACCACTCTGACGATGCGGAAAGAGGTAAACTGGCATTCGACTGCACCCTAGACTGACATTCTGGGCCCAGATACAATACGCTGCAACGAAGACAGCTAAGGCTTTACCTCCTTGCTTAGCGGGCTTATGGTAAATATTGTTGTTTCTATACAGAGCAACCAAAGATTGATGATGGCAATAACGGACTCTATTTTTCTATACGGCAATGAGCTCTGGCCAGAGGCATTGAAGGCTGACTACAGAAGGAAAATTTTATTATCGAAACAACGAACCGCTGCACTTAGAGTGGCATTGGAGTCGTCAATACTAGTAATTAGTGGTGTAATACCCATAGCTCTACAGGCAAGCGAGCGGAAGAGAGTGTAGGAGGCTAAAAACATGTACGGAGAGACAGTTAATGTCGACGACGCCTGAAAACGAACCATACAACAATGGCAAGAGGAATGGAACACTGAAACGAGTGGTAGATGGACGGCAAAACCCAAATATTACCCGCTGGATGGAGAGGAAATTTGGTAAGGTAAACTGCTATTTGACACAAATGTTATCTGGACACGGAAGTCGCCGTGGTCTAGTGAGTAGTGTGTTGGCTTATTAGACAAAAGGCCCGGGTTAGAATCCCAGGTCAGACATCAAAACGAAAAAATATTTCTTCGGCGACCTCCTCTCAACAGATTTCTGGCAAAGACTCTGAGAGTAAAAAATTGCCATGAAAAGCTTCTCAAAAATCTGTCGTTCGGAGTCGACTTTAAACTGTAGGTCCCGCCACTCATGTAAAAAATTAACACACTCAACATAAGTGGTGTGAGAAGCTAGGTCGTAATCCTGACTGAAGGGCTGTAATGGCCAATTATGTATGTATGTATGTTATCTGGACACGGTTATTTTTGTAAGTACCTGTTTAAAATGCGGAAGATGACACGACCAAATTGCATCTATGATGATGCGGAACACACTTTCTTTCACTGTGAGAGATATAGATTGGAAAGAAGAAATATTGAGGTTAAAATCGATGCCTGTACTGTCGGGTACTTTTGCGATGTGACCCAGAACAGCGAGGATAATTGGAACAGCATAGCCTACTATGCTGAAATCGAAGAAAATTGCCTTGGATGAGATAAGTAGAGTAGATGTTTAAACATCTTCTCAGATTTTGTTGCGCAATCTAGACGCAGATGTGAATGTAAAGAGGCCAAATAACCAGACGGACTGGGCAAAGGAAGTCCAAAAGTGGGGGAGATTTATTGGGTAAGGGTCCCACACACGGTGGATAGTGACGACTACCCCTATGGTGCGGTTAGGTACATTTACTCCTCCTAAGCGTAAAAAAAATGAAAGAAACGTAATGTGAAAGCCTTTAGAAAATCGAAAGAAAACCAAGATCCTGTTTGTAGCTTACTTAACTGGCCATTAACTACCCGATTAACGGATTTCGGGCAGCGTTAACCCATCCTTTCAGGAGCCTTTGCTTCTAGCGCACCTACTCCAGTTAGTCACACCAATCGATGACGGCGCTTTCTCGATCTGGTACTTATAACGCAAACAAGATTGTCCTCTTCGCCGACTTTCACAAACATCCGCATCAAATGCCCGTCTTACCAAAGCATCCTCCTCCATTCGAACGACATGGCCGTGCCAGCGCAGCCGCTGGTTGTTAATACGCTGCACAATTTCCATGTAGTTGAGGAGCTCATACAGCTTAGTGTTGAATCGGATGCCGATATTATCGTCAACTCGTATTGGACCGAAGATCTTACGCTCTAAGCTATTGCATCAGTGCTTAATAGTGTCCTTAAACTTTACGCCATAAAGGAACACGGAGAGTATAAGCGCCTTGTAGAGTATTCAAATACAATTTTTATGTTCTTCAGGGATTTCTAAATGAGATGGCTTCATTCTCAGCACCTCAATAAAGTCTTAGAACTCTATAAATAGGCCTTCAATGAAAAATTTCGAATTCTTAAGCTAATAAGAATTTGAATTTGATGTAAATTATTGTGGTAATTCTATAAACATTTTTTTTTAATTCAGCCTAAAAGTAGTCTTCTCTTCTTCATTATCTAACATGCATGACAAAAGCTTATGTTTTGTTTTGAAGAGATCATTTCCTTAACTGTTGTTGTCTTGCTTTAACAGTTTTATTTTACGTGTTTCATGTGGTTCTATGAATTTTGTTGTTGCAGTTTAGTATAGACAAGACAAGGATAACACGATGTTATGCTTAACACAATGACTCAGTGTGGGGCTGTTGTAAACAATAATATTGTGGGGCTTTTTCTCCTCTTTCAAATGGTTTTTGATTTGCCAATGTGAGGCGCTCTTTGTTATTTTCTTTTCGTTTTCTTTTTTCGTGTGTGTTTTTAATGAATTTAGAAAAGCAATCAATAATAATCATTTTTTTGGCTGCAAATTACCTTTAAACGATGTTATTGAATGAGTAAATAATTTTTAAGTTTTTTGTGGTTAAAAAAAAAAACAAAAAATGTGATCATTAGTGTTAGTGTAAGTGTTTGACTTGTGATCGCCAGTCGTAGCAAACAATTTGCCTGGCATTCTTAAAAATTTGTTAGAAGAAAAATAATTTAAATAATAAAACAAGAAAAAGAATATGAAATAATGGACACACACAAAAGAGAGAAAGGAAGAATCGAAAGAATGTGGTAAAAATTTAAAGAAAAACAAAAAAAAAACACTTGCTATACTTGGCCCCGCTCTCTTCATGCCTCATGCCATTAACAGAAAAACAAAACAATAAAACAGTAAAAGAGCAACGAAGTGTCTTAATGTTAAAGAAGCCGAACGGAATACCGCTCTGCCTTAAACATGTAAAACCGAAATTTATTCTGAATTGTTATTTTTTTTTTTATTTTTTAATACAAAAAAGTCGCATTAATTTTATAGCAAATATAAAAAAAAAACAACAATAATTCGATTGTATTGAAGACCATAAAAGTGAAAACCTTAAAAAAATATCAAAAATCAAAGCAAATTAAAGAAAATGAAACAAAACAACTAAGAAAATCTAAAGAATTGCAATATGTATGTATGTGTGTGCGAATTTAAAGTGTGTCTGTGAATGTGCATTTGTGTACAAATGAATGCAAATAGAAAAAAGTCATTGCAATAACAACTACCTACTACAATATGGCTATTGTTGTTACTCTTTTTTACATTTACTTACAATTGTCTAGTCTAACTGAATACTGAATATGAAGAAGAACAACAACAACAATAACCACAACATCTATAATTACAAAAACAACAACAACTTATTCGAGTTCAGTCAACTGTTGGTACTACTCAAACACTTTAATGGGCATTGAAATTTCTTTCATTTTTAAAGCTTAAAAGAAATACTCAAAGCACTTGTGTGTGTTTGTGTACGTGTGTGTGTGGAAGGAATGAGAAGAGACAAACAAATTAAAAGAAATCTCTGTGGTGTTTATAAGTGTGGTTAATTACTCGTCCCCCTCTCTCTCTCTCTGTCTCTCTCTTTCTTAATCTGTCACTAAGAAATTTCCTTCATTGCAAGCAAACAAATGAAAGTGAAAAGCTGTTTTGTTTTTTGTTTCCTTTTTAATGTTACGGTTTTTCTATTATTTTTTTATTAATTATTTATTGTTAATAAAACGATAAAAGAAAAAATACAATAAAAAAATAAAATAAAATTCAAATAAATATTAAAAGCAATGGCTACGTAACTTGTTTTGTACTAGCTTGTGAGTGTATGTGTAATGATTTACAATTTGCTTCATAATAAAATCAAAAGAGTGTTTAGTTTCATTAAACAATAACAGAGAATGAGAACGTGAGAGAGTAAATCACTTAACATATGCTTTTAATTTATAACGGTATGAGAGAATATAAAAATAAATTTAAGAGTTTAAATAATTTAGCCTTTAACTGTGTGTTAATAGTACTTTTAAGTGAGAACGGCTAGTCAAACTATAACAACGCAAGTTGCGTGATCATTTTTTTTTACAACAGAAGAAAGGGGGAGAAAAAATAGAAAGGAATTCAAAAAGAAAATTTTATACATTTAATACACAATACAACATGTGTATTTTACACCACACCATTGCAATTAAAGAAAGTAAAACAAACAATAAAGAACAAGCATAACAACAACAATATCAACAACAACATAACTAAACTAAAAGATAATTAACACAAGTGAGAGTAAATCAAAATTTCTTTTCTTTCAACTCTTTCTCTTGCTCGCAGGCAAGCAGTCAATATGTGTTCACGTATGGGTGTGTGTGTGTGTGTGTGTGTGTCTAACTCAAATGATTATAATGCTGTTCAATCTATTTCGTATATGAATAGTGAGTGGTGAGTTGAAATCAAATAGAAAAACTAAATAAAATAACACACAGCCACAAACACACACGCACATATCACTATGCAAATGTCAACAACGTTTAATTTTATTTTCTTTGCTTTTTTTGGGTTTTTTCGTTTTTGTGTTGTTTAATCTATTTAATGCTTTGATTACAACAATAATAACAACAGCAACAAGTGTTTAATTTTTGATTCTTTTGTTTTCTTTAGTGATGAGCCCCTTTTTGAAATTTAAAAAATTTTCGCATGAAAGAAATTCACCACAGCAACAATTCCTAAAAATAAAAACAAAATCAAAATAAGAAATATCATGACAGTGTAAGGCATTGTACGAATGCTGGCAATTGTTACGCAAAAATTGTGTACGAAATAAATAAAAAAAAACAACAACAACAAAAAACAAAACAAGTCAAAGCAACAAATAATAATTAACAAAAAAAGACATGCGAAAAAAATAGTCTGATAAATAAATAGAAATAAAAGTGCAATAACAATACATAAATATAAGAAATTCAACCAAAATTAATTTTTTTAAAAAATTAAAACAAACAAGATTGGCGTTAATATTAAAAGGTGAGTACTTTTAAATATTTTTCAATTGAAAAAAATTGTAAAGAATTTTGTAACATATTTTAAATTTGGGTTAATTAACACCTTCCCCCTATGTACCCCAAACTTCATGTTTCGCAACAATTACTACACTTCCAATGCTTTATGAATATTGTTGATCCATTAAACCTTTCGCGATAGCGCACGAGCTCACACTATTCACGAACGCGCAACTGACCATACATCGCAGTCATCGCTCGTTAAAAATTAACAAATAAGAGGCTGCCGTGTATATCCGCATCAACCTCTTTTGAGCAAGAAATAATAGCCGTTGTTACACGACATTACCAGCTATGCTCCACCAAATAACTGCTGTATATATAGGGCACCCGTGTCGAAAGATTTAACAGATTTGAAGTTTTTTCTTTCGTTTTCGTTAATGTAATCTCGCTAATAAAATATATTCAGTATTAGGTTGCGGAAAGAAATGGCAATACAACACTGTGTAGTAGTACTGTGGCCATTGGCATTCGTTTGTCATTATTCTCTTTAAGGTGCCTGTGTCACGGAGTACCAGTTCGGAGGTACAATATGTGTTTGTCCATCACTGGTTTCCACATGAATACCTTTGTTACACAAACTAGTCCTTCGCATTGAAAGAGCAAAATCCTGCCAGAACTACTCCTATAACGGTTCTAATAGGCTTTTTAATCAACCTCTAGAATCATTCTATTTTTAACGGTACTGTTTTGGTTGTAGTAGCTAGTATCTCGTTATAATAGTTGTGGGTGCTTGGCTGTACTCTGGTAGTTTAAATTAACACTCATTGTGTTCTGCGTATATCCATAGAATGGATACATTGTCCCATCATTACTGTGCAAATGAATTTAATTTGTGTGAATTATTTGTCTTTCCCTCTTCAGAATAATGTTGAGCTCACGTATTAATACATTCGAATTTGCTTCAGTATCAAGCGGAACAGTCTCTAGAGACAAAAATTGATCGTATATACCCACTCATTATAATTCGATTCGATTAGACTGGATAGTATAATAATAATCGAGTTGCACAAGGAATATTATTTGATTCCACATTCGATTTTGTCATATTATCTGTATCCGTCATTCTCTAAGAGGAGCACAAAACACTTTATCATAATGGTGTCTATCCTGTATGTTCGTTATGGAACAATAATCAAAAGCGAATTCATGCATCCATCATATGTAGAAAATAGGAAGATCTGGAACAACTATACCTAGGGTTTTCACTTGACACTAGGTGCCAATACTGAGTTCACAGCAATTTATGTCGCCAGTAACCAGATAATAAACAATGCTTTAAACGCTGTAGTTTGAAGGGCAACTTTAATTATGATCGTCACAATTCTCATAATACGCTCAAGCTGGGTTTAACTATTTATTTTCCCTAAAGTGAAACACCAAACAGCATCGCCGATTAGCTTTATTACATTGTACAGCTAGTATACACTTTTAGGATTAATATGTACACCACAAGGCCACTTGTTTTCTTGTAACAATAAAGAGATTTTGCTATCAAAATGGTTCGGGACGGTGTATTAATTCTCCACTTCAGTTTGCTGTCGATTAAGGTTGCGAGATATTGTTATGTTTTTACCTTTTAAAAATTTTTAAAATATAAGCTCGTAGATTGCAATTAAAATAAGAAATAAATTTCTATTAAGTTCGTAATTAGAATTCTTTATTATTCGCACAATTCTGTGTGCCACTGTTTACAAATTAATGTAAACAACAATGGCTTTTGGAAATGAATAGTTTATATATACCCTTTACATAAACAATAACATTTACTAGTCAATTGTTCGACAGGTCTTTGCAACGGAGATCCTCAGGTAGCGATTACTCTCTTCAAACGTATCGCGTCTTCACACAAGACTGACTGAACTTCCCTAACTCACTCGCCTTCTTTGCCATGCCTTTTTATATGGCAGAGTAAACAGTCTGATGAATGTTCTTAAAGGCGAACATCGCGAGATCTGTATAAATGTAAACATCATTGCTTTATTATTGTTGTTTGTGTATTTTGTTTACATTAATTCTTACAGTGTTTGTTGCTGTATTTTTGTTTACTTGATTACCATTTTTTATGCTGGTGTTTTTTGTTTATAATTTTAATGTTAGGCGATGTAAACGAACAATATTTAGCGTAATTGAATAAAGTAAAGTATAGCCCGTTGATAGTAGGCGCAACAAATTGGGGATATCTGTTCCTCCTTGCGTATGGAACTCTCTCTTTTTCTCTTTATTGCGTTCATTCCCAGTCTATATTGGTTGCATCATATTCCATCATAATCTGTAGGATTTAATATATGTACGAATTGTTTTTCCCTCCACTGTACTTGTGGTTTATGGTGCAATAAACAATAATTTTTATGATCCACTCTTAAAAAAAAACAAAACAAAACAATAATTTTGTTTTTCTATTTTGGGGGTTATAATCATAATAGAGACCCCGTTACCAAATGCCTAAAATCGTTATAATACAGCCAATCCATCCAATCCAACTATAATTTAATCGCACCCAAAGAATACAACCAGCAATACAGCACCACCACCACCACCACCATCACCATCAATTAGATGATAAGCGAACAATTTTTCAAGTGTCAAAACGATAATAAACGCCAACAAACGTACGTTCATACAAATATTTTATCGGAAACCTCTTTTGGCGATATGGACCCCCGGTTTATAGTATTTTTTTTTTTGTATTTTTTTGCATTTATTTTTAGAAGAAAAAATAAAAATGTTAACAACTACATTCGTACATTTCTTCTAATGCGGACATGAAAATGGCTTCAAGACTTTTGAAGCAAAGAAAAACGACCACCAAAATGGGTACTCATAAAACGGTTTTATTACCTTCAACACTTGCTCAAAAGCTTGCAATCAACGATTTCGTTTAATTTTTATCGACGATTTCATAACAAATTTTATGATTTTTCTTTTCTGTTTTCCCTTCTCTTCTCTCCTTTTTCTTTTGATTTGTTGATGTGTGTTTTATTCTTTGATTATGTCGTGTTCTTCTACGTCTTCTATCATGCCAAGAAGAAAAAATTCAAGTAACGCCTCACATATGAGTATCATTGACTTTGCACCTTATCTTTGATTTTTCGGCCTAATTATAGCTCGACTGACGTCATTAAATCGTGTGATATTGTTTTAGTTTAGCAGCCTTGGGTCAGAAGTTTAAGAAAAGTGCAGATAACAAGAAATTAATTCGTATTTGTTTTCGACGAGCAGTTGTTTAAGATCCTATCTTTCAGACAAAGCTGGAATCCAGATTTCGCTTGTTATCATTGCGGACGTTTTAAACTAGGCCCCTGAACTTCTTGGGTTTACTTGGGATTATTTGTTATTGCTATACGATAATGGAAGTGTTAGTGGTGTAATCTAGTGGACAAAGAGAATTTGAGAATTTGAAATTCCAAGTCCCAAACCATAAATTTTAGCAGCGCCACATTTGCGGTTAACAGAGAAATATTTCCTCTTAGCAGAGCAAATTTTGCCCTAACAGAGCACTGTTAGCTGTTTAACAGTATCCCTCTGAAGAGTCCTACTTATTTAGAAGCTAATTTTAGGACAAATAATAAGCCTATGAGTATCATACTATATGCAAAGGAAGATTACCAGACCTCTTAATATAATCAGCAACATAGTCACAAATATAAAGTGGTAGTGATGACTTTGAATATATCAAACTTTTGCTTCAAAATTCTCTAGAAGATCGGTGGCCATTTTGGAACATATAAGAAATAGTACAGCATACAGACTATATGCAAATGGTAGTCCAGAGAGTCATCTTTCGAACAGTGGTAGTGGGATAGCTGGAATAAAAGTTGAGATTTTGAGTAAGTCCTCCTCCATCTGTACAAGCCATCCTTTACATTTGTTCACATATAGTGATGATCATGATTAGAATTATATTTTATGTCAATCGACAGTAAAAATTGCAAAGTAGACAAGAAGACTAATCCACAATTGCCACTGTTAAGCAGTTAACAGTGCTCTGTTAATAGCAAAGTTAACCCTGTCAGAGACAAGAAGTGGAGTTGCTTGAATTGTCGGTTTGTGTCTTTGGTATTTAAATTTGAATTTATCACACACATAAATGCTTCAATCTCCTACAATACAATGCATGTATTAAGTTTTCCTGCAATATGAAACAGATGAACCTGCTATCATCCTAAGAATTAATGCTGAAAGTAGAAGTGAACAACAGAAAGGTTTCTCCTCGAACAACATCCCTTTCGAATGTGAAAATTCGTTTAAACAAAATCATACGATCTTATTCAGTTTGTTCCTAGAATCATTAAATCTAACTAGACTGCTTTATTTTATACCTGAGGACCGACCTTCACATTGTAACCGTAAACACTCGCTGTCTAATCTATTAAATTTCCGGGAAATTGTAGGCGTATACGATCGCGCATTTTACTCATCGTTTCATTTGAAACGCAAAAACAAAATCGGTATAACACTTCCTAGAGTCTAGAGGCCAACAAAATTGTGTTTGCTAGTCATTCCCTCAGAACAAGAGTCGTAAAAGTATAATTTCTTTTTAATTTTTTTTTTTTTTTGCTGAATTCATTCCAAAAACATTTTTATGATTCCTTTTTTTTTTTAAATAACAAGAACAAAGTCCATATTGTAAAAATAAAAATTGTAACAATTATTAGTCAATTGCATTATAAGAGGAATTAATCATTTATTGCCGTTGCAAAACAAAGTAAATCGAAATGAAATTTATTGCAAACAGAGCCATAAAAGAGTAAAATCTTCGAATTTAAATTTTCTATATGAACACGTTGCCATTCCGTTTTGTTGTTTGCATTGTTTTACATTTTTTTTAAGGATTTTTTTTTTTTTTTTATTAATTTCTTATCAATTAATTTCTTATAACAACAACAATAAAAAAAATGAATTTATTTTACATGAAAATTTTTTTTGCAAAGACACACACGTACGTACGTACGTTCTTGAGACAAAAGAAAATAAATCGATTACTTTACGATTGTTATTGTTTCCACTTAGAGACCGATAAAAAAAAACAAAATTATATAGAAGAAGAAAAATGGCATACTAAATAAAGAACTCAAGTTAAATTTCTTTAAAACTGTTATAGACAATCAATTAAGTTTTCTTGATACCCTACAATACAAATGTCAAACTGTTCATTCATTGTCAGAGAGAAGACCTAGAGAGACAGCTATGATAGCAAACTAAGGCACTTGTTTGGTATACCCATCTTCACAGATGGTATAGGTGGATGTACAGGTGCTGGGGTTTTCTGTAAGGAACTCGGTTTTGAACTCCACCTCATGTTGAATGATGACTGCAACGTTTTTCAGGCGGAGATTTTCGCAATACTGAAGGCTATTGAGGCCATAGCTGGTAGCCCATCTTCGGATTCGGAATCTTACATGACCTTCGTTGACAGTCAGGCTGCCCTTAGGGCCATTGGGTCGGTCTGGTGCAAATCACGGCTCGTTCGCGAGTGCAAAGAGTCGTTGCGGAGTTTTGGACCGGACCGTATCCGTCTATGCTGGGTTCCGGGTCACAGCGGAATACCGGGCAATGAAACGGCGGATGCCTTCGCTAGGTTAGGTTCGCTTTCAGGTGGCGATTTGACGGTTGGTCCTCACCCCCAAATCTGTCACCTCTATGGCCTCATCGATGGATGGGTCAGGAGGGAAGAGCAGAGACATTGTGGGAACGGATCGGGTTGTTCTGTTTCTAGGCGTCTATGGCCTGCTGTGGACAGCAAGAGGACAGAGTGGCTGCTGGGCTTGGTTAAAGCCAGCTTAAGGTTGGTTGTCGATTTTATCACGGAGCACTGCGAGATTAGGTCGCTGACGGGGATCTGGAACAGATCCCAGCCGGATTATTGCAGGGTATGTTGCGATGAGGAGGAGTTGGAGACTGTCGAATATCTCGTCTGCAACTGCCCAGCCCTTGGTAGGTTGAGGATCCTTGGCAGGGCCTTCTTTGGGAATTCTTCTTCTTGAATTCTGTGTCGAGAGCCGACATCAAGGCTCTCCATAGATTCATTAGCAGCTTGGGCTGGTTGAGAGGTGCTAGGGCTTCATAAGTGTAGTCTCACTCTCAACCTCTGTTGTTTTTCATTCCTCCGTTTCCCATTCTCCCTCCCCTTCCCTACTTTCCTATATCCTCCTTTTCCTTCCTCCCCTAAGGACAATATACAATGGGTCAATTTCGACCTCCGGGTACTGTGCTGGTCTTGACCGACAGGTGCACGTCCTCTAACCTAACCTAACCTAAGGCACTTGTTAGCAGAAAACGTTATTTTTGATATTCTTGGCTAGGTAATGGATATGACATGGATGTAAAGGTTATAAGAGATTTAGCTTAGATTGCTTTAAATCTGGAAACGTTTCCAAAACTATAGCTTACGTGGGTCCATTGTAGTCCGTAATTCAGCTATAACTTACTGTCGGGATTCTCAATCACCCTGTAAGCCTTACCTCCTGTCAATAAACTCAGGATGCCTTAGAAAGCTTTATTTCAGGTTTCCAATCGGAGATAATCCTTAGACTTCAATACAGCTGCTGCAGAAGTTACTCTGAGGTATTCCTAGCTTCCAGGTACAGCAATGCCAGGGGCCTGTGTTTCGTTATAATGATGATATGAGATTTCCAAGATGACTTTTGCTTAAGTTTGATAAAAATTTTGTTTTGTCTGATCCCTATGCAAGTGATATGAGTAAAGTTTGTGGAGGTTCATTCAGCATAGGAATATCAATTCTACATATCGTAGGGTAGCTAAGCAATCATTTGCAAATTCAATCAAATTTGCTGTTGTAAAAGCCCAAGAACTTATTAAGAGTAACCGTTGAATGCCTCGCGCAGATGGTTATACGAAAGTCTGGAATTTCTCAGAAATAGACAAAGAATTACACAACAGATTGACCGTAAAATTCAATAAAAATGGATTTTAAAAATTGTTCCGACAAACCTTGATATTTGAAACAGCATTATGGTGTGTTTGTGGTTTATTTATTCTTGAAACCAGGTTTTCGACCTATGTCCGTGCAAATATTGACTTTGAGCGTTGTCCAGAGCAGAGATTAGCAGTGACAATTCAAAAAGATGAATAGAATTGAATTATACTCATAATTTCTGATACTTTTACATACGCATTCATACTCTCTTCACGGTTTGAAGTACTCACAATCGTATTGTTGCGTTTTTACCTTCTTAAGAACGTTTAAATATGAGTTCGTTAATTGCAAACCAAATAAAAACGAATAGTGTTTTGTTACAATTAAACTGTCTTTAATGCTCACACTACTTTTGTACCACTGTTCGAACTTATACCACGTATACGGCAATAATATCTGCTTGTTCGTTATTCTCTGCTCACAACTTGTTTATTTATACACTAACAAATCTTCGGTAGACTTTACCTTGCAGGCAACTTGTCTTCACACAAGACTGACTGAATTACTACTGCCTTTTTATATACGCAAGAGAGCAGTCTGTTGATGGTTCTCGAAGTGGAACGTTCGGGATTTTGTCTTCTCGAGAATTCTTTTGTGACTACACTCTCAGGTATACTTACGATAAATATTTTATTGTTACTTTTAAGTGTTACAAGTGAAAGCATTAATTCAACATACTTACCCATCTTGACTATGGCAATGTAGCTTATAAAAAAAGAAACAAAAAAAAACATTTTATAAATACTTTAAATACCTTATCAGTGAATTATTTATTAAAAACAATAATTATTCATAAAACATTATTAATTTTAAATAAAATTGAATTAAAAATAAAACAAAAAATAAAAATAATTTTTCTTTCTTTATTTTCGTTTTTCGTTTGTCGTTTTTGTTTTCATGCAACAGGTGCTGGGACACTCGTATTTCCAATGATTAGATCGTCGTGATGATAAATGAATTGTGGCAACAACAATGAAGGTTATAGAGGATGAATCAACAACAGCACCAACAACAATAGTAGAAGAAACAACAACAACGAAATTAACACAACAACAACAACAACAGGAGCAGGAACAACAACAGCAACAAGTGATAATGGAATCATTGACTGATAATAACGATGATATTGGTAAGTGTTCGTTCTCAAAACTTTCTTTCTTTCTTTCTTTTGTGTTGTTCTGTTGTTTTTCTCTTCGAAATACAAGATAAAGTTAAATGCATCTGAAAATTTTATGTTTAAAAAAAAAACAACAACAACAAAAAAACAATAAGAAATGATTATTAATTAAATAATTCATGGGCCTTGCATTGAAATAAACAAATGATAATAAATAATTACTAAGACTGTCTGGTTGATAACCTAAAAAAAATCATCACAATCATAATCAAATAAATATTATGCATACATATGGATGTATGTATGTATGTATGTATGCATGTATGTACATATCTCTATATGAATAATACTAGTTTGTGATTATTTAACCGTCTAAATACACCATTTGAAGAGAAAAGCATCGAATTGAATTCGAAATCACTGTATACAGTAGACCTAATCAAAGGCATTTGTTTGTTAATGAGACTATTTGTCTGTCTTAAGATATTTTTAATTATTTTATTTTAATTTATTGTCATTATTATTATTATTTAATAATAAAACTAAAAAAACAAAAATACATTATAAAAAATTAAAACAAATTATAAAACAACGACAACAACAATAAAGAATTTTTCTTTTAATAATTTCAATTTCAATGCAATTTTAATTATTGCATCGTTTTTGTAGAAAAAACACATGCAACCTGTTCTTAAATTATTCGATGATCTACAAAATATACGAGTAGTTAATGGGAAATTCTTAGAAAATTTGTTGTCAAATTCGAGACGAATTTGCACAATTATTGGGTGCCAATCAAGCAGCAACTTCAATAATTTTACGTTTTTTACCTTTTAAAAACGTTTAAAATATGAGTTCGTAGATTGTAAATAAAATCAAAATTAATTTTTGTTTAGTTTTAATTAAAAATTCTTTATTATTCTCACAATTCTGTGTGCCACTGTTCAAGACATGATGTAAACAACAACAATTGCTTTGTTTTTTATTCCTCTTTGCACTCTTTTGCATAAACAATAACACAAAATATTTGTAACGGAGATCTTTAAACCACGATTACTCTTTTCAAACGCACCGCATCTTCAAACAAGACTGACTGAAGTTTTACTAATTCAGTCGTTTGCTTTTTATATGGTCGAGTAGACAGTTTGATGAATGTTTTTGAAGGCTAATGTCCATGGCTTCGCTTTCTCAAGATCTCTATGTTAAAATTTATACTTGTAGTCTTTGTTGTTGTATTTTTGTTTACTTGTTCGCCATCTTGTCTCAGGGTATTTAAAATTACTGCAGCAATAGGAAATTATGAGAATTATGTCGTGTTGGACAATCATATTTAACAATTCGATCCACACTCTCTATGAATAAAATTGAATTGTTATTCGTAGTCTACCAATAGAATATATGAATTAATTCGGTGCTAATTTGGCACACATAGGATATACCATGTGTTCAAGGTGAAGCTTATTTATTTATTTATTTAATAATTAGAATACAATTACAAATTATATTCTAATTCTATACGAGCTGAGTAACTTCGTCCACATGCCCGGTGTAGTGTCACAGACCAGAGCCTCTGGTGGGAATCGAACCCACGACCCTCACGCTAATAGTCTAGCACACTACCCACTAGACTACCAGGGCGCTCAATCATCCTTAAGCCTCATTGTTCTTTCATAATAGTTATGCCACTTTAATATTACGTATAAACTTTTGCGGACACTCTCGTTAATGCAAAACATTAATAAGGCATTATCAAAACTTTTCTTACTACCCTCGTTGAATCAATCTCTATCGATATATCATTATTATTCCATACAAAAGGAACAACAATTACGATAGAATAACAAACAAACAGAAATAAAAAAATGTTCATTCAATTTGTTATTAAACAATTAATAACTGATTGAAGAAATATCACGTGTACACTGCTGCAGTACACAACAGCAACAACAAACACAAGCTTAAGCGTAAGTTACAAGACGTTAAACGACACAAAATCGAAAATGAATCGAAAAACAGAAAAGCAAACGCAAAATCAGTTTCATTATTTCTTTTTTATTGTTTTTCTTATATTGTTATTGTTGTTGCTGTGATTGTTGTTGTTGTTATTGTTGTTGACGATGTGACTAATTTCCATAATTCATATGAAAAACACAAACACACAGGCACACACATACAATTACACACAACTGTCACTGACTTTAAGCATGCAAGTGTCGTATGAATTACCCCCACAAGCCTTAGTTGCAATGAAAATGAAAAACAATGAAAAACGACAATAACAACACGAACAACAAAAACAACAATAACAAGTGAAAGATAGTGAGTGTGAGACAATTCACAATTTGCTGTGATAAACTCTGAAACATCAACATGAGCTACCCCGATACTGAATTTAATACAAAATATAGGCAGGCACTCTATGTGCAAGCTCCTCGCAGTCAAAATAAATTTTCAACACCCTACACTTTTGGCGCTCACTGTATGTGTCATGAGGTGTTGTTGTTGTTCTTGTTGTACTTATGAAAAGTGTCACGTTGCCCTAACTATCCTTTTGGACGGGGCGTTGTTGCAGAATTGAAGAATTATTGTTGTTGTTGTTATGGGACACAGAAAAGAAAGAAGAGGAAAAGAAAAAAAAAACGAATCACAATCACAATCATTCAAGAATTCTGTCTTCATTCTTAATTAAAAAAAAAAACAATTTTTTTCCTTCATTTTTCTTATTCTTTACTCGACACAACGTATTTATTTTGTCACAACAAACGTGAGTGCAAGCAAGTTGTTGCAATATACCGATACAGTGGTTAATAAAAGTGCGGTATATCTTGGATAAATAAAATTGAAATGACGTTTGAAAGACGGCAGTAAATCCTTTGAATTTTTTTTAAAGAAATCATGAAGATTTTAAATTTATGAACTTTTAAAACATATACGAGGGTAGGGACAATTTTTTTTTACACACACACTTCAAACACTAACGGTATACATATATGATAAGCAGAACATGAAAATTGTTTTCGCAGTTATTACTGGCCAATGTCTGTCTGAGCTCAAGGTATTTCTACAAAATTTTGAAAAAAAGTCGACGAGTAACTATGCATGTAGAAGTCGCCGTGGTCTAGTGGGTAGTGTGTTGGCTTATTAGACAAAAGGCCCGGGTTCGAATCCCAGGTCAGACATCAAAACGAAAAATATTTCTTCGGCGACTTCCTCTCAGCAGATTTCTGGCAAAGACTCTGAGAGTAAAAATTGCCATGAAAAGCTTCTCAAAATCTGTCGTTCGGAGTCGACTTTAAACCGTAGGTCCCGCTACTCATGTATAAAATTAACGCACACAACATAAGTGGTGTGAGAAGCTAGGTCGTAATCCTGACTGAAGGGTTGTAATGGCCAATTATGCAAGCAGAGTAATTACACAACCTTCTAGTGAGTATTTTAGTATTCGTACGTAAATCATACTGATTTTGTGCTTCGCATTATACGAGTTATGTTGTTAAGTATGAATAAGTATAATGAGTACTTTATAAACTTTGAATATGAGTAAAGCGAGATTCCATGATATTAAAATAAGTATGATGCGTATGTATGAGTATCAGAAATTATGAGTATGATTCGATTCAATTCATCTTTTTGAATACCCATTACTGATCTCTGGTCCCAACACTCATTGGCAAAAATTAACACACACACACAACATGGGTGGTTAGAGAGTTCTTCTGGCTAAAGGGTTCTAATGTCTAATTAAAAAAAAAAAACTCCAAACATTTATCCTCGAACCTTAATATTTAACCCTCGCATACATTGTATGTCTGATTAAATTTGTTTTCCTAAAAAAAAAATAACAACGGAAGTGTTTAAGTCAATTGAAAATACTTTACGTCTGGCAAACTTTAAAAAAAGGTGAGAAGAGTCTTAAACCCAATTTTGGTAAAAAAAAAAGCCAAAATCAAAACACGCTTAACTAACCGGTTTTCGTTGAACAATAAAATTAAAAAAAAGAATTTGAATAGCGTCTGGTCTAGAAAACAGTCTGGTCTGTTGACATAAAAATTTTGACAAAAAGAAAAAAAAAACCAAAATGATCGAAATCAACAACATCATCAACGTGATTAGCAATGAGACGACAAATAGACAACAAAATATGGGCTATGACTGGTTGACTGGCTGGCTGGCTGGCTGTGACCTTTAAATTAAAACAAATAAAATTTAAAAATTTTTTGTTGCTAAAATCACAACAATGGCAACAACAATAGTAATGACATATTAAATAATTAATTATAGTTTATAGTAATATACAACAACAACAGTAACAGACTTAATTATTACTGGGCATTATTATTATTTTTTTTAATTATTATTGTTGGTTTTCATAAAATATTTTGTTGTTTTTATTTTCAATTAACTACAAAAAAAACAAATAATTTTGCCTGTTTTTATTTGATCTTAAATAATCTGGTTTTAGTTACAATCAGATATCAGCAATGAGTATTCAAAAAGATGAGTAGCATTAAATCAAACTCATAGTTTCTGATACCTCTACGTAGGCATTCATATTTCTTGTAATATCATGGAACCTCTCTATACTCATATTCAAAGTTTGAAGTACTCATCATATTTAACAACACGTACGATGTTGTCGATGTTCATTTCGACTCTCCATTACTCAACATATACACGAATCACAGAATAAATATGAATCGCGTACGAACACTTAAATACTCACTAGAAAATTGTATGTTTGTTCTAACTGCTGCTTTATTTTTTTTTTTTTTGCAAATGTGTCTCTTGCATATTTCGAATGGCATGAGTTTGACGTCAACGTTGTATGCAACCTGTACTTATAAATCAACGTTGTGTGATGAGTATGAATGAATGAATCAGAGATCAAAGTTAAATTTCAATATTGGTGACTTACATTCAAAATTTCATGAGGGGTTAAGAGTAGCGAAAAAACGATTCATTACTGACCACTAATATGTACTGCATTAGGGACTGCATAGCATAGCATAGAATAGTTACCGCTGAAATATCTTAGAACAATTGCTGCAGAAACTGTTAAGAATGAGGCAGAGAGGAAGATCACAAACCATCTATAATGCCATAGTTTATGAATAAGTTTGAGTGCTTATGAGTAGTGAACAAACGATTTACTGCTGATCTCTGGTTATAATGTTGTTTTAATTTTTCGTGTCACTGTAGTTTTTCTTTTCTTAATGAAGCATTACTTTGCATGGCTATATGGGAGTGAGAGAAAGCCCTTGCTTTGCCTGTTTAGAATTATTTTTTCTTTCCTTAATTTTCTGAACATGAAACATGACAAGCATTTTATTTTTATTTGTTGTAGTTGTTGTTTTTGTTGTTTTTATTTTTATTATTTTTAAATTCACCAGAATGTTTTGCTTCTGACGACAACAATTATTGTCGCTCAAGAATATTGTTTTTTTATTTTTTCTTTTATTTTTTTTAATTTATAAGAAATTGCATTCTCTGCTGCTACTGTTGTTGTAGTCGTTGTTGTTATTGTTTACAGCTTATGCGACCCAAGCTGGGGCTGTATTTGCCAAATCATTATACCCTAGCCCTGTATTATTCCCATATATATATTCCCATACGTACGTACACTCGCTTGTATTTAGTTTTCGTACATGGCGAGTACATGGGGAGTACATGTGTTAACTTTTTATTCACTTTTGTGTTTATTTTTAAAACTTTATTTATTTTTTATTTTTCATTCATTCATTCATACGTACATACATATGAGTGTATGCACATATGTATTTTGTATGTAATAAATAATGATTCATAGTTTTTATCCCATGTTTTCTTAAAGGTTTTTTTGTTTAATTTTTCTTTTATGATTTGTTTTTTTTTGTTTTCAATTTGCATTTCCCCTGTTTTCTGTTAAGTTTTGTAAATTTATCAGAAAGCCGACGACGACGATAATGGCAAAAAACCAAGAAACAAAAAAACCCGTGTTTGCAGTTACAAATGAACATGTTTTACACAAACTGTAATGCCAACCAGGCAACACATATCCAATGTATGATCTTGGTTTGAGTCATGAAAATTCGTAAAAAATTTGTAAGAAAAATATTTGCCAAATAGGGTAGACACCAAAAGCCAAAAATCATAGTTTACTTGGGAGCAATAGAAGGACATTGTAATACATATTAGCCCTAACACCCAACAGGCATTTCCCAACCATCCTAGTAGTTTTATATTTTGGGTTTTATTTATTCCAATCACTTTTGGCTAGACATGTTCCCAAGTGACAAATTATGCTGTTTTCCTCTTTGCCTAATTCTTAACAGCTTCTGCAGCAATTGTTCTGAGATATTTCAGCAGTAACTGCAATGATGTTCCTAATGCGGTACATATCCATGGCAAGTTAATTTTTTCAGGTCCCTACATACATACATAAGTGCGCAAATGAGTACAATTTGTGTGGCAGCATTTCCTTGTCGCTCGGTAAAGCAAGGCTAACTTCCATTCTTTCCTTGCTGAGGTACGAAAGTGCTGTTTGGGAAAATGTTCCCAAATTACTGCGTAAGTAGCAACCACTGATTTTGCATAAAGTTATCCATGGAAACGTTTTAAATTATTGCGCGAGTAGTAACCAATGATTCTGTAAGTTAGTTAGGAGTTTAACAATAATCTTCAGGGACTAATGTCGTCTCCTGTTTGTTACCTGTCAACATTTTTGCTGTACTATGCCGCCCCTGAATCGCTTATAGCTTCTGTAGCATTTTGAACTCAATGGTATATATTCAAGAAGATACTCATTTTAGGAGCTGGACGCTTCAATCACAGTGGCTATGACTTCAATTCGTAGTAAACAAAAAAGAAAACACACTACCATGCCTAAATTTAATACTTTGAAGCTGTTTAGATTTTAAATTTTAATTCATTTTAATAAATACTTCAGATTATCAACATCCATTGATCAATATTTAGTTAAAATTGAAAACTTTTGCTGGATTATTTCATTATTAAGGGTGTGCCATCTATATTACGTTCGTATTTCAAATATTACACACAGAAACGGTAAATAAGGGGTGTGCTATTTACTTATTAACATCTGTGATTATCGATTTACATTTTAAACAATAATTTATAACAAAAATAAATGCCCCTCTAATGAAGAAAATCATTTAAAAATTTAAATTCATAAGAAACTAAAAATTTTATTTAAAGACCTACTTCAAGCACGTGAATTAAGGGCATGAGATGTCTTGGCAAAACAAAACAAGTTCTCAAATTTTAAGAAGAGGAGGTATCTGTAAAGTTTCTTAACGGACTTTTAAAGAGCTTATTTAGTATAAGGGCTAGAACAACGAATTCGTACATAAGTTGGTGAATTTATTTGAATCCGTCTTTTAAATTGAATGTGAAGACTACTTTAACTGCTTTTCCTGTTGGGATTTCCTTGTTTAATAAGGAAAGAGCCAAAGCAAGCTATTGAAATGCCCCTTTATGTATGCTACAAATTATTATTATTGATCTCTCTCTCTCTCTCTTTCTCTCTTTCTTGTCTATTATCTCACTGTCCTGTACTCTGCTTGCATAGTTGCTATTAAAAATCATGACTTTCAAATTTCTATGTTAAAAAATGAAAGAAAAAAAAAATAATAAAAACAAAAATAATCTTTTACTCTATTTTAATCTTAAACACACATACACATACATAGATATCCACGTAAATATGTACATATCGTATAGTGCACACAGCTACATACACATTTAATCTTCATTTTTATCAAATATTTAATCGTGTGGTAAAGAAGTGTCATAAAAATTTAAAAGAATTTTTATTTTAAATTTACTCGCACATACATAATTAAGTAAGAGTGTTGGAGTGTGTGTGCCTGTATAAGAGAAACAGAGGGCGAGAGAGAGTGTGTGTTTGCATATTTAAAAGTCTATAAGCAAAATTCATTTTTTATTCATTTTTTTTGTTTTATTTATTTATGTAGACTCGTGTGTTTAAATTTTATTTCTTTTCATTTTGATAAGACCTATCTTTCATGTTTTTTTTTAGCTGTTGTTGTTTACTTCTTCTTTTTTTTTGTTTGTTTTTTTTTTTTGAGTAGCTATCGCTGTTGTTGTGTTTTAATAAGCTCCGAATCTATTTATTATTTAAATAAGAGGCAATAACAACAACAATGTTCTGCAAAAAAATATAAAAAAAAATAAACGCAACATTACCAATACAACACAACACAAACGAACGATAAGTTCATTGTACATGCTATGCTCCGAGGACTGCACTCTTTTCATTCCTCGTAAAGGATATTGTGTGTTCGTTTTTAAACGAATGTGACTTCCTTGTTCGTGATTGAACATTCGAACCTTTTAACATCAAACATTGCGTTGGAATAAGCAAGATTACATTCAACAGTCGTGGTGTTATTATCCCGGTGTTTTTAATATTTTTTTTTACTCTCACTCTTTCTTTCTATTCCTCTCGCTTTCTTATGCCGACTTTCCCATTTTTATTTACATACTCTCTCTCTGTCTTTATGAATTTCTCTCTCTCTCTCGGTTAATCGTTTAAAAGGGGCCGGCGATCTTAGATTATTTTGTTATTATTGTTTGTGCAATAATTGCTGTTGCTGTTGTGTGTGTATGTGTACTGTGGTGTGTACGAGTGTTGTCGGTAGAAATAGCCGAAGATATTGTTGATAATTGTTATTATTTTTTATTGCTTTAAATATTGTTGTTGTTGTTAAACAAGTGAATTTGCCACCTTAAGAGCAAGTTGTAATCATAGTTTATTATTGTTAACAATTAAATATATTTGTTGTTGCTGTGCTATGGTGTTATTAATGTAGAATATTTAGCCAAACCAACAAACACTAAGAAGAGACTTGACTTGACTTGACGAGACCAATTCATTTTATATTATCACAAGCAATAGCAACAACAACAACAATAATAAACAACAATAAGAAACAAAATAAAAATACAGTTTAGTACGTGTCTACATTATTTCTATAGATTTAGTCGGCATTTTGCGTTAGAACATAACGATCGTGTGTGTGAATTTCAAATTGGCAAAGAAAACAAAAACCAAAAAAAAAAAGCAGAAAAATAATAGAATTTCTTGCGTTAAAAATTTAAATTTAAACTTCTAACGCTCTTATGTTATAATATATTAAGAAAAAAAAAAATAAGAAATAAGAAAAATAAATAAAAATAGAAAATAAAAGAATAAAAAGAATAAAAAAAAGTAAAATAAAATAATAATGCCAAGCATACAACAAGTGCTAATGAAAAATAAAAGATCCTGTTAAATAATATTCAAAATCAAAAAAAAAAAGACCATTTAAAAACATTTTTTTTTTCTTCTTTTCGTTAAAAATTTTATAAATAAATAACGATGATCTCGACAAATTCATCTTTAAGCCAACAAAGCCTCAAGCACTTGGCAAATTCATAGGCAAACATTGTCTGTCTATATTGACACAAAAAAAAATATAAGAAAACCTGCAAAAGAAAAGAAAAAAATTATTTAAAATCAATAGAAATAAAATAGAAAAATATTTTTTTATTTAACCACCATAAATAAATAAAAAAAAATTAAATATTTACTTAAAGACCTTTTTAAACTTAAATGCCTGGCTGTGTTAAATGTAAATGCATATAGAAAAAGTTAATTTGCATTTTTTTCCTTACAAAAAACAAAAAAAAAAAATCTTAAAAACTATTTTGAAAAATATTTTTTTCTTTTTTAAATTGTTGTTTTGTTTTCATAACAAATAAAGTGTTTACTATTAAAAAAAAAAAGAGAAATTAACAAAAAAAAAAATTAAATTTCAAATTGAAAAATAAGTAACGGCCAAGCTTTAATATTAACTTTCAAAAACAAAACATCTGTTGGACATTCAATGCTGCCAAATATGCTAAAAATGAAAACGGAAATTATTACAGGCAACGGTTTCGATGACTCATACATGTTTGAGGATCATTTATTACACATGATCGGTAAATACTCTTGCAACACTCCCTTTTTAAATTTTGATTTTTTTTTTTGTTTTTATTTTCATTTATTTTTTAATTAAACAAAACCATAAATTTCTTTTGTTTTTATTTATTTTGGTTTTTATCAAAATTAGCTATAAAAAAGCTTTGTTGTGTCTGGCATAAAAATTAACATTAAAAATTTATTTAAAAAAAAAAACCATGAAAAAAAACAAATTGAGTGAAAACAAAAAAAAAAAAATGATTAGAAAGTCTGTAGTTTTGATTAACACCTAAAAAAAAAAATAAGGGTTTGCAAGCCAAACGTGAAATAGGCAATATTTTTGTAACCATTTTGTCCAATGCAACATTGCGCTGATAAAAACAATACAATGTCCTTCAAATGACCGCCTCTGGATTGTTTCTGCAGTTAAACCTTTCGATCTATTATTTTATCTAACGGCGGCAAATCACAAAATCCTTGATGTCATTTGACATCGTTAAAATGAGAAACTTCACACAGAATAAAATCTAAATCAGTTGGTGGCACCGTCTGGTTGAGACCAAATACCGTTCACAGTTCACAATCCTCAATTGCATAAAGCTACAAACTGACAGTCGCTTCCGGTGTAATTTTCATGTGTGTGAAGTCACATTCGAATTTGAAAATCCAAGACACAATCCATAAATTTTAGCAGCACCACATTTATCGTTAACAGTGCAAAATTTTCTTTTAACAGAATAAAATTTGCCCTTAACAGAGAACTGTTAGCTGTTTAACAGCATCCATCTAAACAAGTTCACTCGTTAAGAAGCTAGTTTTAGGAAATTTTCTAAGTCTATGTGTACCATACCATATGCTAGGGCCTCTTAATATAATCAGCCACATAGTTCCACATATAAAGTGATATGGCATTGAGAAAATTGGCTTCCAAAATATCAATTTTTTGCTTCAAAATTTTCAGGAAGATCAGTGGCCATTTGGGAACATATAAGATATAGTATAGCATACATACAACTGTGGTAGTGGGATAGATGAAATAATTTTGAGAGTTGAGATTTTGGCCAAAAACAAGGTTTGCATCTCAGCATAGCGAACCGCCTAATTTAAGTGCAGACACCCGTTTGGATGTGCACTCGCTGGTTGATCACAGAATAGAGCGTATTTTCTGATGGCAAAAAATCCATTAGACACAAATTGAAAGGTATTGCCGCCTACTCACCTTGGATATGTATTTTGTCTTGAGGCTCTAAGGCTCTTTCCCTAAGAGCGAGGAAAATCTATTCTCCTATTATATTTTTTTTTTTTTTTATCAAAATTTATAAATTATTGGACATGAATTCAATTGCTGGTGGGCTGTTATATTGCCATATTAACCTTGGTCGGTCGGTTAATCTATTATTCATGCTACTATGTACGTAGTGCATATCACTTTCATTTATCACTTGTTTTTTCATGCATTATGCTCATGTTATCAGCGTTTGATAAGGAAAACGCAATAAAAAACCAGACCAAAAAACCAAAATTATTGTCAAAAAAAATGTTAACAGTTTTGCTGACAATTTTGTTGCTTTTTTTTTTGTTCATTTTTATTGCGACTGCAGGGTATGGGTTTTATTATTATTGAGTCTATAAACCTTATGGCCAAAAAGAAACAATTTCCGGAGCTAAAAGTTAAAATAATGCGAAATTCCCATAATACGGCTATCATCAATAGGGGATGCGTAACACAGGGACACGCCCACTAAATATTACAATTGTAACATGTGAGGAAGAGAGATAATAATTCGCAAAAGAACAGAGTGATGGCGAAGGTGGGAAGTGCTTGAAATGTATTTAATTTCTCTTCATGGTGGTTCACTGGTTTAATGAAAAACGTAATTGAAAGTGTATTTGAATTTCCCATTTAATAAATAAAGATACACGAATTTGTTTTCCTTTTTCGTTTTTCATTTTTCACTTTTTTTTTGTGGTTTTTGTTAATTTGTCAAAACGATTATACTTTTGCTCCCCCCGAAAATTTGTCAAAAAGAAAAAAACGATGTTTGGGGGTGGCGTGTTAATTACTCTCCTCTTGTTTGTATTTCTTCATCGAAATTTTGTCTGGTTTTATTATATTTTCGATCGAATTGTTTATTTCTGGACAACCCATTGGGTCTTATCACCGATTTTTTACTTGAAGTGGTAAGAAATAAAAAAAAAACAATAAAAAAATAAACGAATTTTTTTTTTATGAAATTGTTGATGACTATTAACAGATTATGACTCAAATTAACGAAAAATAAATAAAAAAAAAACATAAATTTGGAATTAAATATACACTGTGTTATAAGAGATTATATTCGTTCAAAAAAAAAAAAACAAAAAAAAAAGCAAATGCAAGTGGTTACACTCATAAAAAATGTTAGTAAAACGTGGTAAACGTATACTTCAGAGGATGTGATATATAGTAGACGTATAGTCATTGTCATAAAAGGATTTGTAATAGTTTTGTCACCACTTCTTTGTTTAAAGTTGAATCCAATATGCTAGATGTCCTTCATTTCATCACTATTGTATTCCCTAGATGTTTTCGTAACTGGACTTACCTTTCATTACCAGCCATTACATACATAATTGGCCATTACAACCCTTCAGTCAGGATTACGACCTAGCTTCTCACACCACTTATGTTGCGTGCGTTAATTTTATACATGAGTGGCGGGACCTACAGTTTAAAGTCGACTCCGAACGACAAATTTTTGAGAAGCTTTTCATGGCAATTTTTAACTCTCAGAGTCTTTGCCAGAAATCGCCGAAGAAATATTTTTTCGTTTTGATGTCTGACCTGGGATTCGAACCCGGGCCTTTTGTCTAATAAGTCAAATTACCAGCCATTGTTTACATTAAAAAGGCTGTATAGTGCGATTCTTCATTAGCGATTCTACCCTGTGATTCAAATGACTTGTATTCGATCTGTGTAACTGTCCAATCGTTCCGAGAAGAGACCCCGAGCTGCTTAGTCTATTCTAGAAGTAAGAGTGTTTCTCTTGCCGATATAAAATACTGCGTAAGAATTATGTGTGTAAAGATAAATTGGAATTTAAAAACCAAAGACGTAAACCCTCACTTTTAGCAACGCCATTTCTTGGCTAAACTTTGGAATTAACAGAGCACTGTTAACTGTTTAACAGCGGCAATAGTAGATTATTTTACTACTTTGCAATTATTACAGCCGATTGATATAAAATTAAATTCTCATTATGATCATCATTATTTGTGAAATGTAAAGGATGGCTTGTGCAGATGTAGGACGATTTATTCAAAATCTCAACTCTCAAAATTATTCCAGCTATCCCACTACCACGGTTCGAAAGAGGACCCTTTGGACTGGCATTTGATGTTCCAAAATGGCCCTGGATCTTCTTGAGAATTTTCTAGTAAAAAATTGATATTTTGAAAGCGAATTTTCTTAATACCATTTCACTTCATATGTGACTATGTTGCTGATTATAGTAAGAGGCCTTGGAACGTTTACTCATAGGCTTTGAGTAGATAGAGTATTTCTAAAAATTCGTTACTAAACGAGTGGTCTTGTTCAGAGGGATACAGATAGATAGATAGCTAACAGTGCTCTGTTAAGGACACATATTGTTCTGTTAATGCCAAATGTGACGCTGTTAAAATTTATGGATTGCGTCTTGGATTCTCAAATTCGAATTTATCTTCACAGACATGAAAATTACACCGGAAGAATGGCTTCTGTCAAGTTTATAGCACTGTGATGGTGGATAATCAAATTCATTTAACCTCCAACTGAGGATGCACGTGTTAGTATTGCCAAAAGAAGTAAAAATCTTATCCTTCCAATGGGTATTGAAAAATGGAATTTTATTTTAAAAGAATTTTTCCAATTGTATTTATTAAAAATGTACGTACTTTTCGCATCTATTTGACTAACATTATTTTTTTGAGTGTACGAAAATACGATTTTTCATAATGTTCTTCATAATTTTGATACCGTTTTTGTGTGAAAATCGAAAAAAAAGAAGGAAAACAATAAAAGAAAAAATTTTTTGATAGCAGTTATATTGTTTAATTGTTTTTTTCTTTGGTCTTTACAAGTAAACACGCATACATACGTATTTCCATAAGTGTATGCATGTATGTATGTATATATGTATGTATGTGCACATGTATTTATTGCCTGGCATGGCCTGGCATGCCATTTATTCCACAATATTACTATCGTTTATGATTTTTGGATATGTTTGTAAACAAGTACGTATGTAAGTATATGTGTGTGTGTCTGTATTATCAATTTAATTATTTTATTTCAATTCAATTTTGTTTATTGTTTTTGAAGTATTTCGCCTTTTTTTCTTCTTGTTTTTGTTTTTACTATTGCTGTACTCAACGAAAATAATAATTTTACATACGATTGATTAAATTAATATATGGTTTTAGCAAATTTTCTTTTTTTTTTGTTGATAAATACAACACACATACAACATACATACACAGAATAATAGTACGATTTAGTCTATTACCTGTTTACTACCCTCCTTAACATTTTCAACTGCCTCTGTCAAGGTTGTTTATTAAGCGAATACGATTTTTGTTGTTTTTTTTTAATGTTTTTAATAAAATAATCTTTTTTTTTTATTTCTTCGTTTTGTTAATATTATTGTATTAATCCAACAAAATTTGTTAAGTGCTTGTTTAGAGACACATTAAAAGATTTTATTTTGAAATATAAGTACAGTAAGACCCCGCTTAACGCTGTTTCAGTATTACGCGGTTGCAAATGAAATGGCCATGCACTAACCAAAAGCAGTGCACTATATAGCGACGGTGTATACTGCGAGTATGTATCTTCATTCAATGCTCTTTCGTTAGTCTGTTCAGAAAAAAGATTCCAACTGTATTTTCCGAAGTCGCAATTACAGTACGAAAGCCGCATTTTTCCTGCCTCGCAATTGATTTACTAGTTGTCCTCAACGTTACTAGGAGTACACATAAGTACGCATTAAGTTTCCTCGTTTAACGCTGTTTCGTTTAGCGGGGTCTTACTGTAGTAGAGAAATAATGAATGCTTGCAAACGATAAGATTCTGAAATGTAATTGTAATCGGAAAGAGTTTCTAAGCAAAAATTGTACTTTCATAAAGCCTGTTTACTATATTAAAAGGCTGATATACAATCATAAATAATATTTAAAAACCCTTAAGTACGTACTTTATTTATGTACATATGCTACCCCCTGTAGATAATTGGCAATTTTTTTTATTTGTCTTGTAATGAAATATTAACGCCCCATGTTATTCATTATGGAGCTATCACTTACACTGTTGTTTCTAGGGTTAGAATACGAGTAAAATTTGTAAAATAAAAAAAATTTTAATTATAAAAGCATAGACTAGCAGATAATGTGTTGGCTTATTAACCGTAAGGCCCGAGTTTAAATCCCAAGTCAGACCTCAAAACGACAATATGAAAATATTGGCAATTGCTTTTTAGTAGATTTCTAGCAAAAACTCTGAGTGTTAAAATAAAATTGCCATGAAAGTTTCTCAAAAATCTGTCGTTCGGAATTGACATTAAACTGTAGGTCCCGCCGCTTATGTATAAAATTAAACACACACAACAAAAGTAGTAAAAGAAGCTAGGTCGTAATCCTAACTAAAGGGTTGTAATGACCAATTATGTATGGCTGATTAACTGGTGGGTTTCAAAAGTAAATTTTAAATAAAGTCCTATGATTGACTCCAGAAAAAGTTTTATTTCATTATTATGCTTGAACCCTGCCATTTAAATCACTGTCTTGACAGTTATTTCGTCAATAACTTGGTTAGAATGCTTCAAAGATAGAGTATTAAGCGTGTAGATATGACTACATTAGTAACGTTTCCAAAAAAAAATTATTTTTAACCTTATCAATTCTTTACACACTAAGTCGATTCTAAAACAATTACAATTCCACCATAGAGCACGAACTGTGTAATAAATCCAATTAAATCACTTAAGGACTTTGGTTCCGATTCTGTACTTTTGGCGACAAACCATCTCTATGCTTAACTGTTAAAGTCAATCCGATTTTTCATAAAATATAAATATAGAGCAACGCATATGTATCGTATGTACCATTGTTCAAGACCACCTGATCGTTCACGGCTTCTTAATTGATTCGTAGAATAGAATTGGAAGCATAGCACGATGCCCAAAAGATTATCTAATTAACCGATCTTGCCAAGCACCATTAGGGTTTCGCACTTAGAATCAAACTGAAAAATAGGCGTAAACTTAGACTTAAATTTAGTAATCCGTACAGAATTTAGTATCACCATTAGACTATCGATCAGATCAGGATTGCTTGTTGAGTCCAGAATTTATCAGCAATCAATAAATGCGAGATGTAGGGATATTCATGAGTCCATTATTTTCTTTTGTAGTTACATATTTAACCCCGATATTAATGTGACCAAGAACTTGTTGGATTCGTATTTAGCTTATCTGCAGACGTAGGCACAAAGAGAACGTGATAAAAGTGTGAGCGTATTTGTGAGAGGAATGTGTTAACCCTGAGGAAAATTATTAGTAATATTTTCAAGTCTACTTATTAACCCAATAATATGTATATGTGGGCGAAAAATATAGAAAAAATGTACTGCGCTAAATCACTAAAGACACCGTATTTAACTTGTATTCTTAAAAAAATCGAAATCATTTCACATTTATATTAGTGAATCCTACTGTGATATTTCTTTGGGTGTATAATTGAAGTCTGAAAAAAAAGCCACATGAACCTTCTTCTTTTGAAACTGACTAGTAACTGAATGCATTTTAGCGATTTTTTAACGAACATTATTGAGGTTCGTGTCCTATGTATGTAAAAAGCCGAAGATGTTCTTCCCCTGAAGGACATTGGTGTTCGGAGAGTTCCGCTGCACATTTGAACTCTCAGCAATGCATTTTATAATTTGATTGGCTTTTTTAGTACTACATACGTACATACATACATAATTGGCTATTATAATCCTTCAGTCAGTATTACGACCTAGCTTCTCAACACCGCTTATGTTTTGTGAGCTAATTTTATATATGAGTGGCGGGGCACCTACACAGTTTAAAGTCGACTCCGAACGACAGATTTTTGCTTTTTTATTACGAATAGAATAAAAGAGTTTCTAACGATGTCTGGTGCTTTTTCGCTAAGCCAAGCTGTAAGATATTAAATTAAATCGTTTTGCCTATCAGGTATAATAATAATTAAACGATTTAAGCCATGTTGACCGCCAGAGTTCAATTTTAAAACAATTAAATGAAAATGAAAAATAAAAAAAAATGAAAAAAAAAATTCAAATCTTTTGAAGTCATTGTGGACCACTTTTTTGTTTTTGTTTTGTTTTTGTTCTCTTTAAATACGAGTGTGTTATTAAGATTACTATGAAGACTAATTCTGTTGTTGTTGTTGTTTTAAAAACATCTTTTTTACGTTTGTTTATCAGAAACAACAACAACAACAAGAATTATTAAAAAAAAAAAAAAATTCTGCACAATAAAAACTAAAAAAAAAACTAAAAATTAAGAAAATAATTCGAAATACGTGTGTTTAAGTGTAGTTAACTATGTTTAGGTGTTACTTTTTTTGTTGCTATTGTTGTTATTGTTGTTGCTGCAGATGCTGTTGTTGTTGTTGTGATAATCATCGCATTAGAATAACAATTATCAGCAGCAAGTGATTTACTAAGTCACTCTCGCAGATTTCATTTAAATTTGCATTTGTATTGTGTTTTGTGTATGTGTGTGTGTGGCAGCAGGCAATTAAAGAATTTTCCTTGAACTACACTGTGGCAAATACTTAATCATTTTGCGTTTTGAATTTTAACAAAAAAATTTTGTTTTTTTAATTTTATTTTTTATTTTTTAATTATTAATACGAGTAAATATTTTTTTTTTGTTGTTTTGTAATATAAAGCCTTTGCTAATTAGTGTCTTTAGTTTATTTATTTTTTTTTAAAGTGTTTTAAAAGTTTAAGAGTGTATCTGTAGTACGGTTTGTATTTTAATTTTTTATTTCAATTAACCTGAGCCAACCCGTTCTGACTTGCCCCCTCTGTCAGAATAGAATTTTTATTTATATTTTAATTGTATTTTTTTTTTTTGTTGTTTTTGTTTTTGTTTATTATTATTTTTAACACATAAAATAATAACAATAATAATTTGCAATAAAATTATAATGACTGTCCGGCTGTCAGTATTTTTTTTCATTTTTTTTATTTGTGTTCTGTCTTGATTTTCTTTAATTTTGTGGTGCCGATTTCTTAATTTCAAATATGCCATGTTAATGGGATCAGTTTTTCTGGTTTATGCTGATCACTCTTAACCTCAACTGATCTTTTGTTTGCTAAATAAACCAACAATTTAATTTTAATTTGCACCTGTGTCTAGTTTAACTATTGTTTTAAAATTTTAAAAGCATTTAAAATTGCATTTTAATTTCAGCTTAATGAATTGGAGCATATTTTTATTTGTTAAAAATAAATACACCAGAGATGGCGCCAATAATTTATTTCAAGCAATAATTGTTAGCAGAAACAAAATGGCAACTTTGATTGTATTGAACTTCATCAATGCTATCAGCTTATTAAATATCTTCCAATTAAAAGTTCACTTATTTAGTGAATTTACGGCTATAGATCTTTTAGGTACTAGGGAACGCGTAAAAATAGCGAAAACTATCTACAAAACACTGAGATTCCGATCAGAGATCAACAATAAATATTCAAAAAGATGAGTAGAATCGAATCATACACATGATTACTGATACTCAAACGCATTCATACTTACAGTTGAACTTCTATTACTTGAAGTCTCTATAACTTAAAACACATCTCATGGCAGTAGCATCTAGATCTTTTGTAAATTTGCTTCCCAAAGTTGAAGTTTCTATAAATTGAAGTTTTTTTTTCTGTATAATGGTGATTCAATTTATAGATGTTCGACTGTATACTAATATTATGGAACCCCTCCAGTCATATTCAAAGTTTGAAGTACTCATCATACTTAACAACACGTATGATGTTGTTGTTGATTTTGACTCTCTATTTCTCAACTTAGCCTATACCAGAATCACAAAATGAGTATAAATCCCGTATTAAATCTTACTGAAAGATTTGTCGTGCTTGCTGCTTCGGTCTATTTTGGTTATGAGTGTATGTTTTCTTTTTTTTTGTCATTCGAATCATTTATTAAGTATTCTATGTACTTTTTTCAAAAGTTATGAATCTAAATGAGTAGAGGCTTATGAATCAAACATATTTCGAATGGCATAAAGTTAAATGGCAACATTGTTCGCATACTACGCATTGCAACCTGTATGTATTATAAACAACACCGTAAGTTAGTATGAATGAATGAATCAGAGTACATGGTTAATTTTATTGAGTCCCTTGTATTTCAAAAAACGATTCATTGTTGTCTACTCTTCCAATTTAGGTATTTTTAAAAACTAATAGAATATGGCATAATGGTACGCACTGTGCAAGGCAGTGATCCAATTATAAACAGAAATTTAAAGACACTGAAATGTTATTGATTTGCTTAGATCCGTGGATCTTATCCTTAAAAGAAAACAACTTTTTTGTCTGCCATTTTTATGTTGTTAGTTCTCACGTTACTTAATACCTTTCGATCTTGTGTGAACACAACTTACGACATTAACCTGAAAACTTTCAATGAATTTTTTTTTAATTTTCGTTAAAAAAAATGAGAAACTCAATCTAGAACGATAAAGCGTCCCGTGTGTAACAATTAAAATTGCATTTTAATTTCAGCTTAATGAATTGGAGCATATTTTTATTTGTTAAAAATAAATACACCAGAGATGGCGCCAATAATTTATTTCAAGCAATAATTGTTAGCAGAAACAAAATGGCAACTTTGATTGTATTGAACTTCATCAATGCTATCAGCTTATTAAATATCTTTCAATTAAATGATCACTTATTTAGCGAAAGGTTTACCATTTACAGCTACAGATCTTTTAGGTACCAGGGAACGCGTAAAACTAGCGAAAACTCTCTACAAAACTCTGAGATTCCGATCAGAGATCAACAATAAATATTCAAGAAGATGAGTAGAATCGAATCATACACATGATTACTGATACTCAAACGCATTCATACTTACAGTCGAACTTCTACAATTTGAACTTCTATTACTTGAAGTCTCTATAACTTAAAACACATCTCATGGCAGTAGCATCTAGATCTTTTGTAAATTTGCTTCCCAAAGTTGAAGTTTCTATAAATTGAAGTTTTTTTTTCTGTATAATGGTGATTCAATTTATAGATGTTCGACTGTATACTAATATTATGGAACCCCTCCAGTCATATTCAAAGTTTGAAGTACTCATCATACTTAACAACACGTATGATGTTGTTGTTGATTTTGACTCTCTATTTCTCAACTTAGCCTATACACGAATCACAAAATGAGTATAAATCCCGTATTAAAATACTTACTGAAAGATTTGTCGTGCTTGCTGCTTCGTCTATTTTGGTTATGAGTGTATGTTTTCTTTTTTTTTGTCATTCGAATCATTTATTAAGTATTCTATGTACTTTTTCAAAAGTTATGAATCTAAATGAGTAGAGGCTTATGAATCAAACATATTTCGAATGGAATAAGTTAAATGGCAACATTGTTCGCATACTACGCATTGCAACCTGTATGTACTTATAAATCAACACCGTAAAGTTAGTATGAATGAATGAATCAGAGTACATGGTTAATTTTATTGAGTCACTTGTATTCAAAAAACGATTCATTGTTGATCTCCTCTTCCAATGTAGGTACTTTTTAAAAACTACTAGCTTGGCATAATGGGCGCACTGTGCAAGGCATTGATACAATTATAAACAGAAATTTAAAGAGACTGAAAATGTTATTGATTTGCTTAGATCCGTAGATCTTATCCTTAAAAGAAAACAACTTTCTTTGTCTGCCATTTTTACGTCTTTAGTTCTCACGTTACTTAATACCTTTCGATCTTGTGTGAACACAACTTACGACATTAACCTGAAAACTTTCAATGAATTTTTTTTTAATTGAAAGAATTAAATTGTTTGTTAAAGACAAATAAAAACTTCTTTATAATTTAGTTCAATATCAAATAAAATACAAATCTTAAGCAATTATTTTCGTTTTATTCCATTTTTTTTTTAATTTTCGTTAAAAAAAATGAGAAACTCAATCTAGAACGATAAAGCGTCCCGTGTGTAACAATTAAAATTGCATTTAATTGGTATGCGTTGTTATCGATAATCATCAGATTTAAATATTGCTTCATTAAAATTTTCCCAATACAATATTTCTTTAATATGCATTTAATAAGCGTTAATAAATTGAATACCAATTAAAATGAAATAAAATTATTGTGAATAAAAAATTAAAAAAAATAAAACTAGTACACTTTGAATAACATTCTTACTAAACAACTAAAATTGTTTTTTTTTGTTTGTTTTTTTTTTCAATTCATTAAATTAGAACAATTATAATAAAGCAATTAAAATTTTATATTTTTAGGGATATTTATTCCAACTTGCCGTTAGCTAAAGGGGGAATTTTAATGGGCAGATAAATTGTTTTTCATTACTATGAGTGCTCAATAAGATAGAAGTGATCGTTAAGCTAAAATGAAGACCATCCTACCTTTAACATTTAAAGATCACTTTATGTTTGAACTTGCCATACCATATACTATTTTCGATATGGCAACTACAAATTTAAACAATATGAGCATTTATGTACATACAACATAAAAACCAAGACTGCTGTTGCCACTGCGTTAAAAAAAAATACTTTTTCAATTGAGCAGTTTTATCGACTTTGCTGCGGCACTGCCATATTTTAATTTTATTTCATCTGTAAGCTGTAATAACGAAAATCAGTTAAAGTTACCTTTAACTAAACCCAAGTTTAACGGCAAGTTGAATAATGGCCCTTAGAAAGATTAACTAGTCGCTTAAAATCTATTTGAAAATAAATTGGTTTGTTTTACGAGAAAGTTTAAAATATTTAAAGTCAGCACTTAAAATATCTATCAAAGAGAATACCATAAAACTTAAGACACTTAAACACTTATAGTGTTTTCCACATTGCTTGAAGCACTAGAATGCTTGACAAAGATTTTCTGGCATCTTCCACTGATTACGTGATATACATGCATAATTGGTCATTACAACACTTCAGTTAGGATAACGACCAAGTTTGTGTTAATTTTTTATACATGAGTGGCAGGACCAACAGTTTTAAAGTCGTCGTCGAACACACATTTTTAATAAACTTTTCATAGCAATTTTATATTAACACTCAGAGTTTTTGGCAGACTACTGCTGAGAGGAAGTTTCCGGTTCTTAGTTTTTTTTTTATATTTCCTATTTGATGTCTGACCTGTGGTTTGAACCGTGGCATCAAAACTAATAAGGCAATTCTTTACCTACCAGACTATGACAACTTAACGACTTGTTATCCATTTAGAGATTTCAAAGCCGCCAATCTGGCAAGGCTATCATTTGCTAAATATATGTCATCTGAAGCGTTATTTATCAGTGAAAGGTTAGGCATTTACAAATACATACAGTTACGAGCAGAAGTGAGTGCATGTTCACAATTCTGAGTTTCGTCATCCACAAAAACAAAACCTTACAAGCAAATACAAAAAAAAAATTATTTTAATTCTTCATTTTGTTCTTAACAAATAGCAGTAAAAAAACAATAATTAATGAAATGAATTCAATGAGTTTGAATGAAAAAACGAAAACAACCCACATAAACTCAATTTTGCACGTTTCAAGAAAATTCAAGAAACTAGCCCAATTTCAATATTTGGTCCATAGAAAGTTATTAGATATAGCTTGATTTACGTGGTTTGAGATGCTTTCTACCAAATGATCAATAAGATCTTTCGGAATTCGATGCCATTTCGCATTTATACGATCCCAAAGTTTGACAATGCCTGTTGAGGCTGTTTCGTGCTGTCCGAGCCGGATTTTCACGAATGGCCAAAAATTTTTAATCGGATTGAGGTCTGAACTTTGTGCGGATATTCCAGCAATTGAAAATTTTGTTTCCCATCCCATATCTTTACAATTTTTGCTGTGTGCTTCGGATCACCATCCTGTTGGAAAATAAATTCTTATTCGGGATAGGCACATTTGTCCATAAAATTCGGAAGATGGGCTTGCAGAATCTTTAGATAGTCTTTTTTCACATGATACCATCAACTAAATGTAGAGGGCCAACATGCCACCATATTAAGCATCCCCAAACCAAAATATTTTCATCGCTGTTTTTAACAGTTTGCTTCACATGGTTTCTTTGAACACGTTCCCTGGATCTGCGCTAGCAGAACTGTTTTCCATCTTACTGAAAATGGTTACATTTGGACTCATCAGACTAGATAACACGTTTCCAATCAGATGGAAAGTATTTTAAAGCCTATTTTAAACCATTACAACCATTTCCTAGCGCTACATCAAAACAAACTATTTTGGTATGCAGACATTCACGGGGACTGCATAACGACCAACGATTCCTAAAGAGCAAGATGTGTAGAGGGAAACTTTCAAATGTGAAATGGAATTTTTGTTCGAAAAGTTACTATAACAGAGAGGCAATTGCCGTCATTGTTTATTTCATTTTCATAAAGTATGATTGCGTGCATACGATTAATTGTGTTTTAATTAAAGATCGTTTTGAATTTATTTCAGTATTTCGATTTTTTATTATCATTTTCGTTCTACTTGTAATTTTATTTTCTTTTTTTTTCATTTGATTTCTGTTTTTCTTTTTATTGTTTTCATAGCAAAATTGACTTGTAGCCGGCTAAATATTTCATTAAAAAGTCATTGAAAGTATTGGCTTCTACTTCTTACCAGCCTATTTTTATTTATTTTTATTTTTTATTTTTTTAATTTATTTAAAATATATTTTATTGTTGTTGTAATTGTTTAAAGGGGTAGTAAGTACATACATATGCATCTTTAATTATTTATTCTATTATATTCTGTATGTATGCATATACCCAGTATACATTGTATATTACATTCATTCGTTTACTTTTTTTATTCCTTTGATTTTATTTTCGATTTTATTTATTTTATTTAAAAACAAAAAAACACACAAACAAACAAAAAATTGAAAAAAAAATTGCCGCAATCGAAATAATAAAAAAAAAATAGGAAAAAAAATCTTTTTTTTTAACGATGAATTTGATCTTTGACATGCGCGCATATTTTAATGAACGACAACGTCCGCCGTATGCATATGACTTGTTTCCACTTGTTGCCTGTCTTCAGTAATTTTTTTCTAGTTGCTGTTGTTGTTGTTTTTGTTGCTATTCATTTTCTTTTTCTAGCAAAAAACGAATAGAAATTAAAAAAAAAAAAAAAATTCAAATCAAATCAAATTGAGTACACCATTAAGCGTCAGTCCGGGTTATAAAGTTTCCACAACGTTGGCTCACTTAAGGGACGACTGTGGTGGTTTAAAGTAATTGAAGCGATACAAAGTGAAAGGAATATGGAATTGTAAAAAATGGGTTCAATAAGGTCTAAAGGCACATGACAAGTACCAAGACCTGCTCGTAAATGCATTACTGCGCTACATATTATACGCATTATGTTCATAAATCGACGCCTCCATTCTATAACGTTCTAGTTATAACGTTCTACTTAGTTCTACGTTCTCTAACTTAAATACTGTCAAAATTTGGTTACGATGCCCCGATCAGTTCCGAAGTTATAGGGAAATATCTACTTGGAATACACATAGGGTCATATGTCGCATGAAAACTTTGAGAGCTCAGAACTCAAAACACTTTCAAACTTTTTCGACTTAGAATGTTATAGAACGGAGGCGTTGAAATGCAAACCTTGTCAGCACTGCAGCTGTCAATTGTTCGTAAATACAACATTAAATCATATTATGCGCAAATAAACACAAAACGCTAATCATAAAAATGGCTGATGCATTAAATGCTTGAGAGAGAAAGAGAGATTGGGAGTTGAAACAGAACGTTCCTTTTTTTTCTTCCTTAAATGTCTTCTTTTTTTGTGAATTTAACAACATTTTATCATTTGTTTTACCGTCGTCCAGTTCAAAAATCAAATTTATTAATAATTTTTCCATTTCTCCAGTGTTTCTTCGTTCGTAAATGCAAACACGAAAATCAGCATCAGCAACATGTGATTAGCAATGTGAGTGCAAAATAATCATATTATGCAGCCCAGTAATGCATTTACGAACAGACCCCCACTTTCCTTACATTTTATAATGGCACTATATGACGATAAATCGATTTACTCAAACGTAGGGAACATAAATCAAAAATGAATCGTTTTCTTCACACTACTCATAAGCACTCTCCGAGTTATTGGAAGAAATCTGTTGAGAAGAAATTGCACAAAGAAATATTTTTCATATTTTCATTTTGAATCATTTTTTCGCTACTCATAAGCACTCATAAAATTTTGAATATATTTGAGCCAATAATATTGAAATTTAACTATTTTGATTTAGTCATTCATACTCATTACACAAGGTTGATTTATAACTACAGGGTGTATACAACGTTGACATCAAACTCATGCCTATCGAAATCTGTTTGATTTAATACAATGGGTCAATTTCGACCTCCGGGTACTGTGCTTGTCTTGACCGACAGGTGCACGTCCTCTAATCTATCAGCCAACTCATTCAGATTCATTACTTTGGAAAAATACTTAGGAATACTACTTATAAATGATTCGAATTACTCAAATCATTTATCAAAATTTACAAAATTAAAAATAGACAGAGCTATTACACATCCTTCCAGTGAGTATTTTAGTGTTCGTACGATATTCATACCAAAGATCAGCAATGAAGCGTTTTTTCCCTACTCAAAATTACATGAGTGACTCAATTCAACTCCTCTGATTCATTCATACTCGCTACAACGCTACAGGTTGCAGTGCATAGTATGAGTACATTGTTGACATCAAACTCATACCATTCGAAATATGTTTGATTCATAAACCTGCCTACTCATTCAGATTCATAACTTTAGCAAAAGTACTTAGGAATACTTATAAAAGATTTCAGTTACTCAAATCATTCATCTGAGTCTTAGCTGATATTGGACTTGCAAAAAAAGACACGAGCAGCAATTAGAATATTTTATTGTTCGTACGCGATTAATACTTATTTTATGAATCGTATATATGTTGAGTTGTGGAGAGAGTCGAAATCAACATCAACATTATACGTGTTGTGTTGTTAAGTGTGATGAGTATTTCAAACTTTGAATAGAAAGTAGAGGAAGGAGGTAAAATAAGTATGAATGCGTATAAGTATCAGAAATTGTAAGTATGATTCGATTCTACTCTGAATACCCATTATTGATCTCTAATTCGGGTTGTAATGACTATTGTCTGTAGATAAATGGATAACACGACACTTAGTTACACTCTAGAATATTTTCTAGAAATTTAACCTTCTTTTAATTTAATGGGTTCTTTAATCGCTGCACCTGTTTTATTAGCCACTGTAATTATAATTGAAAGACGATCATAAAAAAATATCAAACAAAGCACTCAATCAAATGGCCATCGATATATTCATCCATACATACACATTGGCTTTCTTCAGTTAAATGTATGCAAGAGTGCATGTATGTATGTGTGTGTATGTGTGTCTGTGTTGATTTTTAACTCACATTTTAAAAATGAAATTTGCAAAAAACGAGATAGAAAACCAAGAGTATGTTTATGGCCAATGATAAGAACTGATAAGGCAGTTAGGGCGGCTTGTATTGACTTGGCTGGCTAACTAGATATGCCTCTTAAAATACATGGCATGTATGTACATGTGTCTGTCTCTGTTTATTTATTTGTTTAATCTATTTATTGTTGTATTATTAAAAAAAAATATTTTATTTATACATGGTCACTACAGCCAACTAAACAAACGTCGAATCATCTTTCTAAATAATTTTGTTGGATTTTTTTTCTTGCTTGGAATGAAATGTTTTCTGACAAAATTTTTCTGTCTCTGCTTTCTTTTCTTTTGGCTTGTTAATAATTCTATTTATAAAAAGAAAGAAAGAAAGAAAAAAACAATAATAAAGTATTAAACAATAAAAAATAAAAATAGAAAGGCAGCAGCAACCTTTGAAGATGATTTTTTAAAAAATTTGAAATTGCATTCGATAGCAAAGAAGAAGCCAACAATCAACGACAGAACTTATTAACGTACGTATTATAGACGGGGGGAGAGGGGCTCGTTTAGTATGCATTGAATGTTTCAAATGGAAAAACTTTGTTTTCTGTTTTCCAAGCAAATAATAACAGGAAAAAGCAACGACGTGTCCGTTGTTGTTCACACAACAATTCAACTGCAGAACTTATGATTAAGGCGGGAAAATCACGCGGGTTTGCGTTTTTCTTTTTCTGTTTAATTTTTCTTGTTTTTTTTTCTTTATTTTTATTTTAATTTTAATTTTATAAATTATTCATATAAATATTTATGTATTTATTTACAATAGAAATCAATGTTGTTTTTATTTTCTAAACGCCTAAACTTACACACACTCTTGCAGGTACTTCTACACCCTAAATGTATGCAAATTTATGTGGTGGTTGATTAAATTTAAAATGAATTTAAAAAAAAAAATCATTAAAAACAATACAAAACTTAATTTATTACACTTAGATTGTAGTTGTTGTTATTATCATTTGTAGTTTTTATTGTATTCTATGGTATCGTATTGAAACTTAAGTAGTTTCTGCCATAGCTTATAGGCACATCAAGTGCAAAGCAGACGAGGAGGTGGAAAGAAGAACCTAAAGTAGCAATTTTGTATCAGTAACTAAATAAATAAGAAATCCGAAAAAAAGAAATGAAATAAGCAAACAAAAGAAACAAGAAAAAAATACTAAAAATAACGCCTAGTCACTCACTCATATTCTCAGTCACAGTCACTATCATTTTGTGTCGAGCAGACGATTTTTTTTTTTTCTTCTTTAACAATTTTGAACTTTGGATTGTGACGCGTTGACTGACGAGTCAAGTTGGTTTTCAATATAAGTTTTTATTTAAAAAAAAAAAAAAAGGTTAATCATCATCATTATGATGTTAATTATTGAAGAAACTTTTCAGCAATTTTTCGTTTTTGTTTTGTTCTTTTTTTTATTAAATCTTTACAAATCAGGAAATAACAACACACATACGATAAATGGCCACTATACAGGGGACAATAAATGGCCACTGCAATTAGATGTTTATAAAGGGTTATGCGGTAAATCCATGTCATTTAAGAAACACCTCCCTGTAGTATATAGCGCAAGCTCCCTTTGACTTATTCTAGGTAGTCTTTTCACACATTTCAGGTAATACACCGGCTATAACTTGGCAAATATTGGCGTTTAAATCATATGCATAAATCCATACGTTTGGTTTAGTTTCTCACACCACTTATGTTGTGTGTGTTAATTATATACACGAGTGGCGGGACCTACAGTTTTAAAGTCGTCACCGAACGACAGATTTTTTGGGAAACTTTTCATTACAATTTTATTTTAACGCTCAGAGTTTTTGTCAGAAATCTGTTGGGAGGAAGGCGCTGATGATATATTTTCGTTTATTTGGAAATGCCTGACCTGGGTTTTGAAACGTGGCTTCACGTCTAATACGCCAATACACTACCTACTAAACATACTACGGAGACCTGATGTAATAAATACAAATTACTTCTGTCAGCAGTTGTTCCTTGGAGTAATCTTTATATTGGATGGATGGATGATGGGACATAAAATTGCATGGGAATGACGTGGTATTAAAAAATTCGGATTATTAGGTACACTTTCAGAAACAAAATAAATATTTAGGTAAACATCTTGAATGTTTTCAGTCTCTTTAAATTTCATTTCAATCTCATCAATTCCATGCATTCTAGATTGATTAAGGCCACCATGACTGACTATGTTCGCATCATTAGTTTTGTAGTGTAAAATATTTCACGGGGTTATTGTACATTATCGTATATTAACACAGACAAACTGAAATAGAATTTTGTTTTTCATTTCCTAGAGGCCAATTAATCATATTTTCATACCCGCATAACATTGTATTTTCACAATTGAAATTATATTTAGTGTCTGCAATAAAGGGGGTCTTCCCTGTTATCCATCCATCCATACATTAAACAAATATGAATGCATTCTTTATCAAATAAGAGCAAATATATTAAATCGTTTTTGTTATTATTTTTGTTATTGCCGTTGTCTTGATTAAGTTAAACAAATAAAATAAAATTTAAACAAAAAAAAAAAATTCAATTTTTAAATAAGTTTCATAAACAAAAATTCTTCTTAATTTAAAATATTCCACCACCACCCCCCTCTCTCTCTCTCTCTCACTCTATCTGTAATTGTTTATTTTTTTTTTAAATTATGAATTTTTATTAGATTTTATAAGACTTCATATGGTGGTGGTTGTGGTGGTGGTGGTGATGGTGGTGATGGTGGATAAAAATGTTTTCGCTCTTTAACATTGAATTTGTTTTTGTTGGTTGATTTCAGTTTTTATCACTTAGTTTTTCTTGTTTTCTTCTATTGCTTGTTATTGCTATTGTTGTTGTTGTTTTTATTTTGGTGTATTTTCAACATGATCATGATGATGAGGCAGTTTTTATCTTTTCTTTAGTTTTTGTTTTTGCACAGATATTGACAAACACTACAGCAATAATTATAAACAAAACGGCATTATTAAGCTTTCAGTCACTCGGTCTCTCTCTCTCCCTCTCTTCCACTCATCATCTCTCATATATAACAGACCAGGCAATAGTTGTTTTGTGTTGTGATAATTAAAGAGAAGAGAATATTTTTTTTTTGTAAAACTGTTATGGTGGATTTCTATAAAATGTTTTTGTTATTGTTATTGTTGTTGATACCACTGTTAATAATACTTTGTTTTTTGTTGTTTTTTATTTTGTTTGAAGAAACATATCTCAATAATACCGGTAATAAATCATGGCAATGTAATTATAATATTTACAATAACAATACCGGCATTATTTTAACAGTAAGAGAGAGATCATCATCATTGAAGGAGAATTTGAAAATGTTAGTAAAATTTGCCTTGTAATGATGAATTTTCAATGTGATTATTCACATGCAACAAATTAAAAATAAAACAAAATTGCATACTCAATAAATACATTTTTAATAATTTAATAAGAATTGTAATTATTATTGTTTTTCTTTTTGTTGTTGTTGTAAATGTTGTTGTAAATGTTGTTGTAAATATTTTTAATATTTGATATGACGTGAATAAGTAGAATCATATTTAAAGTTCAACAAATAAAAAAAAAGGTGAAAATAATTTTAAAAGTGCTTGTAAAGGTAATTTAAAGAGCAAAAAGTACACGAGTTGCCAGATACAAAGATTTTTTGAATTAAAATGGGAATTTATAATGAAAAGAAATGAAATTTAATAAAATGTTATTATTTTTTCTAAAGTATCTCTACTTAGCTGTCGTTAAAGCTTGTTTTTTTTTATTTCTTTAACTACAGTCAAACTTTTATAAATTGAATCACCATTATCCAGAAAAAAACTTCAACTTATCGAAACTTCAAGTTAAAGAAGCAAAACCTTATAGAAATTCTCTTCAAGGTGCTATTATTGTGCTTCAATTTATAGAAAATTCATGTAACAGAAGTTCAAATTATAGAAGTTCGACTGTATCTTGTGTTATTGGCTTCCTTCTTTTAATAGAGCGATTATGAGTGAATGCAGCAATAAATTGTTTTTAATTAAAGCAATTAAATTCCAAACCAAATTAAAAACAATACACATGCAAAAAATAACAACAAAAATTATTCATTTTTTTTATTATAAAGTTATATACTATGTACATGGCTAATATAACAAAAACAAAAAAATATAAAATTAATTACTAAAGAAAATAGCAAAAATAAAAACGTGGGGATTTTGTTTTAAACAATATCCACCGATTTCTCTAACTTTAAATGAGGCCATAAAAAGGATAATTAAATGGCTGCACAACAGCAAAAACCGGTTTCATAATTTACTTTATAATTAAAGATTTCAAAAACTATTAAAATTGTGTATTTAATAATTCTTTATAATTTGTTTATTACAAATAAAAAATGTTAATCAAACGTTTTGTGTTTTTCTAATTTTAGAAGCCGAACATCATATGACACATTCAGAGGGTTTGTCATCGGCCACCAATACATCTATGCATAGTCCAGTGGCCCAGGCTTTAAGTCCATTGGCTGCCTTGGGCCATAGTAGCAATAGCAATCAAAGTAATGCCAATTCACCATTGAGCACGGGCAGCATAAACGGCAGTAATAACAACAACAACAATACAACGAGTAATACAGCATTTTCAAATATCGGCAACAACAACAATAATAGTCAACAGCAACAACAGCAGACCTCAACGGTATGTGCAATATGTGGTGATCGTGCCACTGGTAAACATTATGGTGCTTCCAGCTGTGATGGTTGCAAAGGTTTCTTTAGGCGCAGTGTACGTAAGAACCATCAATACACTTGCCGGTAGGTTTGCAAAATCTTCTCCTTCAGTCTTTAAGATTTTTATTGTTAATCTCTCCACGAATCTATTCTAGGTTTTCACGCAGCTGTGTGGTGGACAAGGACAAACGGAATCAATGCCGCTATTGCCGCTTGCGTAAATGCTTTAAGGCCGGCATGAAAAAGGAAGCCGTGCAAAATGAACGCGATCGCATTAGCTGTCGACGTACCTCCAACGATGATCCGGATCCCGGTAATGGTTTATCGGTTATCGCTTTGGTTAAAGCCGAACTGGAGAGCCGTCAATCAAAGGCCGGTGCTGCCATGGAAACGAATGCCAATGATGATCTCTCCACGAAACAGTTTGCCAGCATTAACGATGTCTGTGAGTCAATGAAACAGCAGCTGCTTACATTGGTCCAATGGGCCAAACATATACCGGCATTCAATGAACTGCAACTCGACGATCAGGTGGCCTTGCTGCGTGCCCATGCTGGTGAGCATTTATTGTTGGGCTTGTCAAGACGTTCGATGCATTTAAAAGATGTTTTATTGCTAAGCAATAACTGTGTTATAACCAAACATTGTCCAGGTAACACCAGCATTTAAAAACAATTAAAATCATTCAAATTTTTTCTATAAAATTCCGTGTTATTTCTGTAGATCCACGTGTCTCACCTAATCTGGATATATCGCGCATAGGTGCCAGAATTATAGATGAATTGGTCATGGCTTTAAAAGACGTTAACATAGATGATACAGAATTGGCCTGCATTAAGGCTTTAGTGTTTTTTGATCCCAGTAAGTTTGTATGAGAGAAAAGGAGAGTTTTTTTTATTTATTTCTTGTATTTTTATTGTGTTTTGCAGATGCCCGTGGTTTAAATCAGCCGCAACGCATTAAGACTTTGCGCCATCAAATCCTTAATAATTTGGAAGACTATGTTTCCGATCGCCAATATGAGTCACGTGGCCGCTTTGGTGAAATATTGCTTATATTACCAGTTTTACAATCAATAACATGGCAGATGATTGAACAGATACAATTTGCGAAAATTTTTGGTGTGGCCCATATTGATTCACTATTACAGGAAATGCTATTGGGAGGTAAGAGTCTCAAATAATTCGTAATCCTTTGTAGGGAATTAATTTACTTTTGAAAAATACTTTGATTTTTTAGGAGAACTTGCTGATAATACGCCTTTGACACCGCCTAACCTAAACAATTACAGTCCCACGCATGGCTTAGATATTAGCCAAGTGACCTCTTCTTTGGATATTTTATCATCACCCTCTAGTACAGATCATTTAGCACACGATACCATGTCCAGTTGTATGGATAATAGTTTAGATGCCCAATTAATGCCACCCTTAATGGACCCATCATCGGTTAATGGCCATTTTGGTTTAAGTGCAGTACCTACTGGAGGTAATTCACCGCTTGGCAATCGTACGCATACTATGTCCGTTTCCAGCAATTGCCAGCATCATCATACAACACAAATGCGTCGAGACAATAGTTCTCCTTTGCTGGTCAATGATAATGAGCGTTTAAATAATGAAGAGCAGAACAGACATGCCAACTACATGGACTCTTATGGCCATAACAGGCATAACAGCAGCAGCAATAATCTTAATAGCAACTCCATAATGGGCCATTTGCAACAGACGGTTATGACTCCATTGCAGTCACCGCATTCGCCGCACAATCAAAATCAAAATAATAATTTAGCTCAGGGTCCTATTACGCACACACACAATGCTAATCGCAATCATCCCTACCAAAGAGCCGATACACCCACAGATTCAATTAATTCCACCTCCAACAATCTACGAAGTCCTGTCGAAATGACACTGAACGAGTACAATAGAGCCTCGGATGGTAGTTCAGCAGCGGATGAAATCCTTAGGAGAGCTCCTCTAAAGATACGCACTTCAGAGTCTTTAACCGGCATTGCGACAACATTAAGCAACCAACCTAACAACCATCATCCACCCACCTCTTCCTCCTCCCCCTCCTCTTCCGCCACTAGTTATATGCTCAACTCGATGCATGATGGCGATACGTATCGCATGGCTTTAAAACAGGAACCCGAAACGGGTTACTAAACCAACCAAGACAACCAAGAACAACAGCTTCCAGTACTTCCTTGCTTGATCATGAAGAAGAAGTGCAAAAAAATAAATAAAATTTAATTGTTATTGAAAGTTATTAAATAATTTTCAACGTTTCTTATTATTATTATTATTAATTATTAAATTTATTTTTTTTTTTTTTTTTATTATTTTTTTTATTATATTTTATAATAATAAAACATTTAGGATTACTTTACTATTCGTTAGAGTTTAAAAATCCTTAAATATATGGCTGTAGCTCGGTTTTTTAGGTTTCTTCTTTTTTATTCTATTTCTCGTGAAAGGGAATTATTTTTAAAAAATAATTCGTTCACTTTCTTACTACTTTTTCCTTTCCTCTTCCCCGGTTAGTTGTTGCTATTTTATTATTTTTTTTTTTAATTCTTTATAAAATAATTTTAAAATTAAAAAAAAAAATTATTTTTAAGTGCGTTTTTGTTTTCATAGGTTATTCGGTTAAAAAATTTTATAAATTTATTTTTAAAACATTATTTTATTACGTAATGATTTTTATTTTTTAATATTTTTTTTTAATTTTATGATTTTTTTTTATTTACTTTAGTTAGGGTGTGCTGAAATTATTATTATTTTTTTTTTAAATCCATGAATTATTTTATATTTTTTGTATATACATATACATACACATACACACACACACAATATACATACACACATATTGTAATTAATAAATAGAAAGCGGTTAAAATAGTTTGTTTTTTTGTAAAACAAAATTTATTAAAAAAAAATACAACAAAAAATTATATTTCAAATGAATTTATTTTCATCAAGTTCGTTTTATTTTGAAAGTGAAATAAAGTAGGATACAAAGGTACAAAGATTCATTGGAAGAGTGCTTTGGTTAACGAAAGGTTTGACCTTCAGGCTCATGTACGGACGGACTACCATTATGCGGTAATCTATTCAATCAGTGATTTCAAAACTACCGATCTGACGAACTAGATAACTTTACAGGTTACATTACAACCGTTTATTCGTTTTGTACAATATTAGACTACGGCGACTGGGCTTTTATTAACATCCAATATTAGTCATATTATCGCCGACATCTTTTCTCAAAGGTTAGAAAACTTAAACATAAGCTACCTCGAGAAATGTTCAACGACAGGTGCCTATTCCGGGCCAAACATTTCGCGCATAATGTTAGGAACCAAGTTTGTGGTTAATTCATCCTAGTGGCTCCATCGCATAATCGGACAAATATTTGTCTGATATGAGGTCTGGGCTCTGTCCAGGGGTTGCTATAAGTTTGGGGCAATTTTGGATCAACCAAAGCTTTGCCACACCCGAAATGTGCTTGGTAAAAAGCAAAATCGTTCGCTGAGCCTAATTTCTAAGCATTTTGCTTCACATTTGCCTTCAAAATGTTGAGGTGGCCAAATTTGTCCATTTTACCATCAATGAAACCCAAATTGCCTACTCCTGCACTGACATGTAGCTACGAACCATAACAGACCCCCATCCATGCTTAACAGTATCTTTTGTATTTTGAGGATTAAATTCTGCGTTTGGTTTACGCCGCATAAACATCTTGCCATCTGAACCATGCAAATTAAATTTGCTCTCGTCAGTGGACAAGACCTTGTAACGAATCAAAACTATCAGCAAAAATGTATTTTAAGATCCCTTTACACCAAATTACCATATTCCAAAAATCTTCTATTTTAAGCAAATACTTTTTAGTAAATTTTATTCTATTGTTCTTATTTTTAGGGCTAATAAATGGCTTTTTTCAGGCAACTTTACGTTGGTAGTTATATTTGTGCAATGTATTACGAATAGTATTTAAGCAAACATCTTTTCCACTGCTGTTTTTTAAAAACATTTTTAGTTCTTAGGCATAGCGAACGATTTTGCTTTTTCGTAGGACAATCATCCCAATCATACTTCGGGTGTTGCAAAGCTTTGGTTGATCCATAATTTTCCCAAAGAGCCCAGATCTCAACGTAATTGAACATCTTTGGGAAGAATGAGCTAGAAGAGTATACCGACAACAATTTAAAACTTTGAATCAGCTTAAGGCGGTTTTACTGGAAAAGTTAAGCTCCATAGAACTTGTGGTACGCTACGATTTAGTAAAATCAATTCCAAAACGTTTACAAACCATTCTTGAGAACAAAGGATATGCCACAAAGAATTAATTGTTGACTTTTGTCATTTTTAGCAGAGGTTCTCTTATTTGAACAAAAAGTTGAGTTAATTTCCTTTTTCGTTATAAAATTCCCGTTATAATGAAAAATGTTGTTATTTTTTTTATTAATCTGAAAGTCTGGAATATAGAGTGTTAATATAAGCAAAAAAAACATATATTTAATACATTCTTTTTAAGTTTTAAGCCCTTACATATCAGACAAATACTTGTCCGATTATGCGATGGAGCCACTGTGTATTATAAATCCTTCTGTAAGGCTGTTTTTTTGTTAGTTTGTTTGTTAGCCAATCACGCCTGAACGCCTGTACCGATTTTCTCGAAATTTAGGATATAGATCCGGCTTTTGTCGGTACAGGATATAGGCTATAAATCTTTTTAAAATTTTGACCCAAAAGGGAAGAAAATGTGGGAAAAATGGGGAAAAAATGGTAATAGGTAATTGTTTACGATTTAGCTTAGTTAAGTTTCCTAAATGTTTGTTGGTTTGTTTATTAGCCAATCACGCCTGGACCGATTTTCTTGAAATTTGGAATATAGATCGAGCTTTTGTCGGTACAGGTTATAGGCTACAAATCATTTCAAAATTATGTCCAAAATGGGAGACAAAATGGGACAAAGGGAGAAAAAATGGGAAAAATTAATACTTTAATGCATAAATGCTGTAATTTATGTGATTTAAAGCTATTTTTTTACGATTTAGTATGGTTAAGTTTCCCAAATAGCTATTGGAGGTGTTCCGTTTCTAAAGTTGAACCAAAGGGGTCCAAAAAGGGGAAAGGGGCCAAAAACGGGCAAATTAAGTGCATACCGAATCACGCCTGAACGCTTGAACCGATTTTCTTGAAATTTGGGATATTGATCGAGCTTTTGTCGGTGCAGTTTATAGGCTATAAATCTTTTAAAAATTTTGAACCAAAGGGAAAAAATGACACAAGGGGAGAAAAAGGGCAAAAATTAATACTTTAGTGCATAAATGCTGTATTTTTTGGATTTTAAAGTTATTTTTTTATGATTTCGCTTGATTAAGTTTCTGTTTAAAAAGTTGGACCAAAAGGGGTCCAAAAAGGGGAAAATAGGCGAAAAACGGGCAAATTGCATGCATTTATATTTAGGACTTAGAGTATTCAAAAAACTGAGTTGTTTGATAAACCGGTTTCCGACTAATTGGAAAGATTGCATTTTTTAAGAAGCCGGTTTCGAAACCAGGTTTTTATTTATTGATATTTTCATAACCCGCGCAACGACGGGTACAATCTGCTAGTAACTTCATATATGTTTTGTATAACTTTCCATTTACATATACAGTATTACCTCGATTTAAATCGTCTCGAGTTACGTTGTTTCGTTTAACGCTGTCAAAAATGTTATTCCTTTCAACTTCGCTTCGAGCCGTCATTTGATTTACGTCGCCTCGGTTGTTTATAAACAAAATCAGGTGAATTCCCTCTTAAAAAAAAAATTCAATACTGAGATTAAAAATTTAATTTTTTTAGTTTTTTTTTTTGCTTTTGTAAAATGTACATAAACAAATGCATCTGATACTATGAGTTATTTGAAATTCAATTTACGTCCCCTTTTTCCGGAACATTCTACGACGTTAATGGAGGGAGTACTGTGGTCTGTATGGTATGTATATGGCCACTGATCTTCATGAGAATTTTCGTATAATTATTGGTTAAAATTCGATTTTGTTAAAATTCAAAATCTCGACTTAGAAAATGATTTCAGCTATCAAACGACCACGGTTGGAAAGAGTACGCTCTGGGCTACCATTTGCATATAGGCTGTATGGTGTATTATTTCTTATATGTTCGCAAATGGCCACTTACCTTCAAGATAATTTTAATGTAATTACGTAATTGGTCATTAGAACCCATCGGTCAGGATTATTGACCTAGTTTCTCACACCACTTAAGTTGTGTGTGTTAATTTTATACATGGGTAGCGGGACCTACAGTTTAAAGTCGACTCCGAACGACAGATTTTATGAGAAACATTTCATGGCTATTTTATTTACTCGCAGAGTTTTTGCCAGAAATCTGCTGAGAGGAAATCGCCGAAAAAATACTTTTTGTATTTTGTTTTGATGTCTGGCCTGGGACTCAAACCCTGGCTTCTACGTCTAATAAGCCAACACACTACCTACTAGACCACGGCGACTTTTCATGTAATTATTGGCAAAAAATCGATTTTTTAAAAAATTCAAAATCGCAACTCTTAAAATTAGTTCAGCTATTCTCCTACTACGGTTGGAAAGAGCACGGTCTGGACTACCATTTGCTATACGGTGTACTATTTCTTGTATATTCGCAAATGGCCACTGACCTTCAAGATAATTTTAATAAAATTATTGGCAAAAAATCGAGTTTTTTTAAAATTCCAAATCGCAACTCTTAAACTCTACTACGCTTGGAAAGAGCACACTCTGGACTACAGATTTGTATATAGTGTTTTGAAAACTGAAAATCAAAAATGAAATCCTATTATCAGGATTGTAAAATGATTTCATTGTAAAGATATTTAATAATTATTTTAAAGTATTATCCGATTTGAATTTATTTAGCGACATCTACTGGGGAATTATTTTTCAATTAAATTTGTACTTGACATGCGCCAAAAGAAAAAGTGCTGTCAAGTTAAACATATTTTTGTGGGTGTGAATATTTTCAATTTAAAATTAAAAATTTAACAGTTTTTTTTTTCATTTTTAAAACCATTTTCTATCAAATATGAACAATTAAACAGTTGCTAATACATCACTTCCCGATCAATTAAACAAAAAAACAAAACACTAAACGCAACCAAATTGAATATTTTTTTCCAAGTTTGATTCCTTGCCATGTTAAATTTCCCCAATAACAGTATCGGTTATCTGTGCTAGAGCAGTCAGAAAGCAAATTACTTCGGCAGTTTAATGGAGAATATTTTTTATAACGGCCCAGATAAAAACTACAATGCGCTAACAATGTTGTCTTGTTTATTTAATTTAGATTTGGTAACTTCTAGAACTTACTGTGTTGATTTGTTATTGTTATTCCCTTTACAGTTGCCCCACTTGTGGCCTTTCTATGTCATTTAAACGTTCTTTATCTCTTAATTCTTACAATTTCTTTGTTTAAAACAATAAACACGTCCAGTGTTTATATTGCCTTTTGAAACTCCATGAATTCTTATTTATTTGCCTTCAATTTAAGGACTTTCGTATTAAAATATGAAACAATCGTTGACTTCTTTATCATTTTGATGGTACATAACAGTGCTTTAAAGGCAAAATTCTTTTTGGCAATAAAGTTTTACAATGAAAATAAAAATCGAAATGCAATTTTAAACACAATGAAAATGAAACGTTGTTCGCAATAAAAGTTATTTTAGGGGAGAAATAAGACAGCAAATATTGCCAAAATAAAAAAAAGAAAGGACAAAAGGAAATATTATTTTAGCTAAACGAGCATTTAAAAAGGTTTTTTCAATACTTCAAAGAGAAAATACAAGCAGAACTAGAAGGAGAGAGGGAAAATGAAAATAAGAAATGGGCCATCATTGTAAACATATGGTGCTGGTATATGTTAAATGGCTAATAAGGTTTTCTTTCTCTTTTTTAGCCAATACCAGTGAGCCTCTTTGAGTGGTCTTAACGTTTTCAATTATTTTTCCATTCCATGCCTCCCGATAAATACTTTGTGTGCAGCTGCTTCAGTTTTTGCCACTTACCAAATAAAAATATTTATTTTATTAAAATGAAAATTAAATTAAAAACATGGGAAAAAAAGGAAAATGAAAATGAAAATAACTTTTCCATACACATGCAAACCATAATAATGATGATGATGATGATAATGATACAAACGATGGCAATCATAGGCTAGGCTGTTATGGTTTTAATCTGCGTAACTGTGTGGTGCTTATCTAATACTCTACCACTCTATCACTCTGTCTTCTCTGTCACTCTGTCAGTATGGCAGTTTGTCAGTTTGCTTGTATTGGTTATTTGTATCGGGTTATTTGTCTGACTTTTTGGCCTAAAGTAAGTCTTTCTCATTCATTCATTCATTCATACATATGACGTCGTTATTGTTATTGTTGTTGCTATATTTATATTATTGTATTATTATTGCATTATTATTGTTATTGTTATTTAAAAATTATAACAACAAAATTATGTTTAATAAAGACAAAAGAAAAGAAAATAATTTTCCATAAGACGCCTTCAAGTCATTTGTGTGTGAATGAACAGAAACAGATTGCTGCCACTTTATCCTCCTCCTTCTCCTCCATCTTCGGCTTTTACTTTTCGGACTAGCATTCAAGGAATATTCATTCAGAGAATATTTGAAAAGGTCGTATACAATTACCATCATTATGGTCTGTCCTTCATTCATTAATTCATTCATTCACTCATTTATTCAATATAAACATTTGTGTACTTTTCATTACTGTATGTATGGATGTGTATACATAAGTACATATACACTCTCATAGGCTTATGTACACACTTAATTAAATACATGAAAATAACAGTGGCAAACAAAAGTATACATACGTACATACATACATTGTCATTAGAACAGTTAAGTTAGGATTACGACATACCTTCCTTGTAAGTGTTAATTTTATACATAGGCGGTGGGACCTACAGTTTTAAAGTCGCCGCCGAACTAGAGATTTTTTTGAGAAACTTTTCATAGCAATTTTATTTATTTGCCAGAAATATTTTCGTTTTGATATCTGACCTGGGGTTTGAGCCCTGGAGTTACGTCTATTAAGGCTACGGCAACTACAAAAGTATTCGTTATGCAAATAACACCAAAGCGTGGCAGTTCTGTGTAAGTTTAATATGGGTTCCAGGGACACAAGAATATCTATGTATATGTACCAGGCAACCGGTACAAATCGTAAAGAAAAATATTTCTTACGGTGGCTTCCACTCAGCACTGTTCTGACAAAAACTGTGAAAAGATTCCCAAAAGTCTGTAGATCGTTTGGAGTTAACTTTAAACTGTAGTGGTTTGAATCACTTGCTCACGTCTAGCAACTCAACACACTACTTGCTAGACTATGGCAATTTTGGAACGCATGCAGATATCGGGTCCGTCATCTAACGGCGATCGTTTTCGGGCCATATTGAAAGAATTTTTGTTCCCTAAAATTGCAGAGAAGAATATTGACAACATTTGGTTCCAACAGGACGGCGCTATGTGCCTCACAGCCGAAGCTACACTCGATGTTTGGTGCCCTGTTTTCGAAGAACGCATTATCAGCCGCAGAGCTGATGTCATTTGGCCACCTCGGAACTGCAATTTGAAACTGTTGGACGTTTATTTGTGGGGTGCAGTCAAAGATAAGTGTTATGCCGACAAGCCAGAGACAATTGATGCTTTAAAGGACAGTATTCTTGAAGCCATTGGCGAAATACAGCTGCACACAATCGATAATGTGCTTAAAAATTGGCCAAATCGTCTAGGCTACTGCATGACCAGCTGAGGCAGCCATTTGAATGAAATTATTTTCCATTATTAACCGGAAGGATTACACTTTCAAATAAAAAAAGAAATTTGAGAAAATATTCAAAAGTTTTTAAAACATTTTTAAAAAAACAAGTTATTTGGCGGACCCTTTACAATATACGTACACTTTCGTATATTTTTCTGTTTGTAAACCATTCAGGAAACCTAATTTTTTTTTCTCTTTTTATAAGTAAATACATGAGACATCATTTTACCCCACACTGTTAAATCACTTATGTATGTTTTAGAGTGGATGTGTAAGTGTGCCAGTGTATGCGTATGTGTGTGCTGAGTAATAGGAAACATTTTATTTGCTGTTTAACATGCTACTACAGCAGAAGCCAACAAATTACAACAAAATAAATAAAATTAACAACTACAAGTACAACAACATAAACAATAAACAATAAAAAAAAACAACAACAACATTTATCGTTCATAATAATAATAATAAACAGTATCAACAATATCAATACATACAATAGAGAACAGGAGGCAATCGGAACAACAACAAAGACAATCAGATAACAACCAACAACAGCAAGCAATAAGGAAAATGAGTAAATTAATCTCTCTCTCTAGTGGTTAAAATATTGAAAATCTGTGTAGACAAACACACACATACACAGATAGATAACAATACAGCATTAGTCGAATAGCAATTTGTATCAGGAGTAGTAGGGGTAGTAGTTGTAGTTGTAGTATTTTGTGATGACCAGTTTAAGTTAAGTAGAAACAGCTTAAATGGCCGTAAGTTATTACCATTTAATTCAGAGTTTTATTCCCACTCCTACACACCTCCACCCCTCCATTATGGCATTTTGGCATTTTTTTCTATAGAAAAACCTACAAAATCATTTCATTTGTTTTTGAAAAATCTCAGTTAACGCCACAAACACAAAAAAGAGAGAGAGAGAGAGAGAGCGAGAGATAACACGGTTTTTAAAAGCAAACTAAAATTTTAATTAAATTTTTCACAAACGGCTTAAATTAAATAGAAAAAATTTAATTAAATTCTGTGGCACTGCCTGCTCATTCAGCCAGTTAAGGATCTGGAACAACTAGCCAGCCCGCCAGCTAGCCAGCCTGCCAGCCAGCCGGCTATTGAATAACCAACCTATTGAACAGAGAGCCAATGATTGCAAAAAACACCCAAAGAATTGGCGGCTTTTTATTGTATAAACATCCATACGTATGAGCGTGTATCTATAGGTTTCTGTGTGTGTTTATGTCTGCAATAAAATTTAATTCCCATTAATGTTGTGATTTCGTTTTCTCTTCTGGTGCTCCATTTTTATTTTTAAGGATTTAATTGCAGGCTTATTTATATAGAAAATGGATTTTTAAAGACACTTCCTGTTGCCTTTAACTCTTTTTGTCTACTTCCTTTAAAATTTATTCGTTTTTATTTATACGGTGACACTTTAAATGTTGTTGCAGCAACCCGAAACGAGGAAGAAAGTGCTGCTGCAACACGGCTTAACAAAAGAAGTCTAGAAGGGAAGTTTTAAGTACAAAGAAAACCCAGAATCAGTGAATCGTAGAGGAATGCAAATAAAATTAAAACAATTTTAATCGTTTTCACCACTTTCAAATGTCTTTTGAGCGGAAAAGCTTCACACAAAAAAACCAAAACCAAAACGAAACTAAAGTAGCGAAATGAAAAGGAAGAAGAGGAGCAAAGTTTCTTCTCTTTTTTTACTTTTCTGCTCAACATCTTATTGCCGTTGTTCTTAAGCGATAACTTATCGTCTTCTAAGTTTAAAAATATTCTTTATTCATGCACTATTGCAGCCAAATGACTGTGAAAATACCCACCACACCACACCACATCACATCACTTTACTTTACTATTACCACTGCCACTGCCACTGGCCCTACCACAACCTCCGACTTAAACCAACTAACGGCAGAGTGAACATTCATTACCATCAACATTGTGGAAAGCAGGCAGCAACTCTCATAGGCACACCGTTAGGTTGCCTGTTGTTAGAATCGTCGTAGCCTATGCAGGACAGACAAAAAAAGTTTTTTTTTGTTTGCCAAAACAGGAAGAGAGTACAAAATAATGTAAAGAATTGAAAACAATAACAAATTATAGAGAAGTAGCAGAGAAAAATATAAAGACACTGTTGAACAGAGATACAAACACAAGCTGACACACACACTCACACATACTGTCTACCAGCGCTGGCATTTGCTTGCTCCACAATGAAGCCAAACTAGTGATTTCAATTGAAAACCCAAGTTTAACTTCTTAAAGCATAGCATAGGGCAGCATATTACAGTTAGACAGCAAAAAAGTACTTTTTATATAACATCACTTGGTACTAAGCATGAGAAAGTACTATCCTTATAGAAATGCACTCCCAAACAAAAATCACATTAAATTGAAGGCATTAAAAGTCTTTTTTGTTATTGTTTTAGAAAATTTCTTAAATGGTGTAACGTAAATTGAGAAGCAGAGTGAAAGCATATTAAAAAAAGGTTAATGCTTGATCTGTTATTTTCCAAATTTCCAGCCTAATCTTGCCCATACGAGGGGGGACTCCTATGCACGAATTTCAAATGCTGTTTTTAAGTATTGTACTTGTTTTGATCTATTTCCGCAATGTTGTTTCCATGTATGTCCTTGTGTCCAAAGATTCAAATGAAGGACATTTCAGAACAGTCCGCAATTTCTTGAAGAAATAAACAAATTTCTTAGGCAATCTAGGATGTTGATAAGACTTTCAAAAGTTTATGGCAACTTGTGATGTCTGACTATATTAGCATATTCGCACGGGTATATTATGCTCCTGAGCAGCCATGAAAATAACCACAACTCACAGATTTTCTTTATTTAACAAGGTACTGAAGTTTATATATACACTGAGCGCCAAAAGTTAGCAAACACCATAGAAATAATTCATTTCCTTAGGATAGCGAGAAAAGTAAATGAGAATAATCGAATAAATTTTCAAAAATAAAAACGTTTATTTATTATCTGTAAAATGTTAAAATAAAAACAAAAAACAAAATTATTGTTGTGTTACAAGTATATTTTTAATAATAGAAAAGTTGACTTACTTATGGCGCTCAGTGTATATAGTCTCCTGGACTTTCTTTAGCGAAAAACGTAATTTTTCTTTTTCTCTATCCAATGGTTAACACTGGAGACCACATAGGAAATATGAATTAAATTTTATGAAATAGCGTGTGTATGTATGCGTCTGTGTGTCTGAGCTGATTTGTGCTTTTTCAGTTGGCCAGCTTTAAATAAATATTTATTAAGTAATGGAATATTTATAATGTCATGCCATGCCATGCCAAAGGAATCTTAACCCTACAACAACAAGTGGCTTTAAAGGCCTAAAAAAAATTAAAATCTAGTGGTGACAGTTAAAAGAGATTTTTAAAACTATTTTATAAACACAGTCAAAAGAAAATTTAGGCCAAATAAATGCATTGAAAAATAAACTTTGTTTTTCCAATTTTTTGTTTTTGTTTTTTTCGTTTGGCTAATAATTAATTCCCCCTTTTAATTTTATTTGTATGGTTACGTGTTGATAAATACTTGTGCCCATTAAATGTTTGAATTCCCTCACCATGTCAGGCCACAATTATCCAGCACTGGTCATATAAACACACACACACAAATCAATGACAACAGCAGCATACCATCGACATACATGTACTACACACATCACATGTCACCACTACAACGTACGTACGTACACTAACAAAGAGAAAAGAAAACAACGAAGGAAAAAATTAAACTCACCATTAAGATGTTTGAAGAGAAGTTCATTAACTACCTCAAGTACTGTTCGTGTAGCCCAAATGAAATCTCATGTCCTTTTTAATGATCTTACTACCCCTCACTCACTCTCTCGCTCTCTCTGTGTGTATTGTGGTGTGTGTGTGTTTATTTTATTGTTGGTTTTACATCGTTTTTCATTATTTTAGTTTTTTCTTTATTTTTTAACTCAACCACAGCCATGATGATGTTAAAGTTTTTAAAAGCAAACAAGTGTGCATGGGAGTGTGAGTGTGAGTGTATGTATGTATTTATGTGTACATGTGTGTGGTTGATTATAAGAGCATGTTTTTGTTTTTTTTTAAGTTTTCGTAACAGTTTGAAAGTTTCTTTGGAATATGATGAATTTGAAATTGTTTTTCTTGTTATTTTTATAGTTTTTTATTTTATTTTTTATTTCCTTCTTCTTTCATATATTATATGAGAGGAGAGATCAGCGTCATGTGTGTATGTTTGTGTAGTAAAGTGAGTGGATGAAAAGCGATACATCATTCTATTCGGAAAGAAAGTAATAAAAATAAATAAATTCAAACGATATTTTCTTTTTTCTTTCTTCTTTTCATTCCATTCTTCTTGGTTTCATCCCGATAATATGTATGTGGATGAAGTCATCATAAGTTCAATATTTGTTTGCCTTTAAATTATGATAATAATGTGAAGTAAAATAAAGAGTGTATCAATCAAAAGCAGCAACATAAGTTAAGGAATGAAGAGAAAAATGCTACTTCGAAACATACTTTCTCATGCATCTTCATGCAGACATAAAAAGGTACCAGAAATTTTTTTTTATTTTTTTAAGAATTTAATTTAAAAAAAAAACGCAACACGATCTTTAATGGGGGTATTCATTTTTTGTAGAAGTATTTAAAAAGTAATCATTTTAAACCGTTACGTGTGTGTGTGTGAAACAATTACTTGCGTAAGATTTTTGCTTTTCATTCTTACAGTTAATTACAGTTAAAATTGAAAACAATGAAAGAAAAATATTCAATTCATTTAATAATTTCGTAATTAATCTCGTCTTGCTCTGCCGCATACTCTTTCGATATTTAAAAGCCGTTTTGTTTATTTTTTTTTCTCTCACTTACATTAATAAAAACACTCACAAAGAAAATCAGAGATAGAGAGAGAGAGTGATAGAGTAAGTGTATGAAAATAAAAATCAATTTGTAAAAACAAATTGCTTTTAAATTTTTTCAATTAAACTTACAAGCCAAACAAGGGGAAAAATAATCAAATAAAAAAAAAAAAAGAAGGAAAAAGGAAACAAAAAATAGAAAAGAAAAAATTACAAAAAAAAAATGAAATAAAATTTGATATAAAAAATAGAAAAAATGCACGTCATAAAAGCTGTAATTTAAAGTCCCATCAAAATATTATTACAAACCGTTACTTTTTTGTTTTGTTCTCTTCCTCTTTCTTTATATTTTTTGTTTTATTTTGTTTTGGTTTTTGCAAAACCCTTGATGCACTGCTATTTAATGGATGTGGGTCGCTTAAGCACTGCTGTATGTATGTGTGTATACGTGTGTGTATTTGAACTACTAATACAACAACTAAAATAATAATAACAACAACCGCTATAATAATGGCTGCTTTAGAACAAATAGTAACACAATAAAAAAAAACACACACACACACACATACACACTCAAAAAAGAACAACAAAACAAAGAAAGAACAACATGAAGTTAAAAAATAAACATTTTACATGGCATTACAGTCAAGAGGAACACAGAGAGCGGGAGAGAGCCAAAACGAGAGAGAGAGAGAGAATATTGAAGCAATAAAAAAGAGGAAAAATAAAAATGCTTTCACAACTTTATTTTTACAATCCATGGCACTGTGTGATCAGATAAAATTTCGAGTGTCAAAGTTGTGGTAGTCGAGCATTCAGCATCAGCTACGGCAGCAGTAGTAGTAGTAGTAGTACCACCACTAGCTGTAGTTATCATTGTTGTTGTTATAGCTGTTTGTTGTGTGTGCGTACACATGTATGTATTAGTAATAGTGTGGTTGTATTGGCTTTTTAAAACAAATATGTGTTAACCCCTTAAGTGTATGAGGGAGAGAGAAGAGTCCTTCATTCATTCTTTATTTACGCTTTACATAATGGAAGCAAATATACTTTACGGGAGAATGTATAACATATCAATGGATCTCTGCAGCTGTGTTGAGGGTAATCTGAACAGGCGATTAACTGATATGGACACTCATTATTTACAGTGCTTTGGGAGCTACTACCCCAACGGCCCTAGGGATAATCTTATGCAAGAAAATACTTGAGGTCCGAGACAAAATATTTTCGAGCGCACAGAAATCCCAAGGCATACACTTTGTTAAACTTTTACCTTTTAAAAACGTTTAAAATATGAGCTCGTAGATTTAATTAAAATTCTTTATTGTTTCACAACTTGATGTATACAACAACAATTGCTTTGTTTGTTATTCCTTTGTTTACACCCGTTGCATAAATAATAACAATCATTAAGCAATTATGCGACAGCTATTTGTAACGTAGACCGTTAAACCATGATTACTCTCTTGAAACGCACAGTGTTTTCACACAAGACTGACTGAAGTTTTACTAACTCACTCGCCTAGTTTACCAAGCCTTTAATATGATAGGGTAAACAATCTGATAAATGTTCTTGAATGTTCGCGGATTCGCCTTCTCGTAATTTCTATAAACGTAAACATCGCCGGTTTATTATTGTTGTTTGTCTATTTTCTTTACATTTATTCTTGTAGTGTTTATTGTTGTATTTTTGTTTACTTGTTTACCTTTTTTTATTCTAATATTTGTTGTTATATTACGCAGTGCAATAATTTGTAAACCAACAGCAGTATCTAGATTTTTTTTTCATTTTTGCGGCAATAATTATCAAATCTAATTACACAGACATTCAGTTGAAAACCCTTAAAATTGTCTAACAAAAAAGCGACTTACAACCCCTCTCTAAGAATTTATGTATGCTTAAAATCAGGCATTCATTTTAATAGATTCCTCTAACGTACCAATTTCCATTCAACATTTGTGGACGAGTTAAACTATCATCAGTCGTCAGTGATGACTTAACTTAACAACTGTTTATCCACAGGAGGAGTTTGTTGGATTTGCATTTCTAACCGCCGCTAACCAACAATAGGTTAAGGTCACACAACAATTTTCTGCAACTGATTTTGATGTTCTTATTGCCTGACTTGAATGACGGGCTGACTAACTGAATGGATGGTTGAATGCCGGAATAGTTTCACTGCTTAGATGGCTGAGGCAGGGGTAGGGTTTGTATATTTTGATGGTTGGCTGGCTGACTGGTTGGTTAGTTGATTGCATTCTTGTGTAAGAAAACTAAAACGGAAAATAGAAAATCGAATCCAGAAATGTTGAAAATTGTGGGGAAGGGGGGGACGGCGGTGAATTGGTTAAATCAAAACAATACAAGAAACGTAACAAAACAAAACAAAACAAAATACTGCATAGCACAGCACAGCATAGAACAACTGAATCCAGTTGATTTGTGGTACTTAAGGGATGCCAATGGCTAAAGTACTTTACAGTACTACAACTACTACTACTACAACTGCTACTATACAGCAATTACACACACATGTGCATACATACAATAGAGCCATAATTGTTACAACATTAGTGTGTTGTAATGTTAGTATTTTGAAAAGAAATAAAATAAAAATAAAAAAAAAAACAGAATTATTCCATAAAACACTATTAACAATTACAATTCGATCGAGTATAGATTTCTGTTACCAATAATAACACAGTCAGGGACAGTCACGAAAATCCAATTCTTTTTTATATTTCCACTTAAGCTACGTAATCTGTTGCCAACAATATATAGCGCAGAGAGAGAAAGAGAGAGCGTGACAGAGTGAGTGAGAGTGAGTGAGAGTTTAAGTGGTCAAATCCAGTGTCATCATAAAATAATGACAAGCGAATATAAAATATTTACCGGGTGGCAAATTGGCAATAAACTTTGTTTAGAAGCGCTTGTTAACTTGACGTTCAGCATTAAATATTTATTTAATTGGCAAAAGTTAAGCAAAAGTAAACTTTACATTACACTTTGTTTGCCACAATTGTTATTAAAATACACCAAATTGTTGCCGCCATCACCGCCACCACACCGCCATCATCATCACCATCACCGACCGAAAACATTGACTTCAATGCTCTTCTGTAGTACTGGGGGTTGCAAGTTTTTTTTAAATACTGTCGAGAGGTGGCATGAAAAGTTTCGTTAATAAATTATTTCGTTTTCATTTTTTTTTCGTTTTCTTTTTTTGCATAAAGTTCGGTTGTAACCAAATCTGTAGGGCATAGAGCAGAAATTTTTATTATTTGTTAGTGTTGTTGTTGTTGTTGGTATTGTGAAATGAATGCAGTAAATTAATTTACCGTCCGTTATACCTTGCCATCTCTAGTGAATTGGTAGCAGAAAGAAAAAAGAAAAAATTACAAGAATATTTGCAACGACAAATAAAAAGAGAAGCAGAAGAAGAATGTTGGAAGAATAATTGAAAATCAGTTTAAAAAGTTTGATTAAAAATCGTAAAATAATTTCAACAAAGCCTTCAAAAGACAGAATAACTCACTCACTTAGACAGGGTACTGGGTTCTGTTAACCAGGGCTCTAGGTGCTGTTAGCAATGAGTCTGCGTTCGGTCAGCCAGGGCTCTCTAGGTCCTATTAGCCATGGCTATGGGTTCTGGTAGCCGGAGCCATGAGTGGTGTTACCCAGGGTACTGGGTTCTGTTAACCAGGGCTCTAGGTGCTGTTAACCATGGCTCTGGGGTTGGTTAGACAGGGCTCTACGTCCTGTTAGCCAAGGCTTTCGGTGTTGTTAGTCGTAGTTCTGGATTCTGTTAGCCTTGACTATGGGTTCTGGTAGCCGGAGTCATGAGTGATGTTACCCAGGGTCTGGGTTGTGTTAGCAAGGGCTCTAGGTGCTGTTATCCATGGCTCTGGGTTCTGTCAGCCATGGCTCTAGATTCTGTTAGCCAGAGTTCTCGGTGCTGTTAGCCATAGCTCTGGGTTCTGTTAGCCAGGACCGTGGGCTCCAAAACAACGACGTTTTGAACATTCACCGGATACCGTGATGCTTTATATAAGTGTTCAAAGTGTAAAATTTTTTTTATTACATGGGCAGCGCCGTATAGTGGCTTTTCGGGAAAATAGAAAACAAAAACAGTCATCACGTGTGGTACATCTGTACAATTCTGATAGGCTTTTGCTAAATTGGCAACCTAATTGCGAACCTAGAAGCTCAGAATTGATAAAACATTCAGGATATTAGCGGTTTCAATTGTACAATGGATAGCACATTGCCTAAATGTTTAGGCCACTTTAATAAACAGCCACCTTTGCCTATTTAGCTACCGATCTAAATTATGAATTGCTGCTGATAAAGTGATTGTGACTCTCTCTCTCTCTCTCTCATAATTTTCCATTGCTATTCTGTTTCGTAAGAAAAATTCTTCATTACACTGTTTCGTCTTAGCAATCATTCTTATCTTCTAAACGAATTTCAACAATCTCTGATTTAATTACAAAATTTTAGGAAAAAGAAAAAAGATAAAAAAACGCAGGAAAAAAGTAAAGAATTTATTTGCGTTCGAATTCATTATCAATACTGGAGTAATTTGTTTTAGGGCAACAATAAAATTGCTTTCCATCGTTTTTATCTGTGATTTATAGCCACGCTCTTCTTTTTTTTTTTTTAATTTACTTTTCAATCAAATCTAATCGCCTAGCCACAGCACTAACCGGCCCCAATTTCAAGTAGCACTTGAAGGCATTAAAAGTTAATTTGTTTTTCCATATGATAAGCTAATGATGTCATAATAAACCATTATTAACGGTTTTATAAGACGATAGATAGTAGCATAACTTAAGGCGTATAAACAGGATATAACGCAAGTATTATCCTTTATTATTGTAGAGATTAAAAGGATTCGTTTTATGCCATGTTGTTGGTGTAAATCTGATTAATTTTTCTAATTTCCATTGAACTGATCATGTTGTTGGCATAATTCACAATCCAATGTTGTTTGGATACATAATACAGTGCTGGTCATAAATCTTTTACTTTTTGCCAACACACACTCTTTTAGTCGACCTTTAACCATACAGCTGGCAAATTGCCCTGACGGTGCACCCACTATCCGACACTGATACCGAAAAACAAAAACAAAAATGCATTCTGTCCACCCGAGACTACTGCCATAAATGCCTGAGTTCAAATACAAATACAACGACACAAACCCTCTTATAGAGACGCAGAAAGCGAGAGAAAGAGAGAGGGGAAAAGTAAAGGTAGGTAGATCCAGTGTAGCATAAAATAATTTCAAAGTATTTAAGAGCATTGCTACTTTCGTTCCAATAGTCGTTCAAGTGAATACTTTACATTGCTGCATACAATCATTGTTACATACAAAATGTAAAAAAAAATTTCTCCGAGCGAATATTTCTCTTAAAAGTTATACGAGAGCCAGTGCAGCAGCATTTACTTGTGAAGTCTGGGTGTATGTGTGTGTTGTATGTTGTGTTTGTGTGTGTGTAGTGGGCAAATAGTCTATTGACATACATTTTTCTGAATTAAATTTTACGCTTTTTTACACTCACTCACCACTCTCGTGAGTTTATTTTTCATTTTTTTTCTTTTATTTTTTAAATTTTTGTAGCCGAACAGGGAGTTAAAATCGAATTGAAATTGATGCATTAGAGCGGCAATAAGGGTAGAGGTTTGGGTAACTCTATCAGTTATCAGTGGGTAACATATTGATGCGTACGAATGTGTTGCCAACATTGTGCCCCATACATACATACAACGGTTAGAGGTTATTTCATGACCATCAATGCCAACAGCTACAAAAACTCTACCACAACAACAACACAACAGTATCGGCAATACCAATAACAACAATACCAAAATTATATCCTACAAAAAATAAAAAATAAACTAAAACGTACAGAGGAAAGAAATATACACTTGAACGGAAAAACTATATTTTAAAGCAATTCAGAGAGAGAGAGAGAGAGACAGCGAAAGAGAGAGGGAGAGTGATAAAGCTAAAGGGTACACAACGTAAATATTCGAATATGTGGTAAAAGTAGCAATGAAATGCTAGTGAACAGCAACAGCAACTGCATTGCCTGGCCTGGCCAGCATTATCCGCTTTCAATAACCTTTTGCCTCGCCTTAACCCTCCCTCTAACAAATTTTCAACTCTTTCAGCACTTTGAGTTGCATAGGATTTTTTCACACATACACACGTACACGCACACATACATACAAAACCATTAAGTAAACATATAGTAAACACCATACATGCATGCATGCATATGTAGGTGTCTTTTGTAAGTGTGAGTGATTCACCACAGTATTGATACAATTGCAATTGATGTGTGCGGGTGTACAACTATACGTATGAGTTACATTTTTACATGCATTTTGTTTCAAGTTCTCTCTCCTTCTCTCGCTCTCTCGCTCTTCTTCTTTTTTTATATCGTATACTGTCTGCTACTGTTTCTTGCCCACAATTTGTGTATTTTTCAAAAGATTTCATACAACAATCGTATGGGGTTTCACAACATTTCAAAACACATATAAACACAGAACAACAACAATAACAACAACAACATCAGCCACAACACATGCATACATATTTTTGTACAAGAAACTTGATGTTGTTGAAATTTTGGTGGTAAATTTTTCTTTTTCTTTCTTTTTGTTCTTATTTGAAACTGTAAAAACATTTATTGGCAACTATAAAAAAAATGTTGTTGTTGTCGATATTTTTTCCACCTCAGTTTTTGTTTTTTCAGGTCACCACACAACATCAGATGAAATGAAATGAATGACAGACAGATCAGTAGGCATAACTGTTTAGTTACATGGTTTGTAACATATTCATCACCTCTATTCATACGTTTTATGTTCAGTTAAGAGGCCTATTTAGTTTTCAAGTCATAATTTAAATACAAAACTTATTCGAAAGCAATCAAATGTACTCCGAAGATATAGATGACTCTACAGCCTTTAAGTGTTTAAGCAAATGGCATTGGATTGGTCCTGCTGTCAAAGGGAAACTACGCAGTATCGTTAGGATCGCCATAGACTTTGCGAAACAATTCAATTCAAAATTATTGAGTTTCTGTTTTACTATTCACGTGGAAGTAATGGCTCTAAAGACTGGCGCTTTACTAATCCAGTATTACAGTACATACATCAGTACATACATCTATTGTATAGAGGAACAATTTACTGGCAGTAATCTTACTGACTAGAAGAGAATAATTTCATCACATAATCTGAAATTATTATATGTCCAGGAAAGTAGCGTGTATGTGCCCTTCTACTCATGGATAAAATTAACAAATACGCACAACATGGTTATTCTGAGAACATACAAACACGCCATATTTGTTCATTACAACACTTCTCATGCCACTTATGTTGTGTGCGTGTTAGTTTAATACACGAGTGACGGGACCTGCAGTGTTATTGCTTACAGTTTTTGCTGAAGAAATATTTTTCTCCTACATATACACCATAAAAGAAGTCGTTATATCTTCCGTGAGTAGGGCTCTCACCCACTAAATTCTCCCCTCGTCCTGTGAGCTCCGGAACTATGGTGGTATTACATCGAAGTGGAGTCATTTGGTGCTTTGGCTCTTGGGAGCTGATAACCGCGTCTGGATTGTGTATCGAAAGTTGAGGAGACTTTTCCACTATTCCTTTCGTCTAGGTCCCCGTTCGGAAATTCGTTTGACACATGTGCCAGCATCAGCTATGCCAACGTGCCTTCATTTTCTGCAGCCTCAAGACCTCTCTTCTTCATTCTTAGAATGCCCTCCACATAATTCGCCACTGAGGCCCAATTTTCTCTGGTAGCTATCATAACTCCGACATTGTTAGCGGCTGAGATCGTTCCAATTATTGATGTCAGTACAGAGCGATAACACTGTCAGCGTGCACATTCGAAAACAGTGAGCTCCGCATCATCAATTACTTCTCCTTTCTCGTAAAGACAGTAAGGGGAGGCGGTCTTGCCCATTCTTTGTAGATATTTCCTAAAATATCCGTGACCCGATAACATTTGTGTAACTTAGTAATTCATCCTTCCAAATTTCCGATCAATCTATGCCTATATGTCCGGAATAAGTCTCGCCGTTCATCTTCCTCTATATTATGATGAAGACTTACGTTGAAGACAATGACGATTATAATTCCGACTAAAGTATTATAATGATCAAATAGGTAATATTTTTCTATGAGGGACCTATTTATTGTTATTTTTTTTTTATTTATTTTTAATATCAAATATAGGTTTTGAAAATAATTGAAACTGATTTTTCTGTTCCCTTCCTTTTCTTTTATTTTTTTGGATCTCGTGGAGGATGTTTTTTGTTGTGTTGTCAATTTGTTTGTGAAAAAGGTTTTTTACAATCCATTTTCCTTTAAATCCATTTTAATATGTTTTTATTACGAGCATCAATTTCACGAGTGTCTATACAATTTTTTTTTTTTTTTTTTGTTAAATGGGGGGCGTCATTTGCTACACATGACTGCAGAGAAACAGACACGCAAAACAGACTGAAAACATATCAATTGAACATGAACTTTTTTCTTTCCTTTTTCCTGTTTTCGAAGCAGATTTTTATACCATTTTTATGCCATAAAAATGTATTTCTTTTTTTTTTTTTAATTTATTGAACGAACAACATAAGGTTAATTAAAGTTCGTAAAACGTAAAATATTTCAAAATAGTTTTTATTTTATTTTTTTTTTAAATTTTTCTTTTTTTTTATATTTTATAATGACGACAAACGAATAACAAACAATATTTCGATTGTTTTTATTATTATTAAAATTTAAATGTGTATGTACACACCACATGTATGTATATGTATGTATGTATGTATGTGAATTTTTTTTATTATTTTTATTTGCTTGTGCATATTTATTTTAGAAATTGTATTTGTGACCGACTAGAGATTATTGGTTTATGAACACACCTTCTAATTGGTTAGGGTAATCGAATAATTTTTATTAGATTTTCTTTTTTTTTCGGGTTCGAGTCGACAAAAATATAACAAATTATTTAAACTAATCAATCGGTGTCTGTCATCATTGTTTCCATCATTATCATTCTGTCTTTTTTGTTATCGTCATTATGTTTAACATGTTCAATGACCCATAACAGCAATAACAATAACAATAATCGTAAATTCAATTTTAATATCATTCAAATGGATTTATATACCATACATGTCTATATGTCTCTATCTCTTTCTCTCTCAGTCTATTTGTTTCAAACAAATAATAGATGGCCGTAGTCAACGACCAAGCTATACCCTTAAAGGATTTAAAATCATGTTTTTCCATGCTTTACTCTTTACATTTTGCCATAAATTAATGGAAATCACATTTGAATTTATAAAAAAAAAATGAAAAAAATTGTATGAAAAAAAAAACGAAAAAAGAAAAAAACCTCTTTGAGAAAATCTATATTCTTTACAAAAAACAATAAATAATTCAAATTGTTCCAATGTGACCATACGACCACGTAGAGCATAACCAAACACTATGACACACCATGCCATACCATACATTCCATATACCATGTATGTAGGTTTGTACGTATGTATGGCATGCAATTCAACAACAGCAACAGAGCAACAATAACTGCAACAGCCACAGCTACAGCAACAGCATATTGTTTAACAAACGATTTCAATATGAAAATTTCGATCAACGATTTATTACAGCAAAATGCACTTGTAAAATTCACCACACACACACACACACACACACACAACTGCATGTTATCATCAGCAACATCATGATTATCATCAATATAGCCACATACACACACACACACACATACGCCTAAACTTATAACAACAGTTATCGTTACAGTTACAGAGTTCTTTAGTGAGTGTTCATTATCGTAACGAACGTTATTATCAACGAATGGTCATCAGATGGTAAATGTTTTGGTGTCTCCTTAAAATTCAAAACGTTTTATAGCACACACATACACACACACACACACACATATATTTGCATAAAAGGATTTATGCTTTGTTGTGTAATACTTGCATAAAAGCACACACTCAGACAAACCAATAGATAGACAGACAGAAGCACAGACAGTTAGAGAGAGATAGACAGACAGTCAGACAGACAGATAATGCACATTGCAATTGATTAGAATGAATATTTTGAAAATAATTTCAAGTTTTCAACATAAAATTCACAAAGAAAATTTAAAAGAAGATCAAAATAAGAAATCTTTTTCCAAGTGAAGATAAATTTGAATTTGATAATCCAAGACCCAAACCATATATTTTAGCAGCGCCACATTTGTCATTAACAGAGCACTGTTAGGTGTTTAATACTTATTTAAGAGCTAATTTTAGGACAAATAATAGGTCCATGAGTATCATGCATTTAAAAAAAGGTTCCAAGGTCTTGTACTATAGTCAGCCAACATAGTCACATATAAAGTGATATGCTATTGGGAAAATTGGTACTGAAAATATCAATTTTTTTTTTGTTGGAAAATTCCCTAGAATATCAGTGGCCATTTTGGAACATATAAGAAATAGTACAGCATATGGACTATATGCAAATGGTAGTCAAGAGAGTCTTCTTTCGAACCGTGATAGTGGGATAATTGAAATAATTTCGTTCTCCATCCCCAACAACTATCTTGTACATCTTAAGCCTTTTATCATATATATTATTTCTAAAGTACTTTTTTTTTTTGTCGGTTACAAATATCTCCCATACCACCCCATCAAATTTAATGAATGATATCTCATTTTAAAGCTTATATCTAACACTAATGGCGAAAAATAATTAGAAATTGAAATATTAATATTTTCATTGATAAAAATTATATTTTATATAGAACTGCATGATAATACTGTTGTCATTATGATTCTATATTTTTGTTCAAGTGTGGTAATACAGGGTTCCTTAATAGTAATGCAGTTCTACGTAATATAGTATGTATGTATTAAAATCCATTCTGACAATACCGCTATTTATTTACTATAATGCCATTTATTACTAAGTCAGTGATATATAATATGCATATTAAGTTCTAAAAAGCCATTTTGGCAATACTTTGCAGTAGTTTTTAGATCAAGTGCGATAAACAGGGTCGCTTAATTGTTATGCTATTCCACATAATCATATATAAAGTTGTAAAAGCCATTTTGGTAATGTCATGGCATTGTTTGTTTTATGAAATGTAGTAATACGGGTTAATAAATGGTACCAGGCTAATCGTGACAAACTTGGGAGAGCACATCATATCGGCAAAAATTATTCGAACCGATAAAACTGTACTCATACCCCGAATCAACCTTACACCTTCTGATCTAACTGTGCCTTTCCGAATGACACGAAAACAATTCCCTTTGAAAGTCGCTTTTGCTATGACGATAAACAAAGCAAGCATAAGGTCAAACCCTTCAAAAGGTAGGATTGTATTTACCAGAACCGGTCTTTTCACATGGGCAGTTATACGTGGCTTGTTTTCTTTATTTTCATTTTATGTTACAAAAATGACAACTAACGGTGCGAAATATTCGCACGGGTCATCTAGTTCTTTAATAATAATAATCAGAATGAGAATTAAATTTTATATCAATCGACTGCAATAATTGCAAAGTAGTAGAATAATGTACTTGATGCCACTGTTAAACAGTTAACAGGGCTCTGTTAATAGCAAAGTTTACCATATTAGGGACATCAAGTGCCGCTAATAAAATTCTGAGTCTATGTCTTTGGCTTTGAAGTTCGAATTTATCATCACACACATGAAATCTTTCCACCTTTTATTACAAAATAGAAAGACTAAATTCAATTAGAAATTTGTGCTGAGACTCCGTTTAGGAGACAATCGCTTGTTTAGCCAAATAAACCTGATCCAGGCACGCCAAAGGAACGCGAAAGGAACGCCAAAACGATTTCTGAAGAAAACATAAAAAAAACTATTGAAAATCAATTGAAATTCTTTTAATTCGCAAGAATTATTTTCAAACAAAATTATCCACGTATCCGGTATGACATCATCAAACCCTATAGACAGCCTTCTCTCGGATTTATGAAACATATTTACACACAACATCACAGTCTATTTATTGTATCGTCATCTTATCTCGCTATTGTGGGAATTTCCCTCTTTATCAGTCTTTCGAAAGTAAGAAATTAAAAACAGAAAGCAAAAGAAAATAAATTCAAATTAATTTTCCGTATCGCATTATTACATAACAATAATAGCGAATAGCTTATCTCACTGTCTATTTGTTGGTGCAGGTTTGAATATTTTATGGCTAATCACCTATTGAGTTGGCCAAATCGTACGATATATATTGGGTGGTATTGGCCAAGTTTAAGTATCAGTTCTTTTGGTCTTTCGCAAGAGCAACATGAAAGTTTTAATTGTATTCGCCTTGGCTTTGGCTGCCGCCAGCGCTGAAATTCAACAACGCAATGTTGTTGTACCCGCTTTGGAACCTGAAGGTCGCATTACCAATGGTCACCAAGCTGCCGCTGGCCAGTTCCCCTATCAAGTTGGCATGTCCTTGTACAAGAACGCTTTCACCACTACCTGGTGTGGTGGTTCAGTGATTAGCCGTGACTTTGTATTGACTGCTGCCCATTGTGTTGATGGTATCGCAAAGGCTACTCTCTACTTCGGTGCTACTAAACGTAACGCACCTGAATTGACCGTCAAAGTTGATAAGGAAGCTTTTACCATCCACGAAGGCTGGAACAGCAAAACTGTAAAGAACGATATTGCCTTGATCAGAGTGCCAGCCATCAGCTACAGTGCCAAAATTCAACCCGTCAGATTGCCAGCCATCTCTAGCTCTTACTCTACATATGTTGGTGATGAGGTTATTGCTTCCGGTTGGGGCCGTACATCTGATGCCAGCAGTGTTTCCAGCGATTTGAACTTTGCCGTCATGGAAGTCATCAGCAATACTAAATGCGCTAAGACTTACGGTTACACCATCACCTCCACCAATCTCTGTGTTGCTACTCCCGGCGGTGTTTCCACCTGCCAAGGTGATTCTGGCGGCCCATTGGTATTGGAAACCACCAAAGTTCAAGTAGGTATTGTTTCATTCGGTGCTGCCGATGGTTGTGCCAAGGAATACCCAGCAGCCTTCACCCGTGTCACCAGCTTCTTGCCCTGGATCGCCGATAAGACTGGTCTTGAATTCTAAATCGAATCATTGAAATCGATTTTGTTTTCTTCCTATTGAAATGTTAAAATTTAAATGAAATAAAATTGAAATGAAAATATGAAATTAACTCGTAAATGTGCAATTCAGTTTTTCCAATTTCCATTTGAATGCTTCGAACTGTGAAACCATGTTCATGGAGATGTAAGTCGCCAATCACAATATTGAAATGCAAAGTGCGCTAGGAACAGTAAGCCAGATATTGAATTAGCACTACAGTTGAATAACACACTTTAACCTATCATAGGTTAGGTTCGGTTAAAGAACGTGTACCCAGGGGTTGAGTTGACCCATTGTACAACGTCCTAGCTTCTCATCTAACCTACCATAACTAAACATCAAATTAATATGGAAAGCCACAGAAAAAGCCATTCGAAATTCAGGTTGAAAGAGCATTTATAAAATTAACACTTAAAATATAAGTGGTGTGCGAAGCTAGGTCGTAATCCTGACTGTAATGACCAGTGTTTGGTATTCTCTTTTAATATCGGCTATAGACCATAAGGTTCTAATATAACCTCTAAAGGAAAAAATCCAATAGTAGGGTTTCGGGGTGGGTTGTGTAAGCATCAAGTTGTTTAACCTTCTAATTAATAATTCCCATTTTGTTCAGATATTATTTATGAATTTTAAAACTTGATTGTATGTGGAATGGTTAGCGGGGCTTGGAAAGTTCAATTTTTTCTCAAATCTCAAAATTATTACGGCTAACCCAATATGACGTTTTGAAAGAGGATCCCATGGACTACTATTTGAAGATATGTATGTCTCCCACAGACTAGTAACGTTTAAAACGATTTTATTTAGGTTCTGAAATTATTTGGGGTGTTCCATTAGTATAACGTGTAGAAAGAAACTTTTGGATAAAATTTGTACCAAATGGAAGATATTTACATAAATGTATTCCTGGTCCCCGACGTCCATTCTATAAAACTATATATTGTTAAGTTTTTACCTTTTAAAAACGTTTAAAATATGTGCTCGTAGATTGCAAATAAAATAGAAATTAATTTATGTTTAGTTTTTAATTAAAATTCTTTATTATTCGCACTATTCTGTATGCCACTATTCACAACTTTATGTAAACTACAACAATTGCTTTTCTTTGTTATTCCTCTGTTTACACTCTTTGCATAAAGAGTAACAATCACTAAACAATTGTTCAATTGATCTCTGTAACGGAGATCTTCAAACTCTTTTCAAACACATCGCGTCTTCACACAAGACTGATTGAATTTTACTCAATAGCTTGCATGCTTTGCCTTATCTTATCTATGGCAGGCTAAACAGTCTTGAATGTTCTTGAAGGCTAAAGTTCGTGGCTTCGGCTTCTGGAGATCTATAAATGTAAACATCATTGTTTACATTCATTATTGTTATTTGTTTATTTTGTTTACATTTATTCTTATAGTGTTTGTTGTTGTATTTTTGTTTACTTGTTTATCATTTTTTATGCTTGTGTTTATTGGTATATTTTTGTAGCTTTCTTTTATAATTATAATGTTAAACGATGTAAAAGCAAAACACGAGTATCTCGTAATAATATTGTTGCCTCCGTTAAACAGTTAAGGGTGGTCTGTCAATAGCAAATGTGGCCCAGATGGAGCCAAATTTTGTTCTGTTAATACACTCGGTTATCGGCAGTGGTCTAGTGGGTAGTGTGTTGGCTTATTAGACAAAAGGCCCGGGTTCGAATCCCAGGTCAGACATCAAAACGAAAAATATTTCTTCGGCGACTTCCTCACAGCAGATTTCTGGCAAAGACTCTGAGAGTAAAAATTGCCATGAAAAGCTGCTGAAAAATCTGTCGTTCGGAGTCGACTTTAAACTGTAGGTCCCGCCACTCGTGTATAAAATTAACACACACAACATAAGTGGTGTGAGAAGCTAGGTCGTAATCCTGAAGGGTTGTAATGGCCAATTATGTATGTATCGGCAATGCTTTAAACAGTGATTTCCCCCTAAAACTTATTCGTTTTTATTTCTTATTTGCGGAGTATAAGATAAGCGATAAATAGAGAAAAGAGAGAGAGAGAGAGAGAGATAGGGTGATAGATAGAGATGTCTATGAATTTCAATTTAGATATGCGTTTGTGTCGTCAACAGCAATACTTTCATCAAAATTTCTTTGTTATTTCGTATGTATGTGTGTGCTTGTGTGGAGAGCTTCTGAATGAGCTTAAGGTTAAAATTGAGGGTCAGGTCAGCAAGAGGTGTAACCGGACTTGTTTTTACTTGTTAGCCATTAATATTATTGATGAGGCGTAGACTGTTGCTGCTGTTGGTGGTGTTGCTGTTGCTGCTGATGATGATGATTTATTTTATAACTCGAATGTTATTCCGGAAAATAAACATCAAAATTATTTCTGTATACGAAAGATTTGCAATTGTTGTTGTAACTATTGTTGTTAAATTTAAATTTGTCGTATACAAACACACATTTATGTACGTGTATGTGTGTATGTATATTGTATTATAGGAAAACAATCAGTATTGATTCCTATCGATTTCTCTAAACAATTCATGAAATATTGTTGAATTATAGACCAACACACCCACTCACACACATTGCACATTTAGGGACAAAACAGGGAAGCAACAGTGTTAGGGCAGTACTCGCTATGCACTTACAACCTCAAAAACATATTTTTGAACACAATAAAACACACACACACCCACATATGTACGAGTATGTTATGTACATAAATAAATAAATGAATGAATAAATACAAAAAATTTATGATTGAGTACATACGTACGTACGTACATATATGCTGTTGGATGCATAAAGGATTGGAAACAGAAGGACAAGATGCCCGAATAATGCATTCATCAAATCATAAAATGTCAAAGGCTGCTAATGCTACTACTGCTGTCACTTCTGTTTTTCTTTTGAAATTTGGGAGGCAAAAAAGAAAAAACAGAACCAAGAACCGAAAGAAAATTTCATTCACATTTGTATTTGCATTTTAATTTTATTGAATTTCAATTTTTATTATCGACAAACAGGAAAATTAAAAGCGTTTTTGCTCTTCAAGTTCAATAATTCGTTTACAATTTAAGACCGGTCTTCTCGGCGATCCAGGGCAAGAAACTGGTGACACGGGTAAAGGCAGCTGGGTATCCCTTGGCGCAACCAGCGGAAGAACCGAATGAAACAATACCTACTTGAACTTTGGTGCTTTCCAATACCAATGGGCCGCCAGAATCACCTTGGCAGGTGGAAACACCGCCGGGAGTAGCAACACAGAGATTGGTGGAGGTAACGGTGAGACCGTAAGTCTTAGCGCATTTCGAATTGGTAATGACTTCCATGACGGCATAGTTCAAAGTGGCAGAAACACCGCTGCCATCAGCAGTTTGACCCCAACCGGAAGCAATAACTTCATCACCAACATATGTAGAGTAAGAGCTTGAGATGGAAGGCAATTTGGCGGGTTGAATTTTGGCAGTGTAGCTGATGGCTGGCATTCTGATCAAGGCAATATCGTTCTTTACAGTTTTGCTGTTCCAGCCTTCATGGATAATAAAAGCATCCTTGTCTACCTTGACTGTCAATTCAGGTGATGTACGTTTAGTAGCACCGAAGTAGAGTGTAGCCTTTGAGATACCATCAACACAATGGGCAGCAGTCAATACAAAGTCACGGCTAATCACTGAACCACCACACCAGCTAGAAGAGTAGGCGTTAACAGTCAAGGACATGCCAACTTGATAGGGGAATTGGCCAGCGGCAGCTTGGTGACCATTGGTAATGCGACCTTCAGGTTCCAAAGCGGGTACAACAACGTTGCGTTGTTGAATTTCAGCGTTGCGCAAATCGAAAGCAGAGGCGGTAGCCAAAGCCAAAGCGAAAACAATTAAAACTTTCATGTTGCTCTTGCAAAAGACCAAAAGAACTGATACTTAAACTTGGCCAATACACCCCAATATATATACGATTGGGCCAAGTCAAGTAGCTGATTAAGCAAAAAATATTCAAACCTGCACTATCATATAGACAGTGAGATAAGACAGTCGATATTATATAATAATCCGATAATTTTGTTTTTATTTTCATTATTTTCTTACCGTTCTGCCTCTCAAAATGAACGACTGATAAGTCATTAAAACAGGAAATTCTCACAATTCAACAGATTACCGAAGATAATTGGAAATTTGAAGTGATTTCTACTGTTTTCGATAAGATAAGCACAACAAATGGTCTTATACGGAAAAGAAATGTCCAAAGTCTTATGAATTAAAACAACATTGGAATCTATTGAGTTGAACTGTGTTATCATTTTGTTTTTTAGCAGACCATTTGAAACGTTTTTTCTTCTTTTTTTACAATTATTTTCCTAAGATGATACACTTGGTACTTTTTCGTATACGTTTTGGTACTTTTTCGTATACGTTTTGGTACTTTTTGAAAGGAAAACTTTGTTTATGAGGCCGGTATTACTGAATATTAATAATCTTAGGTCATATAATTAATATACGAAAACAACTTTTAAGAATACGTAAAGTACGGCTGGACTAACTCATTAACTGTGACAAATCCCATCTTCAGTTTTAATATCTCAAAATGAGGTTGTCTGCCGTTAGAAGATGTTTGTAGTTGTGGAGTTAATTTTGCTCAAGTTTTAGTAGAAATAACCGGGAATGTTTAATAGTTTCCCAAATCTGTTGACTACGAGACTTGGCTTTAGTGTCGACGCCTTCAAAACATTTGAGTATTTGTAAAGCAAAACTGTAGTAACTGTTGTAAATGCTATGAAGTCATAATCACTTAATATCTTGGACTCAACAATCCAATGCAATATTAGCTGAAGTCGCCATATTTTTCAGAACCTCATGTAAACATTTAAATCTCAATCAAATTATGCAAAAAATACTTCCTCGTATCTTACAATATCTTTTGTTTACAAAAAACAAATAAGTTGACAAACTCACACTCCATCTGTAAGATTAACGATTGCCTTATCCGAGCAAGGAAATTAGCATTCAATTTATATTCCAGAGGTCAACAATGAATCGTTTTATCGTTACTCATAAGCGCTCATCAGATTTTGAAGATAAGTGAGTCAATTTGACTACTCTGTCTGATTCATTCATACTCACTACAAAGTTGAGTATGCATACAACGTTGACATCAAACTCATACCATTCGCAATGTGTTTGATTCATAAGCCTACTCATTCAGATTCATAACTTTACAAAAATATTCTTATAATACTCATAAAAGATTCAAGTCGCAGTTTATACTTCAAGTTGTTGTTTCATTTACAAAAAAAAACACACACACATAATCAAAAAAGTAGGGAGCAGCATGCCCAACCTTCTAATGAGTATTTAAGTATTCGTACGCGAATCATACTTAATCATAATAAAAAAAAAACAAAAAATCGCAAAATGTTAGAATTTTTTAGCAGAAAATTTTTATTTTCATTTTGATTGACAATTTGTCTTTTAAACAATGCCCGTATAATGTTTGATCCATGGCAAGTAGCTGCTCACACGGGTAAAGGCTGCTGGTAGCTGTAAAGTGCAACCGGCAATAGGACCGAAAGAGGTCAATCCTATTTGAACTTTAGAGGATTCCAAAACCAATGGACCGCCCGAATCACCTTGGCAAGTAGAAACACCGTAGTAGGTGGAAACACAGACGATTGAGGGCGTTATAATTGTGCCGTAGGTTTTAGCACATTCATCATTGGAGATGACTCTCATGTAAGCCCATTGCAAACGACCGCTAATACCGTTGCCATCATAGGTATCACCCCAACCGGAAGCAATAACAATTTCTGCATCATAAGATGGATAAGAGCTTGAGATGGCAGGCAATTGGACAGGTTGAATCTTATCAGTGTAGGTAATGGTTGGTATTTCGATCAAGGCGATATCATCCTTAAAAGTTTGTCTGTTCCATCCTTGATGGATTATAAAGGCGTTCCTGTCAACAGTCACTGACTTTTCAGGGGAATTACGATCAGTAGCACCAAAGTAGGCAGTAGCACTTTCTGCATGCTCGACACAGTGGGCAGCAGTCAATAAAAATTCGGGGCTAATAATAGAAGCTCCGCACCAGCCATAAATGTCGGACATCATTTTCAACGACAAGCCAACTTGATAGGGGAATTGGCCGTCGTGAGCATCATAGCCATTTGTGATGCGTCCCTCAATTTCCATTACGGGTACAACAATATTGCGTTGTTTCTGTTCGGCATTGCGTAAATCGAAAGCCGAGGCGGTTGCCAAAGCCAAAGCGAATATAACGAAGAATTTCATGCTGCTTCCAGTCTTGAGAACCCCCAAACAACTGATACTTTTCCATTAGCAAAGCTACCCATTTATACAGTGGCACCATGCCAATTATGTTTAGATCGCTAAGTGTGATAACGAAATTTAGATTTCTAAAAACAACACGATAAGATACGCAAATATTGCAGAACTAAAAATAGAAATTCTTTTTAAAATAATTCTAAAATTAGCAAATATAACAACCAGTTGACCCATAGGCACCTTATCTCATTTCGATTAACGATAGTGTTATCCATCTATTTAATAAAATTAACATTCAATTTTATAATGTTTGACTTTATTTTTTAGTTTTTAAATTTATGGTTTTTTTATGCTTTTTTATTGCCACTTGACTTGACAATGGTTGAAGAATGTTTTTCGGGTTACTTACTCAATAAAGTCCTTAAAATCCCTAAACATTGACATCAAAAAGATCATAACGGCAGCTCTTATTCAAAGTGCAGATCAGAGATTAGCTATGAGTATTCGAAAGAATGAGGTAGAATCGAATCATACTCGTAATTCCAAATTATAATAGTTTGAAGTTCTCATCGTATATACATACTCTGCATACCTTAATATATATACGAAGCACAAAATAAGTATGATATGCGTACGAACGTGTCGCCGTGGTCTAGTGGGTAGTGTGTTGGCTTATTAGACATAAGACCCGGGTTCGAATCCCAGGTCAGACATCAAAATGAAAAAAAGATTTCTGGCAAAGACTCTGAGAGTAAAAATTGCCATGAAAAGCTTCTTAAAAATCTATCGCTCGGAGTCGACTTTAAACTGTAGGTCCCGCCACTCATGTATAACCGTTTTACTGCTAAGGCATTCTGGTGAGAACATTCGAAAATTGCTCGAAAACTTTAATTAATTATTAAAATAAAAAATCTACCAAATTCTAATAATTTATGTATAAAGATAGACCCTATAAATCTCGTCTTTTCATTTTATTTTAGCTTTTTGACTAATTCTTTCACCGAAATTCGCTGCGCAAATGCGATTTTCGTAACAAATGAACGCAGCGCTTTTGCGCCGCGTATCAGTCAAACAGTTAAAATTAACACACACAACATAAGTGGTGTGAGAAGCTAGGTCCTAATCCTGACTGAAGGATTGTAATGGCCAATTATGTTTGTATGTATGCGTACGAACGCTAAAATACTCACTAGAGGGTTGTGTTTTTGCTCTGCTTGCATATTTCGAATGGTAAGAGTTTGATGCAACTTGTATTTTTAAATCAACGTGTTGTAGTGAGTACGAATGAATGAATGAATCAGAGTACATATCTAAATTTCAGTGTAATTGACTCTCTTATGTATATTAAAAATTTTTATGAGTGCTTATGAGTAGCGAAATAACGATTCATAGTTGATCTCTCGTTCCAAACTCATACGCTGTCTGTAATAGCAGACGGAAAAGACTAATGATTGCTTAATCCGAGCAAGGAAATTAGCATTCAATTTTATAATCTCTGTTCCAGAGGTCAACAATGAATCGTTTTTTCGCTCCTCATAAACGCTAATAAGATTTTGAAGATAAGTGAGTCAATTTAACTACTCTGTCTGATTCACTCACTCTGTCTGATTCACTCACTACAACGTTGAGTATGCATACAACGTTGACATCAAACTCATAACTCATAAGCCTACTCATTCAGAATCATAACTTTAGAAAAATATTCTTATAATACTCATAAATGATTCAAGTCGCAGTTTATACTTCAAGTTGTTGTATCATTTAAAACAAAAAAAAAAACAAAAAAAATCACACACACATAATCAAAAAAGTAGGGAGCAGCATGGAGAGCAAACACACAACCTTCTAATGAGTATTTAAGTATTCGTACGCGAATCATACTTATCTTGTGCTTCGCATCATACGTGTTGTTAAGTACTTGAAACTTTGAATATGAGTAGAGGTTGGTTCCATGATATTAAAATAAGTATGAAAGCGTATAAGCATCAGCAACTATGATTAACGTTCGATTCTACTTATCTCTTCGAATACTTTTTGTCGGTCTCTGATTTGTATAGAACAATTTCCAGAGCCATGTAAGCTAAATGAATTCGAATTTGAAGAGAAAAAAAATATGAAGAATGTAAATTCATTTCTACAATAATGCTTCAAATATAGGAAATGTTAGGTAGTAAGCAGCCAACACGCATTTCATCACAGAGAAATTTACGTTTACCGTTCAAAACTTTCCAGAGATTAAAAAAACAAAAAATCGCAAAATGTTGGGTTTTTAGTAGAAAATTTTTATTTTCGTTTTTATTTTGATTTTGATTGATGATTGATCATTAAATTAAATGATGATTGATTGATTGATTGAAAATTGAATACGATTTGTCTTTTAAACAATGCCCGTGTAATGTTTGATCCATGGCAAGTAGCTGCTCACACGGGTAAAGGCAGCTGGTAACTGTAAGGTGCAACCGGCAATAGAACCGAAAGAGGTCAATCCTATTTGAACTTTAGAAGATTCCAAAACCAATGGACCGCCAGAATCACCTTGGCAAGTAGAAACACCGTAGTAGGTCGAAACACAGACGATTGAGGGCGTTATAAGTGTGCCGTAGGTATTAGCACATTCATCATTAGAGATTACCCTCATGTAAGCCCACTGCAAACGATCGCTAATACCGCTGCCATCATAAGTTTTACCCCAACCGGAGGCAATAACAACATCTTCATCATAGGACGGATAAGAGCTTGAGATGGCAGGCAATTGGACAGGTTGAATTTTATCAGTGTACGTAATGGTTGGTACTCTGATCAAGGCGATATCATCCTGAAAAGTTTGTCTGTTCCATCCTTGATGGATTATAAAAGCATTCCTGTCAACAGTCACTGACTTTTCAGGGGAATTACGATCAGTAGTACCAAAGTAGGCAGTAGCACTTTCTGCATTCTCGAGACAGTGGGCAGCAGTCAATAAAAATTCGGTGCTAATAATAGAAGCTCCGCACCAGCTATAAAGGTTGGATATCAGTTTCAATGACAAGCCAACTTGATAGGGGAATTCGCCATCGTAAGCATCATTACCGTTAGTGATGCGTCCCTCAATTTCCATAACGGGTACAACAATATTGCGTTGTTTCTGTTCGGCATTGCGTAAATCGAAAGCCGAGGCGGTTGCCAAAGCCAAAGCGAATATAACGAAGAATTTCATGCTGCTTCCAGTCTTGAGAACCCCCAAACAACTGATACTTTTCCATTAGCAAAGCTACCCATTTATACAGTGGCACCATGCCAATTATGTTTAGATCGCTAAGTGTGATAACAAAATTTAGATTTCTAAAAACAACACGATAAGATACGCAAATATTGCAGAACTAAAAATAGAAATTTTTTTTTTAAATAATTCTAAAATCAGCAAATATAACCAAGTGACCCATAGGCACCTTATCTCATTTCGATTAACGATAGTGTTATCCATCCATTTAATGAAATTAATATTCAATTTTATAATGTTTGACTTTATTTTTTAGTTTTTAAATTCTTATTAATTTATTGCATTAGCTTTTATGGTTTTTTTTTATGCTTTTTTATTGCCATTTGACTTGACAATGGTTGTAGAATGTTTTTCGGGTTACATACTCAATAAAGTTCTTACAATCCCTAAACATTGACATCAAAAAGATCATAACGGCATCTCTTATTCAAAGTGCAGATCAGTGATTAGCTATGAGTATTCGAAAGAATAATGTAGAATCGAATCATACTCATAATTCTATATTTTAATATCATGGATCCTCTATTCCAAGTTTGAAGTCCCCATCATATATTCATACTCTGCATACCTCAATATATACACGAAGGATGATATAAATATGATATGCGTACGAACGCTAAAATACTCACTAGAGGGTTGTGTTTTTGCTCTGCTTGCATATTTCGAATGGTAAGAGTTTGATGCAACTTGTATTTATAAATCAACGTGTTGTAATGAGTACGAATGAATGAATGAATCAGAGTACATAGCTAAATTTCAATGTTATTGACTCTCTAATGTATATTTAAAATTTTTATGTGTGCTTATGAGTAGCGAAATAACGATTCATAGTTGATCTCTCGTTCCAAACTCATACGCTGTCTGTAATAGCAAACGGAAAAGGCTTACGATTGCTTAATCCGAGCAAGGAAATTAGCATTCAATTTTATAATGTCTGTTCCAGAGGTCAACAATGAATCGTTTTTTCGCTACTCATTAGCGCTCATAAGATTTTGAAGATCAGTGAGTCAATTTAACTACTCTGTCTGATTCATTCATATTCACTCCAACGTTGAGTATGCATACAGCGTTGACATCAAACTCATACCATTCGCAATGTGTTTGATTCATAAGCCTGCTCATTCAGATTCATAACTTTAGAAAAATATTCTTATAATACTCATAAAAGATTCAAGTCGCAGTTTATACTCCAAGTTGTTGTTTCATTTACAACAAAAAAAAAACAAAAAAACACACACACATAATCAAAAAAGTAGGGAGCAGCATGGAGAGCAAACACGCAACCTTCTAATGAGTATTTAAGTATTCGTACGCGAATCATACTTATCTTGTGCTTCGCATCATACGTGTTGTTAAGTATTTTAAACTTTGAATATGAGTAGAGGCTGCTTCCATGATATTAAAATAAGTATGAAAGCGTATAAGCATCAGCAATTATGAGTATGATTCGATTCTAGTCATCTTTTCGAATACCCATTGCTGGTCTCTGATTTGTATTGAACAATTTCCAGAGCCATGTAATCTAAATCAATTCGAATTCGAAGCCACGCTATTCTCCTATGTTTCTCCTTTTGACAGGTTCTATATAAAAAATAACAAAAATACAGGAAGACTGGAACCCCATTTTCAGAAGAATATCCAAAGCCATGTAAACTAAATGAATTCGAATTTGAAAAATAATGCTTCAAATATAGGAAATGTTAGGGAGTAAGTCGAAGCAGCCAACTCATATTTCATCACTGAGAAATTTACGTTCACCGTTCAAAACTTTCCAGAGATTAAAAAAACAAAAAATCGCAAAATGTTGGGTTTTTAGCAGAAAATTTTTCTTTTCGTTTTTATTTTTTGATCATTGATCATTAAATTAAATGATGATTGATTGATTGATTGAAAATCGACTACAATTTGTCTCTTAAACAATGCCCGTATAATGTCTGATCCATGGCAAGTAGCTGGTCACACGGGTAAAGCCGGCTGGCAGCTGTGAGGTGCAGCCGCCACGAGAAACGAACGACGTCACTCCTATTAAAACTTTAGAGGAATCCAAAACCAATGGACCGCCAGAATCACCTTGGCAAGTCGAAACACCGTAGTAGGTGGAAACACAGATGATGGAGGGGGTAATAAGTGTGCCGTAGGTTTTAGCACATTCATCATTGGAGATTACCCTCATGTAAGCATATTGTAAACGACCGCTAATACCAGTGCCATCATAGGTATCACCCCAACCGGAAGCAATAACAATTTCTGCATCATAAGATGGATAAGAGCTTGAGATGGCAGGCAATTGGACAGGTTGAATTTTATCAGTGTAGGTAATGGTTGGTACTCTGATCAAGGCGATATCATCCTTCAAAGTGTATCCGTCCCATCCTTGATGGATTATAAAAGCATTCCTGTCAACAGTCACTGACTTTTCAGGGGAATGACGATCAGTAGTACCAAAGTAGGCAGTAGCACTTGCTGCATTATCGACACAGTGGGCAGCAGTCAATAAAAATTCGGTGCTAATAATAGAAGCTCCGCACCAGATATATGAGTTGGATATCAGTTTCAATGACAAACCAACTTGATAGGGGAATTGGCCGTCGTGAGCATCATAGCCATTTGTGATGCGTCCTTCAATTTCCATCACGGGTACAACAATATTGCGTTGCTTCTGTTCGGCATTGCGTAAATCGAAAGCCGAGACAGTGGCCAAAGCCAAAGTGAATATAACGAAGAATTTCATGTTGCTTCCAGACTTGAGAACCCCAAACAACTGATACTTTCACAGTAGCAAAGCTACCCATTTATATAGTGGCACCATGCCAATTATGTTTAGATCGCTAAGTGTGATAACAAAATTTGGGTTTCTAAAAACAGCACGATAAGATACGCAAATATTGCAGAACTAAAATTTTTTTTAAAAATAATTCTAAAATCAGCAAATATAACAACCAGTTGACCCATAGGCAACTTATCTCATTTCGATTAACGATAGTGTTATCCATCCATTTAATGAAATTAATATTCAATTTTATAATGTTTGACTTTATTTTTTAGTTTTAAAATTCTTATTAATTTATTGCATAAGTTTTTATGTTTTTTTTATTGCCATTTGACTTGACAATGGTTGAAGAATGTTATCTGTGCAAGGATATTAACATTGAAATTTATAATGTTGGTTCATGTCTGCACTTTGAATAAGATATGCCATCATGATGGTTTTGAATAGTCGCTTAGGGATTGTAAGAATTTTATTGAGTGAATAACACGAAAAACATTCTTCAATAATTTTTTTAATGGTCAAGTCAAATGATAATAAAAAATCATAAAAACTTATGCAATAAATTAATAAGAATTTAAAAACCAGAAAATTGAAAAGAAAATAAACAAGATTAATTGAATCAAACATTATAAAATTGAAAGTTAATTTCATTGATTGGATGGATAAGACTATCGTTAATCGAAATGAGATAAGGTGCCTATGGGTCACTTGGTTATATTTGCTGATTTTGGAATATTTTGAAAAGAAGTTCTATTTTTAGTTACGCAATATGCGTATCTTATCGGGTTGTTTTTCTGGTATCACACTGTGCGATCTAAAACCCAAAAAAATAAAAATTCGCATGGTGCCACTGTATAAATGGGTAGCTTTGCTAATGGAAAAGTATCAGTTGTTTGGGGGTTCTCAAGTCTGGAAGCAACATGAAATTCTTGGTTATATTCGCTTTGGCTTTGGCCACCGTCTCGGCTTTCGATTTACGCAATGCCGAACAGAAGCCACGCAATATTGTTGTGCCTGTAATGGAAGTTGAGGGACGCATCACTAATGGTAATGATGCTTACGATGGCGAATTCCCCTATCAAGTTGGTTTGTCGTTGAGACTGATATCCAACACTTATATCTGGTGCGGAGCTTCTATTATTAGCCCGGAATTTTTATTGACTGCTGCCCACTGTGTCCATAATGCAGCAAGTGTTACTGCCTACTTTGGTACTACTGAACGTAATTCCCCTGAAAAGTCTGTGACTGTTGACAGGAGTGCTTTTATAATCCATCAAGGATGGAACAGACAAACTTTTAAGGATGATATCGCCTTGATCGAAATACCAACCATTACCTACACTGATAAAATTCAACCTGTCCAATTGCCTGCCATCTCAAGCTCTTATCCATCTTATGACGAAGATATTGTAATTGCTTCCGGTTGGGGTAATACTTATAATGGCAGCGGTATTAGCGGTCGTTTGCAATGGGCTTACATGAGGGTTATCTCTAATGATGAATGTGCTAATACCTACGGCACACTTATAACCCCCTCCATCATCTGTGTTTCCACCTACTACGGTGTTTCGACTTGCCAAGGTGATTCTGGCGGTCCATTGGTTTTGGAATCCTCTAAAGTTTTAATAGGAGTGACGTCGTTCGTTCCTCGTGGCGGCTGCACCTTACAGCTGCCAGCCGGCTTTACCCGTGTGACCAGCTACTTGCAATGGATCAGAGAGTATACGGGCATTGTTTAAAAGATAAATTGTATTCGATTTTCAATCAATCATCGTTTAATTTAATGATCAATCATCAATCAAAATGAAAATGAAAATAAAAACAAAAAAAAACATTTTCTACTAAAGAAAAAATCCAACATTTGGCGATTTTTTGTTTCCTTAATCGCTGGAAAGTTTTGAACATTCAATGAAGATTTCTCCGTGAAGAAATGTGAGTTGGCTGCTTAGAATTGCTCCTCAACATTTCCTATATTTGTAGCATTATTCTGAACATGGAGTTACATTCTTCTTATTTTTTTTTTATTTGTTGTCTTCAAATTCGTATTCGTTTAGCTTACATGAGATAAATCGCGCTGTGTGAGCTGCTATTGACCTAAGATGTAAACTGATGTACTGTACGAAATGGACGTGTACAGGCGTTAAACTTTATGATTATCGGCTTCATTTGAGTCTATTTGATTAACGCACATGTTGTTGTATTGTTGGATTGCAGATAGAAGTCTAGGAAATAAATAACAATTGTAACGCAGTGTTTATGATCTTGATATCCTAGTGTACTCTCTCCAGTACATGAATGAGAAAATGTTGCCGTTTTATAAATGATAGTGTAGTCACCGTGGTCTAGTGGGTAGTGTGTTGGCTTATTAGACAAAAGGCTCGGGTTCGAATCCCAGGTCAGACATCAAAACGAAAAAATATTTCTTCGGCGACTTCCTCTCAGCAGATTTCTGGCAAAGACTCGGAGAGTAAAAATTGCCATGAAAAGCTTCTCAAAAAAATGTGTCGTTCGGAGTCGACTTTAAACTGTAGGTCTCGCCACTCATGTATAAAATTAACACACACAACATAAGCGGTGCGAGAAGCTAGGTCGTAATACTGACTGAAGGGTTGTGATGGCCAATTAGGTAGGTTAGGTAGTGTAGGAACGAATGTTTACATGAGATGCTGAAAAAAAAATGACGACTTCAGCTAATATTGTATGGAATTGTTGTGTCAAAAAATGATAAGCGTTTCTGACACTTACTACACTGTACAGTTTTAGAAATAAATAAAAAAAACGTTTAGAAGGCAAAAAAGATAAATTTGAGCTTCTACGTGAAGATATTTCGAAAATTTACTTAAATTCACAAGCATTATTGTTCAATGGCTTAAGATTTTTATTATTTTTTACTGCCGTTCAGTGCCAAAAGTGCGGCAAGGGCAACTGGGACATGAATGAATCGATGAATTCAAATGGAGGCATAACGTCCTTCACTTGAACCATAAACTTTTGTAAATTTTCGTTTTGTTTTGAATTTTAAACAGCGAAATATTTTCTATTCTGTTTTGCGACTAGAACGCCATCGCAACAAATACCGTCATAGGCCTTTTAGGTATCACCAAGTGTGGCAACACTTCACTCAATATATGGTCGGTCGTCATATCTAGACAACAATTGCTAATAATCTAGACCAACGGCAGTAGAGCAACCAATCAGTCAACTGTTTAGCGGGACAAATCTTAACATTTCATATCGTATCAAATCAGATTAATAATTATCGATAATGATCTGATCTATGCCAGTTTATTCCAGAAATTATACGAACCACTTCACCACTTGAAACTATAAAATCGATAATAAATTCATAAAGACAAGAAAATTAAAAATAAAAATAATAATAATAGCCAATATAAGATTAGAGAACCGAAAATAATAATAATACAACCCAAAAATGAAAAGATAAGAGGTTTTTTTTATTTCTTTTATAGTTACGGTGACAAATATACTGTGAACTATTTTTTTTTTCCATAAATAGGCGCAAATCTTATCGTTTTGTTTTGAAATGCAAATTTCTTTTATTAATCTTGTCGATCTGTTGGACAGATCTGTCCAACCTTTCTCAATCGATCAGTTAGGTTAGGTTAGGTTAGAGGACGTGTACTTATCAGTTCTGACAAGTACAGTACTCGGTGGTCAAATTGACCCATTGTACTATGTCCTAGCTTCTCACACCACTTATGTTGTGTGCGTTAATTTTATACATGAGTGGCGGGACCTACAGTTTAAAGTCGACTCCGAACGACACATTTTTTGAGAAGCATTCCATGGCAATTTTTTACTCTCAGAGTCTTTGCCAGAAATCTGCTGAGAGGAGGTCAACGAAAAATTATTTTCAAATTTTCGTTTTGATATCTGGCCTGGGATTCGAACTCGGGTCTTTCGTCTAATAAGCCAACACACTACCTACTAGACCACGGCGACCTCTAGTCGATCAGTTGGTAGGGGCTTTTTTCCTGGATGTTTGCTTTGTGGTGATTCAATAATTCGTTTGGAATATGCCCTGAGGGTGCAAACAGAGTGAACGTCTTATTTGATGCTAACAAACATTATTCCCCTGAACAGACAGTGGATTGAGGACAATAACGCTTTTATAATCCATGAAGGATGTAAACGAGCAAACGACATTATTTTGAGCATAGTTACCTACATACATACATACATAATTGGCCATTACAACCCTTCAGTCAGGATTACGACCTAGCTTCTCACACCATTTATGTTGTGTGCGTTAATTTTATACATGAGTGGCGGGACCTACAGTTTAAAGTCGACTCCGAACGACAGATTTTTGAGAAGCTTTTCATGGCAATTTTTACTCTCAGAGTCTTTGCCAGAAATCTGCTGAGAGGAAGTCGACGAAGAAATATTTTTCGTTTTGATGTCTGACCTGGGATACGAACCCGGGCCTTTTGTCTAATAAGCCAACACACTACCCACTAGACCACGGCGACTTCTAGTTACCTACACTGATAATATTTAAAATGTCCAATTGCCAATTGTAAAAGCTCAAGCTGTAACCCATCATATTCTTGAGAGATTGGCTCTAGAAGAAATCACAAATTAAAGCAGAGAGACAGATACAACAAAATTGGATTGCATTGCAACATTATGGGAATACACGGTAATAGATCGCATGTTTGCAGGCTTCTACCTCCTTTATAGGATAATAAAATTTAAAAAATAAAATAAATAAAAAAAATCCTGTTTTTTCCCATTAAACAATCGTAACAATTCATTAGAAAGTCGCTATCCTTGACAATATAATCCTTCATTATACACCCTGTTGTCTTAGCCTCTGTAAAGTCAAATCAAACATCAACAAAACACCATAAACTAGTAATCACTGTCATCAAATTGTACTTTTTAACGATTTGAATGAACTCTCCATTGCGTTGCACGCCTTTTTGTATGCTACAGAAATGAATAAAACACAAACCCTCTCTCACATCACAGTAAGACGACTTTAAAGTGTCTCATGCACACGCAGTCCCACTGAAACAGAAGAGTCCCATGAACAACAGAGAATGAAGGAGAGTAAGGAGAGAGCAGTAAAGTGCTTAATTTCTTTAGTAGTAGATATTAAATTATTATTTTTGTTTTATTGTTATTGTTGTACTTGTTTTTGTTATTGCAGTTTTTTTGCTCTTGCTTTTCAAACAGAAACTGAAATTAAAGAGTCATCCATCCAACCATCCATCCATTCATTCATTCATCCATTCATACGATGTATATTATTAAGCAACAATTACAAACAACAACAACAACAATGCGAATAACATGAAAAATGAACCGTTAACTAGAGTCAGTTTACAAGTACCCAAGAATAGGAAATCGGTTCAAAGGTGAGAGAGAGAGAGAGAGAGAAAGAGAAAAATAAATATTTTAATGGCGTGACTATACAACAACAACAATAAAAACAACAACAAAAATAATGAAAAACTTTCTATCTTATGGCCAATGGTGTTGAGTGTTAAGGGAGTTAAAGGAGCTCAAACAACAGCAACAACAACAACAACAGCATCGCACACAATAAATTAATGGAAATAGTCTTCAATTAAAAAAAAAAAAAAAAAACTTCAGGAAACTATCTGACACACAAGAAAATGTTGGAAAAACATGCACATTTTTTCACTTTAAAAATAATAAAACAAGAGAGCGGTTTTTTATTTTAAGGGGTTTGGTATACTTTTCAATTTTCAAACAAAAAAAAAGTCGATTTTTTTTTGCACTTTTTTAGTAAATTTAGAATTAAAGTAAAGGGCCCGCCAAATAATGTTTGAAAATGCTTTAAAAAACTTTTGAATATTTTCTCAAATTTCTTTTTTTATTTGAAAGTGCAATCCTTCCGGTTAATAATAGAAAATAATTTCATTCAAAGGGCTGACTCGGCTGGCCATGCAGTAGCCCACACGATCGGTCCAATTTTTAACCACATTATCGTATTGTGTGCAGCTGTATTTCACCAATGGCATCACGAATACATACATACATACATAATTGGCCATTACAACCCTTCAGTCAGGATTACGACCTAGCTTCTCACACCACTTATGTTGTGTGCGTTAATTTTATATATGAGTGGCGGGACCTACCTTTAAAGTCGACTCCGAACGACAGATTTTTTGAGAAGTTTTTCATGGCAATTTTTACTCTCAGAGTCTTTGCCAGAAATCTGCTGAGAGGAAGTCGCCGAAGAAATATTTTTCGTTTTGATGTCTGACCTGGGATTCGAACCCGGGCCTTTTGTCTAATAAGCCAACACACTACCCACTAGACCACGGCGACTTCAATGGCTTCACGAATATTGTCCTTTAAAGCGTCAATTGTCTCCGGTTTGTCGATATAACACTTATCTTTGCCACAAATAATAGTCCAACGGTGTCAAATCGCAGCTCGGAGGTGGCCAAACGACATCAGCTCTGTGGCTGATTATGCGTTCTTCAAAAAAAGGGCGCAAAACATTGAGTGCAGCTTCGGCTGTGTGGCACGTAGCGCCGTCCTGTTGAAACCAAATGTTGCCAATACCCTCCTCTTCAATTTTTGTGAACAAAAATGCGTTCGATATGGCCCGATAAAAATCGCAATTGACTGTAACGGTCACTCCTTGCTCATTTTCGAAGAAAAATGGCTCAAATATGCCGCTGGACCAAAATCCGCACTAAACAGTAACTCGTTTTGGGTGAATCGGCTTTACAATGTATGCGTGACGGTTTTCGGTGCCCCAAATGCGACAATTTTGCTTGTTTACATACCCGCCAAGATCAAAACGAGCTTCATCTGGAAAGATGATTTTTTTACCAAAATCGGCATCTTCTGAAAGTTGATCGCAGGCCCGAAGTGAAACCGCATATATACAACTATATTCGTTCAGCGGGAGTATTAAACTAATTATCTGTCAAATCAGACATGAGTTAAGTGCTACCGTTCACGAAATAAGCACTAGTTGAAAAAAAAAAAACGATACGAAAGCAATGAGAAAAACACCTGAAACTTGATCGCTTTAAATGATAGTTTGAGACAATGTTCCAAAGGCAAGCACATAGAAAGAAGGGCAAAAACTATAATGGTGTTGGGATTTGTACAACATACTGCACAAATGGCCTGTCGAGCCACTCACATACAGTCTCAAACTGCATTTCTTGTTATGTTTGTAGCACCAGCAGTAAACGATCATTGTAATCCCAGGGAAATTTTTATTAATTTGAAGGGAATTTTAAACACACATACATTCTTTAAGTGGTACTACGAGTCTAATTGTATGCTTGTAACTGAAAAATGATAGTCCCCAGAGGGATATTTTTTATCTGCTAATAAAAAAAACAATTCGAATAGAAAAAATAGGCGAAAAAAGGAAAAAAAATTGAAAACGCCTCCATTTTGCTATTGTTTGCACTTTTCAAAGTATTCAAGCACAGACTGTAGCCAGTAACATATTTAATAAGAATCAATTTCGATTTATTGCTTTAAGCCACATCTAAACTCGTGTTAGCCGGATTCTGAGATGACTCTGACTGTTCAGGTTGCCATACCGCCAGCAAGCAAATGTCTTTTTAATCATATAAAAAGATTTAACATATAAAAGATTCTTTAAATAATAACAATTAATAATTTATCTTAAGAAAAGGCCTTTAGGGAGTATACTAACCCCTTAAGATTTTTAAAGGCATCACACATCAAAGTTTTGAACAATTTTCAACTTTTCAGCATTGTTTTGAAGAGATTGCTGCTGCTGTTGCTGTAGTCAATCAACATGTTGGCAACATCTTTCAAATGTTTAAGGGTCAACGTACGTGAACGTTTTTGTTTTTTAAAAGAAAAATTGCAAAATTTCTTAAAACAATGTGGAAAATATTTGAATTTTTTTTTTTTTGTTTTTTTTTTAACATAAAGAAACCACATTTGCCATATACAGACAGACAGAGGGACAAACATACTCGTACAGCAGCATAGAGGGTTTATAAACAAATGAAGGAGACGAGACTCTAATAAATTCGAAACATTCGATGTCAGTTACAGGCTGCACTTCTTTACTCTTCTGCAATTGCTTTGCTCTGCGTTTCATTTTCTCTTTTCTGCTACTATTTGAGGATATTTAAGGTACTTTTTTTTCTTGCATGCATGTGTACGTGTGCGTGTGTGTGTTTGGGTTAGAAAAATTTAAAATGCAAATAAAGTTAAAGTTTTTCTCATGAACCCAACGGTAAAATTAGTTTAAATGCAACAATAAGCTCACCATTTCACTCTCTCTCTCTCTCTCTCTCTTTTTCTCTCTTACATACAACAAACAGTGTAATGTGCATAAGCGAGGGTAGTAGAATAAATTCTTGAGGCATCTAAAAAGTATTATTTTCAAAAGGTTTTGCTTTACAGCATCAATTAACACACACAAAAATGAACAAAATGCTACTGAAGCGTATCAATCGACTGCACTACATACATACATAATTGGCCATTACAACCCTTCAGTCAGGATTACGACCTAGCTTCTCACACCACTTATGTTGTGTGCGTTAATATTATACATGAGTAGCGGGACCTACAGTTTAAAGTCGTCGGCGAACGACAGATTTTTGAGAAGCTTTTCATGGCAATTTTTACTCTCAGAGTCTTTGCCAGAAATCTGCTGAGAGGAAGTCGTCGAAGAAATATTTTTCGTTTTGATGTCTAACCTGGGATTCGAACCCGGGCCTTTCGTCTAATAAGCCAACACACTACGCACTAGACCACGGCGACTTCTACAAATCGACTGCACTATGGTCCAATTATGGAGGCTATCCCTAAAATAAAGTCTATTCCAACCGTATTGATCCGCTGAAATTTAGCTCAAGACGGCTGAGAGGAAGTCACTAAAAGAAATATTTTTTTTGTTTTATTTTAAATTACCATTTTCCATAGTCTAGCTGTTTTAGCTTATTCAAATAGGCACTGACTATACGTGAATTAATCTAAGACTCTAGTTCCAGTGCTTTCAAATCTTGTTTAGATTGCAATACTGCAATAATATCGTAGAAAACATTTGTTTAGTAGAGCAAAGTCGCATACTGCTGGACTTTGAAGTCTCTACCTCTGCCTCATTGCCTTGCTTTGCATTCTATAATAAAACTTCAGCAACAACCCACGCATAATCTCTGGGTATATGTAACTCAGTACACAACTTCATATTCAGGTTGAATGTTTTCTTTCTGTTTGGAGTAACACATATACACGCACACAAACACACACACATACACAAACGAACGAAAGAAGGACAATAACTATAATGGCGTTGTATTTGTGCAACATACTGCTGCCTGCCTGCCGATCCACTCACATACAGTCTCTATTTACATTTATTGTTACGTTTGTAACACCAAAAGCAAATGATCTTTGTAATCCCAGGGAAAGTTTTATTCACTTGAAGGGAATTTTCTAACACACACACTCTAAGTGGCATTACAAGTCTAATTGCTTGCTGGTAACTGAAAAATTATTAGAGAAATAAAAAGTAAATGAATAGAGAGAGTGAGAGAGTGATAGAGAGAAAGAGAGAGAGCATTTCAATGAATCAATTGGTAAAGAAAGGAAAAGGGTGCCACGAAATTCGCTTTTGTCAAGAAATTATGACCAAAAATAAAATAGAATTTCATTTGATTTCGTTTCGTTTCTTTTCTTAACATTTTATTCTAATTTTTATGTCTTTTTCTAGTTGATGAACAAAAGCAATAAAAACGTACGAAAGTTTTTGTGTATAAAATTTAGATACTCTTCCTGCGAGACGATATGGTAAGGAGGGGCCAGCAAGAAATAAAACAAAAAAGATTGAAATCAAGCAACTAAAAGTTATTCATATATGAGGAGAAAAGACTTACTTTTCACCCAAAAAACAACACAAAACACAAAAAAAAAAAAATATGAAGAAGTAATAATAAGAAGTGGAAACACTAGCAAAAATGCAAAAGACAAAAAAAAAGCAAAAGCAAAATAATGATGAAGAAGTCTTATAAGATGGAAAGAAACTGCAAAAGAATTTATTACCGAAGGTACTTAAATTTATAGTTTCAACCATAAAACAAAACAGAATGGGATGGCTGGCAGGCTTGCTAGCTGGTTCAATATGAAATGAAAAAAAGAAAATTTAACAAAACATAAAAGACTTTAAGAATACTCGACTTCGGTTTGTTTCTTCAAAATCCAAAACCCCCTTCGGTTGAACCCTGTTGTTGTTGTTAAGCAGCAGCCACCAAAACTGTTTATGACATGAGTAAACAAGTTCGTAAACGTTTTGCAGTTCATTTCGTACATTTTATACAAAATCGTTGTTGCAATTTATTGTTGTTGTTGTTGATTTCTTATTTTCATTTAAATATAACAGAAATGCATGCATTTACAATATCATATTTAAATAATAGAAAAATAATATAAAATTTTAATTTATTTTTCATTAAAAGAAAAAAAAAAACAACAATTTTCTTAACATTTTAAAGCCAAGCCACAGTAAGGACAGTAAAAAATTACATCAAAAGAAGTGAAAGAAAATCCGGGCAAACCGTAAAGTTCCTTAAAAACAAAATCAAATGGGAAATAAAAACTTCTCAAGGATAACATACGAAATGGAAATGAAAAATCTAAATACTGGTGTGTCTTGCTATTATATTCCTTAACATTCAAATTATAAACAAAAGCAACAAAAATATAACAATGCAGTAAACAAACCTGTTTACAAATTATCTTAGGGCTTCATATAACAACAAACACCAGCATAAAAGAAATTGTAAACAAATAAACAAAAAAATCCACAAACACTAAAAAAAATGTTTATGGTTATAGAGATTTCGGAAAGGCAAAGTCATGAACTGGTCTGGAGTCTGGAGTCGCCGTGGTCTAGTGGGTAGTGTGTTGGCTTATTAGACGAAAGGCCCGGGTTCGAATTCCAGGTCAGACATCAAAACGAAAAATATTTCTTCGGCGACTTCCTCTCAGCAGAATTCTGGCAAAGACTCTGAGAGTAAAAATTGCCATGAATAGCTTCTCAAAAATCTGTCGTTCGGAGTCGACTTTAAAACTGTAGGTCCCGCCAATCATGTATAAAATTAACGCCCACAACATAAGTGGTGTGAGAAGCTAGGTCGTAATCCTGACTGAAGGGTTGTAATGGCCAATTATGTATGTATGAGAACTATGACACAATAACTCAACCTATCAAGCGATGACGTAACATTTATTGGAGAAGAAGTTTCCTTTTCTGGTTGGGGTCGTGCTGTTGAAAACGGCAGTGTTGTTGAAGATTTGCGATATGGAGTCAGGGTGGTCATTAGTAACCAGAAATGTGCCACTGACGAGAAATAGATTTTCGACAGCAGCATCTGTATTTATACTGGAGGTGTTGCCCCTTGTGCTGGTGATTCAGGCGGCCCGCTGGTGTTATATGAACAAAAGTATCTAATAGGAGTGTTTTCAAGGATTTCTGTTATTTGTGATAGTAACAGACCAGGTGTCTAAAAACGTGTTACAAGCTTTTTGCCCTGGATTAAAAAACATACTGGCATTGGCCCATAAGGCGATTGCTTTCGACGCTTTTGAATTGTTTATTATCAATAATTGAATAATTATGTAAAAATAAAGTTTTTTTTTGTATTAAAATGAAAAACACAAAAAAAAATTGTTGAGTTTCTTTGTTTTTTCTGGTTTTTTGTTTTGTACCTCCCCACCATTTATAAAGCTTTATTAAGAATATCTTTTCTAAACCTTTTAAAGTGAAATTCGATTTTTTGAATTTCAATTCAATTTCACTCATGCTACTGTCCATAAAGCAATATTTCATTTGATTTCAGAATCAGTGAGAGTAATTAACTTGGTCTTATGGATACATCAGCAATGAATATTCAAAAAGATGAGTAGAATCGAATCATACTCATTATTTCAGATACTTATAAGCATTCGTTCTTACTCCTTGTAATGTAATCATGGAACCACCTCTACTCATATTCTGAGAGAAAGTCGCCGAAGAAATACCTTTTCTCATATTTTTCATTTTTGATTTCTGACCTGTCGTTTGAATTCAGGCCTTCAGTATAATATCCCAACCAGAGATCAGCAATGAGTATTCAACACGAAGAGTAGATTCAAGTCATACTTATAATTTCTGTTACTTATACGCATTCATACTTATTTTAATATGATACTCATACTACTCATACTCAAAGCTGGAAGTACTCGTCGTATTCACGAAGCACATAATAAGTATGATTCCCATACGAGCACTGCGATACTCACATGAAGATTGTGTGTATGCTTTGCTTGTTGTCTTTGTCTTTCTTTTCTTCTTTGTTTGTATATGCAAAAACAACAAATGCTGTAAATATTGATGAATGATTCGAGCCACTCGAATTACTTATAAGTATTATAAGTATTTTTTCAAATTTATAAATCAGAATAAGTAGGCGTATGAATCAAACACATTTCGAATGTTGTGAGTTTGCTGTCAGCGTTGTACTCATACTCATTGTAAGCTGTACTTATAAATCAATGTTGTAGCGAGTATTAATTAATCAGAATTTCAATTCTATTGATTCTTTCATACTCAAAATTGCATTAGTGTTTATGATCAGCGGAAAAACGATTCATTGCTCATCTCTGATCCCAACACACTACCTATTACACAGACTACGACGCCTTCACTCAACATAAGCACGAATTACAAAATAATTATTCGTATTATTCGCATACGAACTCTGAAATCACTCACTAGAAGGTTGGGTGTGTGTGTTTGCTCTGTGCTTGCTGACTTTGTATTTTTTTTTTTGCTTGTGTGGCTTTTTTTACTTCTTTTTCCCTTTTTGTAAATGCAACAACAACTAAGATTGTAAATTTTGATACGAATGATTCGAGTTATACGATTGAATGAAACAAACATATTTCGAATGGTAGGAGTTTGATGTACTTCTCATTATTAATCTCTGATCCTAATGCAGGAAAGTGGTCTTAATTACACAATATCTCGATGCGAATTAGAAAATGATATTAGATTGCACAAAACAGTTCCAAGAGTTGATCAAGGAAATTGTGGCATATATAAACCAGTTTAGACCAGAAAGTTGCAGCCGAAAGAGAACTGAGTTGTAGTCACCTTTTTTAAGGGTGCCACGGTGTCGCATTTTATCCGTTTACTACTTCAGATAGAGGAAAACAAATTAAATCACAATCGAAAACAATAAATCACAATATGAAGGACAATAATAATCAATACGAACAATTAAATTAAACACGGATAAACATTATGGAACTTGAATTTGTATTTTTGGTTTCTGGCCAAGATTATCAAAATAATTGAAATTGTGATAAGACACTGGGTGTACATGATTTTATCCGCTTATCTGCTTACATGTAATGCCTAAGATCTAAGATTTGTTTTCAATAAAATTTTGAAATAATTTTGAAACTTTTTTTGTTGTTTTTTTTGTGTACTTTTGAACTTTTGTAATGGGCATGCATATCTTATCATATTGTTTTCAAATGTAAAATTTTATCGCCTTTAACGATCTTAATAAAAGTAATATGCTTCGACTATATAAATAGGCCACTTTGCTAATAAGCAAAGTATCAGTTGTTAAGGGTGCTCATGGTGGAAGCAACATGAAATTCTACGTTATATTCGCTTTGGCTTTGGCCACCGTCTCGGTTTCGGCCTTCGATTTACGGAATGCAGGACTAAAGCAACGCAATATCGTTAAGCCTGCTATTGAGAGTGAGGGACGCATCACTAACGGTTTTAAAGCTTACCCCCGCTTCTTTCCCTTTCAAGTTGGTTTGAATTTGTCATTGTTTGACAATACTTTCGACTGGTGCAGTGGCGTAATAATTAGCGAAACATTTGTATTGACTTCTGCCGATTGTCTCGTGTTTACAGAAGAACTTGTCATCTATTTTGGTTCTACCAAACGTAGTTCACCAGAAAAGGAAGTTACAGTTTATCGTTGGAATAATTTTATCATCCATGAAGGCTACAACTACACAACATTGGAGAACAACATCGGATTAATCAAGTTTAGTGGCATTACCTATTCTGATACAATTCAACCAGTCAGATTGCCTGTTGGCTACATAATGAGTGATCCAACTTTTTATGACCAAGAGGTTATTATCCTTGGTTGGGGTCGTACTGTCGAAAACGGCAGTCTTGTTGAAGATTTGCAATATGGCATTAGCAGGATCATTAGCAACGAAGAATGTGCCAAAAGCATGGAAAATGTTTTCGATACCAACATCTGTATATCTACTGAAGATGGTTCTTCTCCTTGCCAAGGTGATTCAGGCAGCCCGATGATTTTGGATGGCGAAAATTATATAGCAGGAGTGTTCTCATTCACTTCTACTCAAGGTTGTACTAAAGGTTACCCCGCTGTCTTTGAACGTGTTACAAGCCATTTGTCCTGGATTAGAGAACATACTGGCATTGAATCCTAGCCTTATTCATTGTTTATTAATAATAATCGATTAATTAAATTAAAATAAAGTTTTTTTTATTTTTTGTTTTAAAATGTATTAAAATGAATCAATTGTTGTGTTATTCTGGTTTCTTATTTTATAATATACCCGTGGTCTAGTGGGTAGTGTGTTGGCTTATTAGACAAAAGGCCCGGGTTCCAATCCCAGGTCAGACATCAAAACGAAAAATATTTCTTCGGCGACTTCCTCTTAGCAGATTTATGGCAAAGACTCTGAGAGTAAAAAATTGCCATGAAAAGCTTCTCAAAAATCTGTCGTTCGGAGTCGACATTAAACTGTAGGACCCGCCACTCATGAATAAAAAAATTAACGCACACAACATAAGTGGTGTGAGAAGCTAGGTCGAAATCCTGACTGAAGGGTTGTAATGGCCAATTATGTATGTAAGCATGTTATTTTATAAAGCTTTGTTAAGAACATCTTTAAAGTCTTTTGAAGGAATATTCGATATATCGATCAACTGCCAATGGCCAAATGTGCTTCGTAGACATATTCGATTAACAATTACGTTCTAATCCCTTAATGAGGAGGGCTACCATCTAAATTATCAGAACAGAAGCACGTAGAAGCGCCTCCAAAACCAACCAAGGAACGAAGTGGAATAAAGTATGGTATTGCCATTCTCTTGATATTTTTAAGATCATTTAGCTACTATCAGTTACGAGTCCACACTATAACAGGATACACTTGGCATTTGGAAAATAACGGATTACGTCGTAATTGTTTCAAATTTCATGTCAAATATGGATTCATGTGCACCATATCTAGCTACCGTATTCGCCCTCCAATTGAGTTTAAGATTGAAGATCTCGGCCTGATATTTAAACTCAAGACTCAAGGTCAGTCTCGTGCCGCGTATGCTAGGAAGGGTGAAGGTCGGAACCTTGTGGCTCCTAGTGAAAAAAATTGTATCGGTGTTGGATGGAATAACAGACACTCAAAAGTCCCCACCCACATCAGTTCAGTACTATCGACAGCGCTACGTTTAGCTTATGAAACAGCGTCCGGGGACATATTCTCGACTCGGCAATGGCAATGTTGCCAGCGTAAGCTATGGCATTATTACTGGAGGATTCGAGCCTTCTCAAGAGTGAGATGTCTGGGAGATTCTGCAGATGTATTATACCACTAAAGACAATTTCTCTGGAGGTTACTGTTCTCAACTTAAGCAGAGACTCAATAAACCTGACTAGATCCTGTTCCAGGTTGAGAGCATTAAGAGCCCCAACTAAATCGTTCGGTTTCAAGTTATTGAATGCACCTTTAAAGTCCAGGTAAATGGATAGAGTGTATTCTTTAACGTGCTGGAACTTTTCCATCCGAGAGATAAGAGAGTGTAGGGCAGTCTCCACTGATTTACCCCTGGTGTACGCATGTTGGGATTAAGATAGAAATTGTGGATCAAACGAGGTCTTAATATGAACATCAAAAACTCTTTCCAGAGTCTTCAGAAAAAAGGAACAAAGACAGATTGGTTTGTATTGGTACTTTAGTGGGGGATGGTTTCATTCCCACCTAAAATATTCTTAGAGCCCAAGAGTAGCGTTATAGCTGGCAAGCAACCAAGAAAGAATGATCTCTTGCCCATGTTAGATGTCACCCGAAATAATACTATTCGGTCTTGGTGACTTGAATACCTAAAAGGATTTAATAGCTTGAACTGCACTTGGTTTAAGGTAAGAATTAGAGACGATGGTTTAGCGATGTGATTGAGAGCTTGACCTCCAAGTGTGACATTCCCTGGTGTATTCGAGTTAAACAAAACAAAAAATTTGTCATACACATTACAAGTGGAGATTGAAACTGAAACTTAGTTCTGATAAGAACAACCGTGTCATATATTAAATGAAGATTTTTCAAGTTAAGTTAATAAGAGAATATCAATAGCAGCTAATTGATACACTTCCTATACGGGTGAGATAAGTTGGGCAATGAAGAACGATTATTACAATCGAAAACCAATAAATCTTAAACAAAATTGCAACAAATATGGATGGAGATAAATTCGAATTTGAAAAACCAAGACGCAATCCATAAATCTTAGCAACGCCACACATAGCGTTAACAGAGCAAAATTTCCTCTTAGCAGAATACAATTTGCTCTTAACAGAGCACTGTTAGCTATCCATCTGAAGTGGTCCACATGTTTAGGAGCCAATTTTAGGGCACATACTAAGCCTATGGTTACCATATCATACTCAAAAGGAGGTTCCACGATCTATTAATATAATCGGCAAATTAGTCCCATTTAAAGCACATTTTGGAACATGAAACAAATACTAAAACCATGCAGCCATCCAGAGTGTCCTCTTTTGAACCGTGGTAGTGGGATAGCTGCCATAATATCGGTACCCAAAAAAAATTTCTTCTTCCTGACCCCACCTACCATAATTTATATTTCAACACGATCATTCACAAATAATAATGATCACGTCAATACTCTACAATAATTTTAGGGTAGAAGTTAACAGTGCTCTGCGAATTGCAAATTATGCTCTGTTAAGGCGGGTAAACATTACGGAACTTGAATTTGTATTTTTGGTTTCTGGCTAAGATTATCAAAATAATTTAAATTGTGATAAGACACGGGGTGTACATGATTTTATCTGCTTATCTGTGCTTACATGTAATGCCTGAAAACGATTTGTTTTTCAATAAATTTTTGAACTTGTAATGGGCATATCTTATCATGTTGTTTTCAAATGTAAAATATTATCGCCCTTAGCGAACTAAACCACTAACCTACATCTACTATATAAATAGGACGGGTTGATAATGGGAACGTATCAGTTGTTTGGAGCTCTTATTCTGGAAGCACCATGAAATTCTACGTTATATTCGCTTTGGCTTTGGCCACCGTCTCGGTTTCGGCCTTCGATTTACGGAATGCTGAACTGAAGCAACACAATGCATCCGATATGGAGAGTGAGGGGCGCATATATAATGGCATAAAAGCTAGCGTTGGTCAATTTCCCTACCAAGTTGGTTTGTTAGTGACATTGGCGGACAAAAATACAGGCTGGTGTGGTGGTTCACTAATTAGCAGAACATATGTATTGACTGCTGCTCACTGTCTTAAGCCTGTACAACGTGTTACCATCTATTTTGGTGCTACCAAACGTAATTGGCCTGAAAAGAAAGTTACAGTTGATAAGGCAAATTTTATCATTCATGAGGACTATAAAGTTAATACTTTGGAGAACGATATCGGCTTAATTAAGTTCCCTGCCATTACCTATACGAATAAAATTCAACCCATTGATTTGCCTCATGACATTTCATGCAGGAACCCAAATTTAGTTGGACGAAATGCTGTTATCTCTGGTTGGGGTAGTGCTGTTGAAATCGGAAAAGTTGGTGAAGATTTGCTGTATACCAGTAGCACCATCATCAGTAACAAAGAATGTGCCGCAAAGATGTCGCATAGTATTTATGACACCAGCATCTGTATGTCTACACTCAACGGTTCTTCCCCTTGCCAAGCTGATGCAGGCGGCCCGCTGGTTTTGTCCTCCGAAAATTATCTAGTCGGAGTGTATTCATTCGCTAATAATAACGTTTGTAACAAAGGTGACCCAACTGTCTACGCACGCGTTTACAACTATATGCCCTGGATCAGAAATCATACTGATATTGACTCCTAAGCCAATTGCTTTCGACCTTTTTAAGTTTTTTATTTTTAATAATCGATTAATTAAATTAAAATAAAGTTTTTTTTTTTGTTTTGTTTAAAAATGAATCAATTGTTGTGCTTTTTATGTTTTTTATCGTTACTTATTTTATGCCTCCAAACAATTTATTAAGCTTTGTTAAGAACATCTTTAAAGTCGTTTGAAGGGATATTTGATCTCTTGATCAATTGCCAATCGCCAAATGTGTTTCGTAGACGTATTCGCTTAACAATTACGTTTTAATCCCTTAATGGGGAGTGGCTACCATCTAAGTTATCAGAATAGAAGCACGTAGAAGCGCCTCCAAAACCAACCAAGGAACGAAATGGGATAAAGTATGGTATCGCCATTCTCTTGATATTTTTAAGATCATTTAGCTACTATCAGTTACGAGTCCACACTATAACGGATACATTTGGCATTTGGAAAATGACGGATTACGTGCCATGTGCACCATCTCTAGCTACCGTATTCGCCCTCCAACTGAGTTTCAAATCGAGGATCAGGCCCTGATATTTAACCCAGAATTAAGCGAGTATCCCATTATGGTCGGATATTCGCTTTAAAAATTGAAAGACTACATCGAATTTTGGTATTCGAAAAAACTACTCGCTCCATCTTCCAACAACAATTAAATTTTCTGTCAATCGATTGCAATAATTGACGAAGCAGAAGACAAATCTGCTTGATGCCATTGTTAAATATTAAAAACATTGCTCTTGTTCTTGAAGCAACACTGACAATAATTCAACTATTTTGAAACTTCTCGACCGAGTACAGGAGAGGGCGAAGATGCTTATTAATGACAGTAGGGTATCCAACTCTATTGATTCGTTGAAGCATCGTCGCAATGTGGCGTGTGTTTCATTGTTCTATCGGTACTATAATGGGAGATGTTCTCGAGAGATAAGGAGCTTGATTCCTGATAACCACATATTTTTACGTGATACTCGAGCTTCTCACAGAGCACATCCTTTTGTGGTTGATTGTCCAGTGAACCGCACAATGCATTACAAGGAGAATTCATTTTTTGCCCGCACTGCTCGCTTGTGGAATGATCTTCCTGCGAGAGTTTTTCCCGTCAATTACGATATTGGTGAGTTTAAATCGAATGTCCATAAACAATACTCTCTCTTTCCTCATTCCTATAACCTATTTTCCTAAACCTGCACAATGTTGGTTTTTATTAAAAAAAAATTAATCAAGATAATTATTCTAATGAAATTTAAATGAAAACAAAAGGAGTATTCAAGTGGAACAAAACAAAAGTCGTCACACATACGTAGTACAGTGGGGATTGGAACTGAAGTCAGCGGCTTAATTAATAAACCTTTTTCGTAAAATTTTTGTAAATTACTTTCCATTTAGATTTATGAACTGTTGACTAGAAAAACTTACGATTTTAATGCGTTTGTTAAACCTTAAAGTTTCAGCTCTAAGCCAACGATTGTTGAGATTGTTGGTAATAAGATTAGTTCCGATAAGAGGACGCGGTTGTTCTGTTCTGTCATATATTAAAATGATGATTTTTAAATATTTTGAAAAATGCTGGAATATCACAAGCAACTGATTGATACTCTTCGAGCCACTGATTCGAGCCAGATAAGTTTGGCAATGAAATGTGGTCATTTTATTATCACAGGATTAATTAGTGCCAGCCATTAACTTGGCCTTATGGATGGAATCAAGAAACGATATTAGATTGCACAAAACAGTTGCAAAGAGTTGATCAAGGGAATCGTGTGTCAACCACTTTAGATCAGAAACCCTCAGCCGAAAGAGAACTGCGTTGAAGATCCCTTATATTTATGGGTGCCACATTGTCGTATTTTTTCCGTTTACGACTTCATATAGAAGAAAACAAATTAAATTACAATCGAAAGAAAATAAATTTCAAACTAATAACAAATAGCAACAAATGTGAATAAAATATGAAGGACAATAACAATCAACACGAACAATTAAATTAAACACGGACAAACATTACAGAACTTGAATTTGTATTTTTGGTTTCTGGCTAAGATTAACAAAATAATTGAAATTGTGATAAGACACGGGGTGTACATGATTTTATCTGCTTATCTGTGCTTACATGTAATGCCAAAGATCTAAGATTTGTTTTCAATAAAATTTTGAAGAATTTTGAAACCTTTTTGTGTACTTTTGAACTTGTAATGGGCATATCTTATCATGTTGTTTTCAAATGTAAAATATTATCGCCCTTAGCGAACTAAACCACTAACCTACTGCTACTATATAAATAGGCCACTTTGCTAATGGGCAAATATCAGTTGTTAAGGGTGCTCATGCTGGAAGCAACATGAAATTCTACGTTATATTCGCTTTGGCTTTGGCCACCGTCTCGGTTTCGGCCTTCGATTTACGAAATGCAGTACTGAAGCAGCAACACAATATACCCGTTATGGAGAGTGAGGGGCGCATATATAATGGCATAAAAGCACGCGTTGGTCAATTCCCCTATCAGGTTGGTTTGCTAATAACATTGAAGGACAAAGTTTTAAGCTGGTGCAGCGGTTCACTAATTAGCAGAACATATGTATTGACTGCTGCTCACTGTCTCCAACAAGCACAAAGTCTCGTCCTCTATTTTGGTGCTACCAAACGTACTTCCCCGGAAAAGAAAGTTACAGTCGATAAGGCCAATTTTATCATTCATGAGGACTATAACCACAATAATGCTAGGAACGACATTGCCTTAATCAAGTTTAAAGCCATCACCTATACTAATAAAATTCAACCTATCGCATTGCCTCATGACATCTCATGCGGTAATCCAACTTTAGTTGGACGAAATGCTGTTATCGCTGGTTGGGGTCGTGCCGTTGAAAACGGCAATGTTGTTGAAGATTTGCAATATATTGTCATGCCGATCATGAGTAACGCAGAATGTGCCCAAATGATGGGAGGAAATATTTTCGACACGACCATCTGTATTTCTAACCGCAACGGTTCATCCCCTTGCCGAGGTGATTCAGGCGGTCCGCTGGTTTTGTCTTCCGAAAAGTATCTAGTCGGATTGGATTCATTCGGATCTAGTCGTGGGTGTGGTAAAGATGGACCTACAGCCTTTGCACGTGTTTACAGCTTTATGCCCTGGATCAGAAATCACACTGGCATTGGCTCCTAAGCCTCTTTCATTGCTTATTAATAATTGAATAATTAAACGTAGGAGATTGCAATTGTTTAAAAGTTAAATCGAATATAATGAAATCATGTTAATCAATTAAATTTTAATGAAAAAACAATTAAAATTTTAATTGATTTCAATAATAATCAACAGCATTTTTCGTCTGAAAAGTAATGCTCGACAATAGGTTGCTTAGTTCGATGCTTGTTAAACGAAATCTGTTCTGTTTTCTAATCGGACTCACATAAATTAAAATACATAGACGAAATGAAAAATAAAAATTAAAAAAAATAAAAAACACTGTCTTCCCACCTCTCCTCTTCTATCATTTAAAACGAAATCGATTTTGATTCTTTGATTCGCTTCTACTATTTTCTTTAATTTTTTTTTTTTTATTTTTTTATTGTGCAACAAATTTGTTCATGTTTTATATAATTTCGATGGCATTCATTCTGATAAAAACAACAACAACAACAACGATAATAACAACCTAGCCACATACAACACAACAACAACGGAGGAAACAAATTTCAATTGTTTTGCTTTCAACATTGTGACGATTTATTAATCATACGCTACGTGGCACTATAAAATTGTATCCCCTACCTTACCAGAGATCAACAATGAATATTCAAAAAGATGAATGGAATCGAATCAGACACATAATTATATACCGGGAATTGATGCCGATTTGGAGTATTACAACGCTTCTGATGCCTTCCCTACTACTAACCACTTGATTCAACCGAATTTTGAATTTAGTAACGTTACACAGGATGATGTTGTTGAGAGCATTCTAGCTGTTCGGTCTAACTCCATCGGAAGTGATGGGATTAATCCCAAATTTGTAAAATTAATTTTGCCATATGTTCTACCGTACATAACTCATTTGATAAATACTATAATTACGTCATCTACTTTTCCTATAATGTGGAAAAGTGCCAAGATAATACCTGTGCCTAAACAGGCTAGAACTTACCGCCCAATTGCAATTTTGTCATACTTATCGAAAATTTTCGAGAAATTAATTTATAAGCAGATAACCCAATACTTGTATGGTAATAGCGTGCTTTCTGAAAGGCAGTCTGGTTTCAGACCTAATCACAGCTGCATTTCAGCACTCATTGATGTTTCGGAAGAGTTGCGATTAAGTGCGGATAACAATTTGACATCATTTTTGGTTTTACTCGATCATTCTAAGGCATTTGACACTGTTAATCATACTATTCTATGCCAAGAGTTAAAACACATGTGCCATTTCTCGGATACTGCTGTCAAGCTAATGTCGTCGTATCTGCGGGATAGGAGTCAATTTGTGTATCATGATGGTACTGTATCAGGCAGCATTTTAACATCTAGAGGTGTCCCACAGGGCTCGATACTTGGTCCACTTTTATATTCAATTTACTCTAATGACCTGCCAAGAAAGTTGAGGTTTTGCAATGTACAAATGTACGCAGATGACGTCCAGCTGTACATTAGTTGCATGCCGTCTGATATTACAGACTGTATACGAAGGATAAATTGTGATTTGCATAATGTATTTCAATGGGCGTTGATTAATGGTCTTTGCCTCAATCCGAGGAAATCAAAGGCTTTGATAATAGGCAAGGTAAACTGTACGGCACAGCTTACACAATTAAGGATTAATAATACTGCTATTGAAACTGTACATAGTATTAAGAATCTTGGAGTTGTCTTTGACAACAGTCTTAACTGGTCCAACCATATAAATGCTGTCTGTGGTAAAACGGTTGCCATGTTGCGAAATCTTTATCTAGCGCAATATTTTACTCCGTTTAATATTCGAATGCTGCTAGCGAAAACATATCTCATCCCCACTTTACTGTATGGATGTGAACTGTTTTCTAGTCGTGACTCGATGAGTAGGAACAGGCTAAAGGTCACTTATAACAGTATTTCTAGATATGTTTATGGTCGTACAAGGTACAGTAGGATATCTGAGTTCTCATATCAAATTTATAATACATCTTTTGAGAATTTGTTGAAGTGCCGTACTCTGGTATACCTACATAAAATCATCTATCTTAGGAAACCCCATTATTTGTTTAATAGATTAGTTTTTTCAAGGTCTAATAGAGGCTTGAAAATTAATAGCGTTAGATACCATAAACGGATATCTGAGAGACACCTTTACATCAATGCAATTCGTCTCTGGAATGAACTTCCGAACAACATACAATTACTAAGCAATGCAAAGCATTTCAAGACTGCAATAATTAAATTTTTAAATGAACAATAATGTACAAACGTAATTAATCAATCACATTTTTTCTTTAATATTATTATAAATTTTGTTTTTATTAATTTTTGTTAATGTTAATTTATTTTTAAGGTTATTATCTTTGTAATATTTTATGCCTATATCCTTAGCAGTACTATTAAATAAGATAATATCTTGTTGTACTGTATTTACGCCTAAATGAATAAATAAATAAATAAATAATTACTGATACTCATACGCACACGTTTCTATTTATTTTAATATCCTGGAATCCCTCTAGTCATATTCAAAGTTTGAAGTACTCATCATACTTATTCATACTCATACAACACAACACGTATGATGAAACTTACTCGAAGGTTGTGTGTGTGTATTTGCTTCGGATTGCTAGTGTTTTAAATGAGTAAGACTACAGCTAAGGCTGTAAATTTTGCTCAATGCTTTAAGTCACTCGAATCATTTCTAATAATACTTAGCTTAGTAGTAAGAGTATTTTCTAGAATATTGAAAAGGCTTATGAATCAAAGATATTTCGAATGATATGAGTTTGTTGTCAATGTTTCACGCATACTCAACGTTATTTTTTTTTCTTTATAAAACCAACACTCAGGGGATGGCCCCTATTCATGCAGTGCATTGTGCAGGTTTAGGAAAATAGGTTATAGGAAGGAGGAAAGAGGGAGTAGTGTTTATGGACATTCGATTTAAACTCA